>CM071140.1:5165000-7665000 GCA_036417725.1 Clanis bilineata
ACTGTTGGGTACGGGCCTCCTCTACTAATGAGAGGGTTAAGCCTTAGTACTTAATAAAACTCAATTTATTAAGTGTCGATTTAAATATAGGAATTAGCTGTAGTTTAAATCTAGTTTAGGCCTAACTTTAGATTAGTAATAACGCTGCAACTTGCAAGTCATCCTGAGCGCCACTTCCAGCTTCGCGATAAATCTCTATTCCAAATCTCGATTTAAAGATAGGAGTGAGCTGTAGAATAAATCGAGTTTAGGTTTAACTCCAGATTAGTATTAGCGCTGCAAGTCGCCCTAAGAACTTTAACGTTATCTCGCATATTAACTATGTTCCCATTAGTATAATAAACATAAGCCCAATAAGTAAATGAATACAAAAAGAAATGATCCCTCGACCTTGAAATGTCAAAGCATATTATCATAGTGCACGATACCGAAATTCATTAGTTACCATTATGAAGGCCGTGGGCGGAATCTACCCTCACACGCACAACAGAACTATGTGTGAAGTGATGGAATGTTTATTTACTAATTGAGCGCCCTCCTCCCTTCCATAACTCTTGTGTGTCAACATATTTTATTTGCCCGACACGTGCCTTCTGTTTACATAAACAGTTAAAAGGATTCTTGCCCTATTTGTGATTTCTAAGTTTGTATTTTGCGAGGCCTTGTTTTTGCTTTTATTTTGTTTGAATTAAATAACATTCCACGAAATTATTGAGTTTCAAACACACAAATACAGGTTAGTTGTCAAATAATGGAAGTTTGCTTTTCTTTTATTAGCTTATTTTCGAGTCAAGTGATCGGACCAGACAATGAACAGCAAATGTGCATGAGAAAATTGTTGAAAGCTACGTGAGTTGCAATAGAACTATTGCTGTGACAAAATGTAGCAATTTACCAATTGTAAGACAATCTTGAAGATGTATTGCGGATTAACGTCGGTGCGTAGTGACTAGTTGCATCGTATTTTGCAAGGCATGCATAACAACAACATTGGAAAGTGTGTCAAGATTGCAATAGGCAACGCGTACGATGCAGCCGGCTCGATGCGCTAAGTGAGGAACCACACAAAATGCGACGAACAACTCTTCCGTTTGAACATCTTAGATCGGCAACGGTTTATTTGTTGTCATTCGAACTAAACAAATATGCAATGTTTTACGACTTTATAATAATCTTTCTCAGATGTTTTTGTACAAGAAAGAATTATGTTGACTAACAATGTCCAAAAAGATATTGAATTGAGAATTGTATAATCTTTACTTCGTAGTACATTACGTCGTTAAAGTGACACAGATGATAGAGCAATGAGTTGACAAGACATCGTTACTGCCTATTGGGAAGATTGAGGAAGTAAACTGCATACAAAGAACTTTAGCGTCAGATGCAAAAGTACAGCACAGAGCACTCAGTTTGCACATCACATTGCATCAGAATAAGAAACAAAGACAAAATATGAACGACAAAAGCTACTTATAGCTTGATAACAAAAGATTATACTATAGACGGAATTGAATCTTCAAATAAAAGTTCGACAAATTAAACAAGGGCATAAACATTTTATGAGGCGAAACATCCAATTTCCCGTGATGAAACGGCCAAAATTAAGTTCGCCTTATGTCGTTCAAGGCCGCCTTATCTGTCAAAATTGTATGGCGAAAATCAATTTAAGAAGCCGTTTTAAAGTCGAGTAGTGTTTGACCATTCGGGCGTATGTCAGTCACATGCAAACACATCAGCACCATCAAATAGAAATAGGAATGAGACCAGTTATCCAATACCGACGGAAAGCGAACCAAAGGTCATTTCAAATGCATCTTATGCAAATGTACATTAAAATACTGGATCCGCCTGCGGAACAATAAAAATGCAAATATGGTCGTAACACAGCAGACATTATTGTCTACAGTAAACCGGGCATCGGCAACGTGGGCCGGTCCTGCTGTGCTTTCAAAGGGGTTTGGAATAAAGCATACATTTGTAAACACCTATCAATGTTATTTTTGATAATCACAAGTTTAAAAACTTAACAGACCGACTCCAAGTCCGATGGTGACCAAATTTATATGGGACCACCCTTTAAATAAGCTCTATCGAATACAAAAATAATTTTGAAAATCGGTCCACATTTTGGAGATATCGCGTAACATACATAAAATGCAGACGAATTGAGGACCTTCTTCTTTTTGGAAGTCGGTCGAAAATAATGGTGCATTTTTATGTATCCATATGGTGTATGAAATGGGTTGTTACTTGTCTCTTTCTAAATTGAAGTTTAATAAACGTCTGAATTTACTACCACGTTTCAATTTAAACAAGCTGAATTAAGTGTTTGCTTAATAATCCCTCACACCAAAACACATTTTATTATATTTACCTATTCCGCAACGTAATTGTTATAAAATAGCATTTAATTTCGATCCGAAGCTAACTTAGCATAAAAAGCAAACATTTACTCAACAGGGTGCTCGTGTAACTTCAGTCAACAACGAAAATAAGCCCAAAATGCACGAAATGAAACCGCATGGCGCAATTTAAACTTACGTTAAAACGTTATTTATTTGGCAATTCTGTATTTCAACCGGTACATTTAAATGAATTAACAAGCACATTGCAATGCACATAACGTACGAGTAGCTAATATGATGTAAAATATCATGAATACGATTTCAATGGATTGCATTGTGGACCTCAATATAAAGAACCGGTTCAGTGTTTGCATCGTGTTCTGACCCCAAATACCTCGTGACGGGCTTCGCTAAAACTACATCGCGGTAGAGCACGCGAACAAATTACACTAGCGGGTGAATGTTCTGTTGTAAGTTCGCTACAAATCGTGACATTCAACTAGATTATGTAAGCGACAGGAGTAATAAATAAAATCGCTCCAACGTTCATTAGAATAACGCATAGTTAAATTGCTCGGTTACTGCGAGGCGAAATCTTATTTCACACAGTCACGACACTATAAATGTACTATTATTACATAGAGTCACTAATGGCGGTGCAGGTTTACAATTACGAAAGAAAGTGACAATTTCACAATATGGCCGGTAACAACAGGCCATCCTTGCTGTTTCATAGTTAGAAGCCACAGCACTTTCCGATATTTCATCTATCTGGATAAACCTCAACAATAGTGAAAAACTTTAGAACGTTACGTGCGTCATGAGTTTGATACGGCCAATATTGCGACGGATCTTTGTTAAAATAATCACAAGTTTAAAAACTTAACGGGCCGAAAAACCTATCCGATCATGATGAAATAATATGGAACCACCCTTGGAAAAAGCTCTATCGAACAAAAAAGAATCTTGAAAATCGGTCCACATACATGAATACATAAAAAATATAGACGAATTGAGGACCTTCTCTTTTTTTGAAGTGGGTCGAAAATGTAAAGCAATAGACACGCCGCATCGGCTTACAAATGATATATTTCAATACCTCTCAACCACAAGATAAAGTTAGAAGACAACACACTACTCAACATGAGAATACACTGTAATGGGGTCCATTACGTTGATCCTTGTCTTTTACAAAGGCTCAGGGGCAGATAAGCAAACGAAGGCCCGACTCCGTAGTCGGGACAGTGATTGATGCTCCTCGAGACGGGAATGACACGATAAACGAAATATGGACTTCAAAGAAAATCTCAATATGTGCCCTGATGTGAAGATATATGTCTCTCTTGTGTCAATACATGATTAGGGAAATGTATTGAGAATTTGCAAGATACGTATGACCTATTTTATACAGGAAACCATAACAGTTCAAGAAATTAACATTGCAAATCTTCTTTGTCATGTCGAGGGTTTTTAAATTATACTATTTTCGCCAAATACTCATTGCAAATAATGATGAACTATTCATTACGTAATAAATAAATAATTGTTAATTGCTGTTTGCATCAATTTCGAACTGTTCAACAATTATGAATATTAATTAAGTAATTGATCAATCGGTTGTTTTGTATCGCTCACCTTTAAATATGATCCGTAATATTTAGTGACGTACGGACTATCACACTGTGACAGCACCATAATCTCCTGTTGTATATCTTCGATTTCATCTTCGGCTTCTTCCAAGTCGATGATTTTGATCGCGACCACCTGCTGGGTTCTGTTGTCAACACCCTTGAACACTTCGCCGAAGGAGCCTTTGCCGATCTTCTCTTGTTTCGTGAAGATCAGCTCAGGGTCGACCCTCTGTTGACAAATGGAAAAACCGTCATTCACAGATCATTATTAACAATAGCCTAGTCAAAAGGTCAGTGATATTTTATAATAGTTGAGGTAAAGTCTTTATATTGCTACCATCGAATAGTCCCTGAAAGAGATCACGTAGTGCAGTTTACAAACGCGCAGATGCGTCTTTCCTAGTACTGCGTCACCGAGACACACGTCTGACGCAACCATCGAAGGCGGCCGACCCGCCTCCGTGATAAAAGAAAACACGTTCCAAATAATAAATAATGCACAATATACACCCATACATTATTACAAACGTGCCCGAATAAAAGTAAAAAGTCAGATTTTATTGTTAAGAAGACATTAAAAGGATGATATATAATAGATAATTATAATAAAATTATCTTAATGTCACACGTAATAAAAACGGAATTTGATAAGAATGATTAAATATTGAACTTTAGTTCATATAATAACATAACATAAGCCCAAGCCTGTATCCCCGAAGGGGTAGGCAGAAGCGCACTAGCGAACTAGAACACCCACATTTCGCCAAGCTTAGTTCCATTCCAGATGTGATAGAGGGCGAGCCTATCGCCATATCGGGCACAAATTCCAGACTCCGGGCTGATATGGAAAAATCCAATATCACTTTGCCCGACCCGGGGATCGAACCCGAGACCTCAGAACCGTAGTCGTACCGAAATACCACCACGCCACCGAGGCAGTCATTAGTTCATATAATATTGTATTAAAAATCATTTTATCCATAGTCCTAAAACATATTATTCTCGAATGAGGCTCAGTTGTGTAACATATTATGTATTTTTAACTTTTATTCACTTTATTTCATAACATAAATGATCAAGTCATAGACCAAATGATATCACCGGTAGAGTCGATGAAAGAATCTATTGACATTTGGTTGACATTGTACAAAGAGTCAAGGCCTCAAGCACAAGCAAGATGCATTCGAAACTTGGAATGTCGCATACCTAGCTCATAATATTTACGTCACATATAATATTACAATGGCATAAATTATTTATTACTATTGGTAATATAGAAAACAATAAAACGGCGTTGAAATTTTAACAAGCATTGTAATAACGCATAGCAAATAGATAAAAACATTAATGCTACAGTTTGCGTGTAATATAAATATATCTAAACGAGTCGTTGATCGCAGCCATAAAGTCGTCGATCGATGTAATCCGTACTATAACCCTGTTTAATATGAAATCGAACGTTTTTATAGATAGACAAAAGATGTAAAAGAAGACCAAGTACATTTTTCTAATAAATAAAAACTGTACTAAAATTATAAAAATAATGAAAGTTTTTTCGCCCTAACCTTAGCCGAAAACGTTTATAAGTTACAGTATCCCTGACATAGATTTTATCACGGGAAATGTTAAAAGAGTTAACACGTGAGCGGACCTGTGAGTAAATGCTAGTTATTCTTATCGCCAAAGGAATTTGTGGTAATGTGATAACATGAAATCTAAAGGTTATGAACGTAGCTTAAATAATAATGTAAATTTAAATTAAACGCGTATTAATATCATCACCTTGTATTCCATGTAAATGATATAGCAAGGTATCAATTATATTACGAAATACTGTATAAATAGTGTAAGTGGTGTTAGTACCGTTCTATTCAATAAATAAATAAATAAAACACATTATTTCCCATTACTACCAGTCTGAACTTTCCAACTTTTTTGATGGAAAAGAAATCAACAAACTTTTGCAGAATATAAATATAATTATTACAGTCGTTAACATGACTAAAATTATATTAGTGTTTGTAATCTGTTTTGGTCGTAACACTAAGCCGAATCATTTCTACAAAACGCTTTATGTTGCGCCGGTCCCATATTGAAGTGGGATGAGAACAAATAGACATAATGGGCCTTACTTAAAACAGCATTTTTAGCTGAGCAAATGGTTAAGAATAACCTGTCACTGTTTTCCTTGCGTTACATTGTTTAAAAATGAAAAGGGACAACCTATGGTATAAAGATAAACAGCGCTTAAATATTTTTATAAGTAAGGGGCAATGTGTTTTCACTCAAAATAAGAACTTTAAAAAGAAAGAACCGATGCATATGTAGAAAAAAATATTCGGTAGTATGATAGTTTCTGTAGCGAAATAAATACGGCACGTGGATACTTTTATCACGGTTAAGGCACGATATATAGTTGGCGCACAACGTGATCGGACTATAAATGAAAACTACGTAGCATATTGAGGCTTAAATCTTACATTTATAATAAGCCTTAAAGTACTTGATATACTTCATAGAATCGATAGAAATAACCCCTGGGATTATTTGAGAACATTAATATGTGACTTGACGGCATAATCAAATGACGAGGACTCATCGGCCGTGTATAGCGGGCTTTAGCCGTGCACGTAATAAAAAAAAACAAAACCGTATCGTATTGTACTTTACTCACGAAGCATCAATATAATATACCTTAGATGCACAATTCCTTGCAAATATCGTCATAAAATGTGGGTCCATGAGTAAAACAAAGAAAAAGATCACAAGTTCTAATTTAATCAACACAAATAGAACCCTATGCATGTGTTATAAAGTAGCTTTTTAAACGAAATTATCAAGCGTTCTTAAATTTAAATTTTGAAATTTAGAATTCCATCGGCGTCCGACTATATGCAAAAGGAGTGCTTAAGCACTACTTTCCTGTCCCATTTTCCGACCATCAACTGTGCATCTAGGTAAATAATATATCGATGTCACGAAGTAATAGAATAAAAGTTGTTTCAAAGTCAGACATCAAACGAAATTCGCTAAATACGAAGGTGAGACTGGTGAGAGTGGAATCGTAACATCATTATTCCCTGTTAAAATGCCACGTATAAAAGGATCCGAGAACGGAGGGTGATAAATCGAAAGGCTCATCTCCGAACAAAAAGGGTTTATTAAGTTTCAGTACCGACGCGACTTTCAAGGTAACGCCTTTTAAAATGAGTCTGGGAACAGTAAAAAGTAATCCAGCTTTTAGGTCTTCGGTAGATGATGGAGACACGAAAAGGTGAATAACAAATACTCAATTTACCATTTGGAATAAGCATATAGCCCCTTACTTATAAAAATATTTAAGCGCTGCTTATCTTTATACCATAGGTTGTCCCTTTCATTTTTAAACAATGTAACGCAAGGAAAAAAGTGACAGATTATTCTTAACCATTTGCTCAGCAAAAATGCTGTTTTAAGTAAGGCCCAATATGTAGGTAATAAATACACCTCAGACAAACTATCAAACTCTCTTCCAACATTTTCCCATGAGGCATTACAACACCGAACGCATTTTAAAATCAGAAAGGGGAAAACTTTACAGTCAACAAGACCTGATAATATCTTCATCTCCCAAAATTTGAATTAATAAAACCGCCAACTCATTAAAACTTCCCTGGTAAAGTGCACAGAAGCCTTTTAAGAGATTAGGCTGAGTAAAAAGTTTTCACCTCAAATTAAACGTTGGTCCGATAAGGGCCAAATAATTATTAAACTTTTTCAATACTGTCCGCGCATGATATTAATATTACATCAGCTTAAGTTCGAAATATACATTTTTTCGCGAATACGCGAAGAGGTCCGCGTAAATTAAGAATATCATGCGAAAATAATCTCATTAGGAAAAGTATCAAGCTTCTTAGATATTTCGAAGTATCAAGACTTTTATTTGTGTCCTAGCACATAAGTTACGTTTACAGGCATTTCATTCGCAGTATTGAGGCTATTAGGTACCTACACAATGTATTATTTTGACAACATAGATTTTGACAACTTTTTCCTACATTTTGTATGAAAAGCATAAATACATTGAACACCTAAAAGTTTAAACTCCCATATTTAAGTTTCGTTCATAATCCTTATAATTATACCATTTTACAAAAGTTCTATAATTTATTTAGCAAATAGGATTTATGAGCAAAATTAATAAGTCAATGTGGGGAAGTCCGGCATAGTTTATTATTTGCGAGGATGTCCGTCATAGATCGTTGTAGATATAGCTATTTGTAGCTATCGTTGACGAAATTACCCGTAGCCTTAGCCATATCAAGTATCAAATATGCCGGAAATGAGCTGTAAACAAACCCCCACTAACAAATTCCCACTAGCTCCCACATTAGTCTGTGGCTGATAAATGAAGAAGGGAACGCAATAGTGTTATCATAAATAATAAAATAAATGCAAGGCTGATGACGTGTTTCCACGGTTATCGATGATATCGATTTGCAACGAATTAGATATGCATACAGTCTGCATAGTCTAAGTCAGTTGAATTACTTATAGACTTATGCGTCTGAGTGTCTATAGAAAAATTACAAAATTTTTTTCATTAATCAATTAATTCCAGTAGAAAACACTAGGATAGAGGACCGTTGAGGTAAAGCAGGCATACCGGTCGTAAAAAAAACCAAATCCTTTCTGCGACATGCTTGAAAAAGTTTGTTGCGCGAACCCCACATTGAGTGTGATAAGTGTAGAAAGAACGAAAACGTTATAAGTGTGTCCCCTCTTGCGTCTAATAGAAGCGTATATGTGCTGATTATCGGAAGGTTCTGGTGTCAGAGAAAATAATCACAAGTTTAAAAACCTATCAGACCGACATCAAATCCGATCGTGACCAAATTTATATCGGACCACCCTTGAAATAAGCTCTATCGAACACAAAAAGAATTTTGAAAATCGGTCCACATTTGGCGGAGATATCGCGTAACATACATAAAAAAAATACAGACGAATTGAGGACCTCCTCCTTTTTGGAAGTCGATAGAAAAACAATTGGCCACGTGCACACTGCGTACACCGATAAACAGGCCATCTGATAAGTTAATTAAAATTATTTTTGTGATAATACGCATTTCACACACTGATTAACATGATATTAACATTTACACACTGATCCGGGTCATTAGGCGAACATAGAAAAAAACCTTATTGTGAGTTGTGACTCATGACAGTAAATAACACTAGCTTTCAAAACTTTGCGATAGCTTAACACACTATATCTGTGGGTAGAACAATACCTATTATTAAAACAATTAAGTGAGTCATTTTATGTTTATCGCATTCAAAACTCGTCTGATTTTGATAAAATTATGATTTAGGTATTCTGTATCTATCAATATTTATAATAATAAAATAATTCGCAATGTAACGGTACTAAAAAACATTGTATGATTGCTCAGGGTCTGTCTAACCATACATTGTGAAAAGTTTCCCGACTGTACTCTTTATTAATAGATTTCAAACTATTCGATACACACTATATTGAGAGCCTCCGTGGCGCAGCGGGCGAATCGCCGGGTGTGAAGCGAGAGGCCACGGGTTCGATTCCCGCATTGAGACAAATGTTTGTGTGGCCCACAGATATTTATTTCAAATCTGGGTGTTGTGAGACCGAAAGTCTCTCATAGTCTCTGACACCCACGATACAGGTTATACCTAGTGTGGAGTCAGGACTAGGTGTGTGACTGTTGGGTGTATTTTTTATTATTACTATTTGAACATTTGACCAATACTTCGTCCTTCATTTCTGACTGTGATTGCACACCACCACGCAATTGTGTCTTTATTGCTATATCATAAAGCTGAAAGTGCGCGGCCGCTTGTGCAAGCCTACACAGATAGGAAACCTTTACGTCAGTTTTAGTACCGTAACGAGAACAACCTCAGTTACGATTACATTTGCTATTCATTAGATACTACCGTATATAGGAAACCTTCTTACTCCGGGACACCATAAAAGGGCCATTGGTATGCGAACAGTGAATGCTTAATACTTTTTACTAGACCTTCGTAAGAGTTACGTAAATAAGTAAACATGAACGGCTTCGGGTTCTGACTGCGCGAAAGTAGATAAAATGACTTTGATCACATGAAATTGTTAGAAAACGTGCAAAATTAAACATCATCGATGTTATTACAAGTTTTGCATATAATTTGCATCGGCTATCGCTGCATAATAACACAGAAGTTGATCACGGACGCATGGCTAGTAGAGAAAATCGCGATAGTATCGGGTGACGCGTGCCCAGCCGACATCCGACACGCATTGCAAGAGACAAGGAAATAGAATTACAGTTATACGAAACTATCATTCCGAGTCATGCACGTTACAACCAGGACATGAAGCCACCAGAACGTGTTGAAATACACTCGAAAGTAAACAGGCAAAAATTATTAAAAAACAAAACAAAATAGTCTGCGTCCATTGTTTTTAAATTCGTCACTTTGTACTTACATTAGTTCCATGTCTATTGTTCGAGGAGGGTCGTACTGGCGCGGGACGTGCTGGCTGCGGAGGAACTTTCAACTGCCTTCGATCGAAGGACGAGACATGATTACCAGACCAGCCCCAGCGGCCAGGTCCGTTGCTGCCGTGTGGCAGTGAATAAGACGACTGCGGTCTCAAATGACGACTATTCGGCCCAGATAATATTGGACCGGCAGGTCCTCCTGGGGAAACAGGACTTCCGGGCCCTTGGACATAATGGTAGTGCGGAGGGTTTGACACCGCCGCTCCCCACATAGTACACTTGTTGTCACACGTAAACACTACACGAAACACTGATCACTCCATCACAATGGCTGAACACTGACATTAAATCCACATTCCACGAATTTCAACTATCGCCTTATCGATATAAACTCTGATAAATTCCAATTAACCAATCGGTGTAATTCATAAATTTACCACTGATAATACCGCCAACATTTCCAATCAGCTACCAGTTGGTAGCGAGCGATACAGGCCACTGTTCGCGTTAGAAAGACAACTTAAAAACATGAACGCTTGGAAAGCAAGTAGCAACCGTCACCGGACGCAACAGAAACGCGTGAAGAATTAATTTGTTTTTGATGGACAATTGTTTCATCAAATAAGGTTTATGACAGACATGAAATGAATTTAATTATATGGACCCATTTTTCAAAAGTTCTACCTTATTTAAATGGCAATAAAAAGAAACGCCGAAATCGAGGTCTAATGTCCGTGCAGCACTAACATTTACACAATAGTATGTACCTATTTACAATGTAAATTACTACTTTTGTTTTCCACGCGAGTTTATAAAGACGACTGGATTAAATACAAAGTAAATTCATATGATGATAACTGTCAAGTACAAGAATTGGAATGCAACTAAAGCAACAACCGTGTGCGAAAGTTCACACCACTGAATGACATTGGATCATTCAATGGCAACTTTGATCCGAACGTACAATGACCATATCACCAGTATGTTGATTGCACAAACGCAGATATGCGTAGATATCACAAGAGAAATCTATTTCCCGACGCAACTAATCCATCGTGATGGACGGCGTGTGAGTTTCAACGCATTTGAATGTGGACTGGTTGCGTGTTGCGAACGCTTGTCGAGCGTTCCACACCGGCCGTCCTGCCGATTGCATTATGATTTTTTCGCAAGGGACCGCGGGGTGGTGGCGGCGCGCGGGCGACGAGCAGCGCCAGCGGAGCGTGCACCAGCGGCTGAAGCAGCGGCTCCGGCGCAACGCAGCGAAACTCGCGCGCAGATTTTAACTACCCAACAGTGCATGTCCCTACTACTTAAACACATTGCTAGCCATAGTTCGGCTACCTGCTGTAAACTTATGTCCCTCATCACATTACGTTTACAATCGCAATCTACAATAGGTATACGTCTACTCAGTATACATATCTATATTCTATACTAACAGATCATGAACTACCGACTATAAAATTTTAGAGGAAACAATTAAACGATAGTTTTTGCCATATTCACGTTAGATTAGTGAGACGATTAACAAAAAACTGTGAGTAATGTTATAGTACAGACAGTCCGTCAAAAGAACGTTCCACCTGGCGAACGCGAAAGTCAGCAAAACAAAGGCATTGCAAAACTTTCGTTAAAGCACAACAGTAACTGGTGGCGTGTTGTTTGAACTCACAATGGAAGGCATTAGTATTCCGAGTGCGGCGCACGCAGCACGGCATCGGGTGGACGTCGCGTCGACGGTCCCGAGGAGTCACCGCCCGCGGACCCGTGCACTGAATACTGACCTTTGTGAACTACACACGCATTCCTCACATTTACGGCAATGCTACGCGTTCGACATAAGGCCATGCGGCCCACATACGTTATTCGGTCTACGGCCCGTTAGATCCTTTATTGGGCTCATCACGTCTTCGTTATTGACATTGCCCTACTAAAACACGTATTCATAGTCATAACTCTATAAAACATAATTTGCCCCTTACCTACTTAAAAAAAAGTTTAATCCTTTCTTTACGCCAACAGTTTAAGTGAAATAGATGTTAATTTTTTTTATAGGTAAGACTATTGTGTGTAAATATTCAGGTTTCGTAAGATACATCTACGCAAAATATTTCGCAACAGATGAATCAATTTTATACCAGCTTTCGTAATGGAATTCCGGAAGTTAAACAAGAAATAAATGGCAATAAATACAATCGTGAGCAATCTCGTAATGATATTTGCCGTTGTTTGAAGCGATATCGCTTTTACTGCGCGTTTCCTTGAGACAAGGACGGTGGGAAGCGTGGGCACCACAAAAACCACACTGCACGTAACAGCATGACGTACGCGCGACGCCATGCAACAGAGTACGATGACTAACTGCATTCTAACAGACAGCAACAATGAACCACACAATTGATAGATTATAATTTATTCATAATTTACTCGTAGAGCAATCAAATTAAACACCTACCTACATACGAAACACTGAACAAAAATTATATCAACACCAAAAGATATATACATATACATTAATATGCCGAAAACGAATGCATTTTTGTTTCGTTTGGAATTTGGATTTACCACTAACTATTAGCACTTATGTGCAAAATAAAAGAGTAAACATCTAACATACATCTCATAGCTCGCAAGTAGTTGAATGAAATCATCTAAATACTTTTGATATCAGTTTATGTGCCAGTCTCAAATCAAGCAGAGCGAGAGATAAGTGATAACGTATGTTATCATGATACATCACATTCCTGCTGCACGTACGGTTGATTGAGATAACGGAGTTCGTAAAAAACAAAGTAACATGCCATGCAAACAGACGAGAGTTAAAATGATTGTAATAAAAAGATAACACAAAGGCTTATACGAGTCTTTTTAGGGAATAAAGAATTTTATTACAGACTTAATCCGATCTGGTAACTTTTATTAGTGTAGAGATAATGGGACACCTAGGGCTTTACTTAAAACAGCATTTTTAGCTGAGCAAATGGTTAAGAATAACCTGTCACTTTTTTCCTTGCGTTACATTGTTTAAAAATGAAAAGGACAACCTATGGTATAAAGATAAGCAGCGCTCAAATATTTTTATAAGTAAGGGGCCTAGTGTCTATGCACTTAGTAATAAATTAGCAACGAGGTTAATTACAACTACAATTTCAGATTCTTGTTAAATGTTACTTAATTTTTCACTTCTTTTACATCGATATTCAATCTTTATTATCTAATGGATTCAAATAACTATTGTGCAGAATCTAGTATTTTAAACATTGTACAGTAATGTAAGTCAATGTCTTATACTTGCACAAGATAATTGATACCGATTACAAAGCGACTCTACCGTGTATAAGGCGATTATGTAAGGTGCAATCGTCAGCGTTGTACCAAAATGTATCCCACCTATTCCCTATTTATTTAATAATTGTATCTGCAGTATTGTTTGAAGTGTTTACAGACCGATTACTCTTAATCTACCAAGATAATTTTCACTAAGAATAAGTGATTAATCAATACCAAATTCAGGGCTGGTCATACGTTTTACGAAGTTTATTATCAATACGTTTCATGTCATACCTATTTAAAAATATTTTGTACAAATATACATAGGGTTTACAATATTATTTAAATAATTTTAATCTAAATAGGTGCAATAAATTCAAACAAATTGGGTGTCTCCTGCGTCTGTGCTATATTCTTCATTTCATTACTTAAAAAAACGTAAAGAAAGTAAATAATTTTGGTAAATGTTCGAACATTTACTGCCCAGACGTAGGTACACTAGAGTCAGGGCAGTGTTCCAAGTTAAAGTTTGGAAACATTCACAACATAAATCGCGCAACACAATGACTCCTAAATTTATTGCCGCGGTTTAGTTTCCACGAGGATTTTAGTCGTAGATAACTCGTATTCTTACGGATATAATATTTTATACAATAAAAATAACATACTTTTACTAAATCAATATCTACCAATATAAATAAGTATGTAACTTTTTTTCTACGGCAGAGAACGGCAAACGGGCAGATGGATCACTTGAAGGTAAGTGAATTCCACCGCCTATACGACACCCACCACATCATCCTTGAAGGAAGGGATTAGGAATAAGACGATATATAGGTACCTCGCTGTAGCGTTGCGTTCAGTAAAATTTCCAGTAATTGGGACACTGGAAATCTCACTCACTAAACGAAGCAATACAAGGAGCTGCTTTTTACATCGGTTTTCTGTGAGACCACAACATCCAAGCAATTGAGCCGATGCATTCGAGCTATAGACATAACTGTCTTCAGCATGATTCTACCACTCAAAACCCAAACAGCACTTGATTTCTGTTTAGTTTATATGCTTAATAACCAAGCAGTTTGACAAGCTGATGAGATAAAACTAGCACAATCCATTTTTCGGATGACATCAAACAGAAAAGTTTCTATAACCTCCAACCATCTCCGATGCCGATGTAGACGTCTATATTCTATATTCGACATTGTGCATTGTGTGCAGTATGGTGACAGCAAACTGTCCCAGTTAGCAGACAGTTCGCACCTGCGCACTTAGCGGCTGAGTTGTGTGGTACAAAACCATTTGCGTCACATCGGAAACACATTAAGTGGACCGACGACGCCGTAAGAGTACAATATCCGATCGGCACCGTACACGCCAGGTGCCACCGGTATTACACTCGAAAACAGGAGATCGAACCTGAACGCTATCAACATCTATATTGAACTTTCCACGTAATGGAATAAAGGACCAGAATATGACGCAGCGAACATAAACACGTCCGACAGGGATGTATGGCTTTAAACTGCAGTAATACAAAATATGGAGTTAAAAAATATTAAAATACATGTGCTAGGTCTGTTTCATCATCATCATCATGTTCATCATCAACCACAGGACGTCCAAGTCATTGCTGAACGTAGGCTTCTCTGAACATAGGTCTGTTTACTACAATCTATATTGGTTTGTTAAATTGGTAACGTCTTACCTGCTCTTGGGACATGTTGGCGGCGAGAATGGGAATAAGAATGCATGAAAAGATTGATAACAAGTTTAAAAACTTAACGGACAAACTTCAAAATTGATCCGATCGTGACCAAATATATGCGACCACCCTTGGAATAAGGTCTATCGAACACAAAAAGAATCTTGAAAATCGATCCACATTTGGCGGAGATATCGGGGAACATACAAGAAAAAATATAGACGAATTGAGGACCTTCTCCTTTTTTGAAGTCGGTCGAAAATAATTGAAGAGAAAGTATTATGTTAGTATCGTGCTAAAAGGAAATCCATACACTCTGCATGAATGGCGTAAACCCCATTCATGCAGGGTAATATTGTCAAAAAAATAATTATATTAGTTTATTAATATTACTGTCTTCTTCTTTTTATAATAAATGGCTTCACGTTTATTACTGTCCCAGTAGAATTGTGTGCGTTATGTACCTATATAAGTTTATCCATTTATCTATGGCCATGAATGAAGGTACGTGTCGCCAAAATAAACAGCGAAATACATTTAATAAAGTGAACTGGTAGCCTTTGAGATTTAATGAAAATGCAAATGTCTAAAGGTGATCACTGTCGGCATGCAAATTGATTTGGAATTTGTGACACCCCTTGCTTTTCTCTAATGAAGACTTAATCAAATCAGACACGCTTCAGTCGGGTGGCCACCAAGAGTAAAAGTTTGAAATCGTTTGTAATTATAAAATTCCCCCTATAGACTCTTGTATAAAATTACCAGTCTATTTAAAAATTAAATTAGGATTTATATTAAAGTTTATTAACTGATATACGTTTTGGAATTAAAGTATCTCTCTCTACACTAAGGAAAATTATTTCCACAGTATCAGTGTATCTCTTTACAGTTTAAAATAAAATTAAACGAAAACATACATCGACAGAAAAAGAAATATGCCGATCGAATACTAACAAGCGCGAAAAGTTATTATAAAATCATTATTTATTACACCAATTAAGCTTCACATATAATTATTCAAAAAATGATGTTCCAACGAGACTGTATAAATTCATAAATAAACATTGTAAAAAACGTACAAAATGAGTTTCAAATAAAATTAAAAAGTATTAAACTACAAAATGAAATCGTAAGTTGGAATGATGATGTTTCTCATCATGCCGTGTATGTTACATTGCAATCATCAGCGAAATATATGTAAGTAGTCTAATAGCATGATTTACATACTGTCATTTGAGCGGGCGTTATTTACTGTCTCCTGAAAAATATTCTACGTCCACAAATAACCTACTGAAGTCCTCCAGTAACTTAGTCAAAACATTGTGGAAATATGTAAACAAAGAAAATAATATAAGGTAACGCAAAACAACAACACCGACAACAATAAAATACATTTTATCTGTGAAAGACAATTTCTCAAAAGAAGAACATTCGATTATCCAGCGGTATTGCTTTAGAAGTGTTATTTGTACCTGAGGCGAAGTGCAGTGAAAGAAAATCGACGTGTGTGCACGACACGCGACGTTCCACTTCGAAACCAACCGTAAGGTACACAAGCGTTTCAAAGTATTCGCTAGAAGTTACGTCAGGAACAATTTTAGATCGCTGCATCTCTACATTTTATTTATCGGGAACCAAGAGCGATTTATTTCACGAGATGTTTATGTGTACAACTTTTAAATTAGGCCACGAAAATACTTCCGCATTACGAAACAGCCAGTTACAAAACTAAGTCATAAATATAATCAATCTTAACGTGGTGTTTTCGTGTGTACTATTTACGAATCGCGTGTAAAAATGTAAATGTAGTGAAAATTTCCATTAGAATTTCAGACAAAAATACAAAGTATTTTAACATAGGTACCCTGGGTAATTTGAACAACTGTATCTCACGTGAATTACATATAATCAAATTAAAGAATTTGATACACAGCCCATTTACATTATAGTAAATATAAAATGGTTTATGGATGTTGCCCAATTACATATAACATGTATTATGTTAGAGAAATTATTTGGACGAGGATAGTTTGATATATATATAGACGATGTTCTTGATTGGCATACACGATGCATTTTCGATCAATATGACCAGTAAATAGCCTAGGCTAAATCAACAGTAAAATACACGGCACAATAAATATGTACGTAAGACAATGAAACATACAAACCCTTGGCGCAACCTCCAAACGAGCTAAGCCACTTATTTGCTAGGCTAGGTATAATCTAAATGAAAGTAGAAAGTATAAACACAAACACGTTTAAGTCCTTCCTTATAACGAGTATATTTTATAAAACTACAAGAGTAATCGGTATTATCATAAGAGCATATCGATATAAACGTAATTACGTAATAGTTCTGCAACCGGTGCAGGGAGCAAAACGAATCATTTCCTCTCAAGTGTTAGAGTAAAAACATCACGTTTTCATAGTAAAATATGACGAGTTTGCTGTGAAACTCGACTCTTTGTTCGACGCGTGCGTGTATGCTTTACATTGTGTGAATGCAACATACAATAATATTATTGTGTTGTCTGGTCTGACGGTAATCTACTCCCGTATACCGTTATTCAGATTGTGGTTTAAAATATCTAGTTAACCTAGTAATGACAATTTTAGTAAATTGGATTCGCGAGTGACAACTTAAATAGTTGGTTACAACTTACAAGTGCTCGGTGCTCCTGGCGAGAGTTAGAACTACTTAGTTGGAAGTGGGAAAATACATTGTGTCGTAAATCAACGTTATCGAAGTCTGGCAAGCTGGCGCATTGTGATTTGAGTACAAATGGTATTGTCACTCTAACTCAAAGACTTCTATGTATTTACTAGACAAGCTGTTTCGAAGTAAAATTGTGGCACATGACGGCGAGTGTTTAATGTTTCACGGCTAAGGAAAAGAGCAGATTTTTATAGTGATTTGAGGTCGATTAACAGAGACTTAGTGCGCACATTCTATGTACCGAACAGCCAGTCTAATAGTATACATAGAAGTCTTTGCTCTAACTAGATGTACACAATATACTAATGCTGTGTACAACTATATAATTATTTATTCTAATACCGCAAGAATATAGGATAGACATATTGTATGATTGTTTAATTTTAATTAGGCAATTAAATAAACAAATTAGTACAAATATAGTAAGAGAAGTTTCATCTAAAGACAGTTCACTACTGGGGACAGTTTTAGGCAAATTAAAGAAAATAATACCAAATTATATGTCATTTACATTCGTCCCTCATTTCATTTAGGTTGTAAAACCAATTATCCCATGCGTTTAACTGACCCTTCAGCTCGTACAAATCCCGCAGAAAAAGTCAGTGTTAAATAAACTTGTTAGGCCATTTAAAACCGTCGACGTACTAATTATGCAAAATAAGTTTCTTGACATCAACACTTCACAGTAATATTACAGCCTCCGTGGCGCAGTGGGCGAGTAGCCGGCTGTGAAGCGAGAGGCCGCGGGTTCGATTCCCGCATTGACACAAATATTTGTATGGCCCACAGATATTTGTTTCTAGTCTGGGTGTTGTGAGACCGAAAGTCTCTCATAGTCTCTGACAGATACAGGTTATACCTAGTGTGGGGACTAGGTGTGTGACTATCTAGTTACTTTGGAAAGTGCACTTATTACAATGATAAATAGTTATTTAATTAGACAATTGAGGACCGCGTTGAGGGGCGTATGTGATTAAACGCAGTTTGAATAAACTGGAAAGCCATCAGATTAGTACCTAAGCCACGGAGATTTATAAGACAAATGATATGGTGAATTAACCCCGATTAGCAAAATAAATGAGGGTGTTCAGAATATATTACCTCATAAAGGCTTCTTATTATAGCCTAGTTATATTAATGATTATAACATCCTTGAGTGGAAAACCTTGGGGAAAAGCGTCCTTAAGGAAGACCCCAAATGCGCCTGAAAGAGACGCGACGTCTTTCCTGTGAAGAAGATCGTCTGTTCTAACTGGGTACACAGAGCACAAAGCCTCGAAAATTGGGAAGTTGATGAGGGAGGCCTACACAAAAACAGTTGAGAAAGGCTAAAGAAAATAATGTTTTAAACATATAGAGCCTGGCTTATAAAAACAGTTTAGTCGAGCAAATGGCTAAGAATAGATTGTCACTTTTTTCTTGTGTCACATTGTTTGAAAATAAAAGGGACAGGCTATTCTTTACCATTTGCTCAGTTAAACTGTTTTTATAGGTAAGGCCCATAGTCGAATTGACAATAAACCTTAGTGACTAAAATCTAAAGAACAAAACCAAAACTAGAAACATAAATCGGTAACATTTGGAAAGAAAAATTACATTCATAAGTATCTGTTAAATTGTTTATTAGGTACACTATTTCGTTGAAAAATGATATGCACAAAATACGTTTCTATTTATTCGGTTGTATTTCTTTAATTACTCGAATTACCGGAGCAATCGTGTTGAGCGCCGGGCATGTTTTTGAATGGACTGGGGTAATTTTGGAAAGTGCCCGCGGCCGGCTTCAATGGTCACGCAACATTAAATCGTCGATTAGAGTGAGCTCAATAGGAATTAATGATAACCAAGTATGTCGCTTTGTTTGATCGTAACTGATTTCACTTGCTGTTATTGCCGAGAAAAGGTTTTGTGGTGAAACTGACTAATGACACTGTGATTGCTATTCATTGGCTGGCAAATAATTATCATTAAATTACTCTCTTTAGCGCTTTACTGTGCATGAACAAAAAAAAAATTCAATTTTGCTCTACATAGTACCTACATGCCAGTACGTGCTCCAAAATTACAGTACAACCACGGACGTAAAAAACAAGATGGACAGAGCGCTAGGAACATTCCAAGTGAATCAGGGTTTTCGGCCCATTCGATCAGTCACCGCCATTACATGTCAATAGATCCAACGGACAATCCGTCCATCTTTTTATTTACGTCCGTGAGTACAACCATTAATTTCGTGTTTAAAACAAGTCATACATGAACTAACAAAAAATCTATTCATGTACACAGCATACTGAAATTCCATTCATACCCGCGCTGGAAACCATTGTACAATATAATCAAGTGTAAATTCGTCAAGGTTAATGTGACAGTTGTCGGACGTTCAGAGCATAATTAACACGTATTCAGCAAACATATTGTGAATATGTAATGCGTTATACCTACGTGTTGGACAAACATCCACACGAAACTGTGACGAAACACACTTAGCATCGTTGCCAACCATCCCAGTGTGCATAGCGAATCAGCAAGCCTTATCGATTGCCTTATTTTTATTTCTCTCAGGCAACTATGCAAATTGTAACAGACCACAAACCCAGCAACATTTCGTTGTATCTTGTATTTGAAATCCGTCCAGAGAACAGCAACATTTAGTAGCATAAATTTCATTTCGTCCGCACACCAAAGAGCACATTGAATAGTCACTCACTCTCCCCTAGTGATAGCACTAAACAACTATCATAATAAATTATCAAAAAATGTTTACTGCACTAAGAACCGAAACAGACGTTTTTCGTTTCAGGATATGTTAATAATTTTACTCATGCGGGAATGTCTACATCATGTAGACAGTAGAGCATTATCTAGAGCATTGTGATATTAAATCTGTACACAACAAAATTTTACAAACATTTAAGACGTTTATCAAGATAAGCAGTAAGATGATGGTCAAAACGTCGGAAGCTACAAACACAAGGCCTTACGATGCGAGTTATGCTAACAACATTTAATTTTATCTTATTATTATTTATGCAAACTCCGCACGAGACTTCAAAATACCTAGTACCTAATTAAAATAAGAAAATTATAACTTTAAGTAACTTAAAACGAATAATATGAAAAACTTTTGAACTTTTGACTGAAAACTGTATTAAAGTGGGCTGCCTTTGATAAATTCTAACATTCACTATCACAAAGGAAAAGTTCTGAAATAAAGTTGAGCGAGTTTAAATAAAAACCAGACTAGAAACATTTTATGATTCGAAACGCTTTTTACGGGGTGGAATGCTTCGCAGTTCTGTTGGCAAGTAACTAAAAACGTTACTCTACATACGAGCAGCAATATCAAGAAGCGATAGTTTAGAGATTTTATTTTTAGATTATTACCTATTGTGGTAGGATTTTGCACCGGAAGTCTAAGTATAGCATGGTGTTAAAATAATGGACCTGAAAGGTCAGGCTCTCAAGGACAGCGTGTAATGTCAGCGCCAAACATTATGCCGGTGGGGAAATTTTGGGGCGTGCTTACGTCATTCATAACCTCTGGTGTACATCACGATAGAATAAAATTAAGGAAAAGTGCGAAATGTTACTAGTTTTCAGTAGCCACAATGCTACCTGCAAGGAACTTTACTAAATGAATAAAATAGATATATCTACTACAAAATAGTACCAGGCATTGAACTTAGCATTTGACGTCAATACCACTGAATAGCTATGAATGAGTTTAATACAGAAAATATTTGATTGCACTTTCAAATCGGTCAATAGTTACGGCGTGGCCCTGAGGCGTTTTTTTTATACCAAAGGTTAGCAAACGATGTGGGCAGTCAAATCCACACTAAGAATTGTATCATGGTGATGGTAACTTTGCATAATTTTTTTTTTATATCAGAGACTGGCAAACGAGCACATGGTTCACCTGATGGTAAGTAATCTCCACCGCCCATAGACACCCAAGACACAACAATAATCATGAGTGAGATGCCTACCTAAAAGGAGGCAATGGAAGGGGAGGGAAAAGGGGATTGGGAAAGGAAGGGTGGGAAATGGGCCACCGGAATTCTCACTCACAATAAGTGACATTTTTAAAAGAACTCTAATTCGTGAGCGGCTTAACGGTAAAATTACAATCACTCAACAGTAACCAACGTATGAAATAATTCACGCATAAATATTGTAACAATCTTAAAATCCGCTCTTAATAACTACTGGTACGTATCGTTTATAAGAAATAGTTGCGTGCGGAACATCGAACTAATAATCTATAAGGCCAAGGACAGTTGTACACGCGAATCCAATTACTTAGCGCCGCCAAGACCACTCGCTTAGTCTGAAAAGCAATTACAACCAAGTAGGTACCAAACCGGAGTTTTCATCGCTTAACATCATAAATTATACCGCTATAGAACTTAAATGTAGTTAATCATTAAATATTGAGTTTAAAATTATTATGCTTCGTTACTTGAGAATGTACCTGTCTACAGTTTAATCGTTTATCTAATAACATGTCAATGCATATTATTATTGATTTACTCGAGCTGATCGGCATGATCTTAGGATGGTCGGAAACTCGGCAGAAGCAGAGATAACAACTGTATTAATGTAGGTAGAGTCTCGCTGGTGACAGGTTTGTATATCTATAGGAAGACTGAAGATAATCGATCGGGTTGTATGATGATAATGAGCCGAAATAATTCAATAATAAGTAACTTTTATGTTGGACTCGAGAACTCCAAATTATCAATAATTAACCATCATTCAGATTTTACATCCTTAAAATTATTGGCTCTACGAAACCTCTATATTTGGCATATTCAACGGCGATTTTAATCACTTTCATCAAACTGATACGATTACGATCCAATTAGTCATGACGGCCTTGTTAAAAAAAAAAAAAGTCATGATATAAAAATAAGAAATCAGTAAATACATGCCCATGAACAATAACATTATAATCGAAAATTATAATCTAATCGATAAAATATTGTTTTCACTCTTTTGTAAAAAGATACCTAATTATACCACTATTGAATGGCAGAGCCACGTTGTAGACAGTAACGTCTACAGTACGAAAGTGCCGGCTCGACCGGTTTGACACCACCGTCTCACGTACAACCGGCGTCAAGTGGCAGCCCGCTGTCTGGTTTCGTTTGGTGAGTGCCATTACCAGTGACCCAATTATAAAAGAAAAATCCAGCTATGGGGCCAAATATCCCCTCACACGGACAAGTAAAATGTTGAAAGGCATCTCTTACGTTTAATGCGATAGTTGCACGCATTTAAAATATTCAAGTTTTACTCAATTATTTACGTAGGATGAATGGACTTCTGTTGGCTATCAGTTAACATAATATATGCACTCCGTGTGGCCCATTCAAAACCTGCCTTGTAACGGAATAGTATTCGGAACATCGTGGTCGTTTTACATACTTTACATTCTTCCAAGAATATTCAAATGAATACAATTAAACAAGTAAATACGTTGTTGAAGTATTGCCACAGTTATATTATACGTATTTAAATTGATTGAAATGGTAAAATTATCTTTTTGTAACACACTTTGAAAATACATTAAGGATTATAAGACGATGTATGCAAATTCCAATCAAAATATCTTGTAGCTCACGCGTATCAAGCAAAACACGTATAAAAACTGCAATCATGCGAAGATAGATGAGACGGGACATGCCCATATAATGTTGGAAGGCTATTAACTTCGGTTCCTCACCTAGACACTTGTCAGCCTAGTGCCTCCACAACAACCATTACACTTATTGGTTCTTATTATATTTAGCGAAATTATTTCGTGAATCGAAAGAACGAACAACTTTTTCCGCATTACCTACTTAGATGTGACGGTCGTGGACCAGTTTTTTTTTATAGAAGGGACTGGCAAACAAGCATACGGGTCACCTGATGGTAAGTGATCTTCATCGCCCAAAGACACCCAAGACACAAAAAGAATCATGGGTGCGTTGCCAACCTAAAAGGACGGAATGGAAGGGGAGGGACCCTTGTCCATTTGATTGATTGATTTTTTGATTTGATTGATTCGGAAAGGGAAGGCGGAAATGGGCCACCGAAAATCTCACTCACCAAACGAAACGCGACAGCGAGCTGCCACTTTACGACGGTTTTCTGTGAGCCAGTGGTATCAAACCGGTCAAGCCGGCCAATCCGTGCTGTAGACGTAACTGTCTACAGCGTGGCTCTTTATATTTATATTTATTTGTTATTTTAAAAACACGATGTAAAGGAGTAATACTTTTATATCTATCTATACAAAAGGAGAAACTGAATGACTGACTGACGTATCCACGTACAGCCGTACTAGTGGAACTAGGAACGTGAAATTTATACACGACTTCCTTTTATAAGGTAGGCGAGCATTAATGAAGAATTTTTGGAAATTTATACCCTCAGGAGGTGTAACGGGGGATGAAAGATTGTAGAGTGAAAGCCTCTGATGGGGCATAGCCTCTAGCAAGCGCCAGTTTCCTAGTTCATGTCTACGTACTCAAACTTATGAATTCCTTAATGAATCAGAAAAGTGAAAGACTTGCGCAAATTGTATATTTATCGATATATCGATAAATATTGAGTACCATTTTTACCAATGTAAATTATAAATATTGATGAACCGATGTCGGCTGCATGCATGCCCGCGCTGCCGGTATGAATATTTAAGGGACACCTCGCTCGCGTCGCCTCGACTAACTGTTGACGTCTGTAAGGCGTTAATATGCCAGGTAACAATATTAAACTAACTAAACTAAACTCTATTTCAAATGAGGCAATATAGTTTTCTGGATATATATATCTATAAATATATATATCATCTATAACCTAAACTAGGTGAGCAAATGGCTAAGAATAGCCTGTCACTTTTTTCCTTGTGTCACATTGTTTGAAAATAAAAGGGACAGAATATTCTTTACTATTTGCTCAGTTAAACTGTTTTTATAAGGCCCAAAGTTACGGAACCCATCTTAATGTCATCGCCGATAAAGTGATTGACATAGTTTCGCAATGTATTTAGTCACTAGTGGGTGATGGTTATACCGACAAAGATGAACTAACACAAAACAACCTCACGCCTGAATCCCCGAAGGGATAGGCAGAGGTGCGCTAGCGAACTAGAACATCTACATTTGGCCGAGCTTAGTTTCGTACCAGATGTGATAGGGGGCGAGCCTATCACCATATCGGGAATAAATTCCAGACTCCGGGCTAATATGGAAAAATCCAATATCACTTTGAACGACCCGGGAATCGAACCCGAGGCCTCAGGACGGTAGTCGTACCAAAATATAACCACGCCACCAAGGCAGGTGAACTAAATAAAGCAAGATATTATATTTTTATTAAATACAACGTACTAAATACATGTTCCGTAGTAGGAGTGTATCAACGAGAAGACAATGCTTTCCAATTTCGCCCCACATTCCTTCACGCGTGTTTATATTTTTAAACCATATCGACTAGCTCGGAACGCGTATCAAAATACAACCTAAATGTAACTTTTAAAAATACAACATAGCTTGTATCAAATTCAGGTCATCGTTTTGACGTCCGTCCGTCACAAACGCTCTATTCCTCTTTCCGTATTTTTTACACGAGGTAGTGCAACCGTTTCGTTTATAATTTAATACAAACTGCGTTTAATTACGCCTCAAGGTTACTACTACGTATTTGAACTGACCCGACATTCAGAACTCGCATACTGATAAATAAGTAGGTACAGTAGATTACCTTAAACTTGTCCCACTCTGGCGGGAAATTAGTGTATAGATACCATTTAATTCGAGACCAACACCAAAATGGAGCATACACCTCTGACTTTTCTATGTTAAGTGTATTTTCATTGTGAAATATCGCTTGCTATAACGGAGATAGAAAATATCGTAAGGAAACCTGCATATCTGAGAATTTCTTCACAGGAATTTCAAAGGTATGTGAAGTCTACCAACCTCCATTAGGCCAGCGTGGTAGACTAAGGTCTAACCCCTCTCATTAGCAGAGGAGGCCCCTGCCCAGCAGTGGGACAGTAATATTACAGGGCTAATATTATTATGTAAGCAAACGATAATAATATACTTAGACAAAATAAATTACAGAATGTAATACACAATCCCAATAAATAATCACAAAAAAATACCATCTCAATTATTTACACAATTATAATGTTTAATTATATTTAATGAGCGCAGATCTTGGTTGGCCATTTGGCCTGTATTCCAACGTCCACGTCATTCCCGCGTAAAAAAATAAATGAAAATAAAAGAAAGCCTATATAAAGTAAGTAATATTGAATCTCTCTTACTGGGAGTATTGTTTTTAACAATTATTATTATTTATACCATCCATAACGTCAAACGTGTGATTATCTTCATACCATTTCGGTATCAGCGTAGTGAACTAGGTGTGTCTAGGTCACATTAACAAACTGGTACCATGAGGGGACGCGAGGCTACGGTGCCGCGTTGTACCTCCTTTCACCTATCGAGTTCCATAATAGTTCACGCAGATCACGAACGTACCCGTAAGGTTCAAAGGTGAACGCTGTCGACCGATAAGTGTGTTATAGGCCCTTACTTATGAAAACAGTTTAGCTGAGCAAATAGCTAAGAATAGTTTTAGCTGATTAATTAAAATAACCCGAAAATTTCAGGAAGTCGCTGGATGCAGGCCGCTTTCAACAGGTCAATCTGGAAATCTTTGAGGGAGGCCCATGTCCAGCAGTGGACGTCCTATGGCTGATGATGATGATGATTTATTTCTTCGATACACCATCGATTTCTCACACAAAACATGTCAAGAATGTAAGCACAATGTAATAGACCAGGTGACAAATCTTTACAGGTGTATAAGTGTGTTATAGGTCTTTGCTTATAAAAACTGCCTCGGTGGCGTGGTTGTATTTCGGTACGACTACCGTCCCGAGGTCTAGGGTTCGATCCCCTTGCCGAGCTAAGTGCTATTGGATATTTCCATATCAGCCGAGAGTCTAGAATTTGTGCCAGATATGGCGATAGGCTAGCCCCCTATCACATCTGGGACGAAACTAAGCCTGGCGAAATGTGGGTGTATTAGTTCGCTTGTGCGCCTCTGCCTACCTCTTCGGGGATACAGGCGTGAGCTTATGTTATGTTATAGAAATTATAAATTTCTATAACATAACATAAAAACTGATATTAAAACGGATATTATAAATGCGAAAGTTTGGCTGTATGGGTGTTTGTTAAGCCGCGTCTTCTGTGGTCCATTGTTTATAAGCAAGAGACGGCGTAAACCATTGTTTTGTTTAGGTGTTTTGTGTTTTGTTTCGAGTAAAACGAATCTGGATAAAATTGACATAGAGATAGATTATTTTATGGAAGAGCACAGAGGCTAATTTTTACCTCGAAAAAATGTGATTTATTTCCAAGCGAACGAATAGTAATAAAGTGAATAAGAGTCCAAATTTGGATGAATTCAAATTTACAAAGTTTTTTGTGAATATTCGTCATACAAATACTAAGGAAGTACAGTCGAATATCATAAATCAAAATCCGCGTCGGCTTATCATAATCCAATCTCCTCGATTTAGAACTGGATTAAAAACAATTCATAAACTCGTCTTGGTTAACGCTTAAATAATAAAAAGCACCTGTTATTATCTGTATGATTCTACGCAACGACTGTGACATTCAAAAAACAAACAAAGAGGAGAATGTCTGAGTAAAGCTGGTGTTTACAGTGTACGACAAACGTAGCAGTAAACCACGCGCTGCTTTGGAAATTATCCAAATTCATTTTACATTGCTGCGCCACACAGTCTTCGGAGACAATTTTAACTACTAACACAAACGGTGTACATCACACGTAATTAAGTTTTCAATGTGTATGTTTTTCGGCGGGGCCAACAATTCCTATGCAAATAAAGCTAGAAACAAAACACACGGCACCAGAACGCGGCTGTGGAGCCCTACAAATTTGATTGTTGATAAGTCCGGGTCGACGACCCTGCGCGCACGTCTAACGAGATTTGCCCGATTCGATACAATGTGATGACGCCGATATCAGAATATCAAAATTATTTAAAGCCATGAATTTCTGCAGAGGAAATCTTTGTCCACATTAGTATGTAATATAAAAACGTTTCCACTAATTTTAAAGCTAATAAAAATCGTAAAATATATAAATTTACCGCACTAAATCAAAGTGTTAGTAAGTATATTTTCAAATGGGTAAAGTTATGCATACATATATGCACCCCAAAAAAGAGCATACACCTCTGAATTTTCTATGTTAAATGTGTTTTCATTGTGGATTATCGCTTGCTTTAACGGTGAAGGAAAACATCGTAAGGAGACCTGCATGCTATACTCGAGAATTTCTCTACAAGAATTTCAAAGGTATGTGAAGTCTACCAGCCCGCATTAGGCTAGCGTGGCTGACTAAGGCCTAACTCCTCTCATTAGTAAAGGAGGCCCATGCCCAACAGTGGGACAGTAATATTACAGGGCTGATATTACCTCTATATAAAGTTATGCACTTTAACAAGCAATAAATTGAAAACTATGACCTCCTCACAACGTTGCCATATTTATAACTTCTGGCATTTGAAATATTGAGTTGAGGTTATTTAATATTCGCAATACCACCAATAAAGAATGTCACCGTAGCAAATTCTCAAATACTAATCGGAATTTCATTAACTTAGTGGCGCCGTAAAGCAAACAACACGCCACGTCTATGTTCACATTCAACAAACGTATTTTATGGCACCTTCTATGGTTGAAATAGGAGCTTACATTTCACGTGTAATATCATTAACAGCCCGTATAGTTACTTTGTTGTACCCTGTAAAAGCTTGATGTACTTGAATACAATGTTGATAGTTAAGGATCCATCCAATTCTAGTTGATGATACGCTGCGCCGTCAACGCGCGATTGCTACAGACTTTCAGATGAAGAACCTCAGATTACATGCATAACAGTTGTACAAACTGCCTACCTTATAATTAATATAATTTGTTGGTAGGTTAAGCAAGGTGCGTTTACGAATCTAAACGTCTTACTTTAAAAAATAAATGTATGAATTGAGTTCGCTAAAAAAAGGGAGGCGTGACAATAATATGCATGGAAACCCCTGCTTTAGACATTACTAAATGCAATATTTCATTTTTGTGAGTACACAACGGTCTACGCTAGGTGAAAACGCGTCGTTAAAATAGCCACTTTACGTTAAAACTTTCAAAAATAATGAGCGGGTCTGATCAAGTCCTAACAAGGAAACAACGGCCCACATAGATAGCGTTTGTCGCATAATGCAAACACAAATGTAACGTTTACCTTACTATACCGTTAATGTTAATGGTTGCGGATATTAGAAAATACTGCAAAAAACAGCTCGTCATTCGACACAGACTAGATTATTCTGCGCAAATGTTTAGAATAAATAAATATGTAGCAGAATTGGCAATTGGCCTTTAAAATTATGCATACATTCTTTTAGCATCTCTGCGATAAGAAATTCATAGCAAATTTTTTAATGGATAATTACAAGTATTATGTAACATCTGATAATGCAATGGCAAACGTCTCGACCTACTTTTTTGGGTTTAATTTAGGCAAAGGCGAAAGAAGTGTCACGCAGCAGCACAGTCAGCGGGCGGGCACGCACCGGCACAGCACGGCGCTCGCGGTACCGCGTCGAGTTCGGAATAACAATCGAACCGTGGGAATCTGCCGCTAAACGCCACAATTATGAAACTCCACCATCCACTGAGGATGTTTCGCCTAGAGCCGAACCGTGGTACAACAAACGCGCCGTGTGAATCCGTAACGGTTGTTGTCTCACAAGACGACCACAGGGCGTATGACACGCAGACAATTCACATTCCGAAATTACAGATGCAACAAATACATTATACTTATTATATATGAATAATAATATATTTTCTTTTTTCATTATTCGACATACAGTGCATGGTACTAGGAATGCATAGCTAATGAGACTCTGTTAGGGAACAATGTTTGACATTGTAATGCATGTGAGGTGTTGCCCCATTTAGTGCCAAGAGGGTAATGAACCTGACGTTAAAATATAACGAAAATGGTGAAAACGTATATAATCTGTGTTACAATGTTCACTATTTAGAATAGAAGGTGAAATTATATAAAATATTGATATTTACTAATGAGCATGATTAAATACCCAAAATACCTTTCGGTCAGGTAGCACTTTAATATATTGTATTTAGGTCATAATTACTCAATCACATTAGTGGACATTAAATCAAATCAATTAATGAGCCATTAATAGCCATAATTGAGAATTTGAATCATCAAGCCATGTTGAAAGACTTGAAACTGGCAGTAGTGTTGATTGATGATTTAATATACAAAAACTTGTCTCAAATTGTCGGGAATAGGAATTAAAAATATCATGACATACCACAATATTAAAATAATCACAGTTTAATATAAACATATGTCAATATTAATAAAAAAAATCTTTTCATGTGGAGTGACATTCAAGGAACTAAGAAGCTGAAACATTGTATAACATACAGTAACTATTAGAAAGGCCAACCATGTATTCTGAATCAACTATAGCAATAATTATTGTTCAGTAAGTGGACGTGGACTGTGGACATCATGTGGCTGATGATGATGAAGTAATAAGGCCTACGTCCAGCAGTGGACAGGTACAGGCTGATGATGAAATATTTAGTACCTACCTGATACTCATTTGTCTGCATTGTAAGCAATGCTAAAGCATGTTTTATTTGTTGTATTTTATATTTAAATTGAGATTAGAGGTGAAAAATATTTAGAAAAGCAGTATTTAGTACAATTGCTTTTCTTAACATTTTTATTGTAGGCTCTTGTGATGACTGATTGCTAAATCATTCATTTTAAAGGATGTATAATTTTGATTATTATACCTTAGGTAGGCCTATTTCCAGCAGTGGATGTCTCGTGGCTGATGATGATGATTATTATTATACCTCATTATTGTACACAAATAAAACATAATATTGGTGATAAATCTTGGTGAAGTCTAATAGTTACATTTTTAAATTTTTATCTATAATCAAGCACCGTATTTCTGGATATTCTTTTATATGCCAAAGATATTATGCAGGTAAAATTTATGTTACAATAAAATACTTAAGCACTTATAAGACTGATATTCAGCAATGACATCATCAGGAGAATAAATTGATAAAATATATGTGATAAGCATAACCTCACAAAATGCAATGCGCTCTGCACTGATATTGAATACTGTCCAGTAATTCTAGAGCAAACCACAGCAGTGAGACAAAACTAAAATTACCCAATATGCTATAACTAAGAATTATTACATAGATAAGGGTGCCTACATAAAAGTTTAAATTTCAGATACTGAAATTGTTTCATCTTGAAATTCCAGTTTTATCACCATGTATGATGATCCTGCTTGATAACAAGGAGTAATGAGATTCAAAGCACTATAGAATAAATTAGGCAATAAAAATAATCTTAAAGTATCATAGAGTAATTACAACGTAAGTGTAAAAAATACAGAGTCCATTTAACAGGAAGTATTTTGATAACAAAGAAATTGTAAATGCACAAAAGTAACTCACCTCACTGAAGGCCATAACTCCGTTCGGGCTCTTACTGTGTCCGACCTTCTCAATTTATTTTATCACGGTCTATCAAAACAAATAGTTCAAGCTTTTGTTTCCCAACATTGAAAACAGTCCCGACATCTAGCATCCCCACGACACAAATACATCTGAAATGTGGAACTTCACTCACTGCGCAAGAACAAAATTTTAATTTTGACCAAAACGAAAACACCTGACCGAATCACTCACAAATCACTGAAAAACCAACATTCCTCAGGTGGGTTAGATGCACATCTAGCTAATTGCAGGCACCTTTACGGTGTTAAAACACTGTAACACTACTTAGAGATTTTTTTCACGTTTATTTGATTTGTTAGTTCATTGCGAAATAAGTTCGAAAAATGACATCAATAGTATGAATTATCACAGAGAACTATCAAACGGAGATGAACTCGCCATCTTGCTTTCATGTCATGTCATAATCAGTAATACCAACATTCAGAATCAATACCTGTCTTTGTCGCGCTATTGCGGTATGGACAACACTAAAGCCTTTGAAGTGAAGTTAGCTCCTGGAATAATTTTTGTGGTTATAATTTGTAACCACATTATAATGTAGCCCGTTTTTTACATATTGTATTTCAAAAATCATTTAAAATAAGCGATAATTTATTATATTAATATAATTGCCAAGATATAGTTAACATACAAAAGATTTCACTACGGATACATGTGTGTGCTGCCATCTAGGAGACTAATACATTACTAAATCAAATAACTGTCCGCAAACGTTATTTTGAATTTATAATATATTCAGCAATAGGAAATAATTATGTTCGCCTCCTTGATAGTGGCGCAGGATCCCCAAGGATGATTAGGCACGGGTCTGGGATGGCTATATATTAGGGGCGGCCAAATACGTAACGAGAAATTAAACGGGGATTGAAACCAGTAGGGTAACTTTTGACACTCGATTCGATTGCGACTACCATTCGGTTCTTTTATTGACTTAAATTCCATCGAAATCGAGGTAAAAATTGCACTAATGTCACATTCGATTCAAGAACTTGTCATTTGATAATATTTAACGCAACATTAGTGCCCTTTTTATCTCGATTTCGGTGGAATTTTAAATCAACAAATGAAACCAAATCGTAAGTTGTCAAATCGAATGTCAAAAGTCAGGAGGCTGGACCTCTCGGTCTATGTGTGCTGCCACTAGACCGAACAAGTAAAGTAAAATAAAGTAAAGTCGAACATACATAAAAATTATAATAATTATGTATAAATTATATTAAACAGATAAATTGATGATTAATTGTTAATTGATACAGACGAATTCCCTCTTTTTGGAGTCGGTTAATTGGCCTAGGGCGGCCCACAATCCAAATCCGCCACTGCTCCTTGGTCCGTGAATCCTTAATTCTTTCTCCAAGGTGAATCCCTGTCGGGTAACGCGTGTTTTTGACATGATTTGCCCAAGACTTTATTTGGAAGGGGTTGACATTAAGCGTTTTTTACGAGTTTTTTATGAAAATTTTTATCGCCACCTTAGATTGATAACTTGATCGTCACTATGTATTTAGTGAAAAAGATTTTTGAAATGTCCCCAAAACACATAAGATAACAAAACAAAGAAATTGAACAGTATAGTTCAGTAGACTCTATTTTTGGACTATGTATTATCTACGGCACTGCCTTATATTCCAAGGTAGGTTAAGGTAACTTATTATCTACCTAGCGGAAGACTCGAGACATGACAGTTATATCGGGTGCGCCGGAATTATGACCCAGCAGTGGAATGGCCGGGAGAGTTGGAAAACTGTCCCTGTTCGGCACATTACAGAGGACTCGGGCGAGAAGCGCCCAGGCTTCGGACAGAACCGCTCCAGCGCGGTGCTGTCTTGTGGCCCGTCTACAATTATGAGGGAAGGTTTGTAACTATTTGTAAGCCCCCCGTCGATGGACGCCCTCGGCCCCGACGTGCCTCTATAATCCGCATCTTACGACGGGTAAGGGGATTAGAGGATATCTCGTGGCGTGGTGGTATTTCGGTACGACTACAGTTCTGAGGTCTCGGGTTCGATCCCCGGGTCGGGCAAAGAGATATTGGATTTTTCCATATCAGCTCGGAGTCTGGAATTTGTGCCCGATATGGCGATAGGCTCGCCCCCTATCACATCTGGGACGGAACTAAGCTCGGCGAAATGTGGGTGTTCTAGTTCGCTAGTGCGCTTCTGCCTACCCCTTTCGGGACGGGCATACAGGCGTGAGCTTATGTATGTATGTATGATAATCAAAGAGAATATAATCACTATTAATGAAGATATCAATAAAGATACTTTATGAACAGTATAATTTTAAAAAGATGTTGTGTCAATATGACTTTAAAATGACAATTTACCTATTAGGTGTGCTGATAGATTAAAAAATGCCAGATGAATAAATTTACAGTTCTAATAAATCAAATAACATAAATTACTTTATTTTTATTAATGGTTTTTCCATTTGTTTTAACCTAGTTTTCTGAGCGCCGATCTCACTTCAAAAGGTTAGTAGCGAAGCGTAAGCTAAGCATATTAATTTCCGCGTAACTACATTGTGCACGATTTGCAAAGGAAGTACCACGAGTGTGACGTCATTCGTACAGGTGCCAGGCGGGGATGCGCGCGGATACCTCGTTGATAGCCAAGGACTCCCAATGTAGGGTAAAATAAGTAGGTTATTGCACCGCTGATTTATATTTAGCAAACCAGTCCACGATGAACTTTCGGTTGGTGAACACGTCCACATGAAGTAGGTCGAAAATGAGTAAGCAACAGTTCTTTTGCAGGGTTGTGGACAGCAAGCGAGGCTCATGGCTGTAACGATGGAACTGGAGGAGAGCGCGTCAGACTCGAAACTGCACAAAGATAGCACCGCCAAGAAGGAACTGCGCCCGTCCAGTGCTATCTCTATATCAAAGTCTGAAAATGGACCAGGTGTGTTACCTCTAATTGATATGATTAAGCGGTAGAATCGCGCTGTATACAATTTCGCCAATAGCGTGCATGGACCAGTTCATTATTAATACTACTGTCTCATAGAAAACCGAGATTAAGTGGCAGATTGCAGTAACTTTGCGTTTCACACAGTGATATTTCCGGAGGTCCAACCCATCCATATCCCTGTTCCTTATGATCGACAGAGCAGATTCAATCTTCTGTTATTGTGGGTGTTCATGGGCGGTGGAGATCATTTACCATTAAGTGACCTACTTGCTCGTTTGGTGGCGTCCGTTAATTGCCATAAATGAAAAAGTCAACCTAAAACTCAATACCCCTGTATATCCAAGTAGACGCAAAATTATAAATGAAACGAGATCACACATCACACTATATCTATATTTTTCAGTAGCCAGATAACTTTATTCTGATAATTTGACAGCCTCCGTGGCGCAGTGGGTGAGCACCCGGCTGTCAAGGGAGAAGCCGCGGGTTCAATCCCCGCACCGAGACAAATATTTGTGCGGCCCACAGATATATGTGTGTTCGGGTCACCAGACCCGAAAAAAAACACCCATGTTGTAAGACCGAAATTATCTCGTAGTTCCTGATTCCCACGACACAAGACTCGATCTTAGTGTGGGGTCAGGATTATGTGTGTGACTGTTGGGTGTTATTTATTTATTTATATCGGTCCTAAATGTATTTTGTGGTACTCTCCCTCCTCCTCCCTCCCTCCTGTGGTACTCCCTACTTTGCGGAGAATCGAACACAGGATCTTACGTTACATAAATAAAAGTACTACCTAGTTTTGGAAAGGTATTAAATACTAAATCATCAAGTTATTTACACAGAAACATCAACATCATCGGAGCAGTTAAAACAATACAAAAGTTGGGTCAGCAACGAAAGATGGAATGAGTTGAAGAAAATAGCCGAAAACGCGATGAGAGAGCGCAAGGTGTTCATGATAAAGGGCGGGGGGTTCCCCGCGGTTCGCCGAGCGCTCCTCGAACGCGGCTGGATAGAGAAATACGAGTCACATAAGGTACTATCAACCAAACATAGCCAGTACGCAATGCTAATACGCAATGCTGAATCATTAGCACTATAGGTATTATGGACTGATAAACATAATAAAACCAATTATAATAATATAATAATATTCGCCCTGTAATAGTACTGTCCCACTGCTGGGCATGGGCCTCCTCTACTAATGAGAGGGCCAGGCCTTAGTCTACCACGCTGGCCTAATGCGGGTTGGTAGACTTCACATAATATACCTTCGAAATTCTTGTGGAGAAATTATCGGGTATGCAGGTTTCCTCACGATATTTTCCTTCACCGTTATAGCAAGCGATAATTTACAAAGAAAACACACTTAACATAGAAAAGTCAGAGGTGTATGCGCCATGTTGAGGTTTCGAACCTCCGACACTCGTTTCGTCAGTCTGTACTATTCCCAACAGAGCTATTGCTGCTATATTAAAAATTAATTATTTGTATATTATTTAATTATTTAGAAGTTTCCGCAGCATAGAATCTCGCGTCACAGCTCCTTAACTTCGCTTTAGACCTGCACCTGCTTTATTTTATGATGCACCATCACATTTGGGAGGTTTATTTTAAGGATGTTATGTTTTGTTTGAGGATTCGCCAGTAGCTACTAGCTATATAAGTTTATGACTGTTTGAAAATAATAAAGGTTATTCAAAATTGCAATATAGTTTAAAATTGATGATTTTATAAAGGATTTGTTTAAGGTCCGCCATCCCCCAACAAATTTAGATCCCAAAAAAGTTACTGGCAAGGAACTGTCCAAAGTGGAAAGAATGATTCTGTACAAGTTTATGGAACACCATTCTGTTGATTTTTTATGGACAACTAAACGCGATAAGTACGATTGGCTACTTAGCAATAAAGATGTTGTCATTAGCAGGTAATGTCAGGTTTTCAAATATGTTTAGTTGAATTTAGATACAGCATTGCTTATAATGTATTTTGTTTAGATTTTGCAGATCAATTTTCACTACAAAAGAAGGTTTGACCACATCTTTAACTCAAATGCACTGGTATACCGAGCCGGGTGTTGCGTTAACCAAATTTCCTCGTTGCTACAATATTCACAACTCCGAAAGTCTCGAAGAGTTCATCGATGATTTTAGAATAACTGCGTGCATTAGCGTTCTCAAATGGCTCTCTAGTGCATTGCTAAATAATAGTGAGCAAAACCTCGTCGTGAGTAATGGAAAAGTTCCTTTCAACTCCATTGAATTCGCAATCAACAGGTTGAATGAGTACATTTCCTTCTTCACTCATAAAGATATAGACGATACGGAAGACCAAGTACATGTATGGGAGCACGAATGGGATCTATTTCTGACGCACCACTATTTACTCGTGCACGAAAACGCTAAGTTTATTGAAGACAAAAATATTAACATCAGGTATTCACATTTGTTTGTTAAATATCAATAACATCGGTGTTTGTTTAGAGGTAAGCATCACCATGTTGGCAATTAGATCATTGTTTATCGATGAAATAAAATAAAACAATAAATGATTAAGAAAGATTACTAAACGATGAGTTGTAATTCTTTAATACTAGGAAATCGAATAATTAAATTTTATTCATCATGTAATACAACTTCGCAATGGCAAAATCTAACATTTGCACAAATACTTAGGTACCTACCCATAGATTCTTTACATACTTAATTCGATTCTGTAAGAAAGAATAAGATCGTATACCTAGTAAAAATAATTAAACCAAGCGATTCTTAACAGTTACTAGATCTAACTACACCTTACTTTCAAAACGAAGCGGAAATATTTATTCTATTTTGCGGAATTATATTGTTTTGCCAGCATCCGTGGATAATATTACGATATAATCGCAGATTTTACGCTATTGTTGTTTTCAGACAACTTGAAAGAAAAGCGGCCAAAGTCTTGGCAACTATGACTAAGTTCTGGCCTCAAATCGATATTGATGGTGTTTTAAATATATGGATCGTAAAACCAGGGAACAAATGTCGCGGGCGAGGCATTCAACTGATGAACAACATAAAGGATATAATAGGCCTCATAAATATACCCGCTCTAAAAACTAGATATGTTGTCCAAAAATATATCGGTATCTATTTATTAGTATCCATATATAATCGTTTTTCTAGCGTACAAAAACAACATGCTTCTGTTAATTGTTTTCACCGTGTTTTCAGAAAATCCTCTTGTGATTTACGACACGAAATTTGATATAAGACAATGGTTTCTTATTACGAACTGCCAGCCATTGACAATTTGGGTATACAAGTAAGAAATTGTCAATATCATTTTAGAAAAGTAAATGATATTTTGTCTAAACAAACCTTATTTTTTAGGGACAGCTACTTAAGGTTCAGTTCACAAATATTCAGTCTTTCCAATTATCATGAATCAGTCCATCTCACAAACAACGCCGTTCAAACAAAATACAAAAACAACGGTAGCAGAGACAAAGCATTACCCGATGAGAACATGTGGGACTGTCACACCTTTAAAGCTTACCTCCGGTAAATATCCATGTGTTTTATCCATTTTCATATATACCTCTATAGAGCAATTAATTAATTTCATTTTGAAATTTCAAGACAGATAGGAAAGTACGAGATGTGGGATTCAAAAATCTATCCAGGAATCAAACAGTGCTTGATAGGTGCGATGTTAGCATGTCAAGAGACTATGGATAAAAGACAAAACAGCTTCGAATTGTATGGTGCAGATTTTATGTTGACAGAAGATTTCACACCGTGGCTCATAGAAATAAATTCTAGCCCGGATCTAGCACCAACAACCTCGGTGACTGCGAGGTTATGTCCTCAGTGTCTGGAAGATGTAATAAAAGGTATACGTTATTCCTTTTTAGTTACTAGCTTATTAAATAATAATAATATTAACCCTGTAATATTACCGTCCCACTAGCTTATTACCTATCTACTATTAAAGCCTAAAATTAAAATTTATTTTATATTTGCAGTGGTTCTCGACCGACGAAGCAATCCCGACGCTGATACTGGATTTTTTGAATTGGCTTACAAACAAACAATACCAAAAGCCCCAGCATACCTTGGTCTATCTTTATGTATTAATGGAAAGAAGTTAGTCAAAAAATCCAAAGAGAAAAGACATGAGACCAGAAGTGTCACTCCCTTGGCACCACGAGAACCCGCCGGTGATGCTACTCGTGTAAACGACCAACCCATACCTTCAGAGTACAACGGCCCAATCATTACAGATTTCCTCACATGGCTGAATCCATATGACGCTCTACCAACTAATAAGGACGGTATTTTATTAGGACCCAGAGAGTCTCTCACGGTACGGCAGGCTATCACTGCTGTTAAATCGGGTATCACATTAAGGAATGGTACAAAAAATCGTAAATCATCCACGCTCTCTTCTAGGACACACCGAGGAAGACGAGAAAAAAATACAGAATATAAACGACGGATCGTGCCTCACTCATGCTGTCGACCTGATGAAGGACAATCTGCCAACCACGCCGGTAAATACCGGACGGAATCAGCTCGTAAAATAGAAAACACTAAGGTGGACACATCAGTGGGTAACAAACGTTGTTATATAGATCCAGCTGAATGGGAAAGGGAAACGGCCAGCATTCTTCGTTCCACCATCTCGGTCCAGAACAAATTGATCAGTAGATCTGAATCTGTAATACCTGTTCGACAAACTAAATTTAATGTATTTAACTCTAAAAATAAATCTACAATGGATCTGGCCAGTTCCCACAATGTCGAAGAATTTGATCCTGTAAAAAAATTAACCGCTATTGGCAGGAATATATGTAAGCTAAAAGACGAAAACAGTTGTAAGAAAACAATTACGTTTTCTAAGAGCTGCACATCTATATACGCACCATATCGGGTTGTGGTGACGCCGCTCAACGACACTTCTGCCCAATTAAAATTTTAGCAAAAATCTGTTATGGGTGTCATCTATGCGTAATCTTGATATTCAATCATTATATTTTATTCAATGAGCTTTTGGCTAATAAAGATTTACTATTTTTCTCTGAACTTGTTAAAGCCTTCAAATTTTATTATATTAAAATATATTTCAGAATTATTAATGCTTATTTTTGCAAATATTACCTACCTACTGTTTTTTCTGTTACTTGTTCCTTCCTGACATTCTAGATAAATATTTCCGGTATAGGTCCTTTTGTACAATCTATGAAGTTTGCTTCGAAGAAGCCAATTACTTCATGTTTAGAGCATTTTATTTTTATTTTGTCATAATGACAGTAACAGGACATTAAAATCAAAATTTCAGTGTTGATAAAACAGAAAAATTCAACAAAATCTCCAATTTCACAAATACAATAATTATAACACAAATATGCACAACTGAACATGATGATTGATGAACAAACTTAGGTTTAGGTGTGCTTTCACAAAGTAAATATAACAAACAAACATAATTATAGTCATAAAAACATCGTATAAAATTACTTCAATCAAAGTTGATTTCGTGTGATCTATTATTAAGTATAAAACATATAAAAATAAAGATATAACAAAAATAATGATCTTCGTCGTAACGAAAAATGCCGATAAAAAAGAAAAAAACACTCAAGAAAAAGAAGGTAAATAGATTGTACCAATATTATCGGCAGTTACTATTAATCTCAATTTATAATCACACGACAATATTTTAATTAGGTGAGTCACGAATCATATTTTTTTGTTAGAAGAAAATCAAAGCAAAATAGATGTGACGGCGTGGAAGATGATGCAGCCGCCGCAACTAGTAAAAAAAGACATCGACAAACAAAAGTAAATATAAAAATATTATCACCTATGTATGATGGCTTGTAAAGTATTATTCGGTATAAATCATAGTCTTTTATTCATTTCTTATAATTATTTTCTAGATAAATAATGTGAAGGACAAAGGAGACGTCAGAAGGCTTTTTTCACCTTTCAATAGATTTGCAAATAGTTCTATTCGTATCGCTGATAAGAGAAATTTAAATAGTATGGCATATAACAATATATACCGCCCCACCGGACTGTCACCTAAAGAGAAAAGTTACGTAATATGCAGTTGCCAAACAAGATCTAACCGTTACACAAAACTTAAAAACTTAGCAGCGAATGCTATAAAATACCATAAGATATTTTCTATCTACGGTTCTTGTAACACCGTTCGAAATGCTCTTCAAGAACGTGGTTGGGTAGAGAAAATTCTTCCAAATCATATGAACCTATCAAAAATAAGAAATGGCACATTTTCTAATAGAACTGAAATACACGGCGAACTAGAAAGATTATTATTATCAAATTTTGTTGAAAAATATAGTCCTAACCTGATTTGGCGCACAAAGGATGAACAACGTGATCATACAATTGATATGACAAAAGAATGTACCACTTTGGTAAACAAACTTAAATCAGACGCTTTGTGGACAAGTAAACAAGGGTTATGCTCTTCTATGAAAAGGAATTGCTGGTTCTTTATTGATGACGTTGCCGAAGTAAATGGGCCCCGGAGCTATAACAGTTACGATTGCGGTGAAATTGAGAGCTTTAATAAAGACTACAATATTACTGCATGTACAAGTCTATTAAAATGGATACTATCAATGGTTGCTAACGAGAGACCGGTGTTCGTTGAATCAGGAACTATCTCAATGAATGTAGTGGTTTTTGCGCTAAACAGATGTAAAGAGTATCTTTTTCGAAAACAACACAAGGATATTGATCGAACTCTTACTACTGCAACACCTGGACAATGGAATGCTTTCTTGAAAAAATATTATCGTATTATTTCCAAAGACGATGTGTTTCAGGTTGACAAAGACAATAAGTTACCTCTCTACCTAGGTTATGCAAAGTTTCTATTAAAACAAATTTATAAATATCGTCCTCAACTTAGTTGTGAAGGTTGCCATAATATATGGATCATTAAGCCAGCTCATTGTTCAAGAGGCAGAGGTATCAGAATGGCTTCTAAGTTAGCAGTCATCACGAATTTACTTAGTAAAGCTAATTCGAAATACGTCGTACAAAAGTATATTGGTATGTATTTAGTAATGCAGGTAACAATATACCGGTGTTTCATAAAGTTGGTACCAATAAAAATTCTACATACAGGGAGAACAATTTAAAGTTTAATGGTAAAGTAAAATAAAATGGAACTTAAGTTTTTTAATTAATTATTATGTATGAATGCGACCTTTAAATCATCGCACTTACTATAGGAATGGCTTATGTAGGTATGCTAAAAATAATTAATTACCATATTGGTTGTTTGCAAATGTACTGTAGCTGACCCAATGAGCCAGAAGAGATGTTTTCGTCATAAATTCAAGTTTCCATTACTCAAAAACTATGAGCTAATTTTAAACTTTGCCGCTAGATAGCTAGTCATCCCTTCTTCAAGTGTAGTTATTATTGATACAAACTTTATGAAACAGTCTGTATAACTTTTAAAAAGTAAACCATCATTTTGATAAGTACATAATATAAAATACTTAGTGTGAATTCTGCAAACATAAGAACAAAATTTTAAAAAATTCTAATAGTAAAACTCTATCCTAACGTCTTGTGTTTATATTTGCAGAAGAACCACTTTTGATTTATGAAACAAAATTCGATATTAGACAATATTACTTGGTAACAAGTACATACCCTCTTGTAATATGGATGTACCGGGATTGTTACTTAAAATTTAGTTCCCAGAAATACAGCCTCAAAAATTACCATGAGTCTATTCATTTGACTAATAATGCGGTCCAAAGGAAATATACAAATTGCATTGGAAGACATTCAGATCTTCCACAGAATAATATGTGGGATTTAGATAAATACAAAGAATATTTGAATAGAATTGGAAAGAATAAAGTTTGGGACAATATTATATATCCCGGCATGAAGAAATCAATCATCGGAACTATGCTGAGTTGCCAAGATTCTTTACCAATATGCAAAAATCGTTTTGAACTATACGGATGCGATTTTATCCTCGACAAAGAGTATAAGCCTTGGCTAATAGAAATCAATTCTTGTCCGGACTTAAACCACACCACACATGTTACGGCCAAGATTTGTCCGGCAGTGGTAGCCGATATAATTAAAGGTATGTTTATTAAGATATTTATATTTTATTATTCCACATTAGATTTTGGTTTTATGTCTTGTATGTAACTGTTGATCTGATTCATTTCATATTTCGGTACTTATTACATATTATTATACATCTTTCGAAAAGTAATACGTAATGCCTACAACGAGCTTCGTCCTTTACGAAAAAAGAATGTACTTTAAATTCTACTTATAAATAGCATATTTGAAACAACAACGGTTAATAAATACAAGTCTTTTTCAGTTGTTATTGACTTCGCTGCTGATTCCAATTCTTCGACGGGCAATTTCGAATGTATATATCGACAACCCATGACGATCCCACGATATGGCGGAGCAGCTGATTTAAGTGTGAGAGGTTACGCTCTACCACTTGAGTATTTCTATCGAGGAAATATAGAATTAACTGAACTATATGACAACGCCGATATTGATAAAGAATATGACATGAAAACAATATTAAACAAACTCAAAGAACATTACGACATCGATATTATGGTAGAACCGGACGAAGATTGTGATTCAATAAAAAAAGAAAAAGGAACGCACGTAGATAATACTAAATCAGAACTGGAGTTAAGTGTCGCGGCTACAGTGATAACTGAGCAATTAGACGAGTTACTGGACAGGATAACATCAGAACCAAGCTGTAGTTCAAAATCGGTTGTTAAATATCATTCAATATCGTCACAATCCATGAAGAAGACTATAAGAAGAATATCTTCTGTGCAAAGTGTAACGGACATCAAATCTTTGTTGAAGAAATCTTACAGTCGCTTTGCTTCCGTTGAAGCCCTAAACGTGGAGAAACAACTATCATTTGAGTTTAGCAAATTAGACGACGGACCAAATGGTAAAGGAAGCTGTGCAGATTTGAACCCTTTAGAGAAAAGTGTCCATGATTTATCTTCAACAATAAAAATGAGAAAAAATGATAATAGTACGAAAAAACAAAAATCCAAGTGCAGATCGTTTGATAATATGTTACGGGCCACGTCTAAGATTATATCATTTATAAACGTCAAAGAAAAGGAATATACCAGAGAACTTTATACAAAAAACTTATAATTATTATGAAATCACGAAATGTCAATACTAATTAGTCTAAATTATCAATAAAATACATACTTTAATACATATTTATTTAAAACTCTTCAATCTCAACGGATTTTTTACATTTTTAAATAAATAGTTTGAGTGGTAGAGCCACGCTGTAGACAATAGCGACTACAGCACGAATGGGCCGGCTCGACCGGTTAGACACCACTGTCTCTCAGAAAACTGACGTAAAGTGGCAGCTTGCTGTCGCGTTTCGCTCGGTGAGTGAGATTTCCGGGGGCACATTTCCCAATCCTCCCTCCCTTTCCCAATCCCTTCCCCCTCCCCTTTCATTCCCTCCTTTTAGGTTGCCAACGCACCCATGATTCTTTTTGTGTATTGGGTGTTTATGGGCGGTGAAGATTACTTACCATCAGGTGACCCATCTGCTCGTTTGCCAATCTCTGCTATAAAAAAAGAAAACAAATAATAGTAAAACAAGAATAAATACACTTAAAATATAAAATTATTCCCCTCCGATGGCGAGGCTTGGGACCCAAGCCACCGATACGGCACGGCGAAATGCCAGAAATGAAGGGATTACCAGAAGAATCCGGCTTGAAGGACCATGAATGGAGGGTAATGCGGTTATAAATTATGGCACATATCCATCTTCAACGGCGCGGCGGTTAGGACCCCAGAGTGAGGGCCGAGGGGTACTGTGCTAAGTCCTTATTACTGTGGCCAGTAACACTGCCTTCTGCATCTGGTTCCTAAGTTCCTGACCCAAGCACCAACCGAGAGCCTCTTGAGGTGTTGGTCGAGACTCATTAGTAATATCCATTATTATTAGTTAAACTTTATATTCTATGCAATTTTGATATTAGTAGACACTACATATTATCGCCGTGATAAAAATTCAGCTGTGCGCGCCAACTTCCTTTTTCCCCATACCCATCATCATAGCTTTTTATTCCACAAGAAACCGGCTAAGATTTGAGACCATACTGCCAAATCATTATTCACATTTTTCACAATCTTCATACTGCATGTATATAGTATCCGGCTAAAAGACGTAGTATCCAAAGAAAAGAACTATTAAAAAACGCGAAATATAAATGGCGTCGTTTGTCAAATTCGGCAATGTGTGTGTTTGTTTAATATTCTTGGTATTTTTGGTATAAAATTATTCTAAACATTAGTGTTTGTTGTACGATAATAATAATTCCAATTAACTCGAATTGCTAACATGGGTCGGTCGCGATCGCGAAGTAAATCACCTCGGCGTCATCATAAGAGTAGTAAACATTCGCGAAAGAAGAGTAGATCAAAAGATCGTTCATCGTCTCGTAGCCGAAGTTCTAAACATGCCGAAAAATCAAGAGAACGTAGCTCTAAATCCAGGTGAGTGTAATGTATAGATTTAAAAAAAGCAGCAATAAATTGTTATGCAATTATTTAACAATATTTACCTCCTTGTGATTTGTTCAGAAAACGATCGCATTCAGTATCTTCATCAAGTAGCAGTATCGGCTCATATGAAGGCAGTAGACACAGCAAAAAGTCGAAGGGGCGTAACAAAATGGATGAGGTTGACAGATTAGCAGAAATGGAAAGACAACGACGACTACGAGAGGCTGAACAAAAGGTGATATGCGGTGAAGGAAGACATGAATACAATAATTTTATATTATGAATTATAAATCTCCTTCTAAACAACATTGTTTCTCTTGACAATACATTGCATTATAGGTGGTTGAAGAAGAAGCAGCAAAAAGAATAGAATTACTTGTAAAGAAGAGAGTAGAAGAAGAATTAGAAAAACGAAAAGATGAAATAGAACAAGAAGTAGCAAAGAGAGTAGAAGAAGCAAAACGGAAGATGGAAAAAGAAATGATGGAAGAGTTAGAAAGGCAACGAGAGCAGCAAAAGAGAGAGGAACTAGCTAGACAGGTAACTATTCGTTTTTTGTGCCAGTCATGTGTAAATGCAATGTTATTGCACTTGCACATGACACCTCCCACTGCGATAGCAATCATTATTGTTCTCGCAGCATATTAAACACATAAAGTGTAAATTCATAAAATTAATAAGTGAACAGAAACTAATGAAAGTATTATTTCGATCATATCTGTTAAAGGTCCAGTCAGGTGTAGTTCGAGTGCTTACAAGAAATTTGTTTCTTGACATAGTATTATATTTTGTCACTCAAAGCCCCTGGCTTCTTTTGACGTTCAATCTCCATTAAATATCATACATACCATTTGCACACCCACAAGGCAGTGTAGCTATAAATTCCGCATAGTAAGATTGCCGTGAATGCGCCGGCTAGCATTTTAAAATTTGTTCGCTTGACTGTCCCTGGCAGTCACGTAGTCTATAAGTCAGGTCGGAAGACTGATCAAGAACCTGAAGCCGTAAGAATTTTATGGAGACGCAGCTTGAGGATCCAGACGTGAGTGCTGAAGGTATTTTTTGATTCTATTTTTTGCATAAACATATTTTGCGTTCAAGATAGGATGGATATAAACAAACAACTCTACGGAAAATGTACTCTTTATCAATGAACACACAAAATGTTAAATTGTAAACTATAAACCATTGTGCTATGAAAAAATTTCATTGACTTACAATGATATTAGTGGATCATACGGAAGAAATGGGGTTCATAGTAAAAAAAAATATTTATGAATGTAAAGACTAGGAACATAAAAATGCATTCTACAATGGCAATATTGAATGTATGAGAAAGTTTAACATATAATTTTCATTAAACAGGAGGAGGAAGCACGTAAAAGGAAAGAGTTGGAGGATATCATGGCTGAAAATAATAAAAAGATAGAAGAAGCTCAGCGCAAGTTGGTACGTAAACATCAATTGACTATATAATAATAGAATTATTAAAATGTATCAATACTAGTGATCTATGTGCACAAGCATCCAATTAGGATAGACAAAGTTATTTTTTATGATTAGGCAAAATAATTTTCTTTATCTCTTGCATCACCATCACTATCATCATCATCCCTGTGTCGATTTAAGTCAAATGCTGCTGTTTAAAAATCTGTTTTTGGTTATGATCATTGACGATACCACATGCAAGCTGTGGGTTGCCGACTACTGCTGTAATGCATTGATAAAATATTATAAAGTGACTATTGATTGAAATAAAACTATTTTACATGCATTATTTCAGTATTATATATAACATTCGCGTAAACTTAAGAAATTTATAAGTGACTATTGATTTCAGACATTTCACATTTCTGCCAATGATTTTTTTTTTTTTTTAATTTTATTACAGCCATTATTTTGCATCTTGCTTTAGCACCATATAACTGATGAAAAAACAGGTCACATTTCTGAGAATACAACATTTGAGAAATATGTCTTTAAATGTGCAAACTATTTATTTCAGGCCGAAGAGAGATTGGCGATGATTGAAGAACAAAGAAAAATGGATGAGGAAAGGCAAAAACTGAAAAAAGAACAAGAAAAACGGATAAAAGAGGAACAAAAGAAAATTTTGGGCAAAAACAACTCTAGACCTAAGTTGTCTTTTAGTTTGAAACCACTGTCGTGAGTGATAGTTTAGTAAAGAGAATGGGCAGTGACATACTGCATGATGAACATTTTAAAACCTAATAATTTATATACACACATTAAATAGCCATTTTGAATTCAATCAAATTACAAACGTGAATACCCAAAAATATCTGTTCAGAGATTGATAGTTGGTTGTATAGACCAATGTTAATTATTGTGCCTTTGAGGTTCACTTTCCAACCTATTGTTTAATGATTCAATCTATTTTCCAGAAAATTTATCTTTCATTACTAAAAACAGAACATTAATTCCAATATTTGCATCAATGTTTAAAGAACTACGTATTTTAATAATTATGGTTATTTCATATTTCCAGATATATTCGGATATTTCATTTAGGTATGTTTGTTTCCAAAATAATTGTGCAAGTTTGTACAAATTGTACATGATTTTGTAGAAACTATTTTTTTTTGGTTGGTGATTCTATATGAATATAAAACAAAAAATCCATGCAGTGCCACACCACAGTACAGTATATATATATCAGTGGCAGTTGTCTCCTAAAAAATCTGTGCCTAGACCCATTGACATCAAATTTTTAAATAAATATAAATAATAATAATATTAGCCCTGTAATATTACTGTCCCACTGCTGGGCACGGGCCTCCTCTACTAATGAGAGGAGACATCAGACTTTTACTTCTACCAAAATGTAATAAAAATGGTTGCTTCATGGAACCTACTGTCCATTTACAGATTTTAAAATACCATTAATTTCAAGAATAATATGCTACCCCAATCCATTATAACATTGTTAAGTATTAGTGTACATTGTTTAGGTTTATGAAGTAAAATTAGTAACTTAAGAGTAATTTAGTAATATTAGATTTGATGATATTTCATATTGTACTATTTTATACAATTCCATAAATTCATGTCTTTTATTCTCATATTATTAATCTAAACTACACCTCCCAGGTGTTACTTTCCACATTCGCATTTGATAAAATAAAGGTAACACATAATATTATAATGACTACAATTTTCATTTCAAAATGTTATACAGTAGGTATAGTATACTACATAATGCCCCTTACTTATAAAAATATTTGAGCGCTGCTTATCTTTATACCATAAGTTGTCCCTTTCATTTTTAAACAATGTAACGCAAGGAAAAAAGTGACAGGTTATTCGTAACCATTTGCTCAGCTAAAAATGCTGTTTTAAGTAAAGCCCAATATGCACACGTCTGTATCCCCGAAGGAGCTGTAGGCTAACCATGAGTTTTAAATATTTGTACGACAAACACCCGAAACGCCTCTAGCGGTTACGAGGGAAACTGTTTTCCATACATATATTTTACGTCCTCGCTCGCGTAAATACGTGCAACAAACTCATGGTTGAGCTATAGAAATAGGCGAACTAGAATACTCTTATGTCGGCGAATTTATTTCCGTCCTAGATTAAACATTTTTATAATAGAAAAAATGTTGGATATTGATATTGCATGATAAAACAAATATGTTTCCGTTTTAAAACAGACTGATGCATCAGAAAAGCATCGCAAAGACATCATTTTAGTGTTTAATTTGTTATTTTAATAAAGGAAATTCGTCTAATCTATTCGAGTTTTATTTGTTACTCAGAGTTTCATGACTCGATTTATAAGAATCATTCAGAGGGAAAATAGCGCCACAGTCTACAATACCATCTCCTAAATCATGGACGTAAGGATTGTATGACCAGTCTCAATAATTGGGTACTTGACTATGTTTAATTTCATACAAATTTTTATATGTAATAGCAAATAAAACAAAAAAAAAACCCTTCTCTAAAACCGCATCGAAATTGGTTCGAAAATGAGGCAGGCATTCATATTTTAAATTTGCAATGAGTAAGAGTGGGGGCGTAGAAGGGATATCTTGCTATCCCTTTCCAACGCACGTGCTGTTATGGCCGTGACGTGATTTTACTGATACTTCTCTTTCCCGCTGTTTGAAGGTTACACCAAATTACAAAGGCTTATAACTTTTTTATTTTTGGGAGTATTCCTATTTCTTTCTGTGTTACGTTTTAAATAACGTAAATTTCGTGTAAAATCAATAAAAAAAATTAGTCAACTGGATGTTGCTATCCCAGCTCGACAGCAAGTTATGCTAACTGTTACTGCCGTCCTTAAGCTCAATAACAAAAATGACATTTATGGATAAGTAACTTCCGTAACTTTAATAACGGCATCCCCGTAACGTTTTATTTTGAGTGATAGTTATGTGAGGTTTAAAAAAATGCTAATGAGTAATTTAACTGTAATTAACATAACATAAGCTCACGCCTGTATCCCCGAAGGGGTAGGCAGAGGCGCACTAGCGAACTAGTACACCCACGTTTCGCCGAGCTTAGTTCCGTCCCAGATGTGATAGGGGGCGAGCCTATCGCCATATCGGGCACAAATTCCAGACTACGGGCTGATATGGAAAAATCCAATATCACTTTGCCCGACTCGGGGATCGAACCCGAGACCTCAGAACCGTAGTCGTACCGAAATACCGCTACGCCACCGAGGCAGTCTAATTATTTTCGAGTTACTGTAATTATTTTCGATATTTCTACCTTAAACTGTACGTAAAGTAATTTAAATGACATACTGCACATATTATTAAAAAGGGAATATTCTAGTTTCACCTTTTGCAATAACGAAACGCACTAGGTGACTCTTCTTGATTTTTTTAAATTACGGATTGGCTTATGGCAATTCTGCCAATATCATTTGTGATTCGTCAATGTTTATAGTTTACTGTACTTTTGTTCAGCCGGAATTGAAGTCTATTCGAGCGTCTATTTGACGTTCTTCAGCCTTGGTTCAGCATTACTTAATCATTACATATCACTAAACTATAAAAAAGAAGTGAAATCTTCAATTTTGGCTTCAAGCCGAATGTAAAACAAACGGTAAGAGGTTAATTGTAGCCTGTAGGTTTTTTATACAAAGTTTGAATTTTCGTATATATTACATAGATTTTATTGTAAAAATGATGAAAAGACTCTACAAACGTATATAACGTACACGTATACAAAACACCACGGTTGTGCGATTCCTTTTCCCAAGCTTTATAAAACGCATGTGCGCACTTTTTACTGTCACTTTTTCGTTTCATCGGCTTTCAAATCACAACGATGCTAAAGAAGTTTTCACTTTAAAAGGCGGCTTTTTATAAATCGTTAGTGAAGAAAGGGCTTCACTGGTTTAATCCCTTCTAACTTAATAATTTCAAGCTAAAGTGGCGTACGGAGAAGGTTATCATTTTATTATCTTCCAAAATAAAAAGTAAACTGTAAACTGGCACCTTCTTGACAGACACTTTACCGAGTAAAGCCGGGTCTCCTGCACTAGCTTTTTCGTAACCAAAACACTAAGAACACATACGCAAAACAATGGTTTTCGCTATCACCTGCTCGTAGGACAATGGACTACAGATAAAAATGTAGGTGTTTTGCGTAATATTTTAGTGCAGGAAACCCGGCTTAATCAGCCTAATAATAGCTTAATAAGCTGTATAGAACACAAAAAGAATTTTGAAAATCGGTCCACATTTGGCGGAGATATCGAGTTACATGCATAAAAAAAGATACAGACGAATTGAGGACCTCCTCCTTTTGTGGAAGTCGGTCGAAAAGTGAAATCTGAACGTAGTTTTAGTATATTTTTTTAGTGTTGGCAGCACTGACTCTGAGCTTGTCATGTCATCGTGTAAGTGATAGAGGATGATGTGGATGGCTTCATGTAGTTCATGATAAAGAAAGTTTATCAAAAAGTAAAACGAATGTATTTTTGGAAACGTGTACAGTGCATTATACGAATTCAGTCTTATGAATAGCCAGACTACGTTATCAGTATGACTGAATTTTTAAAAGGTTTAATATTAACCGTGTTATCGGAAAAGTGTTACGATGAGTATTTCATCGATTATAATTTCTTTGACGGTAATTAATTAAATACTATGATATTCACTCGAAGTGGTGTGTTAAACAATCACGTAACTTGATTGCTTTATTTTTAGTACCTTGTTTCAAAGCCACGCTGAGTAAAGGTCTTGGCATTGGTATAATCGCAGGATCGATATTGGTTAAAGTGCCCCAAATTATAAAGATTCTTAACAGTAAAAGCGCTAAAGGAATCAATGTATATGGGGTGTACTTGGAGTTGTTTGCGATCACAGCAAACTTTGCGTACAGCTATGTTATGGGCTTCCCTTTTAGGTAAGAAAACTTTCTACCTGCCCTTTTCCCACCTTAATGCGGGATCGGCGCTACACTTCTTCAAGCATGTTGCACAAACGAATTTGGTTTAGTTTTACGAGCAGTTGTCAATCCCACACTGGAGGACCTAATTCTGGGCAAATCAAATTACAAAAATTGCTTTGATCAACCTGGGAATTGTACCCAGGATCTTCCAATATACAGCCCAGATATGCTGTCATTAGTCCAAGAGGGCATCTTGTGTACTGAATAATATAATTCTTTTTTTTTAATTAGGAATATATTTGACAAATTGTATTTTACAGTGCTTGGGGTGAAGGAACATTTTTAGCAATTCAAACTGCAATAATTGCATATCTCGTTTTGCATTATGGTGGAGCACCTGTGAAAGCTGCTGCATTTTTAGGTACATATGTTGGCTTTGTATCAGCTTTAATTGGAGGGTTCACACCTACAGATATTTTATGGACTATGCAAGCTATAAATGTACCTATAATACTTATAGCTAAGGTATGTACAATGACACCTATAAGTCTTACCTATATCTAATCAATCAGAAATTATAACCAATTTATATAATTAGTAATAAATTTACTTTCATCACACAAAAAAATAGTAGATTTTCAAAACATATCTACAAAATCATTTTAAATATGCTTAAATTATATAACAATTATAATTATAATGACATTTACCTTAGTATGTTGTAATGTGTATTAATTTGTTACAGTCAATTCAAGTTGTAACAAACTACAATAATGGTAGTACAGGTCAATTGTCAGCAATAACCTGTTTCCTACTGTTTGCTGGCAGTATGGCAAGAATATTTACATCAATCCAAGAAACGGGAGACTTTATTATAATCCTTACTTACTGTGTATCTACTGCTGCTAATGGAGCCCTGGTGCTTCAGTTGTGGTGGTATTGGAATGTAGATAGTAAGGTGAACAAAAATAAGAACAAGAAAAAGAAGAAGCATGCATAACAATATATTTTATATTGTAGCTTTGGAATTAAATTATTTCAAGAAATTATTTTTCATTTTTGTCAATCAATATTGTTAGGGTTAGGGTACTTGATACATATATAAAGAGTTTAACATTTATAATAACTAGTGGTATCTACTATAGTCTGTGTAAGAATGTATGGATTCTCAGTGCGAGTTTCATTTCGATTTTTGAAATATTTTTAAGTTTTTATTTAATAAATATTTACCATCCAGACCCCCCCCCCATCTTACCAAAGACCCCTCCGCGCCCGTGTAAAATACTAAAATAGCCCCATATCGCATCTGGGACGGGACCTAAGCTCTGCGAAATGTGGGTGTTCTAGTTCGCTAATGCGCCACTGCCTACCCCTTCGGGGATACAGGCGCGAGCTTATGTCTATAGATATGACGTGATTGAAGGTGAATCGAGAACCCTTTGACGAGGACAAAGCCATAAGCAAACATTTTTATAAATTGAAATAAAACTATTTTTACGAATTCTATCACGATTAGGTTTTATATTCCCGACGTTTCGAAGGCTTTGCAGTCTTCCAATGTATAATATTCGCGTAAATTTAAGAAATCAATTTGTATAAAGTTGAAAAAAAAAAAGAAATATCTAGTTTATTTGCATTTATTCAGCACAATGGTTCACTTAAAACAACAATAACATAAATGACTTGTTATAATAGTACATATTTTAGTCTGGAATGATCCGTCTATTTTCAAATTGATAATTGCTTATTATATATTGCAACATAGTTGCAAATGAAAAATCAAGTGTTTATATATAATAACGTAAAGTTTTACAATATTAATTTGTCAGTTACATTCTAGTTGGGTTTCCGCATGAAAAAGAATGTTACAATCTTGGTTATAACTAAATAGCAGGAAAGCAGACTGTTCCAAAGGTAGTTAGGTTGCTGGACATAATATTATCAAAACTAAAATTTATTATCCAGTACACCCAAAAACTAAGCAATTAATCATTTAACTGTCATTAGATCATAGTGCCAGATTGTGAGAAGTGAAACTATATAGCACCCTAACCAGAATTTTAACACTAACACCATAGAACTATAATTTTCAATACAAATACACACAAGGTAGGTAATTTATTCTTTGGGCGCTTCCTCGGCGGGTTTTTCTTCCGTGTGAGAGTTTCTCTCAGGCTCATTGCCGTCCGCCCACTTGCCGTCGTATTCCTTCCTGTCCACGTATCTCTCTTCTTCATATTCACCTTCGCTGCGATGACTGTCGCGTCCGGAATAACGGGAATAACTGTAATATTGTATTTATTTCAGCACATAACGGAAACCTTACATTGCAAAATATTGTTAGGGGTCTACTAGTTTATTAGTTAAGGGTTACTAGTTTTTATGGTTAAATATCCACATTACCTATCTCTGTCCTTGTCACGTCTCTCTGGACTGTATGATCTAGACCTGCGTGTTCTGTCAGGGCTGCGCGAGCGTGAGTATCTGCCTCCCCTTCTGTCGCGGAAATCACGGAATCCACCTCTGTTCAACGAAACAAAAAAAAACTTGAAGGACTAGAAACAATTTTAGTTTTCATGTAACTGAGAAGGAATTCATTCAAGAATGAGATGGTCAGACTACTTTAAAACCCTTTGTGAAACAATAATGCAGCAGTGAAATTTAAGAGACTGTAAAAAAAATTATATACCTGAACGGTCGACCTCGTATACCACCACCTCTCCTCGGTCTGAATGGTCGTCCACCTCGTGATCTGTTGTCCCTCCATTCGTTCGGGAATCTTCTGCCGTCGTCTCGCCTGAAGTCGCCGCCGCCACGGCCACGTCCCCGTCCTCCGCCATTGTACGTGTTGAAGCGAGGACGGTAATAAGTGCCGCGCTCGTAGCCTCCACGGCCGCGCCAGTTGCCACGACGAGGATAACGACGGAATCTGAAACGAAAGTTTCAATATTGTGAAGACGATAGTAGATTGGCCTGTAATGTATAATGGGTTTGATCAATTTGTTAAGTGGGCTTAAATCAAGTGTAAGGTTCATTGAATATTCGTACTGTAACTACAAATCTGCTGACGAAGTTCTGCAGACATGTTAGAGCATGAGTGCTTGTTCTAAATTTATGATAAAAGCGTTAATTGAAGCGCACCTTTCCCTAGATCCCGACCTAGATCGAGATCGGCTGCGTGAGTAGTATGAGCGAGAAGCATCAGAGCGTGAGCGAGACCGTGGCGAGCCGGAGCGCCGCCGTCGGGACGCGACCGAACCGCTAGCGCTTGAACCCGACCGTGAGCGGGATCTTGAACGGGATCGGTATTTGTATTTGCGTGGTCGTGACCTGCACACAAAATAACATGTATAAATGATATTTTTACAAAATAAACCTCAATTTGAGACTTAATACGCGTACCTGCTTCGTGAACGTTTTGGCGAACGTCTATCATCATCAGACGAGTTAGAAGAATGTCGTCGAGGTGAAGGTGGCGAGCGTGGCCGCCGGCCTGATGGCGACGGTGGCTTGATACGAGTCACGAACTGTTCGGGCCGCGCATCGCCTACGGACACGGGAGTCTCGCCCTCTTGCGCCAGGCGGAACGAACCGAACTTATCCAGTACAATGTTGCCTTTACGAACCTAAGGACAAAAATTTCGTTATGTTGGTAATAAGGATAAACGATTATAAAGGGTGTAAACGACAGCCTACCGAATACTGATACCAGGTTTTCAGTACATGATTCTGTAACCACCAGCGTTGGAATATTTCGTCGGTTTTATTCATGCATTTTTATATTTCGTTACAATCATAACGCAATAACGTCGATACTATTCACTAACACAAGCCCACCTTCATTAAAAATAATAAAGTAATAAAAAGTAAATAATTTTCATTACTTTTAATGAAGGTGGAGTAGTGTTAGTGAATAGTATTTGATTTTATTGCGTTATGATTGAAAAGAAATATCAAAAATTCATGAAAAGACAGAATCATGTACTGAACACCTGGTTTCAGTTTTCGGTAGTCTGTCGTTTACACCTTTATAAGGTTTTAAAGTGATCTTAAATGCTTTTAGTATTAGTATCCCTAAAATGCATGCGTATGCGTGTTAGTAGTAGATGTGATGAGATGGTACAGACGGGCGGCATGGGCGGCGGCTCGGTGCCGGGCGGGTCGGGCTCGCGCTTGCCGGGCGGAGGCGCCAGCGGCAGCGGCGGGGGCTCCTTCATCGCCATGGCGCGTCGCACCGACACGTTCTTGTCCCCACCGGATGGCGACGGCTGCATTAACATTTGTCTCTATCTTAGTAATTTGCCAAAATGTTCTGCCATAAACTTCAATTACCAACTGAATAGCTTCCTTTGTGACATTTGAAATTATCATTTGTGAGTGCAATTATCACATCATGTTATATGTGAAATATAATAGACAATTATTGTTTGTTAAAACAAATTCCTACCTTAGGATTGTCCTGTGAATCGTCAGAGCTATCTTCAAATGCGTAGCGTTCTTTGTAGCCTTTTGGTACAGATGAATCCTTCTTCTTAACCCTACTGGAAGAAAACCGCAACTACAATATTTCGAGAAAAATAACATACTCCTTAATCTAAGCAATATAGTGCTGATAGCAAATTATATGGCGGTTATATGGTTTATTGGCCTACAAATGCAGAGAAACAGACAGCCTACCTTATGGTTAAAAATATTACTGTTATCTATGGACATGGCAATGTCAGATACAGCTAATTTTTAGACAGTAACGTAAACCAGCACGTATGGGCCGGCTTGACCAGTTTGAGAGCACTGTCTGACATAAATTGGCAACTCGCTGTTGCGTTTCGTTCGTTGAGATATTTCTAGTGGCCCAATTCACCACTCCCCTTCCCAATCCCTATTTCCCTCCTTTTAGGTGGGCAACACACCCTTGATTCTTTTGTGTCTCCAGTGTCCATGGGCAGTGGAGATCACTTACCATCAGGGTCCCTCCCACCTGCTCCTTTCCTGATAAATCTCTCTTTATCCCAAATCTTAGGACATCTTGAGCTGTAGAACAAATCGAGATAACGTGGTGTAACCGTAGATTAGTAGTAGCGCTGCAAGTCGCCGTAAGTCGCGTATAAGCACATGTCATAATGCTGAGGGATGATAACTAACGAGTCTTTGACGGCACTCATGGACATCTTCCACTTAGGTTTCTCGAGCGGCGGCGGCGGCGCCTGGTCGATGGGGCTGAGCGAGCCTCGCGGGTCTCTCTTGCCGAGCACCTCCTTCTCGACCATCACGTGGTACGCGCTCAGTTTCGACTCCAACTCCTCCAGCCCGTGCATGTCGTCCATCATCCTGACAAAATTAAAACAACGCATTGAATGCTGAACATTAAATTTTAATAACAAAATATATGTAAAATGATTAACTTAGCAAGACTGAAGTGAGTTACGAGATGCCATTTTTAGAACTAAAGCATCGATTAAGTGATTAACTTCAGGCAGACCAAATTAGGTTGATTTATTGTTAATAAAAGCAGCCGATCAGAATTCAGGGCAGACAGGCACGAGGCGTCTAGAGTAGTAACTGATCGCGTCACATAATAATTTCTCAGAACTCATACAAGGCAAATCAGCCATATGAGCTCTGAGAGTAAAGAATTTTTATTTTTAATTTTACCTGTTGTCTTTATGTTTCCTGTCATATTCACCATCTGAACTCATATCTCTCTTGGATTTTCCTTTCAGTTCTTTCCTACAATTGAATGCATATGTGTGTTAGAATATATTATTAAATAATGTAATATGATATATGATTTAATTTTACATTTACACTAGTATCACTTACCTTATCGCATCTCGTAATTTCTTGTCGCCGATGTTTTCCAAATCCCGCAAACTATATTCGGCATTGTTCGCGGCAGCACGAGCCAGTTTCGCCTTTCTCTTTTCTTCTCTTTCTTGCTCTTTACGCTTCCGCTTAGATTCCTTTTTCTTCTTTCTGATAAATGAGTAAGCAACATTAGTTTGTGTATTCAATAATGTTCAAGGTGTAATTTACAATGAGCATTTACATACTTATCTTTCTTCTTCTTTTTCTTTTTGTCGTGATCAGCGCCGGGCTGCGGTTGTTGACCAAGTTCTTGCATTTTGCGGTTACGCTTGTACTGAGCTGTCTCTTCGAGGAAGCTACGTACTTTCTCTTCGTAGTCAGAATCTTCTTTGGTCATCTCCAAGAATTTACGAACCTGGAACAAACATTGTGATATATGACTGGAAATCTTTAAGACTTAACCTAAATTCATTTTTTTTTACTTTTGTTAATTGATGTACCTACACAAAAAAAATGTTTTACAAACACCAATGAAGTTTTCTTTCGCCTGCAATTATCCATCACCAATGTGTGGTTGGATATAGGTAGATCACACTTATTTCAAGCAAGTCAATCCCCTAATTATTTAATTATACAATAGTACAATATCGCATGGCAATAAAGTCAACCTGGGCGTGACCCTCGTCTGGATACCGGTGTCCGCTCCACCCTAACGAAGGCGAAATAATCTATGCCTGATTCATTCACACAACAGTGAAAATTTGTTTGTATGAACGCAACAGGCGACGATTCGCGAACATTCGTTTGGTTGGCGTGCCATTACCCGCCATAACATGAATATGTGAACTGACCTTGAGTTCATAATCGACGTCAGCCTGCGACCTGACGGCGGGCGCGGCGGCGGGCTCGTCTACGGGCGGCGGCGGCTGGTACCCGTACGGGTGGTTGAACTGGGAGTTGTGCGTGCGCGACGCGGACTCCGCCTCGCCCAACATCGCCATGCGCTTGCTCAGCGGCGACAGCGACCGCTGACGCTTGTTGTTAGACTGCGACCGACGCTTCTTCTTGCGATTGGGACCTTCTGAATCTATAAACATATAGACTATTCCGAATCTATTGGCGTATGACTGCCAGTGACGTGCACAGGTATACAGATTAAGGTAGACTAAAACATTTGCATAATCATTATCTTGAATACTTGCTCCACCGTGTCGTGTCGGTTTAGAATGTAAGTTGAGTACTGATATTTTTGAAATCTGTTTTTAGTGATTGTTTTTTTATAATTATGTAATTAGTAAATTGACAGGGTAGACAGTTTATCTTTGACTATATGAACTGTACGCCACTGACGACTGCCTCCTGAAGCCTCAAGTTCGATTCCTGGGTTGGGCAAATTGATATTGTTTTTTTTTCAACATGTATCAGTTTAAAGTTTGGAATTTGTGCCGTATATGACAATAGGCTCTTCTCCTATGACATTTGGCCAATATAATAAGCGCAGCGAAATGTGAGTTGTCTAGTTCACTAGTGCGCCCCTTCGAGGATACAGGTGTGAGCTTATGTATTGGCGTATAATTATATACTACATTTTACTCGCGGCTCCAATGTAGTATTAAAAACCTTTTATATAAGAAAGAAAAACTGTTACCACCTTACTTAATTTTTTTACCTTTCTTGTTAAAGTGCCCTAATTTATATTTAAAAATTTTCGATTAATTTTGTTCATTCTCCACCCATATTACATTAATCCAATGTATGAAATTTCCAGAATGTCTCACCACTAGAGTCCGACGATGATGAAGACGACTCGGAAGACGAACTGGAGCTGGACGAGTCGCTAGACGAAGATGATGAACTGCTCGACCGCTTCTTCTTGCCCTTACCGCGTTTCTTCTTCTTTTTCTTATCCTTCTTCTCAGTTAAATTCAACAGCTGCTTGAGTGTTTCCTTCATCTCATACGATTTAGCGCCAGTCAATCCAGGCAATAGCAACTCGGCTGGCTCTATTAGAGGTTTTGCTGCTGATGTCTTGCTCTTCAAGAAATCCAATGAATTTTGAGCCTCTTCATGAAATGGTATAATAGCCAAACAATCTTCGTATGCCTTTTGTGCTTCTGTGATCTTGTTTTCGTCTTCATAACTGCGTCCGAGCGCGACCAGCGTCTCTCCCAGGTATTTTCTTGCGTTAGCGTGGTTCGGATTAAGTTTTAACGAAGTTTCAAAGTCCTCTATAGCCTTTTTGAAAGTTCCACTATTCGCATACAATGCTCCTCTCGCAACAAGACCTTCTACATTCCTCGGATCGATGCTCAAAGCTTTGTTAAGACATTGAAAAGCCTCGGAGTGTCTTCCAGCTTTGAAATGTTCTATTCCCTCAGCCACTGAACGGAATGCCCATTTACTGGCCTGTGCTTGACGAAGTTCATCAGCATACTCTGATGTAGGGAATCCGCCTCTGTACAAACATAAATAATTAGTGAAGCAAGAGGTCATAATTTAAATTATAAACTACATTAATTAGTAATTACCTGAGTGAAACGAAATTTGTGCAATGCATGTTGGAGATGCCAAGAAGCTCAGACAGATATTGGACGCAGTTGGGGTTATTGAAGCCAGGACTCTTCTCCAATATAGCTTCATAGCTCTCACCCTTCATTTCCATTGTTTTCCTATCAAAAAATAAATCATAAAAAGCATGAACTACAGCTCAGAGCAATGTTTTATCCTTGTTCAATCATTAGAGAAATGGCGACATCTCGCAAAAAGTACTGAATAATTTTAAGCATTTTAATGGTAGTTGTTTTGCTTTATGTGTCACACATACGTTTTCCTCACCTGTTCCCACGGAGCTGTTCAAAAAACGTTATTTTACTGGTATTTTATGTCTTTCACACACAAATATAATGTCATATGTAAGGTGATGTCGCCTCGACAGCGTGACATTAAATTACCAAAACATCTCAGCTACAGTCACAATATACTGCGGGTGGCGTGACAAACGGGTCTTGGGAATCGTTGTGATACCTAGAAAAGAACACCCTAAAAATAGTGGGAGCTGCGTCCATGAGCGATCCATCCGAGACGAAACAACACGAGTGGCGGTGCTTGTCAAACTATGTGCCTTCAGGGAGCCTCACATCAGCTAAATTCATAATTGCCGGTATCAAGTCCTTTTATTACAAACAAACAACTCCAACATCCAATAAATGCTCATTATAAAAGTCCAGTCATAAGCTCTCTATAATGCTGGAAATGTTAAATATTAGCTTTATTATAGAATCATACATTTTTCTTTTACAGACATCAGATTCAAATGATCCTGTAGTACTGACCTTTCGTGTTTTATAAAAAGAAAACAAAATGTCTACATTTAGGTGCTATCTTCACGTATTTAGAAAAGTTTGCCGTAATGTGATCTCATAGACTTTTAAATCCTTTTAAATCCAAATAACAATATTGTACAAACACTTTCACAAATTTGCAGAACTGTGTGTTTTTCATACTGAAAAGTGATCATAAACCAGTGAAAACATGTATCCAACACGTCTATACCTACCCATTGATGAGCACAACACAATTTTGATTACAAACATTATTGCGGAAATTAATGTGGACACAACCCCTCTGATTGCATGATAAAGACATGAAGAACAATATCAGCACAAATCACTGTATCATGGAATCCATTTGACTGATGTAATCCAATTTCACATCTTCTTATTGTTCATGTTTGTATATTTTTATCCACAATTTATCTTCTTTAGAAATCCTGTTTTCACATACATCAACAATGAAGAGAAATGCTTTGACATCAACGTATTGAATCTTCCATGTAAGAAACTTGCGTTAAACATAAATATCACTGTTTAAAAGCTTCTACACTACAATAAATAAATACATATAGAAAAAAAATAACACTGCATAAGGTGTTAATAAAACCTGCAACACAGTGTGGTGTAGTGGTTAAAACATAGTGTGGTTGGCAATAGTACATACTTATAGACCATTGGGAAGTCATCAGTGCTGAGCAGTCCCAGTGGGGGCTTTGGCGGGGGATCATCAGGCCCTCGGGTCACACCCTTCATGCCGCACACCATTTTGTCAGTGTCTGGAATGACTTCAATGACTTCGCAGCACACAGTGTCATTCATGAGGTAGTTTCTTGATACATTTTTCTTGTCCACCGCTGGTATGATATTTGTTACTGGTAAAAATGCCTGCAAAGAACAAACAATAATTGTGTAAAAAGCTAGGATAATTCGTTTTAAGGCTAAGGATTGTACATACTAGAAAAGGGAGAACATCATAAAGTTTAGTACACAGATTCTATGTATACTACTAGACAGGCTGTTTGGTACATAGAATTTGTGCACTAAGTTTCCGTTTGCAATTGACTGCAACTCACTAACGGCGCGTTTCAATAAACAATCTCAGTTTACAATGCAGATAGATCGCGATTATGAACCAATCATATTAAGTCATTTGACGGAGTCATGTTCAAACTGTGATCTTATTGGCTAATTTTTGTAATCTACCTGCACATTCGAACTGAGATTGATTATTGAAACCGGCTGTAAGAGAACTGAGGGGTTACCACCATCGCTTATAGCAATATTACTATAATCTTACTTGTACCGATTCCTGTACAAAAAAAAAACGAAGACTATAATAATGCTATAAGAGGTGGTGGTAACCACCCTGCTCTTTTCCTTAGCCGTCAAATGTCAAACACTCGCCGTAATGTGACACAATTTTACTACTAAACATGGTAGGGGAGACCGTGGTACATCGACCTTCACTCATCTGATAACCAGTAAAATATGTTTTACCAAATATCATTTATTTACAAACACGCCTATAATAGCTTGCCTATAGAAATGTGTTCATAGCTATTTTTAATAAAAAAATCATAACCTACATTCTTTTGATAACCGAAAACAAATAATTTTAAATGGTAGTTTTTAAGATAGAGAAAATGCCTCGGTATAAACAGGTATTTCAATATAAGTAACTACACTGATCTGATAACTAATGAAAATTGTTATCATAGGAAACTTAATTCAATTAGAAAATCAATAATATGCATAATCATTGCCTGCAAAAAACCATTATGACAAAAAATTAAAATAGCCAAGGATACTTTTCATGTTTGTAAATACTAATTGATATTTCATAAAAAATATATCAGATGAGTGACGGTTAAAGTACCACGATCTCTTAGAACAACAGCTTGTCTAGTACTAAACGTAGGAGGCATTTGCAAGCCTAATTAGTAATATAAAAATAAAAAAAATGTTTCTTTAATTTGTTCATGTTACTATAGCATCAGGAATATTCTGTCAGTGTCAACTTTCTAGATGAATCCCTGAAAACTGGCACTCTACTCAACTTTAATGGCTACTTGCATTATTTTTTGCATAAAGGCAGCCTTAAATGACATAACATGATGTCATGTGCTTAAGTAAACGGAGTTTAGTGACTTGCAATGATAGTTGATAATCCATCATTCAAGACCAGAATGTTTGAGGGCTAATTTTTTAGTAGTCTACTTTTATCAGGGGAATTTGCCCAACCCTGGAATCAAATACAAACCTGAGGCCTGTCGTCGTACCGCGAACGCAATACAACTACGCCACCGAGACAGTCACCATTGAAATTGTGTTTTAATTCAAGGAGAGTGCAAATTGCTACCTGAATTTAATTTATGCATCGACCTTATTGACCACACTTGAATATTAATGATGAGGCATCCATTTTTGTGGCAAATTACACAGTATTCGAGAATAATTACGAGTAATGCTGAAGCTTATTTACATTAACACTTATTATTTACACAATTGGAACATTTTTGTTCTTAACGTGTTTAAAAACTCTCTTGTAATTGAGTATGTAAAGTATATTCTGCTTATATGTACTATTATTGTACACTCTGAATTGATATGAATTTATTATTAGGATGAGGTCTGAAACCATGGGGTGGTTTGGTGCCACCATAAATAGCAAAAATATAATAGCATAATGTGTATAGTGGCGTGGGGGTATTTCGTGCGCAGTACGACTATCGTGCTAAGGTCTTGAGTTCGAATCCGACTAAGGCAGCAATATTTCGATTTTCTATTTAGTTGATACTGCTTGATTAGCCTAGAGTCTAGAATTTGTGCCCGATATGGTGATAGGCTCTGGGATGGAAATGAGTTGTGTTCTAACTGGTAGTTCGCCTCTGCTTACCCCTTTGGAGATATAGGCGTAACTCTACGTATGTAATCAATTTAGAATTAATTTTTTTTTGCATGAAAGTAGTCTTAAAGCCCACCCCACACAAGTAACATTATGCCTAAAATAAGAAAACAAGTTAAGAATTATGTAGGCGTCAAGTCATATATGGTAAGAATGTCCAGCAACCATTTTGATGGAAGTAGTTACACATATGTATGAATAATAATCGAAAATACCCATTGTTTGTTGGTGGTCACTGTTTTTTTTGGACTACACTGCATTTACCATCAGGTTTAGTGAAGTTACTTTGTCATGTACAGATAAAAATAATGTTTCTTGTAGTACTATTTTACACTCAGAGCAGCTCCAGCTCCACGATAAATCTAGTTAAACCCTTTCTCGGTTTATCCTAAAGCTTACGCTTATCTTTAAATCAGGATTTGGGATAAATAGAGATTTATTGCAAAGCTGCAAGTGATAGTTATTCTTAGATGGATGAATCCTGTGACCATATTTTTTTAAATTTAATTTCATGCACATCCCTACATACTTATTAGGTTATTAAAACAATTTGCAATTCAAATTATCAGCATTTAATTCAATGGGATAATAAAGTCTTTTTTTCATATTTTTGGTGCTGAAGTCCAGATAAATTTCCTAACATTGTGAAATAAATGATGAAATATTGTGCAATACCTTGACATTGATGTCTGCAACATATCTGGATGTCGGCCCAGCCGTGCATAGCACTTTTAGCATCATACCAGACGCAGTCCTGTTGATCACGGCCCCTATGATCAGTTCTCCTGTCTTCACATTCTACAAACATGATAGACATTATTAAAAATAAATCAAAGTATTCTTACATATTATTGGTGTAAAAAATATCATGAATGCATGGTTATGTTGTTTTCACATAATATAAACTAATGAACAGATTTTAATGTAACCTTATGTAGGTAATATAGCTTATTTAGCAGATTAATACATCAACTTTATAAGACTACTCTACAAGCCCAGAGCAGGGTGGAACATAATTAATATGGCAACATTAGATTAGGACAATGCAAATCAATGATGGAATCAATTTATTGTTAATTTACCTAAATGGACAAGTAATAATGTCATTTACATAAACAAAATGATTTCTCCAATTATATAAAAAAACAATCTTAATGAGGTTTAATTAGAAATAATAAGTACATCTATTATGCAGAAACTTTTATAACTTATTTAATATACAAAAAAATATAAAGGTTTAGATACATTGCCACATACACTGTTAGTATAAATACTCACATCAAAGAAATGTCTCAATCTTGCCACTTTATCCACACTTAGAAAAGTTTCAAAAGGTGGCATCAATGCATACAAATCTGAAACAAAATTAAAATAGTAACCACTTTAACTTTAAAATGAATCCTTTTTGAAAAGGATTAGAACATGTATAACATTGACAGAAACACCCAATGATCCAATTTGCAATAAATACATTTACAATTTACGGTTCGCTAATGATATTTATGTAAAATTCCATATCATATGCACATTTTTTTTTCTTAGCACTGCATAGTAACTAAACTACACCTGATGATAATATAGCAAGCATAGTGCAGTCCAAAAACCAGCAACCACGAACAATTAATAGGTTTAATGGTGGTCAGATAACATGTAACTCAATTCATAACCAATCATTGTAAAAAATATTCATTCTCAAGTTACATCAAATTGATATTGGATTGAGTACATCTATGATGATTGAAGAATATTACATTTCTTATACAAAAGGTTCTGCCTTGACCATGTTCCTGGAGTTAATAATTTAGCAGGTCGCAAGAGTAGCTACTGTGACTGTTTATGTTTAATAAACCCAAAATAATGTGTAATACGTACTATCTTCAGGTGCAACGGACTCCGTTCCCAAGCTGGACGACGACGGCGTCTCCTCCATTATAGATGAATCAAATAAAGCATTAGCCTCCTTGGCAATGAATTGGTGTAGTTTCAACCTCTTGCCGCGGTCTTGGAAGGTTAGGTGCTTGTGCCTCGACTGGTATACCGCAAAGTCTAGAGGACCCACGCCAATCTTGGACAGGTCGTCCTCGCCTCGTTCGCCCTCCCACGTTTTTTGCAATTGCTGCCCATGAAAATTGATGGATTGCGCCACTAAGGACGCATCCAGGGTCGGTTCCATGTTCACAACTGAAAGTTAAGGTTATATATTTAAAATTATCTTGGACCGGGAGGCCCGGCATTGTCTAAAAAGTGAGAGTGTACTGGCGCCATCTTGTATTTTTGGTTTTAACAAAAATACTCATAAATTGTGTCTTCAACACAATTATGATAAAATATATGAGTTTCAAAATACCTTGACTTAATCTTGGTTATATTTTAATAATCACGATAATAAAATATTAAAATGCGAACACTAAACACCACATCACATTTTCCACCTACATTAAAAATGGCGACTCTGCCAGTAGTGCCAACCTAACCAACTGCCAGTTGCCGACAGTGTTGCCAAGTGAAAATGGCTTTGTAGTTAAAATAACACCTCTTGATACTAGTCCTTTGCGTGCCAAGTCAAGCCGTGCCAACTACTAAAGCTGCGTCTCCTGCACTGAAACATTACAAAACATGTATTTTTTTATCTATGATCCATTTTTCTACGAGCAGGAGACAGCTAAAATCATTGTTTTGCGTATGTATTTTTGTGTAATGTTTCGAGAAAAACTAGTGCAGGAGACGTGGCTTTAAACGAAAGCTCAGCACTTTGTTGAACTAATAATTTCTGGTTAATAATAACCCTAAGTATGACCCTAAGAGCGACTTGTACCGCTATTACTAATATAAGTTAAACCTATCTATACCTATATCTATATAGTTCAATCTATCCGACAGATCATTCTTATATTTAAACCGAGATTTGAGATGAATCGTTTATCGAAGTGCTGCAAGTCGCCCTAAAAGTAATATTTACAAATGCTATTGTTATTATTTTGTGTACCTATCTGTATTTGACAGTCTCCGTGATGCAGCGGGCGAGTTGTCGGTTGTTGAGGATGTGGGTTCGATTCCTGCACCGAGACAAATGTTTGTGTGACCCATCGATATTGTTTCGGATCTGGGTGACAAGTCTCCCGTAGTTTCTGATACCCAATATACAGGTTAAACATTATCTGGGGTCAAAGCTATGTGTGTGAATGTTGAGTGTAGACCGTCTGGTGATCTTGGGTTCGATTTGCCGTTTCGTATTTGGCCGCCTCTAATATATTAGCCGCCCTAGGCCCAGGCCTATTCGGTCTTATGGAAAATCCACCATTAAGAACACCCACATTTCGCAGAGCTTAGTTCCGTTCCAGATGACATGGTCCAGATTATATATATCAACTCTGGATATATATAGAGATATCGCGATAAGCTCGTATATATGCATATATATATCGCGATATCATTTTGCCCTACCCGGGATCGAACCCAAGACCTCAGAACGATAGTCGTACCGCGCACGCAATACCACTACGCCACCGAGGCAGTTTTTCACTGTAAAAGAAAAAAAGATTTACTGAAATATAACTTAATTTAAATATACCTACTTGAACTCAAATTATTAGAGAAATTAGGGGAAAATAATTAAAAACTGTACTGTACTTTTATTAATTCTGTGTACCTACCTATATTTAACACATTGAATCTTAGCATTGAAAATACAAAGTAACACTATAAATAGCAGACTTGACATGCAGAATGCTGTCCCACTCTTCATATAGGAGCAAAAATTGATGATGTTAAGTTAAACATCTTAACTAACTATGGCCAGTTAACTGCATTCAGCCGGTGCAGGTCCTTCCCTACTTCCGCCCTGTGGAATGGGGGCGTTTGGAGAATTCCACCACGGTAACCCCTGCCTGTCGTAAGAAGCGACTAATAGGGGCTGTGTGCCCCTTTTAGTACTATTGTACTTGCGACCCCGGGATGGACGGCAACACGGATGGCAACACGGACGGTTGGCCTCGTGCTGCCGTAGACGCCGAGGGCGTCCTTCGGCGATGGGGGCTTTTGAGCCTTCCCCCCACTCGGAGACGGGCCGCAAGGCGGCACCACGCAGGGACGGTTCCGGTAGCAATCTGAGTCCATCTCTGGATACCCCGGGGCCGCCCCACTTAAGCGCCGAAGTAGGCCACCGCGGGGTTTTTAGTCGGTATTGCCGGTGTAGGGCATTTCTTAGGGAGGCGCCTCAGCGTCGCCCGGGTGGCGACCATCTCTCCCGGGCATCACGGCGCTGGGTCGTAAGGCCGGCGAACCCGACATACCCGTCGCGTCCACCCCCCCCCCCCGGGCGCGGCGGCAGTGGTAAAACACTTTTCCCCGCGACAAAAAAAAAATTGCCTTCCGTACTTTATCACACTAGCAATAATTAGGGCGGTCCACAGGCCGTCAACCACTACGCCGCCCCAATAGGCTTTTTTTACAGCGCGATCTTCTTCCATACTTTCCATATGACTGAAATCTACAGTAGGTATCTGTAGGCTAACATTAGATTCTTTGACATTTCACGCTAGCGACTTCGTAAAATATTTATATGAAATACACCCGAACGTCTCTAGCGGTTAGGTACGCGGAGAATTAAGGTTTTTCATACAAATAATTTTACGTAGTCGCTAACGAGTAACGAGACATCTCAAAAAACTGATGGTCGAGCCACTAGTCCTTTTTTCACAGTTCTGCTGTAAGATTTTCTTGCAAAGGAATATTGTTTTGTTTGTTTCATAAAATCATATTCTTTACTTTCACTGCACTTATCCCATCTCAATGAGGGGTCGGCACAAAATACCTTATCAAGCATGTTACAGAAAGAATTCCGCTTAGTTTTTACGAGCATTTGCCTGCCTGACGTCAACCCCTTTCTTGGGGATACATTTTTCTAAAATACTATTTATTTAGTTCTATAATGCAGTTTCGTTGCATTGCTTTGCAAGCCCAAGTATGGTGAAAATTACTGAATGTAAGCATGATTGCATGAAAGCATGCTAATGCTGATGTTATGACATTTTATTAATAATACGGACAGCGATGCCATAATTTATGACGACTATGAACATCCAATATAGGCATTATAGTATAGTTATGAAGGAAAAGACACTTGCGTCGACGAACTAAAGCAATATATTAGAATTATGTAGATGTAGCGAGCTGCGGCCTGCGAGCATATCTTGAATACTTCAAAGCGGTCATAAAGCGTCATTGGGAAGGTCTCACTTCAATAGAAGAGTCGAATACAAAAGACGAAAAGAGGGCTAGGTAATGGCAGACACAATGGAAATACTGTTTGGACTAGGAGGCGGTTCGCCCGGCCGCCCTCTGCACAATGCCTCGCCGCGAAACTTATTTTATTTCAACTATACACTTATTTTATTTTTGTACTTATCTGCTTTTAAGTTTTCCGTGTAAAGTTGTGTGCATAATTCTGTACGAACTGAATACGTAAGCAATAAGTAAGAATTATGTTCTATCATATTAGAGGTATAATATTATGTTATTATATGAATTATATCAGAGACAAGTAATATAATATTTATATCTTGTGTCTGATTATATCATGAGACTTCCTCGGTAGCGTAGTTGTATTTCGGTACGACTTCCGTCCTGATGTCTCGGGTTCGATCCCCGGGTCGGGCAGAGTGATATTAGGTTTTTCAATATCAGCCCGGAGTCTGGAATTTGTGCCCTATATGACAATAGGCTCACCCCCTACCACATCAGGGACGGAACTAAGCTCGGCGAAATGTGGATGTTCTAGTTTGCCATTGCGCCTATATCATTACATAGACAGTTTCCGTGGTACAACGGGCGAGTAGGCGGCAGTGAGTAGCCGTGGGTTCGACTCCCGCACCGAGGTCAATATTTGTGTGATCTACAGATATTTGGTTTGGGTCTGGATGTTGTGGTATAATAAGGTTCTCTTAGTTTCTGAACTTTCTGATATCCACGGTACAGTTTTAACCTAGTGTGGAATTAGGATTATGTGAGTGATCGTTGAGTGGCTTTATTACAAAGACTACACAGACAGCACATAGACAGCCTCCGTGGCGCAGCGGGCGAGTAGCCGGCTGTGAAGCGAGAGGCCGCTGGTTCGATCCCCGCATCGAGACAAATGTTGGTATGGCCTACAGATATTTGTTTCGGGTCTGGGTATTATGAGACCGAAAGTCTCTCGTAGTTCCTGATACCCACGACATAAGACTCGATCTCAGTGTGGGGTCAGGACTATGTATGTGACTGTTGGGCGTTATGTATTTATTTATATATTGTGTCGACATACTAATTCGTATTTAATGTTATAATTTTTAATTTCAAGAAAGAAATAGTAAATTCAAGTACATAGTTGATATTTGAAACTCCTCATAGTACTAAATTCTTCGTGGCCATTAACTCGGCGAGGTTTTATGTTCAATTCTAAACCGAAAAAGAAAATTATTATATTTCCAATAGTGCTCGCTAATATTTTCTTACGTTATCGGAAAGATAGGTAAGTAGTGCTTACTAAGCAATGGTTGCATATTTTCACGAGAAAACTTTATTTAGCTGCATTTTGGAATAAACCTACTACGGTTTATTTACAGCGCGGTACACAAGGATGCAGTTTTCAGCAAAGACGCTACTAGGACGCTGCGCGGGCGCGTTGTAACTTGTAGTACATACTGTGTTGTTCAAGATGCTAAGAAATATTGATCTATGTTATACAGATGAGATAGGGAGCGAGCCTATTGCCATATCGGACAAAAATTCCAGAATCCTGCCCAGTAATGAGTCTTTAGACGCCAATTTCACTTTTCCCGATCCGAGGAACGAACCCGAAACCTCAGAACGATAGAAGTACCGCGTACGCAACACCACCACGCCACCGAGGCATACACAATATGTGAACTATGAATGATCTTTTAACAATAAACAAGGCCATGTTATAATGAGAGATCGATTCATCAGAAAACTACATTTTCCATTAATATCAGTTATTTTGACACGCAATACACACTGTACCTATATTGGAGCTACGATATTTTCTCGCTTGAACATCAAGTAGGGATTCTTTATAGCTTATGTAATAGAGTTTATTATCGCTTGTTTTTAGTTTTCGCTACTGTTCGGAAAACAGAGTATGTATGCAAGGGGTATTGTACGGGTTCACACAATACGCTCGGCGGCTTTGTGTCTCGCATTCGCACCATTGTCATCGGACATATTACCCAATGTTTCGACATTGTATCTGCTCCCGGCTCCAGCTTCTTTTGACGAGAGTCGAGACGCGTATCTTATTTGTAGTGAGCCTGATACTTTATCTATTCAAAAGTTAACAACAATATGTAGTTATATTAAACATTTCGCTTTGAATATTCTTATAAGGCTTCTGACTGGAAAATATTATTGTTGTTGTTGTTGTCACACACATAGTCCTGACCCCACACTAAGATCGAGTCTTGTGTCGTGGGTATCAGGAACTACGAGAGACTTTAGGTCTCGCAACATCCAGACCCAAAACAAATATCTGTGGACCACACAGACATTTGTCACGGTGCGGGAATGGAACCCGCGACCTCCCGTTTCACAGCCGGCTACTCGCCCGCTGATTTGAAAGAAAGTCATATTATAATAGATAAGTATCGTTTCATACATAGGTATTTATTAAAATTTATCGTAGGGCACTAGGTACCAACTGTATCGTTAGCTGTATAATATTAGCTATATACATATGTTCCAATTGATATTTAAATATTTTCAAAGGAAACAATATAGCGTAATTAATCAATTTCAATATGTATTGTTTTACAACAATGCATTATAAAATGTGCATCATGCAGGGAAATCTGAAAGGGTGAGTTTGTGGTGCGCGGCAACTGTGCGCGGGAATCTCGAAGCAAACTAAGCAAAGGCATTTACGTCGTGCTGCCGGCCGGCTCGCAGTTTGTGTACGCCTTCCGACTAACGCGACCGCTTGGCTGCAGGTCTCGGTGATCTTTGCCCGTCCGAACTTTTCCGGTAACTTTCCCGCCAAGCTGGTGTTTTGGATTTTTCTTTGTGATTAAAGGTGATTTTTTTTGTGTCGTGGATTTTCTGTGAATAAGTGTGTGCTGTGCTATGCCTTGGAATTTTTTCATGGAAATTGTTGGCTTATTGGATTCTTGTGGGTGAGTTTTAGTTTAATTTACCTTGGCTCTCAGTTTTAAATATAAATTATAATATGTAATTAATTGTTCCTCGCTCGATAAATTTAATAATCTGTAGTTATGCATGTTCCAAAAGACATTTATAAAATGATCATTTGACGCGATATTTTTACGTAGTATAATTTTTAGACTGCAAAGATATTGAGTACATTTCACGGTATTTTTTGTTGCTTTTTATTTGGAACCTACCAACCTACTAACATGGTGTAAGTTCTGCATAATGTAGTTGGGCTTCAAACCAATGTCTCATTTAGTTTATTAGGTATCGATTAGTCTATTAATGATGTTTTTTTTATGTCACACTACGTATCAAGATGACCAGGAGCATTAAATAGTAGGTCCTTAGGTATGTAAAAGTAAAATATAAAATGTGTTGTACACTTGCGTCGATTCCAGATTGGAGAGTTATTATACGAGTATGTGGAAGAAGAATTTATATCAAATAAAAATTATTGCAGGTAAGTTATTAATTTATAAAGTGTTCCTATTGTCATTGCGTTTAGATAATGGATGGCAGTGTACGCCTGCTGCCCGCACGTAGTGTGATTTGTGAATATAAAGCAACAATAGCTGAATCTGTCTTTGTTATTCGACTATTGTAAACAAAAACCGATCGCGGCGGCCATCGATGAGCGCGATAAAGTTGCAAACAACAAAATAATGGTATAGTCGCGGAATTAACGCTGCTATAGTGTTAGTACAATAATCCGCTATCTAGGCCAGCCTCAGCGCTGCAGACGAACCTTTTGTCTTTCATGTTCGCCGTTAATAATGGCGGGCACCGAAACAGCCGCGCACAATACCGCGAAATGTGCGCGTTTTCATTTGCAAGACAAAACGCGCTTTGTTGTGTCCGCTCAATACTAAATTTATAGCCGGTGGACCGAGAGCCGCATTGACGGCCGCCTAACGAACGCCCAAACTCCATAAATGCATTTTGATCGGTGCGCCCACAAATCGACCTATCCAAAGAATAAAGTTACATATGATAATGAATCGAAATTGCTTTCTGCTGCTTTATTTAACTAGTGAATATTTTTTTAAGCTATGTCATAATTTAACTTGTTATTATGTCATAAATTAAAAAAATTACTAGTATTAGTTAAATATATAGGTTAATTTAAGCTCAGAAAAATATAAAAGCAATTTCGATTAATTATCATATGTAACTTTATTCTTTGGATAGGTCGAAATAATTACTGCGCGCGATTACTTATTTACAACGCGGTGGGTGTCAGGCTGACATCTATAGAGCGAACTTCGACTAAGTCCCAGTCAAAGTCACGAACTCAGGGTGGATTTGTAATTGTTAAGTCGAACTTTGACTTAGTCCGGGTCATTTTAAAAGAAAAACAAACTGACAGACTATGCAAAGATTTTCTTGTAAAAAATGACTCGGATTTAGTAAAAATCCTCACTGAGTTCGTGACTTTGACTTAGACTTAGTAGAAGTTCGCTCTATAGATCTCAACCTCAGTCTGTGGCTGACTTGCAATGGTCGTTTCAACATTTTAGCTGAGCAAATGGTTAAGAATAGTCTGTCACTTTTTTCCTTGTGTCATATTGTTTGAAAATAAAAGGGATAGACTATTTTTAACCATTTTCTCAGCTAAAATGTTTTTATAAGTAAGGCCCAATGTTTACAAGATTTACGATAATGTATACTTACTCAGAACATGGACTTTGCAAAACGATCACATTTTAATGATACGGCAAATAATCGTTAGACTTAATTTATTATAGGTGTAAGAAAAGTAGAAAAATATCAAAGGATAAGAAGATAGCCGTAGACACACCGCCGCGGGTCATTGTGGCGCTTTGTGGGCCGGGCGGCACTCGCGGCACGGGGCGCGCGGTCAGTTCGCCTTGGGCGGGCTGCCCCAGATGCCACTTGCCCATTGCCCATTAGTCATCCACATTGCAATTTGCACATATTTTAATTTTCGTGCCGATGCACCGATTTTATAATTTCTTGATTAATAATTTGAATGCATTATACTGATATTAAAACTTGGTAGTTGGAATAATTACATCATAATATCATGAGTGAGACTGTAAATGGAATTACAATAGAATGAAAAATAAAATAATCGCAGAAATATTGTACAGTGTACACATACAATATAAAAAGATTTCTTATAAGAAACAGATAAACCGTCAGCAAAAATAAAAGTGTAAAGAAAATTATTTTCCGAAGAGAAATTTGTTAGACACAAAGAATGCAGAAGCCGTGGAAACCGAATAAAAACCTCTGATCCCCGCACATAAAGTTACACTTGAGACCCAAAGAGGTCCCGTCACAAAAGCGTCGTAATTGGCCCGTTCTTTTTCTACTTCCCTGAAGCATTCAGAGCCAATGAAACGTGTGCATTTAAATGACGTTCCACAGCTTTGTGGGGTCACACTAAAGTTGTTCGTGAAACCGCCAGCCAGTGTGCGAGTTTTGTTTAGACCCGCGCAGGGACTACTAAAAGAACCTGCTTTGCTTGTTAACGAATCATTAGTCATGCTTATTTCAATAGAGGTAGCGACTTGCGTTAGTGTTAACTGTGAGACGAATGAAGGCGAAAGGTTAATTATATCGTCTTTGATTGTATGTTGTATTGCATTCGACGTCTATTGTAACCGTAAATGGATTTTAAACTTGTTTATGTAATGTTATTCACACGTCTGCAGGTGCTTGTAAACAATGCCGGTTTTTATGGGGCTCTTAAAATGAAAGTATATCATTGAAATAATTTAGTTACATACTCTGACAGCCTCCGTGGCGCAGCGGGCGTGTAGCCGGCAGTGAAGCGAGAGGCGCGGGTTCGATTCCCGCATTGAGACAAATGTTTGTGTGGCCCACAGATATTTTTTTTCAAGTCTGGGTGTTGTGAGACCGAAAGTCTCTCATAGTTTCTGATACCCACGATACAGGTTATACCTAGTGTGGGTTCAGGACTAGGTGTGTGACTGTTGGGTGTATTTATTTTTTATATTTATAATCATCTATTCCAAAATAACCGATGTAATAAAATTGATTCATGATAAATTGTAACATTTTAGCATCTTTCTGTGAGTTATTTGAAGACTCCTAATGTGTACTATTTTTATATTTTTCATCATTTAAAATGTTACTAGTTATGTAAATATTCGATAGAAATATTTATATCAAAAGCTTGAAAGGATTTCAATGCAATATTCATAGGTGGGTATGTACTTCCTGTGCTAATAATAAGGGCCAATACTCAGGTCGCGAACATTAAAATACTCATAGATAAACAATATTTATAGCAGTCACATTCTAGACAACTTAGATTTTTAAAATATATTTCTTTCAACCTGTCGGCACGAACCACAAAACATACTTACATAACTACACATCCCTCCTTTCTCCTATTGAATTGACTCCCTCCTCGCCGACTCCCATTCATTCTTTACAGCTTTTGTAGGTGCGCTGAGGCTTTTTGTAACAATGCCGTCGACGTGAATAGTAACTGTCGAAATATTGCTAAGCGTGATGTCATCTCACAGACAGTGGACTGTTTTTAATAAGAATTTGAGAACGTTTGACGCGATCTCCGTCAGAATTAAGATTATCTGAGTATAGGTCTACAAATATTAATATTTTAAGAGAGATTGTACAATTTCTGAACAGATATATGTATGTTTATATCTGTACAATCTCTGACTGACTGCCTCGGTGGCGTGGTGGTATTTCGGTGCGACTACGGTTCTGAAGTCTCGGCTTCGATCCCCGGGTCGGGCAAAGTGATATAGGATTTTTCCATATCAGCCCGGAGTCTGGAATTTGTGCCCGATATGGCGATAGGCTCGCCCCCTATCACATCTGGGACGGAACTAAGCTCGGCGAAATGTGGGTGTTCTAGTTCGCTAGTGCGCCTCTGCCTAGCCCTTCGGGGATACAGGCGTGAGCTTATGTTATGTATGTTTATATAAACAGTACCTAATATGAATAATTTTGAGTCAATACTGTTGCAGTTCTATAAGTAAGCGAATCAGTAGCACAGATTCAAAATTTCTTGAAAATCATTACATATAAGTAAATTGGTGCTGCATCTTTAGAATTTTACGACGCGATGGAATGGCACGGAATGGCACGTGGATTTTATGGTTTTACAGGTATAAGAATTTCCTCGCGATGTTTTTCCTTACCGTTAAAATTACAACATAATTAACAATGAATACCCACTTATGCCTGCCTCCTTTGATATTTCATTTTATTTTTTATTATTTTAATAAGACAGACCCTGGTAGAAGGCCGGGATAAAGCCAGGCAGAAAGAAAGAAGAATAAAATCCATCAATCTCCCCAATGTTGTACACTTGAAAACTCCGATATATTTATCTCATTGACTCTATTTCGCGTTTACACCTTTTATCACATTGTCGATAATATACATAAAAGTGGAGTATTAAGTAAACAATGGTTAGGCACCAGCAGTGGGGGCGAAGGGGGGCGATCGGTATTTGGTGCTCGCATTGTCGTTGAATAACTTTTGTCCCTATTGTGTTGCTGAAAGTAGAGCCACAAAGACTCCACCGCGTGGAACATAAACCGAAATTCATCAGAGCGCCGATTGTTCGCTTCTTAATGGTATTTGCAGCTGGATTTTCGTACATGAATGTCTCTTCATCTCAAATTATGTTAGTTACGTCGGAATTTAATATTAATTCTTTTTATTTTTAACTGTTTTCTGGTTTGGACTTCGGTATATGTTTAAACAAGATTCAAATTGAGTCATCAACTCCTTAGACATATCAATATTTTCAACAAAGTTGGTAATTGTTTGCTGTCTTCAGGACCTTGGTCGTATCTCTATAAAATAGCTATTTATATTACAGTGTCATCCTTTATGTCAGAGACAATCTTTCTTTGCCCTTTATAAACTAACAATAGGTATTGTTGAAAAGCTGCCTATTCTCGAGTTTCTAGATCGTTGGTGTGGGTGTTAACAAAATGTAAAGAGAATACAGTAACGAAGTCAAACTGTTATCATGACAATGAAGCAATTAGTATAATGTATATGGCATGTTATACACGTTAGCGGTGTTATTTGTTTACAAGAGGCACTGTGTAGATGTAAAGATTTGAAAAACACTTGAATTAGAGCCGAGTTTAGACTTGCAAGAACTTCTCACAATTTACTGATTTCTTAAGTTTACGCGAATATTATAAATTGATGTAAAACTATTTTTACGGATTCTATCACGATTAGTTTTTAATTATTATTCCCGACGTTTCGGCTTTGCAGTCTTCGTTGACAGTCAGTTTTCAGTTTTCGTTTTCAGTCTGACCCGTGACAACGAAGACTGCAAAGCCTTCGAAACGTCGGGAATAATAATTAAAACCTAATCGTGATAGAATCCGTAAAAATAGTTTTATTTCTCACAATTTTTTTGCGCAACTACTTTCAGGGTTCGTTTGTACTAGTAGTAACATTTCTATTAACAATTCGCTTTTGGAAGTTACTGCTAAGTTTAAAGAAAATATTTACCATGAATGAAAAAAACTTTCTAATCTGCCAGCTTTCTCAACAAAATAAAACTTTTATTTGCAAGCGACAAGTACCTACGGCAAAAATTAGCTAAAAGCTACAAAATGACTTTTTTACATGGGTTGCAAGCTATAAAAATTGCGCAAGTAAGCTTGCGGAAGTTCATTTCCGCTAATGATGTTGGTAATTTAAAATCGGCCATACATTTACATTTTTGGACTAGTCCTGCGTTTCTTACTTTTACCGTACAGTGTGGAGTTTTAGATGTTTAGGTAGATTTGGCCTAGACTTAATTGAATTCATGTTACTGTACTGCGCTTTTTATCTATAGTGCTATATTGTAATTATCTCAAAAACTATATTTCTTTGTTAACGCGGTATTACACGAAGAGTCAGATTAATTTTTTATATGTAAATAAAATTATCCTATCGTGACCTATTTAAAATATTTACGGTGATTTACCCGTGTTCTAGTTCGCTAGTTCACCTCTGCCTACTCTTTCGGGGATATAGGCGCGGGCTTATGTTATGTTACCCGTCTTTGCTTGGATCGTATCGCGTACGTGTGTGATGTACTCTAATTGATTTTTTCTGTCAATGATTCATTTTCTGCCTTTTAATCTGAGTATAACAAGTAGGCAGAACTCCGAAGTGCTGCCCTAAGCGTAATTCCATGCTTTATATTATTTTAGGTTAGATTGAGACCAATATATGGCGTTTACCTGTGTTTTAGATATAAAAACAACCCAGTGTTCCTCGCTAAAACAGCACAGCAAACCATCAAATTTCACGCGAAATTCGACAGTTTGCTGCTGTTTGCTTAACTGTCTGCTTATAGGGGATGTGTTTCAATTCGAAATATACTCATGTTACAACGTCATTATATTATCTGGAAATGAGAATTCTGCAAGTAGCAGTGCTAGGTTTCTTCCTTATTGTAATACAATAAACTATTTCACGGAAATAAGCTCGGCTTTGAATGCATCAGGTGCACTTCAAATAATATTTACATTAGCATGTATAAGTAACCCATTGCGTCTTACATCCTATACATGTCGACTCCATGCCTAGCTAACCTATTTTTCTTAGTCTCCTTTGAATGTCGTTCTCATTCTTTGGCTCTTTTGTCGTAAAGATGTTGCGAAATCCTCACAATGGCGCATCTTCTATTCAATGCTTGTGAAATGGTGTGTACATTAAGAATTATACATTACCATAAGTTTAAAAACTTAACGGACAGACATCAAATCCGATCGTGACCAAATTTGTATGGGACCACCCTTAAATAAGCTCTAACACAAAAATAATTTTGAAAATTGGTCCACATTTGGCGGAGATATCGTGTAAAATACAGACGAATTGAGGACCTTCTCCTTTTTGGAAATCGGTCGGAAAGTTGTTTAGTTATACGTAGGTCAGCCTAACATGCCAATGCTTTCTATCAATATAGTTTTCTTTGGACTGCAGCTGCGGCCAGGGCGACGCTGGAGACGTTATGTTCTCAAGCTAGATCCATGTATCCACTGATCGCATCATATTCGTGTTCGTTCAACACTCTCAGAAAATCGACGTGAGCAGTAGCTTGATATTGCGTGTCGTTCCTATTTATTTAATTTACTTATTAGGCAGCCGGACGGAACATCTTGAAAGATATAAATATAATATGTTTTTAAAGCCAGACATCAGACTTTTATCATAAAAAACATGAATAGGTTTAAATTAATTAGCAGTGAACATTCTGCGGCTGCTGATGATAAAATTAAAGTTATTATTCATTGTTATTTAGTAACATCAACCCGCTTTTGATTTGAATGCCTCCCTCTAAGATACCATGGTCCATGACACGTGTTGTGACGTTTTAAAAAATCAACTGTTGTCGCCTCATTTTAAAAGCATCAATTGTGTTGCCACTGTTAAAATATTTTGTGGTAGTTTGCGGTTATTATTTAATTTATAAACTGGCAACACCAACAAAACGAACCGATGAGTAGGGGTAGGCAACATAACGGCGCAGTTCGCTCTCGGCACTCGGATCGACAAGTTGCCTCTAAGGAAGGAGACGAGTTGAAAATCATAAGTGAGGGTTATTAGATAAGTACGTGTGAAGTCCGGTATGTATGTATCTTGATTTTGATAAAAATAGTCTGGAGAAGGTATTGTGATTATTGTGACTAAATATGCTAATTAAATGTGTTACTATGTATACGTATATCATTCACTAAATAGAACAACCTTTTCCTACATCAGAAGTGGGATAGGCCCGATTGTCCACAGATTTGCCGCGAAGCCGTAAGCGAACTCGTAGAGGTAGAAGGGATTCATCAAGTTCAAACTCACCCTCTACGAGTTCCTCCTCATCATCCAGTGGTAACGACCGTCGCCGACGGGGCCGGAAACAAAAAAATCTGTAACCGTGAGTCAAAGTACCATATTATCATCCGTGATACCAGAATTTGATCCTCTGTGTGCTAATGTTGACATGTGGCTTAATGTGGTTGAAGCGAATTCTCGCGCGTTCGGTTGGTCAGATGAGATGATAAAATTTCAAGCTTAAGTTGAGGAAAACTGCTCAAGTGACAGTTTATCAGATACTTTCCAAGTAAAAAGAAATATACCTTCAAGAATTATTAATAGCCTGCCAAGACAAGGTAGTCAACCAAGTGGTGGTCAGGGTCATAATGTGCCGCTGCCGATCTTAATACGAATAATACAAGCATAAGTCGTAGTAACATAGATTCAAGGGGTAAGAAACGTAATTTACGGTGCTTTCGCTGTGGGGAAGCGGGACACAAGAGAAGCGAATGCAAAGTGAAGGGTACTATTCAATGCACATTCTGCAACAAACCTGGGCATTTAGAACAGGCCTGTATGTCTAAAGTAAAATCAGAAAAGGGTGTCAAAGTAAAGGTTATTAATGAATCAATATCAAGGCAAAAGTTTGCTAAAAATATTTTTACTAATAATATTGAGTTCCGTGCATTTATTGATATGGGTAGTGACTGCTCGCTGATAGATTCCAACGTTGTAAAAAAATATTCACTTAACCCTTATAAACTGCAAAATCCCGTGTCTTTATTCGGTTTTACGAACGATCACAAAGTGATGGTTGATTATGCGGTATCTATTATAGCTCGAATAGATAATGTCGAGCTGACTATTACAATATATATTGCCGAAAAAATTGTCAGGTTGCGGGGTGCTTATTGGAAGGAATTTTACAGAAAATATTAATATCATGAATACACGTATTGGTGACTTACTTACATTTGAGTATGTTAACGATTCATGCAATAAAAAGAAGGCAACTTTCTGTGTAAAAATGACTGAAAATCAGCCGGTGATTCAAGAGATTGTCTCAAAGTATTTTGTCAGAATACCCGAATTTTTTTCTACTAATTTGAGTAACCTGGGCAAAGTGCCCGGTATTGAACTTGAAATTAAACTATCCACAAGTAAATCTGTTTTTCAACGCCCTTATCGTATGTCTGATCGCGAGCGTGGAATAGCGCGGGAAAATATTGAAGACTTATAAAAAAAAAACGGAATCATACGCTGTAGGAACTCGCCATACGCTAGTCTAGCATTGTTAGTTGATAAAGCCTCGGGGAAAATGAGACTTGCGTGGATTACCGAAAATTAAATAACTTACAATTAAAGATGAGTGCCGTATGCCACTTATTGAAGATTTAATAGATAGGTTACGCGGATGCAAGTATTTTACGGTACTCGATTTAAAGTGCGGTTACCATCACATAATGGTCAAGGAAAGTGATGCACATAAGACTGCATTCATCACTCTGGACGGTCAATACGAATTTTTAAGGATGCCTTTTGGCTTATGCAATGCTCCAGCCCTCTTTCAAAGATTGATGAATTCCGTCCTCGGCAACTTGAGAGAGGTTGTAAAATTTCTAGGATATGAAATTTCAAAAGATGGGATTCGCCCAAGTCACAAGAAAAGGAACGCTGTTCATAGTTGTCCGGCACCCAAACCAGTTCACGAAGTGAGGCAATTCCTTGGGTTTGTAGATTATTTTAGAAAATTCATTAAAGATTGTGCCGTTATATGTCGCCTGCTTACGGATCTCCTAAAAAAATGATAGGACGTGGCAATGGGGGGAAGAGCAAATACTTGCCGTTTCCAAATTGAAAAATATTTTAACAAGTGGTTCTGTACTTGTAATTCAACCCAAATTCACCTACTAATCTGTACACAGACTCAAGTCGTGAGGGTCTAGGGTGTATCTTAATGGAAGTAGCCGATTTAGGAGAAAGACCTGTTCACTTTTATAGTAGGCAAACAAGTAACGAAGAAAACAAAATATATCACTCGTTTGAACTTGAGTTGTTAGCGATAGTGGTAGGTTTACAAAAGTTTAGGCATTATTTATTGGGCTCCGTTTTTAAAATTATAACGGACTGTAATGCTGTTCGTCATGCCTTAAGTCAACAAGAGATTGTCTCTGGCATTAGCAGGTGGGTATTACAAACCCAAGAATTTAGCTTGAGACTATGCACCGACCAGAGCCACAAATGCAACATGTAGATGCCTTAAGCAGGAACCCTGTTACTAAGTCTATCGGGAATACGTGTGCAGAGCTGAATGTCATGTCTATTATTGAGGGTGAGTGGTTGCTATCGGTACAACTACAAGATCCCAGTATTTGCAGTATCTGAGATATTTTACAATCAGGAGAGGCCGAGTCCAAAAAGCAAATATTTAATAATTATGAATTGTTAGGTAATAAAGTTTACAGACTTACTGAATTCGGTAGACGTTGGCTGGTTCCAAAACAGTGTAGTTGGCAGATCATTAGAGCAAATCATGATGACGTTGGCCACTTTGCGGTTGATAAAACTTTAGAGAGGATTAAGTCCAAATACTGGTTTCGCCGGTTAAAGAAAACAGTTACCAAATACATAAAGAATTGCATTTATTGTATTTACTATAAAAACCTTCACGAAAGTTATTTCATACACTCCACTTGGATCATTTAGGACCGTTTATAAAAACTACTCAGCAGAATTCGTACTTACTAGTCATTGTTGATTCTTTTACAAAGTTTGTTTTTATTTCACTTGTGAAAAATACTAAAAGTAAATGCTTTATTAATGAACTTTTTAGATATTTAAAGTTTTTGGAAATCCACATAAAATTATTTGCGATGCTGGCACTGCATTTACATCTAGTTTGTTTGATTCATTTTGCAAAGATAGAGGAATAAGACTTCATATTATAGCCACAGCTATTCCACGTTCCAATGAGCAAGTTGAACGGTATAATCAAACCATATTGGAGTCCTTGCGCACGTTGGGTGCAAATAACGAAAATAACAAATGGGACCAACACATTTGTACAATTCAACAAGGCATTGATAGCACAGTAAACAAAACTATATCGGAGGTACCCAGTGAGGTATTTTTTTTTTTGGCTATCGCTTAAGGTTGAACCACGAAAATATGACAGATAATGAAGAACCTATCGTGGACATGACTGCATCAAGAGTAAAAGTTGATGCTAGAATTAAAGAAAGCGCGGCCAAACAAAAACGGGCATTCGATTCCAAAAGAAAGGAAGCTCCGATCTACAAGGTTGATGATTTGGTGGTGATCAAGATTCCCAGCCATAATAATGATTGCCATGATGCAGTGCCTTTGTTCATGTCTGGTGTATAAAGCTTGCAACGGAGCGGTGCACTATGGCAGTTGTAGAGACAAGTGACAGGCATCCATTGTGAACGCTGTCTCTTGCTGAATCTAGCATGGCGATACGCAACCGCAGTGGCCAAAGGTGCTGTCGGTTAAGCCATGAGACAGGCATCCATTGTGAACGCTGTCTCTTGCTGAATCTAGCATGGCGATACGCAACCGCAGTGGCCAAAGGTGCTGTCGGTTAAGCCATGATACCTACGCTATTTGATACATTGCGATTGCCGTGATGAAGTGCCTGGTTGATGAGGCTTCATTACGCTTACCGCTTCGCATTAGATACATACCTAATTAACTTATGACCTTTATCTGTTTTCAGCTATATACACCAGACTATAACACTATTCGGGGACGAATGTGTCTGCAGGAGGGCCGGATGTTGTCGCCTCATTTTAAAAGCATCAATTGTGTTGCCACTGTTAAAATATTTTGTGGTAGTTTGCGGTTATTATTTAATTTATAAACTGGCAACACCAACAAAACGAACCGATGAGTAGGGGTAGGCAACATAACGGCGCAGTTCGCTCTCGGCACTCGGATCGACAAGTTGCCTCTAAGGAAGGAGACGAGTTGAAAATCATAAGTAAGGGTTATTAGATAAGTACGAGTGAAGTCCGGTATGTATGTATCTTGATTTTGATAAAAATAGTCTGGAGAAGGTATTGTGATTATTGTGACTAAATATGCTAATTAAATGTGTTACTATGTATACGTATATCATTCACTAAATAGAACAACCTTTTCCTACACAACCCTTACGCTAAAAAAGAGTTGTAAAAGTTTGTATATAAAGGGAACGGAGCGGCGAGTGGAAATCACGTTTTAAATAATTAACAGTTTTAAAGTAGGTATTTAACTTTTAAAACAGTGATGCTTTCACATAACGTTGGTTGATAAGATCCACCACGGGCCGTCCCTTGATCCCTCGGTGGGGGCGCCATGCTTAATCTACATCGCGTGCCATTCATAACTATTGTGTCACATCGGTCGGTCATTGTTTAGGCGAATCGATAAAAACGACACTTTGGCCCTTTTCCAACCGATCCCCATCTGTATTGAATCGCATACGATAGTAATGCATTATATGCGACTATAAATTATAGTTAATTACGTTTGAGTGAGTGTCCTTTGGGCTTAGTGTTCATAATAGTAGTATTCATAAATTCATAAAAATGGTTGACCGACGTATTTTTATTGCAGTTTTAATACAATTGGGAACTTGCACCAAAATTAAAACGGGAAATTGTGTTGATAAATCAATAAACAAAACCGTGAAATGCGCTATGATTTTTGAAGTATAAAATAAATTATATTTTACAAAATATCTTAAATTATAAATTACCTATAATTAAACGTATTTACAAAACTCCAGTGACGTCAGTGCACGAGCAGTGTTTCCAGATTGGGTTTCTTTTTCCCAATTTTTCGGAAAATTGTTATTGTGTTTAAGTATGGTGATTGGCGAATTAGATTTCGGAGGTCCTCCTCTTCCCAAATTCCTTTTTTCTGGTAAACTTCCCACCTCTTCGCTCAGGTTTCACGAGTGTAACTTATTTTTACTTAGTTATTTAAAGACTACTTCTTTAACATTTTTGGGGAAATTTTATACGATAGGCAATGTCACTAGCCGTCAATGTCAACAAAAAGCAATTTCACCCGCCATCGATGCGGTGACGTCACGTCCCTTTTTAGCGGGGGCTGTTGTAAGTCATAATATCATACTTATGTTGATTTGCGATAATAAAATGATTTGACTGCCCCGGTGGCGTGGTTGTATTTAGGTACGACTACCATCCTGAGGTTTCGGGTTCGATCCCTGGGTTAGGCAAAGGGATATTGGATTTTTCAATATCAGCCCGGAGTCTGGAATTTGTACCCGATATACGGATAGGTTCGCCCCCTATCGCATTTGGGATGGAATTAAGCTTGGCGAAATGTGGGTGTTCCAGTTCGCTAGTGCACCTCTGCCTACCCCTTCGGGGATACAGGCGTGAGCTTAGGTTATGTTATGTAAATGATTTGTGCATAGTTTAATGTTTTTGTTTCTGTTGTGTTTATTTGATACTGAGGCTAAGATCTATACAGCGAACTTCGACTAAGTCCAAGTCGAAGAAACGAACTCAGTGAGGATTTGGAATTTTTGAGGTAAAATTTTACTAAGTCCGAATCATTTTTACAAGAAAATCTTTGCTTAGTTTGTCTGTCAGTCTGTTTTCTTGTAAAAATAGCTCGGACAAAGTCGAAGTTCTATTTAAAAATTCCAAATCCTCACTGAGTTCGTTTCTCCGACTCAGACTTAGTCGAAGTTCGCTCTATAGATCTCACCCATGGTTCTTTACAATAAACTAAAAAAAAGTTCCATATTGTCACTATTTATTCTTCCAATTGTTTTTTCGATCTATGTATTTCAGTGGAATTGGGTACATATTTTTAAACAATTCATTTATTTACTGTATACGCATCTCTGTAGTGTAATTTTTTTTTCTCAAATTAGTCAAATCTGAAAGTAATAATTTATGTTTTCATTATTAATGTTCCACAAATTCACCAAGCAATATAATCAAAGTGAAAGTTTGTATGTTTGTAACTTGTTCACGTCAAACGGCTATTTTGATTTTCGAAAAAAATTTGGAGGTATCTGGAACCCTGGATTAACACATAAGCTACTTTTTATACTGGAAAATAAGTTTCCACGCGAACAGAGTCGCGGGCAACAACTAGTATAATATATAATAAAGACTGGAAAACGAACAGATGAGTCACGTGTTGGTAAGTGATCTCCACCGCCCATAGACGCCCAAGACACAAAAAAATGAGTGCGTTGCAACCACTCTGGTTGAAGAATAAGTGCCTATTTTGGTAATAATATAATCCGCAGCCAACCTTATAAACAATTCCGAAAGTATGTAAGGAAATCCGTATGCAAATAAACCGAACAAATGTAACCGCAAGCCTTGGGCGGTTTAAGTAAGTTCAAATACGAAAAAAGGGAAAGTGCCGGGTACATTCTATTGTCACCGGGAATCACTTTGGTACACGCTGGTATGGACCTCCCTTTGATATAAATCTACGACTAGATGTGCTACGTAATCGATGTTAAAATCTATAAAATCTATCTAGATAAGATAATTAACTCGTTATTGAACACCATTTTAAAATACACCCACTAAAGATAAATGATCCTTCAACCATAAAATCTTACGATAAACTACGTCGAAATACTTATTAGAATGATTTTATTTTATAGTACTAATCGGCAAATGAGATCGATGGTAAGTGATTTTCGTTGCTTATGAACACCTAAAATATCAGAAGAATCATGGCTGCGTTACCTACTTTAACCCGTGGGAGGCGGCACATATATATGTTACATAAGCGTATGGGCCACCGGAGGCTGAGCCGCCCGTGACTATTTAAAGGAAAGGAATGGGGTAATGATATTATTGTTATAAGATTGCTGTTGCGACGACTGAGATTTACGGAGCCCTAAATTTTCTCTGCCCTTCCCATTTCCTATTCCTTTAATTTTTACGGTACGTAGAGGCGTGGCTGCGTCTTTGTTATTATTAATTATCTATTACCAATATCCATTGGGCGACGAAATCATCATCATCATGTCGGACAGCCGTCTGCTGATCTGCCTTCGTGAAACAAATGAAAAAAATCGTTGGTTAATTTTAGAACATTTAATAAAAATAACAAATTTAAAAATATCTAGCGTAACACATATAATATAGAGATGAATTTAGAGCCTGTCGTTTTTGGATGGTTAAGCATTTCCAAAAGTATATTTTTCGTCCGAAAATCTTATTATGTTAATATAATTATAAAAATATGGAAAATAGGGGAATAAAATGTGCCCTTCCAGTTGGCGTAGGTTTGTTTACAAGGCGTACGTAAATAATATGTTGTGTAGGCACAGACTTCTATGGGTGTAGGGGACAGGATGAACTACGGGACGAACCATTGTTTGGATGCAATCCCGATGCAGCCAAAATGACAGCCGAACTGATGTTCGTACTATGTTACATACAGCTTTTTGTTTTTTTAATCAATACGTTTTTCAAACGTTGTGGAAACGTTTAAGTAGGAAGGCGGACCCTGGCCCAGCCAGAAAGAATACGTTTTTTCAAACAAGTTAAATTTTAGCTTACATACATCATAACTTACATTTAACTCACCTATAGAGCAAATTGTGTTAAGTGCATTAAAATATTTATTGATTTTTATAGCAGAGACACGAGCTGGTGGGTCACCCGATGGTAAGTGATCTTTACCGTGGACACCCGCGATACCAAAATAATCATGCGCATGTTGCCTAGCTTAAACAAAGGGAATAGGTAAAATGAAGGTGGGATTTGGGTCAGCAGAAATCTCATTTATAGAATAAAACAGAAAATTACCACTTTACGTCGGTTTTCTATGACACTGTGGTCTCAAATCGGTTGGGCCGGCCCATTCGTGTTGTAGATATAACTGTCTACAGGGCAGCTCCACAACTCAAAATTTAATCAAAATCTAAACATACACGTTTTAGTTCTTATTCTCTATTATGTTATTCGTTCGTCGATTGTCCAACTGAGAATGTTAAAGTTCTTCAAGCACATTTCCAGGAATGAGGACTCTATGCAAAAGCTTGTGGTCCATGGTCAGGTGGAAGGAAAGAGAGGTAGAGGCAGATCCTCTACTCGCTGGACTGATACTATCAGGACGTCGACACGGTCCTCCATAACAGTGTTCACGCAATGCTACCAACCGCCAAACGTGGAGAAGAATTACAAGATCTATTGTCGCAGCAAAGAAGACTAATAACGTTGACGACCTACCATGTATCACCATCTCAACGACCACGACCACTCTGTCAAGATTGCACGACTAAGAAGACTACATTCACAGTAACTTGTATCGCACAGCATATTAAAGTAACAAAAACACAAAGGTTTCGCTGTTTAATACTTAGCACATCAAAGATGAACCGTAAAAGATAAAGATGTAAAGCAAGGTTTAAAGCGGCGTCTTAGTGCTCTAATTATTACATCCACATTGTATTACGATATCATATTTGTCGACAATAGCGTCCTTTATGTAGCAAACAATCGTGTTGCTGATGAATTTTGGTCTATGTCTACGCCATGTCTTTGTGTCGGCCTCCCTTCACTGGACAACACAATGGGACAAAAGTTGTTCAATAGACGCGCAAGCACCTAATACCGAGGCCCACCCACCATTGTTTCGGGTAATGTTCGACTTTTATGGATATTTTCAATGGATCGCCTATAATCTGGCGAATGAAATTGCAAACTTGCGGCCTTTGGAAACTGTTTTCTTAGTTCAGTGTCTTTGTGTTATGAAGAAACTGCTTTGCTCTGGCAATCACATTAATATGGGTGTTTGTATGTTGGTTATTTCTTCACGCTCAAACAACTGGACCAATTTTGATAAAATTTTGTATGGAAGTAGCCGACACACTGGATTATCACATAGGTTACTTTATAACTCTGAAAATAAATTTCCACGCAAACGGAGTCACGGGGAATAACTAATAGTGTAATATTGCAAAATAAATATGTGTCTATTTCAATTTATCTCGAAGACTATCAAAAAAGGATCTTAGAATATATTTCTCGTTAATAATAACTAGAAAACCTTGACAAATGGTTGTGGTAGCATTTTGGAAGGGAAGGAGTACCCGCGGCCGATCGCTTAGCCGTTAGTATAACCGAGTAACCACACTTAGTGGTCTCACTTAGACAAACGCCTTAGAAGAAGCCAAAAATTTAACGAAGTGGAAATAGCTTACACAACTTCACGAGAGCCTTCAAGGAAACGACCTTCGGCGATGAAGGTAATGACTAAGATTTGTGTTTTCTAAATATTAATTTGTACCATGAATTAAGGAACTATACTTATTAACCTTTCCAAATAAAATCGTCGGTCGCAAGAGCCTGGACCAGATTGTACCTGGGTACCTCATGGACCACCCAAAATGGAAGAAATGAGTGTCAATGATCTAACGGTAGAGGATGCTCAAGACGGGGTGAAGTGCAAGCACTAAGTAGCAAGACGGACAAAATAAAAAGAAACTAAAGAAACAAGTTTTTTTTTCAAACATACTGCACTAAAAAAATGAAAATATTTTTTCGATATAAAGTTTGGTTGTAGAGCGATATAAATTATTGTAAAAAACGTGAGGTGCTTTCACAACGTTATTAAAATTACTTTACTTTTATGAATATTTCTAACATTTTATATTTGGCACGCAACGTTTTTTTGCAATGATTTATATCGCTTTAGAACAAACACTTTATACCTACCGATTTTTTTTTTGTGCGCTGCGTTATAAAAGCGTGTTTATTTAGTTTATTATTTATTTTCATTTTTTTTTACTTTCCGCAAAAGCGTTATAAGTACCTTATTACAGTCTTACCAGAGATTTGATTTTCAGTTAATCGTATTTCATTTTTTTGTTATACTGGTGATCCTGGTCAGGATACAAGGACAAAATTATAAAATTATTGTATTGTATTCGGTCCTTGATACATGTGCCAATTTTCAAGTTCATTAGACGTCTGAAACTTGGTGAAAATCACGTTGAAAGATTCTTTAACATAGATATGTACATAGATTTATAGGTGTGTGTATATCCATACCTGTATGTACATACAGGTGAAGCTAATATAAAGCGTGTAAAAAGAAATACCATTTTCCCAAATAAAATCCTAAGAAAACCATTCTAAAACTATTTGTAAGGTCTAGGTATACACGTATAGGTATAAATAGCTATTTTAGTTCCTAATACAAAGTTATGGCCTTGATCTGTACACGCGTGTGCCACTTTACTCTGGCTAATCATTTGATCAATCAGTGCGACTGTTTGGTTGACGTCAAATTATTGATTGGATTATCTAAAATAGAGCAAAATTATAATGGCCTTCAATGTGTACACGAGGTTAGTATATCAACATAATTATACATAGATTATTCCGCCATGGTGGCGCGGTTGTATTTCGGTACGATTACCGTCCTGAGGTCTCGGGTTCGATCCTCAGGGCGGACGAAAAATATTGGATTTTTCCACATCAGCCTGGAGTTTGGAATTTGTGCCTGATATGGCGATAGGCTCGCCGCCTATCACATCTGGGACGGAACTAAGCTCGGCGAAATGTGGGTGTGCTAGTTTGTTAGTGCGCACAGGCGTGAGCTTATGTTATTTTTGTTATGTCAGACATCTTTCACATAGAGTCGGTAGGTCGAATCACTTTCGACCACGCAGTCCTTCATGAAAGTATGGAATCAGGGCGTCTCAAGCTCGATTCGATTTTTTTATTTAAGCGCGGCAAAGTGACCACACTGCACCTGATGGTAAAGCAGCACAGAAAAACTGTGACAACCGTCAGAAAATTATTATAAAGATAGTCACCCTAATCACGCCGCCATGCATAAATGCTTTTTCACACTCCGAAGAGGAAAGAAGCAAATCGCGGTGCCTGCGACATAGCCGTACAAACCAGCCATCAAGTCGAGTAGGAAGACCCTTTTGAGAGACGTAAGAAAGAAAGACGTAAGGACGTAAGTTATTCGTGTTATGTTTATGAAACTTAAATCGCCAACAAAACCAAGTTCCGCCATCGAACTTCGACTGTATCTGTAGTCAGTACTTACAACTTACCGCTTAAGAGAGGAGCGCGACTGCAGATATCGATAGAAGTTACCGTCCCGTTCCACGCGGAACACTGGATTATACATAGAGTTGCGCCGCTCTCAACAATAGCTCAGATAGCTCATAATGCAGTTTGCCGATGTTGAAAGCGCCCGCCACACTTCCCCCGATCGGATTTTCCACGATAATCGTGACAAAAGAACTTTGTGTCGGACTGCGGTACCTACGCGGCGTATATTCTATTGAGATTGTTGCGACGCGTCGTATACGACTGGCCGCCGCTCTATTCATATCAAAACGGATGGATAAGTTATTTACACAGGATAGCATTAGTTCCTCTTTGTGAATAAGGCTAGACTTGCGAAGTTTTAATGAAAATGTGGTGTACACTCGTTGCAGCTTCGCCGATTTGGACTTATTATATTTATACCAAGTTGTCATAGTATTATTTTCCAAACTAAAGTTATATCTACTTTGTTTTTTAGATATGTGTTATATTGATTATATTGAACCTACCCTGTTTCAACTCTGCATCACCCTAAGGTTGCCTGTTAGAGAATGCCTTCGGCATTAAGTCCGCTTATATATGTCGGATTGCCAACGCTGGCGTTATTTTTAAAAACGGTGACGTCAGCATGGCTGACGTCAATTTTGACAATAAGATGATTACTCATCTTATTTATCAAGTGTGAACACTGAAATTCACAAACTCCCTTTATTAACGGTGCTTAACAGCAGCGTCTAGTCAGGGATGTGGACAGTCCGAGTGCCGGAGCACGACTGTGTCGAATTTGCTCTGAACACTCCTTTTATAGGGTGCATATTTGCAACTACCTACTCGATACCGAATATCGAGTGTCAAAGGAATAATTATAACGATTATTTTAACTTTTTAGAATCTTTTAATGATTCAGCAATTTAACAATTGCTAAATAAATTAATAACGTGAAATAACAACGGCTTTTTTAAATAAGCTCGTTATTTTGCGCCGACACGGCCATTCTGAACGGCGGTGCGTGCTCTGCACCAGCCGGCTTTACTACTCCTGTGATCAGAATTAGGAAGTTGATTACCGATAGCTCTATTGATGTTTTGAAACTTCCCGTGGATGTAGGTTAGGAAGCTTGTTTTGATTGTTTTACTTCGTTATGTTTAATGTTAGCATGTTATTAATAAATGATTACACACTTGTATGTGTGTAGGTTTTATGATTCATTCTCACGTGACGGAAATGCTCTGTGACAGGCACAAAGTCTTTGACTTGACGGAAAACTAGGATGGGATCAGGAACACAGCTCTGTGACAGGCACAAAGTCTTTGACTTGATGGAAAAATAAGGTAAGGAGTTTAGGACCATTGCTCCATGACAGGCATGAAGGCTTTGTTTCGATGGGAAATAAGGAGCCGGGTGCTGAGCGGTCCTGAACGCCGTGGTCCCAGCAGGATAACATGAGAGAAAATATATGCCTCCACGGCTTTGTTTGTTAGTAGTGTCATAATTCATTCTCACGTGACTGAAATGCTCTGTGACAGGCACAAAGTCTTTGACTTGACGGGAAACTAGGATGGGATCAGGAACACCGCTCTGTGACAGGCACAAAGTCTTTGAATTGATGGAAAAATAAGGTAAGGAGTTTAGGACCATTGCTCCATGACAGGCATGAAGGCTTTGTTTCGATGGGAAATAAGGAGCCGGGTGCTGAGCGGTCCTGAACGCCGTGGTCCCAGCAGGATAATAAGAGAGAAAATATACGCCTCCACGGCTTTGTTTGTTAGTAGGTTGCGTACTCTGTGGTACTTTGTTGTTGATGCGTACTCTTTGGTACTTTGTTGTTGATGCGTACTCTGTGGTACTTTGTTGTCGTTGATATGGATGGAATAAGGGGATTAGGTTGCTGCTGTGCTGTGCACAAAGGTTCTAAATTGGTAGGAAACAGGAAGTGTTTTTCTTTTTCTTTCTTTTTTTTTTCTTTTTTTCTTTTTCTTTTTCTTTTCTTTCTTTCTTTTCATTTGAAATAACACGTGCTCCTATTGAAAGCTAATGGTTGTACGCCGATACGGTCATTTTGAAAGGCCTCGTCTATTATTGCGAATTTAAGATTCCGTTTTTGTTTTTTGAAACTACCACCGGATCCAAACGCGGCCCTGCCTGAGAAGACCCGGCGAAACAAACTCAGCGGGCAAAATTACCTAGCTCACAAAACAATTTCCCGAGTTGACCACTCAGGATTTTTCGAATTGACCACTTATGATTTTAAAGTTGATCACTGACGTTGACATTTAGACTTCAAAAATGACTGCAACAGTGTCACATACACCGTCTCGATCAATCCTGACCATAAATCAGGTAGTTTTGTTTTTGCATTGAATTCTGAGATGAAATTGCACACAAATCAAAATACGGGTATTTAGACGCACCGCGTGCCCTGGTTTATATGGTTTTTAGAGGAGGTATCCGACCAGCCTTGCTAGACCATATTATGAGTATAAACATTTGTACAAATGTTCCACACAATGCACAATCAGTAGTCAGAGTGCGAATACTCCACGCATCTATGCACTTTTCTTACGGGGATGATGCTGTGGCCTGGACCTTTATTATTGACCGTGGTCTACAAAGGCCCCGAAAAACTAGTTCGAAAGTATCGATGAACTGAGAGTATCTCGGATTGAAATATCAGTCGGATTGAAATTATCAGTCGGATTAAAATTATCAGTCGGATTGAAATTATCAGTTGGATTGAAAGTATCAGTCGGATTGAAAGCATCCATTGTCAGGGCAGAAAGGTTCCAAGTTAAATGAGTGGGATAGTGATCCCACTTCTGATGTCGGATTGCCAACGCTGGCGTTATTTTTAAAAACGGTGACGTCAGCATGGCTGACGTCAATTTTGACAATAAGATGATTACTCATCTTATTTATAAAGTGTGAACACTGAAATTCACAAACTCCCTTTATTAACGGTGCTTAACAGCAGCGTCTAGTCAGGGATGTGGACAGTCCGAGTGCCGGAGCACGACTGTGTCGAATTTGCTCTGAACACTCCTTTTATAGGGTGCATATTTGCAACTACCTACTCGATACCGAATATCGAGTGTCAAAGGAATAATTATAACGATTATTTTAACTTTTTAGAATCTTTTAATGATTCAGCAATTTAACAATTGCTAAATAAATTAATAACGTGAAATAACAACGGCTTTTTTAAATAAGCTCGTTATTTTGCGCCGACATATACATTGTATATGAAGTGTATAAATAAATAAATAAATAAATATGTAGAGCTAAAGCCAGATTTTCCCAATACTTACACATTATGGCGAGTTACTTTTCATTAAATGCTAAGCGAGGGGAAATAGCTGTGTTCATTCACTTATTATGATTTTTCCGTGTAAAATCTATAAATTTGGCAAACTGAAAAATATTTTACAAATTTTATACATTGTACCAAATGCTAGTGCTAATTTTACCTCTACATTTGGGTCATATTTACGACTCTTGTTATCTTAGCTTCAGGTAATATTAAACTTCTTCATAATTCTGATATGCCGATGTAAAACGTGAAAAAAGTCTTGCTGCTTGATGGTATGGGTACAAAATAAATAAATACATCCAACAGCAGCAGCGAAGTGTCCATACAACTCGATTCCTTCCAGCTTACCTTTACCGAATTGTCTACAGGGAAATAGATATTAAATGAAAGTGAAACTAGAATCGGCTTCCTTTTACAATTTTCCTTCGCCATTCACCCTTCGCCATTCACCCTTCGCCATTACCCAACATTCGCACACATAGTCTTGATCCAACACAAAGTTTTCTATGCTGGGTATCAGAATTACGAGAGACTTTCGGTCTTACAATTCTCAGGCCGGAAAGGAATATCTGTAGGTCACACAAACATTTGTCTCGGTGCGGGAATCGAACCATTCTTTCGCTTCACTGCCGACTACACGCGCGCTGCTCCATGGAGGCTGCCAACATTATGAACATTGTTTTCTACCATTTTGAATGCAATTACATAAAGCAACATAATATTGTATTCTATTCTAAGCACACAGTTCTAGTCAAATAAGGGAAGCAAAATTGCACTATCAAGTGTGCGGTGTGGAGAGCGGAAGCTTTTAAAATAAAGTGCACAGTAAACACTCAATTTGCGTTATCCATATTTTTGTGGGGGACAAACACTACGCATATCCTATTTCAGTGTTGGGACAGTGGGATATGATTCATGTAGCGCTTTATCTATCCAAATAATATGGATCAATTCGATATCTTATCATTCCAATTAATAAGGCTATTTAGATAATCAGTTACCTATATTATTGACTGATAACTAAGAATGACAGCCTCCGTGGCGCAGCGTGCGAGTAGCCGGCTGTGAAGCGAGAGACCGCGAGTTCGATTTCCGCATTGAGACAAATATTTGTGTGACCCACAGATATTTGTTTCAAGTCTGGGTGTTGTGAGACCGGAAGTCTCTCATAGTCTCTGACACCCACGATACAGGTAATACCTAGTGTGGGGTCAGGACTAGGTGTGTGACTGTTGGGTGTATTTATTATTATTATTTTTGAACATTTGACCAATACTCGGGTTGGATTTTTTAACTCTTGATTTAAAGATAGGAGTGAGCTATAGGATAAATCGAGAAAAGGTGTAACCCAGATTAGTAATAGCGCTGCTTGTCGCCCTAAGGGTAGTCTATTCTATTTCTAATTATAATATTACGATTATATGAAATAATGACTGCCTCGGTGGCGTGGTGGTATTTCGGTACGACTACGGTTCTGAGGTCTCGGGTTCGATTCCCGGGTCGGGCAAAGTGATATTGGATTTTTCCATATCAGCCCGGAGTCTGGAATTTGTGCCCGATATGGCGATAGGCTCGCCCCCTATCACATCTGGGACGGAACTAAGCTCGGCGAAATGTGGGTGTTCTAGTTCGCTAGTGCGCCTCTGCCTACCCCTTCGGGGATACAGGCGTGAGCTTATGTATGTGAAATAATATAGTGTTAGTCTGGAATTTGTGCTCGATATGGCGATAGGCTCGCCCCCTATCACATCTGGGACGGAACTAAGCTCGGCGAAATGTGGGTGTTCTAGTTCGCTAGTGCGCCTCTGCCTACCCCTTCGGGGATACAGGCGGATACGGCGGATACGGGGATAGAATCCGTAAAAATAGTTTTATTTCAAGAATGTATAGGACTAGAAAGGAATATGCGGAGTTGACAGCCAACATCCAGTAGTGGATAGGCACCGCGAGAGAGAGAAGTAATGCTTGAACATTCTAGGGTATAAATTGTAATAAGCGCCCTCGCATTGTAATAAGTACATGGTGTTACTGACGTTTGAGATCATTTTTTGTATGGACCCTCTATAGTTAGTAATATTAAATCTCTTTGATATCCAGTGGCAAAAGTAGTTTTTAGGTGGGCAGTCTGCTCATCTACGTAAGTCAATAAAAACGAAACCTAACCAAATTAGGAGTTAATTAAAACTGTAAATACGCACGACAATACAATCACAATGACAGCCTCGGTGGCGCAGTGGGCGAGTAGCCAGCTGTGAAGCGAGAAGCAGCGGGTTCGATTCCCGCACCGAGACAAATGTCTGTATGGCATACAGATATTTGTTTCGGGTCTGGGTGTTGTGAGACCGAAAGTCTCTCGTAGTTCCTGATACCCACGACACAAGACTCGATCTTAGTGTGGGGTCAGGACTATGTATGTGACTGTTGGGTGTTATTATAATTTATTACTATTTAATAAACAACAATGAAAATTCGTCTCTACCCATTGCCCATTTACACAATGCCGGTGGTGTTTTTATCCCAATCAAGTCGTTAATAAGTCAATAGCCGTAATAACTCATAACATTGTATCGGCAATCAACCCTTTGGGGGCAGTCCAGCGTAAACCGTATATCACATAGCCTATATTTGTTTCCGGAATACATTAATCTACGTTTCCGTTGTGGATTGATATTCACTGAGTATTGGCATAGGTATAGGCGTCCACTTGGCACTTGCGTCTTGTTATATTAACGTACGATTATATGGGGATAATTGGGTTCTGTTGTGGTTGTTGTATTTTTTTTTCATCTGCCCATATTCCACTCTAATGAGGGGTCGGCGCAACACTTTAATCATGTTACAGAAAGGTTTCGTCTTCGTTTTTGCGATTATTCGATCGATTTAGTCGTTCACGAAGACTTCTATGTATACTACTAGACTGGCTGTTCGGTACATAAAATGTGCGCTGTAAGTCTCTGTTAATTGACCTCAACTCACTATAAAAATCTGCTTTTTTCCTTATCCGTGAAACGTCAAACACTCGCCGTCATGTGCCACAATTTTACTTCGAAACAGCTTGTCTAGTAAATACATAAAAGTCTTTGGTCGTTAATGCACTTCGGTGGGGCAAGTCCTAAATAATACAATGTTTATTTGTAATACACTGTCCCAATGGCTTTCTGTACTAATAAGGGCGACAGTTAGTCCTAACCTCAAATTAAACTGATTTCCTTTATTTTTGTTTAAAGGTTGTTTTTTTTGGTTTGGTTTTCAAGGTTGGTTTTATTATACACACACGACACACTGCGTTAAGTATAACACCACAAGACTTACTGCTATGAAAGAAGTTGTAATTTGTTTTATAGCAGAGACTGGCTAACGAGAAGATGGGTCACCTCATGGGAAGTGATCTCCACGGTTCATAGACAAACAAAATACAAAAAAGAATCATGGGTGAGTTGCCAACCTAAAAAGAGAGAATCGAAGGGGTGGGGGGGGGGGGTAAATAGGTCACCGAGAATCTCACTCAGTGAAAAAAACGCGACAGCAAGCTGCCACTTTACTTCGGTTTTCTGTGAGAAAATGTCAAGTCTGCTCGTGGTAGACGTTACCGTCTACAGCGTGGCTCTATCATTCACCAATGACTATAACATGACACTGAACTGTTATGGTCACAAATCATATCACATCCATTATTTGAATACTTCATTTGTTTCCATACAATGTTGTCTGGAATTGTGATCCATCGCGGGTTGAATAACATCACGCTGAATAGTTGGTGGGTGGCTTATGGTTCGCGACCAGCTACTTTTGACCTATCCAAACACCCTTTTAGAGTGGAGTGTAGTTTGAGCGCGAACAGGGAGGAAGGCCACGATATAACGGTGGTGCGGAACCATTGTTGCGTCGGATTCGAGTGCGAATTGTCACAGGCAGTTGGACGATTTTATCAATCGCTTATTATTCAGCTCCTAACAAATGGTTGATGACTCATTTATAGATGGACTGCCTCGGTGGCGTGGTGGTATTTCGGTACGACTACGGTTCTGAGGTCTCGGGTTCGATCCCCGGGTCGGGCAAAGTGATATTAGATTTTTTTATATCAGCCCGGAGTCTTGAATTTGTGCCCGATATGGCGATAGGCTCGCCCTATCACATCTGGGACGGAACTAAGCTCGGCGAAATGTGTGTGTTCTAGTTCACTAGTGCGCCTCTGCCTACCCCTTCGGGGATACAGGCGTGAGCTTATGTATATATGTATGTGTCATTTATAGATGAGTGGACGTCGTTTTTTTTTTTTTTTATGCAGACATGTAGATTCTAGATGCATGCCATTAACCGTTGTAGGATAATAGGAGTAACTGAAGTATAAGTGATTTAACTTTATGGCAACGTAAATTGATTTGTTATTTTAAATTTTAATAAGTGCGTAATAATTCCGGAATTAAGAATCATTGCCGATCAGGGCTTCTTAAGGGGACTAATAGGTGAAGTTTGAAATATAAATTGTTATTTCAATGGCTTCTGAAAAGAACTCACAAATGAGTTTAAGTTTGTTTAAAGGTACTTCGCCACGTTTTAGCATTTATAATGCTGCTTTATTTTTCCGGCTTCTGCGTATTCCTGGAACCCAAGAAAAGACCTTAATCTATAGAGATTACAACTGAAAAAATTAAAAGTCAGCATTTTTTTATTGAATTTATTGGTCTTTGTAAATCTGTAATCCAGAATTAGTTCGATACCTATGTTTGTCTGTTTAGGACTTCTAAAACAAGAGGATAGTAGAATAATTGGTGTCGTAGTTGTATTGCGTGTACGGTACAACTACCGCCCTAGGGTCTTGGGTTCGATTCACGAGTCGGCCAAAATTATATTGAATTTTTCTATTTATTCAGCCCGGAGTTTATTTGTTTCCGATATAGTAATAGTCTTGCACATTACATTACATTCCCTATCACATCTGTGTGAATGAATGTGGGTGTTCTTGTTCGCTAATTTACCTCTACCTACACCATCAAAGATATAGGCGTGACCCTATGTTTGTACATAAATAAGAATAAACACATAAGCCTTTCTTAAAACTTGATTACTTAATTAAGCGAGCGAATGTGTAAGCGACAGTTGTGCGTACTCTAAACGAGTAACTCGTCCATAGCTATCCACGCGGTACTAAAACGATTTCGGTTCGATTCGACCGTTTGGCTGAATCCGCTCGACAGTAGCAGATATCGAACGAGTCCATTGTTGGAGGTGACATCTAAAAGCATTGTGCCAAGCAGTACAATCGCGCCATTACCGTCTCCATTGTGACAATGTTAACATATCGTTATCTAGATCAAGCGCCATCTATTGTACTACACCGGAGACTTTTGTGCGAGAAAGTTCTTTTCCTTTTCAGTTTGCGGGCGGCGCGTAGTTTTGTTACGGGTTGTTCACCCGAGGGGGTCCACGTCATTTATTTGGTAATGAGTAGGTGTTACCAATTGGTTATATTGTTAATATTTATTTTGAGGTGTGATTGAATGGTTTAGGGGCGTATTAGAAAGTTAAGTGGACGAACGGTAATTCAATTTATCGAATAAGACGTTGCCTGAAATGCGCGTTCGTAGCTGTAGCATGTCTACGAAAGCGCTACGAAAATTTTGCAACTTCGAACTTTCATTGTCTGTAGCAAAATGTTATTATGTACAGCTTTATCAATTGTTATCAAGACGCTGGGTGTAAACTTTGATAGCATTTCGATCGTTCGTTTTTGGATTAAATAATAATAAAAAATCTTTATTTGGAATAATAAACCAGTACAATTAAAATTAAATAATGTCCGGTAAGATCTGAGAAAGCTAGGTTAAATCGGTAAGCTGAGCTGATTTATTTGTCGTCATGAAGGCACGCAGCATTTTAGTATATAAGTTATTGTTAATTATGTTTATTTTATGTAAGTAAGTTGTTGGCTGTCCTTTTTTGGTTTGACAAATAAACTTTCCTTCTTTCTTCTTCTTCTATCTGCATTAGTAAGAAACTGAGTCGCAGATATTAATCACTTCTTTCGTACGAGTTTTTTTTACGCACGGATCTATTAAACAGCCCATGTTAGTTACAGTTTGAATTTGCATTGTAAATTATAATTTAATTACGAGTATAATGAACAAACAAAGTTCTCGCGATGACGTCGCGGCACCGCTAAGGTTAACGTTGACCAGTCGGCCATTGTTAACCGCCACAATGACTCGTTAATGAGATCTGATCCATCCTTGCTGGACAATGGACGCACCCCCACCCTGATTTTATTAATTAATTCATTACAATAGAAGCGAACCTGAGTTTCGAACCACTATCTATTGTCCGCACGTAGATAGTGACTAAGCACTGTTGACCTCCGTTGATAAGTGAGGTAAAGGATTCCAAACATATTGCTCTAATGATTGATTTTAACTTTTGATTAATAGTTGTAAACAGTTGAATGGTTTGATTGAGCGCTAGGAACATTGGAAGCGAAGCAGTGCTTTCTGTTCATTGGATCAGTCGCCGCCATTACGTGTTGATAGATCGAATGAGCCGAAAACCCTGCTTCACTTTGAATGTTCCTAGCGCTCCGTCCATCTTTTTTTTACGGCCGTGGCACGAACTATGTTTTACTTACATCAGGGACCCGAGCAGGAAATTTTCTGAAAATTGTAAATGTATTCGAGCTCGATGTGCGTATATGAAATTTGTATGGAATATTAACCAAATGTCATCAGTACGCAGCCAGCCTAAATACATTTACGATTTTCAGAAAATTTCCTTCTTGGGCCGCAGGTAACTCAGATGGTCTCTCTCCCACTTTTACGAAATTAATACGTACCTATGCTATGTTTTATAGCATACTGGAGCATATACTAATACATAGTATTTTTTTATAAATTTAAATACATACGTAGACTCACGCCTTTATCTCCGAAGGGCTAAGCAGAGGCGCACTAGCGAACTAGAACACCCACATTCCCCGAGCTTAGTTCCGTCCCAGATGTGATAGGGAGCGAGCCTATTCCATATCCGGCACAAATTCCAGACTGTGCTGATACTAAATATAAAAACCTAATATTATTTTTCACGAACCGGCGATCGAATCCAAGACCTCAGGGCTCAGGACGGTAGTCGTACCGCGCATGCAACCATGCCATTCCAGGTACCATTTTATTAGCATTACTATTAAATTGAAAGAAATGTGAATGGATTCTTCGCTATAGCTGCTTTCTTGTTCTTCTACGATATTTAAAAAGAGCCCAATGTAAATTATTTAGTTGTTTATTGACTTTCTATTACTAATTCGGTAAATGGGCCGACTCGAACGGTTTAATACCACTATCTCATAGAAAACCGACGTAAAATGGCACTTGTTGTCGCGTTTCGTTCGGTGAGTGAGATTTCCAATGGCCCATTTCTTTCCCCACTCCTCCCTTTCGCAATCCATTTTCCCTCCTTTTGGATTACCAACACACCCATGATTCTTTTTGTGTCTTGGGTGTCTATGGGCGGTGGCGTGTGTTACAAAGTACTGCCACTGCCATAGCGCACACTTATTGTTGTATGATAATACTTACTGATAATATTTGAATAAATATTACTACAGATAAACCGCAAATACAGATAATTCCCACAGTTGCACGCGTCACATAGCAATTTCTCCATTGTTTTTGAAGTACAATGAAGTACACTCGACTAAAATAGGAGTCGAACAGAGTTAGCATATGAATAAAGTGGACAAAGGACCCCTTATGTCCATAGCGAAATTTTATTAATTGCACATTGTGATAGGGTTATGCTGAGTGGATCTGGTAGTTATCGATATGATTGAATTGTAAAACCTACCCTCTGACTTTTGACACTCGATTCGATTGTGACTACGATTCGGTTTCATTTATTGACTTAAAATTCCGCCGAAATCGATAATCGAAATGTCGCGTTAAAAATTACCAAATGACAAGTTCTCGAATCTAATGCGACATTACCGCACTTTTTAACTGACAATTTTTTCGGTAGCTTGTAGGCTGTAGCTTGATTATGAGTTTTTTGACTTTTCACGTTAGCGACATGTGACGACAAAATATTTGTATGACAAACACCCGGACGGCACTAGCGACTACGTGAGGATTGATGTTTTTCATATAAATTATTTTACTTAGTCACTAGCGAGACATCACCGGTCACCGGTAATTCACTCACCGAACTAAACGCGGTAGCGAGCTGCCACTTTATTTCGGTTTTCTGTGAGACAGTGGTCAAACCGGTCGAGCCGGCCCATTCGTGCTGTAAACGTAATTGTCTACAGCGTTGCTCTACCATTCAAGAACTATCTATACTGAACTACAAGTTCTATCATTAAGTGTAAGAATCATAGAATTTAAAATGTTTCGCTATTTTCATTTCTTGGAAGACAGAAGTGCCTATCAGACCACCTCGTAAACCTGGATCTTTGTTTCATGTTCGCTTTAATAGAACAAATACAGGCAAGCAAGCGCCAGTTCCTCGCCTGTCTTGTCTGTAGAATCGAACAGTAAGTGTATCTGATGACATCGACATATTTGGGGATAAATTGTCTAAATTTAGAAAAACATTAGTAAAATCCTATAGCTGAACCTTGATGATGTTTCGTTTTTGTGCTATTTTCTTTAAAAAAATGTTAGTTTTGTTTTATTTGAATTTATTTATTATCAGTAATTTATATTTTTATAGTGTTCACTCAATACTTAGTTATAGTTACAATTAGTTGTTTTATTGTCTTGTTTTATTTTATATATATTTTTTTTTAAATTAATCCGAGTGCCTAACCATTCATGTAATTATTATTCATGTGTACAATGTGGCTCATGCTGTGATTGCCTGTAATCGGGGTTGCAATCACATAAGTGACGATAATGTGTATGTGTAGATTAATATATTTGTTGTAAACCCCGTCGGCAATCCTTTAAGCCACAGAACCTCTTTTAGCCACAGAACTTACAGTCCTAGTACAATAACTAAATTGTATAATTTTATGATGCAGGAAGATTAAATATCGGATATTTCTCATATGTACAAGTGGTGGAGATTCACCCCTAGGGCCGCCCATTCAGCGTCGTTCGACCGTGGCCGGCGCGGCGGTGGCGCACATTGCACTCCGTAACGAAAAGCTCTTGTTGTGGACAAAATATGCATTTCGAAAAAATGCGCTATTTTTATATGATAAATATTGAATGATGTATCATTTTTACATTAAGCACTTTGTAGTATTTTTACTGGTGTCATATTTAAGTTTGGTTCGTGCAGTATTCTGTAAATAAAAACAAACCTTGAAATTAACAAATATTTATTTTATAACTATTTAAGTGCAGGAAATGTAAATCATATTGTTTTTTAATTTGTATAATAACATATTTTTCTGCCATAAACATATTATTTAATTACATAATATTCCCTTTATTTATATTCAATACAAAACTATATTTTTTTAATAAAAACTACCTTGGTGGCGTAGTTGTATTTGGTACGACCTCCGTCCTGACGTCTCGGGTTCAATCCCCGGTTCGGGCAAAGTGATATTAGGTTTTTCTAGTCTGGAATTTGTGCCCGATATGGTTCGCCCCCTATCACATCTGGGACGAACCTAAGCTCGGCGAAATGTGGGTGTTCTAGTTCGCTAGTGCACCTCTCCCTACCTATTCGGGGATACATGCGTGTCATGTATGTTTTTAAATTAGTCAAATTTATTGACAACTATATTCCATAATGTATTCACATATTTCTCGGATAATTTTAACCCGTCGAACGACACTAATATATCGTCCAAACATCTTGTACAAATCTCAAAACGTAACCCACTGTGCGCACGAAGCCCTGCAGAAATCATAAGAGCGAAAGATCAAACGCGCGTCGACGGTCGGTCTTTTTGACCCCGATAACAAAATGATACTTTTAGATGCACGGTGGTCGCATGAGGATCGTCTGAGAATTAGAGGGTTATTGTGCAAATTGATACTTAGGTTTTTGAGTCAATCAAAAAAGGGAGGGTTTCGTATCTTTTAATGAGGAAGAGCATGCACGAGCAAGGCATGTAAAAAGCAATTATGACCAATGAGGATGCTTATGACAGGTAAGCAAATTCTCGATTAAGATAATATTATTTACATTATCACGCTATACTTTTAAATACATCCAGACAAGTATGGACATAATAACGATGGAGCTAAGATATATACAGGGTGTTTCATAAAGTTGGTACCAATAACAATTCCACATACAGGGACAATGATTTGAAGCGTAAAGATGAAGTAAAAATATAAAAATTGAACTTAATTTTTTAACCAATTATTAAGCATGGCGATTTTCAAATCTGAATGCGACCTGTAACTCATCGCAATTAGCATAGAATTGGCTTTGTGTACGAAAAAAATAAATAATTACCTCATAGGTGGTTTGCAAATGTACTGCAGCTGATCCAATGAGCCAGAAAAATTTTTACACCAACAAATCCAAGTTTCCATTATTCAAAAATTATGAGCCTTACGAATTTTTTTACTTTACCTCTAGATTGCTAGCCACCCTCTTTAACAGTGGTTATTATTGATGCCAACTTTAAGAAACACCATGTATATTGAGGCATTTTAAACAGTAAAATAGGAACAGATTGTGTCTGTGTATGGAAAATGTACTATTTTTATTAGATTATCTAGATAAGAACAACGCTCAAATAAATCTTATATAAATACTTTGAACGTGGCCTGCTTGTGACACGTTGCGCTTTAGATTCACTATTTATTGCTGCACTAAAACACAAGGACAGATCTGAATAATAAACGAAATTGATAATGAATAAAATTTATAATAAATTAAAAGGTGATTGAAATAAGAATTCGTAACAGCAACAGGTGGACCGCTACATGCTTTTGCAAGTCTCAAAATAATTTGAAATAAATATTAAGATTAAGAATAAAGATGTGTGTACGTAAGGGTTCCAGTAGTAAATACTTCATATCGACCTGTCCAAAGAATAAAATTACACAGTTAAAAATACTAGTTAAACATATAGGTCAATTTAAACTCAGAAAAATAAAAAAGCAATTTCGATTCATTATTATGTGTAACTTTGTTCTTTGGATAGGTCGAAATTAGAACAATGAGCAAATAAGTTTTATGCAAGTATTGTATGTAAGTGTTAGATGTAGGTACTTTTTTTACTGCTTAAGACACTGTTAATCATGCAAGCTGAGCTGCGGGAAAAGCTTGTATTCCGTATATTCGTTTTACGATGAATGAGCATCAGCACCGCAGATAGTTTTTAACATTTTCGCGTCAGTATGAGCAAGCGGAGTGTCGTTCGCACAAAGTCACTCCGTCACAGTCGGCAAGGCCATCACAGCATGTCAAGTTCGCTGCCACCACGTACATATTCCGCTAAAGCGCTGCTACAGTAACAATAATGGCTGAGTCCCCATTGTTTGGGCCCGTGGCACATTACGCTTTTGTCTCTGCCCTCTCTCGTTCCTCACAATGCGGCCAGGAAACAAGTGAGCCTTTATTTCGCCTCTTTTTGTCTCGGAGTATCGCTGCTTATTGTCTTCATTCGATTGTTCGGAGCTCTTCAGAGGGCACATTGTTGTGGAGCCCGTCGTTAGTGCTGAGCTTGCGGATGTGCAATGTTCTAAGTGTCGTTTGAATTTTAATACGGCTTTGGAAAGTGCGGATGATGTCTTTGACTTTGAGCTGAAGATAGATTAAACAAAGGTGTTACAGTGTAACACTTCCATTCTACCGTTTATATTGTGCTGTGTTGCTGTGTAAGCACTGTTGGCAGTGGCCAGTGGCTAATATTAATAACAAATGAATATATATCAATTAAAGCATAGAGTATTAAAATATTTGCCAAAATACTCCTTGATATAAAAACGTGTCAGACACGGGTCTGACACGTTTTTATATATATTCGTGGTCACGGGACCACGAAGGCTGCAAAGCTTTCGAAACGTCGGGCATAAAAATTAAAACCAAATCGTGATAGAATCCGTAAAAATAGTTTTATTTCAATATTTAGTCTAAGATTTCAATGAATAACATTCGCGTAAACCTAAGAAATCAAAATACTCCTTTCCCTCCAATTCCTGCTTCCTTGCTTTATGGTTGGAAACGCACCCATGATATTTTGGTATTGTGGGATTTATGGGTGATGGCGATCACTTACCATCAGCTGTCCTTCTCGTTTGCCAGTCTCTGCAATATAAAAAACTTGAATCAATATTTATTATATTTTATAGTATTATCTAAATTGCTATAAAACACCGCTATCGATGTTTTCACACTTGCGCGGACACAACAATGCGTGACCTCCGTTGCCACGAAATCATCCAAACCGTCGTATTTGGGCCATTATTTTCGGTTTGAAAGGTTGTCACTTATAATAGTCCACATCGATAGCTATCCATCTTTATCTCCAAATGATACAAGCTACGCGAGCTCCTCTAGTTAGCATTGTTCGCGCGGCCCCATTGTGCACTAGCCTTTGTTACGGCACGCCCCGTTTTTCCTTTTCGCCTCCGAAGCAATGCGGTAGACCGCCTGAAAAACCAGCTGACAAGGGTTAAGAGTGTAATTTTTGTGTTTTACATAATGAGCTTAAACTTGGATTTCTATAGAATTTGTTGGTACTTAAAAAGTGCGATTTACCGCCGAATGTTCATACACTTAAGGTCGCCTTATGTCGTTTAAGGCCACCTTATCTGTCAAAATTGTATGGTGAAAATCAATTTAAGAAGCCGTTAAAGTTGATTAGCGTTTGACCATTCAGGCGTTAATTAGACATGTGGTCGGAATGTGCTATTAAATAGAAACAGTAAATCGTTCCATATAATAAAAGATTATTCAAATTTTTAATTAAAAAGATATTCAATTTATAGGGAATCAAACTTACACATTACTTACATGCAACCACGGATTTAAAAAAAAATGGACGGAGCGCTAGGAACATTGAAAGTGAAGCAGGGTTTGTGGCTCATTCGATTCTCACTGCTCAATTGAGCCGAAAACCCTTTGAATGTTCCTAGCGCTCCTTCCATCTTTTTTTAACGTCCGTGCATGCAACTTAGTCAAATCAGTTTGGAGACCTGTTCTCAACTTTAAAACAACCATATTTCTTAGTCCGCCACAACAAGTTCCTTACAATGCCGGCTTCACACTGTGTCATTTCCCCGTACAGTATTCATATTTCCCACATTTTCCATACACAATATTGCGACTTTGTGCGGCGGCGTTCTCAAGACTCCAAATAGACCATTGACGAGCTCCGAGCAAACTCGCTATAGCGAATTAACACTATTCATGGGAAGTTTTGAAAGAGGACTACTCTCATACAATTTGGTCGCATTCATAAAGATTCACTCCTTAGCTAGCGGGATGAATGGTTTTATGAAATCTTCTGTATTGAATGCTTTAGCTTTAAACATTTAATTACGATATTAATCATGACTTGTTTTGGCAGGATAAACAGTCAACATAATGCAGACATTATGTTGATTAGATTTCATTTTAATTTTCATACAGACAGAATTTGTCATTTTCATTTTTGACAAAATTTATCGGCAAGAAAAAAATATTTCCTTTAAAGTTGTGTAAAAAAACGTACCGTCATTGATTCGTTATTAATGTTTCTTAGGGCGACTTGCACTGTTACTAATCTAAAGTTAGACCTAAATTCGATTTAACCTACATGCATTTCATTTATTTCAATCGAGATTTAAGGTAAATCGTGATTTATCTAAGTGCTGCAAGTCGCCCTTAACAGATAATGTCAGTATTAAGTACAGATATGTATGTAAGTATAAACTGTTATCATCGCCTAACTGGCATGAAAAATCCTACACAACCGTTTGTCGTGCCTCACAAACGAAATCAAGCGACAGGCGAAGTTCTAGCACTATTAACCGTCTCTCATCCAGATGAGATGCGGAACAATTAACTCAGCTACAATAGTGCGGTGGTATTGTACGGCTATCGTTCCAGAAACAGTTGTTACAGCCGCCTCTGAAAGAACGCTCCGCAGAGTGGCCCGGACTGAACAAAAGCCGCTACAATTGTGTTACACTACACATATTTTTGTATTGTCGATATAGGTAATGCATAAATATATGGTGTATAACACAGATATGTGAATGTCAAAAGCGTTCTTGTTTGTTGACCAACCAGCCTCAAAATTTGTTTCAGTTTGGTTTTAAGGTACAGCAACCAGGTCTTATTTGAAATGGAACTAGTTTTTACGGGTTTTATCGCGATGTGTTTGGTATTTATTTTACCTGACGTTTGGAATGCTTACAGCCTTCGTGGTCACGGGTCGGCAGTCCGACGATAAAATCCGTAAAAATAATTTTGAAAACTTAACGGACCGACTTCAAATCCGATTGTGACCACCAAATTGACCACCTATGAAATAAGCTCTATCGAACACAAAAATAATTTTGAAAATCGGTCAACATTTCGCGAAGATATCGCGTTACATACATAAAAAAATACAGACGAATTGAGGACCTTCTCCTTTCTGAAAATCGGTCGAAAACTAGTTTCATTTCAATGAATAACATTCGTGTAAACCTAAGAAATCATCGTCATAGTTGTTTCCAGATAACTTTATTTTTAAATATATAATATATATATATATATATATATATATATATATATATAAACGCCTCCTCCTCCTCACGCTCGCCGTCGCCTTCTTAGTCTAGTGGCAGCATATATGGGCTGTGGACCGGAAGGTCCTGGGTTAGATTCCCAGATCTGGCGAAGCGAATTTCTAATTTAATTTGCCCGGGACTGGATCCATCACAAGCGGTTGACGTCAGCCAGGCAGCCGGTCGTAAAAAATAGCTAAATATTTGCTGCAACAGGCTTGAAAAGTGTGTTGCGCCGACCCCACATTAAGGTGGGATAAGGGCAGCTAGAAAGAAAAAATAAGTTCACGCCTGAATCTCTGAACTAACTACGGAACTGGATCACCCATCCATGTCTCGCAGACCTTATTTCCGTCCATTTATGTGATAGCGGGAGCAAGCCTATCGCCATATCTATCGGCACACAAATTACAATTCCGGATAGCTCATGTGTGATTTAAAATTGAAAAATCAACACAAATCATGATGATAACCCTGGATTTGAACCCAGGATATAATATGTTTAATAAAATCTTTTTTCCATCTGCCCTTATCTCACTTCCAGGTGGTTATGGCGCAATACACTTTTCAAGCATGTTGCAGAAAGGATTCGGCTCGGTTTTTACGACTGGCTGGTTGCTTGACGTCAACCTACCTCGGAAGATACAGTCCCGGGCAAATCATCTTATAAACATGAAAAGAAAGCAAAAGCATTTATCGTGTTAAAGAAACAACCGTCCGACCTGGGAACCGAACCCAGGACTTAGTTCACAGCCCATAATATATGCTGCCACAAGACTGCTAATAGACCAAGGAGGCGACCAAGGAAGAGTAATATGTTTAGTAAATAAAATTTTTAAATGTTAAATTATTTTACAGCGTTAATATTTACTGGTGTTTCATTTCAAATCATTTCTGTAACATATTTGAAAGAGTGTGTTGCGCCGACCCCACATAAAGGTGGGATAAGGGCAGGTAGAATGAAAGAAAAATTATTTACTGGTGTTATTGAGAACGGTGCATATACACATTATATTGTAGATAATATAAATATTAATCTTCCAGTCATCTTTTAGGTCGAGTTTGAATAGTGTTAATTTACTATTGAACTGGCACAACTCCCGAGTGTGAGACTTCAATAGAAGCCTCGTTCGACATCAGAAACATGAAATTCTATATGGAAAATGTGGAAAACGTAAATAGAGGCAGCAAAAAGCGACTCGAAAGGAGGGTGATTTTCTAAAGGCTTCAGCCGTTTCAATAGGCCACTGTTTAACATTGCTCATTGAGCGATATTTTCTGATTCCTATTCAAACGCAAGAGACTTATTGTACCTACTGTACAAACAGGTACTCTTTCCTAAAAGGACAATACACAACTTCTTAACTTTTTTAAACATATCCACTTGAGAAGAAACTCTTTTGTTTAATTAGAAAATTCCTTTTCAAAAGAAGTACAAATGAGACAAAGAAGGTACGGTATGAAAGAGGTTTCCATGGAGTTTTCTGCAAACTGAAAAGAGAAAACTTATTGACATTTATCGAGCTACTATGGTTGTTTACACTGAACTCAATTCATCAATACTTTTTATTATTGCGAAACATCGTCGAGAAAATTATATAAGAATATGAAACGAGTTGTTTTATCGGTATATTAAAACTATTGATTGAGTGAAATGCCTTTCAGCATTAGAAAGACCTGCACTCCTGCTAGCAGCGTTCCATATGTGATCGAACCGATTCGGGATAAACGGGTGAATGTGAAATATATTATCAAAGTGATATTCTTCATAACTATAGTCGTGGTTCAAGTTTGTTTAATTGCTTTATTCTTTTGGAAATACGATTACTCTAGTGTTTAGTTTCTAATGCCTATTATAATAAATGTTGTATTTTATTATGTGATCATTATTGAGTATAGTAAGGGCGACTTGCACCACTATTACTAACCTACAGTTAGTCCTAACCTCAAGTTAAATTGAAAAATAAATACATGAAGGACATGTAATTCTTTACATGTAACGTACTACATGTATTTACAGATAATATATGATGACATTTAATTAATTGCATATATTAAATTACATGTCCTTCATATATTTCTTTTTCAATTTAACTTGAGGTTAGGACTAACTGTAGGTTAGTAATAGTGGTGCAAGTCGCCCTAAGTATACTTATTAATAACTAGCTGTTGCACGCGACTTCGTTCTTGTGGATTTTTTTTCCGAGATAATAAGTAGCCTATGTGTTATACAAGGTGTCAGCTACCTCCATACCAAACCTCCATTTCATCAAAATTGGTCCAGCCGTTTGAGCGTGAAGAAGTAACAAACATACAAAGACACTCGCAAACTTTCGCCTTTATAATATTGGTGTGATAAGACCTATGTTCAGCAGTGGATATCCTATTGATGATGATGATGATGACCTATTTTTTTTATTTTTATGTACGTCTAAGTCCAGATAGGAGTCTGCACCTAAGGTGGAGCCATCGTTATCAGGAGATATCCATAGCTCCACTTTAGTGTGGCGTAAGGCAAGATCGACCGTTGGATGTTATATAAAACATAAAATGGCTTTGAAGCAGTAATCAAAGTTCGAACATAGTTAAATTCCCCTCAAACAAATTGCATTCTGTGGTGGGTGTGAAGTAGTCATTGGGAATTCATTCGCGTGCGTTGATTGGGTATTGAATTAATATTTTTGATATTCCAATGTGTCACTAGTCACTGATGAGTGGCTTATAAAATAAGCCACCGTCTCATGAATGTCAATAGATGTAGAAGACGCGTGGGGCAATCATCGCGCCCCGCTGCTTTCAATTTCTGTCTATTCAAACGTTTCCCAAACCCTTTCCGCGCTTTATATATACATTCTTAAATAGAATATTTTTAGGATAATTCATTGTTATATTTTTTGTTAAGTGATACGACTTCCTATGAATACCAATACCATCTGTGCTTTGCAAAGCACTGAATGATAAAGTCGCAGGAAGTCGCTGGACGCAAGCCACTTTCAACAGGTCGATCTGGAAATCTTTGGGTGAGGCCTATGTCCAGCAGTGGACGTCCTGTGGCTGATGATGATGATGATGAAGGGCACGACACTGCATGTCACCCAATACCCTAGACATTGAATGTAAAGTCTCGTTATGCTCAATAATTACAACATACACATACATAAGCTCACGCCTGTATCCCCCAAAGGCGTAGGCAGAAAGGCACTAGCGAACTATAACTTAATTCCGTCCTAGATGTGATAAAGGGTGAGCCTGTTGCCATATCAGGTACAAATTCCAGATTCCGGATTGATACTAAAAAATCCAATATCACTGCCCGACCTGGCTATCGAACCCGAGACCTCAGGACGATAGCCGTACCGCCAAAGCAGTAATTACACTGACTACAATTTCCTCCAAATCGGAACCGTATTTAGGTACAATTTCAGCACTTTGTCTTTTAATATTTCTGTGTGTGTGTGTTAATTATTATAGTTTAATGCCTCAGTGGCGTGGTTGTATTTCGGTACGACTACTGTCCTGAGGTCTCGGATTCGATCCCCAGGTCGGGAAAAGTGATATTGGATTTTTCCATATCAGCGCGGAGTCTGGAATTTGTGCCCGATATGGCGATAGGCCCGACCCCTATCACATCTGGGACGGAACTAAACTCGGCGAAATGTGGGTGTTCTAGTTCGCTAGTGCGCCTACCCCTTCGGGGATACAGGCGTGAGCTTATGTTTATGTTATGTTATAGTTTAATAAACTATAGTCGACAATAGGCGGTCTTATCGCTGAAAGCGATTTATGCATGTACTTCCTTCAAATGTCCATCGATTTATGTATTTCGTTAAGAAATTGTGATCGAGTATGGGGGAAGACAAAATAAAATGTAAAAGCTTCGCATTTGGGTTTTGAAGTTGTTTGTACTGATATGTTGAGCCGCTGGGACTGCCTCCAAATAGCATTGTGGCAGTGCATAGTGCTTGCCACAATGCTTTTTGTGGAGCCTGTGGGTTGAGTACCAAGAAATTTCTATTTTTATACTTGTATGAGAATGTGACTAAATTGGACCTGATGGGAAGTGCCCAGTGCAGTCGAATTAATATTATGTAGACCGTCAAGAATCATTGCTTTAATTTGAATCCATAAACTCGGCATTACCTTGAAACCTATTATCTTGAAAGCCTAATGGCATGGCGGATCGGCTCAGCTGTGAAGCTAAAGGCTATGAGTTCGATTTCCGCACTTAGCGAGACAAGTGTTTTAGACAAAGTATTTTGAAGATTCTTACCCACGGCCAAGGGCAACGACACTAGACTCTCTTACAGTGGGATTAGAACTTTGTGAATGTTGGTGACATTTATTTATTGTTTTATCCTTCTTCTGCTTTGTTTCACAGAAATACAATTGTATCTGCAAAATAAACGTTGATAAAACATTCAATGTTAATAAAGATTCCGATCTATTGTAATGTTAAAACATACATTATTCGAACAATAGACTAAAACCCCGTCTTTATTTAACATCGTATACCTTTGTAGGTATTTGTAATTTCTTTGATTCGCGCCCATTGTCGCGATGATAAAAAGAGACACTTTTCAGTTTCTGCCGTTTGAATGAATACACCCATTATGTCTACACAAAAGTGGATATTCCAAACAAAAACATCATTGCTGCTGTTACAACGTTGGACTTATAATACAATTCATATTCCATTATGATTTCGAACAATGTACTTGTACCTCTATCTAGTTGGTGGAAATATTTTGTCGCAAATAATATCGAAATTGCCACAGGCTAGATGAGTGTTATTGTTTTTTTTAATTGCTTACACTAGCTTTTCGTCGCATATTCATTGCCTGGGCTATATCATATATTCGTACATTTCCGTACCCAGCTCTCTCTTTAAGGCTATATTGAACAGGTACCTTTGAGGCAGGTGTGCAACCGTAGGCCATATTGTCACTTTCTTTCCTTTCCTTGCCTTTTACTATAAAAGTTTTACAAGCCCGTGGATGAGCTTTATGTTTAAGAAATTATCTACAATTAATTTTTAATTTCATCATCATCAGCCATAGGACGTCCACTGCTGAACATAGGCCTCCCCAAAGATTTCCAGATCGACCTGTGGAAAGCGGCCTGCATCCAGCGACTTTCTGCGAACTTTATCAGGTTTTATTTTTAATTTAATACATAGGAATTTAATGCGAATTTAATATGCGTAGAAGCAACTTTAGTTTTTTGTTAAAAAAGGAGAACGTTTTGTTAAAGAAGGTAGTGATAGAGATGGCATTGTCATACTAGTTATGAATTTCAACAACCGACAACACATGCGTGATGCGCGATATTTCACTGTTGTATTTCCTCAAGGGAGCGCCAAGCTGCCTGCCAATCATCCCAATCCTGCCCCGGGCTGCCTTCAATTGTTCGCAACGCGCCACCTTTGTCAAGTCGGTTGTTTATCGTGCAGCAGCATAAAAATATAAGTTAATTCGATTTTGTTAACTTAGATGCAAATACGTTTATGCTTCAAGTGAACATCTGGATAAGTCAACATAAAAAGTTTGTAGTCGCTCTCCGTCGAGTTGGAATTATGTAATTTCAAATGCACATAAATGTAACCACATTTCATAAGTTCACTATTTAAATGCTGGTTTTTATCGTAGCTGTAAGTTCTGATGGTAAGCGCAGTGAAGGTCCAACATACCAGCCACCACCGAAACGATGACAACCTCTGTGGCGCAGCGGGGCGCGGGTTCGATTCCTGCACTGAAAAAAATGTTTGTGTGATCCACAGATATTTCTTTCATGTCTGGGCGTTGTGAAACCGAAAATCTCTCTCGTAGTTACTGATACCCACGACACAGGTTAATAAACGTAGTGCGAGGTCAGGACTATGTTTGTGATTGTAGCGTGTATTTATTATTATTTATTTATTTAATAGGAATATTTTTGTTTATATTTAGCTTTTTGTTTTGATTTCCATTTATCCCAGACTTTATGAAGCTGACTCCTAAGACCACCGTCACGTCCCCCCAGTCGTGGAGGCAGTGGTAAAACAATTCCTCCGTAATAACAACAAATGGTAGACAACGATTGAGTCTCATAACTAAAATTACTTATCATATATACATAACCTCAAGCCTGTATCCCCGAAGGCAAAGACGTACTAGAGAATTAGAAAACCCATATTTTGCCGAACTCATTTCCGCGTCAGATGGGATAACCCTCCTATAGGGTATGGCGATTGGCGATACATATTATTATGGGGCACAAAAATAACAAAATAAAGTTTAAAAACATAAAAAACCGACTTCAAAACCACAATCACGAGGTCTATGCTGTTGTACTACGTCTTACAGGTTCCCGGTTGTGGTGGTCAGTGGTGTAGCGTGGATTTATATATAGCGTGTTTCATAAAGTTGATATCAATAATATCTACACTTAAAGAGGGGATGACTAGCAATCAAGCGGTAAAAATAAAAATTTCGTAAGGCTGATAGTTTTTGAATAATGGGAACTAGAATTTGTCACAAAAACATTTTTTCTGCCTTATTGGGCTGACCCAATGGCTGCAGCTGACTGCAGTACATTTGCAAACTACCTATTGGGTAACTAATTTATTTTTAACATACACAAAGCTATTTCTATTCTAATTAAGACGATTTACAGGTCGCGTTCCGATTTGAACATCCCCATGCTTAATTATAGAGGTAATTGATCAAAAACTATTTTTATTCTTTAACATTTCCATTACGCAATGAGTGACGCCCGTCACTATTTATGTCGATCCCACTGTATGTGGAATTGTAATTGGTACCAACTTTATGAAACACCGGTAGACATGAACGAAGTCGTATCCGGGAGCCGCGAGGCCACTTTTCTTTCGTTGCCGAGATGTACCCAATACGAGCTTTTAAATAATATGTTTTAATGTGATGTTCTTTTCCTTTACTCCTCTCGTGATTTAGTATCTGAACATTAAGAAAAGGACATCTGAAGGCTTTCCTACACCATCAACGATTATCATCATATGATAACATCTGTATAGAATCTATATTCGCATCTAGAGGTATAGTATAGATTATGCGCGATACAATACCAAAATAATAATAATGATGTATAATATGCGAATTGAGAATTTCCTATTTTTTTACACAGATGTATTTCTAAACACATTTTTATTATTATAGGTGGTCCCTTTTGTGTGATTTTGTTACGAGTACTCGAATTTTGAATAAAGTGACGACAATTTTTTAACAACGTTAAGAATTATTTCGTTTTCATGACATTTTACGTAAAAAATAATTGAAAAATGCCGATACCAGCGCTACGTAGACGGGTTTGCAAACGAAGCGTCTACTCTACTAAGGATTGTAGAAAAGCGACATCTATCCGTTTGAACGGTAAGATTCTGTACTAGAAGTCACAGCAGAGCTACGTTGTTGCTTAGTCTCACGTCGTAGCTTTTAATACCAAACTGAAACGATAGATGGCACTGCCACGGAGGAAGTATTGATCCGTACTCCAAAGCTCGAACTGTTTTGCTAGTGCCATTTTCATTTTACTAAAAGAAAGATGGCGTCTATACAGTTTACTTTACACGGCATCCATTTTGTGATTTGAGATAAATAAAATGCATACCAATACTGTATATGAACTTTTTATATTTTAGTAATAAATCTGGCCGTTCTTATATCAAATATCAATTTAATCACAGAATTATATTTTTACACATACATTTGATTACAACTATGTTTACATTAATGATAGTCTTGATGTAATATTATTGTATTTTGAGAAAATATTTACTCATCTTATAAGGATAAGAATTATTGTATCGTACATTTATAGTTACTAAACATTCGTTTCCTTCATTGAATAAGTAGGTACCTATTTATGAATGACGAAATCTGGAAATGTATCTACTTCAATGGAACGCCAAGGTTATTATGACATAATGTTTGTAAACAAAGATATATTTATTTAAAATTAATATAAAATATTGTTAACACAAACGAGTTTTAACGAAAATAACAACAGTCAATACTGCCAGAGATAATAATGTATCATCTGCTAAGTCTGATTCTTTAGTTATTGGCCGAATGCCCAAAATAAATGTTTACGCCAAGAAAACGTGACCAACTTTATTAGTTAACGCTGAATAGCTGACAAAATTATATCACACTCAGGACGAAAAAATAACACCCAAACTATTTTCGTATTGTACAGTCATTAGAGTTATTTGGAGGCGTGGGTGCCTTATGTAGCAGTTTTTAACAATTTGTGGATGAGCCACATTATTCCTCATTTGTGCAGACAATGACAATGAATAAAACAGTATCATACATATAAAAATATTTTATTAAAAACATTTTGGTAACATTTAATAAGAACACTTAGGTAAAAATAAATCGACCTCAAAATCATTTTAAAAGAACAGCCTGGACTGGAAGTTCACGGAGGAAGCCGGAACAGCAAAAACTAAAATAAATAAAAACAATGATAACACTCTAGGCAGAGACATGTCTAATTGACAACCAGAATTAAGGCATCGCAAGAATAATTATTTAAGTACGATAAAATACCTACGGCTATTATTATAATTACAACAAATAAACGCCTAGTGTCTATCGTTGAATTGTGTATCCGCCGAGCTGCAGCAAGGCCGAGCATGCGGCGATGGCCACCAGCCACCCTGTACATTGTACAACTCACTTGGCAGCGGCTTACATCGAGTATTATTGCCACTAACATTATTCTTCACTTTACTCACAAAGTCACAAGTCACAAGACATCATGTTTGCCACTACGTCGTAATTATACACTACTAAATACTAAAACATCCCAATTATATGAAGCTATGTTAAAATTTTACCTAACTAATAATAATATTAACATCTTCGGCTAATTTTGATACTAGAATGATATAACATCATTTCATATTGTACTCTTAACATTACGCTGAATTAAATTATAAGTGAGGAATAACACATATGTTATACATAATATTGCAAGCATTACTGAGATTGTGCACGTTACGTGGTACCTTTAAAAATAACAATTGGAAACTTAAGTGTTAACGAAAGATTGCTTATACTCAAGTCGAAAATGGTGTACTGAGCGCGTCTCGAGACGAGCTCTCCAACAGCTACGATAAAGGAACAGTCATAAAGATTAAATTACGAGCATTGGCACTTTCAATATTAAATCTTAATTACACTCTCGAAATAGCACTGCATATCAATAACCAACTTAAAAACTAAATTCAGATCAGTCATTTATGATATCACATCAAAATAAACAGGGAAATACATAATGTGATCATTGATTGGATATACTATAATATATATTATTTTTCAAAAGAGGTATTAATTTTCTTAAGGGTTACTAAAATATTGAGCTCTGCGCCGCGCGCGACGCACTATATCACCATAATACGAGAACAACATTGAACCAATAAAGTTTTGGTACTTGGAGTTCATCTCCGAGTTAATTCTATTCTGCTAAACCTACATAATGCTTATCAGATATACGTAATACCCACTTGATACGCGACCGCCGCTGAAGGAACACCACGCCCGTCACCCACACGACGTGTGACCTCCTGGGGATATGTTCCGATAGAGACGGCGCGACATCGAGGCAAAAACCCTTCATTCATATACAATTTTCGTTATAAAAATACTGTCATTTGACTACAGTTCAATCAGAAAAAAATATTTTATCGTATGAATGAACAATACATATAATACAACATATAAATAATATCATGTAATATGATTTGACTTAACAAAATAAAATGCATAAAATTGAAATGATTGAAACATTGTAAAAATCACTTGAAGACACTTAGAAATGGAAGGTACTAAATTGATATTATAGAAAATTTTGTTAAATAAATAGCACAACAACCAAAATATTTGGCAATGTGGATTAAATAAACATTAACAACTACTACCCTCGGCTGCTAACTTAAAAACACAAAACTGGAATGCAAATATTGCATCGCACCTCGGCCTGTCGCGGTCGCGCGCAGTGTCACGCAGTGTCGCGCAGTGTCATGAAGTGTCACGCAATGTCGCGAGTGACGCGCAGTGACACGCAGTGACGCGCCGTGTGGCCACCAGGGAATCACATACTAAACTTAGGAGACATTCACAACAACAGCTAGTCTATATATCTGTGCGTATCGCTCCAAATACTTTCCTTTGAACTACATTCGATTGCAGCTTTGTCATATTAATAAGTAAAACTAAAAATAATCTGAATGCAACATTTGATTTCATTAAACCAATAACAACCATTTGTGAGTGCGTGTGACTGAGGATATAGCACACTAGGCAAGCAAAGACACCACTGAACCCTTTCTTACAATTCCAAGTTAATTATTCGCCAACATGTTCAGAAGTGGCTTCTCACAGAGGCATTATGAATGTATTTGTTAGCTGCATTCTGAGATCCATGCTATATGTTCAGTCATTACCCACTGAATCATAATGTATATAAATAAATATTAATTTGTATAAGTTTTGCCACTTAAGTTTTGTGTTCATAGCCCAGTTAATCATTTTAGATATAAAAACTGAAATAATTTTACAGTGATGACTCAACACAAAGCGACTGATAATGCGAAATAAATTTAGATTATGATAACATTGTTTTGAAGGTGAATTTTGCTACTGTCAACAGATACAATAATATTATTGAGGGAAAACAAAGCGCGGATGTTGGTCCCTTCCAAAAAATTGCCAAATTTTTGTGAACTCCAATATCGATACAAAGAAAATTTTGAAAACTACTTAATGTATTGTCTCATATCAACATTTTTTTTTTATAAAAATAACTTTGTGGGAATTATGTCAACATTATTGTGTACAAATACTCCAGTTCCAATTTAAAGCTGATCACAACATAGCAAAACTAAAGTTGCACAAAAGGACAGTATCAATCATTACACATTATAGTTAGTATGTTATACATTACTTACATGTAATTGAAGAGACTCACACTATTAAATATCTTGACTAAATTAAGAGACCACAAATATTACATTTTATATATGCACGTACATAGAGATATTGCCAGTCTGTTAACGACACTTACTATAATTTCACTAGAAACCCAGCATCTGGGCATATCAATGACTCGAACGTTTTAAAACTGTCCGTAACAACTACTAATACCTTAGAATATCTAATCACTGCATTAATTTGTGATGATATGCACTGATAACCCATTCCGACTATGTATCAAATGGGCTCGTCATACAATAAAATGAGTTGTTCAAGCATTCACATAGAGTTGATAGGAAATTGATTTCAGGGTAATGCGTCAAGATCATATCATCTAGATTATATGTCATCACTATTATTATGTAATGTTCGGACGGTAAATCCAACAATCATCATAATTATACCTTAAAATTAACCTACAGCTTGGCTTTAAATTCGTGCCTATCTCGTCAAAATCGTAAATTTAAATAACATCCGAGAAGCAGCCTTTTGGTTTAAACAATGACGATCCTATTGATAAATGACTGTGGAATATATCTAATTAATTATCTCTAGAAACTAAAGAATTTATAAAACAATATTTAAATAATAACTATTACATGTAATGGTGGGAAGTGCTAGCTCATTATGACATTGTAAATGTCTATAATTTAAATATTGCTTCAAGAGTAATTAATTGGACACAAAATCCATTATTGGTCGAAATACTAAATCATACTTTATACTAATCAATATAAATTGTGTAGATAAACAATTTATAGTTAATATAATATTCTTTGGATAACAAATTATTAACATTTCTAAGAGGAACTAAATGTAGCATAATATATTACTAACTTTTTAGTTATCATTGCATCAACAGAATTGGAAGTTTCATTTCAAATTTCAGCAAAATGTCTTTTGCATGATTTTTTTCTAAAGAGGATCCTAAAAATGCTGTCACGGAATAAGTCTGCAAACTCTTTATGGCATTGCAAAGTTCACAAGTGTTAATTAAGCCTAACTTTTATCACACAATCAATAAGTTAAAACAAAAACAAATCTTTTATCGTCACGCATTACATTCACAGAATTGTCAAAAATTGTCTTGTTTAAATTAAGATCACAGTATTAAGTCACGTTTAAAATGTAACTCTACGAATGCGCGGGACGATAGCCACATACATATTCCACAGTCATCCGTAGAACTGGGCCACAGCAGGCGAACACATACACATACTACGTTTAGGAAAATGTCACAAAACCACGGGCTTTAGTTCAACAAAAACAAACTTCATTAAAATATCTTACAATACAACAAATCACAGTTATAAAGATTTCATACTAATCTTAATATAAATTAGTAGAAAATGTATAAAACTTCATAAAATGTAATTTAAATAAATATGAACAACAAAAACATTACCAATTGCCAAACATTCCCAGTCATATGTATGGAAAACTGGCAGGTCATCACAAATTTATCAAGCTAAACATCAAGTGAACTAAAGCCATTGGCTTATTTAATAATGGCAATACAAGCACCATTAAGTGACAATGAGAGTCAGAGAAGTTGATATGCACCCTGATGTGTCCCAGTCGTACCCATTCAACGTTCGTTTGTTCAAAGTTTATGCTGACACATAGTCACGTCAATCTGTGGCAGCCACTACCCACGTGAATCCGCATAAGCGACAAGTGTCCTTTACGTACTGTGTGCGAGTTCCATACGGCCCCAGCCTGTGGTACTGGGAGCGGTTGGCGAAGAACAGCGCAGGGTTATTTGGCGGCAGCACTGTGGCGCGGTAACTCCACCGAGGGTCGGTGAGGTTTGCCATCAGGTTGAGGATGTCTCGTCCTCCATATGCAATTTTTACGTCTTCGGCTTTTCTCTCTTTTGGACGTGGCTGCAGTTGCACAACCGGTTCAAATATCTTCTGAAATAAACCATATATTATTTATGATATTGCCCAATGATGCTCTATATACTGTTAACACGTTATTTTATGGTAGGCGTTATCTCAATAGAACTCAAAAATATTGCCAGTCATACAGTTAGTTCCAAAAAGTGCAAGCTATAATCATCTCAATGTGGAAGCCATACTGTCTATATTAGCATACGCCGTGTCGGCATAACATTGCTCTAACTTGGTGGAGTGCTGCTATGTGCGTCTATACAAGTGCAGAATTAATTTTGGCAAGGACCGATCGCGATCGGCAGTCAGTAGACATTTTGTCAAATCACGCAAAATCCACTTACAAAGTTTGTGCATCACTTTATTTATCAAAAATATCACAGTCAGTTTTAAAATCTTTCCATTATCACAGGTCGATAATGTACACAACATTGATAGCGTAATATAGACATTCGCCATTACGGAATATTATGAAAATAGAGAGGTCAAGGACAGGACGTACGCAAACAAAATAATGCAAATATTTTACACTAACCTTCTCTGTTGTCTGAGGGCTAGACGGCAGGGAGTCACTGTTCACCGATTCCGACTTGAGCGATCCCAGCGAACCGATACCGCTAGATTCACTGGAGACTGACGGGCTCGGGCTAGACTGCGACTGGGACAGGCCCGCTATCTCGATTATATGCCCGAACGAGCTGAACGAGTTAAAGTTATCTGTCTCCAAGCCAGCCAGAGGTAACGCAACGCTCAGAGCCATGTCTGCAATCCGAAAATCACGTTTGTATTGTAATTACACGTGCAAAAACGACACTGCGTGTGAACATTTAGCTATGTTGACAGAATCTAACCAACGCGCCAAACTGTTACGGTTTTACGATCACGGCACTCTCGAAACAACGCGACACTCACCTTTGACTAGAATATTATTGGAAATTCAGTAAATACACCGTAGCCAAGCAGTAAAACAATAATTACCGAAAAGCGTAATCCCAAAAAGCACAAGCCTCGACGTAGTTGAAAGAGATCGAACATTTATGAAGTGAAGTTAACTGCAAACGCCAGTTTGCGTGTGCGTGATGTCGTTGAGCGCCAACCGGAAATGGCGCTGTCGATAAAACAGTCTATTACGCAGCAATAATATATTTTCGTCTATCATTGCCTGAACTTTTAACACTCTATCAGAATATCTTGTAAATATTACTTCATAATAAAATTCCAGATGATCATAATATTTATTTGATATGAACTGTACTGTGAAGTTAAATAAAATAAATGGATCGGTTGTAGGGAAAGTCGTGTCAGCGCCCTCTAGTAAGCAACAATGAAACAGAAGCGACATCCAGTGCCTATAATTTTGTTCCTATGTGCTCATAGATGGCACTAGCTAACAGAATAACACGTTGTAGTTCGAGGAAGTATAACAGATGGCGCTGTTTCAAGTTATTTCAGTATTGAACTGAAGCATCAAGCAACTATTATTCTCGAGACTGAAACGAGGTCAAAGAAGGGAATAAGAAAAGTTTCTAGATATTGTATCATCAATGCTGTTTTAACCCATAATAATAATTGTTTCTAATGTAAAATAACACAATAAATAGGTAAATTCTATTTTGCTACGTAAACATGATAGAGATAATGAAGTTAGTATATCGTCATGGCGGTCTTCTTACACCTATATATATATACATATAAGCAGTTGCTTATATGTATATATATATATTATATTTTATTACAAGTGTTATTAATATACCATATATTAATAAAAGAGTATGGGTTTCTTCGATTTATTTAATTTGATGGGTAACTCAGTTTTAAATATAAAATAGAATTTCATATTAAACAGACCTTTCTCAGATGCCAGAACAGGCTGGTTTCCAACGCAGCTCTTCAGCCAGTCTCTACTATCGTCTAACTTATAGCCAGAGCATAAATCAAATCTATCCCAAATTCACATTAGACACTACCTATATACCTACATTCAGTAGGTACCGATAGTTTAGTTGGGAGTGGTACGGATTGCCAGTAGCGGAGTAGCGGAGGTTCGAGACCAGCCTTAAAAGAAGAGCACTACACCCATGACTTAGATATGTTAAGTGTATTTTCATTATGAATTTTGGCTGGCTATATCGATGAAGGAAAACATCTTGAGGAGGCCGCATAGCTGAGAATTTCTCCGCGAGAATGTCGAAGGTGTTTGAGATCTGCCAATCCACATTAGGCCAGCGTGGTAGATTAAGCTCCATTAGTAGAATATGCACATGCTTAATAATGAGACAGTGATATTACAAGACTAATATTATTTTATAATTTACTTTCATCAACTTCTGATATCATTGACATATTCAGTCACTGAATTATTTCAAGTTCTTTACAGGCATGAAATAGACTAGGTACTTTCGTATTAAATGATTGATAGACGCGAGAGAGAGAGAAAGAAAGAAAGAAAAAATAAGAACAAAACCAGTAAACGGTTCATTAAAATGACCAGTCTTTCTCAATATGCGAAACCGAAGCAAGCGATCCTTTTTATTGCAGAAACTGGCAAACGTGCTAGTGCGCCACTTTATGGTAAGATGTCCTCCGCGCATAGACACCCAGACACAAAAGTAATCATGAATGTGTTGCCAGCCTAACGAACAAAACTCAGCAGCGAACTGCCACTTTACGTCGGTTTTCTGTAAGACAATGGTATCAAACCGGTCGAGCCTGTCTATTCACACAGCGTGGCTCCACCCAAACTCTTCAATGCAACTATCATAGAGATCAAGTGTCTTATTTATAATTATGGAATTCTTACCCAACTTGGGGGGATATTTAGTGCAGTCCAAAAAAACAGCAACCACCGAAAAACAGGTATTTATCGGTGGTCACCAAAATCATGCGGGCCTAATTATTGTACTTCTTCACACTCCGAGAATGGAAGAAGCAAATCGAGGCGCTCGCGACAATACAGGCGAATGACCGACGCAGACACAGGGATGTACAGTGGCGTGGAGTTCATATAGACTTAGAGACACTGTCTACTCTGACAATTTGCTATTTATATAAATCATAGCATAACATAACATAACATAAGCTCACGCCTGTATCCCCGAAGGGGTAGGCAGAGGCGCACTAGCGAACTAGAACACCCACATTTCGCCGAGCTTAATTCCGATGTGATAAGGGGCGAGCCTATGGCCGTATCGGGCAAAAATTCCCGACTCCGGGCTGATATGGAAAAATCCAATATCACTTTGCCCGACCCGGGCATCGAACTCGAGACCTCAGAACTGTAGTCATACCGAAATACCACCACGCCACCGAGGCAGTTATATAAATCATGACCAAAAATTAGTGACCATAAACAAAATGTCAAAATATCAGTGCGCGGATTGTATTTTAATCGACATGAGAATGATGATGATAGTAATATTGAAATAAAACTATTTTTACGGATTGTGATAGAATCCGTAAAAATAGTTTTATTTCAATGTATAATATTCGCGTAAACTTAATAAATCAGTAAGATAGTAATAGTTATGTAAGAGTTGAAGAAAATCATTTAATAAGGTTTTTCGACCAACTTCCAAAAAGGATAAGGTCCTCAATTCGGTTTTTTTATGTATATTACGCGATATCTCCGCCAAATGTGGACCGATTTTTATAATTCTAGATAGAGCTTATTTCAAGGGTGGTCCCATATAAATTTGGTTACGATCGGATTTGAAGTCGGTCCGTTAAGTTTTTAAACTTGTGATTATGTCTAACCCTGACCAACCAACCATCAAGTCATGTTGCAAACCCTTGGAAAGCAACGAATATACGTTGGTTGATTCTGGGACGTGATCAGCCTGTGTGACTCCACACAATGAGTCACTATGACAGGGTTTAACATCATGTACGGTAATCTCTATCCGGGCGGATATGAATATACTACCTCTATATTTTTCGATCGACTTCCAAAAGGGAGAATGTCCTCTATTCGTCTGTATTTTTTATGTATGTTACATACATAATATCACGCCTGTATCCCATAGGGGTAGGCAGAGACTATGGATTTCCACTTCGTCCGATTCTGACACACTACTTTCGCTTCATCTACTTTCATCAATCTCTTCATACATTCGCGTTGGCTAAGGGTACTTTTTATATTTCCTTTTGTTAATATATCTTCAACTTGCCTTAAATATGTGCGATGCGGTCGACCTTTACCGACTTTTCCTTCCACACTCATCTTGTGTATCTCTTTCGTTAATCTCCTATCATCCATCCTCTCAATATGTCCGAACCATCTCAACATCCCTTTCTCTATTATTGTCACTACATCTTCTTTCACTCCACAAAGGTCCATCACCACATGTATGTTACGCGATTGCAAAATTGCATGGGCACAATGATTAATTGGGTATACCCCGTTAATCCTTTTATTTATTATAATTTTATTGCAGTAAGAGTTTTGTTGTTTGTTTCTTCACTCCGTACTACGGCTTACACAGGTTCCCGGTTGTGGTGGTCAGTGGCGTAGTGTGGAATATAGGTGTTTCACAAAGTTGGTATGCAATAAACTAAACTTAAAGAGAGGATGGCTAGCAATCTAGCAGTAAAGTTTAAATTTCGTAAGGCTCATAGTTTTTGAATAATGGAAAATTGAATTGACAGGTCGCATTTCGATTTTAAAATCCCCATGCTTAATAATTGTAAAAAAAAAAATATTAAACTTTGCCATTGCGCTTTAAAGTGTTCTCCTGTATCTGGAATTATTATTGGTACCAACTTTATGAAACACCCGGTATAAATAAAAATAAAATATATGATGGTTTCGTCTCCATTATCGGGATAATGTTTACTTGAGATGAGTGGTAGAGCCACGCTGTAGCTAGTAACATCTACAGTAGGTACTAATGGGCCGGCTTGACAGTTTTATACTACTGTCTCAAACAAAACTGATGTTGGAGTAGTAGGGCCACGCTATAGAGTGTAACGTCCAAGTTTCATATTTATGATACTTATTTGTATACCTAAATAAAAATGTAGTCGCTTGTATTATTTATATTATTTTTGATACCTAGTTTTCTGTGTTCTAATAAATATTTAATTAGGTATACGAAAATATTTTTACATTTTCTCATTGCCTGTGTAAGCTGTACCTACTTTCATACTCTGTACAGCGTACATTACAAAGTGGCATTTAATTGTAGGCAGGCCACTCGAGACCGGTAACGAGCTCCCAAAGAGGCCGCAAGATAGGCGCCTAATTGCTCCAAATCGGAGGCTTATGATTTGTAAATATTCGTTTGTACGGCGAACGGAGATCGGCGAGCGGCGAGCGGCTAGTGTGCGCGTCCGTTCAATAAAATAATAATAGTAAACACGGGTGCAAATGGCCGGCGAGGGGCTCGAGGGGCTCGCGGAGCGGCGGCAGGAGGAGGGAAGGGGGGGATGGTGTTGCGAGATGCGCGAGGGCGCGGGCGGAGCGCCGGCCGGGCCCGGGCCGCGGCCGCGCGGGGCTCGCGTATCGATTCGCGCCCGCGCGACACTGTATCTATCCTCTCATCGATGCCCGTTTGCCGGCCTCACAAAGAAAGAGATAGGTTTCGCCGACTTTGATCCTTTTGTTTTTGGGCAGCGTCCGGCCGCGCGGGCGGGGGCTGAAAAATGTGAAGGGGCGCTGATTGGCCGGCCGGGCCCCGCCCCCGCGCCGCACTCGCAGCCTCCGGCACTCCGAGAGAGCCTCTGGAGCGCAGTTCAAGGGCGGTTGCCGTGTCGTACGCCGATTTGTTTGGGTTTCCGTCTATTTATAAACCTAATAAAAGCTTAAATTGTATTGCCTTAACGACAATATCGATAGCTAATGCTTTATTGATTTGATATGATGACGAATTGATACCGAATGATGGTTGTTTTGGTACATGATAAAACTTATTCAAGTAACAATGGAGCTAACTTTATTGTAGTTTGAAAATACTTTATTACAAGAAGTTTATTGGTTTTATTTATTTTTTAATGATAACTGTCTCAGTTTTATCAGACTTGAGGTTCTTTTTCTTTCTACCTGCACTTATCCCACCTTAATGTGGGGTAAACACTTTTCAAGCATGTTGCAGAAATGATTTGGCTTAGTTTTTACGACCGGCCGCCTGCCTGACGTCAACCCCTTCTGAGGGGACCAATTCCGGGCAAATTAAATTAGAAAATTGGCTATGCCCGACCTGGGAATCGAACCCACTACCTCCCGGTCCACAGCCCATACATACTGTCAATAGACCAAAGAGGCGACAGACATATCGGACTTGAGTTTAAAGTATTTTTTAAAATATAACTTTAACTTTTGCATAACTTAGGCTTCAATGCTCTCTATCAGCAGCCTCCGTGGCGCAGCGGGCGAGTAGCCGGCCGTGAAGCGAGAGGCCGCAGGTTCGATTCCCGCATTGAGACAAATGTTTGTGTGGCCCACAGATATTTGTTTCAAATCTGGGTGTTGTGAGACCGAAAGTCTCTCATAGTCTCTGGCATCCACGATACAGGTTATATCTAATGTGGGGTCAGGACTAGGTGTGTGACTGTTGGGTGTATTTATTTATTATTATTATTATTATATAGTAGGTTCTTAATAGAAAGTTCAAAACGCGTCTTAAAAAATTTATTATTTAATAAATACACCCAACAGTCACACACCTAGTCCTAACCCCACACTAGGTAAAACCTGTATCGTGGATGCCAGAGACTATGAGAGACTTTCGGTCTCACATCCAGACTTGAAATAAATATCTTTGGGCCACACAAGTTTCACAGCTCTCTCTCTCGCTCGCCCGCTGCGCCATGGAGGCTGTCGCCGCCAATTTATAGTCAATTTATAAACCATACCAAAGTATTAGAGACCCCTTAGAGTAAGCTCAGTCGAACACAAAGAGTGGTAAAGGCAAGCTGTAGACAGTTACATCTACAGCACGAATGGGCCGGCTCGACCAGTTTTATACCATTGTTTAACAGAAAATCGTCACAAAGTAGCAGCTCGTTGTCGCGATTCCTTCGGTAAGTGAGATTTACGGTGGCCCAATCTCCCCTCCCTCTCCCAATCCCTATTTTCTTCCTTTTAGGTTGGCAACGGTGGAAATCAATTACTATCAGGTGACCCATCTGCTCGTTTGTCGGTCTTTGCTATAAAAAGCTTAGAAATCGTTCCACATTTGTCTAAGATATTGGGTACATGTTACAAATACGAACTAAAAAACAAATCATCGTGTTTTTATACCACTTTTAGAGTCTCTATGTAGAGTACGTACGTTTTAATAGAAATAGCAATAAAAATATATTAATATCACTTGCTGTGAATTTCTTTAAATAATCATTTTTGAAAAATGATATTCTATACAATTACAATTAAATGTCATATACACTATTATTATACAGGCCGCTTCCAACAGGTCATAGAGAGAGTTAGTCATAGAGATTTCAAAAAGCCTTTTTTTCTAAATTCATACAAATCAAACCATTCAAATCACGGAAATGCGAATAGTTACACTTCTTCTTTATTTAAAAATATGGCCTCCATCAAAGGTTGATGATTTTGCCAACGATGGTGTTTAATAAATCCATTACTCAAAAAAATAGCTAGTCAGACATCTTCGAATGGTTACACGCTTTGCTACATAGAGTTTATCAGTCACCCCGTCAGCGTCACAAGTACAAATAGCACGTCATTTCTGTGAGTGTCATGTCGCGACGTCGATAGCTTCGGTCGTCACCTCGATTCGTCTTAGAAATGACGCCTTTTCTACGCGTCGACACTCGACAGCGAGACTTATGACCGACAAATGAATGCGGGTATGCATTCAGGGGTTAACTTTTGAGACAGAGTTGAATTTTACATTTTCTTAAAATGTAGCGTGGTGTCCAAAATAAATATAATTTAGTTCCACTTTGTAGACCTCAAGACGTAATTCGCATATATAAAAAAATATAAGCATTTTAAACTTTGACACAATCTCCTATAAAATAGCTTTTTTGCAGTTCCGACTGTTAATAGGGACAGATTCATTTTTTTATTTTGTATAATTTAAAAATGACGGTAGATATTGTTACACAAACATTTTTGGACAAATGACACCTCAGTCCGACCCGTGACCACGAAGACTGCAAAACCTTCGAAATGTCGGGCCTAAAAATAAAAACAAATCGTGATAGAATCCGTATAAAATAGTTTTATTTCAAAACAATTATATTATAATGTCATACGTGCATTGGCATTAGCATCTTATAAAGCAGTATTATAAAATTATGATCACACACATTATAATATACATCAATTTTTACACGCTTTACTTTTAATTTAGTATTTACCCCTACCCAAAAAGCTGTTCTTATATCTTTAACCCGTCAGAGGCGGCACATATATATGTTCCATAAGCGTATGGGCCACCGGAGGCCGAGCCGCCCGATACTATTTAAATTCTACTAACGTTGCAAAAATATGTTCATTATTGTCACTAGCGCTATAGTGCACCATTAGCCACGAGGCCACGACGCGTGATACCTCGAGGCTAAGCGACGAAATATTTAAATAGGTATCCGCGGCTATCTCCAGATAAAACGCCCCAATTCACATGCGTGAGGCGTTTGATGGATGAGTCCGGTGATCAGACCCTTGCCACCGCACCCCCCTCTCAAATTTGCCTTCCCCACCCCCGCGGTGTCCGACAACGCGTTAGTCCTGCTAGGTGATCCATTACACTGGCATTTTTGCGTAATCCCCGTTTATAAATATGAAATTGAAGGAAGCCCAGTGATGCTTAATCGACTGACGGTCGGGTCACAGCGTCCCTACGCCGGCAATAATTTATGACGACGTGCCGAAACTGTCCTCGCGATATATTGCGCTAACTGTGCCCGCTTTCATGTGTTTTTTGCTGTAAATCATGTAGTGTTTATGAAGGGAAGAGGTTTAGATGCGTGATTTAGGCAAACGCGTTTTACGATTTATATCTTCGACCGATTTCAAATAAAGAAGGTGCCCAATTCGTGTGTATTTTTTATGTATGTTACGCGATATCTCCGCCAAATGAGGACCGATTTTGAAGATTATTTTTGTGTTCAATAGAGCTTATTTTAAGTGTGGTCCCTGATCGGATCAGTTTTGAAGTCGGTCTGTTATGTAATGTGTTGTTACCTCCTTGGTCTCGTGGCAGCGTATATGGGCTGTGAAGCGGAAGGTCCTGGGTTCCATTCCCAGGTCACCTTATATCATTTATAGCTGCTTTATCTGTCAAAATTGTATGGTGATAATCAATGTAAGAAGCCGTTAAAGTTGAGTAACGTTTTCACCATTCGGGCGTATATGCCTTATTTTAACAGAAATGTGTAGATACTAAATACATAACATAACATAACATAACATAAGCTCACGCCTGGGTCCCCGAAGGGGTAGGCACAGGCGCACTAGCGAACTAGAACACCCACATTTCGCCGAGCTAAGTTCCATCCCAGATGTGATAGGGGGCAAGTCTATAGCCATATCGGGCACAAATTCCAGACTTCGGGCTGATATGGAAAAATCCAATATCACTTTGCCCGACCCGGGGATCGAACCCAAGACCTCAGGACTGTAGTCGTACCGAAATACAACCACGCCACCGAGGCAGTCTAAATACTGTTTCTTCAATTCTTATTTGATTTTTTTTCTATTGTTTACTATGAAGCTTAGGTAATGTTTGCATACATGTCCAAAATAAGTATGCCTTCACTAAAAATTTGGTGCAATGTGCAAGCTACTCAATTCCATTATCAATCAAACCACATCCAATATAGTAATATGAGATCAATAAAAAACAAACGCGAATCAATCAACAGTCCGCGGCTCCGCAGGGGTAATCACAGCGCATATGCAAAACATAGTAATAGTAATAATTGCATCGCTTGATTATAGACGGGGTATTCTGATTATAGATAATTATAGTTGGGGAGGGTTGCGCCCGCTGATGAGCGATTTGGGTATTATTTGCGCTTTATTTGGGTATTTATTGCGCTTGAGTGACGCCGCAGATATTATGTTCGGTAATACGCGTCCCTCGAGGGCTCCCGATCGTGTTACGTGGACACTGGGTTTGATGTTTAAAGATTTACATTCCGGGTGGGTAAACATTATGGAGACGAAGAAATAAGTTTACATTTTATGAATAATGTATCGTTTCGTTATTGATTTTGTAAATTATGTCTTAAATTTTCCTTGCAAAATACTGTGGTCTATATTTAAATTAGTCAGTGTTGCAATCAAAAACCTTACAATATAAAAGTTTGTTGGTCAGTGATCTATCCACTCAGACAATAACGGCGCAGCCGAGCGACCTGGTTTTTATCGCAGATACATTTACCTAGTTTCTGCGCTAGAGACTAACTGATGGATTATAATATAAATTCTAAATTGTAATAAAAATTTTAAAAGAACAGCGGTCCAAGCAGGAAAATGTCTGTCAATCGTCAATATATTCGAGCTCGGCGCACTGATGACATTTGGTTAATATTTCATACAAATTTCATAGTCACGCATCGAGCTCGAATACATTTACGATAGTCAGGAATTTTCCTGCTCGGGCCGCTGAAAACTTATTAAATAATTCTATTTTTGTGTGTATTATCTGCGTCTTTGGTACAAAACATCAGGGCTCGCCCTCTATGAAATAAAACACGATCGTTTGGCCATTCACAGCGTTGCGACGAGTCGGGCGGGCGACTCTGCCACAAACAGCAATTATCAAGATTACGTCAATTCCAACGTGAACAATAAAACCGTATAACGCTACAACTCCAAACAGAGCGCGCTTTATTAGCTCATTGACCTGCTAGTGCGAGTTGTCTCTGCGAATGTGTACATAATATGTCAAGGTTGTGTAAGGGATGGGTCAATGCTTCAGATAGCTAGGCATGTCTTTCATATTCGTTTTATTCCTTTCATTAGGTAAAAACGCGAATTAACAAATTATAGCCATTTTCTGTTGGATTACTTTATAGAATATAATTTAAAATGTTAGTATTAGTGGTCGGTCTAGTGGCAGCATATATGGGCTGTGGACGGGGAGGTCGTGGGTTCGATTCCCAGGTTCGATAAAGCGAATTTTCTAATTTAATTTGTCGGGACTGGATTCCTCCGAGGGGGTTGACGTTAGGCAGGCAGCTGGTTGTAAAAACTTAGCCAAATCCCATCTTCAACATGCTTGAAAAAATGTGTTGCGGATCCCACACTAAGGTGGAATAAGGGCAGGTAGAAAGAAAGAAAGTATTTATGTGGTACTTATCAAGTATTTGTGTGTTTTAAAAATTTTACACTTTGTCATATTATTTGATTTAATTCATGACTGAAGTTGGTACAAAGATTTTGAACGATTAATAATATGTAATGAGATTAATATTAGTAACTTTCATTTTTATCTACATTACAAATCGGTGTAGATAACTTACGCGGCAGATTTGATGTACCCAACCTATAATACCTGGGGGCTATGTATTATATTCATTAGCTGCAAACCGAGGGCTGCGGCGGAGAGGAGAGGGGGGGGGGGTACGGGTTTAGCGCACTGATGTGACGATAAGCGCTTGTTTGGGGGTTACCTCAGTTCTTTCGGCGAATTTTAATGCCAATTAGAGTAGACAATATTGCGTATGGCTGAATGGATTGAGACCTTTATTAGTGTCGGATATTGTTATGGGTGCATAGGAGTGGAAACGTTGTGGTCAAATATGAAGGGTAGCCCGAGGTGATGTGGGGTACGGTTACCGAATTGGTAGTTATATAACGACGATATTTTAATTAATTAAATTAACTACTTTGTTCAGATTTGCATACAATTGACGGTTTCGAATATTATATATTTTTTAATTTAATAAAAATGTGTAATGTTGAATTCTCATAAATTATTTTAAGATTCCTTATTCAGTTGCTAATTGCTATTGAATTTTATCAAGTAATTATCCGTAAATATATCAACGTTAAAGAACATTTTTTATGTGTAGATTTTTTTTATACATCTATTCAATGAGCAAATTATAATCATTTTTTACACAGTCCAAGACCATGTACCATAGTCAAAGTAACCCATTAACCTACAGTCATAGAGAAAGTTTAGAAAATACACATGTTAAGTACAGTACACATCTATAATTAAGCGCACGCGTATCTTGTGTTTGCGTATAATGAGTGTAAGCACTACTTACTGACCGTCCCATTACACAGTCCAAGACCAACCACCATAGTCAAAGAAAAGTAACTCATAGTCATAGAGAAAGATAAGAAAATACACATGTTAAATACACATGTCTATTTAAGCGCATGCGTATCTTGTGTTTGCGTATAATGTGTGTAAGCACTACTTACCGATCGTCCCATTACACAGTTCAAGACCAACCACCATAGTCAAAGAAAAATAACCCATAGTCATAGAGAAAGTTAAGAAAATACACATGTTAAGTACAGTACACATGTTTAATTAAGCGCACGCGTATCTTGTGTTTGCGTATAATGCCCCTTACTTATAAAAATATTTAAGCGCTGCTTATCTTTATACCATAGGTTGTCCCTTTCATTTTTAAACAATGTAACGCAAGGAAAAAAGTGACAGGTTATTCTTAACCATTTGCTCAGCTAAAAATGCTGCTTTAAGTAAGGCCCTATGTGTGTAAGCACTACTTACGTATCGATCGTCCCATTACACAGTGCAAGACCAACCACCATAGTCAAAGAAAAGTAACCCATAGTCATAGAGAAAGTTTTGAAAATACACATGTCTATTTAAGCGTATGCGTATCTTGTGTTTGCGTATAATGCGTGTAAGCACTGCTTACCGAGCGTCCCATTACACAGTTCAAGACCAACCACCATAGTCAAAGAAAATTAACTCACAGTCATAGAGAAAGTTTATTAAATTGAGTACTTACACATGTATAATTAAGCGCATGCGAATCTTGTGTTTGCGTATAATGTGTATAAGCACTGCTTACTGATCGTCCCATTACACAGTGCAAGACCAACCACAATAGTCAAGGAAAAGTAACGCATAGTCATAGAGAAAATACACATGTTAAGTACAGTACACATGTATAATTAAGCGCATGCGTATCTTGTGTTTGTGTATAATGTTTGTAGTCTGTAGGTACTCTGTACGCACCGATCATCCCATTCAGTGCGTAACACATACATCAAACCAGTAATCTGACGTGCGTGATGGATCGACCGCGGATGTTCACTAATATCTTTTTAGGAATAGCGCGGTGTAAATGTACCTTTGTTGGATGCTTGTCTCAATTTTTATTAATGCCTCGGTGGCGTAGTTGTGTTGCGTATACGTGGTATGATACCGTGTTGAGGTCTCGGTTTCGATACCCCGGTCGGCTAAAGGGTTGTTAAGTTTTTCTATTCCGTATTAGAGTCTGGAATTTATGTCTGGTACGGCGATGGATTCGCCCCTATCACATCTGGGATAGATCTAATATCGACGGAATGTGGGTATTCTTGTTCGCTAGTGCGTCTGTGCCTATCCCTTCGGGGATACATGCGTGAGCTTATGATATGTTATGTTTATGCTGATACAATGGCAGAGTTTAGATACGAACCCGAAAGCACACACTTCTGACTTTTCAAAGTTATGTGTCTATTCATTGTCAATTATGGTTTGCTAACGCTGAAGGAAAACATCGTGAGTAATTTTGCATACCAAAATCTTCCATAAGAATTTCGAAAGTGAAGAATACCAATCCGTATTGTAAGTTGATGGACTAATATCCAGTCTCATTAGAAGAAGCTTGTGTCCAGTAGAGGCACAAAACATAAGGGTTAACAATTAAAACTAGCTGTTGCCCGCGATTCCGTTCGCGTGGATATTTAATTTCAGGGACAAAAAGTAGCCTTTGTGTTATTCTGGTGTATAATCTATATAACTGTAAAGTTTTATCAAAATCCATATAGTAGTTTTAGTGTGAAAGAGTAACAAACATACATATAAACTTTCGCGATTATATTAGATTAGACTAGCTGTTGCCCGCGACTCTGTTCGCGTGCAACAGCGTTATTTTCCGGGGAAAAAAATAGCCTATGTGTTAATCCAGGGTTTCAGATATCTCCATAGCAAATTTCTTAAAAATTGGTCCAGCCGTTTGAACGTGAAGAGCTAACAAACTCACAAACTTTCGCATTTATAATATTAGTTTATAAATTAATTTCTATACAAAGAATTATGTCCCGTATATACCATTCCCGTATTTACCATTATTACTTGTTCTTATACAGAACCACTTTATTGCAATATCGCTCGCACTTGACATCTGTTATTTTTAAACCCCTCAACAAGTGTTGCTTCTCACGTTGTAAAACAGTTTTCGCGAGATTAATTGCATTATATCGTGTTAGATTAGTATTAATGGTTACTATCATGGGAGTCCCCCCTTAATTATACCGAGCCGTTGTCATAAGATGCGTTGTGAAATATTGAGTCGATTATGTTTATCGTTTCTAATCGTATTTTATGTCTTTAATTAAAGGTGAAATTATATCTTTTGGAAGTATAGTTGGACCGTGTTGTGCAGAAATGAGCCAAGCCACATTTTTTTTATTGATCCCAACATGATCTAAACCATTAATAAACCATATTGAAGTAAAAAAAAAAAAATGAGTTTAGCTCATTTCTGCATAACACGGTCCAGTTATGTCACGGTGTGTGTTAGTTACCTCCTTGCTTTAGTGGCAGCATATATGGTGGATCGGGAGGTCCTGGGTTCCTAGGTCGCGCAAAGCTATTTTTGTAATTTGATTTTTCTGGGACTGGAACCTCCAGTGGAGGTTGACGTTAGACAGGAAGGCGGTAGTAAAAAATAAGCTGAATTCTTTCTACAACACTCTTGAAATGATGTGGCGCCGACCCCACATTATGGAACAAAGGCTGGTTGAAATAAAGAAGTGTAGTTATGTGTCGGGTAATTATATTTTATGTGAGATTTTTATTTATAAAATCATATTGCAGCCTCCGTGGCGGAGCGGGCGAGTAGCCGGCTGTGAAACGAGAGGCCGCGGGTTCGATCCCCGCACTGAGACAAATGTTTGTATGGCCTACAGATATTTGTTTCGGGTCTGGGTGTTGTGAGACCAAAAGTCTCTCGTAGTTCCTGATACCCACGACACAAGACTCGATCTTAGTGTGGGGTCAGGACTATGTATGTGACTGTTGGGTGTTATTTATTATTTATTTATTTATTTATTTATATTCGTCCGTATTCACGGAGTTTATCAACATAAGAACGCGTAACGCGGTCGTGTAACGAATTCGCAGGTAAAAGTATTCTTGGACTTTGTATGAATCGAAGAGATAGTTGAGTGTATATTTCGACGCATTTTTAATTTAGTTCGTTCAAGCGCTCCGCACGAATAACTCTCGATTTGTGGAAAGTTCACAAGTTGGAAAAAGTATATAAAATCACTGTAGTTAGTCTGTGGTCTATTTATGTTTCTCGTATATTTCTTTGTTTACAAGTTCCAAATTCAAATGATGAAAATATTAAATAGTGTTGCGAATTCCCAGCGGAGAAGTCGCCGGCCGCCAGTCGCCGGTGTCCACGCTCGCAGGCCGGAGGGCGAGACGCGAGACATTTCACGAACGGCTGCCCGCCTGACCTTTCTGGCTCCGGGGACCAACCGAAATGCCATCATGTTTTCATTTTTTCTGCCGCCCGCGCACTCGACGACACTCGATTAATTTTTCACGGTACACTTGTCAAAATGTGATTTAATATAGCAGCGAGGGTCGAGTCCGACCGCGCTTTGACGTGTGATGCGTGCACTTTCACGTGTTCGGACTGCGGACATGACGGGCCGTGCCGAATTCGGCCGGGACATTTTCCGCACTATGGCATAGAGAATTCAGCGTTTATTTTGTTTATTTATACAAATATCAGAGATTAAAACGAGCAGTTTATGCTGTTTTTATGCTTACTTTACGAGTATTTTTCATCGTAAAATAACATCGAGTTTAACTTACAACATGGCGATAACGGGACCCAATAAATGCAAATTTCGTGGAAAATTATTGTCATTTTCCCGAGCCAATGTTACAAGTGGCATTATCTATCAATAACGCCAAAAATGGAACCGCAATTTCCAATTTGCTGCGTCACTCCGGATTCCAATAGGAAGCGGGGATAAATGGAGTCACATTCCAATATGTCACCGAGCGGGCTCCCTCCAACCATTCGGCTTTTCGGCATTCGGGTTTCGCGTTTTGGGATATTCGTAACGGCCGTGCATTCGTCGAATTGTGCCCGAGCGCATTCCGAACTTGCCCACTAATGAGATTCTAAACGTTTGTTTCATGTGGGTGTAATTGGTTTTTCATTATGTTTGCGTTTGGATAACAAAAAAGAAATTGAATTTATTTTTAATGAGCTTGCAGAGATAGTTATTTATGATATAATTATTTACATAGTTAATTATTTGATAATTTTGTAACAAATATCAGACTCCGGGCTGATATAGAAAAATGCAATATAATTTTGCCCAACTCGGGGATCGAACCCAAGACCTCAGGACGGTAGTCGTACCGAAATATAACCACGCCACCGAGGCTGGCAATTTCTAAAGCGTCCATAATTCAATAACATAACATAAGTTCACGCCTGTATACCCGAAGCGGTAGGCAGAGGCGCATTAGCGAACTAGAACACCCACATTTCGCCGAGCTTAGTTCCGTCCCAGATGTGATAGGGGGCGAGCCTATCGCCATATCGGGCACAAATTCCAGACTCCGGGCTGATACTGAAAAAGCCAATATTACTGCCTAACCCAGGGATCGAATCCGAGACCTCAGGACGATAGTCGTACGTACGTAATACCGCTACGCCACCGTGGCAGTTGGTTATTCTATATGCATCGAAAACTCGGCATTTCCAAAACATAGAGTCCATAAATAGGGTGAAAGGGCCTGCGCAGCGCCCTTTCAGCCACATATTAAGCAGGCAGCACACGGCGGCATGCGTGTCACGTCAATCGTTATTGCCTATACCGGCGCCATTGCTCGCTCTGATTTGAAATATTTCCACGAAACCACTTATTGGCACCTCACAAATAAGAGACTATGAATATGGCGCTGGAGGTTTTGATCGTTTGTACTTATTTCGTAATATTTCTTGTGAAAATGAATAAAATTACATGTATTGCCAGCCTCCTGACTTTTGACATTCGATTCGATTTGGCTACGATTCGGTTTCATTTATTGAATTTAAATTCCACCGAAATCGAGTTAAAAAGTGCGCATATGTCTTTTTACCCCAATTTGGTGGATTTTATATTAACCCGTCAGAGGCGGCACATATATATGTTCCATAAGCGTATGGGCCACCGGAGGCCGAGCCGCCCGTGACTATCTACTAAGCCCCTTACCTACGTATACAAATATTTAAGGGCTGCTTATCTTAAACCATAGGTTGCCCCTTCCAATTTTAAAAAATGAAATGCAAGGAAAAAAGGGAAATGTTTTTATAAGCAAGGCCCTAAATGACACTGAATTAGAGTCGCAATGGAATCGAATGTCAAAAGTTACTCACCTGGCTCTGCTTGTAGAGTATAGGATACGAGTATTAAGGTACAGTCATTTTAGCCTATAGCACTGTTTGATGTGTGCAATAACGGAGAATTGCGTAGGTATGTGAAGTTTACCAACTCGCATTATGCTTGTGTGCAGCCTGCTTAATCCCACACGTTAGTAGGCGTGGACTGTGCCCAGTACAGATACTCAATGATGGGATAGAAATCTTATAGGCCTTTTTTGTTTTATTTACTACTGTATAGACCTACACAAAGACACCCATCATAGGATCGACGAGAAATAATTCATTCCCACTATACGTGTAGAACCTACCTTCGAAAAATATTTTTCAATGATTTATTTTATTACTTGCCGTGATTAATATGTCCTTTAAACGTCATCGACATAAGGCACGATCAAACAGACATACACACAGACATGCAGAAACTATAACAGTTTCATAACGTTAAAACATCGATATATTATTTACCTAGATGCACAGTTGACGCTCGGAAAATGGGACAGCAAATGAGTGCTTAAGCACTCGTTTTGCATACAGTCCGACGCCAATGGAATTCTAAATTTCAAAATTCAAATTTAAGAACGCTTGCTCATTTCGTTTAAAAAGCTACTTTATTACACGTGCATTGGGGTATATTTGTGTTGATTTAATTAGAACTTGTGATCTTTTTCTTTGTTTTATTCCTGAGACCACTTTTTAGGAGGATATTTGCAAAGAACTGTGCATCTAGGGTATATTATATTGATGCATTAAAAACAAAAAATTCAAAAAATTCTAAGAAAATATATTGAAAGTATCAATAACATTCGTGATGGTATAAGCGCCTTAGGTGTATGGTATGAACCTCTCACAGGCGAGAGGGTAATCGTTTTGTAGTGGTGCGTTTTGTACCGCATTGTACGGGTCGACGCGAGGCAATCGCGAACGCGTATTCCTATCGCGTGCCTATTCTAATGGAGGATATGCAGCCATCAGTATATCATAGCTATTCTCCAACCTATCAGTACAGAGTGTTTCATAAAGTTGGTATCAATAATGGGCCTTACTTATAAAAACAGACTGACTGCCTCGGTGGCGTGGTGGTATTTCGGTACGACTACGGTTCTGAGGTCTCGGGTTCGATCCCCGGGTCGGGCAAAGTGATATTGGATTTTTCCATATCAGCCCGGAGTCTGGAATTTGTGCCCGATATGGCGATAGGCTCGCCCCCTATCACATTTGGGACGGAACTAAGCTCGGCGAAATGTGGATGCTCTAGTTCGCTAGTGCTCCTCTGCCTACCCCTTCGGGGATACAGGCGTGAGCTTATGTTATGTATGTTATAAAAACAGTTTAGCTGAGCAAACTATTTTTAGCATATACAAAGCCATTTCCATGCTAATTACGACAATTTACAGGTCTCAATAAGATTTTGAAATTAAATGTGATAGTGGGAACCTACCTCGCCACTAGACCAAGGTTGCCTCCTTGGTCTAGTGGCAGTATGTATGGGCTGTAGACCGGGAGGTCCTGGGTTCAATTCCCAGGTCGGGCGAAGTAAATTTTCTAATTTAATTTGTCCGGGACTGGATCCCTCATAGGCGGTTGACGTCAGGCAGGCGGCCGGGCGTAAAAACTAAGCCAAATCCTCTTTGCAACATGCTTGCAAAAGTGTGTTGCGCCGACCCCACATTAAAGTGGGATAAGGGCAGGTAGAAAGAAAAAGGGGGGAACCTACCGCCATATCGGGCACAAATTCAAGATTCCGGGCTGATACTGAAAAATCCAATATCGCTTTGCCCGACCCAGGGTTCGAACTCGAGACCTCAGAACGATAGTCTTACAGCGCACGCAATACCAGTATGCCACGGAGATAGGCATTGGCTGGACTTCATTTGTATAATAATTGTATTGAAATTACTTTGATAAACTTAGTGTTATAATAATTATTATAATTATGGTGACCGAAGTAAGAACGCAGTGGAAAATGTTTCATAGTATTTTCTGCAGCAAAATATCGCAATAATATTTTTTTGTTTTAAAATTAGTAGTAGTTGATACTGCAGACAGAACATATTATCTGCAAAATGAATGACGGTAAAACAATTTGTGACTAATGGATTAAAGTATGAATTTTGGTCAAAAACTATAGCGCAGCTGTTTAAACAGCGGGAGACCGTTAGATTGGCGCGAAATACCTAAAGAACTGTCATCATATTATAGAAAAAAATATGATTATAATCTTGCGCAAGCCGACACAGGGTTTTTGTGATGGCAGCTGTGCGCGTGCGCAGCACTCACCTGTCCCACGTGGCCAAAAATAATGGAGACGACAAAGACGGCCGAAAATCTTATTGTTGGCAATACTGCGGAGCATTGATTTAAGGAGTCCCTTTGTGGTGTTTAGATCGCCATGACATGGGTGAATCTTGGGTGAGCACTGAGCACACACCTGTTCAACAAGCGTAATAACATCAGTAGGATATTTTATAAACTATGTTCTATGTAGCCAGCTCTGAAATGAGAGGTCGCGGGTTCGATTCCCGGACCGAGACAAGTGACCAACAAATACATACATTATGTTTCGAATCTGGGTGTTGTGAGATCAAAACTCTCTCGGGGATCGTGATATACAGGTTAAACCTAGTGTGGACTATGTGTGTGACTGTTGGGAGCATTTATTTCTATAAACATACCTATTTGAAATTTACTATACGTACTAAAAATAAAATATATACCAGTTCTTGTATGGTCAGTTTAGAGTTAGGAAACAAGTTACAAGTTTTTGTATAATTACGTATGTAATATTATTATGTATATTAATTAAAAATGCAGGCTGCTTCTTCCAGCGGTCCGACCAGGAAAATTTCTGACAATCGCGCGATGAATGCGGCTCGATGCGCGCCTATGAAATTTGTATGAAATATTAACCAAATGTCAACAGTGCGCAGCGACTTCGAATACATTTACGATTGTCAGAAATCCTGCTCGGGTCGCAGCTCGGTCTATACGGCAAAGTGGTACACATATGGTAAGCGCAGCACAGTACAAAATGGCAATCACCGGTAACAAAGACTCTTTTACGGCCGGTTTCAATAAACAATCTCAGTTCGAATGTGCAGATAGATTACAAAAATTAGCCAATAAGAACACAGTTTGAGCATGACTCCGCCAAATGACGTGATATGATTGGTTCATAATCGCGACCTATCTGCACTCTAAATTGAGATCGTTTATTGAAACCGGCCGTTAGTGATCACTAGAATCATGCCGGTCTGCATAGATCTTCACACTCTGAGGGATGAAGCAAGTCGAGGAGTCTGCGAACTTCCTAGTTAAGGTGATGTTTAGGTGAATTTTGTTACTCTTAAACCATTCCATCACAGCAGGGCATCCCAGGTGAGGTAGAGAGGTGCATTGTTATATAACATTGTCAAAAACTGACCAGCAATTCTTAAAACCCATTCATTCATCACGCAAAACCAGAGACACTGAACTTATGAATTGAAATAATGAGAATGAGACGAGGTTTTACATCACTTCATTGATGCAGATGTGTGCGTTATCGCTGGGCTATAAAGACGTTATTTGCGTGACGTAGTATAATAGTGGACCAAGATCCTGCAGCGAGGAACTGAATTACTCCAATTGTTGTTAGCCGTATATTAACAAGTTTACGACATGTCGTATTTCATTAGAGTTGTCCGTCAAGGTGGGCTTTGGTGTTATTTTATGGTTATTACAAAAAATAACCGTGTGTCCGGTTAAGTAATATACTACCGTGGTAATCGAGAGGGCAGTAAGTCACAAAATTATTATTATCTATACATTACTTTCATTTCAGCCTTCGTGGCGGGCGCGTAGCCAGCCGTGAAACGAGAGGCCCGGATTCGATTCCCGCATTGAGACAAATGTTTGTGTGGCCCACAAATATTTGTTTCAAGTCTGGGTGTTGTGAGACCGAAAGTCTCTCATAGTCTCTGACACCCACGATACAGGTTATACCTAGTGTGGAGTCACGACTATGTATGTGAATGTTGAGTGTATTTATTTATTATTTCAATTCTTTAAACATTTTTTCATCTTTCTATTGGTAATATGCAACATGAAGATCCGTCCTATAGTTTTTCTACAAACACGAATTAATGAAATCGCGAAATTGAATTTTATTCGCCGTTTACTCGAAATTATGTTTTCGGAGTTACTGTTAACTCGATTACTATGGAAAAATGGGACAGATCATTTAACTTTTACTTTTCAGTAACATAACTTGAAGGCTTGAAGATACGTAATGAAAATAAAGCATAGCTAAATTACATTATTCGGAATTACAATATAGTCATACTTATCTAATAAAGTCATATATAATTTAGTTAGGTATATTATTGAATATTTATCTGAGCACATAAAATAAATCATTACATAACCATATACGAAAATAATAGATGTGTTTAAGGGAGGTCATAAATCCCCGACGACTTCGCCCCCGCCTACCTGGCCGGCCGCGGCAGATCGCAAGCGCCGCGAGCGGACTACCCAGAACTACGACAATACAAAGCATTTTTTTTCAAGTTAAATCGCAGTTTTTCTGTGCAAATTCCTAAGCACACCTGGTCGGAAACGAACCCCGGGGGCCCTCACGATTGTTCGGCTCCTGTCACAGTTTTCAAATCACAATGTACGCTTTCGAAGGACTCCGGCGCGGCGGCGACGAGTCTGTTTAAAACAATCAATGATCGAATTTTATGAATGAAATGCGAAACGAAAATTCTTTTTGTGAAAGCTTGTGAGTCGGTTCCAAGTCAGGTGAATCGACAGGAATGTATGACAATGAATAAGAGAGATTTGCTTCATCTTTTTCGACTACAAACGTTTTTATTACGTTCTTTATATTCACTATCCTCTGGGTGGACTAACATTGCCAGTCAGAGGCCTTTCCTTTTCACTTGATGACTACGTTGTGTTTGGAAATAATTTTATCTCGGACCATAGTTTCAGTAGAATTATGAGATTAATATAATTGTGGACTATTTTTTAAAAATTGGTTTTATACGAAATTTACGTCATCTAAAACGTAACACAGAAAGAAATATTGAACATTGAAATACTCTTAAAAATAAAAAGTTATTAGCCTTTGTAGTTTGGTGTAACCTTCAAACTGCGGGAAAGAGAAGTATCAGTAAAATTACATCACGGTCATAACGGTACGTGCGTTGGAAAGGGATAGCAAGATATCCCCACTACGCCCCCACTCTTACTCATTGCAGAATTTAAAATTTTTATTAATGCCTCATTTTTCAACCAATTCCATGCGGTTTTTAAGGACGGGTTTCTATTATCTAGATATTTTAACCCGACGCTAATTATTAAATTCAATATGTGTCCGGGACCAAACTTAAAGTCTAAAGTATTGTCAAGCTACTTAGTGGAACACTGAATACACAATAATTATATAAAATTCCCCATAAAACATTAACAATACTAAACTCCAGCAAGTTAAGTTATCAAGACAATGTTGATCCAGACTTACGTACGCATTCGAAAACAAAAGGATCCGTACACGGAACCGAGACAATAATTTGATTGATCTGTTAATGAATATGCAGATACGTTAAGTGATGATAAGCCCCCGCAAATAAAGGCTGGCTCCCTGAGGAGTGATTGCCGGCGCCTACTCCCTCCAGCCAGATTTTAATCTTAGATAAGTATAGCTGTGAGCAGTTTACATAAATTCTGGAGTTAGCACCTTGTTAACAAACTGCTGAGTTTGATTTTAAGATTGTTTGATAAGTGCCATACTGTTACGTTTTTATTATGCTAGGTAGGTGGAGTTGGTTGCGTCGTGCGTCGTCTGGATTTTTGAGATAATTATAACTTCCATACATTACTCAATCTTATGGATAGTTTACTTTTGGATAGAAGTACTTTTGTTTTACATTTAGAAGTTGACTCCTTGGTCTGGTGGCATATATGGGCTGTGGACCGGGAGGTCTTAGGTCCGATTCCCAGGTCGGGCAAAGCGAATTTTCTAATTTAATTTGCCCGGGACTGGATCACTCAGAAGGGGTTGACGTCAGGCAGGCAGCCGATCGTAAAAACCAAGCCAAATCCTTTCTGCAACATGCTTAAAAAAAGTGTATTGCGCCGATCCCACACGAAGGTGAGATAAGGACAGGTCGAAAGAAAGAAAGTTATAGATTTCGAAACACATATTTCATGTTTGAATATATGCATAATAAAAGAAGTTAAGAATTTTGCAATAATATAAAATATGCATATGTACAAAAGTTAATAATATAATGTACGCATTATTTAATTTCTTGAATTAATATCATTTTGAAACTGAACCACTTCTTTATTTAATTTCGAAACTTAAACACGTTTCGTAAAAGTAGAAATACTTTACCAATAAATTACTGAAAGTGTCGCTAATGTTATTATGAAAGTTTACTGTTCCTTTTTTAAAAAGTTTCATCGTTGAGAAAAAACGTTCTCCCCGACTCGAACGGGTAAAAGCAGACGAGAAAGAAATAATGAAATATCTTCATCCAACCCTTCTAATTAATAGCCATCAGTGTCTGCTCCACTCTCGAGGGCTGACAACTCTTTTATGTTTTTTAATATGCTTCCTCACCTCGGTAAAACTGTGAAGTATAATTGCGTTTTGCCAATGGAAACTTTGAGCCAGCCCTCGAGTACAATTTTGCTACAATTACGTAAGTATCTGGTTTTAAAAGATTTTTATAAATCTCTTTTGTAACAACATTGTTTTAATGGTCTGTCTATTGATTGTATTTTATATGTGGTTAGTATATTATAATGCTATTTTATTATGTCGATACATAATTAAATAATAGGTAGGTATATGTAAAGTGGGATGTATTAAAATACTGTAATAATTATTATAATCTAGTGGTGAACTTTCCCAAGAACCAATTCCCAATTCCTTAAATTCAGTACCGATATCTCAACTTTGATGTCTTTAAAAAAAGTATTCAATATTTTCTCAAATTCTTCTTCTAAGGCTTTTTTTTCTCAAAATGCTATATTGGCAATAATCAGTTATAGCGGATCAAGGCGAGGCGATAAAAAACGATCTCCACACTCCAGACAATCCTTTTGAAGCATAATTGTATACTTGGATTAGGAGACCTATCGGATAGGTTATATGTTAGGGTTGAATCTTTTAGAATGTGCCTTTGTTTTGATAATATTATAATGTAGCTTTGGCTCGCTGCTCTGTCCGAGAGAAAGGTATTTCTGGAATTAATTCGTTTATATTAACTTTAGACAATTTGCCTAATTCGGATACATTTTTATATGCTTGTGTGACGTAGTTTATTGCGACTAAAAGTAGCCTATGCGTCTCTCTAGGGTACATGTTTTTATACCAAATGTTGTCAAAGTCGATTAAGTAGTATAGTCCTTAAAACATAACTAAGAGACACACAAATTCACTGTCGCATTTATAATAATAAGTATAGATTGTGCGTATCAAATATAGCATAGATGCTTAAAATATTTATATAGTTGATTAAGGCATATTTAGCTTTTAATTTTCTCTTGGAAAAACATAGAGCAGGAAATTATATGCATAACACTTCGTTAGTTACTGAGTGGACTATATCTGATTTATTAATTTATGAGATAAACTACATAGATCTTATTTGGCGGATCCAGTGCCAGGCAATTTAAATTAGAAAATTCGCTTTGCCCTATCGAGGAATCGAACCCAGGACCTCCCAGTCCACTCCCTATATATGCTGCAACTAGACCACGGAAGCAATCTTATTCCGTAGTGAATAAAATAAAAATGGTATTATTATTCTACAATCCATCCCTAAGAACTCAATATAGGAGTCGGCTCAGCGACTGATTACGTACACCATTGTGCCGTGGACATCGAACGCAATTAAGTATTATATGAAGTTCAGCGGCTTATATTTTCTCCACTTTATTAAAAGGGAAATATTATTGTATAATTAAATACAATAATATTTAATATTCGCTTGTGAAAGTTAAGTGTATTAAGATACTGGGATGTATAATATTTGTAGTATGTTAGTTTTATAAGATTTTCATTTAATTAGGGTCGAAGAAGTTATGACAAGTCTCCGAAATAAAAGAAATTGAGACATTGAAATAAGACTATTTTTACGGATTCTATCACGATTTGGTTTTTAATTTTTATTCCCGACGTTTCGAAGGCTTTGCAGTCTTCGTGGTCACGGGTCAGTCCGACCGTATTTCAATGTATAACATTCGCGTAAACTTAAGAAATCGGAAATTGAGACCTTTTGAAATTCGCTTTTTGGTCATTTAACCACAGGCTTACTGACATTCGGACAAGCATAATGTATGTTATAGTTATAAAATACGGCGACTAGAGTATTAAAATATTGTTTTTATACATTCATACACATACTCACACCTGTTATATCCGAAGACATGGGTGCAACTAGTACCTACACCTTTCACCAAGCTTCCTTTGTCCCTTGATATGATAGGGAGTGAGCATCAATATTGTTTTGGTGTTACTTATTTAAATAAACTAATTCAATTATTTCTATCCTAACTTATATTTTATAGTGTAGCCTTGCAGCCTATAAACAGCGGCCTGAGCAGGAAAATTTCTGACAACCGTAAATGTATTCGAACTCGATGCGCGTCTATGAAATTTGTATGAAATATTAACCAAACGTCATCAGTGCGCAGCGAACTCGAATACATTTACATTTACATTAGTTTTTCGTGCTCGGGCTACAGTTTGCATTTAAATTCAAATGAGATATGAATTAATATCAATACAGGTAAAACTAAACAAGCTGGGAGTAGTTAACGAGTGCAGCGACATCGCACGGCACTTAAGTGGTAAATTCGAGGAAGCTGTCATCTGAACAGAGCCGGTTGCAAGCCGTGAAGTGGTCTGCTAACGAACACGCGTGTCAAAGCGAACACTTCATTAGGTGAGCGACGCTCTTCGACGCTCCTCCGCCCGCCCTACGCTGCAACCGCGCTCGCGCCGAGTGTTGCCAGTACTGATTTTCTTATAAATCTACTATTGATCTAATAATCTTTGGAAATCTACTAGAATAAATAATTGATCTGTTTATTGTTCCTTACATTTTTGGGTAGCTGTCGGTTTAAATTGTTGCTAACAAGACTGAAGACTTAAATTATTAGACTTTGTGGTTCTCCTGTTTTTGTAGCTTATCTACTATTTTAGTCAATTTTGATTTAGTGGGACCGTGTGTTTAAAAATAATGTAGATTGGTATATTAATATTATTCAAATAAATCTGGCAACTCTGGCGCGTCTCGTCCTCGCCGTCGCGTCGCGTCGCGTCCGCTGTCGACTAGACTCCTTGCTACGAGTAACTTAGGGTTACCATAGTCCTTGACTGTTTGTTTCTTTATAGATATGTGATAGTTCTTGAGAGGTGTTGTTACGTTGACGAAAGTTTATTGGGAGGTGAAACTATGCAGTTGGATTAAAATGAGATAACTATATATCTTTTATCTTTTCGTTTTATCTGATAAAGGTCGCAGGAAGTCGCTGGATGCAGGCCGCTTCCAACAGGTCGATCTGGAAATCTTTGGGGGAGGCCTATGTTCAGCAGTGGACGTCCTATGGCTGATGATGATGATGATGATATATCTTTTAGTGAGCAAATAAAGAAGAGCAAACGCCAAACAGTCACACACATACCCCTGACCCCACATTAGGTATAACCTGTAGCGTGTTGTGTATCAGGAACTACGAGAGACTTTCGGTCTCACAACACTCAGATCCGAAACAAATATTTGTGAGTCTTGCAAAGTTAAATACTACATTACAATTTTAGTACATTGCACAAAAAGTAAGGTTATTAATTAATTAATATTCGGGCTATTTTATTATGGGCTATCCAATAATTTGATTATGAATAAATTCTGGGAATAAAATGATGGAGAACGCGCGACCAGCCATTCGAATCGAGGCCTTTAAAAGATTTTAAGCGGATCATAGGTACTACATAGTATAAACATATTATTATTATTACATATTTGAGTACTGGGCCAAAACAATATAAATATTTTTTATAAACCATCGACACGACGAAGAAGAAGAACATATTGTATTTTGTTGTATTGATGGAATATTTGTAGGTATTACCGTGCAAAATGGTAAATATTATTAGAGTGTGTGCTTCGCTGTGCCACCGAAGCTCTATAATTACTGGTATATAATAAAATAACTATCAGCCTAAACCTTGATCTATAATTTCCACAAAACCTGCACTGCGGAAAACTCAGGACGTATTGCGGAAAACACGCCAGATGGTTTTCCTACTTTGGCAAGCATTAGGCTGAGATTAGACCGGCGTCATTTTGCGGTTTGTAAGTCGCGTTATGTGCGATTTTTTTAGGGACAAATAGTTATATTCGTCCGGAGGTGGTATTCCGATAAAACATAACACGTAAGCTCACGCCTGTATCCCCGAAGGGGTAGGCAGAGGTGCATTAGCGAACTAGAGCACCCACATTTCGCCGAGCTTAGTTCCGTCCCCGATGTGATAGGAGGCGAGCCTATCGCCATATCGGGCACAAATTCCAGACTCTGGGCTGATATGGAAAAATCCAATATCACTTTGCCCGACCCGCCCGAAAGAACGAAATCAGAAGATATTCGAACAAAATTTGGCAGTTCGTCACTTCTTCGACGTTGTATGTAAGGCTCGTGAGTACAAAGGAGTGAGTCCAAATATAATGTTCATCGTACAGAGATATTGCATCTCGACCGACTTCAAAAAGAGGAGGTCCTCAATTCTTGTGTTTTTTATGTATGTTACGCGATATTTCCGCCTAATGTGGACCGATTTTCAAAATTCTTTTGTGTTCGATAGAGCTTATTTCAAGGGTGGTCCCATATCTTAATCTTCTTCTTAATATATATAAATCTCGTGTCACAATGTTTGTCCTCAATGGACTCCTAAACCACTTAACCGATTATAATAAAATTCGCACACCATGTGCAGTTCGATCCAACTTGAGAGATAGTATAGTTTAAATCTCAAATTATAGTCGCAATTTTAATTTATTGCTAATAAATTAATTCCCATACAATCGATTCGTAATAATACTTAAAAGTCAATTTGAACTTTAATACCATACCATAAAGTTCAAGTATTAGTGGAGAGGTTCCGGGAAGGCAAAATAATTGTGTGTCGTTAGTATCGTATAAATATTAATGTCAGTATTTGTCAATTGAAAAATTCTTTTTATGTTGGATAGCCCATTTATCGAGGACGGCTATAGGTTATATAACATCACGCTATGACCTAAGGGGTGACTGACGGGGTGATTGATGGGGTTACTGACGGGGTGACTGATGGAGTGACTGATGGGGTGACGGACGGAGTGACAGACGGATGACAGACGGGGTGACAGACGGGGTGACAGACGGGTGACAGACGGGGTGACAGATGGGTGACAGACGGGTGACAGACGGGTGACAGACGGGGTCACAGACGGCTGACAGACCGATGACAGACGGGGTGACAGACGGGTGACAGATGGGGTGACCGACTGGGTGACAGACGGGGTGATGGACGGGGTGACTGACGGGGTAACCGACAGGGTGATGGACGGGGTGACTGCCGGGGGTACTGACTGGGTGACAAACGGGGTGACAGATGGATGACAGACGAGTGATAGACGGGTGACAGATGGGTGACAGACCGGGTGACCAACGGGTTGACCGACAGGGTGACTGTCGTGGTGACCGACGGGGTGACCGACGGAGTGATGGACGGGGTAACTGACGGGGTAACCGACAGGGTGACTGACGGGGGTACTGACTGGGTGACTCACGAAACCGGACCGAAGTAGATCATCCCATTACCTCCTTTAGAATTATTGGATTATAGGTGCCTACTACTCATTCTTTCAACCCTCTCTCTCCTACGCAGACGAAGTTGCGCGGGTCAGCTAGTAAATTCTATAAATTTGGTCACGATCGGATTTTAAACTTGTGATTATTGTAGACTTACTGGTATATAAAACCGAATACAATATGAAACCGAATCGCATAGATTGTACGACAGAAAATTCGTGACTCAATTCGCAATACAGCGCCGGTCTGAAATCAGCCTAAGTGGGCGTCTTACCGACTACCGCGCGCTAATTAGACGAATGCCGTCTCTCGTCTCATTAGTGGCGAAATTATTCAGTTTGCCGGAATTCGGGTTAAATGTGAGGTCGAGTGTTCGCGAAAAAATTGAATTCCAACACTGTCTGGTTGGGAATACGAATAAGAGTTGCTTATTAGATTCAATGGGAGTTCCAATTAATTTATGATAGGTTGGTATAATATGTTACAATATAATAGATTCATTGAAATAAAACTATTTTTACGGATTCTATCACGATTTGGTTTTAATTTTTATGCCCTACATTTAATATCGATAAACATCGTCGTTAAACGTTAAACTTCGTGGACACGGGTCAGACTAACCCGTGACCACGAAGGCTGCAAAGCTTTCGAAACGTCGGGCATAAAAATTAAAACCAAATCGTGATAGAATCCGTAAAAATAGTTTTATTTCAATGAATAACATTCGCGTAAACCTAATAAATCATTATAATAGATTCATACAAAATTATGCCATTTTGATGTGTTAAAGTCATTTATGTTATATTTCTAGGATAGAGACGTATATGCTACTCCTTGAGCCAAATAAAGCCACCTTTCCCTACCCTTCTGGCTGTCTTATTTCTTTACAAACTCTCCACATGAAAATCATGCGACATTATTTTTTTTGTATAGTAATAGCGAAACAAACAACTTTTTCTTTCTACCTGCCTTTATCCCACCATAATGTAGGGTCGCCGCAACACACGTTTTCAAGCATGTTGCAGTGAGGATTTGGCTTAGTTTTTAAAACCAGTCTGCCTGACGTCAACCCCCTCTGGGGGATCTAGTCCCGGGCAAATTAAATTAGAAAATTAGCTTTGCCCGACCTGGGATTCGAACCCACGACCTCCCGGTCCATAGCTCATATATGCTGCCACTAGACCAAGGAGAATAGCGAAACAAACAACGTGCGTGCGTGAAAATAGGACAATAACTAAAAATCGCACTACCTCATTTAAAATAATGTTAACCATAATTTGACAGCCTCCGTGGCGCAGCGGGCGAATAGCTGGCTGTAAAGCGAGAGGTCGCGGGTTCGAACCCCGCACCGAATCAAATGTTTGTGTGGCCCACAGATATTTGTTTCGGGTCTGGGTGTTTTGAGACCGAAAGTCTCTTGTAGTTTCTGATACCCACGATACAGGTTCTACCTAGTGTGGGGTCAGGGACTATGTGTGTGGCTGTTGGGTTTTATTTATTATTTATTTATAATTCTATTTATTATAGGAGTCAAATTAGTATTTGTTATTGAGAATGTCTATTGAAACAAGGATTTTTATTGTACATTTAACTGAAAATATAAAAAGCAAATACGTACAATGTAAACTCTGATAAATTAATTAATTAGAAGCGACAAAGATGTAGCTAATTAGAAACATTGCTTCGAAAAAAACATGTCCGAAAAACGAACGATAAAAATTCCCATCGTATTTAGGCGAGAGGGCACAAACCGGCATATTTGTAGGGAAATGTTCTCCCGAGCGTTTATCTACAGCACATTGGGTTAATGAATGGGGGAAGCAAGAATGAGGAAGAAGGCATTATTTTAATTAGGAAAAATGGAGCTTTAAGGGTCGAAATACTGAAATGTGAGGACGCGGCTTGATGTCGAGGCGCACCTAGGAACTAATGCGGCGTATTATATTATAATAGTAAGCACAGGTCATCTGGGACGGAAATAAGCTCGGTGCGTTGCGGGAGTTCTAGTCCTCTAGTTTGTTTACCCCTTCTGGTACACAGACGTATGAGTTTGTGTGAAATACCTGAACCCAACATTATGATGTTATTGAATATTCTCAATTTTAGGCAGCTTTCGAGTCTTTGCGATCTACGGCTGCTTAGAACCGATACATTAGATTTTTTATGCGGATCCGATTCGGTTCGCAATCTCCATTAAAGGAGAGTGACGCATTGCTCATATTACATATTGGTAATGCAAATACTGCATTGCAAAATACATCGAATTTCAGAAAAGTACAGTCTGCCTAGTGTGAGCTTTTCTCCCAATTCGATCGTTTCGTAACTGCAATTTATATAGAAAAATACGCCAATAATCCTAAACTGTATCTTCATACAAGTTGCAGCTTATACCTCTAAACAATTCATGACAAGGCGTAGTGTAGGCATATAATACGATACATTTATATACATTGAAAAACATATAGAGGTATATAATAATAAATAAATAAATAACACCCAACAGTCACACACATAGTCCTGACCCCACACTAAGATACTAGTCTTGTGTCGTGGATATCAGAAACTACGATAGACTTTCGGTCTCACAACACCCAGACCTGAAACAAATATCTGTGGGCCACAAAAACATTTGTCTCGGTACGGGGATCGAACCCGCGGTCTCGCCCGCTGCGCCACGGAGGCTGTCAGATATTTAAACTGATTAAAGGAACGTATACTATTCGCTCTACTAAAACCTGTCCATTAGGCGATAAATAACAACAAAATACAAAATTTAGCTGCGTTAACGTCGCCCCACCCAAAACACCCAACAACAAAGCGAGCAAGGTAGCGGCAGCAAAAACGCCGTATCATACTCAAATCATTTACGAAATATTGACAACAATAAACGGGCATTTTAAAAAATGCCAGTTATTAATATTTGTTTTCTTTGTTCCGCACCACGTGTCCCAGCACCTGAACTCTGCCGGTGACATTGCCGAAAAAAATTGCAATAAACATATAGATAGCGAAAAGAGCAGAGGCGCAAACAGACAACAGCCAGTTTGAATGATTGCTTCCCTGGAAGAGCGGCAAGTCCATTTTTCACAAGTGCCATTCACCGCTTTCACGTCGTACTGTGTATTTTATATATTTTTTTATTTATCGGGTCCCCCGCCCCTCGTACGGTCCGCAACCAAATTGATATTCGATTCGTCGAATGCGAATTTACGGCGTCCAATTCCTCACTGTTTTATTCATTTTAGTGATTTCTCAATGGTAAATACACAGGTAGATGTGTTTAATTTGGAAATGAATGTTTATTGCCGCGTTTCCGTTTCGTTTTCAATGAACGTTGTACTTGGTTCGTATACAACTAGTGTATCCATGTTTGCATTATGTTGTTACATTTCGTTTCTGTTTTAATTAAATGTCTTTATATGAAGAGGAGTATTTATTCTGTGATACATTCGCAGTATTTTTTGGGTAACTATCTAATTGATTGTCTAGTAATGATTTAATTTTTTTAAAGTGCTAAGTACCTATGAAGCTACTCCGTTAGAAAAAAGGCCTTTTAATTTAATTATCTAGTTATGTCTGTCTATTTGTCCTTAATGTGTTATCTCGTTATTAATTAACCCAAATATTATTTTTGTTCACATAACAGTGCGTATATTAAATAAATTCATACATAAGCTCACATCTGTATCCCCAATATAGTAGGCAGAGGCGAACTAGCGAACTAGAACACCCCCATTCCGCTGAGCTTAGTTCCGTCCCAGATGTGTGTGATAAAGGGTGAACTATCGTCATATCGGGCACAAATTCTAGACTCCCGGCTGATACTGAGTAGAAAAACTAAAAATCACGTTATATTACTACATTCAAAAAGTCAAGATAGATCTGAAATATAACCCAAAACCATCATTAATCCTTTGGTATAAAGCCTTAAGTCCGGCACGCGACCGCTGCGGCACACTGACAGTAATCGATTTAGCGTAACCGCCATAAGACCGGTGATCCAGCCGATGTCTAATGACGTAAAAAGTATGTCCCCGCTGCGTAATGCTGGACAAGGCCGATATAAAGAGTATGCTAGCAGACTCGACACTTTAATAAGTATCTTGGCTTCATAATTGTTTATGTTATGCACTAAATGATCACAGGTAGACCAGTAGAGAATGCCCCTGGCATTAAGTCCATCTTTATGTATATAATCACATTGTATATAAAGTATTTAAAATGTAAACGTACAATATGACAACAACATAATTATAAAGTATAAATAAATAATCACAATTTTAAAAACTTAACATACCGACTTCAAATCCGATCGTGATCAAATTTATATGGGACCACTATAATATGTTTAAATAAGTTTAAAATGAGTAGTTTATTTGTCAGTACTTTTTAATGTATTTTAGGCAATATCTCCGATAAATATGGACCAATTTCCGAGATTTTGTGTTCAACTGACTGCCTCAGTGGCCTAGTTGTATTGCGTGCGGTACGGTACGACTACGACGACCTTGAGGTTTTGGGTTCGATCGCCGGGTCGGCTAAAGTGATATTGGATTTTTCTCTCACTATCAGCCCGTAGTCTGAAAATGGGAATTTGTTTTTGAAGTTCGGATTTTATTGAATAATCACCTCGAATGCGTAGGCAGAAAGACATCTACCGCTATTTGCTTAATCTGTGACCGCTCGGCCATAGACAAGGCAGGGGTCGTGAAAGCACGTCGTCATCGGATGGCAATTTGAATGCGGTCGCTTAGCCGTCTGACGGCCCGCTATGACTGATGGGGAAGGGTGAAGATCGCCTGATCACAGCCTGTCATCGCCCCTTGTGTATAATTTTGCATGTCGCTTTATGTGGACACGGGTTGAGATATGATATGGCCTGTATTGCGCAGGTGTTATCTTGTAGGATTAATTTCCTTGATGCCTTGGCTTATTTGCATCTAGTATAGAGATGAATGTAGTGCCGCCTTCTTGGTCTAGTGGCAGCATATATGGGCGGTGGACTGGAAGATCCTCCGTTCGATTCCCAGGTCGGGCAAAGCGCTTTTAGTAATTTGATTTGCCCGGGACTGGATCCCCCAGAGCGGGGTTGACGGCAGGCAGACAGACGTTATTGTGGGGTCGGCGCAACACACTTTTTCAAGCATGTTGCTGAAAGGATTTGGCTTAGTTTTTACAACCGGATACTTGCTTGACGTCAACCCCTGTCTGGGGGTTCCAGTCCCGGAAAAATAGTGTTAGAAATCACCCTAGAATGGAACCCAGGACCTTCCGGTTTACAGCCCATATGCGCTGCCACTAGACCAAGGAGGCGACAATTTTCAATCCCGAACTCATGCAAATAAAACTAAAACTATTAAGATTACCAGGCAATTGTAAACGCAATAATATAATCAGCCAGCTAGTTATCTATTCACGAAACAAGCTCCCAATCGGTCGCCACAATATCGTGCAGCCAATCAATGGAGTAGCGTAAATATCGGCTGCGAGTACACTTGCATTGTCATGCTAACCGCGTCCGCCCATGCAAATGCGCTTCCGCCCTGCCCATGCGTCTTACGGCGGGCGGGCGGAGATAAACTTTTATATTGTTTTGCGTAGATCGGATTTGTATTTGTAATTCGTCATGTTAACTAACTATTATAATGTTCTGGGCTGATGATGATGATAACATGTTATTACAATCTGGATGCTATTAGTTTTGTTTTGGCTCTAGTTTATTGAGATTTTGTAGGATGAGGTAAAAATATTTGTATGCACTAATAAAAATAAAATTATGAACATACACTTGTTCACTAAACGTCAAGATTGTGTTTCATAATTTATACTAACTAGGATTTTACATAATAACCGTAGGATTTCACATCGACATTTTCAAAATTCAAATTTATATTAGCTAAAGGGACGGACTTTACAAGGCGAGGTGCATTCCGCAGATTGTCCCAAATATATACAGTTGCTAGTAAATTTGCCAGCGCGCCGTTGAATCGTCAATGAGTCGTGGCGTCGGCAATCGGCAGAGTCCGTTTGCGGCGACGCCAATTCACATTCATTCACGGACCATTGCCGTTGTCGGGTGTTGCTCCTCGCCGCGCCGCGCCGCACCGTGCTTCTCGACACTGGCCTGACGCCTCTCTAATATATTCCATGTGTTGTTATTTGGATATAGAACGAAAGTTTAACATGTGGTTATAAGCAATACATTGAATCATATACGATGTATAATGAATGACCACAAGAGAAAGTCCAGTTCTAGTTCTTCATAACAGAATATTAACACTTACGATGTTGTCTCAACATACTCTCTACCAAATTGTAAATATAGGATTGAATTTTTTTCTGGAGCTTAAAGACACAATTATATAGTTTGTTTGACACATTTTCGGGAAAACGTTGAACAAGTTCGAGGCACAAAGAAATGTTATAGCTGTATAGGTAGTCTATTTTGAGTTACATCAAACTATAACTTAATATTAACGTGCAAATTTCCACTAAGGAAATAAATTAAAAACGCAACAACAACCTTGTAACGAGCGGTGAACAAAGCCGCCCAATAAATCAACGCGGCAGGTGAGGCGGCGAGTGCTGTTTGTGCATTAAGAAAGGCCCGGTTTCCCGGCGGCCTTTCTTGGCCCTTTCTTCGTTTTAAAAAGCAGTCGACGATATTTTCGCGTAGTCATCGACAACACATAAATATTGGAAATGGGGCGGCCCCTTTCTTGTCTCCCCAGAATAATTAATGCAGCGTTGCTTCTTATGTCGCGGCTTGGTTTTGTTGCCAAAAATTATCACTATCTTACTGCGTTTATTGCCTGCTAGAATGCAAAGGGGCTGGGTAATTGCTGTTCTTGACGTCCTTCTTTAAATTTATTTTGTTTCTTGAATAACTATTAAGTTATTATGCGTCAGTGTTAGAAGTTATTATACGATTTATTTTATAGCAGATACTGGTACACGACCGAGTGGGTCAAGTGGTAACTGATGTCTATCGATCATTAATACCCAGAATTCAAAAAGATTCATGTGTGTATTACCTATCTTAAAGGTAAGGAACTTTTATTTTTTATGCCCTACAGCTAGTAGCCCGACCGAGTCGGCTTACTGAGCTACACCGGTCTGATGGGTGAACGCAGGTGCGTTGCGAACCCATAAAGTTAGGTGACCATGCTGAAGGCAACCCACTAACGGGTTACGAACCTCGGCTCAGGACGGTCACTGAGAGGGAGATGTTGAAGACATCATCGATTAGGAGGTAAGGAACGTGGATTGCGAAGCACAAGGGGTATTTGGACTTAGTAAATATACATAATGATATCATTATCTATGATAATTTTTACTAATGAAAAATAACGAGATACAATTTCAAGCATATCGAATCACATCACATCATCAGCCATATAGAGGTAACAGTCCACTGCTGAACATAGGCCTCCCTCGAAGATTTCCATATCGACCTGTTGGAAGCATATATATATATAAAAATATTTTATCTGGTAGACATATTTATACACTTTAGACATATTTACAGCAGGAATGGCTGGGTATCACTATATTACAGAAAACCAAAGTAAAGTGACAGTTTGTTGATGTGTTTCGTTAGGTGTATGAAATTTCCCGATGGCCAAAACTCCCCCTGGGAATCGAACCTAGGGCATCCCGGTTCACATCCTTATGATATGCTGCTATTAGACCAAGGAGGCGACAGTGTAGCTCTACCATTTATAAAGTGTTTGCAAAGTTTACTGTAATGTATACGTTATAACAAACTACCAGTTGATATCTGTATCCGAGTGTTGGAAAACACGAAACTAACATTAAAATGGTCCGCGCTTGATACTGAAGTTTGATAAAACTCACCGCAGCCGGAACTTTCTCTTGTAAATATGGTACCAGCGTGAATGAAAAGTGATAGTTTCGAATGCCTAATCTTGTACCATTTTAATATAGTTGGTTCTTTAGTTGATGTTTAATATTAAAGTTGATTCTTTAGTTGATGTTTTTAATATATCTACTGAAGTACCAGATCGAGGGCAGTGAATATCACTGACTAGGAGACCCAATTCTTCGATTTCCGGAGAGGATTTAACAAAGCCTCCGTGGCGTGGCGGTATTTCGGTACGACTACGGTACTGAGGTCTCGGGTTCGATCCCCGGGTCGGGCAAAGTGATATTGGATTTTTCCATATCAGCCCGGAGTCTGGAATTTGTGCCCGATATGGCGATAGGCTCGCCCCCTATCACATCTGGGACGGAACTAAGCTCGGCGAAATGTGGGTTTTCTAGTTCGCTAGTGCGCCTCTGCCTACCCCTTCGGGGATACAGGCGTGAGCTTATGTTATGTTATGTGATTTAACAAAGCTGTGCCGTCCGTAAATATGTCGGTAGGTTGAATCAGTATTGTATCAGAATTGGTATATAGATTGCCGGTTTTTTATAGCAGATATATGATAATTGTATTATGAATACAATAAATATCATAAAATTCTGATTCTAAACGCGATAGTGATCTCGAGCAAAAAGTGTTCGTGTCAAGTATAGAAATATGGTACAGGGCTTGTTGCTTTCATATTTCTGTATTCCAAATACAACTCTTTTAATGCTCAGCAAAAAATCTCCGACTTCTAAAGTCGACGAAAGACAAAACACAGAATTTCCTCCTCTTGTTCAACAAAAAAAATTAGCTTATCTCACACACGCCATTTGCGTCGGCAATTTTCGACGCTTCCTCTCATTACCCCGCCGTGATATATTTGCGTGTTTATTACTGCAATTACTTAGAGTAAATCTCACGTCCTTCCTCTCCCCCGCGCGTCCCCGGCCCCGCTCGCCCCCCTCCCGCCGGGAGGGTCGCGCCCTCCGCCGCCATTTTACCCTCCTTCCGGCCGGCCCTGCCCTTAAGTCTTATGTACGTCGTAAGTTTCTTCGCGGACTTGGTAACCGGATTCAAATTGGGGCGAATTTAGTAGCAATTAATTATGGAGCCGAGGAAATGTTCTTAGTATTACTCGGCCCGTGATTTTGTAATTAATATTATTTGTGAATAATTTCGTGATTTAGTTATTACTTGGGTCGGTGTTCGTTTTATGAATGTATGTATATACAAATTGCAATATTATACATAATATTGTATTAATAAACATGCATAAAACAATCGTTAATTCGTAATAAACAAAGAAAAAGCGTCTTGAATTACATTCATCTTCATTTACATTATCTGTTCAATAGGGCCTAGAATAATAAATGGAACAGTGACAAACAAGTCGCTAGTTCGATTCCTGTGATAAATTATTGTATGTTACGAAGTTTTCGTTAAGAAAATAAATCTTTCAATAAAAATATATTTAAATATCCACGGATTGTATTGATTTGGGGTACATATGGAATGTTCTCACGAATAATGAAATTGGAAATTAATTTGCGATATGATTGGTTTCTTAGCTTATTTAATCAAAAGCGAATAAACGATACGCGAATTCAGCTATGCGAATTTGTGCAAAATAAATAAAACTAGTGGTCGACTACTGTAGGGTTACCACCACCTCTTATAGCAGTATTATTATAATCGTTTTTCGTTTGTTTTTTATGGGAATCGGTACAAGTAAGATCATAATAATACTGCTATAAGAGGTGGAAGTAACCCCCCTGGTCGAAATTCGACTATAATTCATTAAAAAATAACTTTATGCACTTCTTCACCATATAAACTTTAACTGTGTCAAATTTCACGTTGATCCGTTCACGCAATTCTCTTAAAAGTGATACAAAGTTTTGGCTTCATGTATTAATATTATATATACTGTATTTTTCTACCTGCCCTTATCCCACCTTAATGTGAGGTCGGCGCACCACACTTTTTCAAGCATGTTGCAGAGAACATTTGGCTTAGTTTTTACGACCGGCCGCCTGCCTGACATCAACCCCCTCTGAGGGATCCAGTCCCGGGCAAATTAAATTTGAAAATTTGCTTTGCTCGACCTGGGAATCGAACCCAGGACCTCCCAGTCCATAGCCCATACATGCTACCACTAGACCAAGGAGGAGGTTAAATACGTACGTATATACTCGTAGATATAATTGCAAAATTAAATGTATTTAATATTTAAAACTGCAAATGAAATATTTTAAATAAAAAATCAATATAAAAATTATCATAATACCCGTTCCAACATCCAGTGCAATATTAAATTGGCACATAACGCTATATAAGGCGGTACCCTCGCCAGACTTGGCTGTAATTAATTAACCAGCTTAGTTTAAAAGCGGGGCCGTAAGACTTGACTTGGGGTGGGGCGGGGAGCGTGGGGTATTCTTCAAGGAGGGGAGGGAGGTGTAAAGAAATTCGGCGAAAGTTTATCATATTTAGGCGCAAAATGGCGAATCCGAGGATGCTGCTCGCAGATTAATATCTGGCTTTCATTCGCTGCGCTGAATTTACAGGATTAAGAATGTTTAAATGTGTTATGAATTGGAATAAACTGTGCAATATTTATTGAAAAGATTTATTTGCTTTAGTTCTAGCGGTTTCAGACCGAAAGTCTCTAAGTTTGAGAGATCCACGACAAGACTCAAATCTTACTGTTTCAAGATTATGTGTGTAAGTTTGGATATGTATTATATTATCTACCAACCCGCTAAGGCCCGCGTGGTAGACTAAGGTCTAACTCCTCTCATTGATAGAGGAGGCCCGTGCCCAGCAGTGGGACAGTAATATTACAAGGCTAATATTATTATTGCCTAACTGACTGACTGCCTCGGTGGCGTGGTTGTATTTCGGTACGACTACTGTCCTGAGGTCTCGGGTTCGATCCCCGGGTCGGGTAAAGTGATAATGGATTTTTCCATATCAGCTAGGAGTCTGGAATTTGTGCCCGATATGGCGATAGGCTCGCCCCCTATCACGTCTGGGACGGAACTAAGCTCGGCGAAATGTGGGTGTACTTGTTCGCTAGTGCACCTCTTCCTACTTCTTCGGGGATACAGGTGAGCTTATGTTATGTTATGTTATTATTATTGTATTGTCGCCATCTTGATCTAATAGCAGCATATATGGGCTGTGTAGGTCCTGAGTTCGATTTCTAGGTCGGGCGCAGTGTTTTCCTAACACTAGTTGTCCGGGACTGGATCCCTCAGATGGGGGTTAACATCTAGCAGGCAGCCGGTCGTAAAAACTAAACCAAATCCTTTCTGCAACACGCTTCATAAAGTGTGTAGCCCCGATCCCATATTAAGGTGGGATAAGGGCAGGTAGAAAGAAAGAAAGGTGTTTAATTTTGAAAAAGACACTTGTTCTTGTGTAGTTACAGTACAAAACACCTTCACATAGGTAACATTGTTTATGTTTCTTCCCCTATACTTGGTAAAGTTACGAATACAACAAGCCATGTACAAATTGGGCGGTTGGAAATGTTGAAGATACGCCCTTTGATCTAACAAGCTTTTAGACATCTGTTTTGTCACTATGTTATATTGAGATATGTATCGATATAGACATTAAGTTGTCAACGGCCAAAGTGGGAAAAGCATTTTTATCTAATACTGAACTGTTGACAAATATATAGAACTAGCTTTTGCCCGCGGCTCCGCTCGCATATTTTGTAGGGCCAACGGAAAAAACGGAGTCTAAATATGCGCGACCCAGATATCGATTTTGAACTCAATCTGCTCAAAAATAAAGAAAAACAAAATGGCGGCCACTTTTGACAGTTTTATCAGCAGTTCTGTCGTTCGGAACCACGGGGTGCCTCAGATATCGATTTCGAAGTCAATCGGCCCAGAAACAAAGAAAATCAAAATGGCGGCCACTTTTGACAGGTCTGACAACGGTTCTGTCGTTCTGAACCACGGGGCGACCCAGATATCTATTTTGAAGTAAATCGGCCCAAAAACAAAGAAAATCAAAATGGCGGCCACTTTTGACAGGTCTGACAGCGGTTCTGTCGTTCAGAACCACGGGGCGACCCAGATATCTATTTTGAAGTAAATCGGCCCAAAAACAAAGAAAATCAAAATGGCGGCCACTTTTGACAGGTCTGACAACGGTTCTGTCGTTCGGAACCACGGGGCGACCCAGATATCGATTTTGAAGTAAATCGGCCCAAAAACAAAGAAAAATAAAATGGCGGCCACTTTTGACAGGATTGACAGCGATTCTGTCGTTCGGAACCACGGGCGACTCAGGTATCGATTTTGAAGTCAATCGGCGCAGAAACAAAGAAAATCAAAATGGCGGCCACTTTTGACAGGTCTGTCAGCGGTTCTGTCGTTCGGAACCACGGGGCGACGCAGATATCGATTTTGAAGTCAATCAGCCCAAAAACAAAGAAACAAATTTTCAACCTCTATTTCATCCCTTTGTAAGATAAAAATATATCGCACCCCATTTCTGTCATAAGGGCTAAAACTATCCTCATACCAACTTTCTTAAAAATCTGTTCAGCGGTTTCTTTATTCCCATAAAAACTTTCATCCCCTATTTCAGCCTATTAGGGGTTGATTTCAAAAAGTAGCCCATTTGTGTCTTTAAACTCAAAGATATCCACTATCCCATAACAAATTTCATAAAAACCCATTAAGTGGAACTAAAATCCCCATACGAACTTTCAACCCTTATTTCATCCCTTTAGGGGTTGATTTAAAAAAATAAAGTACTCTATGTCCGTTCCTTGGGGTTAAAGGTACCCACATACCAAATTTCATCAAAATCGGTTCAGCGTTTTAGACGTGAAAACGCCACAGGCAGACAGACAGTTACTTTCGCTGTTATTATTTAGTAAGGATGTTGTTTCTATCTTTGTGTTTTTAGGGTTCCTTACCTCAAAAGGAAAACGGAACCGTTATAGGATCACTTTGTTGTCCGTCTGTTTGTCTGTCTGTCCGACCCTTTTTCTCAGAAACACGTGGAGTACGTCCCGTGAACTCAGAATCTTGAAATTTAGTACGAAGCAACGTCTTATAGCACAGATATAGGAAAAATACGAAATTCATTATATACTTACAGGTTTGTATGGAACCCCCGGTGCGCGAGTCCGACTCGTACTTGGACTGTTTTTTTTGGGAAATATTCATTTTTAGGATCATATATGTATTTTAGTTTAAAAAAAAACGTAATTCATATGGCACTGAACCAATAGCTTACATACGAATATGTCATAATGTGAGCATTTTCCTCTTAGTACCCATATTATAGTACGTTTAATCTAGAAAGATATTTTATTATAAAATAGATTTTAGTCCGCTCAAGTATTACAAGATTTATATAAAACACAGCGAGTTTGTCACTCGTCTACGGCGTAGCCGCGCTACGAGTCTACGTCGTCGTAGCACGCCAGCGGGCGTCTACGCTTAAAATATGAAATATCTAGAGAAATTACAACCCCGTTGCCCTCGGGCACGAAACCGCGCCTATTCCGTGTTATTTTATTTTGCGCTCTCTTGAACGTAAATCGCGTTAGTACTTTTATTTTTTTTTCACGAACTGGTTTATGAGTTGTTTGGGTTTTGTTTTATTTGAGTTCAGTGGTGAGTGAATGTGTTGGAGTTTTATTAATTAATTACATGTACTGTACGCACGCTCAACATTTAAATGATGTTGTATTCATAATGTGAAAGGGGTATTTCACTGCGGCCACTTATAATTATGTGGTGTCAATTGCTGTTAATAAGTATCCTTTCATAAGTTGCCATGTATGAGTTTCTTTCGAGACATGTTGGAAATTCTAGTTTTTTAAGCTATTGCATAGCTTATATTGCGGGCCTGAGCGTGGAGACCGAATCCAGAAATTCCGTAACGAAAATAACCTAACACCCCCCACTCCGACCGGCACAGCGGTGATACTTTTTAGTTTTGCTATCTATCGATGAATAGCAGAACTTTTAATGACTTTTTTGAAATATCACGCTTGTCTTTAGTTCAGTAATTCGCCTCTAGGTGGCATTGGTTGTATCGGCGTTACTGCGCATGCGTAATCCCCTTCTTCGCCCCGCAATCTGGTGACTCATGCCTGCTTAGAGTTTCGGCGTTAGGGCACCTCCTCTTTGTATTTACTTCATAGTACGACTCTACGAAGCTCGCATGAATCGAGACGAGGTGTATTGATTTTGGATGCTATGCAATAGCTTTACCGCGGCAGTCCCCGAGTGCCACACATTTGCTTTTTTTTTTAATAAAAATAACATACGCTCACACCATTATCCCTGAAGGGGTAGGCAGAGGCATACTAGCCAACTAGTACACCCACATTTCGCCGAGCTTAGTTCCGTTCCAGATGCGATAGGGGGCGAGCCTATCGCCGTATCGGGCATAAATTCCAGATTCCGTGCTGATATGGTAAAGTCCAGTAACACTTTGCCCGACCCGGGGATCGAACCCGAGACCTCAGGACGGTAGTCGTACCGAAATACAACCACGCCACCGAGGCAGTTTTAAAATATAATAATGAATAAATACACCCAACAGTCACACAGATAGTCCTGCCCCACACTAGGTATAACCTGTATCGTGGATATCAGAAACAACGAGAGACTTTCGGTCTCACAACATCCAGACCCGAAACAAATATCTCTGGGCCACACAAACGTTGGTCTCGGTACGGGAATCGAACCCGTTGCCTCTCGCTTCACAGTCTAGGGTACTCGCCCGCTGCGTCACGGTGGCTGTCACATTTTATAGCACATATTTTGAAAAGAGAAAGGTGCTGTCCTTAAGAGAACAATTATGATACAAACTAATCTTGTTACCAGGTACTCGAACAAAATCAATCAAAACATATGTCCTTAAAGTTAGTAAAGGTCGAAGGACCTTTAATGTCATAAACAAGTTTAAATGGATTGTTAGGTATTATTATATTGTCGTCGGAACTCATATCGCCATGAGGAGCATTGGGTCATTGATCTTTCAGCGAAACAAAATGTACCTTGAAGGTTGTGTTATGTATTTTACTTCAAGACATTTGTACTCCACTGGCGATGGGTGACATTTTTTGAAAAGGGAAGCCGATTCTCGTTTTACTTTGAATTAATACGCATTTATTATTTGATATTTTATGCATGAAGAAATTAATGAAACTGAATGAAGCGAAAGAGGTATGTAAGGATCGTAGTAAGTGGAAATCCGTTGTCTCTGCCTACCCCTATGGGAAATCAAATCAAAATCATTTATTGAATCCATGAAATGTTCAAACCTTATTTAGATTCCGTCAAATTTTAACTCTACCGCCTGTTCGGAAGGCTGTTTCGCCAGAGAAGAACGGGCAAGAAACTCTGACGTTGCTCTTTTTAACACCAATTTACAGTCAGCTACTAATAAAATACAGCACCAGATACAGAAAGAGCTTGAATTAGAGCAGCTAAACCATGATAACAATAGTATAGGACATCTAATAATATAGGACAAAGTAACATACAAGATACACTGAGCGACCCCCGTAGCCACGGCAAGTTGAATTGACACAAGGGAAACAAAACAGTCCAGGCAGACCAGTCTCCACAAGCAGCACCCGTTCACGAGTATGACGCATGTGCCAGCCATCGACCTCCTCAACCATGTTGCAGGGAAGTGATCGACCCGGCACACGACGCCGCCACAAGCATAGACCTTAAGTGAGCATGACTACCTAGACTGATGCAATGGGCAAATAAACAAATAAATAAAAGGAAAAAGGCGTGAGTCTATGTATGTATGTATTAGTAGACATTTTTGGCAAAGGTAAGCCGGGAGGAATCGTTTTGTATGGACGCTTTGCCACTGTTGTACTCATTATGTATTATCCGCTTACAAGCACAACGCGCGAAGCCTCGCATGTGTTCGCGAGATTAAACAACAAAATTTCCTACCGTCGAAACTTTACTAAAATTATTCATAAGTTAACACGTCTTTGCTTTTTCATCGTAACTCGGTATTACGATTTGAATATTAATAATTAAGGAGTCTGCCGCTTAATGACACGTCACACAAGTTTTAATGAAACGACCCTCTCGTCTGCGAAGTTACTTTCGAGGAAATTAAAGACCTTCCGAAATTGATTTTGTGTCAAAATGAGTCTGTTATTTTAGGGTTAAGAGCAGGATGAAACTGTTCTTAGTAGCTACTTTGAACAGTGTAGAGATTTATATACGTTACATGTATTATATACCATGGGCTGACCTCAGTAATGTTACCTAATAGTATATATACCTAAGCTCATGCCTATATCTCCGAAGGGGTAGACAGAGGCGCACTAGTGAACTAGATTACCCACATTCTGCCGAGCTTAGTTCCGTCCTAAGTGTGATAGAGGGCGAGTCTATCGAGCCTACTCATATTGGGCACAAATTCCAGACTTCGGACTGATTGAAAAAATCCACTATCACTTTTCCGACCTGGAGATCGAACCCGAGACCTCAGGACGGTAGTCGTACCGAAATACAACCACCACCGAGGCATGATTTAATTATAAATTAATTAACCGAAAAAATATTTTTTGTGACATATATACAATTAATATCGGTTGGTCCACAGTACTACTATGTTTGGCACTAAATCGCCAATATATTTTTGGAGGTTTTTGACAAAATAAAATTAGAAATATGCTAAAAGTTTAAAGATTTTGAAATATGAGTCAGGAGGTATTGCGCGGTACTTCCGTTGCGTGGCGGACGCACGCCGTTCGGATCCCGGACGGAGACCGGACGCGCGCGCAGGAAACCTATTACGCCCAAATGAATTCCCTGCCGTTTCCGGGCCACGACAAATCCGCCGCGCCCGCTCGCCCACACCTCAGGCCCTTCTTGCAATCCAGGGCTGGACCTATAAAATAAAAATATTGTCTAAATATAAAAAGTCACATAATTCTTAATTCAATTATGATTAAAGTTCAGTCCAGGCAGATCAAAATGAAAATTTTGAAAGGACTTTCTGATGTAATATACGAATGATATTTACATAATTACTTAACGTATAGATATAGTATGCATGTCATTTATGGATATGTTTAATGATACTTTATATCTACTATTAGGTACATACGATAATTGTTAAGTCACATACGGAAATCATTCTTGTTATAATGATTCCTCAGGTTTACGCGAATGTTAGTCATTGAAAAATCATTAGCTTTTACGGATTTTATCGCGATTTTCCGTGACCATGAAGGCTGTAAAGCTTTCGGAACGTCGGGACTAAAAATAAATAATGTGTGTGACTGTTGTAAAACATTATAAATAAATAAATACAAATCGTGATAGAATCCGTAAAAAATAGTTTAATTGCATTTATTCTTGTTATGTATAAATAGAATTGATTCTTTCACGTAATAGCAATTAAAAAGATCAAATTGTATTCAAATAATCGAAGCAATCTATAAATTATGAAGTGCTCTAAAGACGGAGCATAATTTAAAGTTCTCGCAAATAATAATTATCTGCACTATTCGTTAAAAATTGTTCATTTTCCAAGAACTGGTTGGTTCGTTTAAAGAGTTTTGCGGGAAACAATAATTAAAACTTGCATCTTTGTTCTTAGCATACTTTTGGGCAGCCCTGTGCGAACAACCCCGGCTTGACGAAGCGGAATTTTAATGAAATTTCTAGAAATCATTTCTATTTACATTCATGTAGTGTTATGATGTTTTATTTGGAGATATTTATTCACCTTTTATTTTATTGATGAAATTATTTTTTTACTAATTGTTAATGAGACTGTCTCCGTGGCGTGGTTGTATTTCGGTACGACTACCCTCCTGAGGTCTCGGGTTCGATCTCCAGGTCGGGCAATGTGTTATTGGACTTTTCCATTTCAGCACCGAGTCTGGAATTTGTGCCCGATACGGCGATAGGCTCGCCCCCTATCGCATCTGGGACGGAACTAAGCTCGGAGAAATGTGGGTGTTCTAGTTCGCTAGTGCGCTTCTGCCTACCCCTTGGGGGATACAGGTGAGAGCTTATGTTATCTTATGTAATTGTTCGTGATTCGCACCGATTTTGATTATCGATGTATAATGTAAACTTTATTTCTTATTAGTTATAGGATTGTCAATTTATTTTGCGGTTCAAAGTTACGCCTTCAATAGATTGGTAACCAAATAATATAAGATGAATTTAGGAACTTTTTAAGTTGCTCAAAAAGCCTTGGTTAAACGTATTCTTATTTACTGATACGCCGTGTTTACTGTGTAGGCCATGCTGAGTTTATGAAGTCCAAATTAACTTGTTATAGCTATTAAATTCGTTTGAAACTATTACTATTTTAATTATTCAAGAAACCTTGCGCATAATGAATATTGCAAATAAGTTGATCTAAGTGAAGCAAAAGAGTCTAATATCATCAAAATCAATATTAGTAGAGTATATGAAAGTTCACGCCACGGCGCGGCGCGGAGGTAGGGTAGGGGTGTTGTGACGTCACTCCATTGTCACGGTACCATCGGCAGCGTGCCACTGTCACGGTGACTGCCGCTCGCCCGTCACTCTCACAAATCAAAGCTGTTTCCCTTTCACAGCGTCGCATCAATCTTTCCGATATGATTTATCAACCTGCGAGCCGTTAAAATGCGAACGCTTTCTCATTAATGTGCCCAACAGGTGAAAATGTCGATTGTTTGGCTACAGATGTGGTATGTGCGGAATAAATTATGACCTGTATGTCTGTCTTACGTGATGATATAATAGGTATTGATTGTAAGATTCGAATCGAATGTGCACGTTTAGAGATGCGGTCAAGCCCATCGGTATGGCGTGTTTTTCGGTTGCACAATAACTACCTCGTCTCGAGGTGAATTGAATTCTCAAATACTAAGGTTGAGATCTATAGAGCGAACTTCGACTAAGTCTACGTCAAAGATACGAACTCAGTGAGGATTTGGAATTTTTAAATCGAACTTTGATTTATTCATTTTTTTTAAAGAAAATCTTTGCTTAGTTTGTTAGTCTGTTTTTCTTGTAAAAATTGGCTCGAACTAAGTCGAAGTTCAATTTAAAAATTCCAAATCCTCACTAAGTTCGTTTCTTTGACTCAGACTTAGTCGAAGTTCGTTCCATCGATCTCAGGCTAAGACTTTATTAACAAACAAGATCTTACGAATACTTCGCTTTACACCCCTGAATATCGTTTCTATATTAATAAATATAGGTAATATACCTTTTGGTATATTTCTACTTCCTAAAGAATTTTAAATAGAATCCTGGTGAGTCTTTTAATATAAAATACGCCAGTAATATTTTGCACGGTTTAATTGATTTTATACATCGGTTTAATAAATCGGTGGTACATCGTTCGGGCTCGACGTTAGGATGACGCGGTTGTCATGCCAACCGAGGGGAGAGAGCCTTTGTCAGACACAGCAATATTGATATAAATACATATTTCATGATACCCACCTACTTAGCTACGTACTTTTGTTTGGAAGACCTCAGGCGAGCTTTATTTAGAACCATATTGAAATATTATTAGGTCACGCCGACTTATTTATTACCACACAATTTTTCAATAGATGTTTGTCATCTCCACATAAATATTAATAACAGCTTATACACCCAGTAGGATTATTAAAAAATGTCAACTTGTTTATTTAAATAGCATTTTTCAATATATGTCACATCAATATCGATCTAAACTTTTAATAAACAGCAATAAGTTAAGATAAAATGCAATAAATATAAGCGGTTATTACGCAACAACCGAACGATGACGTTAATAAGAAAACTTCAAACGCAAATAGCGGATTTCCATAAACCGAGCGACAGGTGACAGAAAAATAAATAGCTACTTATAATACGGCGAACCGACAGTTTGTAATTTGTTTTCTATCGGGCGAGTGGAAATATCAAATGAGTGGATACGGCAGAGCGCGATTGGATCGAACCTTTTCATGCGGGCAAATTGGTTTTCTTTTTTGGCCGCCGCTGCCTCGGCTGACGAGGTGGCGAATTTTGTAGGGTCCCGTGAGCACGGACGTGGGACGCGGAGTACATTGTATTGGTTGTTCTACTTACATATTTGCGTATGTATTTTAATTTCAAACGTTTATGATCAATTTTGGATACAAGTAGCTTGTATTATATTATGTAGGAGCGTTTTGTGAATAAACTCCTTGCAACGGCTTTCACTTGTATGTGGCACCAATTACCAATCGTTTATTTCATTATTCTCATAACTAAGTTGTATTACGTATGTACAATGTAGATGGTTTCTATTATGAGAATTATACAAATCCATCCAGGATCTGCAACGTTATCATAGTATCTCTTTATCGCATTAAGAAGATTGGTCTGGCCAGTGCTGGATAATGCTTGTGCTAACGTATTGGTTAGATATCTAGGTGTCATCTAGATGTATTACTACGGTTTCTAGGCTTAGAATAATGATTCACACATACAACCGACATACAACCAAGCCACCGAGGCAGACTGCTATTATAAATGGTTAAAGTGGGTTATTAATTTTGTCATTTTTTCAGAGACAATATAGGATAGAGAGAGAGAGAGAGAGTTTATGGTAGGGTGTTAGTGGCGTACATATAATAATAATATTTAGTCAGGTGTACAGATCCCGGTGACTTCGCATCGTCACACTTGACAGATTTTTCCAGTTGTGTTTCCTTTTCACGTCGCTCTCTCGTTTTATGGGTCATGCGACTATGTGCGACTATTTTTAATGGACCCGAGAGCGGAGTTTTCATTTTTCCCGGTGATAAATTGACTCCATGCTCGCGATGGATGGTCATCTTTTCCACGATGAAACGTTCATATTTTCGTGACCACTTTTAATTTCTCTTCTTGTCTTTCTCCGGTGTTTGTAATATTTTTAACTTTCGCCAAGCATTTACTCTGTAAACAAAAAATTTTACATAGTTTTGTCATCTTTGTAGTTTACCTTTTCAGGGATTAAAAAAAAACAAACAGTTTATGTTGACTCCGGGCTGATACTAAATTGGAGTAACCCAATATCACTTTGCCCGACCCGGAGATCGAACCCAAGACGAACGGTAGACGGACGGACGATAGTCGTACAAAAATACAACTAAGCCACAGAGGCAGTTATTTCCAATTACTATTAGTTACTCCTGATACAAGTCAATCCAATTTTAAATATTTTATTTACCTCTACAATCATTTCCGATCGAAAACAACATTATAATATTCATGAATAGCTGATATTAATCTCGTGATATTAATTACTAATTATTTACATTTAATTAACGTAATAAAGAAGATCAACTACGTGAGTCTATTGTATTGTTTTTACGTTATTATGCCAACATTATAGAAGGACGGCAGTAAATGTGGAAGAAAGAAATATAGAGGGAAAATTATATGGAAAATTTCAATGGCAAATTTCGAATATAATCATGTCAATCAATCTGAATTGATATATAATTCTTTACTGCCCATGTACATCCCAATGCCCAAATAATAATAATAAATAAATAAATAAAATAATAATGATCGCCTACCTCTAAGAAAAAGAATAACGATTAGGAAGGGGATACTTTAAATCCGGGATATCCGGAGATTTACTTCCAGATAACTCGAATCCTTTCTTTCATCTTCTTTCTTCAGTCTACTATAAGAATAGAAATAGATGTTTTCAAAAATAATCACGAATTTTATGCGTACTTACGAGTGTGTTTAGGAACTTTGTATGATATGTTTAAAATATTATTGTTTTGCATGTTATAAAGTTTTACTTTTGTGGCGTCTTTAGTATACTGGATTCGTTTATAAATCTGGAGGTCTTGTGTTCGAATCATAGGTTAGGCAACATTTTACTTATACGATGTGTATTATCGGGGAATGGTCCTCTCAGAGGGGGTGACGTCATCGCCTGTATGACCTGGTCGAGAAAAGAACGGTAAATCCTTTCTGCAACAAGCTTAAAAAGCGTGTTACAGAATCACATTGAATAGTGGGGAAAGGGCAGATGAAAGCAGGTGTTAAATTTGTTGTATGGATTAGAAGATAAAAGACATTCTTCATATTGTTACATGTTACAGTATATTTGTACACAAGCATTGAATAAGCAACAATGATTTCCCGAAAATAAGATTGTAAATAAATCAGTATGCAATTCGTTTAGAACACAAAGTACGTATACATATGCGCAAGCGCCTTCCATTTATTAGTTTATTGCAGAGTGATTGGGTGTCGGAGCCACTACGCTGCATACGTGACTCTACTGCCAAGTGGTAGGGCACGGCACGGCGCGGCTGCAGCCTGCAAGAAGTGCTAATGCCTGTCCTGAAAGGGTTTCGTTTAGTTCACGATCGTGCCGTTGGATTTTACAAAGTTCTTTGTGTGAGAGTATGTGCACTTCATTTTATACGCATAGCTAACTTGATTTATGCTATAGTCATTAAAACGTTTTATAAATCGTATAACACAAGCACATAATCTGTGTTTCCTGAACAAACTGGGACTCTTCAAGGTTAGAGTGAATAGGTATCTTTTGGGCAGGCGTGTAACATCGTAGACCATATCATCACTTTCCATCAGTAGCCCGAGCACGAAAAACTAATGTAAATGTAAATAATGTGTAATGTATTCGAGTTCGCTGCGCACTAATGCCGTTTGGTTAATATTTCATACAAATTTCATAGACGCGCATTGAGTTCGAATACATTTACGGTTGTCAGAAATTTTCCTGCTCAGGCCGCTGGTGTGATTATAGTCAAACACTTTGCCTGTATTATTGTAAATAAAAAAAAAAAAATAGAATCCTATTTCGGTATCTAACGATTTTCTCGAGACTGAATTTCCCAGACGTTATCATGTTTTTCAAACAACTGTCTGTGTTCTATAAAAATCGTTTGCTTGCGATATCGCGTAACAGTGAGTGGTAGAGCCACGCTGTAGACAGTTACGTCTACTGCACGAATGGGTCGGCTCGACCGGTTTGTCACAGAAAACCGACGTAAAGTGGCAGCTCGCTGTCGCTGTGAGATTTCTGGTGGCCCAATTACCCTCCCTTTCCCAATTTATTTCCTTCCTTTTAGGTTAGCAAGGCACCCGTGATTATTTTTGGGTATCTATAGGCGGTGAAGATCACTTACCATTTGGTGACCCACCTGCTAATAAAAAAAAAATACCGACGAATTCTAAATCCTCTTTATTATCTTTAGGTTGAAAATACTCAGAGGTCCCTAAATAATCCACAAAATAATTCCAAGACACGCATGGACCCTCTAAAATAGATAACAATTGTTTGAGACGCCCGCTATCTCCGTGTCCTGCAAATTGATAAGATCGAGTGTCGCGGGGGTCGGATCCCGCTGCTTTACGTCGCCATTAGCGCACTGGCTTCCGGCTTCGGGATTTGTACCTCGTTTGTATCGAGCCTACAAACTTGCTGGAGTTATGGCAAATTTATGTCAGGTATTAATTTACGTTAGTTGTCGCTTCCAAGTTTGTCTGGGTTCCGCAGGTTCCGATGTAAGTTTGAGACGTGCGGTCTCTTCGCTTGGATTAAATATTTATTCTTGTTTCAAAGGTGCTTTGTATTCAAGTTGATGTATAAGGATGTGGTTTTGTAAGTGTTATGCTCGTATCGAACTCTAAAGCCTCATTTACATCGAGAGAGTTTTGTACAACATATTATGTATACGACAGGAATTTGTTTTCACAAAGCTGCACCATATGATATTGTTTATAAATTGTATAACAAAGTCTTGTCAAATATTGCTTCCTGGTATAATCTCTCCTCTTAATGTAATTTGCAAAGTGACGGGCGGCTCGGCTTCCGGTGGCCGACACACTTATGTAACATATATATGTGCCGCCTCCAACGGGATAAGGTTTTATTTTAGTTGATCGTGTAGTATAATCAGGAACTTTGGTATCAGATCCAAATCCAAATCCAACAGCGGCCCGAGCAGAAAAAAAACTGGCAATCGTAAATGTACTCGATGCGCGTCAATGAAATATTAACATAATATCATCAGATAACAAGCAAATGAACCTTTCAAAAACACCAACAAACTCAAGATATCAAAACTTGTATAACCTAATTACACTAATAAAAGCCCGATTTATAAAAACGCCCATCGGCGACCTTTCTATAGTTCAGGTATAATCCGAATATCGCATCACGTAAGATAAATCGAGAGAGGGATAAGGGCCGCTCCACTGGCGCGGGGAGGATATTAGGTAAATAAATTTGCTCACACAATATGCTTGGTAACTCGATTTAATGGCGATAGAATTGATTCATTCAATTATGAGGAATTTTTAGTGCCCCACGGCGCGGGTAACTTTGTTTTTAGGGTGCAGCGCGCGAGGGCTGGAATTCTCATGAAACTAGTATTCGAAATGATTTGTTGTTACTTGTTTGCAGATGCGTGAGTATTTTATTTTTTTATTTACATTTTGATATTAATACACCATTCAATTTCTTTTTTTGTTTTATTACGTTAATGGTATTAAGATAGTTTACGTCGAATCGTCATAATTAATAATTTTAACATTAAGATATAGTTATAAAGCTCTATTCGCCCTTCAGAGATGCTGGCGTGCGCTTATGTACTCGTACATATGTATTAAGATTCAATAAATATTTCTTTCTTTCATTGAGGTGGGATAAGGATCTCACCTCAATGTGGGGTCAGCGCAATACACTTTTTCAAGCATGTTGCAGAATGGTTTTGGCCTATTTTCTACGACTGACTGGAAGATTTACTACATCTAAGAAATTAGTGTATTTTCCTTCATGTTTTTTTTTATAAAAAAATCACAAACCTGTTCCCATAGACATCTCACGTGTCCTAAATTTGACATGAATTTATGTGCAAACGTCACCGTCCAGGGCCATTAGTGGCACTAATGCTGCCATTACCGGCGGGTAGGGTGGTGGGGGGTCTCCCCACGGCATCTGCCGCTTGTTTTAGGTAATTTATGGGCTGTGTCGACAAGGCCCAGCCACCCTGGGAAAGGTGAGTGTTGCGGTAGAGTTATGACTTACTGGATGTGCTGTATATATAAAGGGGTAATTTGATTCGTGACTGTGTCTGAAATGGATTTTCAACTGACTTCCATAAAAGGAGGAGGTCCTCATTTCGTCTGTATTTTTTATGTATGTTACGCGATATATCCGCAGATGTGAACCGATTTCCAAAATTCTTTTTGTGTTCGATAGAGCTTATTTGAAGGGTGGTCCCTTATAAAAGGTCAGGATCGGATCAAGTTGGAAGTCGGTCAGTTAAGTTTTTGAACTTGTGATTATTAGATTACCTTCTCGATTTACGCCCGGTTCCAATAAACAATCTCAGTTCGAATGTGCAGATAGATTACGAATATTAGCCAATAATAACACAGTTTGAACATGACTACGTCAAATGACTTGATTTGATTGGTTCATAATCGTGATCTATCTGCGCTCTAAACTGAGATTGTTTACTGAGAACGGCCGTTAGTAGTATAACGTTTACTAATAAGAGTGGTTTACCGCCGAATGTTTAAACACTTAAGGTCGCCTTATGTCTCAAAATTGTATGGAGAAAATCAATTTAAGAAGCAGGTAAAGTTGAGTAGCGGTTGACCATTCAGGGCTTAGTCTGTTGATTACCAACTGATTATGAAAAACATAAAAATGAGTTACATAAATAGAAATTTCAAAATCTGTTAAAAAAATGTTTAATGAAAATGTTTTTTTATCATTTATATTCCACACAAATCTCTACGATATTCGGAGAGGTGGTTTGTTACAATTTATATGATTAAAAATTCGTGTTACTCCGCCGCAGTCATTTCCAGTAACCGCAGTGTCAGCGGCAAGATTTCGCACTTCCGAACATTCCTATGTGTTGCGTGTTACGAGTGAAATATGGGTCGGAGTGGCGCGGCGCGGCGTCGGCACAGCGCGATTACAGACCCTACGCGTGAACTTTGATAAATACCTGCATGTTCTATTCAATCTATGTTTCCTGCTCGGATTTCTTGCGTACACGGTTAACGGCGCCGTGATTTCTGCACAAGTTCCTTGTTTAAGCGTGTGATGCTTATATGTAAGGATTTATTTATTTAGTACCACAACGTATAATAAGAGAATGGTTTATTTATACACGATAATTTATTGAAAGCATGACGTGGAGCTTCAAATGGTATTAATGAATGATTAGTGTAGTATATACAGTTTTTTTTTACTAAATAAAATTAATAAAATAATATTAGCCTTTTAATATACTGTCCCACTGCTGGGCTCGGGCCTCCACTACATGTGAGAGGGATTAGGCCTTAGTCTACCACGCTGGCCTAATGCGGGTTGGTAGACTTCACATACCTTCGAAATTCTTGTGGAGAAATTCTCGGGTATGCAGGTTTCCTCACGATGTTTTCCTTCACCATTGTAGTAAGCGATGTTTCACAATGAAAACACACTTAACATAGAAAAGTCAGAGGTGTGTGCTCTTTTTGGAGTTGGTCTCGAACCTCCGTGACTCGTCTCGGCAGTCCGTACCATTCCCAACTGAGCTATCGCTGCTTTTATTACTATTGTTAATTAATTACATGACAAATAGTTTTGTGCAGTTTTTTTGTTAATAGTATAGCTAATTAGTTTTATTATGACAAATAGTTGTTTAACAGTATGAATAGGCCGGTTCCGTCGAGGAAGTGCCACTGTTTTAAAGGAAAATGTGGTTTTCTTAACTGGCTGTTGCGTTGTTGTTAGTCTTTTAGTATCCTGAGTTTCCATGGATTGCGGAGATCAAATCCCATTATAAAATTACCTACTGATTAGTCGGACGCTACTATACGCCGCATAACAAACTTCATACCTCTTTGAATTCCAAACATGACATAACATAAGCTCACGCCTGTATCCCCGAAGGGGTAGGCACAGGCGCACTAGCGAACTAGAACACCCACATTTCGCCGAGCTTAGTTCCGTCCCAGATGTGATAGGAGGCGAGCCTATCGCCATATCGGGTACAAATTCCAGACTCCGGGCTGATATGGAAAAATCCAATATCACTTTGCCCGACCCGGGAATCGAACCCGAGACCTCAGAACCGTAGTTGTACCGAAATACCACCACGCCACCGAGGCAGTTTGAATTCCAAGTAAGTTATAGTTATATATCACAATGAGCTACGAATAAAAAACAACATTGCTCTTAAATGTTCAAGACGCGTGCCATTTGTAAAACTACAAACATTTTATATCACTTATAAACATTTAACACAATATCACAACACGGGCAGCGGACGAACTTAGGTGCATTTTATTTTTCAATTACAATTGTTAACGGCATAATCAGGAGATATCGCGTACAATCGCAGTGGGCCCAGCTAATCCAGATTTATACGAACAGGGCCGGATTAAGGTGGCGTGAATTACACATTTATAGGCCATAAAGAGTGATCCGGTGGCATGCTGTACCTGTACCAGTTGGATATAGTTATGATGTGCACTCGCCCGATTCATGCATACAGGGTGCTCTAAGTAAAATGCAACTTTGAATCGTAGATTTAAATTGACTATACGTACTGATTTTTTAAGTTTACGCGAATGTTATACATTGAAATAAAACCATTTTTACGGATTCTATCACGATTTGGTCACCGGTCGGACCGACCCGTGACCTTCGAAACGTCGGCAATAAAAATTAAAACCAAATCGTGATAGAATCTGTAAAAATAGTTTTATTTCAATTGACTATACGTGATATTTTCGTGTTTTTGATTGAATATTTCTAAAGCTACTTTAAATTTATTTACCTGCTAATACAGAAATGCAACTCAAAAACTTGGCGCGGTGTTGTATAATTTGAAGGCGCCTCACCTGTCAGAATAGGGTATATAGTAGCGTTTTGGTATTCGGGGATTAGTGTAGCAATATTTAAAGTTTAAACAAACTTAGTGTAAAATATAGATGAAGTGGAAGCGTTTAAGTAGAAAGGCGGACCGTGGCAGAAGGCCATGATAACGCCAGACAGAAAGAAAGAGTGTAGAATATAGACAGCGATTTAAATCTCAGCTATAGCTAGCTACTTTGTGGGCTTTTGTAACACGATGTGAAGGGGACTGGTTTCTCAGAAGGGGTTGACGTCAGGAGCCGGCCGATCGTAAAAACTAAACATATTTTTTTTAAAACATGCTTAAAAGGTGTGTTGCACCAACCCCGTATTCTAGTAGAATAGAGGTAGACAAGCCTATCACCAAAATGTACAGATGACCGCGCCTATTATAATTTCTCACATAACATAACATAAGCTCACGCCTGCATCCCCGAAGGGATAGGCAGAGGCGCACTAGCGAACTAGTACACCCACATTTTGCCGAGCTTAGTTCCGTCCCACATGTGATAGGGGGATTATTTTATTATTTGTGCAAGTGAATATCTGTAAGTAGCACCCTGTATTGCACGGCGTCGGTAGTTAACGGTGGCGTGCGCGCGTCTTGTTGCGGGCGAGTTATGTGCGTCGCCCACGCGGCCACCGCTTGCCGCCGCGCCTGCGCACTCGGGCGCCTCGCTGCGAAATCTTCATGCAACGCTTCCGTGCCTATAAGCCCACATTCGCACAAGAGCCTTTTCAACGTGCGTTAAAAAAGCGTTGAAATGAAACATATGACTGCTACCTTAGTATATTTGTACGTCGTCTTTTGTTTTCACTTTTTTCCTTGCATTATATTGTTTAAAAATGAAAGGGACAACCTATGGTTAAAGATAAGCAGCGCTTAAATATTTTTAACTTAAAATATTTTTAACAAACTAAATCGATCTCTTCGCAGGAAACTGCAAATTGTCTAGTGTAACCGGAGCCTTACTCTTGCATGTAAATTGGCTATTAATACATCTTGGTGATACAAAATCTACCACTGCAGACACACGGGTATTCCTCAATTCCCAATAACAGTCTGACATGACCAGTGACGTGCATAGACATTTCGATCAGGGTAGACAAAAAACTTACATAATTTTTTTTCAACTCTTGCGACACCATCATAGTGATTATCATATCTGTGTCGATTTAAAACATATTCCGAGCATTCCTATTTTGTAAATCTGTATTTAGTCATAATTTCATTATTTATTTAATAACAAATTGTTAGGGTAGACAGTGTCTCTATGTCTATATGGACTGCACGCCACTAGACATGACGAATTACGTACCATAAAAGCTCGATACACAACTAAAGATAAGTTAAACAAAATTCTCCGCGGTATTAAATCATACCGAAAATCTTCGACTAAAAATTTAATAACGCCGTCCCCCAACTATAAATAACGTTGTCCTCCGCCAAGCAATCTGGCTTGCAAATAAACCACGTTTTAAGTGGGGCTAAAACGCACTCGGATGTTCAAATGTCGACGCCATTTGTGCTTGTAGCCACTCTTGTAGGGATTTCGCGGTAAGCACTCCGGAGGGGGCTGACGTAAGAAAATAACATCTATATGAAATGCATATCAGTTTATTGTTAGTACCAACTTGATTTTTTTTTATAGCAGAGACTGGCAAACGAGCAGGTTGGTCACCTGATGGTAAGTGATCTCCACCGCCCGTAGACACCCAAGACACGAAAAGAATCATGGGTGCGTTGCCAACCTAAAAGGAAGAAATGGAAGAGGAGGGGAAAAGGGGATTGGGAAAGGAAGGTGGGAAATGGACCACCGGAAATCTCACTCACGGAACGAAACGCGACAGAAAGCTACCACTTTACGTCGGTTTTCTGTGAGACTGTGGTAGCAAACCGGTTGAGCCGACCCATTCGTGCTGTAGACGACATGGTCTACAGCGTGGCTCTTCCACTCAATTCTCACTGCTGAATTTTTTTAAGAAAGGAATGGGTTGTCAATTTGTGTTTATACATAATTTGTCTTTTAATATTTCGCACCATATTTACATACATAAGCTCATGCCCGTGTCCCTGAAGGCAGAGGCGCACTAGCAAAGTAGAACGCCAACATTTCACCGAGCTTAGTTCCGTCCCGGATGTGAAAGGGTGCGAGCCTGTCGCCATACCCAGCACAAATTCCGGGCTGATACTGAAAAATCCAATAACACTTCGCCCAGCGCGGGATCGAACCTGAGACCTTAGGACGATAGCCCTATAGCGCACGCAATACCTCTACACCAACAAGTCAGCCACCCCACAGAGACACTATTTATTTCCTTCTGTCAGAAATTCAAAAAGTAAGTAAAATTATTGGGTCATTGGCAAGTAATTACCACTTACTACAAACACATTATATGAGAATAATTGCAGACGTAATCATTATTAGCCACAGACCCACTGGATGTCCACTGCTAGACATAGGCCTGACTCAAAGACTTCCAGATCGACGTGACTGTTGGAAGCCGATATTCAAGTGTAAGCTTGTAATAGTTTATTGCTATAACCGTATAAAATATCAGAACTATGTGATGGTATAAGTGATGGTACATTAGATGGACATGTCATAAATGGAGTGTTATATGGATTAATTATAAATTTGAATTGTGATACACAATAAATTCGGCTTTTAAATAAATAATTATATGCGTTGTTGCCGAGAGGGACACAACTATTATCACATGTACGGCTGAATCCGTGAATAAAAGTTAATAACATTCAATAAACTAGTGCAATGACAAGTTTCGCAATAATATTTTACATTTATAAATTGTCGCAAAGAAAGAAAACTTGCAGAAGCTCGCGCCAAAGGAGAAAAAATAAAGAAGCAAAAATGACAAGATGTTATTTGCATCGCGCTAATGGCCGCTGCCGTAATGCGGGGGTAGGTGAACAAATATTTCTTTATCCACTCTCGCAATTTATTCAAAACTCGGTTTATTCGCCTTTCCAACGGCAGAAGTCGGAAGGGAAGTCGAAAAATGGTGGCATTTAGATTTTTTTTAAGTGATTCGCAAATCATTCCGCTTAATCGAATGACCTTGTTTGTTTGCGGTTTTCTTTTTATTATCTTTTGTATTTTTGCTTTTCTGCTTTGTGACTAATATATACAGTTTTTTTATTTACTTAAAAAACGTCAACAATGTTTCTTAGGAAAAACTCAGAGGTTTTATCGTAGCGAGGGCGAGGTCACGAGAATGCTTCTTATCTAAATAGCATGACCGCCCGATACCCACTCTTCACCTGCTGACTTTATGTCTTCCCCGGGTGAGTGCGGCCCCGCATACAAACGACTACAACCCTCTACCCTCGGACTATCCAAAACTCGTAAAACTTCAACGTGTATACAGTATACACATCAGTTTTATGTGAAAAAAGTTGTCAGAAGCGTCAGAACCGTCACGTCGGCCCGCGAATTATACGAAAAATGCAAATTAAAATAACTCTCAAATCTCAACTCAACCGTGTCGGAGCTTAATCCGCGAAGTGACAACGGCATTCTGACGAGGCGCCGGAGCTGGGAATTATTAAAACGAACGCCAACTTTTTCACTAAGCCCGTCGCAAAGCCGTTTCAATTGCGCTGCGCTGAAGATAATTCCGACTGACGTCATCTTTTTTCAAATTCTCGACTCGACTCCGTTCTCTGTGCAGCAATTATAACATTTCCACCGGTTGGGAAAACAGAAACACGTAAGAGAGAACGCGTCGGAACGCACCGTTCGTAATTTAAATTTAGATGGAAATTTAATGATGCATTCACAAAGGGCGCTCGTAAAGTCGGTTGCGAGATATTTTTTACGAGGATCTCGCGAACTATTGCGCGCTTAACGACTCCGAAGCAAGATCTCCCTCCGCTTTAATGAGCGCCCGATAAACGTGTTAACTGCCTCGACCTTATTTTTATGCCGATGTAAATTTGCCGAGGAACGTATTCATTACTACGATTGCGGGTAACGGCTACATTAGTGGACATTAAATTTGCAAGAGACCAGTTGTAGACGCAGGCCTAGTCACGTGGAATAATAGGTGGGGCGTACGACAGAGGCTAAGGTAGACCTGGTCATGTTTAATATATGAGAGCAGGCGACGCAGCGTCGGTAAACACGGCCCAACCTTCACTCACGTTGGTCGCTGTTTGCTCACCGTTCCAGTCTCCAGAGAAAATATGTTTGCTCTGTATAACTAACCGTAGCTTGCTTAGAGGCTGAGCGGCTCTGTTTTCCCGACGTGTTTCCTCTGTGACTCTACAAATATTCCACGTCCGAATTTTAAAACCTTTCTACTATATAGCCATACTTGTACTGTGTACATTCCTTGTGACCTTTTTAAATTTTTATCAATATAATATTTTTGGGGATTTTTTAACTGAGTATACTACTAGCAGTAGCCATTACTATTCCTATCGCAATTATGTCTTCCTGGTACTATTAAGTAAAGAAAAGTGTCTGAAAAAATAAATATGAAAGTCTTCAAACACAAAATAGTTTTTTTTCCAACATCTTACAACGCCGATTTATTAGTTTTGTTTTAGTCAACAATATGTACTCCTAGTTTTATCTATAATCTTTAGTTTAATCTTGCGTTTCCCCATATATAAAAGCTTATTGAATAAATGTATGAATTCGGTTAAAAATACTAATCTAAAATCTACATCCATGAACAAAACATCACGTCGCAGCGTCGCCAGTTGTATGTAACTCTAGTACACCTTTGGCGTCACAAATAAAGCTTATCATAAGCCAGTAAAAGGTAAATACCTGTCATTTTAAAGATGCAATAATAAGTACAGTCATCAATTTTTGCAGAATACAAAGAACCCTTTTTCGTTGTACACCACAGAAGCACAGATAAAAAACAATCTTGAAGTACCGTTGAAACTCGATCGATATTTGAAATCATAACCGATGTTTGTTGAAGTACTAAGCTGCCGGCTATAATCCTCTCGGCCGCGTACAACTCCACTTAACAAACGTATAAATAATATTCAAGGCGAGGGAACATATTCGAGGGTACGCTTTCGAGGGTAGTTTGACGGCGTAACGAATCGAAAAACCAAATCATCGAGTAGCACCCCTACTGTACACCGCTACATGATAGTTTACAAGCGATGCTGTGGAGTAGTTATTGATTCTTTTTTTTATAACAGAGACTGGCAAACGAGCTATGGGTCACATGATGGTAAGTGATCTCCACCGCCCATAGACACCCAAGACACAAAAAGAATCATGGGTGCGTTGTCAACCTAAAAGGAGGGAAATAAGAATTGGGAAAGAGAGGCGGGTAATTGGGCCACCGGAAGTCTCACTCACCTTACGAAACACGACAGCAAGCTGCCACGTCGTTTTCCTGTGAGACAGTGGTATTTAAACGGCCGATCCGGCCCATTTGCGCTGTAGACGTAATTGTCTACAGCGTGGCTCTACTTCTAAAAAATCTATATCAACATTAATTCCTACATGAGTAAGTTATAAAATGTTGTACGATTTCTGTATTACAGTATGGTGTGGAAAGAAACCGAACTAAAGAAAAATAAATTATTTGAAGAAAAAAAAGAGTAAAAGTTACATATAAATAACTGAAAAGATGATTGAGTACATTTTCTCCAAGAATAATGTGTGACTGCAGTTCAATCAATAAAAGATTGTTTAATTACGGATGTAGCTAAAATTGATGTTTTTAATAAACCATGATTTTGTCACAAATATGTTATACCAGCCCGCCTAGCATGCGCGCCACGAGATATCCCAACAATCGACTGTCGAGATGTTGTCTTCGTGTTGTCTACAATATTGTATGAACGAGGACAACGAGGACACATGTTGGTGTCCTTAGACAAATAGAGAAAACCAGTTATAACAGGACAAAAAGCGTAGACAAAATGTTCTCGTGGCGCGCATGCTAGGCGGGCAGGTGAGCGTGTTTTTACAATTTCAAGTATTTTTTGTACAAGTCTACTCCATGCTTTTCTATAGGGTTAAATCTTTAGGGCTGCCCCTTAGCGGTCTGTGAAGAGTGCTCGTCGTAGTATTTTTTATATATTTTAATTTTAATTTCATATCGGGCGCTAATGGTGGGGCCACAGCCCTGCGTGCCGAATCGCACCAAGTTCAATGTATTCATGGCGTAATAAAACTTAATGTAGCGAATGAACTAATATTGTTTTATTCAATATTTAATTTTCAAATATAAATTTGGGCAATTTTTGCGATTCATAAATTTTGTTGGAATATTTCATGTTTGGAGGGTGTGCGAGATTGATTTAAAGCTTTCTTGAGGTCATTGACTCGGACGTTACGTTTCGACGATACTAATTTAGTTTCATCGAAGTTGTTTGGTTATAGTATTCATGTTATGTGATCGTTCGCATTTTTTATTTGTTTCTATGATAGAAAATGTTTCTGTAAAACATATAAAAGTAAAACAATGTCAAAAATTAATGTTATTGATAACGCTTAATAAGAAACTGCTTCAAAGATTTCTATTGCACTCCTTGAGACATTGGCTAAATATAATTTATTTCTTTCTTTCTTGATGGCAACACACCCATAATTATTTTGTTGTCATGTATTTTTATGGTCAGTGGAGATCATTTACCATCAGGTGACCCACCTGCACGTTTGCCAGTCTTTGCTTCAAACAAAATAACATGAGTTTGAACCATAAATTCTCAGCTATGCAGGTTTTCTACAGGAATAAAAATTAAAACCAAATCGTGATAGAATCCGTAAAAATAGTTTTATTTCAATGAATAGCATTCGCGTAAACTTAAGAAATCAGTAGGTTTCCTCCAGTTTTCGTTCAGTTTTGGCGTAAGTGATAGCTGATCTGAGATAAGTGGCACGAACATACGCTACAAAACCGAAACTTGTACAACTTACGCCGCGTCTTCTGCACTAAAATGTTACACAAAACCACAGAATTTCTGCAAATTTTTGTCTATGGTCCATTGTTCCATGAGCAGGAGACAGCGAAATACGTTGTTTTGTGTAGGTGTTTGTTGTTTATATGTGCAGGAGACGCGCCTTTAATGGTTAAGCCAAAACGATTCTTTGTGACAAGTTGATCATCAAGTGTACGGACAGTGTCGCTAACCTATCTACTCTTCCACAATCGACCTTAATTTTAATGAGAAATAAAATCAATATAGAAGTATATTAGGGCTTGATTGAACACAGTAGCCCGAGCACGAAAAACGAATGTAAATGTAAACTCGCTGCGCACTGATGACATTTGATTAATATTTCATACAAATTTCATAGACGGGCATCGAGCATGAATACATTTACGATTGTCAGAAATTTTCCTGCTCGGGCTGCTGATGTAGGTACCAGTAAGTAAGGGATGTCACCGAGCATATGTGCGCTGTTCCATGTTCGCTAAATGATGTTTGTCCTATACTGTTTCAAATAACCTTTAAGCCATCGCCCCTCTGTCCTCACGTACTAAACAAACATTCGAAGTCAAATCAGCGCCGAGTTAATCCGTTTAGGTGCGCGAGCCCACTTGATTAAGTTTAATTTATTTTAAAAATCAGCGAGAGTCGGCTCGCCTCCGGCCGCCGGCTCCCTTCGAAATACATTATTCAGTGTTTTAGAATAATTTTCAAATTCGATTACATAGGACCGACCCTCTGTAAGTGGGTGGGCCGGGCGGCACCGAGCGGCGCTGTACGCGCGGCGGGTGTATTTAGCCAACACGGGGGTCTCCGCCGCGTGCGATTCTGATTTGAATATGCGTCGCACGTGGCGTCCCGCGCCCCCGGGACCGCGCCGATCATATTTCAAACGTCACCGGCGATGTCTCACTCAGATACTATCGGCCGATAAACGGCCAGATACCGCTGGCAAGGGTGGAAATAGTTCGGCCGCGCTTCTCCGCACCGCTACGCCACCGCGCCGCGCCGCACCGGCGTCGCTCCTACAGCTATTTTTTACCCCGCGATTATCGCCTGCAGTTGACACCTAAATATTACTTTTCGCTGAACGCGTTCGTATAGCCCTATGCGTTATACAGGCATTTTGCGGTTATACGCTGCTCGCGAGAGCTCTTCAAGTTTATTGACGTGACATATTTCACAGCGATTTCACGTGAGTTTTTCGTCTGGTATAATATGGCCCGATAAATGATTTGAATTCATGTTTGATAGCACAGTTTATTTACAGGAGATAGCAATGATATCATGTCATCGTGGAGGTATAAAAGATGCCATCAGTTTGAGTGATCATTTTGTGTAGAGTTTTGTGAAAAATATGTATGTACTGATTTCGTCATGTTAATAGTAAAGTGTACGCAATCGAATATCGACGTTATCAGCACGGTGAACAGTTTAAATATGAGTGATATGTGTCACACCACATCACAAGTATTTCTCATGGCACTGCAGTAGCAGCACAGCAGTACATAATCGGTGGGAGTGCTGGCACGCGGCCGGCACGGTGCGCGGGCGCAGGCCGCGTGCGCGCCGCCCGCCGCCGCACGCGTGCCACCGGCAAGCCATTACCGCGACGCCGCGCCCACGGTGGCGAACTGGACAAATACTTACATAGATGAAGAAAACAGAATCGACACCATCAAATTCAAGGGGTAAAAAGCTTCTCGGATGTAGAGTACATCACAGTAGCTCACGTTAGTTTTATTGACATTTCACATGAGCGACTACGTAAAATAGTTTGTATGAAAAACGTCAATTCTCCACGTAAGCGCTAGAGGCGTTTGGGTGTTTTCATATAAATATTTAACGGAGTCGCTAGCGAGAGATGTCAAAAAAACAACTCATGGTCGGCCTACAGTTACACATTGCGGTCATTATAATAAGTATCTATACAGAGATTTTTTTATTCACAAACGGAAACTTCCTTAAGACTGACACAGACCTTGGTTTATACAGTAGAGGGTGATAATTAAGGACATTCTTAAATAGTGAACACAACATGCACAATATGATGGTATTTCAAAGTACCTATGTAGTTGAGACAATAACGTCATTAAGTACAACAAGGATTTTCATCAGGGTCTCATTACGTCTGAGTATTTTTAAGTACGCGACGTAACGTTGTATAGGAAAATAGTCGACAAAAGGAACGGAAGGAACCAATATTTGAAACGAACGAACTCTACGGCTCAGGAACTATGATTGACCTTCTGTAGGCAATACATATTGTCTTATCTATCTCGTATTATTCTATGCCGACAGTCTGACAGCATTGATGCGATTGCTACCGAATGGCACAAGCAAATCGCCGAGTAATCCGCTAGTTGTATCGCGAAATCGAGATATGACGGAATTAATTTCGGTCGCCGGCCGCGGTAATTGAAAATGAAGTCTTAGCGTGACAGATGTAAACTGGCGATTAAAAGTAATCTGGATTTAAGAGATCGAAACGAGGGATAAACGTTTTAGCTTAAACAGATTTTTGTCTGGTGCTAGTGATCTAGACTGCGATTGAAAAAGGGAGGGGGGGAAATTGGCCACCGGAAATCTCATTCACCGAACGAAATACAACAGCGAGCTGCCGCGTTACGCCAGTTTTCTGTGAGACAGTGGTATCAAACCGGTCGAGCCGGCCCATCATTTTTTTGACATTTACTGTCTATAGCGTTGCTCTACCATTCAAACTCTTATAGATACCGACCGATGGGTAATAGCCATTAATTAATGGCTAGATATAAATGGTTTAACATTCATGTTTCTGTGAGAAAGATATGTATAGTATAAATACCAGCAAAGTTAAATTATAGGCAAACATAACGTAAGCTCACGCCTGTATCCCCGAAGGGGTAGGCAAAGGCGCACTAGCGAACTAGAAACACCCACATTTCGCCTAGCTAAGTTCCGTCCCAAATGTGATAGGGGGCGAGTCCGTCGCCATATTGGGCACAAATTCCAGACTCCGGGCTGATATGGAAAAATCCAATATCACTTTGCCCAACCCGATCGAACCCGAGACCTCAGAACGGTAATCGTACCGAACGCCACCACGCCATAGAGGCAGTCATTATTATAATGCACTTGAAATACTTACTTTAAAGTTAAGCTAACTTTACATTACAAATAAAATGTCCATCGACCCGAACAAGACTTGTAAAGTTTATTGAATTCACATTGATTTAATAATTCGTGTTGTGATTGAGCAATAGTCTAAATGAAGGGACAAATCAAAAATGCTAAGAAATTCAATAACCGTCCGCGACTCTTTGGATTGTCACCCCACTGTATTCCTTGTCGAACTTTACTTACCAGACTAATTTGATAATAATTCTTACGGCTCGGCATGAAGGTTGATATTCACTTAGCAGGGATGTTCGGAGGTGTAGTGCGCCCCAGTGCTTACAAATCCCCGAGATTGAGTGCGGGACACCACGGCGAGGGCTCGATTATTACTCTGGTCTCGTTCTCGATACACCACTCGATGCATCGCGGGGGTGCGGCATTACACCGAGTGCGTCTCTGGCTTTCCATCCGATTTGTTGACCGATCGATCCGGTCCGCGGCGGGTAAAGTTTGTGAAATGTTTGTTTTATTGAGAATGTTGCGTTGCATGAGTGTTGTATGTTTTAAAATGTTGTAGGTTTTTTCCGTTGTTGTGGACATGTATAGTATTTTATAGATTCCTCTACTATAGAGGTGCAGTGTAGGAGCTCAATATTCTATTGCTGGTAATAATCACTGAAAATGTCTTACTATAATACTCGTAGCTTTATACTTGTCACTTATTACCACCGTCATACAGAAAACCGTTGTAAAGTGGCAGCTTGCTGTTGCGTGACGTATGGTAAGTGAGATTTCCGGAAGCCGTAATACTCCGTAACCCGTATTCCTTTACTTTAAGTTCGACAATGCTTCAATAACCTTCCTGGTATTATGTGTGATTATCGGTGGCGAATATTGTGATCATCCATTTACCACATACATGATGGGTTGTCAACTCTGCTATAAAAAAATCTCACCTCGAATCTTCAGCAATAATACGGAAATACCAACACATCCACTATTTCGATAGAAATCCACCAACCAGTCGACAAACAAGTCTACATTTCATTTGCCCACAGCAGAATTCGGTGTTGAGGCATATGTTGCACGGAATTTATTATTTTATTATGTTTTTATTTACTTAGTCCGCGGAGACGCATGTTTAAGCCGACGTTTATGATATTCTCTTGTGGTTTGCAATTGAGGGGTGAGGTTGCGTTGATGTACTATTGTTTAATCTTCACCCTCGTTCTGTCAAGTTGATTCACGGAGTTAGCTTAAATCAACTGCAGAAATTGTGTGTACAAATACTAGCAACGGTGTCTTGATGTGTTTTAGACTGAAATATAAAGAGCGAAATTCTAAGGAGGATTTGGAATTTTTAAATCGAACTTCGACTTAGTGCGATTCATTTTTACAAGAAAATCTTTGCTTAGTATAGACAGAACAGAAAGCTGTTAGTCTGTTTTTCTTGTAAAAAATGGCTCCGACTAAGTCGAAGTTCGATTTAAAAATTCCAAATCCTCACTGAGTTCGTTTCTTTGACTTAGACTTAGTCGAAGTTTGTTTTATAGATCTCGACTAAAGCCTAGCGGCACGAGCAGGAAAATTTCTGATAATCGTAAATGTATTCGAACTCGATGCGCGTCTATGAAATTTGTATGAAATATTAACCAAATGCTATCAGCGCGTAGCGAGTTCGAATACATTTACGATTTACTTTGCGTGTTTTAAGCGTCATAATAATACATTATAAGAAATTTAGTTCTTACATTTATGAAATACACATAGTGAAAAACGTTCAAATACAGTTTTGCTTCATCGGTCAAAAATGTAATATCCACAACTATGTCGAATATCATGAAAAAAAAACTCGCAATATTTACAAATTGCTGTCTATTGTTGAGCCGCAGCAGATAGATCGGTTGAAACTTTTCCAAGCGTCGGCATACGATTTCCAATGATCCGAGTACAGAGCAATATTTCTGCGCGGCACAAAGTGCAACCGGCTCGGCGCGGCCCATCAAATCACGCCGCAAATGGAAATCATGAATATTGAATTTAAAAGTCAAAATATTTATTGTGTCGATATTAAATTCCATTTTGAATTTGGATTTGGAAATATGAACTTAAAAAGTTCATGTAATGCACTTACATGCTCACTTAAATGATAACTTAGAGAAAAAATAGATTACAAAACTTTAATGATAAGAATTTTAAAGAAATATACAAGACATGATTAAAATTCCAAAATGATTTGAAATTATTATAATAGTGAAATACTAGCAATACTTTTTATTACTAAAATAAAGCGTGTAATTATGCAGTTTAATACTTTATTGCTCTTGAGCCATCAAAAAATTATGATTAAAAACTAATTTTATGAAGATAAAAATTTAAATAGAAAACATTTAAAAATCGAACTGCAAAATTAAGCAGCATTAATATCTAGTTGTCATAAACATAAACCCACACATTGACAAAGTGATTGACACGGTCGTACATTTTGGAGCAACTCAGCGGGGCACCGCAAGGGGTTATTAAAAAAACTACCGCCGAGCCGCCTTGTTTCACCGCAGATTGGGGCGAGGGTCATTATATTTGCAGCCATGTTTTATATTTAATAGAAAATAGCACTTACAGTAGTTTATAAAATTGAAGACAGAATTAAAACAGTGCGAAGACTGAGGGCCACTTGCAACACTTAGATAAATCTCGATTTACCACAAATCTTGGTTTAAAAATATGAGTGTGCTGTAGCATGGAATTTTGATGGGAAGTCTGACAGGGTGGGCGTCGCTTGTTAAAATTGTTTCATATTATTATCTAGAGCTGTGTTTGTTGTGTTTAAGTAGTATGGTTTAATGCATCAAACTTCAGTTGAGATCGACAGTATAATGTGAAAACTTTTTAACCGGTGATCTTTGATGAGTTTTGCTTGCTGCGTTGGCTGGCTTTGTTCAGTCCATTCGCCGAGTGAAGATCATCTGAGGGGTATCGCATTGGAAGGAATTACCGCCTTTATCCCAGCAGGACCTTGAGATCATCCACATCTGGGTCATCAGCATCTCATGGTCATTGTGAAAACATAATTGCTCTATTTACCTTGACATTGGCTAAACCATCGCATATGCGTGGAAGCCATTATTTTTAAATTCTTTTAAATCGATTTATCCTACAGCTCTTTATTTTTAAAAGAATTTAAGAATAATGGAAGAAGAAGAGCTGTAGGATAAATCGAGATAAAGTGTAACTATAGATTAGTAATAGAGCTGCAAATCGCTCTAAGTAAGATGCGACATGAAGTGGCCGTTTGCTGTTGCGTTTCGTTTAGTGAATGAGATGAGATGTCAATCGATTGGGTTAGGCCTTAGTCTACCACGCTGGCTTAATGCGGGTTGGTAGACTTCACATACCTTCGAAATTCCTGTGAAGAATTTTCGTAGGTATGCAGGTTTCCTCACGATGTTTTCCTTCTCCGAATAACCGAAGTAAGCGACAATTCAGAATGAAAATATATTTAACATAGGAAAGTCTGAGGTGTATGCTCCATTTTGGAGTTGGTCTTGAACTTCCAACACTCGTTTCGGCAGTCCGTACCATTCCCAACTAGGGGGTGACCACCATCTCTTATAGCAGTATTATTATAGTCTTACTTCGTTTTTTTTTGTACGGGAATCGGTACAAGTAAGATTATAGTAATATTGCTATAAGAGGTGGTGGTAACCCCCCTGAGCTATCGCTGCTTGTTGTGATTGTATTATTTTATTTTTTAGTAAATTCGTTAAGGTGCATCTCTTGCACTAAAGTATTACACAGAACATGGTATTTCTATATTTTTTGGTCTACGGTCCATTGTTATATGAGCATGAGACAATGAATAACCTTGTTTTGTGTACGTTTTCATGTTTTGTTTCGAAAAAACATGTGCAGGAGACGCGCCTTAAACTAAACATAGTCCGTAGACACAATGCACTTGTCAAAACGGATCGCCGATTTCAATAGCAGCTAAAAAGTCTGAGAACCCCGTTCTACGCAGGGGTATCACACCGGAGGGTCTCACTCTCACAGATGGAGGCGATAGATAATGGGACATGTCGCGACGGGGTCCGTTAATAGATGAAGCCTTATTTGAATATTGTCCTCGATTGGCGGGGGGTAGTGTAAATTAAATTTGTGCCAACAGTGCAGGTGCCCTGCGCCCGACGGTCTATATGATCTGCGTAATTAATTCCAATCAATACGAATTTAATTTGAATAAAAGCATCTTAAATTTTATTCTGTTAATGGAGGTATTATTTACTTGTGCCGTTTTTCTAAAGTGTAAATTCAGTTTAATTTTGTTTTACACGAGCACGGTAAAGAGACTACAGTGGCTCTGATGGTAAGAGCAGCATCATAAATAAGAAGTTTCATATACATATGTCACCTGAGAAACGCTCCATCTAAATTGGGTTAGAAATGACAAGATCAGCCTTCTAATATTAATGTCTCACCGTTGGGCATCGGTCTCGCCCTCTTAAATGTAAAATGTGTTACGCCTTGTCCAGCACACGGGCCTAATGCGTGCTGCTATACTATATATTATTCTTGGGTAAGTTCTCAGATATACATGTTTCCCCATGAAGTTTCTTTCAACATCAAAGTAAGCGATTTTATAATGAATGCACATTAACAAAATTGGGGATTGGTTTCGAACTTCCGGCAGTCTGTACCATGCCAAAATGAGCTTACGTTTACTTAAAATCATCGACTTCAAAAATTGATATAATAATTATATTGATATTTTTGAAGTCGATGATTAAAATAAATTCGAATATAAAGGCATGTGTGACGCGTGGTACAGGGCACAGGCCGAGTGAAAAATGAACGGTTGTCGACGATACATCGAGCCGTGTCGCTGCCCGCCTAATGAACTAGAACGCGATAGCGTGACCCGCACGCACCATGGGAATTAGCTAAATATTAGCAAATAGCAACAAAGTGGCCGAACGTTATTATTAATATATTGTTACATAACATAACATACGCTCACGCCTGTATCCCTGAAGGGGTAGGCAGAGGCGCACTAGCGAACTAGAACACCCACATTTCGCCGAGCTTAGTTCCGGCCCAGATGTGATCGGGGGCGAGCTTATCGCCACATCGGGCACAAATTCCAGACTTCGAGCTGATATGGAAAAATCAAACATCACTTTGCCCGACCCGAAAATCGAATCCTCCTCAGGACGGTAGTTGTACCGAAATGCAACCACGCCAATAGTTCGGTGTGTCATAAAATCGTGTTTTTTTTTGGTTTTCTTTAACTATTATTTTTAAGGATATAATTTCTATGACGTGCGATGGATTTTACGTTGCAAAGATGTCGTTGTAGTTTTTTTTTTGAAAACATTTGATTTTATTTGGTAAAGTAATGTAAACTCCTACACCATACCTACGATCTTTCCTCTTTTAAAGCATATTAAGATTTCCGAAAATAGTTTTTCATTCATTCATCATCAGCCATAGGACGTCCACTGCTGAACATAGGCCTCCCCAAAGATTTCCAGATCGACCTGTTGCAAGCCGGCATCCAGCGACTTCCTGCGACCTTTATCAGGTCGTCGGTCTACCTTGTAGGTGGAAGTGCTACGCTGCCCTCCAAAATAGTTTGCTAACCTGGAACTTAAATAATCAGGGTGACTTTAATGGTAATTTTGGAGTTGGTCCCAAATGTTTTAGCGAACAAGCCTATCGCGTTATCCGGAAAATATTTCAGACTGGTATTAACGGTTTTTATGAATATTGTGTTGGAAAAAATACATTATTGGTTATTAAAAAACACAGATCCCAGAGTGATTTCTCGTAAAATTACTTAAATGGAACTAAATGAGTGGCGGCCAGGGGAAAAGATGTCAAAATCCATCGCACATGAGCCAATAAGCCAAATTGAAATACCTCCGCGCTGTACGAGTCTTTCTGAGTAATTGGTTGACAGAGCTCTACTCTCGATTAGTGATGGATTTATCTTGACGTTTTAAAACGCACTCGATGGTTTTTTTTATTTGTTTATGAGATTTGCTCGCGGTTACCCGCGATGAAGCTTTCCCGTTTTAGTAAAAGTAATCTATGGCGATAAACTATCGGTGTGCAAATATGCATTTTGGGTCGTAGACAAGCATATTAGATATTAGTGATTATTATTTATAGGCTCATGACTGTATTCCTGAAGGGGTATGCAGCGGAGAACAAGCGAACCAGAACACCTACATTTCGTAGAGGTCATTTCCATCCCAGATGTGATAGCGATCATATCATAAGATAGTAGATATTTAAAATATTGTGTAAATACTTACTTGTATTGAAATAAAGTGGTTGATGCCAGGCAGACAGCTAGCTGGTCAAGCCAAATCCTTTTTGCGATATTCTTCGAAAAAAGTGTGTTGCGCTGACCCCACAATAAAGTGGGATAAGGGCAGGTAGAAAAAAACTTGTATTGAAATATGCTTTTAGAATAATAGTGGTTTGAACGACTCGAATACCAAATCTTCTTAATACCATCATTGTGATTTTTAATTAAAATTAAAAGTTAAATTGCTGAACAGTGTTAAATTGAAACATGCTATTTAATTCATTCTGGAACATCGATAAAACTTATCGATACTCACACATCACGTGCAAGCGTTTGGGACCTCCCTTTGATTTGAATAGAAATACCTAACATTAAAAATATAGGGTGTTCCCTGAATGGGCTGGAGGACAGCTACGGGCAGCATTCATTCGCTAAGTGAAGTTCTGAAGCTGGCGGAGATCGCTTTACGCTAACTCCGCGATTCAGGATGTGAAAAGGCAGTGAAAGACACGTCCCGGCACAAGTTTTGTCTGTCCCATGTAGGTAAAGGTCATTGAAAAGTATATTGGCCTTTATTCACGTGTTTTTTAACTTCATCTTCCAATTTTGTGTACGTGAATTTGGTTTAGAGGACAGAGTTAAGTTGCGTCATAAATTTTATTTTATTTACTTTCCCAGAGAGGGCTGACTACAGGCAGGCAGCCGATCGTTAAAAATGAAGCCGAATCTTTTTGCCGCATATTTTAAATTGTATGTCACGCTGACCCCACAGTTGTGTGGGTTAAGGGTATAGCAGTATAATAAAGATTATTCTTAACAGTCTTTAAAAATATCCTTATTCAAAATACCAATATTATTGTAATCATAATATATTCGTATGTATCCAAGTACATCAATATATGTTTATGTATATATGTATGTTAGCATAGTATATTTTAAGTATTTTTTGTAGGTTTTGTGCACCATCGTTTTTATCAAAAAGTATCTATGTCCATCCAATGGTTGTCTGGTAGGAATCGTTTAAAGCGATAAGACCATTGTATCTACATAATTTTAAAAGCATAGTCTGTATTTTTTAAATTTTCTTTCTTTCGTTTGTAAATGTGTGTACAATAAAGCATTTATTATTATTACCTCAAGGTATGTTATATGTTATGTGGTATTTACTCTATTAATTTCCTTTGATAAACCTATTATAAAAATCTAATCAGACCAAATTAACTGCTCGAAATGCCAATCGTGCATTTCTGTCCATTTGTCTAATAAAGAATTGATATGGCATTTTACATAGGCATGGCACGGCGAGCAGGGTTGTGTGCAATGGTGCATTGGCTCGGTCATACAGCCCAGTGACGTGATGCGCGACGCTCCATCACGTCCCGATGAACATTAGCTTTTAGGCTTCAATTATGTACAATTCCGATTACCTTCCATATTTTATGATTAAGGGCTGATTTTGAATAAAGAAATAACTTTTATATGAAGGATAATTTTTAAGATGAGTCATACGTTGTCTTGGAAAACATCAGAAATGTTTACCAAATAAAAAATATCTAACTATCAAAAATAAAATCAATAAATAATACTACTTCGTGATTACTGAATATTTTCATCAGTGCTAATACGTAATACCTTTATTTGCTTCATATTAATTCGAGTTGTAAGGAAATCTGTTTTACGAGAATCATTGTTGCTGATTAAATTAAGACGATATTAAACGTTTATGATCGGATAACATTCGAAATCTAAAGGGATAATTGTAAAGGAGTTTTATATTAAACGATTCTGTTTATTATTGTAGCATGTATATTAGCTACTTATTGGCTGGTTCCATAAACCTTCTTTTTTTCTACCTGCCCTTATCCCACCTTAATGTGGGGTCGGCGTAACACACTTTTTCAAGCATGCTGTAGATAAGATTTGGCTTAGTTTTTACTACTGGCCGCTTGCCTGACGTCAACCCCCTATGACCCAGTCCCCGGAAAATAAAATTAGAAATTTACCCGACCTGGGAATCGAACCCAGGACCTCCCGGTCCACAGCCAGTAGACCAAGGAGGCGACTAAACCAATTGGTTCCATAAACCTAAGCAACACAAATTACAAATGCTTTCAAATTAATACCTAAGCACATTCGAATATCGTAACGGCATATTAGTAGAAGTTTTTCCTCAATTCTCGACGGCACTTGATTAACTCAGCTCGATCGTAATTATTTCCCCGTCCCGGGTAGCCGCGAGGGATTTGTATAATCCTGATTGGGTACGTATTGCGAATCGATGGAGTGTGCCGACGCACGTGTCGTCCGACCATTATCTTCATTTTGCGATATTCGCCAAATGGTAGCGCCCCATCTTTGATTTACTTTTGAAATTGGAATGTTGATTAATTGAATTATGGGTTTTATTTTTGTTAGTGTTGGTATGTTCTAATTATGATTAAATGCCTTATTTTAATTATTATTTCTTATGACAGCCTGAAATGATTTTCACATTGATTGGTAGAGCTACGATGTAACAGATATATCCTCGAAGTATCCCCGAAGGGGTAGGCAAAGGCGCACTAGCGAACTAGAACACCCACATTTCACCGAGCTTAGTTCGGTCCCAGATGTGATAGAGGGCGAGCCTATCACCATATCGGGCACAAATTCTAGAGTCCGGGCTGATATTGAAAAATCCAATATTACTTTGCTCGACCCGGTGATCGAACCCGAGACCTCAGGGCGGTAGTCGTACCGAAATACAACTACGCCACCGAGGCAGTGTTAAGTGGTTAACTAAGTATCTCAACTTAACTTTGGACATTAACCACTCATGATTCTTTTTAGTATCATGGGTATATAGTGAGCCGATCCATTTGCTTGTATATCAGCCAACGTTGTAAAAAATAATGGATAAGAATTTAATAAAACTTTGAAATATTTTCGATTGCCCTCAAATAAAGGCGTTAAAGAATAGTAATTAATAAAATAGCCGAGATCAAATTAAAAATTGTCCTAATAAAAAGGGTATTAAAGTAGTCTGCGTGGCAGCGAGCTCGGCCGAGTCGAGTGCCGAGTGTCGACTGGGGAGGGACGATAACGTGACAATAGGAATTTGCTGTTCGCGCCGACTGCCCGCACTCTAATCTAATTATAATTACGTACTTTCTTAATAATTATATTATTACTAGTTGTTGCTTTCCTTCGCGGGTAACACATAATAATCGCGTGATGTTGCACACGGTTTGGATCTCGTGATAAAAGTCTTTATTTCTCGGGATTGAAAGTTGTTATATGTTTCTGAAGGATAGGTTTGTATTAGTGCGAGGAATTTCAAAGTCGATGCAATAGTTTACGGTATTACCACATATAAAATAAAAAATTAGCTCACACCTATATCGCTGAAACTGTAGGCAGAACTAGCGACCAGAACACCCACATCTTGTCGATCTTATTTCTGTCCCAGATGTGACAGCATGTGAGATTATCACCATATCTAGCACAATTTAGACTCCGGGTTAATACTGTGTAGGTAAACTCAATATCACTTTACCCGACCTGGAGATCGAACCTAAGACCTCAGGGCGGTATTGGTACCGCGCACGCAATGAAACTACGCTACCGAGGCAGTTTTGTTTGCCAGTTTTGTTAAAAAAGAGAATAAAAATACAAAGTGTCTGAACTCCAGTTATATTAAAGAAAAACATTTTCCTGATTGACACATTTCCAAGAAGAGCTGCTAACTGGAGTTTAACATTACTTTATCACATAAAAAGATACATTAAAAAGAATTTGAGTTTGTTTAGTTAAACAATGTTAAAGCGAAGGGGCTCTGCGAAATTAAACCTAAAGAGTCAGGATTTTTCCTTTAATTCTTTTGACGAACTCTCTTCAAGTTGTTCAAAGAAGAGAAGTTCGGTAAGATCGTGCCCTTTACTTGTATAAGTGACATTGTCCGTACAATAACCTGAGTGAAAATTACTGGTTACTATTAAATAGTGGTACAGGTTAATTGTATTCGTTCGATTCATGTTGGTGAGAGACGATTATGTTTCGAGTTTTTGGCGACTTCTACTATAGATTTGTGTTCTTGCAACTGCCCTTATCCCACTCCAATTGGCTCCAACATATTTTTCAAGCATGTTGCAGGGATTTTGTCAGGGATTGATGCTTTGTGTTTGTGTTCTTCCATCTGCCCTTATCCCACTCCAATTGGCTGCAACACACTTTTTCAAGCATGTTGCATGGATTTTCTCAGGGATTAATGCTTATTTTTTACGACCGGTTTTCTGCCTTGCGTTAACCCCAGGGGATCCTGTTCTGGACAAGTCGTGTCATAAATACGCGTTCTTGTAAATTTGAAAAAATGTGGAGTTTTATACGACTCATACTACTAAGTTTACGTTCAGACAATGGGATAACAGTGCATTAGATATAAATGGTGCGTGTGAACGAATATGAGAAACATAATTACAAAAAGCGACACCAAAATTATTTCATATTATTCTCTAGAGCTGTGTTTGTTGTCTTTAAGTGGTGTGGTTTAATGCATCAAATTTCTGAAGATGAAAAGTATAATGTGGAAACTTTTTAACCGGTGATCTTTGATGAGTTTTGCTTGGTGCGTTGGCTGGCTTTGTTTGGTCGATTCGGCCAGTGAAGGTAATCTGAGGGGCATCGCAGTCGAAGGAATTACCGCCATAATCCCAGCAGGACCTTGAGATCATCCACATCTGGGTCTCATGGTCATTGTGAAAACATGTTTGCTCTATTTACCTTGACATTGGCTAAATTATCGCATATGCGTGGAAGTCATTATTTTTAAAAGAAGATGAAGAAACCAAGCGAGCCATTCCTTTTGTGCTATTGACGTTACTGTGACTCTATCAGTAAAAAAAACTTTATAAAAATCACGTGCATGCTCTGAACCGTTGACAAATGATAAAATAAATTTCAAAATCTCGACTAAAATGACAAGCGACCAATAGTAACATCGGTGTATGCCCTAGGCTTTCAATAAACAATTGTTCACCTTTGTCGGTATTCTCAGAAAGGTTAATAACAATGGTCTCATTTTGTTGGTTTCGATATTGTTTCCCAAGTTTCGGCAGTGAATCGACTTCAACTGACGAGTTAACTTCTCAACTCAAGTTGTTTGCTTAAACAATTTGTTGTTTGTTTATTGATATCGAAACAAACCGTATCTGTATTTGTTAGGATTTGTTGTTTTGCATTTCCAAATTCCTTATCATGCATGAAATCAAGAAAGCAAGTATTTTTTAGAATTCCTAATTCTTTTATTTCTGCCTGCCCTTATCCCACTTAAGGTGGGTTGGGGTAACACACTTTTTCAAGTAGGTTGCAGAAAGGTTTTGGTTTAATTTTTACGACCTGTCTGATGTCAAACTTCTCTGGGGAATTCAGTCTCGAGCAAATTGAGTTCGAAAAATCGCTTTGCACGCCCTGGGATTTGAACCCAGGACCTCACGGTCCACAGCCTATACATTCTGCGCCTCGACCAAGGCGGCGACTAATATTAAATAAAATACACTATATTCGCCACAATTAACACCATAATGAAATATCGTAGAATAAAATGAAAAGAATTCAATTTAGACCAAGCGTTCGCCAAACTCAAACATAATGTTTTCTAATTAACGTTAACAGCAAGATTATTTTGCCATAAGCCCCAGCCCCCACCACAGTTACTAATCACGGCTTCAAACGGTCGACTCCCCCCGCACCCCCACAAACCCCGCCGGGCCCGCTACCTCGCCCTGTCCGGCCAAATTGAAAATATATAAGTTCACACATGGAAACTCAATAAGAGGTATTTTATTTTAAATTAATTGGAAGAAGATAGGGTGAATTTTCGATTCTCGCCTCTTTGGTCTTGTGGTAGTATGCATGGGCTGTGGACCTGGAGGTCCTGGGTTCGATTTCGGGCAAAGCAAATTTTTTAATTTAATTTGCCCGGGACTGGACCCCTCAGAAGGGGTTGACGTCAGGCAGGCAGCCGGTTGTAAAAACTAAGCCAAATCCTTTCTGCAACATGCTTGAAGAAATGTGTTGGGCCGACCCCACATTAATGTGGGATGTGGGCAGGTAGAAAGAAAGTACGAATTTTCGATTATATTATCAATTCAGTGTTAAATAGGTTAGCTTTCTTACAAATTACACTTTATTCACTTAGAGGGATATATTGAAGGAGTCTAAGGGCGACTTGCTTGCGCTAATACTAATCTAGAGTTACACCTTATCTCGATAAATCCTACAGCTTACTCCTATCTTTCCAGATTTAGGATAAATAGAGATTTATTGCGGAGCTGCAAGTGACCGTAAGAAAAGTGAACTTCTTAACTAATAAATGCTTGAACTCTACGTTGAAGTCTTTTATTAGAAGTCATGGATGGACGTGATCAAATGAATATAATATTCTAGTTGTTGTGGGTGACGCCACTCCCATGATGAAAGTCTTTTTCCTGGATAAAAATTACCTACTCTGCTTTATCCCCGATAGTGTGGCTTTTCAATAGTGAGAGAGTTTTTTTGAAATTGGTTTAGTAGTTGTGAGTATTACCAATTACATCCAACTTAACACATTTGACCTGACTGCCTCGGTGGCGTGGTTGTATTTCGGTACGACTACTGTCCTGGGGTCTCGGGTTCGATACCCGGGTCGGGTAAAGTGATATTGGATTTTTCCATATCAGCCCGGAGTCTGGAATTTGTGCCCGATATGGCGATAGGCTCGTCCCCTATCACATCTGGGACGGAACTAAGCTCGGCAAAATGTGGGTGTACTAGTTAGCTAGTGCGCCTCTGCCTACCCCTTCAGGGATACAGGCGTGAGCTTATGTTATGTTATGTTACCATATTGTTAGAGATACATATTCATTCAAATCTCTATACTTAGCTGTTTTGCCCTCTAAGCTATATGTTTGAAAATTAGATATAAAATAACTGACAGTAATTGAGATATTAAAACCCGAATTACCTCTTGAGCTGCAGCAATAAGCCGTATTCATAACAATACCAAGAATGTCGGCAACGTAATATCAATTTATAATGCTAAAATGTTTTAACAATGAAGTTTTTTACGATAGAAGATTTGCAAAATATTTCACGCAACATAATACGCAAACAATGGTTCGTCGTCGGTGCGAACTGCGAAGCCATTTTCAACGGCACGGTACGATAAGACCGCACTCCGCACGCGTCTCGCTGATTTCGTAAATGCATCGCGTTTTTGCAGAGACGAGCTTCCTCCGTGGATATTTTATAGCGCTCAGTTTTTATTGGTCCTGTTCTGAGCGAGCTAACTGAATTACACGAACTATTTGCAATCGAAACTAGGAAAAAGGCTGTTCAATAAAAGCGAACGGCGCGCTCGGAAACATTTTCTTTCGTTTGTTTCCTTTCACATTATCGCAAGCGAAGGGGATGAGGCGGGTCCGGCTGGACGTACGGGCCTCGCATTTAAAAGCGATATAAAAAACTTGGGCCTTTATTTCGCAGGATGACCTAAGTGGCCGGTCGGACTGTACAAAAAGCCCTCTTGGACTTACCTGTATTTTTCCACTTATTTATCCGACGTTTTTACATTCGCACTGTTTGTTGGTACAGCGCGCTTTGTCTGTTCGGGAAGATCCTGTTTTTTAACGAGTACTTAGGGTCTAATTAAAAGGAAAGCTCCACACGGACAGTGGAGGCCTTTTGATGCCTCCTGTTATTACGTTTCGTGTATAAATTTAATTTGCCTGGATGGAGTTTGGAGTGGCGAGCCCACGTTACGTATTTTTGGGTGCGTTATTGAATATACTGAAGTGGATGTTCCTCGAGTGGTCTCTTATTAATTCTAAGATTTGTAAGTTGGTCCGTATGAGTGGATACTGATCGTCGGGTTGAGTTGTGTTTTTGTTGTATTCAATACAGTCAACACAGAGTTTGAGACGGTTCGGCGGCGCGGTCGGCGCGGCGCGGCGGTCAACACCAAGGTCGGGGCGTGTGAGCACATCGTCACACTGTATTATCGGCCGTCACAGTGCAGTATTAGATTATCTGACAAATGTAGTGTCCAAAAAGGTGTTCGTGTTGTATTTAAGGCGTGTAATAAATGCCTATCGGCGATCTTCATTGTTGGACACAAACGCGTGAAATGTTAGTATTGAAATTAAATATTGATTTAAGATTGATTTAGTTCCGAGGACGCGACGTATGCAAGTTACGTACTTCTTTCTACCTGCCCTTATCCTACCTTAATGTGGGGTCGGCGAAACACAATTTTTCAATCATGTTGCAGAAATTATTTGGCTATGTTTTTACGACCGGCTGCCTGGTTGACGTCAGGTTGGGATCCAGGACCGTGCAAATCAAATTAGAAAAATCACTTAGCCCAACCTGGGAATCGAACCCAGGACCTCCCGGTCCACAGGCCATTTATGCTGCCACTAGTGACTAGACCAAGGAGGAGGCCAAGGAGTAAGATATGTACAAGTAGATACGTAGATTAATTTTGTTTTAGTTATAGTTGAAAATAATAAATCAATCAATAAGTAACTAGGAGTTATAGATGAATTTGTTGAAATAGCGTTTATCAAATACGGCCTCAGACTTTTGACAGCGAGTTTTATTTATTTTTAGTTTTATTTTGGTCTTCGACAATAGTACGTAATATTCACATGCGATGGGCAATAAATCGAACGGCGAGGTAATGAGGAAAACATGATTGCTCGAAGCATTACCAGTGACTTAAGTTACATCGCCACTAAACGTCAATGCGTGATTGACGCGACGCAAGAGTTGACTCCCGCAGTCGTCATTACGAGTTTTATCTTCTGTATGACAGATGGCGCTATAAAATTTATTTATTTTAAATCAGGAACGAAGAATAACTTCAAATAATGAGAGAGCACGTGTCCTGGATCATTATGCGAGTATTGGCTGAGTCTCGAGATCTCTCTTTGATTTACTGCCTTACTTTCGAGCGCACTAAATCATTTTTGTATAGAACTTGAGAAACTATTAGCTATTATTAACGGTGAACTACGAGAGCCCTTTGTGCGGTCTCGACCCGTCCCCGATGGATGGATGATACTTTTTGTACGAGCTCGATTTTGTGATTTGCGTGGCGAAATATGAATTGTTGTAAAAAGTTTTTTACATGTAATTTATGGGAATTTATATTGGATTTATGTTAACTTTTTTGGGATTCAGCGTGGATGTTTATTTATTATATCATTTATAATATTTTTGTAACATCTTAATCGAAAAAGTCCGCGACGCGAGTCGGTGTCTTCTTATGTAATGTTACGTTTAGAAGATCATCTGAATACATCAAGTTTATTTTTTTATTTATTTTTAAACTTTCTAGTATCTTCATATATATATTACTAGCTTTTGCCCGCGGCTACGCCCGCGTGAGAGTCTTGACAAACATTCATTCCCCCATTACATCCCTTTAGGGGATTAATTTATGCATGTATTATACAAATAAACTTTCTTCTAGAATCACTCTATTTATTAAAAAAACCGCATCAAAATCCGTTGCGTAGATTGAAAGATCTAAGCATACATAGGGACAGACATACAGCGGGAAGCGACTTTGATTAAATTATGTTTAGAAAAAGATACCCTATCTTCGGGGCAGTCGGGTTAAATGGCCCTCGTCTGGATATTACAATGTATTCGCTTACCCAAGTGTGGAGTCCACATCTTCATATTAACTCTTCTAATCCATTAACGCGAACAATCAAACATGGTTTTGTCTCTTTTTGGGTCAAAATTTATGAATGCTATTAATTACCGCATGTTGGTGTCGTCTTTTTGGCGAACATTGGATCAAATATTGGCCATCCAATAATACCTTCGGTTTAATTTATGTCTTCATTGTTTTTATCTCCTTTCTTCTTTTGTGGTGTATCCCTGCTGGGTAAATTTGAGGCTCGTATTCAGTGTATGGCATTTGCAACGTGCATAGACTTCAACAAATTTTAGTCATAGATTTTAAATGTTGATAACGTTACGTTATCAACACTTCCTCTTGTATCCCCGAAGGGGTAGGCAGAGGCGCCCTAGCGAACTAGAACACCCACATTTCGCCGAGCTTAGTTACGTCTCAGATGTGATAGGGGGCAAGCATATCGCCATATCGGACAAGGTCACGCATGTATCCTTGAAGGGGTAGGCAGAGGTGCCCAAGCGAACTAGAACACCTACATTTCGTCGAGCTTACTTACGTCCCAGATGTGATAGGGGGCGAGCATATCGCCATATCGGACACAAATTCCAGACTCCGAGCTGATATGGAAAAATTCAATATCACTTTGCCCGACCCGGGGATCGAACCCGAGCCCTTAGGACGTCAGTCGTACCGGCAGTCAGTAAGTGAGTGTTCATATATTTTATAAAACCGTGAAAGTTCCTTTCTCCTCTTGTTTGTTTTATTTATCTTTTATATATAAGACATTTCGGCTGCGATCTGGGGGGTCCTGGGTTCGATTCCCAGGTGGGGTGTGGTGTTTTTCTAATACTGTTTGCCCGGATCTGATCCCCGAGAAAGGGGTTGACGTCAGACAGGCAGCCGATTGAAAAAATTAAGTCAAATCCTTTCTTGAAAGCATGCTTGAAAATTTTTAATATAATATCTTTAGTTTATTATTTGTGCATAATTTTTTACCGCCATAATATTTTAATGTAATATTCACTTGTAATCAAATAATCAATATATTCATCGCTTATTACACAGTGCGCCATTGTTGAACGCGATGGTGTTTTAATGGGGTGGTTGGTGCCGCGCCGTCTGCCAGCTTTTTGTGAAGCCAGTGACCCCATGCGGGTCGAATCTTCGCGAAAACCTTTTATTATAGTTTGTTCTCAATTTTATATTACAAATTTTATATCTTCAATAGCATTAATTTCGTATGTTTCTCGAATTACTAGTGGTTAGGATTTTTTCGAGCTTATTTCCGTCCTATGTTGTGATAGTGTAAAATGTGACCTTATCGGACAGATATTTCCAAATTACTCATAATATATGATAATATATTAACAGTAAAACACATTTTGGTTGGTCTATTTGGGATTGGAATCCAGGACCTTGGGTTTCTCGTCAATAACTTTAAACCTACCAAGCCGATGAGGTGATTTCAAGCGCAACTACGACAGTATTCAACCCACCCATGAACCAATGCGTTCACTCAATTCATTCATCTTTATTGTGAATGTAAAAAAATATGAATGTAACTGATCGAATTACAATAATCCCAATAAAACTCAAACATTTTATTATCAGTAATTTACGTTCCGCTTTTAATATACAAATGAAATTAAAAACAAACCATTAAACGATTTTATACGAGAATCCCTAACAAGGACGCTTCCCTTAACCGGATCGGGAGCACACCTGGGTACTCGAAATTTACCCTAAAAGGTCCCAAACGACACTCCTTATCGGTACCGAAATGTAATAAGCTCCAATACCAACAAAGAAAAATAGGTCCAATTAGGCTTGTTTTACGGTAGTAATTCCATTAAGTTCAATAGGATTGTGTTAGTAGCATTGGACATAAGTCATTCCGGAAGCAAGGAGTGCCGAGATGGTAGATTTAAAAATGGAACGTTTGATTTGCATTTGAATAAGAGCCCCCGGCGACCCAGGTGCGCCTGTACAGTCCAACCCAAAAGTTTGTCAACATTTTTTGAGTAAATTCGAGTTAGCATGGAATTAATACAGACGACCACTGACCAGTTGTAATCGACAATGTTGGGCGATTTACATACGGTTTAAAAGTTGTTCGCGGTTTTGAATATGGTGCGATAAAAAGTCGTGTTTTGTTTTGTGCCTGCCTGTACTGGTTGTAGATCTACATGAGATCGTACGACATTGTACATTGTAGCGCAAAGGTGACATAACACGTGTTCTGCGTAAATAAATAGATTTTCATTTGAAATACAAGAGACCGATATTAACATTGATACTTAGCCCCAAATACTGAAACTATACTTAACTCCGACTTACATTGTTATGCGTCAAACAATTTTAGATGATTAAAATTAATAGCCCTTGCGACTTTAAGTTGTTTCAGTTAAAATAACACAGTCATTAAATTAAACACTGTTTTATCTGTTTTACTCTCAATTTGACGTTTCAACGTTCAACCCGGATTTAAATCATCGCCTCAAATGACGTAGCTTTAGTTTGATATTTATATTATAAACAACAAGGCTGCTCTGTCACCAGAAATGTGAGAGAGTCCAGTAATAATATAAACTCACATCAATTTCCGAGCCTTTCAAATTTCCTCACATATCCATCATTGTCTACGCGCACTGGTCATTTTCCTCGCGTGTCTCTAGAAAAGTCTAATTTGCCTATTTGTACTAACTCACTTTATTTATTTATATTTTTTTACGTGTGGTCTACTTACACGTATCTGAAAGCAATATTTACAATCTTTTTACCTCCCCTTATCCCACTTTAATGTGGGGCCAGTGCAACACATTTTGCAAGCTTGTTTTGCATATAGTTGCGGATTTCGCTTAGGTTTTACGACTAGCTGCCTGCCTGACGTCAATCCCCCTCTAGGGGATCCAGTCCCGGGAAAGTAGTAAAATAAATAATAATAAATACACCCAACAGTCACATACATAGTCCTGACCCCACACTAGGTGTAACCTGTATCGTGGGTATCAGAAACTACGAGATACTTTCGGTCTCACAACACCCAGACCCGAAACAAATATCTATGGGCCACACAGACATTTGTCTCGGTGCGGGAATCGAACCCGCGACCTCACGTTGCCCGCTGCCCCACGGAGGCTGTCGCTACACTACTTACAATAAGTGTTAAAAAATTTACCATATTTGGTACATTAAACATGTTTATACATACAGGACAAACCAACACACGCTTGGGAATGTTATAACCAAAACGTGTTCAACCACATATCTTTTATCTGTCGAGTATATTTTGAGGCATTGTTTGGTTTTTATCGCGGAGAACAAAACACTGCGTAAACGGTAGCGCGATTATCAGAGAGCATGATCAATCTTGTATATTTTTTGTTGTTTTTTCTTTCTTTTTTTATAAAGAAAGCTGAGATGAACCGCCGGCCGATACGCGATACGCCGCGCCTCCGATAAATTCGCCCGTTCCTGATTTTGTGGTTTCAAGTGTCGGGTTCCTGTTAAAGCGCGTTTTATGCGTGGGAGTTTCTCGATATGCTTCTGAATATGTTTTACACGCTTATGTTGTGTTGTATTAAATTACCTGCCTCGGTGGCGTGGTGGTATTTCGGTACGACTACGGTTTTGAGGTCTCGGGTTCCATCTCCGGGTCGGGCAAAGTGATATTGGATTTTTACATATCAGCCCGGAGTCTAGAATTTGTGCGCGATATGGCGATAGGGTCGTCCTATATCACATCGGGGACGGAACTAAGCTCGGCGAAATGTGGGTGTACTAGTTCGCTCTCTGCCTACCCTTTCAGGGATACAGGCGAGAGCTTATGTTATGGTATGTATTAAATTACAGCTACCAGTGGCGTACAGTTGAATTTATGGTTATTATGTTCTTTTAGATTGATGAAGACCTGATAATTCAGGTCTTAGATGACGATGTGCAGATTAATATTAATTATCTTAAATGATTGGCAAACTAGTTGGATAATCATGGAATGAGAAGGTTCAACTCGATGAGAAAAGAGAAATAAGGACTTGGCATAACTACGTGTTTACTTTGAAGCCGGTTCCGCCATTTTAGTTTCGCGATTTATTTACATGTAAGTTGTAACCGTGTCATAAGACTACTTATTGATTTTGTTGTAATTTTTTTTATTTATTATTTTATTTATAATAATACTAATTTCGGAATGTGAAGAAGATGCCTAACTGTTATGTTACTGGAATATTTTTTCGAGTCGCCATTTTGGTTTCTCTCCATACATTAGGCATGCTTCATTTTTTCGTAGTCATGCCAAGACCTTAATTTTCTTTTGTCATTGGTTCAACCACGTACGAATGAATAGATACCGATAATTCTAAAAATTAGGTAATTAAATAGTGTTGTCGATCTTTAAGAAAAATAAAGAATTAACATAACATAAGCTCACGGCTATATCCCCGAAGGAGTCGGCAGAGGCGCATTAGCCAAGTAGAGCACCCACATTTCGCCAAGCTTAACTCTGTCCCAGGTGTAATAGGACGCGAGCCTATCGTCATATCGGGCACAAACTCCGGGCTGATACTGAAAAATCCAATCTCACTTTGCCTGACTCGGGGATCGAACCTGAGACCCCAAAACGATAGTCGTATCGCACACGCAATATTAGCACACCACCGAGGCAGTCTAGACTTTATTTTTTGTAGTTATGTCATGTAGCATTGTGTGACATAGTGGAGTCATAGTACCACGATACTATTCCTCTAGAGTCATATCTTTCTTTCTTTCTTTCTATGATTTGGCGAAGTTTTTACGACTGGCTGCCTGCCTGACGTCAACCCCCTCTGAGGGGTCCAGTCGCGGGCAAATTAAATTAGAAATGAAATTAGAAAGTCATATCTTCCACACTACCTATATCGAAGTTATGTTATTATTATCACACATAACCAGTTTCTATGTTGTAATAAGTTTTGTCTTTAGGTTTAGTGGCTGGCAATTGTATGGCATTGGGTTTTAGGCCATTCAATTTTAAAACTATTTCTAAATTCTACGTTAATTAATCATATTTCAGACCTTTGAACATAGTTGCATTACAAACATAACGAAGACAGTCAGCACGAAACAAACCCAAACGTTAGGCTGTAGGCACACTGCACAACAAAAATCCCGTACAACTTGTTACCGGCGCGCTTCGAGCCGTGAACGCCGCTCAACTATTGACCTCGTTAGTTCAAACAAAACGTCACGGTGGCGCGTGTAAAACAACCGCGCCACTTTACGTTCGCCTTTTCCTCTCGAAAATAACTCATCTCGACTTTTCACGAGGTGTCATTAATTCAGGGGCTTTGTGGCGGCACCTGCAGCCCGCGCCCGCTCCCGCTCCCGCCTCCGCTCCCGCTACCGCTCCACGCTGCGCTCTAATGACGCGACACTCGACGCCTCTGTTATACTTTACCTCATTAACAAAATGTCGTTTGACGGCGGGATGCGGATGCGGCAGACGTTGCACTTATTAATCCACCGCAATAAAATAGCAGCTTTTTAATTTGTTGGAGTAGGCAATGATTGTGCTTAATTGATTGTTAATTGAAGTGTATCGAACGGTTAATAGGATTATTGATAGATGTAGGCTGGATTGAAGTGTAAGCGCTACTTTGGTTGAACAGATGTCATGTTACATATTAAATAGGCATATTTAATACAAACATACACTCACGGGGTAGGCAGAGATAACGAATTTCCACTTGCTACGATCCTTACATACCTCTTCGCCTCATTCAGTGTCATTTAATGACATGATAAACTAAATCAGTTGTATTAAATAGTCATACGCCCATGTATATGTGCCACCTCCAACGGGTTAATACTTAGGTAATAATAATGGGTTTGACAATATGTAAGTTACAAGTAATTTTTAGGAATGCTAAATTTAAACCGTTTGTTTTTTCCACACACTAACTATTTGACGCAAGGACATTAAGGAACAATCAATATTTAGAATTAAGTATTATTAGAAAACTTGGAGCAATGTGTTGAGGAAGATAAGTTTAGAGGGCTAAACTTTAAATAATATAGAGGTAGAATTATAAATAACTTATCCCAGTTTTCTAAGATCTAATTTTAAACACATCGGTGTTAGAAATACACTTGATTGCCCCTCTTACACGCCAAATATTAATTATTTTCACCAAAATATTTAGCACAAAGAAAATGTGCGTGAACAATAATAATTTTTGATTTTCCCCGGGCGCGGCCTGAGGCCGGAGGCCCGAGAGACCTCGCTCGGTTCTTTTAATTACTGCGCGCTGGGCGGCCGACTCGAGAAAATATTTAGTCGCGCGTCCACGCCAGCCCTCCCGTAATTACTAATGAGCTTTACTTAAGTACATGTATAAGAGACACTGTATTTAAATACATATAACTGTGAATGAAATTATTTTTAATGAAGAAAATATAAGATTTCATAATGTCGGTATTAATTAAATTTAATTGCTGGTGTTGCGTGATTGCTGTTGCCACTTTTCAATTAATGTTTGGAACATCGTTTTGTTACTTAATTATGTGAATGGGATATTTAGATATACAACGTTAGTTAGAATGCAATTATGCATTCTTTATTGTGATACTTATCGTATATATGTGGAATGTTTTTTTTTCTTTCTACCTTCCTTTATACCAACTTAATATGGGGTTGGCGCAACACACTTTTTTCAAGCATATTGCAGAAAGGATTTGGCTTAGTTTTAAGATCGGCTGCCTGCCTGACGTCAACCCCCTCTCGATCCAGTCCCGGACAAATTAAATATTAAACATCAAAATGCTTGGTCCGACCTGGGAATCGAACCCAGGACCTCCCGGTCTACAGCCCATATATGCTGCCATTTTAAAAGTGAAAGGAAATTCAACATAAAGCGTGTATAAAATTCATTTTTTAAGCACGGATAGTGCACATAAAGACAAAGCTGCAAAATGTTGTTTTATTCAATGCACAAATATAGTTATGAAAATATAAAAAACAAGACGAATAAAACATTCACTTATGCGGATGAAAGATTCATTTGAAGAAGTAGGCTGCAGCCTACGGGAGGCGCCGGGGAAATAAGAAGAAAATCTCCGAGAGCAAATTAGAGGCGGACGAGGTTCCGTAATAAGAGTGGACCTAGGGACTGGCTGATAACAGGGATGGCGCTTCTACCTATTATTTTTCCATCTTCCCCACTACCCATTGTGCTTGTTTGATGACTATGATATGTGCATGTGATGCGTATCATGCTTTTAATTAAATCATTTTCATCTAAATGTATTGTAGCACTAGTCTAAGTAATGTGATTTAGGCTTAGATTTCACTGGAGGCAGTTCGAAAAAGTTTATAGTTTTTTCTAAGGATGTAATGGTTAAGGGAGGTTTAAACTTTTATCTAAGATTTTTATTTACATAAATTAAAAAAAATATGACGGAACATATTTTAAGGTTTATCTAAGCTTCTGTTACTGAAGTCAATCAGTTTTAATTGCTTTCGGAAGAGATAGGTAGAGGTCCATTTGTATCTACTGTTCACCTAAATTATTTCCGTCTTATGATATATTTTTATGATATCTATGTACCTACGCTACTCCAAAACGTACGATACTCAAAAGAGTTACGTGTGATTAAAATGTGATTTTCCGATTTAGGATTTGAACACAGGACTTATAGGATTGTCATATACAGAAATTCAAAATTCTTCTGCCTCTAACCCATTTAAGTTACTTTAATAAAGTATTTCAAAGCAATTTTTTTATAAATTTTATTTTCAAAATGTCAACAGCACTGGTAGTTAGACACACCTCTTCACATTAATTTCACAGCAATTATTAAACACGAGCATTCGATAATTAATTGGTGCAAAAAGAGCCAGGGATCCGGCGTGGAATCGCGACGGAATCGCGGCGGGATCGCACTAAATCACGTTCGCACAATGCCGCCAGGTGGCGGCGGCGTCGCGCGATAATGCTCGCGTTTAATTACGCGGAATAATTAGTGAACGGAATATTTTCCGGGCCCTAACTATCTCCGCCGTCTTCCGGCGATAACTAGGCGGTAATTGCGGATTAACCTCGCATTCAGAATTTAATAGGTGCTCGAATGGCACGCGCTCCCACACCGCTAGTGCCCCGCTGGATCCCCGCTCGTTCCCCGCTCAAATAACGTTCACACTGCTCTCGCATACCGCACCGATCACGCTATTTGTTTAGTGACGTCGAATTAATTGTTTCCTGGAAAACATTTGACGCCTATGAAGTTCAATAGTGTATACGTAATGTAATTAGGTGATTTTGTAATTAGGAGCAATGTATGGCTTACGTATGGGTATTGTACGTATTTCATTGGGGGTGTGATTATCCAACCTAATTCATTATGAATAATTTCAATACTGTAACTTTAGTTAAGTGTGTGCTTAGCGATACAGCCTATTGGTGTATTAATATCAGCTGGATATCGTTAGAGTTTCTAACGCCCGAATGGTCAAACGCTGCTCAACTTTAACGGCTTCTTATATTGATTTTCGCCATACAATTTTGACAGATGAGGCGGCTTTAAAAGACATAAGGCCACCTTAAGTGTATGAACATTCGGCGGTAAGAGACTTATAATATGTATTATTATTTTATGGTGATAGTCAAGGCATAAAGACCAAGCGAAACCATTTCTGCAACATGCTTTAAAACGTGTCTCATGTCGACCCTAACAGTGAGATGGGTTAAGGGCAGGTGGAAAGAAAGAAAGATGATTATCAAGGCATATTAAGAGTTCCCGTACAAACATTAGGATCATGAACAAATTGAAGAACTATTCACGTTATTTTGCTGTATATCTAATTTGCTATGGACCAGTATAATAGAAAACACTCATTGTATGGCGACCTGCGGAAAGCAACGGACAAAAACTGGATGCAAAGAGCTAAAGACCGAGATGAATGGTGTGCATTAGGAGAGGCCTAAGTCCAGCAGTGGACGAGTATAGGCTGATGATGATGGTTATGATGATGACGATTCTTTTAGTGTCACAATCGCTAGGTGTTCAATAAAGCATACGGTGTGGCACGTGCGACCAATGTAATTTGCGCTTTATGGCACGTGAATAATTCGCGATAATCCACCCCCGCCACTGCCCCGCACCTCCGGTATTCGCCCACGGCCCGTCTCCACGGCGACTTTTGATCTCTCATAGACGGTAAAAAATAATAATATAAGCGCATTTGCTCACCTGGGACAATTCGTCCGTAGTAGTTATTGCCGACCGGAGGGTGGGTAGTTGAGCGTGAACTTTGATATCGGCGCGAAATATTAATTTCTCGTAGCCAATAAACGGCGGAACGCACGTAATGCCGGCAAATCAGGTTGAGTGCCTTTAATATTTTGTTTGAGTATTAATAATTTGAAAATTTCCAAGCTTAGAGGAAAACGTTGGGGCAAATTAAGTGACGATGATTACAACGGTATTTGTAATGGAATTACTTTTACGAAATTATGAAGTTAAACAATTTTTACTGCCTTGGTGACGAGTAGTATTACGTGTACGGTAAGACTATCGTCCTGGGGTCTCGGGTTCTATCCCCGGGTCGTGCAAAGTGATATTGGATTTTTCAGTATCAGCCCAAAGTCTGGAATTTGTGCCCGATGTGGCGATAGGCTCGCCGCCTATCACATCTGGGATGGAACTAAGCTCGGCGAATTGTGGGTGTTCTAGTGCGCCTTTGCCTACTCCGTCAGGGATACAGGCGTGAGCTAATGTATGTATGTTATGTATTTTTACTGGTTATTTATGTACATGTGGGAACCCATCTGTCTAAGTATCCCGGACCACTGCAATATGTACATACTTCAATCACCGAAACGGCATTATGGAAGCGATGTTGATCCCACAGTCAAACTGTTTGTGCAGTTTTGTGGCACATTTTGTTAGCTTATAAGTTTGTACTGTATGATAAAATAAACAAATAAATAAATAAAATGTTGTGTTTTTATTAAAAAGGACCAGTTTAATTACTGGGCGTGCATTATGTTGCAATAAAAAAAATACTTACAAAATATTAAACAAACCAATATCATATTGATGTATATTGTGTTTTCTGTAACTTTAAAGGCGTCACTTAGATAGAGGGAGATTCTTTCTTACGTACATATATACCTACCTACTGTGATCTTCCGATGACTATACATGTCTTGACAAACAAAATACTACTGTTATTTTTTCCTATTTTTCTTCTATGTGTCAGTAAGTTTCCTATCTAAATAAGGCTTAAACAAAACATACAACTTAATTAAACTAGAGATAAAAAATAAAGGAGACAATGGAAGTCTATGATTATCCATTATGCCATAAACCAAACACACCGAAAAATAAATTCGTATTTTGAATTTAAAATACAAAACAAACAATACCTTTATCACTTACGGTGTAGCTTGTCATTTTCGTGTATGAGTAGCGAGCAATTACCGATATTACTTTAGCAGCGCGCATTCAGTGAGCACGCCATCTGGCGGCTGGGGCGATCATTTAAAAATCACTGCACATTGTCCCGAGCGCAACTAATTGCAGGGAAAGTGGGGTTCGATGGACTCCGACTAAATCATTTCTAACGGGGGAGTCGGTGCCTCTACTGAGAGCTGATTAATTTCTCTTTTTGGAGTTATGATTAAAAAATATTAAGGGATGGACAAAGGTTATCAACGTATTACATAATGACGAAGTTCTCTATTAGTCGGTTTTTAATAAATAATAAAATTACCCCTGTAATATTACTACCCACTGCTGACCACGGGCCTCCTCTACTAATGAGAGGGGTTAGCCCTAGGTCTTAGGCTGAGATCTATAAAGCGAACTTCAACTAGTCGAAGTTCGCTCCATAGATCTTAGTTTTAGTCTAATACGCTGACCTAATGCGGGTTGGTAGACTTCACATACCTTCGAAAACACAATAAACTTATAAAGGTCGTAGGAGATACCATTTTATAAAAATCGGAAGTCGAAATTTCATTATTAACGCACTTTTTTTTGTTTCAGGATTAATTTTATGGATCATCTCCTGGATTTATGATATGTAAGTAGATATAATTACGTTTATTTAGAGGATATTTTTCGAAAAACCGACTATACTGCGTCCACCCTGACCAAGGTGACCAAGCCAGTGCAGTCTCAGCAGAGCAAATATCATGTTTTTATTGGCCTACGGATGCAGACAAACAGACGGCCCACCTGATGGTAAGTGGTTGATCATCGGCAAAACCATGGGGAACAGCCAAGCCACTGCCTACCATGTAGATGTTATTTTTTGTTAAGCCTAAATACGCCTCAATACTCCATCAAGAGATCCACTAAGCTCAATTTCATCTGCCCCCACATGTAAAGTAAGTTAATGTGAAGTACTTACGTTCTCATTGATAGTTAAAACTGACCGTGTCGGTTCAGCGCCAACAATGGCCCGCACACAATTGAATCAATGTCCTATTTCCTGTGGATCAGATTCATTTCCTTTTTATTCGACGTTCATTTGTCACTGTACATTTCGGTCTAGCACCGTTCATACTAATTTATTGAGCGGTTTTATTGACGCTGAGTGTACTTGAACTAGTTTTTTCCTGTGGCCTCATTTGGATTCATTGAAACTTTATCGGAGGTAACTATTATTAATGTGTCGAGGATTTTTAATAAATTCTATCTTTTATTCGACGATTTTGCGTGATTCTGCACATACAGGCGTGAACTTATGTTATGCTATAAGAATTGTAACGATCTTGTAATTTTACATACATTTTCAATTCATACATGTACTATGACAGCCTCCGTGGCGCAGTGGGCGAGTAGCAGGCTGTGAAGCAAGAGGCCGCGGGTTCGATTCCCGCATTGAGACAAATGTTTGTGTGACCCACAGATGTTTGTTTCAAGTCTGGGTGTTGTGAGACCGAAAGTCTCTCATAGTTTCTGATACCCACGACACAGGTTATACCTATTGTGGGGTTAGGACTAGGTGTACGGCTGTTGGGTGTATTTACTTACTTATTTACTGTATTTACTACAATATTATATTTTTATATTACTATAACATAATAATACATACTTTTATTTTTTTGTTATTATGTATTCGTACTATATTATAATATTTTTTCATGTAGACTGCATATCTTTGTGGCATGACTGTGTAGTTATTGTTTTTGGGCGAAGACAGTAAGTATATTTCAGCTTTGGTAGGATTTAATTTCAATTATAGGCAAAATATCGATGCTTTTGTTATTGCTATACACTACATAGCTAGTAGTATAATAGTTATATCGCGTTTGTTACACGAAAACTTGCTCCAACTAAATAAGTTTTAAAATTTAGTCAATATTTGTATGAAGGACACTAAAGTTCCTTCGGCAGTTACAAAAAATTATCGTTCCATGTGAGGGAACCGAATCGTACTAAAACCAACTGAAGATAATCTCGCAGTAGAGAAATTTCCACTTTGCTTCCGCGCCATCGCCGCCCAAATGCTTTTTTAGCCAAAAAGCTTTATCACTTCCGTGGGGACATGGGCTATGGGCAGTAAACAAGGATATATGAACGCTAGAATTGACTTAAAATTATAGATTTCGCAAACTTTTATTTGCATCTCTGCTTTCATTGGCAAAAAAGTTTTAAAAATAGAACGTAGTCCATGTTCTTGTCTACGCCAAATCCAATTCAATGGTTCAGCCTTGATTGGTTAAAAACATAAAAGTACTTAAAACGTGTCAAAAAAATTAGATATAAATATTTCTGTGTATACCTATTGACTTATATTTCAGTCAGTATTGTCATAGGTATCTATATTTTTTCTTTATTTATTTCTATTTATGCAGTGAACAACAGTTTCTATAGCATGGTTCTACCATTTTGTAAGACATATTCTGTATATCCTAACGGTTAAAGCATTTTGGGAACATTCTAAGGCATGTTCGGCATATATTTTTTAAATGGATCGTGACCCTTTGAACGTACTTATTTTTTTGTAGTTTTTAATGTTGGTGATTTTTTCTCGCGTGTCGCTTATTCACCTCGTTGTCAAATGCTTTTGAATTTCGAACCTCATTGTTTTTGACAGTGTGATTACATTATGAAAATTCTAATAATTGAATGTTACACCCAGAAATCTGGGCAAATAAGTTATCAATATATGTAAGTTTAAAGTTATAAATATAAGTTGTATGCCACTTCCAGTGTGTGTATGCACATACATGCAGCAATGGCGCAACGCTGCAGAATGCAAGCGGTGGATCACTTTTATAGCCGGATGCCGTAAAATAAATGTCGTGGTCCATCGCTGGCCTCGGCTAATGACATCCTACCGAATCGCAGATCACGAGGGAGATTTCCAGAAACATCCATTACGTGTCTTGTAAAAAATGTGTTAGGTCAGTTGAGGGACTACCCTCAACTAGTAGTAGGTAGCAATCTAGTAATTTGAGGTACGTTTGTACTTTTTGACCGTTTTGGTTAAGTTTGTTTAACGGTTTGTTGCTTCTTGTTACGGTAGTCGTACCGAAATACAACCACGCCACCGAGGCAGTCGTCGTTGTTACTTTTTGTAGAAATTATTAACGAGACAAGCATATTGCTTCCGTGATAGTAAGGGACAAGCTTTTCACTAAAAAGTGTCACCTTTCAAAAGGTAATTAGAAGAGAATTAGAGTACCTGACATTATTCTACGTCACTACCTCGCGATTAAATATGAAGTTATGGAAAGTACGCAACAATTTCGTTGTGTGAGATTTTAAGTGATCCGAATACTGCCTCCACTTTCCAACTCCCACCCTTTTCTTCAGGGTAGACATCGGCCTTAGCCATGCCGTGCTGTGTTATGTTTCTGATGCGTGATATGGTCGAAAGTCAATTTATTATAATATATCTTTCGACTGTCTAGTTCGAACCAATCAGATGGCATCATGCACAGCTTGTTCGAATACATATTCGATAGTTCACCGTGCTAAGGCCTCGGAATTAAGCTAATATATTACGCTGGGTATGTTTACGAGTAATGAGGGCGGTTATTTACGCGCGGTGGTGGACGGCGACCGGCGGCGATCGCAATATATTGCCGATTTCCGGCCACCGCTGGCGAGTAATACGCTTCCGGTACGCCCTGCGCTCCGCCCTACGCCGCCTAATGCGTAACGCACTGTCTTATCTTCACGACGTTATTTGTAACTTGACAGACTTGGATGGCATGAATTTTTATCACAAAAATCAGGTTGTATGAAAATTAGTACAGCATTTTTTCTATTTTTGATGCTGCCGTATAAAAGCAGGAAATGGAAATGTACTAATGGTAATATTGTTACATTTTTATACACTAGTATAATAAGAAGAGAAAGTTACTTAACCAAAGCAGTAGTAATGCTGGTAAGAGTTTTACAAAACATTCTGAGACATAAGATGGTCAATCGCAACACAAATTATACATAAAAATTAAAGCATTTTGTACAAAAATAAAGAAATATATTATTGCAGAGAACGCCCTGATGAATGGTACAAATTATATTTTAGACCGATGTCACTTAAATGTCCTACATTAGACATTATCGAATTAGAGTATACGGTTGGATTACCTTCAATTTATCACCTAATTAATTAATGATTCAATTGAATAGATCATACAGTTTGTCCAGTATTGTGGCAAGGCGTGAATGCATTCGTAATACAAGTTAGCATTGATTCATATGTACCTCTATTAACATGAAGGTATTTGCAATGTTGGACATTGCTTAACAAATAATAAAAAACTTAGCAACTTTATAATTTCAAAACCCAAGATTTGATCAAAATAAGAGAGATTTGGACTGAACTCTATGGAACATGGAAATAATTTTATAGTCGATTTACATTATAGGCAATTAAATTATAGCAAGATTTTGTGAATACATCAGAATCAGAAACTTTTTGTTTGGAAGTTGACAATAATAAAATGTTCTAAAAAATACAGCATCGGTGGCGTAATTGTATTTCGGTTTGACTACCGTCCTTAGATCTAGGATTCGATCCCCGGGTCGGGCAAAGTGATATTGGATTTTTTAGTATCAGCCCGGAGTCTGGAATTTGTGCCCGATATGGCGATCGGCTCGCCCTCTATCACATGTGACGGAATTAAGGTCGGCGAAATGTTGGTGTCCTAGTTCGCTGGTGCACCTCTATCGACCTCTTCGGCGATCTAAGCGTGAGCTTATGTAAAACATCGCAACGTGCCACGTTCCTAACACAATGCGACGTCGTATCGTGTTAGGTAAGAACCTTTACATGTTCTTTGTTATTATTATGCAATGCAGCTGTATAAAATAAATAAAAAAAATAATATTAGCCCTGTAATATTACTGTCCCACTGCTGGGCACGGGCCTCCTCTACTAATGAGAGGGGTTAGGCCTTAGTCTACCACGCTGGCCTAATGCGGGTTGGCAGACTTCACATACCTTCGAAATTCCTGTGAAGAAATTCTCGGGTATGCAGGTTTCCTCACGATGTTTTCCTTCACCGTTATAGCACGCGATATTTCACAATGAAAATACACTTAACATAGAAAAGTCAGAGGTGTATGCTCCATTTTGGGGTTGGTTTCGAACCTCCGACACTTGTCTCGGCAGTCCATACCATTCCCAACTGAGCTGTCGCTGCTTTTTTATATATAATAATGCAGCTGCATAAATGCTGTAATTTTTTTCGCTTACGTCAAGGATTTTGAAAAAAGAGTATTCTATATCAGTGTTTTATGAATTATGGATTACGACTTCCAGGGGAGTGTGGCTAATTTCAAGGGGTCGAAAACGTCGGTCAACATCATTAAATTACCTGACGTTTTAAACTGTCGGAGGCGGCATATATATATATATATATATATGTAACATAAGCGTATGGGCCGCCGGAGGTCGACCCGCCCGTGACTATTCTACAGTGTAACTTGCAAAGAGTTTCAAGGTCCAGTATTTGTTATAATCTTACACGATAAAACCAACAGCTTGATATATTCTATATTAACATTTTGTTAAACATCTGAACCGAAACATGTAAGACCTAATATTAGGAGGTCGTGGACATTCGGACGTTATATTTCACGGGCCACATTAAGGACTTACCGGAAAGCAGTGCGACCCTAAATAAATACATTCCACGGTTAATCGACGGTGAATTCGACGCAATGAGGGGTAACTCACAGTGCCTCATTTGTAAGCACTTGGAGAAAAACAAAGTGAAAATGCCAGCGCCTTGACAAAGATGAATGTCGTCTGTCTATTTAGGCCGAATTGCAGCATTTATATAAATCACGATTTATCCCAGATCTCGATTTGAATATAGAAATGATATGGAGGTTAAATCTCGTTTAGGACTAACTACATTAGTAATAGAGATGCAAGTTGCCCTTACAAATATATTTATTAATACCCTGTAGCCCGAGCACGAAAAACTAATGTAAATGTAAATGTATTCGAGTTCGCTGCGCACTGATGACGTTTGGTTACTATTTCATACAAATTTCATAGACGCGCATCGAGTTCGAATACATTTACGGTTGTCAGAAATTTTCCTGCTCAGGCCGCTGATCAGTGAAATGTAAGTTCATAGACAGGAAGTTTATCTGAATATTTATACATTTTTAATCGACTTCAATAAATAAGGATTTCTTTTAGCTATAGTATATTTATTAGACTTATAGACAGCCTCGGTGGCGTGGTTGTATTTTGGTACAACTACCGTCCTGAGGTCTCGTGTTTAATCCCCGGGTCGGGCAAACTGATATTGGATTTTTCCATATCAGCCCGGAGTCTGGAATTTGTGCCCGTTATGGCGATAGGCTCGCCCCCTATCACATCTGGGACAGAACTAAGCTCGGCGAAATGTGGGTGTTCTAGTTCGCTATCACGCCTCTGCTTACCCCTCCGGGGAAACAGGCGTGAGGTTATGTTATGTTACTACCGTGTCCAGTGAAATATAAGTTCATCCGAAATAAACAGACAGGAAGTTAAGCTTAATATTTATATATTTTTCTTCGACTTCAATAAATGAAGATTACTTATAGCTATAGTATATTTATTATTGACTGCCTCGGTGGCGTAGTGGTATTGCGTGCGCGTTACGATTATCATCCTGAGGTTTCGGGTTTAATCCCCGGGTCGGGCAAAGTGATATTGAATTTTTCATTATCAGCCCGGAGTCTGATTTGTGTCCGATATGGTGTTCTCGAGTGGAGACCACGTACCGGCAAGCGTAGCGTAGGACGTCCACCTACAAGGTGGACCGACGACCTGATAAAGGTCGCAGGAAGTCGCTGGATGCAGGCCGCTTCCAACAGGTCGATCTGGAAATCTTTGGGGGAGGCCTATGTCCAGCAGTGGACGTCCTATGGCTGATGATGATGATGGTGATAGGCTCGCTCTCTATCACATCTGAGATGGAACTAAGCTCGGCGAATTTTGGGTGTTCTAATTCGCTAGTGCGCCTCTGCCTACCTCTTCGGGGATACAGGCGTGAGCTTATGTATAGTATATTTACACAAGCTCACAGTCACTGACGTTTTACAGTGTTCTTGAAGAAATAAGCAGAAGCTTGTGCACACACTCACCCTGGCTTAGTATATGGTCTGTGGAGCGGGAGTTCCTGGTTTCAAATACTAAGGATTTTTTTTATTAGTCCGGTACTGGATCCCTCGAAGGGGGGACGTCAACACGTCAGGTGGCTGCCTGCCTGGCCGTAAAAAAAAACTGCCAAATCATTTCTGTAATGCTTGAAAAAGTGTGTTGCTCCGACCCACATTAAGGTGAGGTTCCCATAAATTGTGTATCTGCTCTGCTTTAACCCGTTGGAGGCGGCACATATGTTACATAAGCATCTCGTCTTACTATTTATGGGAACAAAATCTTTCTCTAAAAAATTCGAGCTAGGCTAACCCAGGTGTCTTCACCATATGTAACTTATCTATGTGTATACTGTATTTGCCATTGGTATCAAGCGGTGCCTAGAGCGTGACTCGCGCTTCAATACCTTACCTCGCAATTTCCGCTCCACTATTAATCATTACTTTTCTGTTACTTTAATTTTTCATTTTCATTAGCTTTTATGTGTTAAAAATATTGACATGTATTTCCTAGTTTGGTTCATGGATTGTGTGTTTGATAAAATATTGATTAAGTAATGTTTACTTTTAAAGGTTCATCGTGTAAAATTTTCGACCTACTTCCAAAAAAGGTGGAGGACTAAATTCGTCTGTTTTTTTATGTATGTTGCTTGATATCTCTGCCAAATGTGGACCGATTACAAATTTTTTTTGTGTTCGATAGAGCTTATTTCAAGGATGGTCCCATATAAATTTGTTCACGATCGGTAAATTGGTAGTCGGTCAGTTAAGTTTTTAAACTTGTGTTTATTACCTAGTAAAATGCCGATATCCGTCTCCAGATAGTAAAGCCAAATCCTTTCTGCAACATGCTTAAAGACAGGTAGAAAAGAAGAAGTCGATATAATACACTTTTGGGGTGCTTTATTTCAGGAAAGTCAAACAGTCTTGTAGGTATATTTAGATACTTAACGTGAGATATGGTAGCTTAATCGCGTCTCCTGCACCACTAAACATGACACAAAACATTTTCACAAAACATTATTTCGTTACACATTTTTATTTATGATCCATTCTTCTATGAGCATGAGACAGTGAACATCGTTGTTTTGCGATTATGTTTTTATGTTACGATTTGATAAAAACTATTGCAGGACAAGCACCTTTAGTCTCTTCTTCCATATTCCAAAGGAAACAAATACCCAGTAGATTTTTCCCTAGAAGGAGTGTTAATACAAATTGTAGTGATGTACAAATTATGAAGGGTCGGCACGCGCACTTGCGACCGCGCCGTGTGTCGCCGACCGAGCGACGACCGCAAATTATTTGGCCTTGATATCTTTAATGGGTTAATATGAAAATTTGGTATATTTTATTAGAAACTTGCTGTAATTTTATCTAATCTGTTAAATTGTGGTCTTATAATTTTAAATCAAATGTCCGAAAAGAAATGTTATACTATTACGGCATTTAGTTGTGTCAGTATGGCTGCTCAAAATAATAATATTATGTCGCTGCAAATTTTAAGTTGTTTTATAGTTGTTTGATATCTATGATGGGTTGATTTGAAAATTTTGGTATATTTTAACTGGTCACTTGTTGTAATTTTATCTAATCTGGTATATTGTGGTCATGTAATTTTAAATCAAATGTCCGAAAAGTTGAAATGTTATACTATTACGGCATTTAGTTGTGTCAGTATGGCTGCTCAAAATAATAATATTATGTCGCTGAAAATTTTAAGTTGTTTTATAGTTGTTTGATATCTATGATGGGTTAATTTGAAAATTTTGGTATATTTTAACTGGTCACTTGTTGTAATTTTATCTAATCTGGTATATTGTGGTCATGTAATTTTAAATCAAATGTCCGAAAAGAAATGTTATACTATTACGGCATTTAGTTGTGTCAGTATGGCTGCTCAAAATAATATTATGTCGCTGCAAATTTTAAGTTGTTTTATAGTTGTTTGATATCTATGATGGGTTAATTTGAAAATTTTGGTATATTTTAACTGGTCACTTGTTATAATTTTATCTAATCTGGTAAATTTCGGTCATGTAATTTTAAATCAAATGTCCGAAAAGAAATGTTATACTATTACGGCATTTAGTTGTGTCAGTATGGCTGCTCAAAATAATATTATGTCGCTGCAAATTTTAAGTTGTTTTATAGTTGTTTGATATCTATGATGGGTTAATTTGAAAATTTTGGTATATTTTAACTGGTCACTTGTTATAATTTTATCTAATCTGGTAAATTTCGGTCATGTAATTTTAAATCAAATGCCCGAAAAGAAATGTTATACTATTACGGCATTTAGTTGTGTCAGTATGGCTGCTCAGAATAATAATATTATGTCGCTGCAAATTTTAAGTTGTTTTATAGTTGTTTGATATCTATGATGGGTTAATTTGAAAATTTTGGTATATTTTAACTGGTCACTTGTTGTAATTTTATCTAATCTGGTATATTGTGGTCATGTAATTTTAAATCAAATGTCCGAAAAGTTGAAATGTTATACTATTACGGCATTTAGTTGTGTCAGTATGGCTGCTCAAAATAATAATATTATATCGCTGAAAATTTTGAGTTGTTTTATAGTTGTTTGAAATCTATGATGGGTTAATTTGAAAATTTTGGTATATTTTAACTGGTCACTTGTAATTTTATCTAATGTGGTATATTGTGGTCATGTAATTTTAAATCAAATGTCCGAAAAGTTGAAATGTTATACTATTACGGCATTTAGTTGTGTCAGTATGGCTGCTCAAAATAATAATATTATGTCGCTGCAAATTTTGAATTGTTTTATAGTTATTTGATATCTATGATGGGTTATTTTGAAAATTTTGATATATTTTAATGGTAACTTGTTGTAATTTTATCTAATCTGGTAAATTGTGGTCATGTAATTTTAAATCAAATGTCAGAAAAGTTGAAATGTTATACTATTACATCATTTAGTTGTGTCAGTATGGCTGCTCAAAATAATAATATTATGTCGCTGCAAATTTTAAGTTGTTTTATAGTTTTATTCATTTATTTTGGTTATTTATTTTAAGACGTTACTACTGTCTGTGTGCCAATCATCCAAATCCATTCACATGTTAAGGTGTGAAGGATTAATAAACATTCAAATTCAAGAAAAATCTACAAAACTTTTACATTATAATATTAATAGACATTGAGTATATACTTATTATTCTTTACTCCCGAGTATTTAACGTTTTGAAAGACTACATTAGCAGATAAGAATGGCAATTAGTTGTATCAGAAAAACCGCATCACATTTTATAAAGACACGTTTGGACAAAATTAGCTAACCCAAAATTACGATGAATATACTAATCACAAGACATAAACTTACAACCAAACATTTCCAAGCTCAAATATTAAAAAAATATATAAAAACTTTGATATACGGGATGATTGATCGCGGAGGATGATACCAGCGAACTGGACACAAAAAACCCACTTCCTACTAATGACGGGCTTTTAAAAAACACCATACGGTACTCGTCACCTCGCCGCGTCGCTGTAATGATGGCTATATGTTACCGGCATCCATCGTCTATTCTGCTCGCGTCTCGCAGCGGGATCTAATTAATTATGGTAATTAAACAGCCCGATAGGTACGGCTCGGTTGTTGTCCCGAAAGGATTTGTGTCGATAGGTTAGGTCGATACCGTCAGCGTAAGTTTTTAGAGTTATCAATGTTGAGAGTAGTCACTAGATTTTGTTCGTGCTATCGCTCGCGTGTATGCCTTCTTCGTCATGGGCCGTTACTTACAATATTTTTATTACTACTAACTACTACCTACCTTCTTTCTACCTGCCCTTATCCCATTTTAATGTGGGGTCGGCGCAACACACTTTTTCAAGCATGTTGCAGAAATTACTTGACTAACGGCCGAATGTTCATACACTTAAGGTCGCCTTATGTCGTTTAAGGCCGCCTTATCTGTCAAAATTGTATGGCGAAAATCAATGTAAGAAGCCGTCAAAGTTAAATAGCGTTTGACCATTCGGGCGTAAGTTTTTACGACCGGCTGCCTGCCTGACGTCAACTTATGAGAGGTCCAGTCCCAGGTAAATTAAATTACAGAATTTGCTTTGCCCGACCTGGGAATCGAACCCACGATCTCCCGGTCCACAGCCCATACATGCTGCCAGTAGACCAAGGAGGTGACTACCTACCTGTCTACTTAAATTTAAAACTTGTTTATCCCTTCCTTCCTTAAGGGCCACTTGCAGCTCCGCGATAAATCTCTATTTATCACAAATTTTGATTTAAAGATACATAGGAGTGAGCTGTAGGATAAATCGAAATACAGTGTAATTCTTGGATTTGTAATAGCGCTGTCTTTAGTCACATAGTTTGAAGATGAAAGAAACAAAAAATTGTTTGTTGATGTTAACTTCGTTCCTGGGACAGAAATAAGTTTGGCGAGATGTGATTGTTCTAGTTCGCTTCTGTCTACACTTTCGGGAATCAGGCGTGAGGTTATGTGTGAATAATTTATACTCATGAATACGTGCATAAATTAAATTTTTGTATGAAATGTAAGTTGTCTTATGAATTTAATTCTTTCTCTTCTAATACATAAGAGTATTAAAGATATATACCTAATAAAAATAGGTATTTTAAACATAAACAAAATTAGTTATAAAGTTTAAAGTGCTTACATGTACTCCGTACGTATCTTTTGAGCAAATTGTTACTGCCCAAATTGTACGCGATAGCGATTAATCATAGCGCTACAGTGATTTCAATAAAATAGGTATGAAGTTGCACTTTGTGTTTCGCCCAACGAATAAGATTTTCGAAGACAAAATAATAAAAATAAAAATTAAACCAAATAAAATGTGTAACGTTATCAGATATAAGCAAGTGTGTATGAAAAGTATTTTCTTAGAAGTCACCAATTCTCAAATAAATTTAAAAATACTCAGGAAACTTGCTACATTCAAATATGATAGCACGCTTTAAAAAATGTACAATTTCAGTAATGTTGTTAAAAAAAAAATACATTACGAATCGTTGAATTTTTTTATCATAATTTCTGGTTAATTCATCGCCAGTAACTCGTCTCTTACACCACCTTACACACATTCTTGACGAAGAATGATGCTTTCGGCTGCTCTTGCGAGTAGGTAGTGCTTTGTTCGAGTGATTAAGTGGTTCGGGACGGCCGCGGCGGCATTGCTAAGCCCTTCAGCTAATGACTCGAGAGTCAGTATTAATCATTGGATGACGAACCGGACCCGCCGACTGACGAGAGCGTGGGTGGTTGATATTGATTTTAAACATACGTTCAGGTAAAATGCATTCGTATCAAGATCAACCGTGAAAGACGCGTAATTTATAGTTTGCCGCTGGCTTTATTTTCTTGTTCAAAGTATGCTGATTAGTGTTAAGGTATTGAAATTATGCATAAGGTACAAACATCATCATCATCGTCGTCGTCAGCCACAGGTCGTCCACTGCTGGACAAAGGCCTCCCTCAAAGATTTCCACATCGAACTGTTGGAAGCGGCATGTATCCAGTGACTTCCTGCGACCTTTATCAGGTCGTCTGTCCACCTAGCAGGTGGACGTCCAACGCTGCGCTTGCCGGTACGTGGTCTCCACTCGAGAACTTTTCTGCCCCATCGGCTATTGGTGTTACGAACTATGTGCCCTGCCCACTGACTTCATTCACTTATTACTAAGTACAAACATACTTAATAATAATGCGTTTTTCCCATAGGGGTAGGCAGAGACAACGTATTTCCACTTATTACGATTCTTGCTTCATTCCGTTTTTCTCTCTCATTAAATTCTTCTTGCATGTCGGTTTATGGTACTTCTGACTTGACCCGTCTCTAGTAAATCTCTGACTTGGTCAGAGAACATTAAAGTATATATATAGTACATAATATAAGATCACTGTAATGATGTTCAGTATAATCACGGTGTTGAGCAAAACCGTAAGCTTCAGCTCATAACCTGCATCTGGTTATGTTTAGTTTGGAAACATATGTTTCCAAATTATTTCATTTGATCTCTATATAGTAATATTGAACTATTTGCATTTGATTTACAAACAAACAAAATTTGCTGTATAGTATTTTTAAGTTTTCCTCGACCTATGTGATTAAATCGGTACGATATACTCCATGTATGTGCGATATCCCGTAAGGAATGACTGCGCAAAGTTATTTTGCATTTTTTGTTTTGGTGTTGTATCTACACTTTATGTTATTTTTTCTCCTAGCTGGAAGGTCTACCACTCATGATTAACATTTAATAATATCGGTTTTAAAAAGAACAAGAAATCAATGACAAGGCATTCTCGCTACATTCCGCTTCAAAATCTAGAGGGGAAAAGAAGTGAATATCACACTATTACAATGTTATAAATACTCCGGTTCGTTTTTATATCAAAAGCAAAAATCAAATCATCATTAGTTCACGTGTCAAGAACTAAATAACTGGCAAAGTAAGCATTGAAAGAGCCAAGAGGACGTGTTGTGCCTCGAAATGAACGGATGACTGATCCGTCGCATGGACTAATGTTCCTTTTTTAAATCTTTTTATTTTTTAAACCGCACAAAAGCAAAGACGCGTGAGTTATGCCGACTTGTAGTTTTTACGATATACTCGAGCCAGAGGTGGATTAAATGTTTTTTTTTTTTCAATTTATTTTATTCCTTCCCGTCGCTCAGTACGTGATGGCATGTGACATTAAAATGACAAATTGGCTAATTATTCTTAATCCGGCTGAGCGCTTTGAGGGTATACTGAAGTGATGAGCTGTCAGTGGGATGCCGCTTATTTTGATGACACTTACCTACGTGTTGATTATCTTTGCGAAGTTCATTGTCATGGAAGATATGTCAACGTTCGTGAATGTCTGTGTTTTTGTTTTGAAGGATGTAGCAGGGTCATGATGAATATGGCTTTTCTGCACATTTTATTTAATGGTAAAAAAAATGCATGGTTTGTTAAATTTGAAATTTTCATTCAAAATACAAAACGACTCTACCTAGAGCGTCTTTTATTTGCATTCATACAATATTAGAATTCTAATGTTCTAAAGATTTCTTTATTTAATTTTATGTTAATTACAACCATATTTTGTTCAACATGATTTTACAGTCACTCCTCATTAGTTTAAAACAAGTAATTAGCTAATTTTAATAAATTTGTGTAGCACACGAATATCATAAAACAGAAAACTTCGTAAAAGAGACTATGAGCTATGTTCATCTATTATGTGAAAACTAAATATAATTAAAAGTTTTAACATCAAACAAGCTAACTTGAATGGGATGTGAGCGGAGTCGAGTGTACACGAAAAATTGCAGGTTCCACGAAAAGTTTTTTAGGTCGTGTCTGAGTTGTGCACATTATTATGATAATAACGAACGGCATTACCCGTTTAGCCTTCCACAGATGCGTTTATTTTTCACTGCAGCCGAACCGGGAGCGCGCTGAGGGCGGCTACTGCGACTCAACAGTCTTGATATTTGGGTTAAAATGGTTATTAAATAAAAGGTTATTGATGTACCAATTTCTCCTCATTAAAGCTAGTAGAAGTTGGTAATTGAGCTGGTCCACTGGTGCTGTTTTGGATTTTAGTCAATCTTTTGATATCCGTATCCATTATAAACCTCTATCCGTCCATTGCGAAATATAAGTCTCCTGATATATCAATGTAAACTACATAGTATAGTTATTTTACATTTTTTCGGAAAACATTTTTGGTTCTCGTTTTTTGTTGCATTCCTAGTTAAAGAAGAAAGAAATAAAGAAAGTTTATTTGTAAAACCAAAAAAGGACAGGCAACAACTTACTTACATAAAATAAACAAGTTAAGGAAATCATATTAAAATATTTGGCAAGACAACTTGTACTTACATAACTTATTTTAGAAAATATACTCTATCTCCACATTTTGGTCCCTACATTTGACTAAGTATTTATATTATAGTATATGCAATATATGTAAAATAAAAATACCAAGACTGTTTAATCGCGCTATAGTCTCCGACAATAGACAGGTACAAACGTCGAAACAGACGAGCAGTATCCAGCCATCTCGGAAAGCCACCCAACCCACCACGGAAATCCCGCTGAATATGAAAATAACTCCACGGTTAAGAATGGAAATTGAAGTGATTCTAATTGTGTATTTAGCGGTAATGATGCGGATAATTCGAATGTGTTGTGGTTTTCTGCATTGTGTGGATCTAAATTTCAGATAATGAATGCTATGAGAAAAGATAATTGTTCTTTAACTACATTAATCTTATGGGAAATTAAGCAAAATCTAGGTAGTAGTGGAATGGAATTTAATTTTATTGATGCGCTAGTATAACAAATTTACTTCTTAGTATTATAATATAACAGGAGCATATAAGCAATAGTTAAGATTTTAAATGTGTATGAAATAAGAATATCCAGTTTTATAAGATCAAAATATTTTTGAATGGTCGTACAAAAATTCTATTGACAGCCTCCGTGCGGCAGCGGGTGAGTAGCCGGCTGTGTAACGTGAGGTCGCGGGTTCGATTCTCGCACCGTGACAAATGTCTGTGTGGCCCATAGATATTTGTTTCGGGTCTGGGTGTTGTGAGACCGAAAGTCTCTCGTAGTTTCTGATACCAACGATACAGGTTACATCTAGTATGGGGTCAGGACTATGTGTGAGACTGTTGGGTGTATTTATTTTATTTATTTATTTAACGTGTACAATTTTAAATGTTATACAAATTTATTTAATACGTTGCGTTGTCGATTCGAGTACTTATTCGAACTTTGTATATGCTACATAACCTAGCTCTACCGATTCAAAAGCTTATCGAAGTCACCAGTGAGCTGTAGTTAATTTTGCCACAGAAATACAGTTTGTCGTATGCAGGCCTTTGAGAGCAACCATTCACCAGTCACTGACCAGCGCCAGCATTGTGCGCCAAGATCAATGTCTTCAATACATGTGCGTTCAAGAACGCCTATGTGCCGAAAGACACGAGCGCTCCGTCAAATCCATCAATGTTATCGTGGGTATATAGAATAGGTACGTGCAGTGTGGACGGGCCTTTGTGCGGCTGACCGTTCATGTAGGCACTTGTGTTGTATAATTACCGTAGAGCAATTAATTAATAGGTAATGTACGTCTGTGGCGAATTTATGTCCGTGTACACATGTAGGTGTGTCGTGTACACTTGTCGTTATGTAATGCGACTTTGGGCACGTATTACGGATTAGTGGCGGGTATGTGCAGATAATGCAATGTTCTTATTAGAAATATAATTGTGCTTATACTTACTGTACTGTAGTGTATGGTCCAGATCGTATCAGGGGTGTGTCCTCGTGGACGGCCGGCGTGGAAAAGCGCTGGCTGAACTTCTTGGAGGATGGGATGGGAACCAATGGTCTCACTTTGGATACTCAAAACCCGGCGAAGTAGAAGCGTTAAGTTGGAATGCGCTCCCTGGAATACGAGCGGGATAACATCAGGCAGAAATCAAAACATTGTGTTATAAATGTGAAATTCAGTATGGAATTTCGGTATTTAAACTTATGCATTTTCTAGTAATATTGGTATTTTAGAATTCATAATAGAACATAAGCTCACGTCTGTATATGTGTGAGCTTATGTTATGTTTATGTTATGTTTCAAAGAGTCTGCATAGAACGAGCTTTCCTTCATTTGATCTGAACCTACTTCAACGCTATATACCTCTATGATATATCAGAAACAAATCATACATAATCACACCGACTATGTAAATGCCAATAAAAGCCGATAACTCTCAACACTGAACAGATTCCACGGCATGTAAGTGGCAGGGCTAATTCACCAGAGACACCCAAACAAACGCTTTGTGAGAGTCACCTGTTGGCTCAATAGGTCAATGTTACAGCACACAAGGAGTTTAGCAAAACAGACTTTTGTGGCTGTGCCGTTGTATGGCACGCAGCGGCGCGCCGGCCCATTGTGAGAGAGGACAATGCTAACATATGCGCGATTCAATCGACTGCGGCCTGCGACTTGCGTCTCGATTGAAATTGAGAGTACTATCATACTGTTTATTTATCGTATTTTTCATTGATGCTTTTTGTTAGATTGAAGTTTTTGATATAGGTGCGATGTTTTGCAAGGTTTTGTTTACTCGATACCACCTTAAGTTTAGCGTAGATTTAACTATGTGGTTATATCACTACGTTATGATACCATTTCCACCTGCAACTTGCGTCTCGATTGAAATTAAGAGTACTATCATACTGTTTATTTATCGTATTTTTCATTGATGCTTTTTGTTAGGTTGAAGTTTTTAATACAAGTGCGATGTTTTGCAAGATTTTGTTTATTCGAGGCCACCTTAGCATAGATTTGACTATGTAATTATATCACTACGTTATAATACCATTTCCACATCCAACTTGCACCTCGATCGAAATTGAGAATACTATTAAACTGCTGTTTATTTATCGTATTTCCTATTGATGCTTTTTGTTAGATTGAAGTTTTTAATATAGGTGCGATGTTTTGCAAGATTTTGTTTATTCGAGGCCACCTTAGTATAGATTTGACTATGTAATTATATCACTACCTTATGATACCATGTCCACAATTAATTGCAAATTAAGAGTAGTAGTATTTATAATACTGCTGTTTATTTATCGTATCTTCCATTGATGATTTTTGTAAGATTCAAGTTTTGAATACAGCAAATCTTTGACAATGAAATATTGAAATTTGTATGAAATATTAACCAAATGTCATCAGTGCACAGTGAGTTCGATACCAATTCGATTGTCAAAAATATTCTTGCTCGGGCCGGTGATGTTTTACGAAGTTTTGTTTACTCGAGCCTATTTTAAGGCATGGAGCAGGGTCGGGTGCAGAATAAATTACATCGTAATGATACCATACCTAAATTTGGTATTATTTAACATAGTTAACCCATCGGAGGCGGCACATATACCTCTATATGTTACATAAGCGTATGGGCCACCGGAGGCCGAACCGCCCGTGACTATTTAAATAAAAACAATTTAAAATTCTAATAAAAACAAATACCATACAAAACTTCTAAAAATATAAAGAATCGTTTTTTTAATAGTCAAGGGTCATCAATTGTATAAATTAAATCGATTTAAAACGATGTTAACTTATTTTTTTTTAATTAGTAACACGTATTTATGGTGATCTGAATAGTTATGGTATTTGCATGTTTGTGTAGACACAACTCGTAGATATATTTCTTTTTATATTCATATACTAAACTGGAATCCCAAGTATCTAACGTATTTCACCTTCAACCCTCCTCAAACCTGCGGGAGACTCCCTTTAATGGTTGTATCGAATGCTAATAGGCTTCATGGGTGTATAACATAAACACTGAAATTATTATAGAAGATCCCATTACTCGGGGTTATTCACCGACTGCCATCATCTCCGCAGACAGTGATGTCTAATGAAAGGCGCGACGTAATATAAAGTACTGTAATCTGTATATGTGTTATTTTAGTAAATACCGACATAACTTGAAACGACGTACTGGGTATGGCATCAATAGCTTATTCACTACGTCATGTTTGTCTTAACATAACATACGCTCACGCCTGTATCCTCGAAGGGGTAGGCAGAGGCGCACTAGCCAATTAGTACACGAACATTTCGCCGAGCTTAATTCCGTCCCAGATATGATAGAGGGCGAGCCTATCGCCATATCGGGCACAAATTCCAGACTTCGGGCTGATATGGAAAAATCCAATATGACTTTGCCCGATCCGGGGATCGAACCCGAGACCTCAGGACAGTAGTGGTACCGAAATACAACTACGCCACTTAGGCAGTCTGTATGAGGTGTCTGTCTTATACAACATAAATTATATTAATTATTATACTTCTATTATTATAGGTACCAATTTTTATATCTCTTGATTTTTTAATTTTGGTGTAACCCTAATAGTAGTCACCTCCTTGGTCTAGTGGCAGCATATGGGTTGTGGACCGGGAAGTCCTGGGTTTCATTTGTCAAAATTTTATTTGCCCGGGACTGGCCCCCCAGAGGAGATTGACGTCAGGCAGGCAGCCGGTCGTAAAAACTAAGCCTAATCTTTTCAGCAACATGATTGATAAAGTATGTTGCGTCTAGCCCACATTAATGTGGGTTAAGGGCAGGTAGAAAGAAAGTGGTTGTTATTGAGAATATTGTGGTTTCGGTTTGTGGTTATTTAATGCATGCAACATCAGCTCTTAAATAGTCCCGGGCGGCTCGGCCTCCGGTGGCCCATACGCTTATGTAACTTATATATGTGCCGGCTCCGTTTGTAATTTGTACCATAACTAACTTTTAAGTTCTCTAAAAAGGCAATACTTTGTTTTATTTATCACTATTAATTTGTCTTAGGTAGGTACTTTACCTAGATAATTTCCTGAAATATGATTTGACCCTATGTTTTTAGATTCGTTCTTTTAGATTTTATTAACAATTCCTAAGGTGATTGATAAAAAAAAGTAAAAAGCTTATAAAAACATAAATAATAACAACAAATACCCATAGCAAAGGCTTAGGACTCCACCTATAAAAATAGAGGACCTGGCATTTTTTTTTATCATAAACACACACTAGGATTATACCGGGTGTTTCATAAAGTTGGTACCAATAATAATTTCACATACAGTGAGAACGATTTCAAGCACAATGGTAAAGTTAAAAAATAAAAATTGACCTAAATTTTTTTAATCAATTGTTAAGCATAGTGATATTATAATCGGAATGCGACCTGTAAATCATCGCAAATAGGCCAGGAATGGCTTCGTGCATGTTAAAAATAATTAATTACCCCATAGGTGGTTTGCAAATGTACTGCAGCTGACCCAATGAGCCAGAAATCAATTTTTCGTCACAAATTCAAGTTGCCATTATTCAAAAACTATGAGCCTTACGTAATTTTAAACTTCACCGCTAGATTGCTAGCCATCCTCTCTTCAAGTGTAGTTATTATTGATACCAACTTTATGAAACATCCTGTATAGTCGAGTAAATATTCCTAAGTCAAACATTGACGAAGAAAACACGCTACTGGTTGTGCGGACAATGGGTCTATGGTTCCCTCAAAACCACTTAACATGGGCCTGACAGGTTAGTTCAATCACTATTATACCCGGGGCAGCAATTCGAGTATTTTTTGTGAAATATTTTTTCCAGAAACTCATATCGAGATGTGGTTCTCACGGTAATATGGCGGATTTTGCAATTTTCAAATTTCGAATCGTGAATGTTGCCAGACTGAGATGGACTAATAGCTGCTTAGGATATTACTGGTTTGGATTTTACTTGGCCCACTAAATTGAATTTTAATTTTAAAAAATAATTATTTTTCGGTGTTACATGGTCTGTGAATCGAAAAGTCCTGGGTTCGAGTGCAAGGTCGGGCAACGCGATCTAACATGATTTGGCTAGGACTGAATCTCTCACAGGCGGTTGACATTAGACGAGCAGTCTAATCGAAAAACTATACTAAGGCTGAGATTTTTAGAGCGAACTTCGACTAAACAAACATTTTCTTGTAAAAAAAGTATCGGACTCAGTCGAAGTTCGATTTAATAATGCCAAATCCTCACTGAGTTCGTTTCATGATTCGGACTTAGTCGAAGTTCGTTCTACAGATCTCACCCTTAGACTTGGTCGAAGTTGGCTCTATAGATCTCAGCCTAAAACTAAGCCGTTTTCTCTTCGCAACACGTTAATAAGTGTGTTGTGCTAACACAACATTGGTGGAGGATACTTTTTGTATTTACATAATCTTGAATATAACACACCTTACATAACTGAATATATTTCTGTTATTCTCATAACGTTGTTCATAACTTTCGCCACAAAAATAAAACAAAAACGTAACTGCAAACAATTTCGCAATAAATTAATAAAAATAAATCTTACGAAACAATTTGGAAGTTATAACAATATATATGTTTTAAATGGAGTTTGACGCGGTGTTATGAAACGGCGACGTCACGGGCGCCTAATCGATAGCTGGAACAATGTGACGTAATAGGTACGGGGTGGCCAGCCCGGAGCAGGGAACTTCGCACAACAAATATTTACCCTGGCATATGTTTGGTTTCTTTTCCTTCGCCTCATATATTTTTACTTTGATCGTGTAATAGGGCCCGCGGGCCGGGCGGTCGATTTGTCCGATATTAATTTTCGTTCGTACACCACCTATGATTCTTGAGTGATTTAATGACATTTTGTTAATATAATTGGTGTTTTTATGAGAATATATTTTCGACCGATTTCTCAAAAAGGAGGAGGTTTTTTTATGTATGTTACGCGATATCTCCGCCGAACGTGGACCGATCTTCAAAATTCTTTTTGTGTTCAATAGAGCTTCTTTCAAGGGTAGTCCCATATAAATTTGGTCACGATCGGATTTGAAGCCAGTCTGTTAAGTTTTTAAACTTGTGATTATTTTTAGAGTGCCTCGGTGGCGTAGTTATATTTCAGTATGACTACCGTTCTGGGGTTTCGGGTTCGATCCCCGGGTCGAGCAAAGTGATATTGGATTTTTCCATATCAGCCCGGAGTCTGGAATTTGTGCCCGAAATGGCGATAGGCTCGCCCCCTATCACTTCTGGGACGGAACTTAGCTCGGCGAAATGTGGGTGTTCTAGTTCGCTAGTACACCTCTACCCACCCCTTCGGGGACACAGGCGTGAGCTTATGTTATATTTTTTTTAGATGTATTATATTGTAAATATGAGAGTGACCACGTTTCGACGCAGAATCGAGTTAAGCTGGTCTCAAAGAGCAATTTTAAGGCGGAGACTTGTAAATGAGCTCGTGGGTCAACTGCTGATAAGTGGTCATGAGTGCGTTGAAAAAAAAAGAATAGTTAAGAATAGTTTGGGAAGAAAATGAGGGGATTTGGCCACCGGAAATTGTTTGGCAATTGACAAAACGCAGTTGCCATTTCAGGGTTCTCTTGGAGAGAATGGTATAAAACTGATCCAGACGTCGCTTTCATGCTGTAGACTTAACTGTTTACAGCGCGGCGTTACTATGACTACTGAAAATTATGATTCATGTTATGTGATCCGGGCAACCCGAAACGAAGTCAAAAGGAGGCGCAAATATCGGTGTAAATTACTGTTTTGGAAAATCGTCGGCATCGCTGATAAGAAATAAATTTTGTAAACCATCATTAATGTAACTACTACGGCCCAAAGGTCGCTCAATTACAATCAAAGAAATGTCTTATAGTAACATAACATAACATAAGCTCACGCCTGTGTCCCCGAAGAGGTATGCAGAGGCGCACTAGCGAACTAGAACACCCACATTTCGCCGAGATTAATCCCGTCCCAGATGTGATAGGGGGCGAGCCTATCGCCATAGTGGGCACAAATTCCAGACTCCGAGCTGATATGGAAAAATTCAATATCACTTTGCCCGACCCGGGGATCGAACCCAAGACCTCAGGATGGTAGTCGTACCGAAATACAACCACGCCACCGAGGCAGTCTTATAGTACAAATTACAATATAGTAGATATTATAAGATAAAATATGTCATAAACAAAAAATTAATGCGTGTTAATATGTATTAACTTTCAAGCTTACCTCTAGAGGTATATAAATTACATATACATACTGAGCTTGTATAATATCTAAATATTTCCCGCTTTGTGGTTTATAATTCTATTTTGTTGACAGAGAAATTGAATGAACGTAATAAAATTTAGCAACCATGTCCGTACACCGTAGGGTGACCAAGTTTTATTACATTTAGGTGGACACTAAATTTAATTTTATGTATGTATACAGCGTTTTTATTTTTACTTTTCATCTTTGCATATTCTATTAAAAAACTGTTATATGCGAAGTAAATAATATGTACAAACTTCTGTTATTAATACACATGAATAGGTCGCGTAACCTTATTATATGTAATATTTTTTTATTCACAAAATGTAAATAAATGATTATACCTACAACTTGAAAGAGAAATGCAAGTTCCCTAATTCTTTAAATTAGCTGTTGTTTTTACCAACCAAAGTCATACATACGTGAGGTACAATTAATTCTATAAACTATATTTCCGACAAAATAAATACTTTTGTTAACATTTTATTACAGAAAAATGCAACTATTTTATCCAGTCAGTCCCTCGCAATTCCGAACTATAGCGACCCTACATACTCGAGGGGCTAGGGCTGTGCACACTTGAATTGCACGTTTAATGAATTGCATTAATATTGCATTAACGGGTAACTAGCCGCCCTCATAGTAAACAATCATTAGAGCGACCCGCGCGGTGCGTCGCGTCGCAGCGTCCGCGTGTTTACCGCTGCTGATTTGTTTGCGAATACAAATTGGTGTTTAGGATGTTGGCGAATGCATATTTTCGAGTTTGAGATTGACATTCGCATAGTAACGGTTGGTAAAGAAGTACTTTTATAAGATTTTTTTTTTAATGAAAGGGTTATATTTGTGAGATTGGATGATGAAATGAGCATTAAACACATGTTGTGATAATTATGTGACTAATGTAGAAGACCGCGGGGCGGTGGCGTACCTAATTTAAGACGTACCTTTTTTATAGCAAACGAGCAGGTGGGTCACCTGATGGTAAGTGGTCTCTACCTGTTATATATACTAAAGGAATCATGCGTGCGTTGCCAACATAAAAAGACGGAAATAAGGATATTGGAATTGGGATAGGGAAGAGGTAAATTGGGCCACCGAAAATCTCACTCACCGAATGATCCAACCCATTCGTGCTGTAGACGTAACTGTCTACAGAGTGACTCTACCACTCTACCGGGTTCTACGTGGCTTTACTATAATAATTGTTTAGTACATCACTACCTACTCAAAATATTTCAACCTATTTCTACACAAATACACAGCTGACGTCTATTCCTAGCTAAATTTCGTCCGGAAAAATTGCTTCTATAGACAAGTAAAACAGTCCCGTATATAAAGCCGTGTATGAAGCGTATGGAAATATCCAGCGGTTACTAAGCAACAGCAGTTGTCTAACTAATATCGGCCGTCGCAACCGGAAAATTGGACAACGGCGTCTGCCCAATCACACGCGACACTCCACGCAGATTAGCACGCTCGTCCAATGCCCAGTTTATCCCGCTGCGCGACCGCTGCCCGATGCCGAGCCTTGGCATTGCTTCTCCATACATCGACTACTAAATTCGATACATTGCGAAGTCAGCTCCCACTATACTGGAATTGTATGTTGTGCTTAGTGATAACCTCAGTAAAAATGACTTCAATTCGCGCATACAGGTATATATCTCATACGCTTTTCCGTCCCTCTGTCTGCTCTGAAATGATATTAGTGGACAACGCGCCCCCTCACGTCGAACACATTGTCGCTACACGCACCTCATTTACAAAGGTTGATCGCATAAATAACGATCTTTATAATCCGAACAAGGGCGTAGATTGTCACACGGAAAAAATTAGCTATGTGACCCGACTCCGATTCAGAAGTGGGGCTCATTAATCGATTCCACTCCACGTTGAAAGGAAGTCTGTAAGCACGTCCGACTTTCGAACCAAAAAAATAAGCCGCAGACGTGACACGAGTAAGTCGACATCGCGTTGCGAGAACGCTCCGCACCATTCAAATCTTTACTTAGCATTCTAAGTACCGTCGGCGGCTTTAATTTTTTAAGGCTCACTACAACGCCCATACCGTATTCACGTCGCGTTCTCACCACTCTTGCCATATGTGCCTAGTTAATAGTGGGCTGGTATGTAACATCGGTCGATGAGTGAGCGACCTCTGTCTTTAGATAAGGAGTTTTAAAGTTTAAAATGAGTTGCGCGTCGGGAAGTCTTAAGATGTATTGGACATGGGAACGATTCTGAGAAGTAGTTTGCATAGTTATGTGCGTTTATCTAAGCTATATCGGTGGGTTCAGACGATGCGACGTGGCGTGGGTTCGGTAGGTTGGTCGACCGACTGTTTGCCGGGCCTTAAATGTTAGAAACAGCGGATGGGTTTACTGCTCGGATGTAAAGACCCCGATCTTCAGCCCTTACTAGACATATACACAATATTAGAATATAAGTAGTAAAATGATATGTTTATTGTTTCAAAATTATTTATCAGTATGAAATATGTGACTCTTAAAACCGTATAATATAGTTATATAATTCAAAGATTTCTATGTATACTACAAATTTCTATGTATTCTACAAGCTGTTTAGAAGTAGAATTGTGTCACATTACAGCGAGTGGTTGACGTTTGACGGCTAAGGAAAAGAGCGATCTATAAAGTGAGTTGCGGTCAATTGACGGAAACTATGTTATTATAATTTTATAGTTAAATTTTCTTTCAAGAGCCATCTATCTTAACGCGATCTTCCTTAGAAATAATGTACTTGAAGTTCAATGTCCGCTAAGTATAATGCTCGTAATAGAAGATATAGGTATGACAATACTAATTGCTATCCATTTTCTCTTTGGAATTAAAGACTATACAAAGTCGTACTAATAAGGGAACATTAATTCCGATAAGCTCGAATTAGGGTGGCAGAAGTATGACCATTAGACTCACAATACACATGTAATAAGAGTGTAAGGCAAATTTGGCATTCAGTACAAATTACAGCGGCGTGTGTCGTTGTATTTACTCCATTACCCGACGAGGCCAAGCTCGTATCAACTATTTATAGTGTTTGAGGCGCTTCATAAATATGCAGCGGTAGGCGCTCGCCTTGCCGACACCAGCTATTCAGATTCTTGTGGACTTGAAGTACGAGAGAACCGCGGTTACAGAAATACATACTGATATTATTATTAGTTAAACTAGTCCTTTTTAAGGAACACTTAAAGTTTCGCCATATCCGTGCTTCTGTCTGACTATTAGTACTAGGAAGTTGTAATTTGGCATGGCTATTATTAATCATGCAAATGCAAAATTTCGTATAAATTCATCTGAATACCTACCACTTAGTAAAAAATTGTCAATATAAGTTTATGAACCAGCAAGGAGTTGTTGAAAAAGCTAGCTTATGCGCGCTGCTCTGCTTCCTTGAAATATTGATGGTTGTTCCGGTATAATACGGGATGGACCATTATACCCCTAAACCATAATATATAGCCTACTGTAAGTTTCTGTTTTAGATAGGTACAGTCAAGTCTTTTGCCAGCAGTGGGACTCAATAGGATAGACCCCTAAAAGAAGCAGAAGATGCAGTCAATCCTGAAAAAACCGACTGGATGTTCTGTAAATTGGTGTTAAAAAGAGCAACGTCAGAGTTTCTTGCCCGTTCTTCTCTGGCGAAACAGCCTGCGAACAGGCGGTAGAGTTAAAATTTGACGGAATCTAAATAATGTTTGAACATTTTATGGATTCAATAAATGATTTGATTTTACTTGAAGCAACCTTACAAGCAACAGAGCAGGTCTTAACACCATGTGTACGATGGTTGCTATCCAGGTGGATATGCCAACAAACTGCCAGCTACGATTACCCCCAAACCAGCTCTGAGGTATTGCAATTTCGACACCCGCTCATCTCTCATGGTATAAGTCGTTTCCTTAGCTCCACGGTTGGTTAGTTGCAACGCTCCGTGCGTTACCTCACTTCCAACACAAACTTGGCGATGTATTTTCCAGTGCATTTTTTAGAGTATCGCTTTTGTAGGCCCTGCTTGTTTTAATACTGAACTTATGTGTGTACAACATAGTTACCAGTCTGGCACTATGTAGGTACTACTTAATATGGTTATGATACAGATATAAGGTTATGATCATCATTTATATTACGGGTTGGTAGACTTCACATCTCTTTGGATTTCTTGTGGAGAAATTCTCAGGTTTCCTGAAATGGAAACCTGTTTGGTTTCCTCACGATGTTTTCCTACGCCGCGCCGTTGAAACAAGCGATACTTTATCAGAGAAGTCAGGGGTTAGTTTTTAACCTGCGTCATCTGGGCATTCAGCGGCCTGAGCAGGAAAATTTCTGACAACCGTAAATGTATTCGAACTCGATGCGCGTCTATGAAATTTGTATGAAATATTAACCAAACGTCATTAGTGCGCAGCGAACTCGAATACATTTACATTTACATTAGTTTTTCGTGCTCGGGCTACATTACTACGTACTCTCAACTGAGCAATCGCTGTATTTTTTTAGTAGATAGTTATTATTTATACTTATTTTGAAAGTTAAACCGGTAAATATTCAACACATGAAATAAAAATCCTTGTAAGATCACAGATGTAAGTATAAAAAATATTTGTACACGGTTTGTTATAAACAATTCAACAAAGAACGTCTTCAACTACCTGTAGGCACCTTTTCAATAAACTATCTTATCGGGTCAAGTTCTTCAAACCATTCAATCCAACGCACTCCATTCATGCGGTTGACATGTAACCTGTCAGTAACCTCAGGTTTTTGACGATAATCATCGTGCCCATTCACAAGCCAGCGATTGTTCGATTTTCAAAATCCGCCCCCGTAAAGGGTTGATAAACATATCAAAGGCACTTTTTAAGTTTTCGATCAATTTTTTAATATCCTACAATGTGAGTCACCAATTCTATTGTGCGTTTACAATCGAACACAAATATCGATTATCCGTTGGATATCAATTTATCGATTCACACAGACCTCCCGCGAGTAAGGATGTGACAATAGAATGTCTTGCTTGTGGTATATTATACAAAAGGGATTTTCTCTTATAGGTTTTGTATTTCGATCACGGAACAATTCGATATATTGAGACTTAAGTTGTCATTTTCAAATATGTTATTAAAATTGACAACTGACAAGCAATCGTAATCGATTAGATCTTAGGGCCCTTATTCTCTATTACCATACGAACGCTTAACGCACTCACGTTATGTTGTCTAAACGAAAATTATATGGAAAAGTATTCTTTATATATGACTGCCTCGGTGTTGTGGTTGTATTTCGGTACGACTGCCGTCCTGAGGTCTCGGATTCGATACTCGGGTCGGGCAAAGTGATATTGGATTTTTCCATATCAGCCCGGGGTCTGAAATTTGTGCCCGATATGGCGATAGGCTCGCCCTCTATCACATCTGGGATGGAACTAAGCTCGGTGAAATATGGGTGTACTAGTTGGCTAGTGCGCCTCTGCCTACCCCTTCATGTGTATGTGTTAAGTATTCTTTATACCATTATTTTTAAGTATATTTTCATAAATTCGATGAGTTGCGTTTGCACACTTGTTTTCATCTGCGGGAATAGAGAACCAGGTCTCTGATTTGTTAGTATATTCTTAATTACTCTGATTATCTATTTAAATGCTACAATGCGATTTCTACAAACAATAGATACATTGTGATATGATTTAATATTATTCAGGTTGATGTTTTGTTACAGCACAAGGTAAGATTATACAACACGTAAATATAAAACAACGTAACAAGTATCAAGATGAATATATTTTGATGACGTAATCCGAACGGAAATATAAATAAGTAATATGGCTTTACCTCCAAAGTAAACGTCACAAATGAAGCAAACGTAACAAAAAGTTAAATCCGCGGGCTGTCATTTCGCAATCCACTACCAAAATACCTCGACTTAAATCACGACCTTTATGTGGAAACTCAATTAAAAGTTAAAAATGTTTTGGATTTATTCACGTGAATCTATCGCTGTTACGTAATGAGACCCTCGATTACGTAAGTATACCATTTTGGCAACATTTATTTTGGGGTTTAATCTTCACGGAACCGCGACCATTGTTACATACTCAGCAGGCTTCTTTACTTTTACAAGAGTAATAAATAATACTTTTAATTTGGCTTTCGTAATGTTTGTGAAATCCTTTCGAAATATCAGCGCCAGAACTTCGTTTCCAGGAAAGTTAATTTGGTGTAAATTTGTTGTAAAATCTACAAGTTATATAAGAAGCTCTATCAATTTGAGTTTATTCATTAGTATCGTCAATATTTTGACATGACAAAGAATGTTTTCGTAATTGTTACCTACTAGAAATTTGTGATTTACAAAAAGTGGAAATTATTCTTTCAAGTAGTCATTGCTGCTTCAAATGTGATTGATGTAAGAGTAGTAGTAGAGAGTGGTTGGCTGCCTGTATGTAATCGACCAGACCTGGATATTTGTACAGCGAGTCTTCTTAATCTAACGTATGTAGATGGAGTGGGGATTTACTTATCTCAGTGCGGCTGTCGCGGCTGGAGCTCAGGTACGCCAGGTCTCAAAAATGTACTAAATTCAATTATATTTAACCATGTCTGTGATTTTTGGAATTTTGAAATAAATGATTATTGTTATTGAATAATATATAAGTTTTAAATGTTAGTATAATTCACCCTTTAATGGCAAACATATTATGTTTCTATAATATAAATTTAAAAAATCATGTATTTCGTTTCATCTTCCCTCTGTCCTTATTCCAGTGTGATGTGGGGTCGGCACTCCGGACAACACTTTTTATGCTGTTGCAGTTTGTTCAGCTTAGTTTATGTATTTAGCTATCTGCGTAACGCCAGCCCCTTCTCTGGGTAACTTTAAGTGTATAGGTATGTTTCATGATTATTATATCCAAATAGACTTTATAAATAAATCAAAATGTAAATACCGTATACAAACCATATTTTAATGAATTTCTAATGAAAATAACCAACACAACCCGGGGTGATAGCGGGGTGGTGGCAATGTAGTAAATAAAGGTACATTTCCATACACGACCGCAACAGCTGTAGCATACTTTAGAAGGAGTGGTAAGTATTTATAGAGGTAGTAACAATATACTGACAGTGTCATCATAGTATTCAAAAACCTTAACAGTCATTCATTTGCTATATGTATGTATGTATGTACTTATATACACAGGAAGTCCACTGCTGGACATAGGCCTCCTCCAAAGATTTCCAGATCAACCTGTTGGAAGCTGTCATTACGTACCTATTTATATATTATGAATTACTCACAAGGAAATATCAAATAGGAAGAACCTGTAGATTTCCATAACATGGCATTATCATTTTAGGTATCTACTCATTAACTTGTAAAACATAACATAAGCTCACGCCTGTATCCCCGAAGGGGTAGGCAGAGGCGCACTAGCGAACTAGTACACCCACGTTTCGCCGAGCTTAGTTCCGTCCCAGATGTGATAGGGGGCGAGTCTATCGCCATATCGGGCACAAATTCCAGACTCCGGGCTGATATGGAAAAATCCAATATCACTTTGCCCGACCCGGGGATCGAACCCGAGACCTTAGAACCGTAGTCGTACCGAAATACCACCACGCCACCGAGACATTAACTTGTATTCTAACCAATTCACGTAACTTTTGATCTATGTATGTCTTGTTAAGAATTAGCCGATTTGGGTAGTTGCGATATGATTACTCCATTACTTATAAGTTATATTGTTTAATATTTACACACCTTACATTTTAATACAAAATATTATTTTATATATTTATTATAAACCTTTTTAATATGGGGAAAAGAGGTTTATACTAACGCGGAATACGAATATTTGAAAAAAGAGAAATGAAAGTAGTTGACAAGTTGGCGTCAAATTATTATCGCATTAAGAACCAAGGAAAAAGGAACAGAAAAAACTATAAAATATCAGCGGCCCTGAAGCAAATTAAAGGATTTATATATACACATCCAGGAGATGTAATTATTGGACTGCTAACCTTTCCACGGGTTTAAGGGTGAGCTTAGTTAATATATATATATTATATTTTATTTTTAAGACTTTTATTCACAGGAACGAGACGCCAGGGCTGAATTCCAATCGCGGAGTAATATTTAACATTTGGTCCAATTCGAGTCGGATTTTTATAGCGGATATTTCGGATAGTTTTCATTGGAATTCTCAAGTCCTGGAGTTTCGTTCTGTTACAAAAGTCGCGGTCGGTTCTTATTGTAGTTTATGCGGTATCATAAACGCGGATAGCACAATATACTTTGGCGGATATAAGTATATTGATTGCTCAAAATTCATAAATTTATTTATTTTTCGGCTTCGAGCGGTTAGGGGCCGATTTTTCGTTAAACACTCTACAGAGAAACTCAAATTATATTATATTGCGGTAGGGCTACATATATTTTATTAGATTGCTCCCTTTATTTAGTATATATTTTGAACATACATACAAAACATACAGTAATTATTTTCGGTGCGGATATAATATTTTATTCATCAAGAAAATAAAATATTACAAACATTTTTTGTTTGAATTATTGATTTTTGTCTGTTGCTTAGAAACCAGGCAATTCGAAATCCGGTTTTTGTCAATAAAATTGACAACGGTGACCATCGATATAATAATATACCTAGATGCACAGTTGACGCTCAGAAAGTGGGACAACCAACGAGTGCTTAAAATGTAAGTAAGCACTTGTTGGCTGACAGTCGGGCGCCGACCGTTCGTCTGTGAAGATGCCTAAATGCTCTGTGAAAGAGTGCAAAAATAACACTCTTACAAAGCGCAAAACACATGGGATTTCATATTTTAAGTAAGTATAATTCCCTTACTTGATTCTTAAAACCTTAATCATGTTAAATTAAGTATTAAACGTGTATAAATAATTAATTTAACAAATTCAGTTAATAAAATATTTTGTCCCTTTTGAAATCATGATTTGGAACAATGAAATATATGGAGTCGTTTTTTTTTGTAAATATATTATATTTATTTTAAATTTATGATTTTTTTAATTAATTTTATTTATTAATTACAGATTTCCATGAAATGAAATAGTAAGAGATAAATGGCGTAAAATTATTTCCGAAGAAAGGAGAGAAGAAAATTTTAAACCCAATTACTCAAGTGTGGTTTGTTCAGACCATTTTGCCGATTCCGATGGATATTATACAGAAAAAGGGATTAGGAAAATTAAAAAAAATGCTGTACCAAAAATAAAGGTGATAAATTGTCATCAGATACATTGTCCTTAACTAATGTTTACTATTTAATTTAACAATATGTATGCTGTTGGTGTACCTATAAATAAATAAATAAATAAATATTGCCACATTTATTGACTTTATTTTAGATTGTCGTAACTACAAGTTTAAATGAGGCAGGGTGCAGTACAAATGTAATAGTTGAAAAATATTTGATACAGAATTCATCAATAGCAAGCATATACTAGGTACATACTGCCATGTAAAATGACTATTTAATAATTTGCGGCTAATTCTAATAAATGTTTTCAATCAAAGTGTGCAGATCATAAAAATTTGCCAACATGAACAAAATGGAACATTCCGCTGTCAAATAATAATTTTAATGGTTCATTCTCGCAATTTTTCATTTTTTAATTTTTCATTTTTATCTTTGATTCTCGGATTGAGATCATTTATTGGAACCGGTCGTTAGGCATAATTACTACAACAGTAATTGTGGCGTCATCATTTATTGGAAACATATTCATTTCCAGGAACCAGCAATTGAACCAATAAATAATGAAGGATCACCAATACCATCAGAATTTTCATCAATCTTTAACACACCTAAGACGTTATTTTTACAGTTAATTTGAAAGAACGCAACCAAAAATTTTAACTTAAATCTAATTTAGTGCGAAACTGAAAAAGGCAGAACAAAAGATTAAGAAAACGAAATGATAGTCTAAAAGAAATTATTAAGAATCTAAAGAGCAAAGGACGATCTTAGTATGGGGCCAAGACTATGTATGTGACTGTTGGATGTTATTTATTTATGAATCACGTTAAGGCAAAACAGTGCTTATTTCATATTCATAACTAATAAGCTTTGTTATCTTCTATACATTTATACTCTATCTCTTAATGTAAGTAAAATTATTATACAGATATCGCCATTCTCATCTTCATTGTACGCCATGTGGTCAACATTTCTCACAAATAAATACAAGAACTATTCGACTCCATTCAATCTTTGTCCAAGTGACTAGAATGTTTCTTTAATAATGTCAAATTATTGTCAAATTCAAAAACTATTGGAATTACTAAAAATTCGAATATAAGAACGTTTGAACATGCAATTTAAAAAGCTACTTTATGCCGCGTCTATAAGGTCATATTTGTGTTAATTTAATTAAATTTGTGATGTTTATTTGTTTTGTCTGTCGAGGACACTGTTTACAATGATATTTGTATGGAACTGTGCATCTAGGTATATTATTATATCGATGACGGTGACAGCTAACATAAAACGTTTGATAGCTCGGCGGTGATTAGATCATTGGATGTTGAACGCGGGTTCAAATCCAGTTGATTTATTATTTTTTTGTTCGTTTGGCAATATTATTAAATAACGTAGTTTTTTATTGCTGGCTTATTGTTAATTTTTTGAGAGAGATTATATTTAATATTTTAATAGGTATATTTTGAAAATGCCTCCTAAAGGCCAACCTAAACTATTAAAGGTGAAGTATGATATTGCTTCATTAAATTTGGACAAACTCTATGAGCTCTCACAAATAGAGTTCATTTCGGAAGCGGAAAAAAATGAATTTAAAGTAAGGTATGCGGATTTGGAAGATATATATACGGAGTTTACATCCAGTCATATTGAACTCCAGGCTAACCTGGAAGAAGGTGATGATTTAGAAGGGTTTACGAAAAAATATGTAGCATACAATCAAAAATATTATGATGTAAAACGAAAGTTTTTAGAGTTGTTTCCGGAGGGTAGCTGTCAGTCTTCTGAATATGGTACTGCTTCCTCAATGGATAAGCCAAGGGGCAAGCGGGCCCTCTTGCCAAGAGTTCAGCTTTCGACTTTTTCGGGTAAAATAGAAGAATTTGTATCTTTCATGGATTTGTTTGAGTCGTTGGTTGGAAAAGACCCAACATTATCAAACACTGAAAGGCTATATTATTTACTTGGGTCTCTTTCCGGGGAACCAAAAATACTGACAAGACACTTGTCTATTACTGCGGACAATTATTCAATTGCTTTAGATATTTTGAAAGCTCAATATGGCAATACAAGATTATTAGCGGATAAACTATTACATAATTTATTGTGTACTACGAGGGTCACAAAGAATTATTCCTCTTTGAAACCTTTTCTTAATACTGTCATAGAGAATACTAAGGGATTGGAAAAGATGAAATTTCCAGTTTCGGCATGGTCTTATCTTTTATTTTACATAAATTTTCAAAAGCTTGATACTAGTCTGAAAAAACGGTTTGAAGCTAAAGTAATTGATAAAGAGTTACCTAGTTTTTCTGATCTGATTCAGTTTTTAGAAAATGAGGTTAGAATATTGGAATCTAGTGGTGAAAGTTTCGGTGGTAAAGATGGTACAATGAGTTCACGGGCACACCATGTAACATCAATAACTGAATCAATAGGGTGTTTATTTTGTAAACGGGGGAGCCATCATTTATCAAAATGCGAACAGTTTTTAGCTTTGACTCCACGTAAACGCAAAGATCATATAAAAGAATTTCGGCTTTGCTTTAGATGTTTAGGAAAGCACAGTATTAATGAATGCCCGTCGCGTTGGACGTGTTTTAAATGCAAATCCACTAAGCACCATTATCTTATTCATTTTGATTTGCCGGTGGCGGCTGCGACTAGGGGGGTGTCCGGGGTTCCATCAGCGGTCGGGGAATCTCGCACACATAATGCGGCCTCAAGTCGGTCAGGCGCATCGGGAGTTGATCCAAGCCACGCATCTGCACCGGTAGTAGATGGCGGCGCGGCTTTAACTGCCTTCAACAGAAGGAAGGGTTTAGGTGGGTATCGGCGGACTGTGCTTCTAGCGACGGCTATAGTGCGTGTTATGGATAGATGCGGTCAATTTCATGAAGTGCGCGCACTATTAGATGGGGGGAGTCAAAGCACTTTTATCACTGAACATTGTGCTATCAGGCTTAATTTAAAACGATTTAAGTCAGATATTGTCTCCGTTTCGGGATTAGGGGGAAGGCCAGTAAGTGATTGTAAAGGAGGGGTGAATTTAGTTTTATGTCCTAGGTTTTCGGAAAATCCTAGACTGGTTACAAATGCTGTTGTATTGAATAATATAACCCACAACTTACCAGCTGAAACGCTATCTGAGAATTTGGCGACATGGTATAGAGGTATTAATTTAGCAGATGATCACTTTTATGTTAGTCGACATGTAGATATATTAATAGGTGCGGATCTCATGTGCGAAATAATGATAGGCGGTTGTGTAAAAATCAATGATTATTTACCGTCCGCAATGAAAACTATATTCGGATATGTAATAATGGGCCCGGTAACCTATGCAGCTCCTCAGATTATTGGTAATCGGTCTCAACAATTATTCTCGGCGCATGTCACCACAGATCAAATTTTAGAGAAATTTTGGGAGGTGGAAGACATTCCAGATAAAATTGTAATTAACCCTAAAGATGTTGAATGTGAAAAGAATTTTAGGGAAACTCATCTTCGGCAGGATGAGACTGGTAGATTCATGGTGCGGTTGCCATTTTTAGAGGATAGACCGGAATTGGGTGACTCTATTTTAATAGCTAAGAAGCGGTTCATGTCAATGGAAAGGCGATTACTTTTGAACGCACCATTGCGTGAGAAGTATATTCAATTTATGCGGGATTATGAACGTATGGGGCATATATCTGTCTGTGACCGGGAACCAGACGATTATGCAGAAGGAATCGGTTATGTAATACCTCACCACGGTATTTTTAAAGCGGGCTTTGGGCTGGATAGCACCAGTGCTATCTTAGTGTAAGGTTCTTATGCAGCGGCTTTGGAGGTTAAGTTCATCGTGGGATGAAACTCCACCACCGGATGTGGTAGCGGAATGGTCTGGTATTGTAACTGATTTACTTAAGATCGAAAACATTTGTATTGAGCGTTTTGCATTAACCACGAAGAAGATTTGTTCTTTGCACGGTTTTTCTGATGCTTCTGAAAATGGATATAGCGCGGTTGTATATCTTAGATCTGTGGACGTTAATAACTCAGTAAAGGTTTCTATCATGATGGGTAAATCGCGGGTTGCACCATCCAAGTCAAGGATTATAATACCGAAACTAGAATTGTTAGACGCTGCTTTGTTAACTCGGCTTATAAAGTATGTATTTGAGTCTATTAAAAACCTCATTCAAATAAAAGATATTTATTGTTGGTCGGATAGTACTATTGTTCTTTCTTGGTTACGATTGCCTCCTCATACATTGCAAACGTTTGAAGGGAATCGGGTATCCCAAATAGTAAATTGCGGATTAGAATTAAAATGGCGGCATGTACTATCACAAATTAACCCTGCTGACGTGGCAAGTCGGGGTTGTGTATTTCATACGGTGCAAACGGATTTTGCAGGTTTATTTTCAATTAGAGCATCACGTCTTAGAAATGCTAAAGTTTTAAAGGCATATTTATGTGTATTTGTCTGCTCTGCAACGAAAGCAGTGCATTTAGAGGTTGTTAGTGATTTAACGGTAGACGCATTTACAGCCGCTCTGATGAGATTCACAGCACGGCGTGGACTTCCGAGCGTGATGCGTTCTGATAACGGTACTAATTATGTAGGGACAAACAAACACCTTCATGAGGTTAATAAATATCTATTAAATAGAGAAGTTGCGGATAGTCTCATGAATGTCGCAGCCAAAAGCGGTATAACTTGGCTGTTCAACATTCCTGGGGCGCCTCATTTTGGGGGTTTGTTTGAAGCGGCGGTTAAATCTGCTAAAACATTAATCAAACGGATGATCGGGGAGCAGATTTTAACCTACGAAGAACTGACCACAGTGTTTACAAGAGTTGAAGCGGTTCTTAACTCTCGACCACTGTGTCCTTTATCAAATGATCCTAGTGATCTTGAAGTGCTGACACCAGCACATTTTTTGGTTGGCAAGCCTTTACTGTCTGTACCAGAGTATAATTTGGAGGACGTAACTAATACACGTTTAGGTCGTTTTAAGTTAGTTCAGGCTATAGCTCAAAGGTTTTGGAGGCAGTGGAGTGACCGGTACCTACACTGTCTACAAAATAGGAATAAATGGACAACACCGAAGGATCCGCCAAAGGTGGGGGATCTTGTGTTGATTAAAGAAGAAAATATTTCTGCTCTTAAGTGGAGACGCGGACGGGTTATAGATTTATTACCTGGAAAAGATGGGGTTGTCAGAGCTGTCAGACATAAAACTCTCTCAGGGAATTTTATGAGGCCAGTTGTAAAAATAGCAAGACTGCCTCTGGACTAAATCCAGGAATAACGTTTCATTTTAGTTGATTTTTTTTATTTTGCGGCGCGGTATATTATTATGCGGCAATTCAAACAGAAGTTTTGTTGTTTTGTTTTCCTTTTGATAAAGGCTTTAGCCTTTCTCGGGCGGGGGTATGTTTAATATTTACACACCTTACATTTTAATACAAAATATTATTTTATATATTTATTATAAACCTTTTTAATATGGGGAAAAGAGGTTTATACTAACGCGGAATACGAATATTTGAAAAAAGAGAAATGAAAGTAGTTGACAAGTTGGCGTCAAATTATTATCGCATTAAGAACCAAGGAAAAAGGAACAGAAAAAACTATAAAATATCAGCGGCCCTGAAGCAAATTAAAGGATTTATATATACACATCCAGGAGATGTAATTATTGGACTGCTAACCTTTCCACGGGTTTAAGGGTGAGCTTAGTTAATATATATATATTATATTTTATTTTTAAGACTTTTATTCACAGGAACGAGACGCCAGGGCTGAATTCCAATCGCGGAGTAATATTTAACATATATTGTACGTGTTTCGTCTATTGTCACATGTTTCTATCCATATTTTGTCGCTGCGATTGTCGCTGCGCTTGTTCGGAACAGTACCTTTACACGCATCGGCGATGTGGCGACACGTGTGCCGAGCCTGGTCGTGACGTCTCCCTGACAGAGTGCCGATTAGCCGCCCGCTGCCTGTCTACGTACGTAGTTGGTCTACGGTCTTGGTACAGGTAGCTAGGAGAAATAATTTTATGGTGTTACGTCAAACCTTAAACTTATCAATGTAATCAATGCGTTTCGAGTGCTATTTTGAAATTATAGGACTGTTCATTTAGTCGTAGATATAGAGGGTTATGCTCAGACAGCTCGTAAAAATAAAGCTGAATCTTTTCCGCAACATGCTTGAGAAAGTGTTATGCCGACTCCACCGTGGGACAAATAGGTACAAGAGGATCGAGATTGTCTTATATTGAATCTATCACATTTTGCATACCAGTTCAATAATAAAAAAGTAGATATGACCAAAGGAATAGAATAGAATAAAATGGAATAGAATCTTTTAAATTCATCATATTTTATGAAATAAATATTTACATAATTTAATATGCAATTTTAAATCACTTAACGTCATATAATAAAAACATAGTCCTTATTCCGTTGATATAAGGCACTCGGCACACAATGTGGAGGACATGGCGTAGTGAATTGAGCGCTGGCGGTGACAGGCGCGCGATAAAGTGGCGATTAGCCTGTCGCTGCCTCCACTGTGTACTGGCCTTTAATAATAAACAGATTATATTATATATTAGTCTTGGTCTTAGCCCCGTTCAATGTTTGGATGACTCTGTTAGCTCCATTTTGATGCTCGGAGTTTTGAATATTTTGAGGCATGATTGAAATTCTTCTTGGTAAGTAACATCATAGCAGTTATAAATGTATTTAAGGATTTGAACTGTATAGGTATTATAATAACAACAACTGTCATGCTGCTGCCTCGGTAGCGTAGTTGTATTACGGTAGAACCACGGTTCTGAGGTCTTAGGTTTGATCCCCGGGTCGGGCAAAGTCATATTGAGTTTGTTCAATTATTCAGCCCGGAGTCTGGAATTTGTGCCAATATGTCGATAGACTCGCCTCCTGTTTTCATGTGGGTCGGGAATAAGTTCGGCGAAATTTCAGTGTTCTAGTGCGCTAGTCCGCGTCTGCCTATCCCTTCGGGGATACATGCGTGAGCTTATGTATGTATATAATAAGCCCGTCACGAGTATTATGTAAATTGTTATGTTCAGTAGCCTGAGCACGAAAAACTAATGTAAATGTAAATGTATTCGAGTTCGCTGCGCACTGATGACGTTTGGTTAATATTTTATACAAATTTCATAGACGCGCATCGAGTTCGAATACATTTACGGTTCTCAGAAATTTTCCTGCTCAGGCCGCTGTTTATTACCCACACCCCACTTAAAACATGTATAATTTGACGAAATCCAAATTCCAACCCAACTTGAGGCGAAACAATTTGCTAACTCCGTGCTACTACGAAATAGTTTATGTTACAAATATGAACGGAACGACCGGTCGGATGGCAGGATGGACGGCAGGACGAAATAAACATCCATGACATCCGCTTTACATAGATTACTATTCTTAAGGACTTTCGAGACGATCGCACGGTACGACTTTAGCTTTAAGATACGTTATGATTTCTTAGTTTAACGCGAATGTTAGTCCTTGAAATAAAACTAGTTTATATGGATTAGAAGACTGAATGATGTCAAAGAATACTGCATATTTTTTATCAGCTCTATCTAAACAGTAAGTACCTACAAAAATATTAATCATCAAAATGATTCCAAAATAGAAATATTTTGCTTACCACAAGATCAATTATCTGTGGATCACATAACCTTTTGTATCGGTGCGGGGATCGAACCCGCAGCCTCTCATTTCACAGCCGACTATTTGTCCGCTACGCTGCGAATTAAAATTATATTCGAAAATTCAGAACTAAAAAGACAAACAGTTATGATAAAGTTCGAAGTAAATTACTTAAGACCACTTGGAACACTAAGATCTCGTTTTAAATATAGGAATGAGCTGTAGGATAAATAGAGTTTAGGTCTAACTCTAGATTAGAAATAGCGCTGCAGGTCGCCCTTCATTAGTTGTAAAGATTCATTATCATCATCATCAGCCATAGGACGTCAACTGCTGGAGATGGGCCTCCCTCAAAGATAAAGATAAACATAGATATTTGTAAACATTACAGAGTCGGAATTAAAATCAAGGCCTCAACGATCAAAACGGTTCGACTCAAACTAAAATTAACATATTTGAATGAAACCATCGCGCATCGGACCGTCGCTAAGGGCCTTTACTTCACGGTAGCTTCGTCTCTCTCGCGCTAAGAAAATGAAACGGACCAATGAGGGGGTGGGGTGACACGCATTTCCGGCCCGGCTCCAATCAGCTCTTAGAACAAAGGAGTCGCTATAGCTACTTACCTAGAAGCATCTACAGTGGGGTCGGTAGAATCGTGTTCACACATGCACCCGATACAGTTTTTTTCACCTGCCAGTTACCATCGGCTTTGTGGGCGTATTTGTTTTTGTGATTATGTAAGGGCTTGCGTAAAAGCTTTTTGTATGTCTTCTAATACAGAATCGCTTGGTTTTTGTGGTAAAAAGGATTTATTGAATGTTAATCTAATCTAATAAGAATAAATCTTTCTTACATCTCGCCTGTATCCTCGAAGGGGTAGGCAGAGGCGCATTAGCGAACTAGAATACACATTTCGCTGAGCTTTGTTCTGTTACAGATGTGATAGGGGGCGAGCCTATCTCCATATAAGGCACAAATTTCAAACTCCAGGCTGAAATTATAAAATATTTTCATATGGGGTCGGCGCAACTCACTTTTTCGAGCATGTGGCAGAAATGATTTGGCTTAGTTTTTACGACGCGCTACCTGCCTGACGTCAACCTTCCCTCTGGAGGCTCCAGTTCCAAGTAAATCAAATTAGAAATATTGCTTTGCCCGACCTGGGACTCGAACCCAGGACCGCCCGGTCCACAGCCCATATATGCTGCCACTAGACAAAGGAGGCGTCTACGTAATGTGAACATCTAATAAGAATAAATATCGTGGAAAAAAGAAATGTTTTCAAGGTCAGGCATTGACCGCTCTGTGTTACATAAGCGAGTTTAGTTTTTCGTATTCTAAATGGCTTTTGCCAATATTATTTATTGGCTTTATTTACTTACTTGAATTTCGTCCACAATTAAGCCGAGATCTTTTCTTATATAGAACGAACTTCGACTAAGTCTAAGTCAAAGGAACAAACTCAGTGAGGATTTAACATAACATAACATAAGCTCACGCCTGTATCCCCGAAGGGGTAGGCAGAGGCGCACTAGTACACCCACATTTCGCCGAATTTAGTTCCGTCCCAGATGTGATAGGGGGCGAGCCTATCGCCAAATCGGGCACAAATTCCAGACTCCGGGCTGATACGGAAAAATCCAATATCACTTTGCCCGACCCGGGGATCGAACCCGAGACCTCAGAACCGTAGTCGTACCGAAATACCACCACGCCACCGAGGCAGTCAGGCAGTGAGGATTTGGATTTTACAAATCGACCTTTGACTCATTCCGAGTCATTTTTCGAACGACTTCCACAAAAAGAAGAGGACCTCAATTCGACTGTATTTTTTTATGGATGTTACTCGATATCTCCGCCAAATGATTTTCAAAATTCTTTTTGTGTTCAATAGAGTTTATTTCAAGGGTGGTCCCATATAAATTTAGTCACGATCGGTAAATTGGAAGTCAGTCAGTTAAGTTTTTAAAGTGATTATTATTACAAGAAAATCTTTGCTTCGTTATCTGTCAGACTGTTTTTCTTGTAAAAAATGTCTCGGACTAGGTCGAAGTTCGATTTAAAAATTCTAAGGCTGAGATCTATAGAGCGAACTTCGACTAAGCCTAAGTCGAAGTCACGAACTTAGGGGGGGATTTGTAATTGTTAAATCGAACTTTGTCTTAATCCGAGCCATTTTTTACAAGAAAAACAGACTGACAGACCGACTCAGAGTTCGTGACTTTAACTTAGACTTGGTCGAAGTTCGCTCTATAGATCTCAGCCTATATCCTCACAGAGTTCGTGACTTTAACTTAGACTTATTCGAAGTTCGTTCTATAGATCTCAGCCTATATCCTCACAGAGTTCGTGACTTTAACTTAGACTTATTCGAAGTTCGCTCTATAGATCTCAGCCTATATCCTCACAAAGTTCGTGACTTTAACTTAGACTTATTCGAAGTTCGCTCTATAGATCTCAGCCTATATCCTCACAGAGTTCGTGACTTTAACTTAGACTTATTCGAAGTTCGCTCTATAGATATCAGCCTATATCCTCACAGAGTTCGTGACTTTAACTTAGACTTATTCGAATTTCGCTCTATAGATCTCAGCCTATATCCTCACAGAGTTCGTGACTTTAACTTAGACTTATTCGAAGTTCGCTCTATAGATCTCAGCCTATATCCTCACAGAGTTCGTGACTTTAACTTAGACTTATTCGAAGTTCGCTCTATAGATCTCAGCCTATATCCTCACAGAGTTCGTGACTTTAACTTAGACTTATTCGAAGTTCGCTCTATAGATCTCAGCCTATATCCTCACAGAGTTCGTGACTTTAACTTAGACTTATTCGAAGTTCGCTCTATAGATCTCAGCCTATATCCTCACAGAGTTCGTGACTTTAACTTAGACTTATTCGAAGTTCGCTCTATAGATCTCAGCCTATATCCTCAGAGAGTTCGTGACTTTAACTTAGACTTATTCGAAGTTCGCTCTATAGATCTCAGCCTATATCCTCACAGAGTTCGTGACTTTAACTTAGACTTATTCGAAGTTCGCTCTATAGATCTCAGCCTATATCCTCACAGAGTTCGTGACTTTAACTTAGACTTATTCGAAGTTCGCTCTATAGATCTCAGCCTATATCCTCACAGAGTTCGTGACTTTAACTTAGACTTATTCGAAGTTCGCTCTATAGATCTCAGCCTATATCCTCACAGAGTTCGTGACTTTAACTTAGACTTATTCGAAGTTTGCTCTATAGATATCAGCCTATATCCTCACAGAGTTCGTGACTTTAACTTAGACTTATTCGAAGTTCGCTCTATAGATATCAGCCTATATCCTCACAGAGTTCGTGACTTTAACTTAGACTTATTCGAAGTTCGCTCTATAGATCTCAGCCTATATCCTCACAGAGTTCGTGACTTTAACTTAGACTTATTCGAAGTTTGCTCTATAGATCTCAGCCTATATCCTCACAGAGTTCGTGACTTTAACTTAGACTTATTCGAAGTTCGCTCTATAGATCTCAGCCTATATCCTCACAGAGTTCGTGACTTTAACTTAGACTTATTCGAAGTTCGCTCTATAGATCTCAGCCTATATCCTCACAGAGTTCGTGACTTTAACTTAGACTTATTCGAAGTTCGCTCTATAGATCTCAGCCTATATCCTCACAGAGTTCGTGACTTTAACTTAGACTTATTCGAAGTTCGCTCTATAGATCTCAGCCTATATCCTCACAGAGTTCGTGACTTTAACTTAGACTTATTCGAAGTTCGCTCTATAGATCTCAGCCTATATCCTCACAGAGTTCGTGACTTTAACTTAGACTTATTCGAAGTTCGCTCTATAGATCTCAGCCTATATCCTCACAAAGTTCGTGACTTTAACTTAGACTTATTCGAAGTTCGCTCTATAGATCTCAGCCTATATCCTCACAGAGTTCGTGACTTTAACTTAGACTTATTCGAAGTTCGCTCTATAGATATCAGCCTATATCCTCACAGAGTTCGTGACTTTAACTTAGACTTATTCGAATTTCGCTCTATAGATCTCAGCCTATATCCTCACAGAGTTCGTGACTTTAACTTAGACTTATTCGAAGTTCGCTCTATAGATCTCAGCCTATATCCTCACAGAGTTCGTGACTTTAACTTAGACTTATTCGAAGTTCGCTCTATAGATCTCAGCCTATATCCTCACAGAGTTCGTGACTTTAACTTAGACTTATTCGAAGTTCGCTCTATAGATCTCAGCCTATATCCTCACAGAGTTCGTGACTTTAACTTAGACTTATTCGAAGTTCGCTCTATAGATCTCAGCCTATATCCTCACAGAGTTCGTGACTTTAACTTAGACTTATTCGAAGTTCGCTCTATAGATCTCAGCCTATATCCTCAGAGAGTTCGTGACTTTAACTTAGACTTATTCGAAGTTCGCTCTATAGATCTCAGCCTATATCCTCACAGAGTTCGTGACTTTAACTTAGACTTATTCGAAGTTCGCTCTATAGATCTCAGCCTATATCCTCACAGAGTTCGTGACTTTAACTTAGACTTATTCGAAGTTCGCTCTATAGATCTCAGCCTATATCCTCACAGAGTTCGTGACTTTAACTTAGACTTATTCGAAGTTCGCTCTATAGATCTCAGCCTATATCCTCACAGAGTTCGTGACTTTAACTTAGACTTATTCGAAGTTTGCTCTATAGATATCAGCCTATATCCTCACAGAGTTCGTGACTTTAACTTAGACTTATTCGAAGTTCGCTCTATAGATATCAGCCTATATCCTCACAGAGTTCGTGACTTTAACTTAGACTTATTCGAAGTTCGCTCTATAGATCTCAGCCTATATCCTCACAGAGTTCGTGACTTTAACTTAGACTTATTCGAAGTTTGCTCTATAGATCTCAGCCTATATCCTCACAGAGTTCGTGACTTTAACTTAGACTTATTCGAAGTTCGCTCTATAGATCTCAGCCTATATCCTCACAGAGTTCGTGACTTTAACTTAGACTTATTCGAAGTTCGCTCTATAGATCTCAGCCTATATCCTCACAGAGTTCGTGACTTTAACTTAGACTTATTCGAAGTTCGCTCTATAGATCTCAGCCTATATCCTCACAGAGTTCGTGACTTTAACTTAGACTTATTCGAAGTTCGCTCTATAGATCTCAGCCTATATCCTCACAGAGTTCGTGACTTTAACTTAGACTTATTCGAAGTTCGCTCTATAGATCTCAGCCTATATCCTCACAGAGTTCGTGACTTTAACTTAGACTTATTCGAAGTTCGCTCTATAGATCTCAGCCTATATCCTCACAGAGTTCGTGACTTTAACTTAGACTTATTCGAAGTTCGCTCTATAGATCTCAGCCTATATCCTCACAGAGTTCGTGACTTTAACTTAGACTTATTCGAAGTTCGCTCTATAGATATCAGCCTATATCCTCACAGAGTTCGTGACTTTAACTTAGACTTATTCGAAGTTCGCTCTATAGATCTCAGCCTATATCCTCACAGAGTTCGTGACTTTAACTTAGACTTATTCGAAGTTCGCTCTATAGATCTCAGCCTATATCCTCACAGAGTTCGTGACTTTAACTTAGACTTATTCGAAGTTCGCTCTATAGATCTCAGCCTATATCCTCACAGAGTTCGTGACTTTAACTTAGACTTATTCGAAGTTCGCTCTATAGATCTCAGCCTATATCCTCACAGAGTTCGTGACTTTAACTTAGACTTATTCGAAGTTCGCTCTATAGATCTCAGCCTATATCCTCACAGAGTTCGTGACTTTAACTTAGACTTATTCGAAGTTCGCTCTATAGATCTCAGCCTATATCCTCACAGAGTTCGTGACTTTAACTTAGACTTATTCGAAGTTCGCTCTATAGATCTCAGCCTATATCCTCACAGAGTTCGTGACTTTAACTTAGACTTATTCGAAGTTCGCTCTATAGATCTCAGCCTATATCCTCACAGAGTTCGTGACTTTAACTTAGACTTATTCGAAGTTCGCTCTATAGATCTCAGCCTATATCCTCACAGAGTTCGTGACTTTAACTTAGACTTATTCGAAGTTCGCTCTATAGATCTCAGCCTATATCCTCACAGAGTTCGTGACTTTAACTTAGACTTATTCGAAGTTCGCTCTATAGATCTCAGCCTATATCCTCACTGAGTTCGTGACTTTAACTTAGACTTATTCGAAGTTCGCTCTATAGATCTCAGCCTATATCCTCACAGAGTTCGTGACTTTAACTTAGACTTATTCGAAGTTCGCTCTATAGATCTCAGCCTATATCCTCACAGAGTTCGTGACTTTAACTTAGACTTATTCGAAGTTCGCTCTATAGATCTCAGCCTATATCCTCACAGAGTTCGTGACTTTAACTTAGACTTATTCGAAGTTCGCTCTATAGATCTCAGCCTATATCCTCACAGAGTTCGTGACTTTAACTTAGACTTATTCGAAGTTCGCTCTATAGATCTCAGCCTATATCCTCACTGAGTTCGTTTCTTTGACTCAGACTAAGTCGAAGTTCGTTCTATAGATCTCTGCCTAAGTTTCACATTCTTTGAGATAAATACTTCATTTAATGACAAAGCAAATACAGCTAAGGAGACATCTGTCGTTTTGCCGCTTCTTTGGTCTAGTGGTAAGGTAACAGCGTATATAGGCTGTTTCGTGGGAGTTCGTGGGTTCCATTCCCAGGTCGAGCGCGGTGATCTAACACGTGTTAGTGTGGGCGTTCATTTATAAGTATCCTGTACTTACGGATAATCAAACATTATGTACAAACTTAATTATTGTTTATACCGACTTAAAGTTAAACACGGTTACTACATTTCAACTTCTGGAGCATAAATTGCAAATATATATCAAAAATGCATTAGAAAGCATAATATACTATTTTGTGTACCTCTATAAGTATAATTGAATCCACTGAAGAGAAAATAAAACGAAAGAGGTATTATCCTGAATGACATCCTGTTACGGCTTATTTCTTATGTCGACTCTGAGAATCCTCACGTCGTCGTTAAAGGTACATTTTTCTTTTGCAGTCCTTGTGTGATGGTACCCGCGTACTGCGCGGACCCTTCCTCCTCTCGTATAATGCAAATGATACCTTATACACCTGATAAAACAGTTGAAAATGTTATAATTTACGACAACGCTCCCTGTAAGACTATAATTTGACTATCACGAATTTCCTGCGTGAATGCAGTTACGAAACGTATGATAGTGAGCTGTTGTTAAGAGGTAAAATAAATCGTGCGTGCTAGCTATACGGTTTGTTTTTGTTAGTCAGTGATTAGATGGCGAGAAACAAATCTGCGTAAGGTACATGGTGTCGAGTAACTCCCGTCCTTACCCTCTCTCCTTTGTTCGGGCCGGAAGAGTACGCTAGAATTACATGCTCCAGTCTGATGTGCGCTTATTTTTTACGGCGCTATATTGTGTTTTGTGAGCTCAGTTATAGTTATGCAGTTCAACGAGTGAAGCACTGAGGAGGTTGGGGGAAACAAAACAACTTTACCGTTTGGATTTTAGAGATTTCGTGGGAATTTTATGGCGTGTAAAATACATTTTGAGAGTTGTGAAGTTGAATAATGACTTTAGTATTGGTACAAATATTATAAACGTCAAAATGTGTTTGTTGATTTGTCGTTCTTTTACTTTCTTACACATAGAAACGGAGTAATTGATATTGCACAAAAGTTATTACGAGACGGGAGTGTTTACATAATATTATGTTATTTGTACAATTTTGGAAGTGGAAAATACGTCAGAGGTCGTAACGTGTACGTAATATTCCGTAACTCCAGTATTTTTGTTTGAACTCCCAAAAAAGAGTTACTGAAAGTTATTTCAGTTACATGAGCAATAAAAATAAAACGACGAGATTGGCTTTGTAATTTAATTACGTAATATAAGATAAATGAACGATTACGTAATTCTGTATTAATAAATGTCGCAGGATATTTATAGAGCTTTGCTAACCTATTGAACTATAACATTGAGATTTACATAATCAGCATCTGTTACAGAAAAGGAAAAAAAGTGCATTTATTCATTATTCATCCAACTCATTATTTTGAATTTGATGTGAAGGATATCGCATATATAATATATATGTGTCCGATATGCTATTGCTATATCGGACACATATATCGGACACAAAATCCTTCATCATCCCCAAGCACGAGATCTCCAATACAACACATAGAGTGTTACAGCCATGCTGTCTACAGCACGAATGGGCCGGCTCAACCGGTTTGATACCACTGTCTCACAGAAAACCGACGTAAAGTGGCAGCTTGCTGTCGCGTTTCGTTCGGTCAGTAAAATTTCCGGTGTCCCAATTACCACCCATTGCCAATCCCTTTTCCCCCCCTACTATTCCATCCTTTTAGGTTGGCAACGCACCTCTGATTCTTTTTATGTCTTGAGTGTCTATGGGCGGTGGAGATCACTTACCATCAGGTGACCTATCTGCTCGTTTGCCAGTCTCTGCTATAAAAAAAACATAGGCCACAAAGTCTTACTAAATAACATAACAAAACATAAGCTCACGCCTGTATCCCCGAAGGGGTAGGCAGAGGCGCACTAGCGAACTAGATCACCCATATTTCGCCGAGCTTAGTTCTGTCCCAGATGTGATAGGGGGCGAGACTATCGCATTATCGGGCACAAATTCCAGACTCCGGGGTGATATGGAAAAATCCAATATCACTTTACCCGACCCGGGGATCGATCCCGAGACCTCAGAACCGTAGTCGCACCGAAATACCACCACGCCACCGAGGCAGTCTTACTAAATATTATATACTTATACGTTATGTATTCTCATATAGAACTAAGTCCGAACGGTAAATAAACAGTGGATACAAAAATGTGTGAAGACGGTGCAGTGGCCGAGGGATCGCTCATTGGCTCTCCGCTAACGTAGCCTCGCGCCGCCCCGCATACTGATACTGGATTAAATTACTCCGCCAACTATTTTACACAAAACCGGAGGCCATAATTAAAGTCTCGGCGAAAATAGGGGGAATCAAACGTCTTATCTGACCAGCGAGAAATAGCATTTCTTCGTTGAATAGTTTCCACCGAGTCGGATAGTAAGTGAGCGGAATAAATAATGATTGTTGCGATCTGAAGTTGGTGTAGCGACTTCCTCACACGCCGCTAATGAACATAGTTTCCTTCGGTGCCTTTGTTCTACCTTTGAGTCGCATTTCAATGTTTACTTCGTGTTTTGATTTGATTTCAGGCTGTTCTTTATATATTTATTTGTTTGATAAATTTATATAGGGCTCAAGACTCTATATAGGTTATAAAGAAAAACGAGAATACTCGTATAATTAATATCAGGTACCTACACTACTGATATTCAGGTAGGTTACTTTTATATTAAGGTTGAGTTTTTCGAGGAACAAATAGCTTATGGCCTTTTGTTATTATTCAAATTAAGTTAATTTATTATTTAATTAACCACAGGACGTCCACTGCTGGACATAGACATTATCCAAAGATTTCCAAATCGACCTGTTGTTCTGTGTCTGATGATAATGATGATGATTATTTAATTAATATAATATCAGTTGTCTTTCAAGACGATTTTTAAGGATTATCAAGTTATCCTATAGATATGACCGCTGATCTAAAAAGAAGTTCCGAGAAATGTTTCACTAACGGCGACAGCGCTATTACTAATCTAGAGTTAAACCTAATCTCTATTTATCCTATAGCTCAATTTCTATATTAAATCCAGATTTGGGATAAACTAAGATTTATCTAAGTGCTGCAAGTCGCCCTAAGAATGTCAACTTACAACGTTTCAATAACCCAAAACATACACACCTCAATAAATAACACCACGAGTTCCATTACGCTCCAACCTCTCTAGTCCCTAACATAAGGCTATATGTACACTAAAGTCTCACTTTCACAAACAACGCACGTACTTGTATACGCACAAAATCAATACCATAAGGAAATACAATTCATTTTCACGGTGTCTGAAATAAACCATTCTTTGCATTGAAAGGGGAATAATCTCGGTGTAGCAGCGGGGGTTTAATCAAAATCCGTGAATTGCTTTAAATCAGGAAAACGCAGGAAATATCTTTTGTGTCGGCAATTTCCCGGCATGCGTGGGGCTAATGCGCTATCGGCGCGTAATGACTTCCTTAATTAATTCGCAATATACAGCCATAATGTTCGGCGGAGACATCTCGAATACTGTTTAATGTTGCCAGCTTTATGTGTTTTGAAATATTACCGATAACCCATTGTGTTGGTGGTCACTGTTTTTTGACTGCAACTGCAACAGATGTAATGAATCACTTTGCCATGCCCGGATTCAAAATATTGAGGTTGAGATCTATAGAGCGAACTTCAACTAAGTCTGAGTCAAAGAAACGAACTCAATGAGGATTTGAAATTTTTAAATCGAACTTTAATTTAGTCCGAGTAAATTAATCGAAATAAGCTCTATCGGATACAAAAAGAATTTTGAAAATCGGTCCACATTTGGCGGAGATATCGCGTAACATACATAAAAAAAATACAGACGAATTCAATACCTTCTCCTTTTTGGAAGTGGGTCGAAAATATAAAATACGTACTTGAAATACTCTACTATACTCGAGTCTGGATTTTCTCCAATCTAAAACTACTTAATTATAATATTTTATATGTTTCTTAAACTGAGTTCGAAATTGTAAACAATTAAATTATTTGTGCCTCGACTGTGCCTGACTGCCTCGGTGGCGTGGTGATATTTCGGTACGACTGCGGTTCTGAGGTCTCGGGTTCGATCCCCGGGTCGGGCAAAGTGATATTGGATTTTTCCATATCAGCTCGGAGTCTGGAATTTGTGCCCGATATGGCGATAGGCTTGCCCCCTATCACATCTGGGACGGAACTAAGCTCGGCGAAATGTGGGTGTTCTAGTTCGCTAGTGCGCCTCTGCCTACCCCTTCGGGGATACAGGCGTGAGCTTATGTTATGTTATGTTATGTAAATTATTTGTGATAATATCATAGTATTGAGTCCACATATATGCTTTGATTTGCATTTTTGATTTGTTTAAAATCACAATCGCAACCGTTTTCAAACACTTAGATTTGTGAATTTGTCAACGACTTAAGTACCTAATATATCTATTAATCCTTGATTAATAACTTAAGTTATACCTATTACAGATTCCTGAACATTAATATAAACACATTTATATATCATCCTTCCGAAAATTAGCGCCGAGTACATAAGCATTATGTAGACGATCAAAGTACCAAGAGGAGGGTACGGCGCACGTCGCCATGGCACCGGAGGCAGTAAGAAGTTATTTTAGGGGAATATTACGCGACATCAAGGGCTTATCTTTACGGCAGGTGTTCCGTCCCACCCGGCAGGAGAACAAATTTACTAAATATGCTGCGACTTATGCGGATCATGCCTTTACTATGCCGTGTTTGTATGCATTGAGAAGGCTGAGATCTCTAGAGCGAACTTCGACTAAGTCTGAGTTAAAGAAACGAACTCAGTGAAGGTTTCTAATTTTTAAATCGAACTTCGACTTATTACGAGCCATTTTTTACAAGAGAAATAGACTAACAGACAGACTAAGCAAAGTTTTCTTAGACGGAGTTCGCTCTTTAGATCTCAGCCTTAGAATTGCTATTCTTTATTGTAAAATGCATTCATACAACACTGTTAGATCAATATGTATTAACATAGCTTAGGCCTATTCCTAATAAAATGTGTGCTTGTACACACGAATATGTTTACAACTTTGTTGAATAAATAAAAACGACAAATTGAGGACCTTCTCCTTTTTTTAAGTCGGTCTAAAAACCAATTATCACTTTGCCCGACCCGGTGATCTAACCCGAAACCTCAGGACGGTAGTCGTACCGAAATATAACCACGCCACGGAGTCAGTAAAAAAAATAATTCATGCAATTTTTATATCTTGCTCTAGGATTAAATCGACCTATCCAAAGAATAAAGTTACATATGATAAAAATCGAAATTGCTTTCTTATTTTTCTGAGCTTAAATTAACCTATATATTTAACTAATACTAGTATTTTTTTTATATTTATGACATAATAACAAGTTAAATTATGACATAGCTTAAAAAAATATTCACTAGTTAAATATACAGGTCAATAAATAAGCTCAGAAAAATAAGAAAGCAATTTCGATTCATTATCATATGTAACTTTATTCTTTGGATAGGTCGAAATATTCCACAATAAAGCACAACGCTGAAGTAAGTATTTGAAATAGATGAAGATCTTGAATATAATTTAAAGGAGCATTTCAAGCTAAGATAGCAACTTAAGATGCAAGTATATAAATAGAAAAAGATCTAGCTCAAGGGCATGACTGCGAACCGCGTATATATGTTTAGGTCATTGCTAAGCAGGAAAACATTCTAGTAGCAATGCAGCGGAGTTTTCAATTATTCTTTATAAATAATATGATTTTTTATTTTTTTATAGCAGAGATTGGCAAACGAGCAGATGGGTCATCTGATGGTAAGTGATCTCCACCTCCCATAGACACCCAAGACACAAAAAGGATCACGGGTGCGGTGCCAACCTAAAAGGAGGGAATGGAAGGGGAGGAAAAAGGGATTGGGAAAGGGAGTTTGGAAATGGGCTACCGGAAATCTCACTCTCAGCAAGCTGCCACTTTACGTCGGTTTTCTGTAAGACAGTGGTATCTAACCGGTCGAGCCGGCCCATTCATGCCATAGACGTTACTGTCTATAGCGTGGCTATACCACTCGAAAAATCTCTTACACTAAACTCGGTTACATTAAATATATAATATTATTATAAATATTTAATACAAACACGGAAAGCTAGCTAACTATAGGTGTACTGTGTAAATGCTTGCAATTTTGTGTATAGTATAGGTATATGTAGTTTTAAGTTTTTCGTAATATATCATGTTTGCCAACACCCTAACAGTGTTATCTTCATAATTATAAGATTATGTAACATTATACGCAATAAATAAATAAAAATAAATACTTACAATGTAACATATGTGATTTTTAACTAAAACATTGAAATAAATATAATGAATAAAACGAATTAATGCTCAAGTACAATATATTAAGATTATTGGATAGAATAACAAAATACTTTGACTAGGATATGTTATTTTTTAGTCCCTGAACTCACGCGATTAATAATTAATTTAAATAATCGCCAGAGTTTCGAATTCAAATTCTCGTCATTGTGATACTGTTGATATATTTTGTATTATGATTCCATTTTGAGCGATATAAAAAGGTATGCTATTATATATTTCGTTATTCGATAAAAACATATTCATAAATTGTTCCAATTATGATAATTATTTTTGTGATAGAGTTACACTTACTCTCATGCTCTCTATAATAACATAATATTTCATCATCTTATGTGCCTCTCACCTATTAACTCAGATCTAATTACACGTATAACATACAACATCCCCCCTTCAGGTATTCATGTAAGATTTTGCCAGAGTTGTGAGAACACACATCACGTCACCCACCCTCATCAAAGTCATGCGTTACCATAGAGATAATACGCATAGAGTATGGAAAGTAGTATGTGATACAGAAACGTGATATAGCTTAATATTTCCTTTTCTTTTGAACAGTAATCATTATCTGTTATTTTACATTTTGAAATATATTAATAAAAAAATATTTTAATTACAAAAGTATTCATCTTCGGTGCCGAACTTTGGGAGTCGGGACCTAAGCTTCGGTTTATTCTAACGGCGATCTCTTTTATTTTTGGCAATATTAATAATTTGGCTCTGTTTCGGTGTACGAAGCCTTACATACATTCATGTTATGGATACGCTGAGTGGACTAATACCCATGCGTAATCAAATAAATAAAGTGAACAAATAATTTTCTGTCTCTATCTTTTATTCCTCTTTTTCCGTACATCAACATTACTTACAGAGTTTCATGGCTGTTGTCTAATCTAGTGTTTTATTTCTATGTTACGCGACTACGTCGAAACGTTAATAAGCAATTAAATACGTTGATATTAACGCCATTCTGCCAATATAGTACCGACTCTAACGTTTGATCTTGAGAAGGCTTTAAATCATTGTTGCATAGTTCAGAGATATGTACGATAGTACAAATGCTTTAGTAGTTGTAATGTAATGGAATTAGAATTTACCAGAGATATAAATTAAATAACGGGCCGACTTCAAAATGTATCCGATTGGGACCAAATTTATATGGGACCACCCTTGGAATAAGCGCTATCGAACACAAACAGAATCTTGAAAATCGAACCACATTTGGCGGAGATACGGGGAACATACATAAAAAATACAGACGAATTGAGGACCTTCTCCTTTTTTGAAGTCTGTCGATAAATAACAAGGTCCACGTGGACGAAAGTCTCAGTCGTCCTTAGAGTGTAAAACTGCAGACAGAGTTAACGTGTCGCAGTCTCCACGCATCACATTTTTCGTGGTCGCATATCTAGAGGTTAACTCTGTGTGTATTTTTATACTTTGATGCCGTATGCCACTGAGATAGGAGACCGCAAAGCCTGGTGGTAAGTGGTTAACGTCGCCCATAGACACCTGGCAGCATTGTCTCGCAACTCGCACTTATGTCTTCTCATTCGGTCGCTAATATTGAAAGTTGAAATGTGCGTTCTGTTCTATCAAATTGTGACCACAATAAAACATTGTAAATATTAGAAATAAATACACCCAACAGTCACACACTTAGTCTTGACCCCACGCTAGGTATAACCTGTACCGTGGGTATCAGAAACTATGAGAGACTTTCGGTCTCACAACACCCAGACTTGAAACAAATATCTGTGGGTCACACAAATATTTGTCTCAATGCGGGAATCAAACCCGCGGCTTCTCGCTTCACAGCCGGCTACTCGCCCACTGCGCCACGAAGGCTGTCCGATTATGATGTAAAAATGATAGTTTTTCCATGTTTTCTAATAATAGTCATAGTTGTATATAATTTTCTTAGTTATTATAAACCACGACACAAAACAAATATGCCAGTAATTATGTTGATATGTCAAAATAAGACTAAACGTCTTATACAAAATGATCTGTTGCGCGCAAGTTAAATAAAAATTAGGCGCGAGAAGCAACGTGCGGCGCGGCGAGGGAGAGAGCTCATTGTGGCGACACAATAAACGCGTCTGATTGGCGGAAGGATGTTCTCACTAAATAAAAAAATATCGACGCGTCATTTCGCGCAATTTTCGTCGAATTTTCAAACGATAAAACCTGTCATTTCGCTGTTGACGCGCCTATAAAATATTCATGCAGACGGGCGAGAGATGAGCGATTTTTTCTTCGATTTACGCGTCGAAATAAGATGTCATTTTCCGTATCATTAGCGGCGGGCCGGAGCCTCGCGACGCCACTATTTATACGCAAATACGATAAAAATTATGCCCAACCGATCGACTGTTTGACGCGCAATTGATAAATTACGACCTTTTCAAATATTCTTATCTTTTTTCAATGGTTTTATTCCATTTACACTTTGTTGACGATTTGTTTGAAGTTTTACAAGCAATCGTATTTGACTAATGACATTATCAATTACGAAATCATTTTATTCGAATTAAGATCTACGAACGTTTGTGTATTACGTATTTGTACATTTAGCAATTCAAAGCAACTATTTGCACACTTATATAGAAATAGCCATCGTATTTCCATGGGAAGGTAAATTCGATCGGAATAAAACTCGAAGCTCTGTGAGAGCTCGTTCGTTGAGCCGTCTCTTTGCGGCGAAATCGTGCGAGTAGTTTATCTCGTCATGATCACTGGATACTGATATCCATCTTCAAAAGAATGAGGGCTACGTATAGTGAATTCGTACTCATTGCGTACTATTTTAAAGCGATATTAAACACAATTTTATGTTTTTTTTAAGTTACTGCCTACTTTATTTAATAATAATTGATTTCAGAAATGAGATTAATTCCCATTTAACAATTACTTTTTTCATGATCTTCACATAATTGACTTAGATAAGAATTTGGATATTCTTATAACGAATTATCGAAATTAAATAACAGGTATTCCTTTATTTGAATTTAATAAGTCACATAAAATATTCATATAATAATGATCAATACTCGCATTTTTTTTACAAAGTAATATCGAAATAACAATTTTTGTTTTGGAATAATGTTCATCAAAAAGTGTCGAGGTACAGTTAGTAGAGCGGCTTATTGCCGTCCCACGTTGGGCGCCAGTATACAATATTGCGCGGCCGCCGTGTCCCCGACTAATCCCTGGATTCATTTATTTTTGACAACGCAATACGATTTTATCTCACGGCTTCCGATGCTGTTTGCCTTCTGTTATTACGTTCCCGCCATATTCGGACCACTTATTTATTTATTTAGTGAACCCTTGCAGGGGTGATTTAGCTTTTAATGTGGCTTCCCTATAGACTTTTATATGACGTTCTTTAGATATTTTTACTTATCAGTTACAGTTTTTCTTGATGGTGTCATATTTTTGTTTGACTCTCATACAAATAGTATTTACAAACACACGATTTTATTCTTATTGTCTGTGTAACAAAAATATTTTTTGACTACTTCCGAATGTGAATAATACACGTACCGCTACAAATAAACCATACACGTGCAACACTTCTAAAAATAGATGCATTTATTCAATTCCATGCTGTCTAATAATAACTCGTCCGTGGCATTAGAATTAATTTCATATAGAATCAAATTGTTTACACATTTGGCGAGATGTTATAGATGAAAAATTACTGACCATGCGATATTAATATATCAATACTTTACGTATATATAAATAAAACCAATAGTAGATTCCCAAATAATAATTATTCAAAGTCAAATTATTTGTTTAAGATGAATCCATATCATACCAAATATTAAAAAGCAATTACAAATTATTATTAGTTTAGACTTTAGTTCCACAACCAATTTATTATTTATTGTAATTTCGATATAGATAATTCTTCTGTTATAACCATGTTATAAACCTTAAGTTTGTTTCGGCAATTCTATTTACAAAATAAATGGTATGAATTTGAAATTCAATTTCGAATATAATTGATTAGAAAATTGTAGATGTAATACAAACTTTTAATAAAAACGATCTTAGAACACTTCGATGGCATATACCTGTCCAGTAATATAGTGTTCTATCAATAGATGCTCCAATGGCTCACGTGGTCCGTTCTTGAGTCCCCCACCGACACTCGATGTAAGTGGGTCGAGCTGAAAGTGACAGACGTTGTCGACCTAATGTATAGTTGCGCCGTTTTAATTAATTTTATGTCGGTGCTTTAATGGGATTGTCGAGTTAGTGTCTCGCGCAGGATGATTTAAAAATGATTTAGTTTTTGTGATTGGTCTAAGAAAACTTTATTTCTCATAAAGAATTACAAAAATTCACTCACTGTGAAATCATAACATGACAATGAAAAAATAACAAAATATGTTGGCGTACTAGCCAGACTTAATAAATAACAACATTAGTATTAACGAGGGTATGCATAACAAAAATTATAAATAAGTAGAACATCGCAAACCGAGGAACACGGATATATAATTGTTTAATAGTGAGAATGGACGTGGTATGATGGTTTTTCGGACTTTCCGGAATATGCGCCTTTAGTATTTTTTAAAGCTAGACATTGTTTTACTATTTTTTATATTATTAGGCAACTTGTTATATATGATTGATGTTAGTTTTTAAAGTGAGTTGTTGGTGTAAATAGTGGTGGTATATATACATTATTTCGATTCATTTTTTTCAAATTCTGCTATTTGTACTATGCCGGTAATACCAGTTATTATACTCACTTCTCAAAAACGTCTTAGTTTCATCTTTTCCCTATACCTATATTTATTTTAGTTCGTTGTAGTTTCCGCAAGTGGCGCTACTAGTCAAACATATGGACAAAATGAAAATAATCATATATACACACCTAGATGAAAACTAAGACAACTCAAAATGAGAATTCTTTCAGAAGACAATAAAAACATCGATTTATCTCAATAAACATACTAAAAAACAACTAATTAAATATACAATTTAATTCACTATCGCTGCATAGTATAAAACAAAGTTGCTTCCCGCTCTCTGTCTGTCCCTATGACCCTATGTATCTTTAAAACTAGGCAACTGATATTAATGCGGTTTTTTTAATAGATAAAATGATTCAAGAGGAATTTTTACATGTTTAAAACATGCATAAATTCATCCCCTAAAGAAAGGGATCCCCATTACAATGGGGGATGAATGTTTTTCAAGACTCTCACGCGGGCGTAGCCGCGGGCAAAAGCTAGTATGTTAGCACAAATGTTACCTGGGAAACCATCACGTACCTTATAACATCGTGGATAGAAACATGCTCGGCGAACCATAAGTACATTAATTGGACCTGTGCCTATCACATCGGTGGACATATACATAGAGGTACACAAACTCACGCCTCTATTCTTGAAGGGGTAGGCAAAGAGAACTAGAACAACCACATTTCGCTGCATTTCCGTCCCAAATGTTATAGGGGGCGAGTCTATCGCCATATCGGGCACAAATTCCAGACACAAAAAAAATCTCATATCACTTTACCTGGGGATCGAACCCGAGATCTCAGGACCGTAGTCGTACCGCAATACAACTACGCCACCGAGGCAGTTAAAATTCAGTGATTGTGGTCAATATACTTATTCGTTCTCTCTATCGCTCAGTATATTTCCTCAAATGAAGTATTTTACTCACCATAAAACACGAGCGTCATTGACGCAACAGACATCTCGCGTCACGAAAATTTGCATATCTTATTAAAAACCTCGACAGAGGAGATAAAAATGAAAATGAGACACGTCAAAGAAAAAAATAACGGACAAAACTCGCACGAGACAATGGTTATTTTGGGCGATACGGAGAAAAACCGTTTTTGTCATGGAAATTTCGGGTGGACACTTTGCATTTTCTTTATTCGCCGTCCCTTAGTCGGCGAAGAAATCTGTTTTTTTTAATTATCGTGTTTGGTAATTAGTTTCGGGAAACGATCTTCTTTCCGTTTACTCCTGCGGGGGCAACTTGTCTACTCCTAATGAGCTAATTTATAGTCAAAATATTGCGTGTTTATCTAAACATCGTTTTCCCTATTTTTGTTTGCGAGTAAGTCCGTCTTAATACATATAACATAACATAACATAAGCTCACGCCTGTATCCCCGAAGGGGTAGGCAGAGGCGCACTAGCGAACTAGTACACCCACGTTTCGCCGAGCTTAGTTCCGTCCCAGATGTGATAGGGGGCGAGCCTATCGCCATATCGGGCACAAATTCCAGACTCCGGGCTGATATGGAAAAATCCAATATCACATATAAATAATCTTGTTTATGTGGCCAGGGGGGCGTAATATTATGAATATAATGTTATTATAATATATATAATATTTAAGGCAAAGACATTTAATATTACTAACTATAGAGAGCAAGCAAGTTTCCATACAAAGCCTCCGTGGCGCAGCGGGCAAGTAACCGGCTGTGAAACGTGAGGTCGCGGGTTCGATTCCCGCACCGAGACAAATGTCTGTGTGGCCCACAGATATTTGTTTCGGGTCTGGGTGTTGTGAGACAGAAGGTCTCTCGTAGTTTCTGACACCCACGATACAGGTTACACCTAGTGTGGGGTCAGGACTATGTGTGTGATGTTGGGTGTATTAAAAAAAAAAAAAAATTAAAGAAATTGAAGTTCAAACTTCAGTACCGCCGTCAACTACTAACTACACTCTATAATATTTAGTGAATGGTTAAAAATCACGTAAGTTAAGTTTATTTATCCTTCCAAACTGGCGGCAGAGTAAAAAACAATCGACAGAATCCAAATAATATTATTAATAAAGTGTGGTTGTTGGTTTGTCACTATTTTATAAACTATTTGATCAAGATGATTTACATTTGAAAAACAGGCTGGAGCGAGATACAACATTTTATTACAAAAAAAGAATTTGATTAAGCAACATAGGTGGACCAGCGAGCTTAAACTAGTTAATATTTTTCTATAAATTGTAAAAACGTCGACATTCGAATCTAATTTTGGTGTCATTAAACGAATATATGTATATATTATATTATTAATTATAAATCCTCCTAATACACTTAATTCATTACTAATAATTTATACCCATTCAATCATGCCACCAAGGTTTTTAGCATTAAGCATTTCCCAATTTGCCCAAAGCGCACGGTTATACAGTGCTACCACAAACCAGCTTTTGAAGTGGCTAAACAAATTGCGAAGCCACTTCACTGGCTTCGTGTACAGCTTTATTTTCCCCCAAATGACACACGTTTGGTGACAGGGCCCCGGATTACATCGATCGACTAGACTAGGTATTAGGATTCCAAAGGTTTGATTGCTTCGAGGAATAGGTAATTAATAATTATTATTGGTTTGTGTTTTTTTATAAAGAAAATGTTTACCAAAACATAAAGTTTCTGCAATATTTTTTATTAATACGTCAATTTAAATTGGAACTTAAAAGACCAACTGCTAGAGCTCAAGATTTCCTGAATTCTTTCTGCGTAATTTTGATTGTCAACAAACATATTAATTTTAAATAATTTAAAAGTTGAAGTAGTAAATGTTGCGTCATCTTTTCCGATGACCTACGTCTCAGTCTGCCCCAAAACTATGATAATTGAAAGAAATTCCAAACGTTCCATCGAGACTAGAAATGCAAATATAAGTAAAAAATAAAAATTGAAAAAAGATAAGTACATAATTGTGGATACAGATTCAAAATATAAACTGCGACAAACCTGTAAAAAATCCAATTTAACACTAGCTCTGTTCGCGACTTCGCAAGGATATCGGAAAATAACGTTATGGCGTTTTACAGATCACACCTTCGGTGCAATAAAGGCAAAATTCAATAAATGTTTTTTATGCTTTTTATTAGCATATTTTTGGTATTCCAAAATGAGCTTTTTACGTGAAACACTAGCAAATACAAACGAATGAGTCTATAAAGATTTTAAACCTTCTACAAATAGTCTCTAATTCAGTAATATTAATGCGAAAATAATTAAAGTTTCATTAAACCGATTTTGATAAAACTTCCACCATTCCCTAAGTTGGAAGATACCTAGTCCAATAAAAAGGTACATTGCAATCATATATATAGTTACTGAGATATACGTGGTCAAACATACATACAAATTATTATTATTATTATTTACATGCATATGAAATTTCATTTCATTCATTTTTGGCACATCTGTTCAGAAGCCCATATGCGAATACCAATTATAACAATATTAGATCATATACGGATCGAATTGATAACCTCCTTTTTTAAGTCGGTTAAAACATTTCTCCTGTAAAATTACAATTGATACGAACGAAGGTGCTAGAAGGTACTTGGTATGCACATAATCATTTTCCTCATTGTTGACAAAATCGATAACAGATTTAATACAAGCGCAGAATCCCTGTAAACGAGCCGCTATCAATTGAAACCTGTCCCCTTGTTTTTTACGGAGGGTCGTATCTAATCCGCGAGCTAAGTACGCCTCTAATGCCAAGTAATTTCGAAGCCCTGCGATTGTGGCGGTTAATGTGTTCCTCTGACATGAGTAATATATTGTTACTGTTTTATGGTTACCTTTGTAAAGAACACTTTGATCATGATCAGTAAAATATGTCAGAATATAATATTATCTAGTCTTTTCTTTCTTTCTACCTGCACTTATGTCACCTTTATGTGGAGTTTTTAGTTTTTTTTTTTTTTTTAGTTTTTTTTAACACACTTTTTCAAGCATGTTTCAGAATTAAGGGAATTGCACGCTTAGTTTTAACGAGCGGCTGTCTGCCTGACGTCAACCCCCCTCTAGGGCGACCTCATCTAGTCCCGGGCAAATTAAATTATAATAAAAATAGCTTTGCCCGACCGACCAACATTTGCTTGAATCGAACTTAGGAGCCCCAGGTCCATGGCCAATCTGATGGTTATCTAGTCTATAGAAACTAATTGTCGGTGCAAGTTATTAAACAATTCAGTGATTATAAAGATTCTGGCTAGCTACAGTATGATGTGTTTGTTCTGGCATACCTACAACATAACAGAAGAAGTGAACAAATTGTCGACTAAGCCATGCGCATACGCATCCAATTTCCCGAGGGGTAAGGATCAAATACTTCTATGTATACTACTAGACTGGCTGTTCGGTACATAGTATGTGTGCACTAAGTCTCTGTTAATCGACCTCAACTTACTATAGAAATCTGCTCTTTTCCTTAGCTGTGAAACGTCAAACACTCGCCGTCATGTGCCACAATTTTACTTCGAACTACTGGTAAGGATAAGCTAATAGGCCAGGATATGATCTAAGCACTGTTTCTGATGTTAAGGGCGACTTGCAGTTCCTAAGCAATTCTCAATTTATCATACATCTTCATTTAAATATAACATGTACGTTAAATTGAGTTTAGGACTAACTCTGGATTAGTAATAATGCGGCGCCTTGCAGCATAAATCCTATAAGTATAATTATGGATACGTGTTTGTAATGGCATCCAAATAAAGATTTTAATTAAACGTGAAAGTGATTGCGTGATAAGCTTATCAAAAAATAAATTTAGGCGTAACGTAGAAAGTTATTAAAAATGTGGGTAAATAAATATTTTGTAAAGACGTCGCTACGCGTCAGATAATGAAGGCGTTTCGAATCAAGGAAATTAAAAGTCTCAAACAGAGGGCAGTTACAACAAATCCCGACACTAAAACTCCTATATATATCCCGGCGAATGTTGTAAAAAATCATTGCCTCCATCTACCCTCCGTCCTCGGCGAGGGGAAAAATCTAATCTGTGCATTTTTTGTGGGACCGCGATGCCACAAAGAATTTCATTTCCCACTGTTCATCTATCTCTATTTCACTGACGGCTCTTGTTCTTGGAGCCCGTGCCCCCCCTCCGTCCCGCGGTCCTGGCCTCCCCACCTCCGACACCCTCAGTTTTTTAGACTTCCTCGATGCGAGATAAGGTTAAGCGAGCTCTCCTTATTAGATGTTTGGACGCGACATTCACAGGCTCATTTTAATTTATCAAGCTTCGCTGCTTCATAATAGAATGTGGGCCATATAAGGTAAGTTATAGAATCATACAAATAATATGATTCCTTTCCAAGGAAAAAGAATACCCATATTGCTCGGTGGCTGCCTTGATGGCGTAATGGTATTGTGTGTGCGGTACGACTGTCGTCCTGAGGTCTCGGGTTCGAACCTCGGGTCGGGCAAAATTATATTGGATTCTTCAGTAGCAGCCTGGAGTCTGGAATTTGTGGCCGATATGGCAATAGGCTCGCCCCCTATCACGTTCGGAACGGAGCTAAGCTCGGCGAAATATGGGTGTTCTCGTTCGCTAGTGTACATCCGCCTACCCTTTCGGGGATACAGGCGTGAGCTTATGTATGTATGAGTGTTTTCGCCATACATAACAGATAGGGCGGCCTTAAACGACATAATGCGACCTTAAGTGTATGAGCATTCGGCGGTATGCCTTTCATATATGTAGAAACGATAAACATACATAAGCTCACGCTTGTATCTTCGAAGAGGTAGTTTGAGGTGAAATACTGAACTAGAACATCCACTTCTGTCTCTCCTTTGCCTACCCCTTCGGAGATACAGGCGCGAGCTTATGTCACGTCTTATAAATTTTGAAATTATGTTTCATACTAACTGTTACCCGTGACTTCGTTCGCATAAGTATCCCACGGGAACCGTTTATTTTTCCGGGATTAAAAAGTAGCCTGTGATATAGCCTATTTTTAATATACCTTTCTACTGGTAAAAGAATTTCCAAAATCAGTTCAGTAATTTAAGAGATTACTTCCTACAAACAAACTTACACTTTATAGTATTAAATATACATAGATAATAAAACCATCAGTTCACGGTCACAGATATACGAACAAAAAATAATTTCCCGCCAAACCTAGTGCAAAGTGTATAAGCATTTGCTAGTCTGTGGTAACCAATGACTGAAGAAAAAATAAGAGGACCCGGCATAACTACGAAATATACTGTGATTACTATGAAGCCGGTTCCGCCAGTTTAGTCTCGCGATCTATTTACATGTAAGTTGTCATCGTGTCATAAGAATTAAATAACGTATAAATACTTATTGATTTTATTGTAAATATGATGTTTTATTTACAATAATACTAATTTCGGAATATGAAGAAGATGCCTTACTGTTATATAAATGAGATCTTTCTTCCGTAAAGTCGCCATTTTGGTTTCGTTCCATACATTAGGAATGCTTAATTTTTTCGTAGATATGCCCTGTCCTCTATCTTCTTTTGTCTAAGATGGTAACTGAACAATATTGTGATCCATCATTGCATCATAAAACATCTTATGGCTATGTTAATTGGCTAAAACATCCAACGAAGCGAAACAAATATTTGTAAGTCGATAACGGAAACGTTTATGGATTAAATTGCCACACAATGGCCAGAGGTCTGTTTATCATAATAATAAACGGCACAAAGAAACTGAACGAGCAGAAGTCAACTTTTAATTGTATTACTAGTGTCACAATCAAAATGAGCCTCCACCAAACAAAATTACACAATTGTGTACAATTGACATTCAAATCTGTGGACATTGCCGCTTTGTGACTTTATTGCCTTTTATTGACGCGTAATTGTCAATAAATTCCTACGGGATCGTAGTTTAATGTGGGTTTGGGTGGAAAAAGTTATGTTTTATTAATATTTTTACGAGAACGTTTAGGAAGTGGCGATAAGATCTGCCGTTTGGGAAGTTTTTTCTTTCAATTTCCGTCACGATTTGTAGAGTCATTATTGGCGAGTCGATGGGGGCGATAGGGGCAGTGGTCGCATGCCATCCACTCTAGTCGATGCTATCGCGTGTCTCTTAGCGACTTTCATCGGGGCTCTCGATTGTGCCCGATCTCCCCTTCTTGTGAAACATTTCAATAGCTACCATGTTATGATTTATTTTTTCTTAAACACTTACATTTTATTACGGATTTTGATCGATTTACACTGCGATGAATATTATTTGTAATAACGCATCAATCTATTATGATATTACTATTCCACTTCATCATTCTTTACGCCAAAATTTAAAATTGATAAGCTTCAAAAATCTTCAATATTTTATTAGCTTCAAAATATTTCAATTACGAACTACCCACAGCTTTCCAAGCCACATATAGTAATACATACAACAGGTAAGATCAATATATTGTTAAACGTGTATCAAACGTAATTCATATTCGACATAAGAATGAGTAGTTTGTGCGGCTTCCGAGGGTTTGACTTGTGAAGTTCAAAGTTAATCGTAAGTGAGCGTAGGCTATTTCTAGTCACAAAGTTCATTGAACATTGTTACAAACTGTCAACCTAAGGATATTGGATTTATAGTAGAACACTGCTGATAAAGTCTTACTTCTGCTTCTGCCTTTTTGATTCTTGGACTACGTCTCCTTCAGAGAAATCGCCTTGCTCGATCTGGGATTCAAATCCAGGACCTTCAGTTCAAATTCCGCATACGATGCCACTAAGCCAAAGGGGTGACATCAATGTTTTGCTATATTGATATGAAGGTCTCTATTTATGAAGTAGATTTAATTTAATTTATTAAAAGTAATATATTTTAATAGACTATGTAGCAAAGCAGCAAATGAGCCACCTATTCGTAAGTGACCACTAAATAATACTTTTTGATATAACATAAACATAAGCTCACGCCTGTATCCTTGGAGGGGTAGGCAGAGGCGCACTAGCGAACTAGAACACCCACATTTCGCCGAGCTTAGTTCCGTCCCAGATGTGATAGTGGACGAGGCTATCGCCGTATCGGGTACAAATTCCAGACTCCGGGTTGATATGGAAAAATCCAATATCACTTTGCCCTACCCGGGGATCGAACCCGAGACCGCAGAACGGTAGTCGTACCGAAATACCACCACGCCACCGAGGCAGTTATTTTATAAATGTGGGTGTTCTAACTTCCAGTTCGTTAGTGCACCTGTGCCTACCCCTTCGGGGATACGGGCGTGAGCTTATGTTATGTTATAATTGAATGTTTGTGAACGTCATAATCTGAGTACACAGTAGTCGTACAAGACAAGATAACGCTTATTAAACACGTCAGTCAGCGCCGGTATCTACCCTCAATCTACACAGTCCACCCCCGCCTCCGACACATACCGAAATGTTCTATTAATACTTTTGTTTGTACTGGGTTTTTGTGTCTTCATCAAATGAACTTGGCTTTAGTTATTTAGGTTTGTATAAACTGGCAATTGAGCCGGTGGGCCACGATGTTAATTTATCTCCTTAATCTATCAACCTTAAAAGAGGGAAATTGGAATGGGAGGGGGGAATTGGGCCACCGGAATTCTTACTCACTGAACGAAACGCAACAGCAAGCTGCCCATTTATATCGATTTTCCTCAATTTCGATTATGTGAGACAGTGGTATCAAAACGGTCTAGCCCATTCGTTGCCAACGCTGTAGACGGTACTGTCTACAACGTGGCTCTACCACTCAAACTCGTTATTATTTTTCTTTTTTTATAAACACTAGCAAAGACTGGTTATCTTGGACATCCACGATACCAAAGTTTTTTTATTGCAGAGACCGGCAAACGAGCAGATGGGTCCCCTGATGGTAAGTGATCTCCAACGCCCGTAGACACCCAAGACACAAAAATAACCATGGGTGCGTTGCCAACCCAAAAGAAGGGAATGGAAAAGGGAGGGGGGGAAAGGAGACACCAGAAATCTCACTCACCGAACGAAACGGGACAGCAAGCTGCCATTTTACGTTGGTTTTCTGTGAGACAGTGGTATCAAACCGGTCCAGCCGGCCTATTTGTGCTGTAGACGTTACTGTGTACAGCGTGGCTCTACCACTCAATCTGCATCAAAGATCTGCATTAATCAAGTGATGGTTATTCCGGCATCGCTCTATAAAAACTCTATGGAAAGAAGCACGCCTCACAAACGCCCACTCGCATCGCAAAACTGTACGACATCAAAAAGTCCGCAGTAGGTTTTTTTGCAATCATCAAATTGATCTGTCCGCGCGCCATCTGGCCCGTGAGTAAAACGCTTTCGGACTCCCTCAGCCGAGGAATTAATTCATATAAAACACATATCGCTTCGTGTTGGGGTTCGATTCTGCATCTCGTATCATTACTACTAATAGAATTTTAATCAATGCATATCAGTTTAGCGGCTCGAGTAGGAATATTATTGACAATCAATTTCGTATCGAGGTCGATGCGCGTCTACGATATTTGTATTAAATATTAATCAAACGTCAACAGTGAGCAGCGAGCTCGATACAAATTCGATTGTCAAAAATATTCCTGCTCAGGCCGAGAAGGTGAATGAAATTAAAAAGGTTATTTCAAAGTCAAAAGTGGTAAAAAAATTAAAATCACTTATGATATCTATAAGTGTCCAAAAATGTATTCATCATCAGCCATAGGACGTCCACTGCTGAAAACTGCCATAGATAATTTTTTTTAAATGTATTCATGTTGCTGGATGCAGGCCGCTTCAAACAGGTCAATCAGGAAATCTTTAGGGGAGGCCTTTGTCCAGCAGTGGACGTCATAAGGCTGATAATGATGATGATGATGATAATGATTCATGTTAAGAAATAATCATAACTTATAACATATTCCAACTTGATCCGATCGTGACCAAATGTAAGTGGGACCACCCTTTAAATAAACTCTATCGAACACATAACATACATAAAAAATACAGACGAATTGAGGACCTTCTCCTTTTTGAAAGTCGGCCGATAATTTTACAAACACAACACAATAATTTTGTCATTCCTATTTATTAATTTAAAACGTATGAGTTCCACATTTTTCAGTAAACACTACACTACACACTATAGGCATGTTATACGATACCGCTTTGTACCTCTTTAGGCATTATCCCCCTAGTTTCGTTTTTGACGAACCCGCAGATCAAAGCAAAGGCTTTACTTTAAGTTTAAATTAAATCGGTTATATTAGGTGACAAATTAAAAAGGATTATTATGAGATGAAAATTATTTTAGTTCATTAACCTTTAATAATTTATTTATTGTAACATGTTACCACATCACGTTTATCCATGGACGCTAGAATTATGCCGGCCCGAAGTTATTGATTATATAATATACACTAGTCGAATCCAGAAAGCGCTTTGCCTGACGGAGTTCTCATAGTGAGTGTTCGCTACGTGATAGGACGTTACTCTTCTTTCAGGTACGAATAGTACGAACTATGAATATTCCGACCAGCAAAATCATCTTCAAAATAAATAAAGTAATGTACAGCATTTTTGTTTAGGGTAAAGTACCCCTTTGTTTCTTATGATGTAATGGAGTAACGTACAAAGTGTAAGCCGTTAGTATAGTAGCATTGTTTTGAAAGCAAAACATATGGTCCAAGTTTCCAACGAAAACTCATTGTGCGTGAAAACGGTATTTTACCAAAACATATTTTTTAAACAGAAAACTACAAAACATTTTCATATTTCAGCTGGAAATTGTAACTGTTTCCCGGCACGGTGCGGTGCGGGCGGTACGGGCGCGGCGTGCGCGGGCGGGAGTCAGCCGTAGGGCGGGCGTACACGTGCGCTCATCAACTAATGGTCCGTACGCAGCATTTGAACCGAGCCTACACTCCGCACAAAACACCGCCCGCTAGTCCCGAGCCCGCTTTCGGCGTAAAAATTATAACGTGCAAAATACGGCCTCTTGCATTCCGTGCACGGGATTTTTATGAATACTACGATTATTATTCGCATTTTAAACACGAATGCGGCGCTATTCCCCGTGAGATATATAGTAATACATTAAACGAGTTCTCTCGGAGCCAGTACCTAATTTCAGGTAAAGTAGCGAATGAATGTGGAATTGCAACAATGGCACGTTATCGACGGAGTCCACTTGTGAGAAGTAAGCGTGGCGATCGTCGAGTCGAATGCTCGAATCAAACTCGATTGTAAATTTATTAGCGAGAGCGCGGCGGCGCGGCGGGCTTCAGCCAGCGGGTTGGTGAGGGCGGCGCGGCGCGGCGCGGTGCTACGTAGTTCCACCAGTGCACGTACGCGTTGTTTTTACTCTTCATTTATTTTTTTCTCGACGAGGCTCGGTTCCCCCCTTTTGTTCTCAAGTGGACCAGCTGTCATTATACGCCATGTTACTGTTATTTTTTTCGACGTTTTTATAGAGTTTTGCGTGGAGAGGGCGTTCCGTTCGGAAAAATGTTCGTTTTGCGTGCGTCCTGGAGAGTTTGCGTGCTCGCCGCCCGGTGACGTCCATGTCGGCGATTGGAAATAAGTTATGGAATTGTGCAACATTGTTTCTGTGTTGTTTTGAAAACGGACGATATTCTCGATTACTTTTTGTTACAACTTTGTATTTTTATGGATTGTTATTAGGTAAGGCACTTTGCAAATTCCAGGTTACACACTAAGTAATAAAATTACGCCATAAGTGGTGTATTTCATTATTTCATTCGGTATAAGTATTTCATAAAAAAAAACATTTTCAAACAAATGTGTCTACAAATGACAGCCATAAAAACCAACCACACCACAAAAGCACCATTAAATAGGACCAAGCCTTTCCATCAACATTCAGCCCCAACATATCGCCAGACCAGTCCACCGACCAGTCGACCAGCATCGCAATCACGCCGCGCCGAAACGTTAACATGTGTCATTGCAGTTTTCAAGTGGCTTCTGTTTGATAATTTAAACGTACCCCTTCATGCACAGGCTCCCTCGAGTGCTCCATCGATGTGATGTAGTTTGCATTCGTATGTCAACAGTGGTACGTTTTTAAAATGAACTGCTTTTGACCAGCGAATTCATGCACATATGGTAATCAGATAAGTCTAGTGGCGCTTGATCTACTTTCTGTACTTAATGTATATTTTCATGAGTTACTGCCTGCCTGCCTCGGTGGCGTGGTGGTATTTCGGTACGACTACGGTTCTGAGGTCTCGGGTTCGATCCCCGGGTCGGGCAAAGTGATATTGGATTTTTCCATATCAGCCCGGAGTCTGGAATTTGTGCCCGATATGGCGATAGGCTCGCCCCCTATCACATCTGGGACGCAGCTAAGCTCGGCGAAATGTGGGTGTTCTAGTTCGCTAGTGCACCTCTGCCTACCCCTTCGGGGATACAGGCGTGAGCTTATGTTCTATGTTATGTTTCACGAGTTATACTGGGTTGATATTTGTATTGCAGAAACTATACATATAAATAGTGAACTATAAATATAAATAATAAATAGTAAAACAGTAAACGATCAGTGTGTCTAGTGCGAGTGTGTGCGAGTTTTCTTACGAGTTCGATCGTGTTAACGTAGCTGTCATTTTGTTAGAAATGATTTGCCAGTCCTACGAATGTATTCATAAATCTACAAAATTTTGCGGAATTTATTAACTTACAGCACGAACACAACACACAAAAAAAAAGCCAAAACTGTATACTTGCAGGTTTTTTAAGTTGATCGGAATTTGGGTATTGTTCGGGATACATTTTATAACATCATGAGTTCCAGAACCCCTAGATCCCTGTTTCTACCCAAACTCTTCTACATTTTTGGGATTTACAACGCACCGATAATCCTAATGGTATAAATGAGTGAAGAACACTTACTATGATAAGGTGGCGGGCTTGCTTACTTGCCTTTGCTATGAAAAAGAAACCTCTTGTATATAATCACTTCGCAGTTAATCTTATTGATTTATCATCAGCACTATTCCACTTTCTTTCTACCTGCCCTTATCCCACTTTAATGTGGGGTCGGCGCAATACACTTTTTTAAGCATGTTGCAGAAAGGATTTGGCAAAGTTTTTACGACCGGCTGTCGCTCATCCTCATCATACCTATCTCATCATGCCGATCATCACTATTCCACTCTTTCTTTCTACCGGCCCTTATAGGTACCACCTTAATGTGGCGTCGGCGCAACACACTTTTTCAAGACTCGACCTGAGAATCGAACCCAGGACCTCCTAGTCCTAGCACATATATACTGCCACTAGACCAAGGAGGCGACAAACTATCATCATCATTATCGTTAATCACTAATTCACTAATACACATATTTTTTTCGATTAAGTACATAAGCTCACGCCTGTATCCTCATAGGCAGAGGCGCACTAGCGAACTAGATCATCCACATTTCGCCGAGCTTAGTTCCATCCTAGATGTGATAGGGGGCGGCCTATCGCCATGTCGGGCACAAATTCCAGACTCCGGGCTGATATGGAAAAATTCAATATCACTTTGCCCGACCCGGGAATCGAACTCGAGATCTCAGGACGGTAGTCGTACCGAAATACAACCACGCCACCGAGGCAGTAAATTTTTTCGATTAAGTATTATAAAGTTATTTTAAACATATTGCCGTAATAATCTTTGTTCAAAAACTAATATCTCATATTGATACGATAAAACGTATGTACCGTATCTATGGAACGTGGATCAGCACTCGACAGCCAATAGAGACGGCACAATGACTGTTTAGATTGTGCCTCCCTCAGGCCACCCTCTCTTCCGTCTCCACATCGGTATTACCTATGCATTTCTACATTCATTTTTAAATTCAACATTGTTTTTATAAAAAGTCAAGAGAAGTCGATGTAAAGCCTCGTCTCCTGCACATGTTTTTTCGAAGTAAAACACTAAATACGGATTTCCATTGTTTGACCACAGACATAAAATTGTAGAAATAACATGTTTTGGTTAGGTGTTTTGTGTAATGTTTTAGTGCAGGAGACGCGGCTTAAGTTTAACGGTTCGTATTGAATTCATATTTATATGAAACTTTGTGGTTAGGTTTTGTGCATGATACACGGTGTAGTAATAATAAAAGCTGGTTAAACCTAGTGACGTGATAAGCATATACCTTTAATATGAAGTTATTTAAAAAAGTTTTGAGTGGTTACGTCTACAGCACGAATGGGCCGGCTCGACCGGTTTGATACCACTGTCTCACAAAAAACCGACGTAAAGTGGCAGCTTGCTGTCGCGTTTCGTTCGGTGAGTGAGATTTCCGGTGGCGTAATCCCCTCCCTCCCTTTCCCAATCCCTAGTTCCTTCCTTTTAAATTGGCAACGCACCCATGATTCTTTTAGTAATAGGGCGGTCCATGGGCGATGGAGATCACTTACCATCAGGTGACCCACCTGCTCGTTTGCCAGTCTCTGCTTTAAAATAAATAGACACCGACATCTCAATGTTTGCATGTAAGACTTCACATCATGCAGATATTAGGTTACAGTTTTTAATGTTTAAAGAATTTTGACCTTTAATTTCAAAGAAACAATCATATTTTATAAGGTATGGTCAAAAAAAACAATAGCAAAAAATAGAAACCATATTATTAAAACAATCTGAGAATGTCTCAAGATCGTCTTATAATTCAAGAGTGAACGTATTGCACAAAGGCTCGAGCACGAATAATTTTCGACTATCGACTCGAACCGAAATGGCCGCACGCTCATAACATTTGTATGAAATTTCAACCAAGTGATTCTCGATTCGAATATGCAGTCTGTAGTTATTCTTGCTCAGGCTGCAGAACCAATGTTTTTGCTATTATTGGCCAGATAAAGCGGTTCAAGAGGCTTTGCAATCTCAGTATTCAAGCGATATTGCTTGAGAATAACGCTCCATGTTATGAATGGAAACTTGAATATTTGATAGTATGCATGTATACGAATGTTTCGTATAATCTTTGAACCTGTGTCGTGGTCCTTCGAGCCAGATTTGTACGATGCAGTCGATTGTATGACCGTTGTTTCCTTTGTGAGTGGAATTGTTTTACAGTATTTCGTTTGTAAATTTAAGTAAATGCGGATGTGTAGTATGTATTGTGTTTTTTATATTACTGTAACGTGTTCAATAATTTTGTTACCTGCTAATGAATATTGATGTGTATGGAGTCTTGGCTCCTCATTTAATTATTGTTATTATAACAATAGGTATAATTATCAACCATAAGTACAGTTAGGTATAGTTATAAGGATAGTCGCCTCCGTATATACGGTCCTGGATTCGATTCCCAGTTCGGGTGGGTGTTTTCTAACACGGTTTACCCAGTATTGAATGTCTAGAGAGGGGTTGATGTCAAACAGGCAGTCGGTCGTAAATACCAAGCCGAATCATTTCTGTAACATGCTTTGAAAAGGTGTGTTCCGTCGACCCCATTTTGAGGGTAAGGATAGATAGAAAGACTGATTGATATATTTCATAAATACTAAAATCACACAGCAATAAACTCAAACATCCAATAAGACATCCTTAGGTAATTCCAAACGTGAAATCAATACAAACGCGTGGGCACACTAGTAGTTACGTGACCCGAAATACTATTTCGGGATTCGTCCTTACGTTCCTTTCCTCTGTCACCGTGTAATAAACTAAATTGACATCGGACCCGCGAAAACTACTCAAATATAGGGATGGTACCTGCCCGTCTCAATCCAGTGCATTTTAGGAAATTATTTCTCCATCGCATTAAGGACGTATTGGAGTGCCGCCGAGCGCGCCCTCTGGCCGTGCGTGAGGGAATTCGGGAATATACCTCGTCCCCCCCCCCGCCCGCCTCTGCCCGTACCTCCGAGACTCTACTTTGCGGACCAGTGTCACTCATCTTGTGTCTTGTATTACTTTCAGATATAGGTAAGTAAGTAAAGTGGGTATGAACTTACAGGATAAAACTTTCGACGAAACTTCACTTAATTTTTCAAAATCAGGGGCCTGAGCAGGAAAATTTCTGACAACCGTAAATGTATTCGAACTCGATGCGCGTCTGTGAAATTTGTATGAAATATTAACCAAACTTCATCTGTGCGCAGCGAACTCGAATACATTTACATTAGTTTTTCGCGCTCGGGCTACTGTTCAACGAATGTATTTAATATTGAGAATTTATTTATGAAGTTAAGTTAATAACAACCATTTCTACGAATTAGGTATTCAATGAAAAGTGTATATTATAATAATGTCCAAATATCGTTATAAGAAGAAGACTATCTTTAAGTAACATGGTTCCTTGACATATCCGGTATTGTGCAGACGCTACTTAGCTAGCAGATCTAAACAACAAAAGTTTAAGTTTTAAGTTCAACTAAGTCAAAAACAATCTAGGTTTGAGTGCTAGAGCCACGCTATTGACTGTTACGTCTACAGCACGAATGCGCCGGCTCGACCGGTTTGACACCACTGTCTCACAGAAAACTGACGTAAAGTGGCAGCTCGCTGTCGCGTTTCGATCGGTGAGTGAGGTGGTGGAGATCACTTATCATCAGATGACCCACCTGCTCGTTTGCCAGTCTCTACTATAAAAAAACTATCAAATCAAAATATTTATTGAATCCATGAAATGTTACTACATTATTTAGATTCTGTCAAAGTTCCTCTACCGCCAGTTCGGAAGGCCGTTTCGCCAGAGAAGAACGGGCAAGAAACTCTGGCGTTGCTCTTTTAAATGTCAGTTGACAATAATTGCTTATAAAGTACCATAAACAAAAAAAAGATATATAAATTAGAGCAGCTAAACCACCAAGAAAATACATACAAATAATTTTCTGAAATAATAGTTGTGTATTAATAATTGTAACCTGCGCCTTGAGCAGGAAAATTTCTGACAACCGTAAATGTATTCGAACTCGATGCGCGTCTATGAATTGTGTATGAAATATTAACCAAACGTCATCAGTGCGCAGCGAACTCGAATACATTTACATTTGCATTCGTTTTTCGTGCTCGGGCTTCTGTTCTGTATAAAATAAATAAAAAATACAATGGCTCACTGAGTGACCACGGCCACGGTGAGTTTAGTTGAAATAATTAAAAAAGATATATAAACACTATCTATATCTATAAACACTACCTACATATACGTACGCATAACATACGTTTAACTGTACACATAGAAACAGACTGTACCCATCCACTGGATAAAATTAGTCACGTGACCCTGATTTGTAGCCCCATTGTGGCCTCGTCTCGTTTCTACACGCTTATTTATTTCATCCAGTACTTAGACAGCTGCGTGACCTCACATATACCGGTTATCACTGGCTAGTTGAGATTTTAAAGATTCAATCGTCATTTGGGTCGAATTTAGATACGGTTTCAAAAATTCTTATTGCAAACATCGTAGGCTATCCATTCATACTCATATAAAAAACGTTAGTTTATTTAATTCTATTTTATGTAACATATTCCAACTTTGTGGACGTCTTATGGCTGATGATGATGATGATTCCAACTTCACCTTAATATACGTGATGTTAGCTACTAAGCTCGACAAAATGTGGGTGTTCTAGTTTGCTAGTGCACCACTGCCTACCCCTTTGGGGATACAGGCGTGAGCTTATGTTATGTTAGCTATTAACCTTGATAAATTGGACCGTATTGAGCAGAAATGATCCAACCCAAAAAAAAAATATGATCTATTAATTCAGAACATATTGGCATCAATATTGTTTTTTTGTGGGTTGGCTCATTCCTGCATAACACGGTCCAATTTTCTTATTGAATTTCACCTCAGATATTATTTTATAATGTTTATACTTTGTAAAACATGATTCGGTCATTAAAGATAATTTACATACATTTATATAGGTTACGCGACCATTTAAAATTAAGTTGTAATGTAAATTATATTAATCTTAATTTAAAATTTGCTTGTGTTGACTTGTCATAAGTGTTTTTTTACATGCCTACGTTATCAATAAAGTTTTTTATTATTTCATTTAACACTTCTTAAAAAATTTTAGATATGTAAAGATATGTAAGTAAAATAACAAAAGTAATTATTAAAGTTATATAAACTCATCACACGTCCGGATTTGAAAGCATTTGCACTTCCAAACATTACATATGTATACTATGGTAGGTTGAAGGAAGCATAAACATACAGCTTGGTCAAAAGGCGGCTCACGAACTCACGGCTATCTTGATGCGATTACGCAGAGTGGGCCCTACAAGCCCCCGATGTGACTGACGTATCGTAGGCTCGGTATTGGACACTATTTTGTACGATACATGTTCCTTACACGATTGGATCATCTTAGGATTACTCCAATCTCTTGTCTTTGGTTATAGCATCCATGTTGTGAGATTTGGAGCACTATTGAAGCCTCGTGCTATTGTTGGATTCAATATTTTGATAAATACATACGTTACATGATAGTATATTTTAAACTATGCAAAAAGCCTCGAATACTGAAATGCATCTCAACTTTAACGGCTACTCATATTGATTTGCGTCTTAAAATATTAACTGATAAGGCGACCTCAAATGACATAACGTGAAGGAGTTTGAAGGGAAGTCTGACAGGGCGGGCGTCGCTTGTTAAACTTATTTCATATTATTGTCTGCAGTTGTGTTGTTGTTCTAAAGTGATGGGGTTTTATGCATCAAACTTCAGCGAAGGTGTACATACAGTATAATGTGTAAATTGTTTGGTCGATTAGCTGATTGAAATTCATCTAAAGGACATCGCATTGGAAGGAATTGCCCCATAATCACAGCTGGACCATTAAATCGTCTATATCTGGGTCTCATGATCATTGCAAAAGCATAATAATTGCTCTAATTACCTTGACATGCGTGACAGCCATTATTTTTAAAAGATGAAGACATACAAGACTGCCTCGGTGGCGTGGTGGTATTTCGGTACGACTACGGTTCTGAGGTCTCGGGTTCGATCCCCGGGTCGGGCAAAGTGATATTGGATTTTTCCATATTAGCCCGGAGTCTGGAATTTGTGCCCGATATGGCGATAGGCTCGCCCCCTATGATATCTGGGACGGAATTAAGCTCGGCGAAATGTGGGTGTTCTAGTTCGCTAGTGCGCCTCTGCCTACCCCTTCGGGGATACAGGCGTGAGCTTTTGTTATGTTATGTTATGAAGACATAACACGACCTCACGTGTTTGAGTTTATTTCAGTATTCGGGGATGTCTCTCAATTAACCTAATGGCATGTAATTGTACAGCCCAAAGATACTGTCAACTTCCGAGAGTGATCATTGCTATATTATGTTTTAAGTTTGTAACTATTTTCCTTGAGTCACATTTTTTAAAAATGGAAGAGACAAGCTGTTCTTAAATATAAGATGCGCATATATATATTTATAAGAATAAGTGTATATCCGGTTCTCACAAGGAGTTTACCACTTGACTTCATAGTTGGATGCGTAGTTTAGTTGTGTCTCTGTACCTGTCTATCGTCCGCCTGTCGTATTGCAGGCCATACGAATTGGTTCTTTCCTCTTCGGAATGTGAAGAAGCATTAATTAATTTTACCATGACTCTGGTAAACAATTAGTTTGTCAATGGTCGCTGTTTTTTTACTGAGCTTTTGCTGTCAGGTTCAGTGTAGCTTTATATTTTCCATGACAAAAAAAAACACTCTGTTCAACCCAATTTTGAACCCTAACAGACAATATTTAGTCAGAACAAAAAAATAAGAAATAAAATTAAATATTACTCGTCACATCTCCAAACGAGGACACATATCGGGAGACGTGGACCGAACTGAAATGTACGTGCTTAACATAATGATTTTGTGGCTGACGTACAAATTAACATAAATTAGTTGTTAGTGGCGCGTGAAGTACGTGAGTCACCGCGATCTGTATGCAGGCGACGCGGGAGGCTTACATGAGTCTCACGACATAGGGTAAAGTCAATGACCAAAGAAAAAAAAAGGACCCGTCATAACAACGAAAAATACGTGTTTACTATGAAGTCAATTCCGCCATTTTAGTTTCGCGATCTATTTACATGTAAGTTGTCACCTTGTCATCAGAATTAAATAACGTATAAATACTTATTGAATTTATTATAAATACGGTGTTTTGCTTACAATAATACTACTTTCGGATATTGAATAAGATGCCTAACTGTTATACTAATGGGATCTTTCTTTCTTAAAGTTGCCATTTTTGTTTCGTTCCATACATTAGGAATGTTTAATGTTTTCGTAGTTATGCCCTGTCCTCTATCTTCTTTTGTCTGCAGACAGTTACGTCTACAGCATGTATGCGCCGGCTCGACCGGTTTGATTCCACTGCCTCACAGAAAACCGACGTAAAGTGGCAGCTCGTTGTCGCGTTTCGTTCGGTGAGTCAGACTTCCGGTGGCCCAATTCCCCCCTTCCCTTTCCCAATCCCTATTTCCCTCATTTTTAGTAGGCAAGGCACCCATGTTTTTCTTGTCTTGGGTGTCTATGGGCCATGGAGATTACTTAACATCAGGTGACCCATCTGCTCGTTTGCCAGTCTCTGTTATAAAAAAAACTTACACACAAAATAATTCTCTCTTTAACGAAATATTACATTTTATACATTACAACACTCAACCTTTGAGAGCATTAATGTTAATCTCACTTCAATGGAATTATTTAAGGACCAACCCACGCGTCATTTAAGATGTTTTGCGAAACGGAAATTTTTGTTCATACTTTACATGCGAATATTGGGTAAAGCTGTACAAGTTCTTTAAGGTGTTAATTGTATGTTGTAAACTAATTAATATTCGATAATTAAGGGAATCTTTTGAGGTTAGATGGTAATTGGCCAAAATATTTAAGTAAATTAAAATAAATCGTTTACGTTATAAAGATCAAAGTTCATGATGTGTTAAAGGAATATTATGGCATTCATAACCTTGATCTGGTGGCCATGTATATGGGGTGTGGACTAGGAAGTCCTTCGATTCGATAGGAGGGGTTCGATTCCCGCACCGAGACTAATGTTTGTGTGGCCCACAGATATTTGTTTCGGGTCTAGGTGTTGTGAGACTGAAAGTTTCTCAAAGTTCCTGATACCCACGACATAAGACTCATTTCTTAATGTGGAGTCCGGACTATGTGTGACACTTAGGGCGACTTGCACCACTATTACTAACCTACAGTTAGCCCTAACCTCAAGTTAAATTGAAAAATAAATATATGAAGGATATGTAATTAATTTCATGTAATTAATGAAATGTCATCATATATTATCTGTAATTACATGTAGTACATTATATGTAATGAACTACATGTCCTTCATATATTTATTTTTCAAATTAACTTGAGGTTAGGGCAAACTGTAGGTTAGTAATAGTGGTGCAAGTCGCCCTTAGGTGTTATTTATTAAAATAAAATAGAACTGTATAAAAACGTAAAAATCTTGATGTGACCGTAAAATTAAATACAACTCGAGTCGGAAATTTCGTATAATAGACAGATTTCATCTGAGTTATATATAATAAATAGATCGTATAATTATTAGGTATTTTACTATTTCTACATTTACAATTATTTCCCGTATGACCAGAAGGTCACAAGTTCAGAGAACGGACCATGATTATATCACGAAAACTTGCACAATTGAACGAATGTCGTACCGACCTTGCCACATTCTCATTTCTAGTTTTTTATATAATTTATTTAATCAGTCACGTTTACTTATTCGGCACTGTTGTGAACACCTTATTTGGAAAAATCGATTCGTTTCGTTGGATTTTTTATTTCAGTTAATCAATTACAGTCCAGTTATCAATACAACATTTTGTGTCATTTAACCGTAAATGTTGGAACAAATTCTAGTTCCTACATCAGTTCTGCAAATAAAAACTCACCTGAAACTTTTTCCATTTATTATATTTTCTGTGTCATGTAATGTGCATCATCATCATCATCATCATCAGCCACTGGACGTCCATTGCTGGACATAGGCCTCCCCCAAAGATTTTCAGATTGATCTGTTGGAAGCGGCCTGCATCCAGCGACTTCCTGCACGATATATGATAATATTTATTGGTGGTTGGAATCTTATATGGGAGAGCCCGACCAAGAGAGATGAGAGAGGGCATGAGACTTACACGATAGTATAATTGCATATTATGTCTCAAGGTGATGAACGCTAAGCACTATAATTTTGTTATTTAAGGTGCGGGAAGTGTTACTAGATACTATTTATGGGTAGTCCGGTGGTCGTCGTACCGCTTACCATCAGGCTAGGCCTTTACAGCAAGTTCATCTCGTTATTCAACTGCAATAAAAGATTACAAAATACACGTATCATTTAACATTCATGATCGGATGAGCAGTGACCGTGCGCGTCCCGGCGACCTGTCCAGCGCATCCGATCACGCAGCGACAAGAGGTATCACGCGCCGTGACGTGTTTTAGGCCTCCCCACTCTACATCTGAGACTGTAGTGTCAGCATTACAATGGAGCATTCCCGTCGAGTGGCTCTTATCGATCTACTGGCCGTCATCGGGCGATAGCGGCCGCGGCGACGCAAAAAGCGTGTCAGTGTGGCGTGTACAATGGCTTTGTGGCGGACCGGACGCCGCGCGCTCGTCGTCGACGCCGCCACTAGCTTTGTTTGCTGTTTAGTACTCGCTTCACGCTAAAAGTGGCGATTTTAGTTAGTTTGTCCAGTAGGAATAGTAGTACTACATTGCTCCATTTCCTGGGCTGGTAAAATAAGATTGTTGTTGATCGTACTAATGATTTGTAACAACTGGCGTAAAGTTGATACAATCATCCCTACAAGTGTAAGTTTTACAATAAATGATGTAAAATATATAAATTACAGTATTTGGGTATAAAAAATAGTAATCTTTGGAGTTGCATTTGCAGCACTGCTCTTACTCTAAAATTAAAAGCAATTTTTTGTAGTCACTTTGTAATTTAAATAAATAGGTAACCAGTTATTTATTTCCTCACTATAATAATAAAGCAAAGATGAGCTAACAATGTTGAACGTGTGGCGAAGCATATAAAGAGGGTGGCACGCCACACGCCACACGCCACGCCACATCACAGCCACACGAGGTATCTCCGACGGGCGGACCACAACGCGAAACTTGCTCGCTGGCGACGAAACTCGCCGATGTTTTTCAATCAAAATAATAAGTTCCAAGACTTGCCCGAGTCAATTTTTTGCGAAACTCGGTGTAATGGATTGTTGGGAACTTCGATAACTTTCGGAAGCAGCTCTTCGATTTTATTTTGCTAAGGAATTTTTTAGCCAATTTCTCCCGGGAAAGTTAGAAATCTTCCAGTCACCCTTCAACAAATAACGTTGGGAGTTATAAATTATTTATTTAAAAACTCATTATTAGATGGCATATTTCAAGTTTAGGGGCTTTCGCTGCGAAGACGCTGTTTTGAATACATTTAAGTTATCATTTGTACTATTGGGGTGATATTGCGCATTTACTATTTTTATTGATTTGTTTATATTTGGAAGAAACATTTTTTCATCTTCTTTGGAACGTATGTATAGAATGGTAATATTTTATAAAAGCACCATCACACTTACTAAAATCCGTTCCAACACAGGCATGGCAGACGTGGAACGACATAAGGCGCGTCTCAAATGGGATTGGGCTGGTTATATGTAGCTCGTATGCATTCGGAACGTTCAAGTTGGGCAAATAACCGAATAGGTACCTGATGGACGACGTCGACGCGGTCGCCCTAAAAAACGGTGGCGAGACGATCTGGACGCATGCTACATTAACTGGCAATGGCATTCGATCGTAAGAAAAGGAAGGAGAGTGGGAGACCTTTGCCCAGCAGTGGGATGATACAGGTTAGAAAAAAAAAACACACTTCCATTGCAACTCTTTAAGTACACAACGACAAACAACAGCGGCCTGAGCAGGAAATTCTATGAATATTCTATTCTTCTCTTTCGTCTATGAAATTTGTATGAAATATTAACCAAACGTCATCAGTGCGCAGCGAACTCAGATACATTTACATTAGTTTTTCGTGCTCGGGCTACTGTATTAAAATTGATCATAAGATTGAAAAATATAACGTTTAAATAAGCAACAAACCACACCTCTTAATTCCGACGAGTCACGTGATAGTAAAATAATATACTGTCACGCACAACCATTAGTAATTGAATCACACCAACACCGCGCTTTATTGATGTAACCCCAACAATTTCTGCCGGTGGCATATTGATGACGCGTAAAACAAATACTATAACACTCCATCCGTCACCGGGGGGCGAAAGTTAATAAAATTCATGTATCGGAAACCTACGGCCGTGAAATATTGAAGAGGGGCCCACTATTGGCTTCCTTTAAAACTTGCCGCAAGATTCGAGTGATGTATGAGTGTATTTTGATATTTTATGAGGCCTAAAATTACTACCTTCCTATATTTTCTGACTTAGCATGAAGAAGTTATGATACTGATGGATAATGCAGATATCATGCTTGCATACTCGTTCCTACTCAATAAGGAATAATCTGCAATTATAATGTCAATAATGTGTTTTAAGACCAGACAGACATAACAAAGACGCGTTTCAATCTGTGTATAACTCGCAGCACCTGGGACACGTAAACTTCTGTAATTTCAAGTCTTATGACTTTTCATGACATTCCATTTTACAAAGTTTCGCTAACATAGCGTTCTGTCGTAACACCCGCACACGTTGCTACGCGTGCGCTACGCGGCAGCCTTTTTTTTTTTTTTTTTTTTTTTTTTTTTTTTTTTTTTTTTTTTTTTTTTTGTCGCGGGGAAAAGTGTTTTACCACTGCCGCCGCGCCCGGGGGGGTGGACGCGGCGGGTATGTCGGGTTCGCCGGCCTTACGACCCAGCGCCGTGATGCCCGGGAGAGATGGTCGACATCCGGGCGACGCTGGGCCGCGTCCCTAACAAATGCCCTACACCGGCAATACCGACTAAAAACCCCGCGGTGGCCTACTTCGGCGCATGAGTGGGGCGGTCCCGGGGTATCCTGAGATAGCCTCGGATTGCTACCGGAACCGCCCCTGCGCGGTGCCGCCTTGCGGCCCGTCTCCGATTTGGGGGGGGCTCAGAAGCCCCCGCCGCCGAAGGACGCCCTCGGCGTCTACGGCAGCACGAGGCCGACCGTCCGTGCTGCCGTCCGTCCCGGGGTCGCAAGTACAATAGTACTATAAGGGGCGCACAGCCCCCCGCTGCACGCCCGCGACCCCGGAAGGCCCCTATTAGTCGCCTCTTACGACAGGCAGGGGTTACCGTGGTGGAATTCTCCAAACGCCCCCATTCCACAGGGCGGGAGACGCCGGTCAGTCGTCCACCCGGCGCCTCCTACGTCTCCTTTGGCGGCGGGCGGGATCGCTCTGCTCACGATCCCGCTCGGCGCTCTCCTTCTGCGAGATGGCGCGCTCGCAGAAGGAGACCATCGCACGCCATGACCTCCGGCTGCCGACCATGGCGGACACCACGGCCGGCAGCGAGAGGTCTCCTCCGACGACTGCTATGAGAGCGCTGCGCTCCTCCACCCAGGCTGGGCACTCCTCAAGAGTGTGTTGGGCCGTGTCCTCGCGGCAGTTGCCACAATGGTGGCACACGGCGGACGCCTCTTTTCCGGCTATGCGACACAGGTACGCACCAAAACACCCGTGCCCCGTCAGTACCTGTGTCAGCCGGAATGTAGGCGCACCGTGGCGCCTGTCCAGCCACTGTTCGAGGACAGGTCGCACTGCCGCGACGGTCCTCAAGCCCGCACTCGGGCTCTCCAGCCTGGCATGCCACTCCTCCACGGCGGCTCTGCGAAACCTGGCCGCAATCTCCCTCGGGGCAAGTCTCTCTCGTTGTTGGGACGCCCCCTCCCGCCAGTGGAATGCTGACGAGAGCGACCGGGCGTCCAAGTCCCAAGGGAGAGTGCCGGCCAACAAGCAGGCCGCCTCGTGGGAGACCGTGCGGTAGCCCCTGATTATCCGCTGCGCCACCAGACGCTGCGGTTTGCGCAGCAAGGTAACGCAACGGGCGTTCAGGGACCCGGCCCATACGGGTGAACCGTACAGGGCCATGGACCGCACGACTCCGGCGTACAGACTTCGGCAAAGGTTACCGGGACCTTCGAGGTTCGGCAGCAGGCTCCCAAGCGCGCCCGCTGCCCGCACCAATTTCGGCGACAACTTCTCAAAGTGGGCGCGGAAGTCCCACCGGCTACTCAAAATCAACCCTAAATATTTCATCGTAGTGCCGATGGGAATCCGCACCCCCTCCACAATGATGTGGGCCCCTGAAGGTGGCCTTCGCCGAGGCCCGTGGAAGAACAGGGCCTCGGTTTTGTTCAGGGCCACCGTGAGGCCCAGTCGCCGAATCCTGCCCACCACCTGTTCGGTTCCGAACGAGGCGAGCAGGATGGCATCCTCGAAAGTACCCGACGTCGCTGTCACCAGGGTGTCGTCCGCGTAGCAGACAACAGCGACGCCTCGGGGGTTGGTACCACGGAGAACCCAGTCATAACCGATGTTCCACAGTAGCGGGCCCAGAACTGAGCCCTGTGGAACACCGGCAGACATAGCCCTCCGGTGCCACCCAGCGGCGCCGGGATACACTACATACCTATTAGATAGGTACGAGTGCACCAGACGACGCAAATAAAGTGGCACCATGTGGTACCGCAGTGCCTCATGTATGCAGGCCCAGGGCAAGGTGTTGAAGGCGTTGGCGATGTCGAGCGACACCGCCACCACCACCTTACCCCGGGCAACTGCATCCTCCGCGTGCGCCTTGACCCGCAGAATCGCATGCACCGTTGACCGGCCATGCCGGAAGCCGAACTGGCAATCCGCCAGGTCCGGCCCGGCCTCCTCCAGGTGCTCGACGAGGCGAGCGTGCACGATCCGCTCGAAGAGCTTGCAGACCTCGTCGAGCAACACGATGGGCCGGTAGGCCGATGGCGACTCTGCGGGTCGACCGTCTTTCTTGAGCAGGACCAGCTTGCCGGTTTTCCACCGGGATGGAAACTGGCCCCGCTCCATGCACGCGGAGAAAAGGCCGCGGAGCCTCGCCCCCAGGTGCTCGACGGCTAACACCCATGCGCGTCCGGGGATACCGTCGAGACCCGGGGCGGTTTTCTTGCCCCGCAGCCGAAGCACCGCCACCCTCATTTCCTCGGGTGAAACCTCCGAAATAACCCTTGCCGAATCCAACGACGATGGCGTCGACGAACGCGACGCCATCGGTGGAGGAGTGACATCCTCCGTGGCCGGGAACAAAGCCGCGACGACCTCCTGAACGAGGTCGCCCCGAAGACTCTGCGTCAGCGGGGGCGCCCATGGGCGGAGCTTTCTCAACGCCACACAGTATGGACGCCCCCACGGGTCGCTGTCGAGAGTACTCCGGAACTCAGTTTGAGCCGCAGACTTTGCCCTCGCTATGGCCACGTGCAGCGCTCTCTTAGCCTCCCTGTGGAGGCCGTGAAGCAGCCGCTCCTGGTCCTCGTCGCCGAGAAGACGAATCCGGCGACGACGGTGTCTGGATAGCTGGCGGAGGGCGGCAACGCAGGACGCGCGCAGCCGCGTAAGCTCCGCCGACCACCAGAACACCTGGCGCTTCTCCGGGAGGCGTCGGACCCGGGGCATGGCTGCGTCGCAGACGCGCGACATCGCCGCCCCGAACCACTCCGCCTCCTCGTCGACCCGTACCGGCCCGTCCGGCACGGGCACCAGCGCCTGGGCCAGAGCGGCCTCCTTCAGGGCCTCAACGTCGAGGCGACTAACGGCCCAGCGTGGGCCGTCCGACCGCGGGACGGTCGGTCCCCCACCCGACCGGGTGGTTGAGGACGAGGCGACGTCGAACCGAATGTATCGGTGATCCGACAACGTCTCCTCGCCCACCAGGACCCTCCAGTCCCGGACACGGCGGGCTAGGGCCGGGGTGGCGAACGTGATGTCCACCACCGAACCGCCGTTATGCCTCACGCACGTGTCCGCCGTCCCGCGATTCACGACGACCAAGCCGGACGAGATCGCCCATTCCTCCAGGGCCCTGCCCCGTGCGTTAGTCACCGACGAACCCCAAGCCAAGGACTTGGCGTTGAAGTCGCCGGCGACGAGGACGGGGCGAGGCTGACTGCCTTGCACCACCAGGGCTCCCAGCCGAGTGAGGAAGTGCTCAAACTCAGGCTGGGGTCTGTTGGGGGAGAAATACACTCCCACAATCCAGACCCCCCCCAACAGAACCGCCACACATCCCGAGCCCTTCGCTACTTTTTCAAAGGGCTGGGAGCCGGCGGCGCCCCGGGTGATGACGGCCACCAAGCCGTCCAGGTCCCCCGCCCAGTCGTCCCTGGGGGGAACAAAGTACGGCTCAGCGACCACAGCCACTTGTATCGACCACTGCGCGAGGCTTTGGACCAGCAGGTCCTGGGCCCTGGCGCAGTGGTTAACATTCGCCTGGAGGAATCGTTGCGCCATATTATTGGGCGATCTCCATGGGTGCGGCGCTGGTGGACGGGTCGCGCCGCGTCACAACCGCCGCGCCTCCACCGCGATTACCGCGGCGGGGACGAGCGGAGGCGACGCAAGCCTTTGCGCCCACCTGGTGCCCGGCGGGTTTGCCAGCACCTGCACAAATCGTGCAGTGCGGCTCCGCGGAGCACTCCCTGGCCTTGTGGCCCGACTGACCGCAGCGGTAGCAGATCCCGCTACGGTCACATTCGTCACTGCAGTGCAACCGTACGTGCCCCCTAAAGAGGCAGCGGAAGCACCGCATGGGCCTAGGCTCAAGGAGCTGGACCCGTGCCGACACCCATCCGATCAGGACGCGCCCTGTCCTGATCACTCTGTCCGCGGCCTTGGCTGGGCACCGCACCCATGCCGCGCCAAGGCCCGAACGGTCGGGGCGGATCTCCCCGACTTTAACATCGACCGATGCACATCCGCCTGCCCCTGCGAGGGCCATCGCGATCATCTCCGGGTCGGCGGATGCATCCAACCCGGATATGCGCAGTTCCGCGGTTTTGCACGGGCGGGATACCCGTACAACTGACTCCAGCTCAGTGCCGCGGAACACGGCCCTCATTCTTTCGGCGAGGGTGTCCGCCCTCGCCTCCGTCTCTGGGCCGGGCACCTCATAGAGGTACCCGCCCGTGGCCATTAGATGGGCCCGCATCTCCGATATGCCCAGGTCAGTGAGGCGGACGTTGGCCATCACCTCACGGAGTACCTGGGCATATGTTATACCCTTCGCCAACCCCTCGGGCGTCACTGTCACGGTGACAGCTGCCTTTCGGGGCAGGCGAAGCTTTGGCTCCGGCCGGCGCTTCTGTGGCAGGGGCCGTTGCTGTTGCGGCAGCGTGTTGGCCGGGACAGCCGATGCGGGCCGGGGGGTCTTCTTTTTCCCCTTCTTGGCCACCACCACCCAGCCCTCATCCAAAGATGTGGGGAGTGGCGGGAGTGGACGGGGTGCAGGGACAGGCTGTGCCTGTACAGTGCCGCTCTTCGTCTTCTTCCCCCCCTTTTGGGAGGGGAGAGTTTTCGGCACGGTCACTGGGGCGGACCTGGCCGGGGCGGGCCTAGGTGCGGCGGCAGGGGCAGGCCGAGGAGCAACTGTAGGGGCAGGCAAGGCAGATGATTTGCCCTTGCCTTTCCCCTTCGGGCCAACTGCGGCAGGCAGGGCTGAGGATGGCCCCGCCACGGCAACGGATGGCAGAGCAGGCCACTCTCTAGTCCGGTCTCTAGCCCGGTCTCTAGCCCTATCGGCGGCCAGGGGTGGCCGGACGATGGGCTCTGGGGGCAGCCGCATGGCCAAAGCCTCGAAGCGCGCGTCCACTATGTTTAAAAGACGGCGCTCGAATTCTCCGAGGCGATCACCTTGGCCAGCGGCACCATCAGATACGGCTTCCGGTTTCTGACCCCCAAGGGACCTGACCGTAACCAGAACCTCCTCCAGGGTTTTAGCCTGCGCCGCCTGGGCAGCTTTTAGTTGGGCGATTTCTCGCACCAACGATGCCTTCTCTGCCTCTAGGCGGGCCACCTCCACTGGAGTCGGCTCCTCAGCCCTCTTGATAAGCTCGCTCACGGCGAGATTCAGCCCCTGCTTGAAAGTCCCTTTTAGGTTCTTGGACTTTTGAGCTATGTTTCTAATAGAAGCCGCCATCTGCAGGCGCCAGTCCTGATGCACGAACGGCGCCTCACTTGAATTCAACGACTCGGCCTCGTCGTCGGATACGGCTACTACCTTTTGGGCAGTAGGTCCGTCGTCACTATCGCTCGAGATCGGGGTTTCGAGTTGATCTCGGCGACTCCTCTTACCGAGCGAGGAGGATGTGTCCACTCCCGCCCCAAGATCTAAGGCTGAAGCAGACAACAATCCCCTCGCAGACACCTTGGGCAGATGCCCACTATCATTGGACTGCCCAGGGTCGCAAGCGGCCCCCGGAACAGCCAATTTCTCCACACGCACTACTGGGGTTTTTGTTTTGGAAAATGTTAATTTCATGATAGTCCCACGAGTATGGGGGAAATAAAGGTCAACCCAGGCAGAGCCCCCTGTACCTGGGTAAGCCTATGGTGTAACCCGCCGGAGTGTCGGCCGGTACTCCGACGGGGGTCGCACTAGAGACCGAACTACCCATCGGCCATGCATCCCCTCGCGGTGCGCCGCCGCTTGGGATTCGGGGTGACTTTTTATAGAGGATTTCTCCCTCGCGGTCCGGGCGGTGAAGCCAAGACCCTCGGTCCGGTCGAAGCGTGAGACATGACCACAGACCTCCGAGACCGGATTACGATATTCGACGGTGACAGTAAAGAGGAGCATCCCCTCCACTATCTGCTCGGCGGCGGGATGAGCGCACACCGAGCCCGCCGATGCCCCCAGGGCAGAACCCAGGGGTGTCCCCAAAACCCTCCCCACTAGACGACGGCCGCCGCAACAGGCGACGACCGCCAACCAGCCTCGTCAGGATATTAGCCGTGGTCACGGATGAAAGCAGACGAAAATTCGAAACCGTCTTCATCCGTGACCGCCGTTGCCCAGGGTGCACCACGTGGAGGTTTCCTGACTTCGCACCCCGCTACGCGGCAGCCTGCGAACCGCACAGCGCCCGCGCACATAAACTTGTGTAATGGATTCTTATGACATTCCATATTACAAAGTTTCGGTTACGTACCGTCCAACCGTAGCACCCGCACCCGATGCTACGCGTGCGCTACGCAGTGGATCATCGGAACTTGGATCACACCACAATATAATATTATGTTTTATAAAATGTGTCACCAGAAAAGTTTATATTGAAATTAAATTAAAATAAATGTTATAAACACAAAATATCTTTTCTATCACTGTTCTTTAGTTATTATATAAGGCTGTCTGTAGAGCGTATTCAAACATTATTCAAACTTAACTTGGAAATATTTCGTTTCACAACATTTCACGTTTTAATTGCTAAAAAAGTTATTACATATATATGCTGAATAACCAGCCGATTCTATTTTTATAACAAAATATTTATACCAACGCATGACATACTGTATATGCATGATATAAATATGGTAAGGAAGTAGTGGCCAGTGATATTAGCCGGACGGCGAGACACGGCGGCACCGGTCGCATCAGCATTAAAATAAAAATAAGGATGGCCATAAATAGCCGCGTACAAAGACAAGATATACGATTATAGCGCACTGCCTCTGGACCGCACTCGCACAACTTATTCCGCACCTAGTTTGTACCTATGTTATATGGCATTATTGATTAAGGTTGTAGAGACAAATGGTATTGTAAAGCAAGTTGAGATGCAGGTACAATAATGAATTTATGTTCTAATCGAACCTTGCTTGTGGAGTCAGTTTTATCAATGGTTGCTAGTGTATACTGATATTATATATTGGTTAGAATTAAAATAGTTTAAATTGAATGTCAGTTTAACTTGCCAGGGGGGTAACCACCACCTCTTATAGCAGTATTATTATAATTTTACTTGTACCGATTTCCATACAAAACAAACGAAGAACGATTATAATAATACTGCTATAAGAGGTGGTGGTAACCCTGCTGTTCTTCTCTGACGAAACGGCCTTCCGAACTAGCGGTAGATTAACATTTAAAAGAATCTGAATGATTAGTAATAGTAACATTTAATGGAAATAATACATATTTTGATTTGATTTTAATATTTTAAAAGAACAGACAATAACCGGTTCTGTTCATAGTGTTTGATTTTCAATAAAATATACTCTGACTGAAGAGTTTTTGTATAACTTATTATTTAAAAATCTGCGTATAAATGCCTACATTTTTTTCTGTCACCTTGTTAGTTAGGAATGGAATGTTATTTTCAAAAATAAAATACAAATAACAATTAGAATATATCCTAATAAAACGTAATATCAGTATATTAATGATTCCACATTCAAAACCGAAACAATAACTTTAAATCGGTCAAAACACATTTTCAAGCTAAATGTCACATCCACCCCTGGCTGTAGGTGGTACCTTTCCGTATTTTTGGCCGAGCGGCCATACTGAAATATATAAGAAAGGCTTCAATCGCCGTCAACCCCGGTCTACCCTTTAAAAGCAAAATGATAGATGAACGTCGTTCGTTATGGTAAGGCAAGGAAAATTAACGGTGGACGATTCTGTGGAGCAATTTTGACAGGTGACCTTTATTGAGCGATTCCCCACTATAGTATTAATTTATAACATATTTGAAAATATAAAGTAGTAAATTTTCATACATTCACGCCAGTTATCTCCGAAGGGGTAGAGGTGCAACTAGTCCATCCAATGTACCAATTTGTTTTTCGTTCCAAGATATATTGCCATAAGTTGAATGGTAGAGCCACGCTGTAGACAGTAACTTTTAAGATCACTGTGGGTAATCATCACGTACCATCAGGTGACCCATCTGTTCGTTTTTAGTCTCTGCTATAAAAAAATAACACAAATTCCAGACTCCGAGCTGATACTACCACCCTAGAATATATACCTTAACTTGACTCGAGGATCGAATCCGAGACTTCAGGAGGTAGCCTTACCGCATACGCAATGCAACTAAGCCACCGAGGCAGTGAATTATATTTAAATGCCTACATTTTGACATTATTAAGCCATATTGTGATGATATTTTCCGACTAAGCTTTCTTGCAGCTAAACTTTATGTATATTTCACATTTCTCAATCTCTATCTTCTTCCACTTATCCTTGCCCACTACAATGATGGGGACGTAACCATTTTCTACCATGCCATGGATTCACCTTAGTTTTTACGACTGGCGTGACTGACGTCAACTTCCTCCGAGGATCCAGAATTGAATAGTTAAAGTTAAAAAAAAGTTAAAGTTGTTTTGGAAGAACCGCGTTTCACAACCTGGGATTCGAAGGACCTCCTGGTTTTACATCCGATATGCACTACCGTTTGGCACTAAGCCTAATACTTGAACTTTTTCCAATGTGAGACTTAAAATAAAAACGAAAAATCAATTCAAATCGAATATATTGTATATTAACATATCAATACCAATCCTTTATTTCGTCCTCACATAACTTTCAATAAGAGTAACTCGTTATTCCGCTCGATGAAGGATTTTATGCACGTGTGCCTATTTCCTGTCGACACTACAAAAACATTACGCCTTCTATTCTTAAAAAAGTATTCGTAATGGTTGGATTTTATAGGGCTACGTGACCAGTTTAAGTTGATCTGTGACCGAGTATATGGTCCTATATTGTAGAACACATTTCATAGAAAAATATGAATACCTAGTTGGGTAAACTTTAATGAAATTGGATCAAATGTTTGTGGTGTTTGCAAATAATTGCATAGCTCTGGGATTTTGACATTTCATTGTATTCTTCGCCAACATATTTAAAGAATCAAGAAGACTAACGCCCGGTTCCAATAAACAATCTCAGTTCGAATTTGCAGATAGATTACAAAAAGTAGCCAATAAGAACACAGTTTGAACATGACTCCGTCAAATGACTTGATTTGATTGGTTTATAATCGCGATCTATCTGCGTTCTAAACTGAGATCGTTTATTGAAACCAGCCGTTAGAGATTAGTAGAAAAAGTTAAAGTGTTCTTCATCAAGAATTATAATTTTGAACACTATCAGATTAGAAATAGAAACGTTTATAGGCCTAACAGGTCTTTTATGTTGGTCGCATTGTACCCCTTTACATGGCGACGGATGAGAGGTTGCGGATAAATGGATAAGTCGTGTCGCATGAGAGCCGCTTCCGACCGTTCCGTTGTGTGGAGATCGGCGACGGGCGACGGTTGCCGGCCGCCGGTTGTCATGCCGGCATTCTGATAACGTCTTAATATAAATGTGGTTTGCAATGCGCGATTACTATGAATTATCTTCATTTTGATCAAACTCCACACGGAAAGTGTTTAGGATCTAATTGATGTTGATACTAAAATATTCTTGTTTTGGTACGGTATAGTATGGTAAACTATTCTTTCAATGGCCGCATCAACCATCTAACATGAGCATCCAGCATCCAACAAAACAAAAGGTGTCAAACAGACATAGTGCGTTGGCAAAGTTACCGTCAAATTATTTTTTTAGATTTACATAATGATGCACAATACAAAAAGTCAAAAGAGGTGGCATTGTTGTAGATTAGCTGCTCTAATCTATTGAAATATTTTTGATGATTGATTGTTTGTATGTCTTATTGTAAACTGCTTACTATTACTTCTTTCTTAAAAAGAGCAACGTCAGAGTTTCTTGCTCGTTCTTCTCTGGCAAACCAGACTTCCGAACTGGCGTAGAGTAAATTTTTTGACGGAATCTAAATAATGTGTGACATTTTATGGATTCAATAAATGATTTAATTTGATTTGATTTGATTACATTCCTATAAAAGTATTGCGCAGACGCCACATTGGAATATAATAAGGGGAAAAAATGTTGCACAATTTTTTAACAGACCAAATACTTTTCATAGACAAAAATGGATGAAACGTCCATAATCTGCGCCATTATAAGTGCACTCGATTGCCATTTTCACCAAGTGTCCAGCAAAAACGTTCGACGTTCGGCTAATCGTCGGAAATTGTCGTCATTATCGGCGCACTGGCTCCAACTAAAATTATTATTGTTCGCACTAAAAGTAGCCATTTAGACGATTGCACTAGAGTGGGCGGGTTTCTTCCATGTACATTCGTTTCCAATAGAAGATTGCTCTTAGAATGATTTTTTGTTATTTAGAGATGTGCCCAATATTGGATCAGATATGAGTTTTATTTTTCTTACTGATTTCTTAAGTTCCAAGATCCAAGTTTCCAATCTGACCCGTGACTACGAAGACTGCAAAGCCTTCGAAACGTCGGCCATAAAAATTAAAACAAATCGTGATAGAATCCGTAAAAATAGTTTTGTTTCAATTTTTTTTTTGTTTTAAGTCATTGGTAAAATAATCTCCCTTTCATTTCTGTGGCCGTAGAGAAATCCAATCGGTGTTCTACCTCAACCTAATGTAACCAATACTAAAATACATACACATTTCCTACTTCAGATTCAGTAATAATTTTCCAAATTAAGATTTAAAATCAAGATACTACTTACTGTTTTCAACCTAATGCTGGTGGTAATTAAAATAACACATTTTAATATTATTCTTCCCATGTATCATGTTGAAATGGCTGGATAAACTGATTATGTTTCATTGCCATTTTTTATTATTTCAATTGGTATTTCTTAAATGCGAATCTGTGGTGAAAAGTGTTTTTCTATTTGTTACAAGCTTATTCTCGCCACTTCTGTGCTGCAGAAAGGATATGGCTTAGGTTTTTCGACCGGCCTGCATGACGTCAATCCCCCTCTATTAAATCTAAAAATAGCTTTGCCCAACCTACAAACCGAAGACCGCTCGGTCCACAGCCCATATGCTGCAACTAAAACCAAAGAGGCGACTTAGTTTTCTTTATACACCATTTTATCAAAACTGATTTAAGTATATGACTGCCTCGGTGGCGTGGTGGTATTTCGGTACGACTACGGTTCTGAGGTCTCGGGTTCGATCCCCGGGTCGGGCAAAATGATATTGGATTTTTCCATATCAGCCCGGAGTCTGGAATTTATGCCCGATACGACGATAGGCTCGCGCCCTATCACATCTATTACGGAACTAAGCTCGGCGAAATGTGGGTGTTCTAGTTCGCTAGTGCGCCTCTGCCTACCCCTTCGGGGATACAGACGTGAGCTTATGTTTATGTGTGATTTAAGTATGACAACAGAGTTACTCAATACGGTTAGCCTTGCGTAAAACCCACATGCTATTAAAAATCTCACCGCAATCAGTTGCAAAAACTTTGCATACCAATAGAATATATACGGCACGATTTACCACGGTATTTATTACCATTACAATACAAAGTATTTGTACAAGAGTATATATGCACATGTATAATACCTAATTATATATTTTTCAGTCGTGACAATGTCGACGTGTTTTTACATGATGGCTGATGATGTCGGGGAATTTTGCGTATTAGAAATTTCAGAAGTCCTGATGGCGCAGTAGCGGAGCAGTTGCCTCTAACAGGAGGCCGGGGTTCGATTTTTACACCGAGACAAAATATTTTATGATCCACAAACAGCCGTTGTAAACTCTACAGTCTCTCGTAATGCTTAAGAACCACGATATTCATTACCTGTAGCCCGAGCACGAAAAACTAATGTAAATGTAAATGTATTCGAGTTCGCTGCGCACTGATGACGTTTGGTTAATATTTCATACACATTTGATAGACGCGCATCGAATTCGAATACATTTACGGTTGTCAGAAATTCTCCTGCTTAGGCCGCTGATGTATAAGTATCATGGCCAAAGCACATCATTTGTATCTTAGTGTAGGATTAGGATTATGTACTTGACTATTGAAAGTTACTTATGAATTGTAGAAGAAAGTGAATTTGATTTTCGGCTGACTTCCACAAAAGGAGGAGGTCCTCAATTCGGCTGTATTTTTTTTTATGTATGATACTCGATATCTCCGCCAAATGAGGACCAATTTTCAAAATTATTTTGTGTTCGATAGAGCTTATTTCAAGGATGGTCCCATATAAATTTGGTCACGATAGGTAAATTGGTAGTCGGTCAGTTAAGTTTTTAAACTTATGATTATCTTTAACCTTATTCATCTAGTGCTAGTATACGGAGGTTGAGAGTCGCAGAGTTCTGAGTTGAGATAATACGTCGGGAACTCATATTTAGATAAGCACTCTATATGGATGTAGGGACGTAAATAAACGGCGTTTGATATAAATGCCAACTATCACTTCAGAAAAAGCAGCTCATCAAAATTATATTCCCAAGTGTAGTACCTACCTCAAATATAATTTCCACCAAAAAATAATCTAACACTTTATTATTTTTATATTAACTAGCCAGCGCGGCGGTGCTCGTAGTAGCAAGTCGGCTGGCCATTTTCGCGAAGCGTCTGGATACTCGACTCTCGCGCCACTCCAACAAGTAATTCACGTTTAAACTCAGTCAAATAAAAAATATTTTTTACAAAATAAATGCATCATTTTTCACATTTAAGGTGGATGATCGACACTTGTCCATGTAATTTATTTTTTGAAAATTGCAGTGATGTCTCATTATTATTGTAATTGATTTAAATATTTGATATCTACTAGGGAACATGGTAATTATTGATTATTTTCAGCAAAGCTTGTAACATTTTTTGTTTCACAAATTAGTCATTCTGAAACTAAAAAATTTATGTAATCAATATTTAAAAATATTGTTGGTATTCACCGTGTATCCGTTGTGATTATTATACCAAAATTATTTTATACTGAAGCATCTATTTTTTATAAAAAAAGTAAAGTAGTTACTTTTCGAATTTCGCCGCCCAGTGCTGCATTTGAACCTTAAATAAAATAAATAAATAAATAACACCCAACAGTCACATAGTCAACACACATAGTCCTGACACTAAGATCGAGTCTTGTGTCGTGGGAATCAGGAACTACGGGAGACTTTCGGTCTCACAACACCCAGACCCGAAACAAATATTTGTGGGTCGCACAAATATTTGTCTTGGTGCGGGGACCGAATCCGCGGCCTCTCGCTTCACAGCCGGCTGCTCGTCCGTTGCGCCACGGAGGCTGTTAAATTGTAGTGCTCACATTAAAAATTCTTTCGTGGCATATAATCAACACTCTCGTGAGAAGAAACTTAAAAATACCTCTCAGTTGACATTACCCTCGGTCCTCAGAGCCCTCTGCTTCCGGTTATCGCAACACAAAGCGCCCTCCCTAGTCCCTGGTCACCCGGCCATGGCCCCGAAAGGAAATACTACCCTTCTATCTAAAAGTGTACGCGACACGGTTATGGTAGGGATTTTCAACGTATTTTTGATCGCGCTCTTCAAGTAATTTGCAGTTTTTTTTTATTGCAGAGACTGGCAAACGTGCAGGTGGGTCACCTGCTGGTAAGTGATCTCCACCGCCCATAGACACCCAAGACACGAAAAGAATCATGGGTGCTTTGCCAACCTAAAAGGAGGAAATGGAAGAGGAGGGGAAAAAGGGTTTAGGAACGGAAGGTTGGAAATGGGCCATCGGAAATCTCACTCACCGAACGAAACGCGACAGCAAGCTGCCACTTTACCTCGGTTTTCTGTGAGACAGCGGTATCAAACCGGTCGAGCCGGCCCATTCGTGCTGTAGACGCAACTATCTACAGCGTGGCTCTAGCACTCAAACTAGAACTTTAAAGTTTTAAATAACGTTTTGGTTAGCGATATATCAAAGATTATTTTATGTAAAAATATCCCTAATAATGCAATTATTATTCGAAACTTGTATAATAAAATTAAACAATTGTTCGTCATATCTAAAAAACTCACAATTTACCAGAAAATATATATTTATTTAGTAAAATGAAAACGAAGAAATACAAAATGCAAATGTATATTAGAGTAAAAAAGCTGGGGTGACAAGGAGTCCCCGGAAGCGATCCTAATGCATCCGAATGCACCCGGAGGTCACCCCCTCCGCCTGCCCCCCTCTTGCCACACCGCCCGCCCTATGCCCTGCGCCCTCACGCGATCAATTCATTAGCCATCTATTGTCGAACAAGACTATAAGAACGTTCACATATTTTAAGTTTTGAGTTATTGTATTCTTTTACACCAGGACTAATTCGATTTTTTAATGCAGATGCTTGTAGTACAATACCTATTCTGTAGTAGTATACAGTACTGTTATGTCGCGTTCACACCGACCTAACGAAGGCGAAAGAACGTTCGCGAAGGGCCATCGGCGATGAAGACTGAACGTTCTCGATCACTCGCGAATCACACATTAGAGAAGTTATTAAACAGTGGATTTTAAGGCACTATAATAAAAAGCGTAATATATGCAGGCCGCTTCCAACAGGTCGATCTGGAAATCTTTGGGGGAGGCCTATGTTCAGCAGTGTCCTAGGGCTGATGATGATGATGATGATGATGATGATATTAATAACATAATATCTATAGAAAATCGAACAGAATAAGTAGTTTTTTCTTTGTTGATATTACATCAGTAAGGGCTACTTGCAAGTTGCATCACTATTACTAACCTACAGTTAGTCCTAACCTCAAGTTAAATTGAAAAAAATTACATGTATTCATTACATTTAATGTACTACATGTAATTACAGAAAATATATTATTAATTACATTTAATGAATCACATGTCATTCATATATTTTTTTTCAATTTAACTTGAGGTTAGGACTAAGTGTAAGTAAGTAATAGTCGACCTAAGCCTAATTTACAGTTGTAGAAATTATGTGTCTGTATGTAAAAATGTGACGAAGCCTGGATGTCTGCCCAATGGACGGTTCTGGTCTTTGCTACCCAAAATCTGATAAGGACATAAAGCAGAATACTAAAGTCATGCTTATTTTGTAAGCTTGTTATATTCTAGTCTCTACGTATCTATAAAAATACGGTGAAAACCCGTAGTTTTCCATGTTAATGCTCCAAGCCACTTATTGCCGTATTTTAGAATGTCAAACCATGTTCCGGTAGGATTTGCGGAAAATATATTTTCATAATTCGGTAAAAGCCGCAACCTCACGCTGTAAAACAAAATGACCGCTGGCGTACAAGTTGTCAACCCTGTTTTAGTGATGGGACATGTATGGATGTTTATATCGATACTTTATACTATCGACCTTATTATTGTACTAAAATTTTATGGGTACTCAATACATACATAGACTCACGCCTGTATCCCCGAAGAGGTAGGCATAGGCGAACTAGAACACCCATATTTCGCCGAATTCATTACTATATGTCATTGGATACTCAATACTTATAAGTCACTCTGGGCTGTTAATTATTATAGGTACATCATTAAATTTCGTAATCACGCGCATTCTAAACTCGATAACCAATGTCTATATACAAAATTTCGATTGCGCGATTGACCGTGAAATGTCCTCAACTTCACGTTAACTTTGTTATTCGAGTACAAAATTCGATTATTACAATCGATTACGCTGGACGCCCATCCCGCGCATCCGAACCGGGGTTAGGCGTTTTGATAAATATTTGCGATTTATTTCGTTCCTGGAGCCATTTTTTGAGAACGCGTCGTAAAGAGGCGAAATGGCGTTGCGCTACGCTCAGCCGGGCGGTGCTGAAGTTTCGGCACCGAAATAAAAACGCGTTTAACTTTGTGTTAATATTATATTGTGCCATTATTGCGCCATTTATTATAATACCGCGGAAGGGATGGGGTTGAGAGCTCGCGTTTAATGGATGTTTTGTTTGGGTACAAAAACATTTTTTAAACGTAACGATTTTGGATTAAAGCTTTGGTGATTTTTCGGTTACGAATTTATGAGATGATGAAATATTTTTCTTATTTAAAGTGAATAATATGCCAATAAATTAAATAAATAAGTGTTTCTAAGAAGGAATGTATTTCTGGAATATATTCTTAAAACAATTTTATCTTTGACGTGAAACAGCGAAGTAGGTACAGCAATTAAAAAAACTTGTTGGCTTTTCTGCTCTGTTGAAGTTTGCAAAGAATAGGAAATAGAGAAAAAATACTAAAATATAAAGAGTTAATATTGTTCTTAAAAAGTCGTTTTTCAATCGTAATAACTTACAGAGGCCCGAGCAGGAATAGTTTTGACAATCGAATTCCTTACCAGCTTGATGCGCGTCTAAGACATTTGTATGAAATATCAAAGAAACGTCATCAGTGCGCATTGAGCTTGATTTGAATCCAACGACACAGTATCTATTGACACAAGTGTAGTAAAGGTCCCTTTATCGACCGTACATTAGTACGGTTGTCTCGCATTAGTTTGGCTGAACAAAAATCATTAATTACCAGTGTAACCCGCCGCGCCGGGTCGCGACCGGGCGACCATCCCCTTGCGGCACCGCACCCGCCGCACCGAGCCTTCAGGGCATTCATTATTCGCCGACCAAGCATTGATTTTAAAATGTACCTATATGGAAATACTATTGTTCGACCGATTTCAAAAAAAAGAAAAAGTCCTCAATTCGTCTGTTGTTTTTTATGTATGTTAAGCGATATCTCTGCCAAAATTATTTTTGTGTTCGATAGAGCTTATTCCAAGGGTAGTCCCATATAATTTTGATCACGATTGGATAAAGTTTGAAGTCGGACTAAAGTTTTTAAACTTGTGCTTGTGTTGTGATATAGTTAGGAATAAGAATATACAACATGAATAAATAAATAACACCCAACAGTCACATACATAGTCCTGACCCTACACTAAGATAGAATCTTGTGTCGTGGGTGTCAGGAACCAAGAGAGACTTCCGGCACAACACTCAGACCCGAAACAAATATCTGTGGGCCATACATACATTTGTCTCGGTGCGGGAATCGAACCCGCGGTCTCTCGCTTCACAGCCGGCTACTCGCCCGCTGCGCCACGGAGGCTGTCAAATGTCACATCACTGATAATTGCATTTTAGATGACGAAAGTAATGTTTCGAGATTAAACGACGAGTGCAACTTATATCTAGGCACAATTTCGGTTAGCCATTCCCTACGTGACAACACGAGTACAAGCATGGATGTGCATGTACTCCACGCTCAAGAGGTGACAGCGAGGAGTGTCATCCAAGCGGGCGAGTGCTCAGTGCTCATGTGCCAATGTCGCCACGGGCGCCTTACTCGACATATCTCGCAATGAAAAAGTAATTGAATTATATTTTAAGCTAATTTTCATAACATAACATAAGCTCACGCCTGTATCCCCGAATAGGTAGGCAGAGGTGCACTAGAGAACTAGTGCACCCACATTTCGCCGAGCTTAGTTCCATCCCAGAAGCTAATTTTCGAATTTTCTAATTTAATAAGCGAAGCTAATTTTGATTGACGTAAAAACTAAGCCAAATAATTTCTGCATCATGCTTGAAAAAGTGTCGACCCCACATTAGAGGGGCATAAGGGCAGGTAGAAAGAAAGGCAAACAATTAGCGGTCTTTGTTGGGTCCCGTGACCGTTATAATTTCAATCTTCTGTATGTCACAGTCTCTTTATTTGAAGAATATCACAAAACGTAACAGATACGCACCATTTCACGCTGATTTTCTGTGGTAGTGGCCCTATCGAATATTCAATCTGTAGACTTTTTAAAAAGAAAGAACGAATAAAGAATAGCAGCAGTGAACTACTGTGAAAAAGTGGTATCAAACTGCAGGGTTACCACCACCTCTTATAGCAGTATTATTATAATCGTTCTTTGTTTGTTTTGTATGGGAATCGGTACAAGTAAGATCATAATAATACTGCTATAAGAGGTGGTGGTTACCCCTCTGGTCAGTTAACCCATTCATGTACACAGCGTGTCTACAGCGTGGCTCTACTACTCAAAATGATACATATATTACAACCTAATTTTCAAAGAGTCGAAATTTTAAAATTGTCTCTTACGCCGGAATACTGGTACGATACTCAACTTTAACGGCTTCTTACATTGTTTTCTAATACAACTTTGACAGATCAGGCGGCCTTAAAGACATAAGGCGACCTTAAGTGTATGAGTATTTGGCGGTTAAATTCCAAGTTACAAAATCAACACAATACGACAATATTACCCAAAACGTCAACCAAAAAGACACGCAAATCTAACCCATTAATATATATAGTAAGCTACAAGGGTTGGTGAAGTAGCCGAGTAGCCTACGGAAGATAAAGGCCGCAGCCCCTACCCTTTCCCCACCCTTTCAACCCCCCTCCCTACAGGCGGGCGTCACCTGAGTCTTTAATTGAATAATCCCGCTCATTAATCATACAGCTCGTCTGGAGGTGAACTTCAATTATTTTCACTCACTTCTTGCGACTGTTGGACCATAGCTACGTGTAACTGTGAATTAATAAGTCTAGAAAATTCTGAATTTGAAGTTTGATGTTATAATCGCCTGAGTTTAACCTAAGATTGCCTCGGTGACGTAGTTGTATTTCGACACAACTACGGTCGTGAGGTCTGGAGTTCGATCTCTGGGTCGCGCAAAATGGTATCTTCAATTCAGTATCAGCCCGGAGTCTGGAATTTGTGCCCGATGTGGCGATAGGCTCGCCCCCTATCACATCTGGGACAGAACTAAGCTTGGCGAAATGTGGGTGTTCTAGTTCGCTAGGGCGCCTCTGCCTACCCTTCCGGGGATACAGACGTGAGCTTATGTTATATGGAATAAAAAGAAATATAATTTTATTGAGTTTATTCATTTATCATTATTATCTACCTGCATTGTAAAAATTAAAAATCGAACCTTTAAGAATCAGAGCTTGATGTTGCGACACTAACGCCATCTCTGAATATAAGTTTACAATCAACAATATAAGTATACCACTAATAACTACGCACGTCGATTGTAATAAAATGGTTATAATTATTCTTTAAACGTTTGTACTCAACTTACATTCGTTTACAAACATTTTATAGAACAGTGGCACATAGACATAAAGTAGATGTACTACATAAATATGTACGGGCGTGAGTTGGCCGTCGCGTCGGATACATGCAGGAAGCCCCGTCTTAACGCACACAAACAAACGCACACATGCAGCTAAATCGCACTCACACAAACAATCGCCCCTTTGTCTTAGCTAAGTGTCAACCAATAAAAACAAAGGATTCGAAAATGGAACAAAAAGTGTTGGCCAATCGCGCGGCTCGTCACGCGTGTTGATGCACGGCTATTGGCTTGAAAAAAATCTGTGGAGTTCTGATGACTCCGGCTAGACATCGAGATTTAAGATCGTCGTACCAGACGATTTACTTGTATTTTCGTCTTATGTAAAATAAATGAACAGTACGGACATTTTGATATGATACTCGTAAGTAGGCTTGATTAAAACTACATATAAATTTAAGTTTTTCCTTCAAGAAAAATTGTGACCTTTAATATATTAAAAAAAACGTTGAAACTTCCACAGCTACGTTTTATACGAAAAGTATCCAAGTAGTACTTACGTGTACTCTAGTTATCAATTCTCATAAATTAATAGCATTTTTTTACCTACCTATGGGAAATAAAACCGATTTTTTGCTTTGAATGAGTTAACGATAAAAGATGTTCCGTGGACGCATAAAACTGGCACAATCACACAAAGAACAATTCAAGAGTTTATTTAAGTTGTGCTTCACGCGGATTTATGGGTACATACATAAATATTTTTAGGGCGAACGCCTGCTATTTCATTCTACGAGTATATGTACCAAACTTACCACGCTTATCGTATAGTTAGTAATATTTATGCCTTTTTAATCTGTTATAAACATTGTTCTAAAAATTCTTCAGAGCAGTTATTTCTTAGACTACCAGAATGAGGGAACACCTCGCATCGTGTGTTCACGTGTGAACGCGGGGGCGAGGGAGCGGTTCGCGGGAGGGGGGCCGTTCAGAGGGTCATTTATCATTCATATCATCTTCGCTCCACTTCGCTCGCCGCACCGCCGTAAATAAATAAGAACAGACTCATCTTTTACAGCCGTTTGGTTGCTCTACAAAGAATTATAGTCTCTATGTTCGGCAGTGTAAAGTCTTTTCTTTGAAGAAGAGTTGGTTGAGTTTAAGACGTTTTGTGTCTGAACGTTTTTGTTAGTGAGCGAGTAGGTAACTATGCATATTATGTTTTGGATGTGTGTAGATAATACAGGATACACGCAACGCGCTATGGATGTGTGTTCAGTGTTCACTTTCAATGTCGTGATGTGTGAGCAATTTTTCTTATATTCACTATGTAGATTCTAGCTTTATTACCGAGATATTAACATGTTTATAGTACGGTGAGAGTCCGAGAGAGTCCTAATGACTTCGACTTCATCAACACAAAATTTTGCCATCTAACATCATATAACAGTGTCTAAACTATGCTTTATATGCTATTTTATTAAGGAATAAAGTTTAAATATAGGTTTCCAACCTATATATAGCCTTATGATAAAATACCTTTTAATCATTTACATGTGTATCCTCGAAGGTGTGGATACTTATCGTAATTATTATTACATCCACAGCTCGCTCTGGTTATTCCCGTGCCATGATATGATAAAGAGAAAGCCCATGAACATGTCAAATCTTCCGAAATTATAAGCTAATAAATTTAACGTCTATGCACATACGAAAATATGAATAAAATTTAAATTTGAATAATCGTGAAGTGCTTTGTCGCCTCCATGGTCTAGTGATAGGATATGTGGGCTGTGACCCGAAAGGTCCTTAGTTTGATACTCAGGTCGGGCAAAGCGAATTTTGTAATTTATTTTTTTTTATTTTAAACACTTTATACATAAACTATGTACAGGCGGACTTAATGCCTAAGGCATTCTCTACCAGTCAACCTTTGGGTGGTGCAGAGAAAAATTAAGGCAGGTGTAAAAAATAAACAAGGAGAATGAGGCGATTTGAATATAATAATATATATATTATTGTAAATATATATTATATAGAATATATAGAAATAAAATATTATAAATACATATAATACTACATAAATATATACACTTTATCAATCTAAGTATATACAAATAAAAAAAAACACACACACACACACATTAAAATGCCAACGCAATACACTAACGAAATGACTCCGCAACTCCATCAAACAATATTTGATTAATTCACTTGCCCGGGACTTGATCCCCCAGAGAGATTAACGTCAGGCAGGTAGGCGGTCGTTAAAACTAAGCTAAATCCTTGCTGCAACATGCTTGAAAAAGTATGTTGCGCCGGTCTCACATTAAGGTGGGATAAAAGAAGGTAGAAAAAATTTCAGAATTTGAAACTTCTGTTTCAGAAAGATTTTTAATAAGTAGTTGATTTACTATTGTACATTACATACCACTTTCTAGAACTTATTACCATGATAGACATAGATATATATCATCATCATCATCATCATCATCATCATCATCAGCCATAGGACGCCCACTGCTGAACATAGGCCTCCCCTAAAGATTTCCAGATCCGTAGTAGAACGAAAGTCACCGACATAGCCCAGAGGATTAGCAAGTTGAAATGGCAGTGGGCAGGGCACATACATAGCTCGTAGAACTGATAGATATATTATACATAGATCTAAAATTACCAAAACCTCATCATTGTACCAACAAAGCTCTCTACAATTGCGATCTTTTATCATCTGAGCATATTAGGTGCTTAGGTCCAAATAATTCCGCTATAAGAAGATTAACAATGATTGGCTGGCAGGCGGGATTTCCCCAACATAATGCCTTATACTTAGATAGAGAATAGCCCATCAATTTTAACGCGACAGTATTGCAATATCGTAAGGAAAACCTTAAAGTATTGAACTGTAGGGTAACGTTTCGATTCGATTTCGACTACGATTTGATTTTAGTGACTTAAAAGTCCACCGAAATCGAGTTAAATAATCACAAGTTTAAAAACCTAATGGACCGACTTTAAATCCGATCGTAACCAAACTTATATGGGACTCTTGAAATAAGCTCTATCGAACACAAAAAGAATTTTGAAAATCGGTCCATATTTGGCGGAGATATCGCGTAACATACATAAAAAAACAGACGAATTGAGGACTTCCTGCTTCTTGGAAGTCGGTCAAAAACGTACTAATATCACGTTAGATCCGAGAACTTGTCATTTGGTAATGTTTAACGCAACTTTAGTGCACTTTTTAACACGATTTCGGTGGAATTGTAAGTCACTAAATGAATTGAAATAAAACTATTCTTACGGATTCTATCACGATTAGGTTTTAATTTTGGGAATAATAATTAAAACCTAATCGTGATAGAATCCGTAAGAATAGTTTTATTTCAATGTATAATATTCGCGTAAACTTAAGAAATCAGTCACTAAATGAAATCGATTCGTAGACGAAATGGAACCTAGTGCCAAAAGTCAGGGGCTGGTTTACTGGATAAGAGCATCAACTTTTGAGTTAACAGTAATATATAATAGAGAGACAATCAGGCGTGATCGACTGTGAAAGAGAGATCACGAGGTCAATTTCCGTACAGAGACAAATGTTTGTGTGATCCACAAATATTTGCTTTGATTCTGGGTGTTGCGAGACCGAAAGTCTTTCGTTATTTCTAATACCTACGTCATAAAGACCAAACTCAAAATAAGTTAAAATCCTACTGCAATTACAAGAATTAGCTTTATTATTACGCTTTACTTTCACCCTATTCGAAGAGTGAAGGAGCATTTATCGTCGGCATGGTTCTGAAGACTGCCTCGGTGGCGTGGTGGTATTTCGGTACGACTACGGTCTCGGGTTCGATCCCCAGGTTGGGCAAAGTGATATAGGATTTTTCCATATCAGTCCGGAGTCTGGAATTTGTGCCCGATATGGCGATAGGCTCGCCCCCTATCACATCTGGGACGGACCTAAGCTCGGCGAAATGTGGGTGTTCTAGTTCGCTAGTGCGCCTCTGCCTACCCCTTCGGGGATACAGGCGTGAGCTTATGTATGATTCTGAAGACTACGGTAAAAAAAATTATAGTTGCTGTTTCTTTACTGCACTATGGTTACAATCAGATTTGTGTAATCAACTTGCCGTGCTCGGATAAAGAAATAATAAATAGACATGAAACGAACAGAAACTCAATGTTAACACATTTCCTACAAATACCTAAATTCCAATAGGAACAGTTTGAAAGACACGACCGTAAGGCAATGTACAGACCAATGGCACATTTGTTTAGTCCGTCATAATTGCTCGGCTGCACCTCCGAGCTGACGAGCCTGCGTCACAAAAACTCCTAAATCCAGTTCATTAGGGCTCTATTCACAGTCCACCCCTGGCTGGAGATACGCGGTGATTACTGCAACCGCTCCCGACGGCTCACGAATAAAGACTGCATCATAATTTCACCAGATACACCCCCGCGTGCCGCTTAAACGAATACCTACTTTACACAACAGTGATAACGTCCAATCTCATCTGGCAACCCCGCACGTCAGTTACACAATGACATGTAAAAATAATGAACAAACTTACTCTTTCAGCGAGGGAAGTTAAGTCTTGAATGTTACGTGGAAGGGTTAAATTCGCTCGGGACGAATAAGAGGAGATGCTTTGTAAATTAATAGGAGGAAAAGTTTCGCGGGACGTCGCACCGGCAAGGTTGTCGCATTTGTGATTCAATTTCGACGCTAATTTAATGACGTTGTCGTGGAGGCAAACAAATTGATATTCATATGGGACCAACCCGGGTTATTGCTGTTTATATTTTTGTTTTCCGTTCGTTTTGTTAAATAGTCAGATGGGTTGTGTAATTGGACCCCATGGATCGTTGAGTGCTTATTTTTATTGACTTGAGTGGTGTAAGTAAACCTCCCCAAATTGTTAATACCACCAATGTTGCATAAAACCGTTTATCATTTAAGAAAACATATGCTAAGCTAAGATTAATTCTCTGCCTCCCCTTCAGTGATTGAGGCGTGATGTTCAGAGTATGTTGAGAAACATATGAATGCTGATTTCTTAAGTTTACGCGAATGCTATTCATTGAAATAAAACTATTTTTACGGATTCTATCACGGTTTGGTTTTAATTTTTATTCCCGACGTTTCGAAGGCTTTGCAGTCTTCGTCCAACCCGTGACCACGAAGACTGCAAAGCCTTCGAAACGTCGGGAATAAAAATTAAAACCAAATCGTGATAGAATCCGTAAAAATAGTTTTATTTCAACATATGAATGCTATTTTAAGTCCATATACGAGCAGCACATCCCCGGAACCGATTCCCGGTGCGCATACGCACAAGTAGATAATTGGAGCGGCGGCTGGGCGCGGGGCAAGCACTGCCATTGTTGGTGTCGTTACACCCTCATTATTCAATTCAGTTGCTGCGCAGGCGACTCCTTGTTTCGTCCAGACAGATTGAGGCCAATCTTATGATAACTTCACGGAATTGACTTCTTGGAAGATGGTTTATGTTTTGGTGGACAACATTTATTTGTCATACACAGCGAAGTATCAAAATATGGTGGTTGATATAATGCCAACCGTCGATACTTTGCGTAATTCAAACGATGGTCGCGCGGAATTATGACGACCTGAACCTCTAAGCAAGGACTTCTTGAGGCCCGAACACGGGTAATATACATACAACCAAATTGACAGCCTCCATGCGGCAGCGGGCGAGTAGCCGCCTGTGAAGCGAGAGGCCGCAGCTTCGGTTCTTGCACCGAGACAATGTTTGTGTGACCCATAGATATTTGCTTCGGGTCTGGGTGTTCTGAGACCGAAATTCTCTAGTAGTTTCTAATACCCAAGACACAAGACTCGTATTTTAATGTGGGGCAGGACTAACCTAACCTAACCTAAACTAAACTAACATTCGAAACGAGCTCGTTGCACCCTTTTGGCAATTGTACGATAACTAAATGTCAGCACGCAAGCTCGACGTGAGTTCGATTGTCAAAATTATTCGTTCTTGAGAGTTGAGCTTGTGATGACATATACATACGTGACATACCGCCGAATGTTCATACACTTAAGGTCGCCTTATTTCGTTTAAGGCCGCCTTATCTGTCACAATTGTATGGGGAAAATAAATGTGAGCAGCCATTAAAGTTGAGTACTGTTTGACCATTCGGGCGATAAGCGCCAGAACTATAAGACAGCAAAAAGTACAAGTCTAGACATGAAATTATAAGGCGCAAAATACGTACGCGTACCTTACCCGTAAAACGGGCGTGCATTCAGCGAGAGAGTATTTAGGAGGCTAAGCCGAGCTGTAAGGTGCAGATAAACTCGGTCGAAGTAATCCTCTTTGTGTAAAAATGTCCCCAGTGTCGCCCCCTACCGGCGCAACTTTATTAAAAAGCACGTAATCCCCACTAGTGGACTGGGTAACGCGATTATACTCTATATAACTCAATACGGCGATATGAAATTGAATTTAAATCCGACGGTGTTGAACGCACCGGTACTAAATTAATATGATACATCTGTCACGCTGTTTATAGCTCAATCAACGTTATAGCTATTATAGATAGTTATAGCTTGTATATATTTGATAGCTTCCTAATATAGCAGCCTTCTTTTTGTTCGATTAGTCTTCAAATGGTATTGTTTCTAACAAAGTGTGGCTGTTGAGTGTATTTATTTTTATTTAAAGGTCAGTGTTTATATTATAAAACTGATTGGCATTTACATCTAAAGATATGCTATTAAGAATTTATATGTGTAATTTTAAAACATAAGCTCACGGCTGTACCCCCGAAGGGGTAGGCAGAGGCGCACTAGCGAACTAGAACACCCACATTTCGCCGAGCTTAGTTCCGTCCCAGATGTGATAGGGGCGAGCCTATCGCCATATCGGGCACAAATTCCAGACTCCGGGCTGATATGGAAAAAGTCTAATATCGACCCGGGGATCGAACCCGAGACCTCAGAACCGTAGTCGTACCGAAATACCACCACGCCACGGAGGCACTCCGTGTCATATATAAAATAAGCATTATAAAATAAAAATAAAAATCTTTATTGATCACGTAGGCATGTAAAAAAGCACTTATGACAAGTCAACACAAGTAAATTTTTAAATTAGGATTAATATAATTTACATTATATATTTGAATTTGACAACAGGCAGGCAAGTATGGACATAATAACGATGGGATGGCTGAGATAGGGTGATAAGGGGAAATAGGAATAGAGTGTAAGGGAATGGATTGTATGGGAATGGCATATGGCAGGAATGGTGGCAGGGGATTGACTGGAAATACTGGAAGCAGTTGGGATTGGTGCGTGAGGCCCTATCCTAGCTAACCTACCAGCCTTTCTCTAGCTACCTACGGATGACGACCCGAAGAAGAAAGGCAGAAAGAAACATTATTTATTAAATACACTATCGGCGGCCCGAGCAGGAAAATTTCCGAAAATCGTAAATGTATTCGAGCTGGCTATGCGCTAATGACATTTTTAATGAACGCGCATCGAGCTCGAATACATTTACAGCTGTTAGAAATTTTCCTGCTCGAACCGCTGGTAGTGTTTTGATATCGTAATTTAAGCAAATTTCCAAGATTATTACATTTTAAACAATACATAGAAAACAAAACATCCAATATAACAACAAAATGTTCGTTTCTGATTACCTCTTCAGAATATACAAGCATGAGCTTATGTATAACAACATTTTTCCAACACAAAGTACCGTCTAATATTCAAACAAAAGTTGTCATTGCCCGTATCTTGACACCCCGACAGTCAGGAAGCGGGGAGAGGTGGCACACTTCATTTCTCGCACATCAAACAATCGCGCCGCCGCCGCCATCTTGCCGGAAGTGACGTCACTGACGTGCCGCCGCGATCGCTTTGATCCTCACAAAAATACTATTCCCCGAGCGGAGACTGCATCGAGCTTTCACTGATGAAAGCATCCCTTTTATCCATCACAGATCTGAGGTCACAGTAAAATAAGGAAAATAATTATAAAATTATATTGAAATTAATTAATTAAAACATAATGGGCCTTACTTATAAAAACGTTTTTGCTGAGCAAATGGTTAAGAATAGCCTGTCACTTTTTTCCTTGTATCACATTGTTTGAAAATAAAAGGGAAATACTATTCTGTTTTTATTCGTAAGGCCCAATAAGTATTGTACCGCAATGATAAATTCTCAATAATCAATGCTTCTAGTATATTTTACTAGCATTTTTAAATATTGGTGCACTGATTATATTAACTAAACTGTACTAATTCAGCAATTTGTGGGTAAATAATAATAAAGTAACAAGTAGCAGTTAGCTCGCCTAAGTGTATAAAATTTAATGAACTTATGACATTAATTATCACATAACATAACATAAGCTCACGCCTGTACCCCCGAAGGGGTAGGCAGAGGCGCACTAGCCAACTAGTATACCCACATTTCGCCGAGCTTAGTTCCGTCCCATATATGATAGGGGGCAAGCCTATCGCCATATCGGGCACAAATTCCAGACTCCGGGCTGATATGGAGAAATCGAATATCACTTTTCCCGACCCGGGGATCGAACCCGAGACCTCAGGACGGTAGTCGTACCGAAATATAACCACGCCACCGTGGCAATAACCACATTAATGATCGTATTTAAAAATACTCGTATAAGCGTTAGACTTATGTTGTATTAGTCTAATAAACATTAAATAAAGCTCTCTCATTATTTTATAGAAATTTGAAAGTACAGTCTATCATCTCTTGTGACAGATAATATTTAAGAGCATTAAATATGGCATTAAATCATAATTAACGTAGTATTAGTATTCGATATTCGCTGTCAATCTCGTGTGAGTTGTGACGTACATTAACGCATTCAAAGACCAACAGATTGATGCAACAATAAATTAATAGTAGCTGTAAATGTGATTTGTTAGGATAAATTTACGCAAAATAAATTGTGGGACAGTTTCGAGTTTCTCATTATGGACATCTCCCCCTATGAGGGTTGGACTGTGGACAATACTATTATGTATCCATAAAAGCTGTCAATATTAGAAATAGATAATCTACAACTGCATCAGAGTATCAAAGATGATGAGGATTTAGTTGCATAAATAGTTAAATTGGCATTATAACGCATCACATTCTAGAGTGATAGAGCCACGCTGTAGACAGTAACGTCTACAGCACAAATGGGCCGGCTCGACCGGTTAGACACCACTGCCTCATAGAAAACCGACGTAAAGTGGTAGCTTGTTGTCGCGTTTCGTTCGGTGAGTGAGATTTCCGGTGGCCCATTTCCTCCCTCCCTTACTCAATCCCTTTTCCCTTCCATTTCCTACTTTTAGGTTTGCAACGTACCCATGATTCTTTTTGTGTCTTGGGTGTTTATGGGCGGTGGAGATCACTTACCATCAGGTGACCCAACTGCTCGTTTGCCAGTCTCTGCTATAAAAAAAATCACCTTTCGACACTTCCTCAGACTGGAATAAAAAAAAACTTGACGGACTTTAAAATTTATCCTTATGTAGGTAAATAAAAAAGCAGAACCTGGCAATAAGACAGAAAGGCGCATAAAAAAAGAAAAAGAAAAGGATTTACAAAGCCAATTCATAATTTGAAATCTATTTTTATTGACTCCAAAATAACTCGGGCGGGGTTTCAATTAAAAAAATGCCACCGAAAAATATTTAAAACCAATTCTTAACACTGATTTCCATAACACCCCACATATTTTATTCAAGCCACTTTTGACACCTTACACCAATAAATCGCCAAGACAACAAAACGCATCACATTAAATCATCGTACCATTCAAAACACTGACTTCCATTTAGAACTTAAAGAAGTGTGTCATCTCCCATAAGAAGACAAAGGCAGGCCCTTAATTGACCAGCAAAGGGCCGATGGCGCACAAAGGCGTTAGATGTCATGCCTTATCAACAGAATTAAGGGCATATTATGTGGGTTGAAAGGATTACACAGGTGTCCTACCAAGCCTCAGGTTACAAAAAATGTGAGAATAATTTTCTATCGGTGTAACAGGAGGATTTGTTTACAAACCCGAGGTTGTAGATTGAATCTGTTTGGGATTAAATGTTGTAGTAACTTTGGGATAAACTTGTATTTTTGGACGACTTACAATATGTTACAAAAAGCATGGCTCCAGCTTCGATGATTGCTTTTTATTTATATTAATACATATCACGGTTTAGGGATTCAATAATTATTTTTTTGCTTTCTTCCTTGGTGGTCTCCTTTGCTAAATACGTTTTTCCTGTTGGTAATTTAATTATTTCAGAATATTATTTTTATTATTATTTAAGCCACTAATAGAAAATAGACCAAATTAATAATAGGATTAAATAATACTCAAGTTAATATCTCTATTGTTATATATCACAATTTTGCGAACTTTTTGCAATTGGTCATTTAAAAACTGATTATAAAAGTTCTTTAATAAAAATTATTGTCGGGAATAAAAATTAAAACCAAATCGTGATAAAATCCGTAAAAGTAATTTTGTTTCAAAGTTCTTTAACGTTTAGAAAGATACATTACGATACTTTGTGTCTCGGGAAAAGGTTCGAGCGAAGCCACGTGTAAAATTTATTATTTTATAACTAAGATTGTTAAGATATTTGTGAGTTTTTCAATCTTAATTGTTTTTCGACCGACTCCCAAAAAGGAGAAGGTCCTCAATTCGTCTGTATTTTTATGTGTGTTACGCGATATCTCCGCCAACTGTGGACCGATTTTTAAAATTATTTTTGTATTGTATAGAGTTTATTTCAAGGGTGGTCCCATATATTTTGTTCACGATCGGATTAAAAGTCGGTCTGCTAAGTTTTTAAACTTCTGATTATTTTGTTAGTATTTTCTTATCGGAATTATTAACACGCGGGTGAAGCAAGCAATCAAATCTAGTAAACTGTAAACTGTAGCCCGAACACGAAAAACTAATGTAAATGTAAATGTATTCGAGTTCGCTGCGCACTGATGACGTTTGGTTAATATTTCATAAAAATTTCATAGACGCGCATCGAGCTGAAATACATTTACGGTTGTCAGAAATTTTCCTGCTCAGGCCGCTGATCTATAAAACTTTGTGTTATAACCAACAACACTTACAGTACAATTAACTAATAACTATTAGCAACCGAAGTATCACTTGCGAAACTATATCGCCAGTATCGAGGAAACTCCTCTCTGTCGTCATATGCGATGCACTTTGTCTCGTCTCGCATTACCTGTCACAGACAGCCATTAGTGTTGTGACCTCCCAAGTCCCACGTTTCTAACTTTACCCTCTCAAACGCTCCCTCTGTCTTGGCGTTCGGCCAACATAACTTTGCACCTGAAAAACACGGGTCCAACAATAACTAACAGGAATATTCGATATAGTTGGCAAACAATATTTGGTAAGTTAAAGTTGGAGATTCGCTGACCCAAAGCTTGTCGTTTGCTCTGTGATTACGTGTTATAATGGAACGTATCAACGTTATATTAGGGGTACTGTTTCTGTGTCATTTCGTATAACGTATTTTCTGTAGTGTAATATTTTTTTTATTTAACCTATATTGTCGCATGATTGTTTAAACTGATATTTTATGTTAGGTATATACTGTGAACTTGTATTGATCCAAACTGGAAACAGGGCTGTAGATACGAAATTAGCGGTTGCATTTAATCTTTTTTTTATAATTGAATTGGAAATTAGAAAGTTAAGAAACCATAATATGGGTAATCTAGAAATGATACTGTATTACATTATCATGCCTGCCTCGACTCGATGCGGCTGCCTTGGTGGCGTGGTGCTATTGCGTGAGTGGTACGACTATCGTCCTAAGGTCTCGGGTTCAATCCCTGGGTCGGGCAAAGTGGTATTGGAATTTTCAGTGTCAGTTTGAAGGCTGGAATTGGTGCCCGATATGGCGCCCCTATCACTTCTGGGACGGAACTAGGCTTGGTGGGTGTTCGGTGGTGCGCCTCTGCATAACCCTTGATGGATACAGGCGTGAGCTTACGTAATATTATCATGTAAACTGGTATAATCGTACTTTTTGGATTCCATCCAAAGTGTCATATTACTATTGTCTGTAATATCATGCAGGAATGCCCAAATTACCGCCACGAGCGTCTCATTTGACTGTATTAACGTCAATCGTCGTGAAAGTTCGAAAAATCACAAATAAGTTGCGACACGTTTGGCAGCGGCCGGCGCACAAAGAACAATACGCGAGGCCATTATGCATTGCCGCCGCAGGAAATGACAATTATTTTTGGTCCAATTCTTATGGGCGAGAGAATGGCTCGTCTTTCACACGTAGAATACCTCGAATATGTCTTTGTGCGGACACGGCACGGTGAGACAAAAAATGCCCATTCATAAATATAGGTTAGTCGCGAATTTTGTTCGTGACGTTCGTGGGAGCGATTGATTTTTTTTTCATTATGTAATGCTTGGACTTGGCGTCCCTTTTGTTCATTGAGAAGTTGGGTAAGTAGGTTTATGTTTTATGATTCGGGAACAGCGGGGTTACCACCACCTCTTACAGCAGTATTATTATAATCGTTCTTCGTTTGTTTTGTATGGGAATCGGTACAAGTAAGATTATAATAATACTGCTATAAGAGATGGTGGTAACCCCCCTCCGTACAACTCTTAAGTTGCATCTCCTGTAGGTACTAGTGTTTCTCGAAACATTACACAAAAACACGCAAAACACCGATTTTAGCTGTCTCCAGCTCGTAGAACAATGGAACATAGATAAAAAATACATGTTTTGTGTGGGTGTTTTGTGTAATGTTTTAGTGTAGGAGACGTGGCTTAAGTTGCTATTTTGCCTTTAACTACACATTAGACGGTAGTGATGTATAAAATAATAAAATAAAAATAATATTAGCCCTGTAACATTACTGTCCCACTGCTGGCCACGGGCCTCCTCCACTAATGAGAGGGGTTAGGCCTTAGTCTACCACGCTGGCCTAATGCGGGTTGGTAGACTTCACATATGTACCTTCGAAATTCTTGTGAAGAAATTTTCAGGTATGCAGGTTTCCTCACGATGTTTTCCTTCACCGTTATAGCAAGCGATATTTCACAATGAAAATACACTTAACATAGAAAAGTCAGAGGTGTATGCTCCATTTTGGGGTTGGTCTCGAACCTCCGACACTTGACTCGGCAGTCCGTACATTTCTCAACTAAGCTATCGCTGCTTTGAGCTTTGCTTTTGCTCTGCAAGTGATGTAGGCAATGATATTTCATAATGATGTAGGACATTATAATTCATAATAGGTATCTACCATAATACTTTTGGTATTGTGGGTGTCTATGGGTGATGAATGTGATGGCCGCTTCCAACAGGTCGATCTGGAAATCTTTGGGGGAGGCCTATGTTCAGCAGTGGACATCCTATGGCTGATAATGATGATGATGATGATGGGTGATGAAGATTACTAACCGTCAGAAGATCACCATGTTTGCCTGTTTTAACTACAAAATGAGTTTATTTCTCCGTTTTGCGATTTTTCTGTGTTTTTTTTCTTTTTATCTTCGTCCACTGCCCTTATTCCATTCTATTGTGAGTTTTGCGCAACACAGCTTTTTTGCACAATTCAATATTTTCTTCCTACCTACCCTTATTCCACCTTAATGTGGAGTCGGCGCAACAAGCCTTTTCAATCATGTTGCAGAAAGGATTTGGCTTAGTATTTACGAACTAACGTACTTGTCTAACGTCAATTCTTATCTAAGGGATCTAATACCGAGCAAACCAAATTCAAAATCGCTTTACCCGACCTGGGAATCGTACCCAGGACCTCCTACCCTACAGCCCATATGTGCTACCACCAAACCAAGGATGTAACCTTTGCGAGATTTTTGCATTCAATATCTAGAAATAATATCGCATTCTAAGAAGTCGTAAGTACAAAATTAATTCAATAAAGCAATTCCCAAAACGCCTAAACACAACCATCATTAACAAAATTACACGTAATGATACAGTACTTCCATGAGTAGATTTCGTAGCGTTCAAAATTAAAAAAAAAAACAGGCAAAGGAACAATGCCACGCTGTCTGCCGGCGGACAGGTATATGACGGGGCACATTTTATTGGTTTTCCGAAACGTTCCCTGGCCTATTAATAAATGAGTGGCGAGAAAAAAAAACCGTAGAATCCATTTGTCAGGAGGCTGGTGATTTATGGGCGAGGACTTTCGGGATTCCTAGAAGAAGGACCAGTTTTGTTCTATTTGCTTACCTGTCACATTGATTTAGAAGGGTATGTACGCGGTAATGGCTTTTTAACTGTCGCACTTAAAAATAAGTATATAATGTGCTATGTATAAGTAGATATCACATTTGCTATGGATTCCCATTGTAATAATCGGCTTCTCATACCATCTGGGGGGTTACCACCACCTCTTATAGCGGTATTATTATAGTCTTACTACGTTTTTTGTACGGGAATCGATACAAGTAATATTACAATAATACTGCTATAAGAGATGATGGTAACTCCCCCAGATCATAGTTGTGTTAAAATGTTATTTATTGCATAAATACATGCATATATAAGCTCCCGCCTGTATCCCTGAAGGGGTAGGCGCACTACCGAACTGACAGGGGTGAGCCTATCGCCATATCGGGCACAAATTCCAGACTCCGGGCTGATGTAAAATTCAATATCACTTTGCCCGACCCGAGGATCGAACCCGAGACCCTAGGACGATAGCCGTACCGCGCACGCAATACCACTACGCCACCGATGCAGTCAGTTTTTTCAATGACTGAATTTTGAAATAAACTGAGTCTATAATATGTATTTATAGGTAGTTTTTCTTTACTAAAGGTAAGTTTTGGTAGAATTTCGAAAGTTCGTCTTAAAATTGTGCTCACTGTTCATTAATCATCATTATTAATTGCTGTTCGACACTAGCAACATTAACGGCGGTGCAGCCATATTTTAAAAGAAGAAGTTTGAATTTTGTTATTGTTTTATACTACGATATTCCACTAGTTATTTCTCGCAGCTTTGCTCCCATAATAATAGCCTTGCCTCGGATTAATAAGGATCCTATGTCACTTAAGATGAGTGTAGCGTTCTATCAATAAATAAATTTTAGTAATAAAATCAGCAGAATCATATATTACTCCCTATTTAATATTCTTCATAATATTATGAAGTAACCAATGTTATCTTTTATCTTCTAGATCGACTTCAAAAGAGGAGAAGGTCCACAACTCGTTTGTTTTTTATCTATGTGCTCCGATATCTCCGCCAAGTTTGGACCGACTTTCACGATTCTTTTTGGGTTCGATAGAGCTTATTCCAAGGGTGGGCCCATATAAATTTAGTCACGATTGGATACATTTTGAAGTCGGTTCGTTAAGTTTTTAAACTTGTGTTTATTTTAGTAGCATAACATAACATAAGTTCACGCCTGTATCCCCGAAGGGGTAGGCAGAGGCGGACTAGCGAACTAGAACACCCACATTTCGCCGAGCTTAGTTCCGTCCCAGATGCGATAGGGGGCGAGCCTATCGCTCACAAATTCCAGGCTTCAGGCTGACACTGAAAATTCCGATACCACTTTGCCCAACCCAGGGATTAAACCCAAGACCTTAGGACGCGCACGCAATAGCACCATGCCACAAGGCAGCCGCATCGAGATATTTTAGTAATACGTTCAATGAATCATATATACTCCGTGTATAGATAATATGCTTCATAATATTAATAAGTAACCAATGTTATTTGGTTACTATATAAATACTAGATGGTATAGATTCAAAATCAAATCTTCAGGCAAAATGCAGATAAAAATGTTCTTCCAGGAAATGGACACACATAACGTAAGAATGTGGAAATCATTCCATAACTATTTAAGGAATTTCTCACGCGCAGTAATAAATTATGTCAAAATTGATGACCGTAGTTTCCAAAACGTTTTTACAGGTAGATTCACACGTTAAATGAAGAAAAGAGAGAGAGATATTTAGAATGACAAGATCTAGGGTAAATTGTGAACAATTTGATTTAAAATCCTGAATAGTACTTTAAACAAAATTTTTGTTACGTCGACAATTCGTGAGGATGAACGACGTCGAGGACGTGCAGATTGCCTACTTGTAGTAAGTAGTTACCGGTACCCATGGACTTGGAATGTATGGAGATGCGCGCATGTTACGTGACAATTGTGCGACTTTGACTAACTGTTCGACACATTTCCATACAACTTACAAGAAAGACATGTCACGGAGAGAAAAGTCGCTCGTATGCACCCACATTTAGTCTGAGATCTATAGAGCGATCTTCGACTAAGTCTGAGTCAAAGAATCGAACCCAGCGAGAATTTGGAATTTTTAAATCAAATTTTGAATTAATCCGAGTCATTTTTTACGAGAAAATTTTTGCTTAGTATGTCTATCAGTCTGTTTTTCTTATAAAAAATGGCTCGGATTAAGTCGAAGTTCGTTTTAAAAATTTCATATCCTCACTGAGTTCATTTCTTTGACTCAGACTTTGTCGAAGAGTGTTCTTGTCACAACTATAAACATCGCTGCAGCTTACTTATAAAATATTTAAGCGCTGCTTATCTTTAACCGTAGGTTGTCCCTTTCATTTTTAAACAATGTAACGCATGGATAAAAGTGACAGGCTATTGAAATAAAACTATTTTTACGGATTCTATCACGATTTGGTTTTAATTTTTATTCCCGACGTTTCGAAGGCTTTGCAGTCTTCGTGGTCACGGGTCGGACTTGAAATAGTTTTGTTTCAATGTATAACATTCGCGTAAACTTAAGAAATCAGTATGACAGGCTATTCTTAGCTAAAAGATAAGCCAAAATGTTTATAAGTAAGGCCCTATAGGTGACTGCCTCGGTGGCGCGGTGGTATTTCGGTACGACTACGATTCTGAGGTCTCGGGTTCTATCCCCGGGTCAGGCAAAGTGATATTGGATTTTTCCGTATCAGCCTGGAGTCTGGAATTTGTCCCTGATATGGCGATAGGCTCGCCCCCTATCACATCTGGGACGAAACTAAGCTCGGCGAAATGTGGGTATTCTAGTTCGCTAGTTTACCTCTGCCTACCCCTTCGGGGATACAGGCGTGAGCTTATGTTATGTTATGTGTTGTGCCCTATAGGTTCCAACGACACAATTACAAAATTGCAAAACATAGCAAACCTTTCGACAGTCTCACTTTCAATACAAAAAACTAAATCAAATAGCATTCTCTCGATCTGGACAGGTCATGGACTGGAATAGTGCGAGTCACTGCGATAGGATCGATACTTCGTCGGTATCATACCGCGATCGTACCGCCAAATGTGCTGACATCACGTAGGTGTTAGGCCCCAACCAAAGACATTCAACAATATATAGAGGGCACAACGGCGTGAAACTTGTGAACTAAAAGTTGTGACCTCATGGTCATAAGTCACTCAGTCGTATTTGAAACATACGCGCAAGGTCGTAGTATCAAAATATTAGTAATGTTTAGACAATAAAATTGTCTTACGTGATTCTTGAATATTCACAGAACATTCTAGTGTGTAAATTTTAATAAACGCTCTCGTATTGTAATAAGTGGTAGATGGCGTTACTGGCGTTTGAGATTATTTTTGCTGTACGGAAACTTGCTTAATAGCCCCTCTGAAGTTAGTAATATTTAATCTCTTTGGCCCCAACACTACAGTTATGGTATTTTAATTGTGTGAAATGGTATGCTGGTTACATTTTTGTGAGGTGCCAGGCGTGTCGAGGCGCTGTTGACGTCATAATAATAGTGATGAGATATGAAAAATTGTAGAGATGAGTCTAAAGTTAACAGTGAGTCACTTTTCGATAGATTTAGGCAGAGATTTATAGACCGAACTTAGACTAAGTCTGAGTCAAAGAAACCAACTCAGTGAGTATTTGGAATTTTTAAATCGAACATCGTTTAGGCCGAGACATTTTTTACAAGAAAAACAGACTGACAGATAGACGAAGCAAAGATTTTCTTGTAAAAAATGACTCAGACTAAATCAAAGTTTGATTTATACATTCGAAATCCTCACTGAGTTAATTTCTTTGACTTAGATTTAGTCGAAGATCGCTCTATAGATCTTAGCCTTATTTTCAAGTGAAATATTGATATGCTATGGACTTATTCTGTAAAATCCTGACTTACTTAATTCATCACAGCTTAGATGAAGCCATCGCACTTAATAAGACGTAAAATTACATTCCTAAAGCAATGAAAGGGGGTTGTAAACTTGCAGGTATTTTGGTATTTTTTGGATTTCTTACTTTCAACTCCTATAGGGAATATATGATTTGGCTTAGTATTTACGACCGGCTGCCTACCTGACGTCAACCCCCTCTAAGAGATCCAGTATGAGGCAAATTAAATTAGAAAATTCGCTTTGCCCGACATGGGAATCGAACCCAGGACCTCCCAGTCCACAGCCCATATATGCTGCCACTAGACCAAGGAGGCGACCAATATATTATGTTTCACAAAATCCCGATACAATATTCCAACGATTTCCCAGATATTGCCTTTCACGTAGGTACCTTAAATTTGATCTGAGCTTATCCAACGCAACGGCTCAAGATCGGCAGTCCCCGGAAGCCCATTGTTCAAGGTATCCAAAATCGGTACGCGCCAAATCTCTAGTTAATCGAAAAACGTTTCGAATTTTACACTAACAAAAAATAGTTCGCTAATCCGCGGCTTCTTTGACTGCACCATTCAGAAATATATTTGTTTCTCAAGAAATATTCTTAAAAAAGCTTAGGTTTATTGATTTCTGCGAAAACTCGTTGAGCCGTAAGGATAATGCTCCTTACGGGCCGGGAACGAATTACTCGTTGAGGGATAAACTTATCTCTAATTTCGCCGTGTATCGCAATCCCGTACTTGCGAGATTACCTGTCAGGGCTGGCTGTGTTATTTTGTTTTCAGAGTATCAAGTTTATTATGTTTTAAGATGTTTGTAGATCTGGTTAGTAGAAAGTAAATTGGTGTATTCATATATTACTGCCACGGTGGCATCGTGGTACGATACGACAACCGTTTTTTTTTGGGTTTTTATCCATACGGATATGCCAACCCCATCATACCTTAATACTAGTACATTACATATCATTAATAATAATCATAATAAATAACAAAACGACTACCGTCCTGTCCTGAAGTCCGATTCCTGCGGCGGATGAAGTGATATTGGCTTATCTTCTAGTTTTTTAGTTCGCCTCTGCATACCAAAACAAGCGTGAGGCGATGTATGTATAAAATATGTACCTATCACATAAATCCCAAAAATATATGTTTATTTTTAAGCGATTTTTCAAAAGCTTTAATTTTTGAGATTATTATTGAGTATATCATGTCGAAAAAACAGACTGCCCAACCTGGGATTTGAACCCAGGACCCTGCTGTCATAAACTGCCACTAGATCACGAACTTATACGGATTACGGATACTAGTAGTTAAAATTAAATACCTAGTTATTGAACCAAAAATAATATCGTGTTCAATAAAACGAAGCGTAATAACTGAACTGATCGGACTAAAAAATAAAAGCAAAAAACCGAACGCGAAATGACGTCTTCGATCGTAATTAATAACTTGAACTGGGATGAAAAAACTTAACATCGGATCCTTAATGAAATAAGATAGAGCGTGATCGATCAAAATAATAATTAATAATAGACCGACACCGAGCCGGCGCGGCACCTCGAGTCATCGTGTTTAATTAAAAATAGCCGACAAAATTAACGGTTATTACAAATTTTCAAGTATCACTTGTCATTAACACATTGAAATTATGATTGCTTCAGTTGCATCAGCCCAAGGGAAGGTCCTCGGAGTTGCTGTATCGTGCTTGCGTTATTCTTAATCATCAATCAAAGCTGCGTTGTTCGTGATACTGACGTTTGGTGTCGAAATGACGCCGTTTGACAAATCGTGGAGGCGGTCAATTAAAATCATTGGTTAGCTTGCAATTACTGCTGTAATTGCTGTAACCTTTATGTTGGGAATATTTGCGTGGAATCAAGCCGTGTACAGATTAAATATGTGATGAAATTTGTGCGGTAAATATTGTTAAACTATGACATTGATGTTGATATGAATCTTAGGCGAGTATATGATAATATAATCTGCATTTAATAGACACGTTAGTTTGATCGATGCTTATGGATATGTAAATTATAAAATGAAGTTGCATTTACGTATGAATGAATTGTTAACATATTATTTTTCTTCCAAGTACCAGGCTCTGCCTTCCTATTTGTAAATAAGCAAAAGTACTTGTTTTTCGATCGTCTTCAAAAAAGGAGAAAGTCCTCAATTCGTCTGTATTTTTTATGTATGTTCCCCGATATCTCTGCCAAAGGTGGTCCCATATAAATTTGGTCACGATCGGATAAATTTTGAAGTCGATCTGTTAAGTTTTTAAACTTGTGATTATTTTATCGACCGACTTCCAAAAAGGAGAAGGTCCTTAATTCATCTGTATTTTTTATGTATGTTACGCGACATCTCCGCCAAATGAGGACCGATTTTCATTTTTTTGTGTTCGATATAGCTTATATATATGGGATCACCATATAAATTTGATCTCGATCGGATTTGACTCCGGTCTGTTATCTTTTAAAACTTGTGATTATTTGTTAACCACATTTTCTCTTCTCTAACTTACATCACTTGATTAATTTCCCTATCATTCGATTATCGCGGACCTGCTAGGTGCAGTTACATAATTGGATTATAGTATCGGTGGGGATGTTTAATTGCGGTGCGCGCGAGCTCGCTCGATGATGGACGCACGCCGCGGGAGCTCTCCGGTCTCCGGCCTGCGCCCGCGCAGACGGACGGACCCGCTGCAATTAAACACAGCTACTCATAATCTGGACATGATCGTATTTATTTACAAATATTTTATACAGGCTGCGATCTATAGACCATACTTGGACTAAGTCTGAGTCAAATTAACGAATTCAGTAAGGATTTGAAATTTTTAAATCGAAGTTCGCCTTAGTTCGAGACATTTTTACAAGAAAAACAGGCTAACAAACAGACTAAGCAAAGATTTTCTTGTAAAAAATACTTGTACTAAGTCTAAATTCGATTTAAAAATTCCAAATCCTCGCCGAGTTTGTTTCTTTGACTTAGACTTAGTTGAAGTTCACTCTATAGATCTCAGCCTTAGTGTTCGAAGTATTAAGTGGTCTAGTGGCGGGGAGCTCCTGGGTTAGATTCCCAGGTCAGGCGGCTATCTGCTCATCGGCCTTCGTAGGCAATAATAAAAAAATACCAATCTCTTTCGGTCTGACAACACCGAGATCAAAAACAAAGACGTTGACCGGGATTTTTTATCCCGGTCAACGTCCTACCCTATTTTCTTCAGGGGTATTGAAGTTAAGAAGAAGAAACACTTTTCTAATAGTAAATTTATTTTCAAATCAGGTTCTAGAATTCTAGATATTACAAAAACGCGGTGATAAAAACTTTTAACATTTATAAATATCATCATCATCCACAGGACGTCCACTGCTGGACATTGACCTCCCTCAAAGATTTCCAGATCAACCTGTTGGAAGCGGCCTGTATCCAGCGAGTAGGGTCTACGTTTCAGCAAGCGCAGCGTTAAACGTCCACCTATAAGCTGGACAGACGACATGATAAAGGTCGCAGGAAATTTATAATAACCAACTATTAAAATTATGAAGAAATGACCCAGAAAACGCGCTACTATAGCGGGTTTTTATGTACGGCGTTCACTGTCACTGTACACAAAAATCATCAGATTACTCCCACCATCTCTGCCAAACACAATAACTTAAATAAACGCTTTTAAAATGGAAGTTGTGAAATCCTTATACGGAGAAGGCGGAACGGTTATGTCCACAGTAAGAATGTGTTAAAGGCAATCTGCGTACCCGCGGGAGGTGTGCGATGGAACTAATGATAGCGGTCGATCGACCGATTATAACATTAAACTCGATGTTTTATCCGGACCCACATCGACACTCGATAGTTCGCACCTCAGCGAACCGAAATTGCGTCACTGCTGTTTAGTTTCGAATTAGGTATTCGAAATTTCAAATTAATTAAGCAGCTTATGTTTCGAATAGACGCTAATAATGTTGAGTTTATGGTAAAAGTTGGATTTCCACACTACCCTTTGAAGTAACAGCTATAATTATATTAGTTATTTGCACATTGCTATTCGTTTTGATATTACGCATCTGTAAACATACTACTGCATGACTTCGGCCTTTAGTCGCATTATGGTCAGTGGTATAAGCAATAAGCCTCAGGTATTACAATAGTTTGTGATAAGCACGAGTAAACACAATGTTGAGAAACAACGTGATTTTTAGGTTCTAATTACGCCTTAAATTTATCTTTTTCGAACGACGTCCAAAAAGAAGGAGGTCCTCAATTCGTCTGTATTTTGTTATGTATGTTACGCGATATCTCCGCCGAATGTGGACCGATTTTCGAAATTATTTTTGTGTTCCATAGAGTTTATTTCAAGGGTGAATTTGAAGTCGGTCCGTTAAGTTTTTAAACTTGTGATTATTTTTTCACAATTTAACCAGTTAATTGGTCATCAGTAATCAATAAAATTATACATATAAACATCTGTAGGGTTTTCAGCATTGCTCCATACTTAACAGCTCCAACTTTCGTATCGCCTCAACTGGCATAGGCTACAATGTAGTACAAAACAATCCATGGCCGCAGCCGGAGTCAGAGACTCCTCGAGTCTTGGCTGACGAGCGCGAGCGATGAATGGACGCTGTGGAGACGGCCCGGCCGACCCGCGGCCCCACAAAGGCTCACGCACGTAGACAATCCGGCGAGTATCGATCTCCTGCGACCCTTCGAACGAACGCCGGCCGTGGCACAATGCCGCGGCTCTTTATTATAGCATCTCACATTGTTGTCATTGTTATTATTATGATTCTTTACCGCTTTCCATTGTCGGTCCGCGTTGCGGCGGTGCTTTTTCACGGCTCGCGTTTAGTCTGGGCATTGGGAGCGCGACGCTCGCACGCTACTCGCGGAAAACGAGTGTTTTCCTCGCGGAAATTTTGTTAATTATAGTGTTTTGTATAATATGTGCGCGCGCAATGTCTTGTGTGGTGTCGGCGGGACGAGTGGGGCAGGCAAGTGCCTGCGCCACTCTACTCGCCTTGTCTCTGCCTCTATATGTACCTACTTATGTATATAGTGTATTAGATAGTGACGTTAAGTGATGTAGATTGTGTTGTTTGTTGTTTTATAGGCATAAGTTTGCTGTTACGTTCACAATACTACTTTGTATTAATGATAGAAAGAATTTGTTGTCTAGTCGAAATGTAAGAAAAACAGTTTTTAAAATTGTTACAATCTAGTGATTTACTTTTGAATACATCGTTTTTATTTCAATGGGATTTAGTCATATAAAATTGTGGCAATTTTGTAATATTATTGCACTTTAATTTTAAAGGTAATCTTTTATTCCGATATCGTGTCGACTTCTTCCGACGGCAAACAACGCCATTTTTTCTTATTAGAATATTTTTCAACCAACTTCCAAAAAGGTTAAGGTCCTCAATTCGACTGTATTTTTATTAATGTATGTTACGCGATATCTCCGCCAAATATGGACCGATTTTCAAAATTCTTTTTGTATTCGATAGAGCTTATTTCAAGGGTGGTCCCCATATAATTTTGCCCACTATTAGATTTGAAGTCGTTAAGTTATATATAGTTTAATTTTTTAAACTTGTGATTGTTTAATTAACTACAATTAACTTATTTTTGTTCTATTCATATTATTTTTAAGTATTTTACAATAAATATTATTTGATTTACTATCTCTAATTATGTAATACATACACAAATTAAATATCATTTATATCAATCTAATAATGTAAGAAGCTACGTTTTTAATAACTAGTGAAGTTCATACTAGTATCTGTGAAAACAATTTACATAATATAAATATGGGTTTTTTTCTCTGATGGGAATTTTTGCCCACACAAATATTGTTAAACTATCGGTTGCTCGCAGTTCCGTTTCCGTTATGATAGTATTCCCGGCGTTAAATATAGCCTATATCATATAATTAGTTTAAACATAATAATGAAATATATTCAAAATCGGTTTAGTAATTAAAAAGATGCCTGCCTCGGTGGCGTGGTGGTATTTCGGTACGACTACGGTTCTGAGGTCTCGGGTTCGATCCCCGGGCCGGGCAAAGTGATATTGGATTTTTCCATATCAGCCCGGAGTCTGGAATTTGTGCCCGATATGGCGATAGGCTCGCCCTCTATCACATCTAGGACGTAACTAAGCTCGGCGAAATGTGGGTGTTCTAGTTCGCTAGTTCGCCTCTGCCTACTCCTTCGGGGATACAGGCGTGAGCTTATGTTATGTTATGTAATTAAAAAGATTGACGCGTTCAGAGAAACAAACTTTTCAGCATTATAGTATTCATATAAATGTTTTTTTTTTATTGTATACAGTCTTGTACAACCTATTTGACATAAACAATATGAACATTTCATATAAGTGGTATAATATGATGTAAGTCAATATGTTAGTTAAGCCGCGTCTCCTGCACTAAAACATTACACAAAACACACATGTATTTTTTATCTATGGTCCATTGTTCTACGAGCAGGAGACAGCTAAAATCATTGTTTTCGTATGTGTTTTTATATAATATTTAGAAAAAAACTAGTGCAGGCTTAAGGTGAAAATTTAACTAATACAAGTTCCACTGTAGGCTTAAATATTATATCTACGTATTTGTATACGTATATACGTATTTGTATTACTACGTATTTGTATTGACTGCCTCCGTGGCGTGGTGGTATTTCGGTACGACTACGGTTCTGAGGTCTCGGGTTCGATCCCCGAGTCGGGCAAAGTGATATTGGAATTTTTCCATATCAGCCCGGAGTCTGGAATTTGTGCCCGATATGGCGATAGGCTTGCCCCCTATCACATCTGGGACGGAACTAAGCTCGGCGAAATGTGGGTGTTCTAGTTCGCTAGTGCGCCTCTGCCTACCCCTTCGGGGATACAGGCGTGAGCTTATGTTATGTGTATTTGTATAATTATCCGTATAGTTATACTAGTTTCAACAAATCTGTATGTAATGAATGGGTCCACGGTCTAATTTGCGCCGGTGGTGGTAGGATATTTGTAACCGCGACCACCGTACACATGCTGTTAAAACCTTCCAGGATTAGCCAGTGTATATCCGTTTCTCTCGAAGGGATTGCGGCGTGACTTGATGGTTGGTTGGGGCTTATATATACATAAGTAGATCCCTGTGTCTGCATCGGTCATCTGCCTGTCTTGTTGCAAGCTCCTCGATTTGCTTCTTCCCTCTTCGGTGTGTGAGGAAGCATAAATAGGCCGGCATGATTCTGTTGACCACTGATAAACCCGTTATTTGTAGATGGACGCCATTTTTCTTGGACTGCACTCCGCTTGCCATCAGGTTTAGCCACATTGTGCTCAAATGAAAAAAAAAACTAAGAAATTCTTGCTCGCAAATTACATCTTAGATCAAATATTTTGTAATGTGAGCAACACCTTATAGTTAAATACCAACAAATAAAGTTGTTTGCGTACTCATAACTGTTTATAAGCAGATACAATAAGCTTGAACAATGCGAGTAATTGCTGAAGTCAGAGGTCGCGCGCACTTTCTACCATAACACTATCGATTTGATTTGGTTGCATTATTTTATTCATCTATTTTGTTAAAATAATGTATACATTTCAGCCGAAGTGATTGATGTTTACATTTATGTCGTGTGTAACGGTTTATATGTCTTTGTTAATTGTTATTAATTAACTTTTGGGTTTCATTGAGGTGTTTGCCGATTATGTTACTCAAATATTTGTGTTACGAAATGTAATATTATTAGATTCTTTTTCCACCTGACTTTATATAACTCCAATGTGGGCTCGGCGCAAGATAACTTTTTAGCATAGAAAGCATTCGGCATTCGTTTTTACGACCGGTTGCCTGACTCAACTCCTTCTGGGTGATCTATTTCTACATCTTTTAAGAACATCACTTAGCCCGACCTGGGATTTGAACCCAGGACTTCCTGGTCAACAAATATTTGTTTCGGGTCTGGATGTTGTGAGACCTAAAGTCTCGTAGTTTTAGATACTCAGGATACATTCGTATCTTAAGGTCAGGACTATGTGTGTGACTGTTGGGTGTTTTTTTTTATATATATAGCAGCGGCTGACAAACGAGCAGATGGGTCACCTAATGGTAAGTGATCTCCATATAGACACCCAAGATACAAAAGTATTATGGGAGCGTTATTGGCATAAAAGGAGGGAAATAGGGATTGCGAAAAGAAGGGAGAATTGGGCTACCGGCAATCTCACTCACCAAACGAAACGCTGCAGCGAACTGCCCTTTGCGTCGGTTTTCTATGAGACAGTGGTATCAAACTGGTCGTGCCGGCCCATTCGTGCTGTATACGTAACTGTCTACAGTGTGGTTCTACCACTTCAATTATTTATTAATTTCTAGACAATTTCACAAACATCTGTCTTCATAACATACCACAACATGTATGTGAACCTGTCGCCCGTTACTATTTAATTTGCGGCCAGCGCGCCTCCAAGATAGGCCTGACGAGACGGAGACAGCGGCCGGAAGAGGACCCCTACCCCCCTCTCCCCACAACCCGCCGGGTCGACACCCCACTGGACGTCGGATATGTAGGCCTATTCAAGTATGACGGGTTGGGGTATTAAAATGTTCCTCACTGTCTAAATTTGAATCGAGATTTTGATACTTTATTTTTCGTTTAAATTCACATTGTTTATAATAAATTACTAATAAAGAGGGCTATGAAGTTCGACATATGAGAGCCACGATGTTGACAATTTTATCTATAGCATGAATCATCATCATCATCAGCCATAGGACGTCCACTGCTGAACAAAGGCCTCCCCTAAAGATTTCCAGATCGACCTCTTGGAAGTGGCCTGCATCCAGCGACTTCCTGCGACCTTTAATAGACCGGTAAATTGTCACCATAATCTTACAGTTAACTTGCTATGACGTTTCGTACGATTGGTGAGATTTCCAGATGTCCAACAACCCGTCCTCTTTCTAATCGCTTTAATTTCCTATCCATGACAGAAAGCTGCTTAGCTACGACCATTTTATATCCATGGAAGACGGTAATCACTTACCATCAAGTAACCTATCTGCTCGTTTGGTTTCATAAGACTTTACCTATTACCTAACTTTTGTATAGAAAGATAACGTATTAATTATCCCATTCAAGTGTGAGTAATGGGAAAGATAGTGGTATACAATCAATATGTATACACTCATACTGTATATATTAGTGTTTTCGGTCTTCTGGCAGATTATACGGTTTTCTTACACAATTTTTTGTGCCCGATATGGCGATAGGCTCGCCCCCTATCACATCTGGGACGGAACTAAGCTCGGCGAAATGTGGGTGTTCTAGTTCGCTAGTGCGCCTCTTCCTACCCCTTCGGGGATACAGGCGTGAGCTTATGTGTATGTGTCTTACACAATTTGACCAGGTGGATTCCCTAATTTTAGTCATTTTACTGAATCCTTAATCAAGATGTAATATTTTAAGTGATAATAAAAACATAAATAATATTAGCCCTGTAATATAATTGTCCCACTGCTGGGCACGGGCCTCCTCTACTTATGAGAGAGGTTAGGCCTTAGTCTACCACGCTGGCCTAATGCGGGTTGGTAGACTTCACATACCTTCGAAATTCCTGTGAAGAAATTCTCGGGTATGTAAGTTCCTCACGATGTTTTCCTTCACCGTTATAGCAAGCGATATTTCACAATTAAAATAAACTTAACATAGGAAAGTCAGAGGTGTATGCGCCATTTTGATTTGCTACATTTTGGTTGGTCTCGAACCTCCATTTGTCTCGGCAGTCCGTACCATTCCCAACTGAGCTATCGCTACTTCTCGGGCTATTTTAAGTGATAATTAGATCCAAATTGTTATAAGCTACTTAAGATAAAGTAATTATATTATTAGACTTATCGTTGAATTGAAAAGGGGTTTATTTGTTGAAACCTTAAATAAAACATGTTTACGAATATAATTATTAATACACAATATCCTGATATAAACCACTTTGCTAAATATATCTTAAGAAGTACTTAGCTTGTATTTTGACTAAAAAGTCTTTCGACTGGTATCTGCGGGAGTCGAGACAATAATGTAGGTGTAAGAAAGGGACCTCCTACGTAAAATAATGTGATATTCTTAGATACGTCTATTTGTGGGTATTGTGAGAACCCCACTTGATGTTAAATTACAAGTTAAATGTATATAGCCAATTTACTTAGACTATTACAATACCCAATTAGCAATATATTAATGATCTAAAAAACACTACGGTTAAAATTTGATATTACCTTTAGCAGTGGACAGCGATAAGCTAAGATAATAATTTGTTATTTATACTTTAATTATAATTTAATGACTTCGTATCGGAGGGCTATATCGACTTTTAACATTAAAATCTAGTGAAAAAAGTTGGCAGTCTGTTCAGAATTTATAGAAATCCGCTAGTCACAAAAAATATAATACCAATTCATTGTTATAAGTAATGACCACTTTGAATTAATTATTTGTAAAAAAACATATATACAGTCAGGGTTTTAAATCATAAAAACAATTCTATAGAGATATGTAGGTATGTGAACGGGGTGGTGGCTCCCAAGGCGAGATGACACCCCACACATGCGGTCTTGTTTGTGTCCACTGGACTAGTGCGCAGTCCAATATTGGCCTTTCATTATGAAATACCGCCTTCGAGATTTCCGACTTGTGATGCAAAGCAATGGATGCCACATAATCTGTTCGGGTATCAGATAATCGAATGATAAATTTGATTGCTCCATTACTATATGTTAAGGATATTCAGAATTAAGCGCTTATTAATTTAATTTTTATTGCTAAACAAATTGATAATGATATGGGGTGATGAAGTTTAATATACATTATGTTTATTTATTACAAAACACTGACGGTCTTATTCATAATAACTTAGTGGCTTTAAAACCGTTCGATAGTGAAAACATGACCGATTTCGACCAGCTGTTTCAAGTTTGAAGTTCTTTTTTATAGGCTTAAAATGCTTTTCTTTCTTTATACCTGCACTTATCCCACCTTAATATGGGTCGGTCGGCAACACTTTTCCAAGCATATTGCAGGATTGATTTGGTTAAGTTTTTATGACCGGCTGCCTACCTGACGTCAACCTCCTATAGGCTTAAAATGTATTTTAACTAATATAGTTTTATACCTTCTATAAAGGTTTATTATGAATAAAGACCTTAGTAATAACTAATACTGAAACTAATATACGGTGGCGTTTTGCATTTATTCTTGATACTTTAAAATTGTCTGAATATTAAAGATCTGTCCATTGCTTGCTATTTTAACTTACGGGTTACATCATTATAAATAAGGACTTTGGTAATAACTAATACTGAAACTAATATACGGTGACATTTTGCATTCATTCTTGATACTTTAAAATTGTCTCAATATTAAAGATGTGTCCATATACATACTTGTTCTTTTAACTTACGGATTACATAATTATGAATAAGGACCTTGGTAATAATTAATACTGAAACTAATATACGGTGACATTTTGCATTCATTCTTGATACTTTAAAATTGCCTGTATATTTAAATATGTCCATTGCTTGCTATTTCAACTTACGGGTTACATCTTCGGCGTATGCTTCCCACACCACTGCGTCATACATTTGTGTGGACAATGAACTAATTCCATACTGTATCGTACTCTGGTTACTAATGTCTGAAGGCGACATGCAGCACTTGAATAAACCTCGATTTATCTTAAATGTTGATTTAAATATACCAATGGGTTGTAAGTTAAATCTAGTTTAGAACTAACTCTAGATTAGTAATAGTGCTGCAAGTCACCCTTAAAGAGTTTTATGATCAGAGAATATTCAAATTGTCTGCCGTTAATTTATTCATGTTAAAGGACAAGTTTATTATACATTAAATATAATCTGCACTTTATGTATGTCTATTAACAAACTATAGGGACGTACTAATCAACATTTCAAATGGGGGTAAAAATGTTAGTATTTTCCTATAAAGTAAAGTTTGTCACCGTATCTTTCTTCGCGTCAAAATAATTAAATAGATAATTAAAAATAGCCATATAAGTAGTTAAACAAATGACAAGAAATGGTCCGACATTAAGTTGATTCAAATCTATATTTAAAGAATTATAAAGTTGAAGAGTTTGTTTGAAAGCGCTAATCTCAGGAACTACTGTTTCGATTTTTGATTATTTAGTGTCGGATAGTTCATTTATCGAAGAAGGCACTATAACATCACGCTATGACTAATAGGACCGGAGTATCAATGAAAAATGATGCAAAAAGAGGGAAAATGTATTCCTTTTGACAGCTCCTGTTACTTGGGCAGCCTAAACGGTTAAAGTTACGCATATGTGACGCAGACGAAGTTGCGCTGGTTAGCTAGTGTTTCATAATTGGTATCTTGGCCTACCTCTTCTAGTTGCATTCATAAGTTCACGCCACGAACAGTAAAAATTAATGATAATTGTATAAAAACTGCTAAACAGAACTTTAATAATTCAATAGAAACCTTTCTCATATAGTATACACAAGACTTATGTCAGGATTACAGTACACTGGATGGGTTCATTCTACTTAAAATGTTGGGTCAAGCGGCCGAGGCCCCCTTCGCGCCCACCTGCGTACGCCCACGTCAGAAACGTGGCCAGTTAATTCAATTTATATGACAAAATAATTTGAATGCAATCTGATTAAGTTAATAAATGACCATCAAATTGTCGTAAATGTCGCGGTGCATTATACCTTGAAGTGTTTAGTATTTTCGATAAAATTAAATGTCGTAGTAGGGTATTTGGAATCTGTGCATGTTTCTTAATATATTTAGATCGAATAAAATATAGGGCCTCACTTATGAAAACAGTTAAGCTGAGCTAATGGCTAAGAATAGTCTGTCATTTTTTTCCCTGTGTCACATTGTTTGAAAACAAAAGGGACAGACTATTCCTTACTATTTACTCAGTTAAACTGTTTTTATAAGTAAAGCTCATAATGTTATTAAATTAGGGGTGAAACAAACTTTCATTGCAACCTCTCATTTACATTCCTCTACATTAACACATTTAATATAACTACAACACTTAATATAAGGTAACGATGGCGAAATGTGATTTTTTGGCAAAGGCAAACCGGTAGGAATTATGTTATGTGGAATCTTCGCCAATGAAATATATTTTAATATGTTGAATTAATTAAAATTGAAGTTAATGGATTAACAAAATTTATTTCGTAAACGAAACTAATGTTTCTAACAAAAAATATTAAAATTGTTTCTACAGTTTCCAACCTTCAATTTGTTAATTATTCTAAAAAGATTTTTGAAAACAAAACGTACATAAAATAAACACCGTTAATTGAAAATTAAATATTATTTCCCGACAATACACGGCAGCCATATTGCGTCACGACACTGACACGTCACACGTCACACGACACATCAGTGTTGTCACGCGCGATAATTGTTAATTTGCAGCAATGCAGCCGCTGCAGTCGCAACCTCTCGCAGCCTCTCACGGCTCCCAGCTCTCTCGCTGTCATTAGTAACACCTCCCGCCAATTAGGACGCTCAGGAAGTTTGATGGGTGCTTTTTTATTTAGTACAAGCGTTACCCCGGCAATTATTGAATGAGTCGCGAAGCGTTGTCTCTAGTGCGCGACGAGCGACGCAGTTTTATATTTAGGTGTTTGAGCGTTACTACTCTTTATTGTCAGTGGAAATGGAATAATGAATGCAACATATCAATCACACATTTATACCTTCGTACAAAATGTGAGCTTACACGTGTACGCTCCCGAATAGAGTAAACTTTCTGTTAATTATGTACGTAAGATCTAGTGGGAATTTATTTCATATATATTTTTTAAACAATGGTGCATTTAACGTTTGAATTTATTGGAAATGATAGATTGCTTTGCGAGCAGGTTTTTATTCGATTATTTCCTTTCAAATAAGTTACATATTCGAATTGCAAGCGGTTGTGTGGGTACGTTAAGTGAGTAATAATGTGTTTCTATCAACTAGTTATCGATATACAAACCCATTCCACCCTGTTTATACCTCGTGCATAAGTAAAGCAACGGTAACTATATTAGTTCTAACAATAACAACCGCTAAACTTTATCCTCTAGAAGTTAGAATGTTGTCTGCACTATCCTTTGCGGTACATAGCAAAGATTATCCCGGTACACGTCAAGGGAATCCCGAATTTAACGCCATGACTCTAAACCGGGATTCATTAAATTGAAACTGGAGCAAAATGGCGCCGACGCCACTCAGCGCGAAAACCGTTTCACGCTCTGACAGTTTTGTAGTACGAATGCAGAATGGACCTAACCTATCTGCGATCGGCTTGTGTGCACTGTGCCTTGTGCAGCGTGCCCATTGCGCGACCGATTCGAATTACTTTTAAATCGATTATTTATACCAATTTTACCTTTTTTATTTTATTTATTTTAGAATGTAACAATTGGTAGTGATTTTCATCTTTTCAGTATTAATTTTTGGAATAAGAATATTATTGATTGAACAATTTTCTTAATTATTTACTAATTGACCGATTCATTCTATTAATCAAAATACTCCCTGTACAAACAGAGATAGAGCTCGCTTTCGTCGTTTTTCATTGTTTTTACGCTGGATACACATATACAAAACATGGTTTAGATCTATCACTAGCAATTTGATATATTGGTCTAAAACGAGCTATGTATGAAGCTTCCAGAACAATTTAATTACATTTAATTTTTCGACCGACTTCAAAAAAAGGAGATACTCAATTCGACTGAATGTTTTTTTTTTATGTATGTTACACGATATCTCCGCCAAATATGGACCTATTTTTGAGATTCTTTTTGTGTTCGATAGAGCTTATTTATTCCAAGGATGAATGTCAATGTGAAATTGGTCACGAGCGGATAAATTTTTAAGTCGTTCCGTTATTTTTTTAAACTTGAATTTGATATTCATATTGAATATCTAATGAGTGCAAACATCGATATATTATTTACCTAGATGCACAGTTGACGCTCGGAAAATGGGACAACAAAGGAGTGCTTAAGCACTCGTTTTGCCTACAGTCGGGCGTCGATAGAATTCTAAATTTCAAAATTCAAATTAAAGAACGCTTGCTCATTTCGTTTAAAAACCTACTTTATAACACGTGGTTAGGGTTATATTTGTGTTGCTTTAATTAAAACTTGTGATCGTTTTCTTTGTTTTATTTCTGAGACCACTTTTTAGGAGGATATTTGCAAAGAACTGTGCATCTAGGGTATATTATATTGATGATTGCAAAACATAAAATTGACACAGGCCTTCCACTTTGGTAATATTTTATGTATGTAATTTTTTTTCATTATTACACCGTTCCTTATTGTATGATGGGGCCATTACGAGTATTAGTCATTGTATGAAGTAGAAATGAATGACATAGTTTTTTTTATGTTTATATTTTAGAAACTTTTTATGAATTTGTATAAACTATTCTGCCGACGAGCTTATTATGGTATGTGATTTAAATTTTGGAAACTATTTTGGTTAAGGTGCTTCGTCCGGTCCTTCGGAGGCGGCACATATATATGTTACATAAGCGTATGGGCCACCGGAGGCCGAGCCGCCCGTGACTATCTACATGTATTATCTAAATATATTTGTAACACTGTATGTTTCCTGTACTAAATAAAATAAAAATAACATATACATAATTATTGCTAATTTATAATACTTAGTTATTAAATTCAGTAAAAAGAGTTGTATATGAATTATTACAGACTTTAATCTTATTGAAATGTTATTAAAATTAATATTTACCACATGTGTCTTAAACTGTATTGTAAATTGTCCATTTAATAAAATAAATACAATAATTTATGTGTTTTATTTCCCATTTTTGTTTTTTAGTGAAAGTGCCACCGCTTGCTGTAAACGATCATAAACTAAGTAAAATCTTCAACCATAAAGCAATAAATCTTTAGAATAAAACAAAGAAAATTTAAACCCAGTTGTAAAGAAGTCATTAGTAAGTACTATTAACAGATTTATACCACTGTGATTCTTATAGCTACAGACTTAAGGATGATAATTCCATTACTAATGAAACTTTTTTTAAAACTACATTCTTGGAAATAATTAATATATTTACCTGTAAGCCGCCCAAAACAGTTTATGACCTCAGGCATAACCCGATTTAAAATGAGTATTTGATTTTAAAATAGGGATTTTCGCCATAAATATTTATTTAAATCCTTATTTCAAAAAGTCTAACTTTTAATAAAATAAAGTGTTTTATAGAAATAATTAAGTATGTTCTTACTTCGTAGTTAATATTATTGAAACATTTTTTTATAGTGAAATATCTTAAATCTTAACCTGTACTTACTCATATATTTCATAAAATCGGGTTGCAACACATTTCTATGCATAAAACTAGTTTAATAAATTAAATATTACTTTATAAAAGTTTTAATTACATTCGTCATACATAACATGATTTCTTTGAATTTACTCTTTGTTTTGAAGACAAGAAGAATAGTCGCCTCCTTGGTCTAGTGACAGCATGGGCTGTAGGCCGGGTGGTCCTAGGTTCGATTCCTTCGGGCAAAGCAAATTATGTAATTTAATTTGCCTGGGACTGAATTGACTGACTTTATAGGTGGTTGACGTCATGAAGCGGGCGGTCGTAAAAAGTAAGCCAAACCCTCTCTGCAACATGCTTGAAAAAGTACGATGCGCCGACTCCACATTAAGGTGGGATAAGGACAGGTAGAATTTTTAATATGAAGACAAGATGAATACAATCTAGAGACCAGATAATAAGTATGACTAGATATAAGTAAAATTCATAAACTATTCCGTTCATATGTGTATAGAAACCATAAACATAGATAAGCTCACGCCTGCTTGTTCGAAGAGGTAGGTTGAGGTGAAGTAGTGAACTAGAACATCCACTTCTCGCCGAGCTTATTTCTGTCCTAGATATGATAGGGGGCGAGCGTATCGCCATATCGAACAAAAGTTCCATACTCCAGGCTGAATGAGAAGGAAAACCTAATGACCAACCAATAACCATAGAAATAAGTAGGTATACCTTATGTAGAAGGTTTTTTTTATGGCAATTGATATACATTATGCCAATGTCAAGTTAGGGAAATTGTTTTCCTACATCTAAGTTTTCGCAAGTGCAATGTAGTCGGATGTGTTCGATTTTAAGGCCTTTCTGGAGTTTTGGCGTCAATTCCTTCCAGTTTGATGTTTTTTAGACGATTTTCTCGCAGCAGAGGAATCGAACCTGGTCGACCCATCCACCCGACAAAAAGCATCCAAAATCACTTATTTCAAAGCTTCCACATACTGTCCATCTTCGTTGATGTGTATTGCTTAGATACACATCACATTTAAACCACAAACACAACTTTAGACTAAAATATGAAATCATTAAAACAAGCGACCCACCCGCACCGTCAGAATTCCCGCCAAAACTCCTTGTAGAAGTTAATATTTAACGGATAAAATACAAATAAGACGCTTAGACCAATAAGAATGTCCTTGCAATCTTAACATACAACAAGAATGTCAAAAATATACCTATTTTTATTTTTGATATTTGTTTGGCTAAGACGAATTTCCATGAAATGACATCGAACGCAAGTGACAAGTGAGGTATGAAAGCTGGGGAAAGAACCCCAGCAGTGGGATACGGATTGTGATGGTTGTTTTATAGGTTGATAAATAAGCAGTTGCCTGATGGGTTTTCCCCTTAATTAATAATTTCCCCCAAAAATTTACACCCTCCCATGGCAAGGCTTCTTTTTATGAGATTTTACGATCGGCTTGTCTAACGTCCTGTAAAAACGCGTGGCTCGACATGGGATTCGAATCCAAGCCCCTCCGGTCAACAAGCCTACCACTACGCCCTGTACCCTGTCACTACGCCTAGGAGGCAACGTTACGCAAAACAACAAACAGCATATACTTACAAAATGGTTTTCATTGTTCATTTCGCAGGAATTATTGCTTACAAAATGTTTCAAATACAATTAGAGAAAACAACGTTTTTCTTACAAACTTTTGTACGGTAATTAATGAATAAGCTTTTTGTGGAAACTTTTCTAAATAGATATAAAAAGAGCCGAAACCTCGCAAGTGCCAATCAAATTATTGCGAAACTTCGTGTATACCTCTTAATGCCAGAGGAAAATTACCAAAAACCTTGCTCTCCTTCCAAGGCAATCGGGTAAGCTCACGCTTATACGCCCGCAGGAGTAGGCAGAGGTGAACTGAAACACCCACGTTTCGCCAAGCTCATTTCCGTCCCAGGTGCGATAGGGGGCAAGCCAGTCGCCATATAGGGCGCAAATTCTGATCTCCACCTATAGCTGTCTGGAACACCCACGTTTCGCCAAGCTCATTTCCGTCCCAGGTGCGATAGGGGGCAAGCCAGTCGCCATATAGGGCAAAAATTCCGATCTCCACAGCTGGTTACCGTTTGGATATTGATGTTTCAAACGGGTTTTAGTGCCCCAGATACCTATGTCATGTACAAACGCAACAGAGCGTCACATCGGTGTTTTGCGAAATAATAGTAATATAATACTAATATCTTATTAGACGAATAAGTTTATATTTATTACATAACATAACATAAGCTCACGCCTGTATCCCCGAAGGGGTAGGCAGAGGCGCACTAGCGAACTAGGACACCCACGTTTCGCCGAGCTTAGTTCCGTCCCAGATATGATAGGGGGGCGAGCCTATCGCCATATCGGGCACAAATTCCAGACTCCGGGCTGATATGGAAAAATCCAATATCACTTTGCCCGACTCGAGGATCGACCCCGAGGCCTCAGAACCGTAGTCGTACCGAAATACCACCACGCCATCGAGGCAGTTATATTTATTATAAGATATTTTACGCAGTCGCTAGCATGACATATCAAAAGTTATAACAACTCATAGTTGAGCTACTAGTCGATCTAGAAATACTTGTAGTAGGTTTATGTTTCGTTTATTAGAACTTACACGCCCGTATTAATTAACCGACTTCAAAAAAGAAGGTATATTGTCAGAATTACAATATATTCGGAAATGTTAATCTATGTGGGATTCGGAAAGCGGGCTTAGCCAAGTGGCTTATGCGCTAGTCGAATAGAATAAATGTATGGGAATGACATAAGAGTACGTTATATATATGTATAGCGTTTACTATCCCATTCCACTAGCGCATAAGCCATTTGGCTAAGCCCACAGATGTGCTAAATTTCTTAAGTGTATGTATGAACTTTTGTGCATGTATACCTTGGAAACTATTAATCTTATTTCAAAAATATTTTTTTTATTTGACTAAATATCTTCCAACTTAGGGAAAAGTGCAATTTTAATCAAAATCGGTTCAGTAGTTTTCAAGATGTGATTAAATGTGATCATCGAAAAATGTGTTTGAATTTACATGCAATAAACAAATATTAATATGTTCAGCAGTGGACGTCCTATGGCTGATGATGATGATGATGACGAAACAAATATTTGTACCTAACACTAAAAAACTATAAAACAATAAAAGTTTAACAAAAACTTAACACCGACTTCAAACTTGAACACTTAAAACAAAAAAATAGCAAAAATTTCTTATTCTCTTTGGAGTCGGTACTGAGGTCGAAGCAGACAGATCAAATGAAAATGCACCGAAAATATGTAAATTATTGTTACTGTTAAATTTAGGAGTCGGTTTTAAGTTTTTGTTAAACTTGTATTCGTATGGTAAGTTCGAATTAAGTCATAGCACAATCTATACCCTAATTCTTCATTAGATGGAATAAACTGACAGATCCTAATGTCACTTTACAAAATTATTTTGCCAACTTAGGCTCAATTGCACCACTATTATTAACCTAGAGTTAGTCCTAACCGCAAGCTAAATTGACAGAAAATGTATGAATGACATGTAACTTAACTTGCGGTTAGGACTAACTCTAGGTTATTAATAGTGGTGCAATTGAGCCTTAGTGATGGATCTAATTCAATTTTTATAATTCAAAGAAACAATAATTCTAGCACCCGAAATTGGAATTTTAATACCTATTTTAGAAAATGCCTCTCAATACTTTGACTGAATGTCTATGTAAATAATTTTAAGTAAATAATCATAACAATAACAGTGAAAATTGCAAAAATTACTTTTAAGGGCAAAGGGTAAAATATTATAAATTTGAGAAAAATTACGTTCACAGCTTTTGTCAGTTTTGTTCGGTAATGTACTACAAGTAGGCAGTAACTAAGAAATCAGTGATTTAGTATAAATATAATTCAGTACACATGCAATAATAAACACACATAGTGCACGAATTATTATATTGAGTTCAACTTTAGAAAATGAAATGGTTCACTGAATTGAAATGTTTAAATAGTCTTGATCTTTTTACCGCAGCACTGTTTAAATTAGATTAAAAAGTGACAACATTCGAAATGTCATTTTACTCCGTCTGATTAGGAATTGGAGTATAAGTTTAACACTCTATAAACGTGTTGCTAATTAGCTGGACTATACATATGTAAATGCATATAGCAATAATTGAGCCGCAATCACAATGACATTGACACTGTCCCGAAGTAAGCCAGTGTATTTAACAGTTCAGGCCGGCATAATTCTGGCGACCCTTATGGAACATAAGGACCTCTCGACGGTCTACATTATAATATCCATCCATAAGTATAATCACATGCTATGCTAAGAACAACAAGCTACAACAAAAAATACTGTGATATAAAACTTTAATGTTAGTTTTGAAGAAGAAAGTACCTATATAAGATTATAAATAAATAAATAAATAAATACACCCAACAGTCACACACCTAGTCCTGACCCCACACTAGGTATAACCTGTATCGTGGGTGTCAGAGACTATGAGAGACTTTCGGTCTCACAACTCATTATAATGTGCCTATCTATTATAATGGCGAAAAGTAAACATTTTAAAGAGGGAAGTTGATATTAGTTTGTCTCCTAATTAGATATTTATTGGTAGACTTTTTGCCCCTATAATTATTATTAATATGGTGAATAAATTATAACCAATTGACAAGGCATTTCTCAATATAAAGAGGCTTGTAATGTTTTATAAAAGCGGCTCCTCTTTGAGTCAGTTTACTCGATATATACTGTGACACTGACTACATTGTCACGGGGCCTTGAACTTACAAGTCTTACAACACCTGAACAAACTCCAATAAACACGCATGTAACGTGTAACAATGTGGAAACCTACATTTTGTCTAACACGTTCGGTTCGAATCTGAACAAAAGTTTATCCTATCTCCGTGAGTCCTGTTTGAATACGAAGTATAGTCACATGTTTTTTGAAAAATAAAGGCTTGTGTGATACTTATAAACGCATGAAAAATGTAAAGCGCTTCATTTGTTGGTGGAAGTAGTGGTAGATGCAAGTCATACGTTGTTTACAACATAAAGTAAAGCCGAGACGGTGCAGTTACCGACGGCAAACAACATTGAGATTTGCATGAGGCGGCGGCGAGGCGTACGCTCACCTCGCTTGCCACGCGATTAAAAATGCAGGCCGGTGCGGGTGGGAGAGCGCGGGCGGGGCGGGGCTCCAGCGCGAGCTCCCATTGGTGGTCTGCGGGGCGGGCGGGGCCGGGGGCGCGCGCGCGGGGAGATCCCGCTGTCGCCGCCGCCCGGCCGCCGAGCCTCCTCACAACGCACGTAGCCTCCGCGCCGTACGGTCCCGCGAAGCGTTACATCTGACGCGCACCGCCGCGAGTCCATGTGAACGACCGACGGTTCTCTAGTTGTGCACGGTGAACGAAGGATCGGCAAGCTGTACGCGCCGCAGGAAGACGACATGTTGACGATGGAGACGGATCTGAAGGGCGGCAGCCTGCACGCCACGGTGCCGCCGCACCACGCGCTCCAGCACGGGTACGGATCGCTGGGCGCGCTCGGCGGCATGATGGCGCTGCCACAGCAGCAGCCGTTGGCGCAGCACCAGCCGCTGCAGCACCAACACCACCAGCCGCTGCCACCGCACCACGCGCAGCCGCAGCACCACGCCGCGCATCAGCCCAATAACAACAACAACACCACCAGCAAAAACTCAAACACCGAGCGCGTCAAGCGCCCCATGAACGCGTTCATGGTGTGGTCGCGCGGACAGCGCAGGAAGATGGCTTCAGATAATCCCAAGATGCACAATTCCGAAATATCAAAACGGCTCGGCGCACAGTGGAAAGACCTCTCGGAATCAGAGAAGCGACCGTTCATCGACGAAGCGAAGAGACTCCGCGCCGTTCACATGAAGGAACATCCGGATTATAAGTACAGACCGAGAAGGAAGACGAAGACGCTCGCCAAAAAACAAGAAAAATACCCGCTCGGCGGAGGAGGGCTGCTGGGCGCGGGCGAGGCGCAGCGCAGCGCGGCACCGGCGGCGCAGCAGCCGCGGGATGTGTACCAGATGACACCAAACGGATACATGCCCAACGGATACATGATGCACGACCCGAGCGCATACCAGCAGCAGGCGTACGGGTACCCGCGCTACGACGTTTCGCAGATGCAGCAAAGCGGATACGGCGGTGGGTACTACGGCGGCGGCGGGCAGGGCTCGCCGTACCTGCCGCAGCCGCCGTCGCCGTCCGCGTACGGACTGGGCCCCGGCTCGCCCAGCGGGTACGCGCTGCCCCCGTCGTGCGCATCCCACTCGCCGAGCGGCTCTTCGGCCAAGTCGGAGCCGGTGTCGCCGGGCCCACCGGGGCTGAAGCGCGAGTTTTCCCACGAGCCCCCGACGCAGCTGAAGCGCGAATTCGTAGGACACGCGCAGCCGCACGACCAGCTTACCATGAAGCGAGAGTACGGGCAGCAGGATCTGAGCCACATCATCAATATGTACCACGTGCCTGATGAACAGCGGTACGCGGCCGTGGGCGAGCGCGCCATGCCGCTCATCTGAGAATCACCGTTCGCGTGCGACATCGACATCCCGCCACTATGAGCGGCTCGTGTCGCCCGCCAGCGCCACCGCCTGCCGCGTGTCGCCCCCAGTGACTTTGTCGCGAGACAGTTTTCACGTTAGGACAGTGCTCGTTATCCCGGCCGTACATACTCGTGGGTATGTGGTTCATTTGTTTTGTAATGTATCGGCGCCTACACCAAACCGGTGGTGTATGCGCGGCTGTTGCCGGTGGCTCGCCGTCGGCCGTCGCGTCGCTCCTCGGCCGGAGTCCGGCGCCGGGCGGCCGACGCGCGCCACCTTATTCAATGTTGTTGATGAATTATCTTGTATTATATTACGATTATTGTATTTTTTCATGGTTTAAGTTAAAATATTTTAAGTCGTGCCGTGCGGAAGGATGCGAGAGTCGTGAGTGCAGGACGTGTGATAGATGATGTAGTGCATGGGGTAATTCGAATACCAAAAAAATTTGAACAATTTGTAAATATAGTGTTAAAGGCTAGTTAACGTTGGACTTTGGAGTTAGTCGGTAATGTAGGTAGATAGCGATAAGTCGTGCCACGACGCCACACTCGTACGCCCGTCGTGCGTTGTACAAAATATTTGTTATATGGAAACGAAACGTTATAAAGCCTCGAAAGACTAAAATATTGTAATACGAAAATGTACAGTGAGTGTTATATAGTCAGTGGACACAAAAGTATATTGAAGAAAAGATGACGTTATCAATAAACGACGCGTTAAAATTGTATATGCTGTTTTGTTCAACATTCCCAAGCGATACCCTGGCGCCGTGTGTGCAGTACACGCGGCTGACGAAAATATGTTTAATATAACCCGGTAAAAACAAACACAATACTCAACTGAGTAACCTACAATACACAAACTTAATTATTAATTTAGTTAAAATCACTTTTAAAAGTTGCCATTATCGCCACTCAACTTTCATAGAAAAGATTTCAACGAATCTATGATCTCTACTTTTTTGACCAAACTTTCTAGGACTAAATTAAAATTACATTTACTACAGTAACACAGTTACGTTATCTAATAATAGTGTATGCATTTGGTACATAGCACGATCTTATTTACGTTACAATAACTTTGATTGAAACCTTATCTAATTGCAATGACAAATTGAAAAATTAGGTAACAATGTAGAACGGAATAACTTTAAATAATTTATGTTGAAATGTACTGTTATTAATTAAATAACGGTAGTTAGAGTGGAATAACATGTATTTAAAGGAAACATTTTGTAACTTGGATTTTTAATTAAAAAAAAACTTGTTATTCGAAACCGAATTAGAAACAAGTGATCTTAAAAAATAATTAATTTTAGATTTTTTATTGTGTTTCATTAAAAATACTAAGGTACAAAAACGGCAACAAAAATAGGTAACTCAAGGCTATCAACAAATAACATCTTTTTACAACATTATTTTCACAAAATAAAATAAAACTAGATACTATTAATTTTTACAATAGAAGATATCTTAGTAGGTAAATAAATAAATCAAACAATATTATCTAACATGTTAATGTAACATTTATTGTTAGATCTATCTTACTAAGCCTCCGTGACGCAGCGGGCAAGTAGCTGTGAAACGTGAGATCGCGGGTTCGATTCCCGAACCGAGGCAAATGTCTCTGTGGCCCATAGATATTTGTTTCGGGTCTGGGTGTAGTTTCTGATACCCACGATACAGGTTACACCTAGTGTGGGGTCAGGACTATGTGTGTGACTGTTGGGTGTATTTATTATTTTATTAAGTATTAGGATTTAGCTTCTTTCTCTTCTTCTGCCACCTCCCCTTATCCACTCCAATGTGAGGACAACAGCCTTTTTAGGCATGATAGAATTCGGTTGCTACGTTTTATGATATTTTAGGCCCACTTTTTTTTTTAAACAACGATATTTTTTCCTACAATGCTCAACTCAATTTTAATTGTGTATATACTCGTAATTTGCATGTTTAATATCAAACAAAACATACAATAAACATAATTCAGTAACGAAAACCAATTAATTTAAATGATTTACTTATTTACTTGTTTAATATCAAACAAAACATACAATAAACATAATTCAGTAACGAAAACCAATTAATTTAAATGATTTACTTATTTACTTAATAATTATGTTTTATTTTAAATTTTTATTATATTGATAGTAAAGATCCCTTATAGGCTGGTCGTAAAAACTAAGCCAAAATCCTCTCTGCAACATGCTCGAAAAAGTGTGTTGCGCCGACCCCACATTAAGGTGGGATAAGGGCAGGTAGAAAGAAAGATTACATTGATAAAGAACAAAGATTTATACTATTAACTTGAGAAATTGTTTGTATCATAAAATTTACAAACATTGATTTTATAAGTTCATTATTGACTGGTAACATGTACGTCTACGTCGAAGATTTTTTTATGCGTAACAAAATATCTGCAAGGTAAAAGGAAATATAATTTCAGTGATGGTTAAAAAATAATTAGAAAACATTTTTCTTATGCCATTTAATATCACTAAATTGAGATTGTCAGACTGTTTCATTTTAGCCGACTGCGTCGCAAGGAGAGTAATATTTTTCGAAAATTGATATTAACTATTTTAGGTTACAATCTAATCAAATAGTTTTTAATTCCTCATTTCACAAATTCCCATCATAAAATAATTTTACTTAAATAACATATGAGTACTTCTAATATTCGACTGCCTCAGTGGCGCAGCGGGCGAGTAGCCGGCTGTGAAGCGAGAGGCTGCGGGTTTGATTCCCGCATTTAGACAAATGTTTGTATGGCCCACGGATATTTGTTTCAAATCTGGGTGTTGTGAGATCGAAAGTCTCTCATAGTCTCTGACACCCACGATACAGGTTGTACCTACGGTGGGGTCAGGAATATGTGTGTGACTGTTGGGTGTATTATAAAAAAAATAGATGAAATTTAGCCGCAACTTCAAAAAATAAAAGATAAACAGTGTATGTATTTAAACTATATGGATCATTACAAATATTAGTTTAAAAATCTATAAACGAAATGCACTTCTTTTCACACACCACAACAGTATTTTTAATATTTTGTGCTGCAACTTAACATTAAATCAGTATTATATTGGTGAAGAGTTCCATCATGATTTCTTCCAGCATACGTTTTGCAATTATTCGTCGTCGACGTCGAAAAAATATGAGTTACATGGGAGAAAATGCATCGGCTTCCATCTTGAAAAATTTTCAGCCAAAGCCACTGACCTACTTCTGTCTTCAACATAATAGTATAGAAGTACTAACTGGTATTAAGTAGTATAAACATTTAAGTCAATGAATAATGTATTCCGTAAATACTCGTACCAGTAATTGGAGTCTCCTTTGAAGCATAAAATATAATGTGTTTGGAGATTCCATTCATACTATATCAAATATGAAATCATTTTTTTTAAACCCAAAACCAATGTTTATAATCATTTACATTCCGCCAAATTTTTATTCTACCGCCAGTTTGGAAGACCACTTCGCAGAAGAACGGGCAAGAAACTCTTTGCTGCCAATTTACAATCAGTTACTAAAAAAATACTAAATACAAAAAATAACTTGAATTAGAGCAAAGATGTGTACTTATTGAGATGAAATACTCATGCTGTGTTACATATATATATACAGCTTAATGTTTAAATAATTTTAAAACATAAGCTTACCGCTCTCGCCTGTATCCCCGAAGAGGTAGGCAACGTACTAGTGAACTAAAACACCCACATTTCGTCAAGCTTAGTTCCGTCTCAGATGTGATAGGGGGTGTATATCGTATATCGGGCACAAACTGCAGACTCCGGGCTAATATTGAAAAAAAAAACACTATTACTTTACCCGACCCGGGGATTGAACCCGACACCTCAGGACGATCGTACCGAAATACAACTAAACTAATAAATAAATACACCCAAAAGTCACACACATTGTCCTGACCCCACACTAGGTATAACCTGTATCATGGGTGTCAGAGACTATGAGAGACTTTCGGCCTCACAAGACCCAGACTTGAAACAAATATCTGTGGGCCATACAAACATTTGTCTCAATGCGGATCGAACCCGAGGTCTCCCGCTTCACAGCCGGCTACTCGCCCGCTGCGCCACGAAGGCTATCAGTAATAGTAGTAGGCAGTAAAGTATGTAAAGTTTAAATACTTTATGTTCAATGAATAACGCCCGAATGGTCAAACGCTTCTCAACTTTAACGGCTTCTTACATTGATTTTCGCTATACAATTTTGACAGATAAGGCGGCATTAAACTATATAAGGCGACTTTAAGTGTATGAACATTCGGCGGTTAATCTGATATATAAATAATTCAAATAGGGCTTGCCGTCGACTTAATTTATTTTCAGACATTACCGCTTGCCAGTACTCCCGTTTCAATCAATTCCTGTCAACACGCAAGGGGTGAGGTTTTTAATCAAATCCCTCCGAATAGTTGATAGAATTCGGCCACTTTTTCCTCCCGAGGGATTGTGTGAACTTAATCCCAAACGCCCCGGTGTTTAAGCGGCTCTCATTTAAACACTACTATGGGTGTGAAGTGATGCGAGCTTTGTAATCTGTCTTATGTTGCTAAACAAATGTCACATTAGGTGCCTATTTCAATTTTTCGAAGAATATTACTGAGGCGTTTTTGTTTTTTTTTTTGTTAACGGTTTTATGCTAGGTGCCGCCTTAGTCTAGTGGCAGCAAATGGGCTGTGGACTGGGAGGTCCTGAGTTCGATTCCCAGGTCGGGCAAATCGAATTTTCTAATTTAATTTGCTCGGGACTGGATCTCACAGAGGGGGTTGACGTCAGGCAGGCAGCCGGTCGTAAGAACTAAGCCGTATTCTTTAAGCAACATGCTTGAAAAAGTATGCGCTGACCCCACATGAAGGTGTAGGTAGAAAGAACGGTTTTATGCTAGTTATTTAGTTTATTTTCGTGAGTCATAATAAAGACCAGCGAATACTTAATTCATCTTTCGTTTTAAGTGATGCACACATATATCTTTATTTTCCAACAAAGGTTCATTAACCGATATAAAAAAGGAGGCGGTTCTCAATTCGTCTTTATCTATGTATGTTGCCGTAACATATAATACGTCTACCTACCTACCTAGAACAATTTAGACGTAGTTATGCAAACGGATCCAACCAAATAACAAAACAAAATGTTATTCATACAAACACTGTTAATAACTTTATACACATCAACATTTTTTTTGTCATCAGTATAGGTTGGATCATGTCTGCCTAGTTATGGTCCAAATATTATATGTAAGTACGTTGCACAAATATATTTTGTCACTCGAGAATCGAACCGGCGACATAACACTAATATTCGTGCCAGTTTGACTTAAATTATTCAAGAAATATAAAGAGCGTGAAGTGCAAATTGCTTGTGTATATAACACTTGCGATAAACTTCTGCTTATCTAGAACCATTTCCACATATCTTCACGCTGATTTATTTCGAGGAGTTCCAGGAAAATATTAAAAGCGATAGTGATAATTTTTGGTTCTAAAGATTTTTGCTGTCTAGGATGCAGGGATTTTTCGAGGGTATGTGTGTGTATGTATGTACATTTTCAGCTTTGAGAGATTTTAACGTTAGTATGAGTAAGATGCACAGCAATTTTCTATTTTCCCAGATATCAGATGAGATTATTTTTGGTCTATTGCACGTACCTATGACCTTAAAGGTCACAAATTAAATTAGAAAATTCGCTTTGCCCGATCTGGGAATCGAACCTAGGACCTCCCATTACACAGCCCATTTATGCAGCCACTAGACCAAGGAGGCGAGTCCAAAATATCCCTTGCGTCACATAAATAAAAGTAATTTAACAAAATCCCACAATTTCGGTCAAGAACAATAAAAAAGGTAAACACTCAATTTTAATAAATTAATATTAACGCCAACGAAATTAATAGCGTACACGAAAATATGAATTCCGGATGTAAGAGGCATTCGCGTTTCGCACCCCACCGTCACGCGGCGTGAGTGCGCGGCCGGGAATCGAACCCGTGGGGGTGCAATCACTGTTCCCACGAGGTCGACGCATTGTTTTGTCTCACGGTTCGCGACATGTCATTGCAATGATTGTACCCACACTACTTTCTAATCACACGTTTCGTAAACTTCATTGCAGACTTACTGCCGCACTCAGAGACGTTTAATCGCTCATTAAATCGTCCCTTAGTATAGATTTCAAAATGTTACCACTCAGAGACAGCTAATGATTCATTAGCGTCCCTAGATGACAATGTACAGAAACACCTTTACATAACTCCTTAATGATTGATTAGCAATTTTACGTCAAACATTTGACATTTTATTTTTAATACAGAAAATCAAAGAGATTTAACACTACAATCATAGAGAGGTTCTATACAAAAAGTTTGATCTCAAACTTCATTAACGCTGTCTCTCGTAGAATAGCACAAATTCCGTAAGCAAATTCCAGACTACGGGCTGATCTGAAAAATCCAATATCAATTTGCCCGACCCGGGGATCGAACCCGAGACCTCAGGACGGTAGTTGTCCTGAAATACAACCACGCCACAGTCACAGTCAGTCATTAATCTAAGTTTATGTCAAATCCCTATTTATGTACCTATACAATGTACTATTTTTATCCAAAGTAAACTTTTATTTACATTTACAGTAGATAGGGATACCAATTATGCCATAGAAAAAAAAAACAATTTTTATTTTTATTTATTTAAATGAAATGATGCGTTTCGTTATGCCATTTTTAAAAAATAAGCACACAAACATTTCTCTCGGTGCGGGAATCGAACCCGCCGCGCCGTCCCTCACTTCACAGCCGGCTACTACTACTCGCACACTGCGCCACGAAGGCTGTCGGATCAAATGTCAAAGATCCTACGCATTGACGTCTGTCCTACGGATACATAAAGTTGACATTAACTAACGAACCATTAAATTTGGACTCTGGGATGCAACGTTAATTAACGAATTTAATGTAAATTAGTTAATGACTAATTAGGTCTAATTTAATGAACCTTGGTGTGTGCAGCAGTTATTACTATTGTAATCTTTTTCACATTTTCTTTCTACCTGCCCTTATCCCATGTTAATGTGTTGTCGACTCGACACATTTTTTGTTATCACAAGCATGTTGCAGGAAAAATTTGGCTTAGTTTTTTACGACCGGCTGCCTTCCTGACTGGATCTGGGGGATCCAATCCCGGGAAAATAATTTTAGCGTAACGTCAGAGTTTCTTGCCCGTTCTTCTCTGGCGAACCAGCTTTCGGAACTGGCGGTAGAGTAAACATTTTAGACGGAATCTAAAAAATGTGTGACATTTTATGGATTCAATAAACGATTTGATTTGATTTTATTGAGCAAAACACCACCACACCCGACCTCGGTATCGAACCCAGGACCTCCCAGTTCACAGTCGATATTTTATAACATCCGGGCCATAGAAAACATCCTGGCGACACTGGGTGGAGTCCCACTATAACACTATAAACACGTTACACCGGCAATACCGACTTAAACCCCGCGGTGGCCCTCTTCAGTGCTTTAGGGACAGCTCCGGGTTTCCTTAGGCGAAAAGGGCCCAGGATTCGTCTGGAACCACCCCTGCGTGGTGCTGTCTTGTAGTCTGTCTGCCGGCCGGCCTTCCCTATTGGGCAGCTGTCGTCCGAAAGCTTCTGCTGCCCGAGACAATTTCGTCCCTAAACTCTTAAATTGGCAAAGAAATCCCTGTTCAAAATTGAACCATCATCGTATCGCTGTATGCGTCTAATAACATGACCGGTAGCCGCTGCCGCCAGAATTGCGATGTCTTGAATGGTCCCGGCACACGTTGTTTGCTAACAATGATGATGCTGGTACGTGAGATTTAAAATATTGTAATCATCATCATCATCAGCCGCAGGGCATCCACTGTTGGACATAGGTCATATTGTAATACGTAATGCGAATTTAACTCACCGGTATTTTTGTAATAAAAATATTATTTGGGTAGAACACCCAGTTCGCTAGTGCGCCTTTGCCTAACCCTTTTGGGATACAGGCGTGAGCCTATATCATATTTTGTAAAAATGTAACCTCAAACACAAAACGTAAATGTCCAAATCAATCATTAAATAGATAAGTAAGGGTCGTGCCGTATTTAAGTTTAATTGTCATTAAGGGCTATTAATGAATCATTATTTGACTCTGAGAGGTAATCTACACTAAGGAACTATTTAATTGGCCATTACATAACTCGGAGTGCGGCAGCCCATGTATTCGGTATTTAAAAAATTAATGTCAATTAGTTAAATACTAATTAGGGCTAATGTAAGGAACGTCTCTGAGTGCGGCGGTTAGGATTCAAATGTGAGGATATTAAATTCTGTGATGTTGAGAAGACTTTTCTTTCCACTTGCGTTTATTTCACTCTAGTATTTTTTTTAAATAAATACACCCAACAGTGACACACCTAGTCCTTACCCCACACTAGGTATAACCTGTATCGTGAGTGTCAAAAGCTATCAGAGACTTTCGGTCTCACAACACCTAGACTTGCAACAAATATCTGTTGACCACACAAATTTTTGTCTCATTGCGGGAATCGAACCCGCGGCCTCTCGCTTCACAGGCTACTCACCCACTGCGCCACGGAGGCTGTCAAGCATGGCTTGTATGTAGTAATGGGGTCAAGCATGTTGCTGAATTTGACGTCAAACTCCTAGGGCATTCAGTGCCGGCCATATCAGAAAAATCTTTTAAATTAAGAACACTGATTTTTTAAAAGAAAACATTCGTTAGAATAAGACTAAGATTAGTAATAGCGCTGCAAGTCACCCTAAAGCTGAGATCTGTAAAGCGAACTTCGACTAAGTCTTAGTCAAATAAACGAACTCAGTGAGGATTTGGAATTTTTTAATCTTATATCGACTTAGTCCGAGCCATTTTTTACAAGAAAAACAGTTTGACAGACAGACTAAGCAATGATTTTCTTGTAAAAATGACCCGGACCAAATCAAAGTTTGATTTAAAAATTTCCAAATTCCTCACAGGCGAATTTCGACTAAGTTTAAGTCAAATTAACTAACTTAGTGAGGATTTTGACTTAGTCCGAACCATTTTTTACAAGAAAATCTTTGCTTAGTCTGTTTTTATTGTAAAAAAAATATTCGGACTAAGTCAAAGTTACATTTAACAATTCCAAATCCTTACTGAGTTCGTTACTTTGACTTAGACTTAGTCTAAGTTCGCTCTATAGACTTCAGCCACAGAGTTCGTTTATTTGACTTAGACTTAGTCGAAGTTCGCTCTATAGATCTCAGCCACCGAGTTCGTTTATTCGACTTAGACTTAGTTGAAGTTCGATCTATAGGTCTCAGCCTAATATACCACTGCTAAGCAAATGTCTCCCGAACGTTTATTACTTAAGACAATTTTTAATAATAAATCTAAGTGTCCTTAAACTATACTTACCCACAATATATTCACACGAATATTTTAGAACAGCTTATTAGACGCAGCTGCGTAATATAAACGGCCATATCACATACCCAAAAATAATTACGGACAAAATCATATCGAATCGCACGTCCGTAAACTTTACAGCTGCCGACACATCCGCCAACACGTTGGGCCCAAGCTTGGCCCAATTTTTTTTCCAATGTCGCAATTTCCCAGGCGGCAAACACCGAACTAAAGTTGTCACGTAATTCGTACGTCAAACATTTGTGTATTTGTTCTTGGGATCGACACCGGCCCGCCCCCGTCGCGGTCCCTTTGTTTTTATGTTACGCTGTCAATATTTGGTCTCATTTGTCATTAAAGTGGTTTAAATACTGGGTGGGTGGCGACACGTGGGATGTGTTTGTATTTTTGTCTCAATTCTGGGGATACAGACGCCCACTGTATAGTGTTTGCTTTTTTCATTATGTATACAGGTTTTCGTTAATATAGTCATTGAACTTCTTTGAGTTAACGGAATGATACCTCAGTGATTTGGACTCGTAAATTATATTGCCCGCGACTCCATTTGCGTGGAAATGTAATTTTCAGGAAAATTTATTTTCCAGGATAAAAAGTAGCCTATGTGTTTATTCTAATGATTACTATTCTGATCTATAAACTGCCTCTGTAGCAGTATTGCGTGCGCGGTACAGCTGTCGTCCTGAGGTCCTGAGTTCGTTCCCATCCCGGGGGGCAAATATATTTTTAAATATCAGCCCGTACACAAGAATTTGTGCCCGATATGGTAATGGTCTCGCCCCCCATCACATGTGGCACAGAACTATGCTCGGCGGAATGTGAGTGATCTATTTCGCTAGTTCGCCTTTGACTACCCCTTTGGGGATACAGGCTTATGCATGTATAATCTATATAAGTGTAAAGTTTCATCATAACCCATTCAGTAGTTTTTGTGTGAAAGAGTAACAAACACACATACTAAATAACTTTCGCGTATATACCTCTAATATAATTAAGATTAAACAAGTAAAATAACTCAATATTTATATGAGATGTGAGTGTTCTAGTTCGCCTCTGCCTACTCCAGACATGACTTTATGTATGTTATAAAAATGGAACAATAATTTACACTTATCTCTTCTTCCATCTATCCTTATCTCACTTCTAGTGTGGGATTGGAGGAACACAATATTTCAAGCATGTTGCAAAAAGAGTTCGGCTTAGTTTTTATGACCGGCTGCATGCCTGACGTCGACCCCTATTTGGGCGATCCAGTCTCGGGCAAATCATGTTTGAAAAACACCACGCCCGACCTGAGAATAGAACCCAGATCATCTCGGTTCACAGCCCATGTAGACTGCCATTAGACCAAGGAGGCAACATATGCGAGGTAATGATTAAAAGTATTAAAACATCATTATCATAAAACTGCAAACATACAGTAACATTTGTTTTAACAAATCGCTGAAATAAACATTAAAAATCATCTACAATTAAGCGTTCTTGCTATTCAAGTACACGTTACGATTTTTGTGCGAAACAAACAACATTCGGGAAAAAATGTTGCCTTGGTCAAAAATTTGTGGCGTTGCATTGCAGTTATGTGCCTCATCGAACGCAGTAGAAAAAAATTAAGTGGAATTTTAGCCTTAGTTTAATGCGCATGACCTTCTCGGAAGCGGTGCCGAGTTGTTAAACGTTGTTACCGTAACGGTACATAGCTCCTCAGGTAGAGGGGCTCTACTCGCCGCGCTAGAGACGTTTATTTAGCATTGCATATTTTCCTTATTAAAGGTTTATTTTGGTATATACATAAATATTGGTTGTCATTATTGTGAACGACTGTTTCGGTGTCATGGTAGTATTTCGGTACGACTACCGTCCTAAGGTCTCGGGTCCGATTCTCGGGTCGGGCAAAGTGATATTGGATTCTTCCATATCAGCCCGGAATCTGAAATTTGCGCCCGATATGTCGATAGGCTCGTCATACATCTGGGACGGAACTAAGTTCGGCAAAATGTGGGTTTACTAGTTCGCTAGTGCACTTCTGCCTACCCTTTCGCCGATACAGGAGTGAACTTATGTTATGTTATTATTGTGAAAATGCATTTTTTATAAAGATCGCAGGAATCAGGGATGCAGGCCGCTTCCAACAAGTCGATCTGCAAATGTTTTGGGGAGGCCCGTGTTTAGCATTAGATGTCCTATGGCTGATGATCATGGGGATAAGTACCTCTTGTATAAGAATATCAGACCTGTATTGTCATGTCCCACTGCTGGGCATGGCTACGTGGCTCGGGCCCCCTCTTCTTATTTCAATTAGCAATCTTTCTACCTGCCCTTATCCCACCTTAATATGGGGTGGGCGCATCACACTTTATCAAGCAAGTTGCAGAAAGGATTTGGCTAAGTTTTTACGACAGGCTGCCTGCCTAACATCAACCCCCTCTGAGGAATCTAGTCCCGGGCAAATTAAATTAGCAAATTCGTTTTGCCTACCCTGAGAATCGTACCCATGACCCGGTCCATAGCCCATATGCTGCCACTAGAACAAGGAGGCGACTCATTAGCAATATTACTATGCAAACATTACAACAATACAACAAACTTTCAGTATACATTCCCACAGCCTGTGGTGTCCACAACAGCTCCCAATGTTTAACATAATTACAAACACATTGCTTGTAACCTTATCTATAACTGAAAAAAGTCCACGAACGATAGGACATTATATGTGTAGGGTTCCGTGAACAAGTCTTGGATTAACGAAATAAAAAATGCAAATATTATTATTTTAATAGGGAAATAAGTTTTTTTTATAAAATAAATTTAATTGAGCATCTTATCAACAATATTCTAAGTGGTTACTTGTTTTTTTTTTATAGCAGAGACTGGCAAACGAGCTGATGTGTCTCCTGATGGTAAGTGATCTCCACCGCCCGTAGACAACCAAGACACAAAGAATCATAGGTGCGTTGCAAATCTAAAAGGAGGAAATGAAAGGAGAGGAAAAAGAGATTGAGCAAGGGAGGGGGGAAATGGGCTTGTACATATAATTTTCTCAGAGAATTGCCATTTCTCTATTTTGGTTTATACTAATTTATTTCGTTAAAATTTATATTTTAAGTGTGGAACCCCAAAAAGGACCAGGTAATATTATTTGAGAAAGTTAGCATCATAAAGGGGTGTAAGGGGTAGTGCCATAAAATGACTTTATCTTGGAACAAACGCGCCGTCCTAACTGTACATGGTTATAAATGTTAATTATCATGTACTCGCTATAATCATAGTTATAGTTAGGCACTATCAATGCATCCCGACCAAGTTTAGGTCACGTGACTTATGAGTCATACTTCTTTAGCTTTACTCGATCGAATTATTACTAGTCGCAGACCAACTAGCGTGTGACAGCCACTGACAGCTAGCTGTTGCGTTTCGACCGGTGACTCACTTATCATATCATCATCATCATCAGCCATAGGACGTCCACTGCTGAACATAGGCCTCCCCCAAAGATTTCCAGATCGACCTGTTGGAAGCGGCCTGCATCCAGCGACTTATCATATCTCCTCTTTCCAATTCCTTTTTACGCACTAAAAAGCATCAGTTCGAAATGAGTAAAGGAATAGAGATGTTGACTCGGTTTTCTTAGATACTATTAAAATTATCGAATATCTATATTTGAAAGAATGTTACAAATTCATTAAAAAGTTATATTCACATTCAAATCTGGTGGAAGGGGTAACTGTCAAACAATGAACAGCCAAGGATATGACGTCACCAGAATGTCCATTACGGTAAAGGCGTGCGAGGGTGATAGAAAATGTTTCCACTACGCGCCTTTTTTGTACATAACAAGAAATATATTCTGAAATAATTTCGATTCTGTTTTCAGAATAAGATGTCACGTAGATCTACTAAAATCAGATTTGGTTGTTGTCCTTCCCCTACACTTAATCCGTTGCATGACGGGTCATTGTGCGAGTCGTAGTATACCAGCTGGAAATAAAGCCAGTCTAACTACGACCAGAAGCGCAATATCCTCCCGATGTCTCCACAGAATCTTCGGAGGGAACCCAGTGTGTTGAGGTCTCCAGTGTTACCGGTCCTTCGTAGTTCCAGGAAGCTGTTTCGTTGATCGGCAGACGTCCCTAATTTAAATCAAAGAAACGAACGCAGTGAGAATTTGGAATTTTTTACATCGAAATTTGACTTAGTCTCTTTCTTTTCTTTTCTTTCTTTTTCTCTCTTTCTTGTCTTCTTTTACAAGAAAAACTTTGCTTAGTCTATCTGTCAGTCTCTTTTTCTTGTAAAAAATGGCTCGAACTAAGTCGAAGTTCGATTTGAAAATTCCAAATCGTTACTGAGTTCGTTTCTTTGACTCAGACTTAGTCAAAGTTCGCTCTATAGATCTCAGCCCTAGAACGTACATAATATACCTAAGTGTGGACAAAAACCAATGGTGCTTATTAAATAGTAGATAGATATTAAGAGACTGGCACTAATATTAATAAGATACTAGTATAATTTAAATATAAATTATTAGTTATGATTGTGCCATTGGCTATTAATCTATAGTATTACATACATGTATTTAATATTCTATTTATATTAACTGCTGACGGCTTTGCACTTTCAAAATATAAGAGCTATGAAAATATTAATTACAAGTATCATGTACGCAGAATTACTTGTCGTTGTTACTCATTAGTCGTAAGTAGTTAATAGCTATGTACCTATATTATAATTTACAGAAAAGATTTAAGATGTTAAGCCATCATAACGATTTTCAAGACATAGACCAAAACGAAAGACTAGCTGGTCTCTATGTTGAACCATCTCAGTTCTGAAATCTGAACCCTATTAACTATAGACTAAAGTAAAGCCAAAGTCTTTCTGCAACATAGCTTGTAAAGTGTGTTACGCTGTCCCTACATTGAAGTGAGATAAGGATATGGGAAGAAAGTCAGGATACCTCGGGAATAACTCACACGTGATTATTCAGAACTAAAAAAATCAAAAACTATGTCTGTGATAAAATCCATGTTCCGATCTTAGAGTTTCCGCAAATTCCAAATTTGAAAAAAATTAAATACAGGAAATATTCGAAATTGATTTTATTATTTAAATTGTGCGAGAATTGATCGCCTGGGATTTAAACATATCAGGACTTTTCGAGAACGGATAGTTATTGTGTCGTAATAATAGTCTGGCACTTACTACTTTCGCTTTCAATAAATTCATCTAATTTTTTATCCGTTCTCATCAATACTTGGTGCTTTCTAATTCATTATAATGACGTTTTTGTACACTAGGTAATACTATTATTTAGGTTTAATGCTTCGCGTCTCGAAACACTGCTGACGTAAAGTTGGAGCAAAAATTAAATTTATTAATTTTCGGAATATCCGGACGTGGTTTTTCAAAGAAAATAAACAAAATAGAACGTTTAATAAGCAAGTTTAAAAAAGGAAATTATATTTTTGCTGTAAGTTGCATAATATACTCGTACAGAGCAAAAAGATTTTGCTAAAGTAATTTTTGAAACATTACGTGACAAAATGTTAATAAACTATGTTTTATCTAATTTCATGAACATTTCCTGTTATATTTCGAGAATAAATAACATAAAATCATATTCACACATATTCCGTTTCCACGCAAATTATTAACAAACTAACAAATACACTAATTAATATTAGTACAATGAGATGAACTGCTACAGTAACCCCTTAAACCAAAATGCGTATTACATAATACATACATGCGTAATTTCACGCCTTTATCCCGAAGAGGTAAGCAGAGGCGAACTAAAGACCTACAGCACCCTCGCGAGGAGCTTATCGGGGGAGGAGCTTTATGTTATAGGAGGCGAATACTATTGCCATATCGGGACAAATGCCAAACTGACCTGAGTAAAAAAAATAATATCATTTTATCCGGGCATCGAACCCGAGACCTCAGAAATCCTACCATATATGTAATAGTACCGAAGCGCCCAAAAAGCATATTTAAGTACTTAGGGCCACTTGCAGCTCCGCGATAAATCTCTGTTTATCCCAAATCTTGATTTAAAGAAAGGGGTGAGGTGTAGGATAAACAGTGTTTAGGTTTATCTCTAGATTAGTAATAGCGTTGCAATTTGTCCTTAATGTACCAACTTTCAAATAAAGTATTTCAAATATGTTATCTATTTTGGCAGACAAAAAAACTTGATTTCTCAAAGCAATAAATAAGTAAAAAGAGTATTGCTCAGGTAGTCTTTTGTTTTACGATAACTTATCTTTACCGGCACCGATGATTAACCCCAGTCTGCAAATTTGGGTCGAGTATTTTTTAGAAATTAGCAAATTTTTTTACGGGAATATGGTTTCTGAGAATTCTACAAGCGGCAGGTCGTGCACATTGTTCAGTTTGGAAATAAGCAGAAGCTAAAACTGTGGCTTTTGTATGAAAGGGGTTACTTTTTAATATTTTACTTTAATAACTTGGCTTCTATGTTTAAATTGAATAAACAAACACCCCATTCAATATTGTTTTCATTTATTTGATTAATAGAACATTAAAGTATTGTTATTACATACTACCAGAATAGGTAATCGCTTTGTGAAAATTTGTATTAGCAATCTTTCTTTCTACCTGCCCTTATCCCACCTTAATGTCGGGTCGGCGCAACACACTTTTTCAAGTTGCCGAAAGAATTTGGCTAGGTTTTTACTAATTGCCTGCCTGACGGCAAATCCTCCAAATAGAAAATTCGTTTTGCTCGACCTGGGAATCGAACTCACGGCCTCCCGGTTAACAGCCCATATATGCTACTAGACAAAGGAGGCGACATATATGGGCTGGAATTATCCAGCTCATTAGGTCTTCCTGGCTGGCTATCAATATTTTGTAATTTTACAACAGACGGGTAAATGCATTTTAAGGGTTCTTGGAATCACCTCACCGTGTAATATTATTTGTGATATGATCATTACAAAAATCGCCTCTTTGTTCTAGTGGCAGTGTATATGGGCTGTGAACCGGGTGAGGTTCTGGGTTTAAACCCCAAGTCGGGCAAAGCTATTTTTCAAAATACTACAACATAGTTAAAATCACAAGATTAAAAACTTAACGGACCGATTTCAAATGTTTTCCGATCGTGACTAAATTTATATAGGACCCTTGAAATAAGCTCTATCGAACATATAAAAGTTTTTGAAAATCAGTCCACATTTTGGCGGAGATATCTAGTAATCGAGTCAAAGGTTAGAATGCGACGTATAAAACTAACAAAATACATAAGCTCACGCCTATATCCCCGAAGGGGTAAGCACAGGCGCACTAGCGAACTAGTACACCCACATTTCGCCGAGCTTAGTTCCGTCCCAGATGTGATAGGGGGCGAGCCTGTCGCCATATCGGGCACAAATTCCAGACTCCGGGCAGATATGGAAAAGTCCAATATCACTTTACCCGACCCGGGGATCGAACCCGAGACCTCAAGACGGCAGTCGTACCGAAATACAACCATGCCACCGAGGCAGTCTATACTAACAAAATATAAGTCAATATTTGGAGAGTAAAATTAGCGTGCCGTCTTTAACGGACCTTACCTGTCGTCTGTAGCTGTAAATCATACCCATAATCCAGTTCTTCCACTAAATTCTTGATCAACAAGTATACTGGAATAAAAAACAAAGGCCCCGAGGGTAACTCATAAATCGCGCGCAATAGAGTCATTAGCCAGGGGCGGACTCCACCCACCGAATAATTAAAAACAAATAAACCCGACACGGATTAGCTTATCGGCCTCCATCTAACACTCATTTTATAGTAGTTTTAAATAGTAGCCGATTTATTATAATTACTGTATTAAATCAGAAAAATTGTTTCAAAGTTTTGATTGTTTCGGTTCGTTAAAGCGAGAAGAGACAAATTATTACGTTTTTTAACTTTTAAGTGAGGTTAAAGAAATTTGTTAAATGAAAAGTGACTGTGGTAACATAAGCTCAACCGTATCCCCAAAGAGGTAGGCAGAGGCGCTGGCGAACTAGAACACCCACATTTCGCCGAGCTTAGTTCCGTCCCAGATGTGATAGGTGACGATCCTAACACCGTATTGGGCACAAATTCGAGACTCCGGGCTCATATGGATAAATCCAATATCACTTTGCCAGACCCGGGGATCAAACCCGAGACCTCAGGATAGTAGTTGTACCGAATCACTGTGGTGGCGTGGTGGTATTTTGGATTTTTCCATATCAGCCCTGAGTCTGGAATTTGTGCCCGCTATGGCGATAGGCTCGCCACCTATCACATCTGGGACGGAACTAAGCTCGGCGAAATGTGGGTGTTCGCTAGTGCGTCTCTGCCTACCCCTTCGGGGATACAGGCGTGAGCTTATGTTATGTTATGTATATAAAAATCCTTGACAAGTGCGAGTCGAAACTGCGCGCTATGAGTTCCGCAGTATCCCTAAATTTTAACTTATTGTTTTTAACTAGTATTAATGAGACATTATCTAGTAAGTTAACTCATATTTTGTGGACATTTAAAGGACTGAGCTTAAGCTAAATAATCTAGGATCAAGTGGTTCTTGGGGATAACCCCATAGTCATAAGACTACGGTTACAATTTTGCTCCATTAATTTATAGAACCAACTGCAAAATTATTTGTTTGAATACTAAACGAATACAAATAAGTACATGCCTATTTGGAAAGGCCGAATGTAGACACTTTTACCGTCAATATAATTACGCCGGCTCGACTAGATAACCACTGTCTTAAAGAAAACCGGCGTGAGTATCAGCTTGCTTGCATCTTCGTTCGATGAATGAGATTTCTGAAGGCCCAAATACCACCACCTCTACCTTATCCCTATTCCTTTCCTTTTTATAGTAGTCAGTAGCTTGACTGCGTCCCTGACAATGCCGATTTCTATCGATAACGGTAATCACTAGCACTTATCATCAGGTGGACAGTGGATGTTCTGCTCGTTTGTCTTCATAACTTAATAACAAATACACCTATGCCAAGCAGTGACGTCAATAGATATATGGATCAGGGTAGGCAAAAACTTACAAAATTATTTTCTTCAACTATTAACCTCACTATCATCATCATCATCCTCGTGTCGATTAAAAATATATACCGAGCGATGCTATTTTTTGAAAATGGCTTTTAGTCATTTACATACGTTATTTTATAGACAGCGTCAGTGGCGCAGCGGGCGAGTAGACGGCTGTGAAGCGACAGGCCTCGGGTTCGGTTCCCGCATTGAGACCAATGTTTGTATAGCCCACAGATATTTTTTTCAAGTCTGGGTGTTGTGAGAACGAAAGTCTCTCATAGTATCTGACACCCACGAGACAGGTTATACCTAGTGTGAGGTCAGGACTAGGTGTGCGACTGTTGGGTGTATTTATTATTATGATTATTATATTATTTGGGTAAATAGCATACTGTCAGGGTAGACAGTGTCTTTTTGTCTATATGGACTGCACGCCACTGATTCCAAACAAAAAACAGTTTGAAATTAATAAAATTACTATATAGATTATGAAACGAAAAACACATGTTTACTACGTTTTTTGTCGTACTTAGACGTACACTTTTATTTGCTACCGTCATTCAATATAATGAGATACTAGTGTATTTGTATATTTACTCAGTTTAAAATCGTCGATGAAATATTACGTTCATTAATTTTAATTGATCAAGGTCGATACATAAATATTTCCCGCTTACGTGATATTACGTTATAACATGGATAAAGGAATTATAAAACTGAGGTCAAAATATCTTAGAATGTGATAACTCAATGAAATAATTGTAATTGCACTCGTATGAATGGCAGCCTGGTTGGGTAGTTTGCTATGACTATGAGCATTATTCAAAGGTGGACAAGGTGGACCGACGACCTGATAAAGGTCGCAGGAAGTCGCTGGATGCGGCCTGCCTGCCTGATCCAGCGACTTCTTGCTTCCAACAGGTCGATCTGGAAATCTTTGGGGGAGGCCTATGTTCAGCAGTGGACGTCCTATGGCGGATGATGATGATGATGATGAGCATTATGGGTCTTACTTATAAAAACAGTTTAACTGAGCAAATGGTAAAGAATAGCCTGTCCCTTTTATTTTCAATGTGATACAAGGAAAAGACGTGACTGAATAATCTTAGCCATTTGCTCAGCTAAGCTGTTTTTAAGTAAGGCCCAATGTAGTCAACAAAGTTACATAGTAACATCTGTTACCCCGAAGGGATAGGCAGAGGCGAACTAGCGAACTAATACACCCGCAGTAACACCAAGGTAAATGGAGTTTGTAACTACTTTATTATTTTGTATATAGGCCATTACTTATACAAAAATTATATTATGGGTGCTTCTTATCTTTAAGAATATTTTGTCACTTTTTTCCTAGCGTCATTGTTTGAAAACGGAGGGACAAACTAGTTTTAAAGTTTAAAATCGGGTAATTAATTTTATAAGGGACATAATGTGAAGCTGTCGTCATTTATGAATGATACTTTTTTTCCAGATATTAAGATTAGCAAGATTGGGCCAGCTCGGACGGGGCAATAGCACTGTTTCACAGAAAACCAACGATCACATAAACCTTGTTCAGATACATTAGACATAATGTACTAGAGATATTGTATGTAATACGAAATCAGTATATTACGCATTAAACATGTTTATGCGACTTTGTTTTTGATGAATTAAGAAAGTAAGAAAGAAATAAACTTTATTATGCATACAAACAGACTCAAGCCTGTATCAAAGAAGAGGCAGGCAGAGGCGCACTAGCCAATTAGTACCAACACCCACATTTCGCCGATCTTAGTTCCGTCTCAGATGTGATAGGGGGCGAGCTTATCGCCATATAGGGCACAAATTCCAAAATTATTTTTTTTTAATAATAATATGTTATAAAAAAAGCAGCGATAGCTCACTTGGGAATAGTAGACTGCTGAGACGAGTGCCGGAGTTTCGAGACCAACCCCAAAATGGATCGTACACCTCTGAATTTTCTACGTTAAGTGTGTTTTCTTTGTGAATTATAATTGTGAAGGAAAATATTGTGAGGAACGCTGCACATCCGAGAATTTCTCCAGAAGAATTTCGAAGGTATATGAAGTCTACCAACCCGCATTAGGCTAGCGTGGTAGACTAAGTCCTAACCCCTCTCATTAGTAGAGGAGGCCCGTGCCGAGCAAGCAGTGGGGCAGTAATATTACAGGACTAATATTATTATGATCATAAAAAAAATATTTGACGAAAAATTTCTGCATTTATTCCGACTCTGCCTTTAGGAATAACAGGAGTGATTGTGAATTTACTGTCTTATTTCAATGATTTGTAGCTCAAGACTTAGGCCGGCCCTGTGTTTGCGTGGGAAGACAAGTATCCATGCATTCAAATTCAAAAACATTACAAATGCGACCCGTGTAACGCGGCGCCGGCTACTGTCAGCTTGACAGCCAAACTGTCGACTGTCATTTGTTTTAATGTAATCAAAAGTCAATTTTTTAAGGCGTACAGATAATAAGGCTCAATTGCACCACTATTATTAACCTAGAGTTAGTCCTAACCGCAAGTTAAGTTACATGTCATTCATACATTTTCTGTCAATTTAGCTTGCGGTTAGGACTAACTCTAGGTTAATAATAGTGGTGCAATTGAGCCTAAGTGAGCGGAGTACACCCGGTAAACATCGACGCGCTTATTGAGCTTGTTCCAAGGTATAGCGTGGCAATACTATCTAATATGTATGACGCCACTAAGAAATTAAGTGCTGTATAATAATTAATATAATAGAAATGACATAATTAATATAAGATAAATAATAGAAGTTTTAGCTATGCGATCATTGTGATACACACTATTGATACACATAAAGAATAATAAATTAATATACAAGTGTTTCATAAAATTGGTATCAATAATAACTTAAAGAGAGGATGGCTAGCAATATAGTGGTAAAGTTTAAAATGTAGTAAGGCTCATAGTTTTCGAATAATTATAATGGACACTTGAATTTGTGAGGGAAAATAAATTTCCTTGGTCATTGGGTCAGCTGCCTGCAGGAAATTTGCAAACTACTTATGGGGTAATTAATTATTTGTACATCAAGCTATGTGCAATTGTTATTGGTACCAACTTCATGAAACACCCGGTATAACAAATGTTCTGGGTCTTCTGGGTAGGTAAGGTTCTCATTAAAGAAATTACTAATTTATATATTTTCCGTAGATAAAACTATTTTTGTTCCGAATTTGATCAGAGGTAAACATTTTGCCAATCTATAGGTAATCTTATAAGGCAGTTAAGTATTTATGTTTGACATCGATTGCCGTTTTAAGATAAGGTGTACCAGAATTGGATTTATACACTCGTTATAAATCATATTTTATGGACATATTGTCCTTTCTTTAGCCTAAATAGAATGAAGTATTATTATTTTTTCTATTCTAACTTGGAGGATATGTGAATGCCTTCCCAATCATAGTATAGAAAACTACCTGCCTCGGTGGCGAATTGGTATTGCGATATGACTATCGTCCTGAGGTCTCGGGTTCAATCTCCGGGTAGGGTACCCGTTCCCGAATATAACGCATGTGCCAGCCATCGACCTCCTCAACCATGTTGCAGGTAGTGATCAAACCGGCACATGACGCCGCCACAAGCACTGGAATTAAGCACCTCCTTTTTTTCTCAGTTCAAACACTCGTGTCCAAAATGTTAAGGAAATGAATAAATTGAGCATATGAGTTCCATAAAACACAACACATTAATGGCGGAGGCTCGAGGGCCGTACGAGTGTTTGTACAATTTTTGTGTAAAGGATACTCGAGCCACAAGACGCGTCGGCGCCGCCAACCAAAATATGGTTTCGTAAAAGTTATGTTATGTCTGTAAATATAATACTGATGGACACTGGTGGCTGGTAAATGGTAATATTAAATGATATTGCACTATTTTCTTTATTATAATAATAATATTAGCCCTGTAATATTACTGTCCCACTGCTGGGCACGGGCCTCCTATACTAATGAGAGGGGTTAGGCCTTAATCTACCACGCTGTCCTTCTGCGGGTTGATAGACTTCACATACCTTCGAAATTCCTGTGAAGAAATTCTCGGGTATGCAGGTTTCCTCACGATGTTTTCCTTCACCGTTATAGCAAGCGATATTTCACAATGAAAATACACTTAACATAGAAAAGTCAGAGGTGTATGCTCCATTTTGGGGTTGGTCTCGAACCTCCGACACTTGTCTCGGCAGTCCGTACCATTCCCAACTGAGCTATCGCTGCTACCCTATTTTCTTTATTACCCGTCTGGTTTTTAGAAATGGAGCATTATTTTGTAGACAATTTAAATCAAAATACAGTGTTTAGGAGTAACCAACCAACGTACCACATCCAAAACCCAAAGGGTGGTTGACGTCAGGCAGGCAGCCGGTCGTAACAGCTGAGCCAAATCCTTTCTGCAACATGCTTGAAAAGTGTGTTGCGCGGACCCCACACTAAGGTGGAATAAGGCAGGTAAAAGCGAGAAGAGTACATAATCAAAGATATGCAAATTAAATGAAAATTTTAAACCGGCAAATCCCGGGTTGGCAAAGCTACTTTTCTAATACAATTTACCTAGAACTGGAGTCTGGACCCCTGAGGGGGTTGACGCAAGCAGGCAGCCATAAACCATAGACAATTAAAACAAGTACTTAAAGTGGTAGAGCCACGCTGTAGACAGTAACGTCTATAGCACGAATGGGCCGGCTCGACCGGTTAGATACCACTGTCTCACAGAAAACCGACGTAAAGTGGCAGCTTGCTGTCGCGTTTCGTTCGGTGAGTGAGATTTCCGGTGGCCCATTTCCCCACTCCCTTTCCCAATCCTTTTCCCTCCCCTTCCATTCCCTCCTTTTAGGTTGGCAACGCAGCCATGATTCTTTTTGTGTCTTGGGTGTCTATGGGTGGCGGAGATCACTTACCATCAGGTGACCCATCTACTCGTTTGCCAATCTCTGCTATAAAAAAAAAAAAAAAAAAAGTACAGTAAGAATTTTCACGAGATGTTATATATAAATAAACAAATAAAATAACATATTATATTTCATCTTGTTTCGTCTTGCTAGCCAAAGTTTATTAAAATATGCATCATACTTTCATTTTTTAGCACCAATAGATTCTGAGTAAAACAGCTGTGACATACGGACAGACAGATCGGCATGACGAAATTCTAGAAGTACCGGAGCCATTTGGAACCCTAAAAAGTCCGAAGCCACAAACAACAACTAGTTTTACATAATGTCAAGAAATGTACACGCGAATTAACTTAGTTCGCTAGCACATGATTGTTAAGGTGTCACATTCCAAACTTTTCGGTAGCACTAATCTTATAGACCCTTACATAAGTACTTACGGACGAATTCTCAGACTTGTGAACGTGTTGCCTAACTGTTTGACCTTGAAACTTACCCCTTATCACACCTACACTACAAAGGTAATTAACTCTGTAGGTGGTATTTTCAGATATTATAATTCATAATGAATGTTTACAATTGGACCGTGTTGTGCAGACATGATCCAAACTACAAAAAAAAGTTTTTTTTATTGATGCCAATGTTGGCATCATGTGTTCTGATCGTGTGATCTAAACCATTAATAGACCATATTAGTGTAAAAAAATGTTTTTTTTGTGGGTTGGATCATTTCTGCACAACACGATCCAATTGAGTTGTATAACTTAATTACATTACATTAGTCGCATCATTTATTGATTTATATACTTTATTGTACACCATGCAACATAAATGCAGGCCGCTTCCAATAGGTCGATCTGGAAATCTTTAGGGGAGGCCTATGTCCAGCTATGTCCAGCAGTAGACGTCCTATGACTGATGATTATGATGATGATGATGGTGATGATGATGATGATAATGATGATGACGATACAACATAAAAGGACTAATAAGCTAAGGTAAATCTATCGCTATCAGCGATTTCTTCCAGACAACCTTTGGATGGACCGGAATGAATCATTCTACTTCTTTTAAAAAAAATGGCTTCCTCGCATTTGTGATGTTTCTGCCAATGTCAAGATTGGATCAGCAAGGTTAAAATTACAGAAAAATATGGTATGTTGGGTCCACCTTGAAGTAGGATAAGGGTAGAAGCATTTTTATATATCTATATAAAAATGTATAAACAATCTTAAATAATGCCACACGGCATGGTATTCCCAATTCCTTTTACCTCCCCTTCCATTTCCTCCTTTTAGGTTGGCAATGCACCCCATGATTCTTTTTGTGTCTTGGGTGTCTATGGGCGGTGGAGATCACTTACCGTCAGGTAAACTATCTGCTCGTTTGCCAGTCTCTGCTATAAAAAATATAATCTCTAAGGTCGATCCCTTATTACTGATCACGATCACGATCACCCTTTGTCATCCAGCGGTTTGTTAGGCCTTTCCACTTGTTGCGATCCGTAGCTACTCGGACTACTTCTATAACTTTATTATTTACAGTACAAGAAAAAAGGCTTTTAAAATAATGTTATTCACGGGTTAACTTACGTTTGATCCATAAGTTAATAATAAGTTGAGGAAAATTTCACAAACACTTATTTTTTCAATTTCACACTTGTAATGTAAAGTGATAGGTAGTCCAAACTAGCAAACTATTCCCCGAGTAACAACCATGTTAGTGTTAGTACACGGCTGTTACCGAATTAATTTATTGAACGGTCTGCGATAACGGTACCTCTGAAGACTCTTCTGCCAGTCACACAATCCACACTATCTGATCATAGAAACTCACAACTACAAGCCACTGACAAAGGAATTTGCACTCTATCCATTACACAATAAAATACATCTTCACCTGTACGAGTGTGTATATCGGATATATGGACCTGATGCAGCACGCAGTAAATAAACAGTCGATACTGACTACACATCATTACATCAAAGAGATGAATAGCCATTGTGACGGGACATTGCACTTTATGTCACAACAAGTAAGTGTTAAAATCAAATGTGTGCGGAGAAGTTTCTTCGAAGAGTGGGTTAGTGGGAGCGAGCGGAGTCAGGTCAAACGGTTAGCAAACAACTAAGAACGGATTCGTCTTGGTCCATATTTGTACCGTGAAATGGTTGCAAAAGCGCGAGGTCCTACCACTACACAATCATGTCTCAAGCGTGTTTTACTGAAAGTAGTAATGCTATTTAAATTACTATTCGCAAGCAAAATGGATTTGTTTCTAATTAAATAAGTGTAGTTATGTACAACTATTGATCCATTGAATTGTCACTAACAATGTCCTCAAGAGTAATTAGACGTTCTTCTAGGCCTGCTAACAAAAACCAGTGTAAAACAAAACAAAATTATACAAACAACAGAGCGTAAAGTGGGATTGTTGTTATCGCCTAACAAAACAACTCGGAAGCGTCCAGATCAAACCCAAAAATAATCGCCCATCAATCAACCGTCCGATTTGCAACAAAAAACTCTTTGTGAGAACAAAACCGCCTGTAATTGGCGCGGGGGTTAAAAAACAATAGTAGAAATTTATAACGAGACGAACACAGAAATCATTCTATTTAGTGCGAAATTATAACGTTTTAAACTGGGCGTTTAGGTGATTTGTACGAGTCTAATGGTCGGGTATTACGTAAGTGGGCCGCCGCGGGACGGAAAAGTGCGCCGCAATCTATTAGCCGCACAAAAAATGAGCTTAATTTCACACCTGTTTACCTTTAATTCCATAATGATGCGGGAGCGATGGGCTTTTTGCACGCGCTCCCGAGTTCGGTTCACTATCACTTATTTGAACACAACATTCGAATGGAGAAATTCATTATGAACATCACGAAATCGACAACGGTTTCTTTTATATCAATTTTGTCTATTAGTGCATTTCGAACCTATTCGAATCTCGAATGGTTTTCATTTAGTTGTCATTGTCGCTGAGTTTCGAATGGATAAAGATTGGATTTATTAGGACGAGCAACGGGTGTCTTGGCGCGTGGTGGTATGACGGGTTTGTTGTACTGAGGTACACAGGTACTCAGTGATCAGGTGAGGGTATGAGGTGGTCAGGCGGAGTGACGTCATGTCGTGGGTGCCGACACGTCGCCGTCACGCTCCACAAACAGCGAGGTTAACGCAGCCTTGACGCGGTCCGCGCCGCCCCACATTGCGCACCCGCTCAGAACCGAAGTCGTTTTTCAAGCAAATATCACATCTCAGCATTGAGGTGCCTTCAATCATCAGATACTTCCGGCTAGCAACTTTACTCACAAACTCAAGAATACTGAAATATTTCTTCAAAGTGCATGATATATTCACAAGGTACACTCTTAATGCAATAATGCTATAAAATTGCTTTAGAAGTTCCTTTCAAAACGAAATTATTAAAAAAAAATATATTCTTATATAATATATAGACATTTGCCGGTACGTGGTCTTTACTCGAGAACTTTTCTGCCCCATCGGCTATCAATTCTACGAGCTATGTGCCTTGCCCACTGCCACTTCAACTTGCTAATCCTCTGGGCTAGGACCTACAATGTGGACCGACGACCTGATAAAGGTCGCAGGAACTCGCTGGATGCAGGTCGCTTTCAACAGGTCAATCTGGAAATCATTGGGGGAGGCCTATGTCCAGCAGTAGACGACCTATGGCTGATGATGATGATGATGATATAGACCTTTGTGATAAAGACTATATTGCACCAATTTAAAAAGTTAAACCTGCTAATTGAACAAGCAAATAAATATCCACAAAGAAGAAAGCATTTTACATAATAGCCGTCTATTACGAGGTGGTTACATTTACATACAATTTACTCAAACACCGTCATTTCGTCGCCCTCAATGCAATATATCATTAGAGCGTCCATTAGCAAAAAATATCCCTGACAATCACGTTCTGATTGAATCGTCAAGTAGCTTAAAACAAAAAGCGATAGTTGTAAACAATTCCCGAAATTCCAGAAATGTTTTGACGTGTTTGAAAAGATGTCCTGGTACGGAGCATAGCTAATCAGGCGGACGATGGCCGAAACAATGGTGTCAGCGTGAAAGGCTCATAAAACTACGGGCCCAGTAAAACCCTGTCCAAAATATTTACAGCGCGTGACAAACACTCCGCGCCTTTGTCTCGCAAGGATAGTCTCGGCCATTCGCCACGGTTAATCTTCGGAGTGCGTTGCAACGGACATCTGCGATGTTACACTCGATTGAAACAAGAATCGATTTTAAAACAAACGTTTTTCTACATTTCCATTATAACGTTGACATATATTCAAAAAACCGGCCAAGTGCGAGGCGGACTCGCGCACCGCGTTGTATGCAACGCGTTATATACCTACAAGTTTGTATGCAAACTTGTAGGTATATAATGAATTTCGCAATTTTTCCTTTATCTATGCTATAAGACGTTGCTTCGTACCATTTCAAGATTCTGAGTTCACAGGAAGTACCCTGTAGGTTTTGATTCCCTTGCGAGTGCCGAAAATTTGCGGCATTAACGGCAGTATCTTTTGATTGCGTTGGCTTAGAAGTTTAATTTTTTCACAGCTCCAAGGGACAGTAGACCTGAGTATTTGACATAAATTTCAGCTTGATACCTCCACGCGTTCCTGAGAAAAAGGGTCATAACAGACAGACAGACGTACAACAAAATGATCCTATAAGGTTTTTTTTGAGGTACGGAACCTTAAAAACATCGAAAAACTACTCATGAATCGCGAATGATGATTTCAAGCGAAACGTATTTAAAATTGAAAATATAGACGTGGAAAATTAAATATTACAAAAACCAAACATCGATTGGTGTTATAAAAAATAATATTTCCATTTGCAAGATTTTTACTAGTTATTGTTGTTTTTCAAGCTCTTTACGATTGAAGGCACGTGCCGTCACATAAAAGTTATGATATCGAACGATCTCGGATCGAACCATCGATGCTTATCTCGAATTAAAAGAAATAAAACACCTTTCGATTCTTGTACGTTTTACTTCGCGTTGTTAACTATAAAATACCCGATATCTGTGAAAGTTCACACAACAATTTAGGTTTTTAACACCGGCCTGCCACCGCATTGAGTCTCATTAGGCTGTGTTTGGGCGCTGCCTGTGTCCTCGCCTTGTCGCTAATCATTTTATTGTTTTCACGAATTATTGGAAATTACGTAGGCATGTGGGGAATGCCTTATCTCTTATAGCACAAGGAAGACATAAATATTTTTATTGTGTTCACAGTTGTGTCTAACGGATTAAACAGCTGCATCGTACTATACAGTACTTGGTGGATACGGTACACAAGCACAAAGTCCTCAAGGATCAATGTATTAAAACTAAGGCTGAGATCTATAGAGCGAACTTCGACTAAGTTTAATTTTTTTTTTATAGCTGAGATTGGCAAACGAGCAGATGGGTCACTTGATGGTAAGTGATCTCCACCGCCCATAGACACCCAAGACACAAAAAGAATCATGGGTGAGTTGGCAACCTAAAAGGAGGGAATGGAAGGGGAGGGAAAAGGATTGGGAAAGGGAGTGAGGAAATGGGCCACCGGAAATCTCACTCACCGAACGAAACGTGACAACAAGCCGCCACTTTACTTCGGTTTTCTGTGAGACAGTGGTATCTAACCGGTAGAGCCGCCCATTCCTGCTATAGACGTTACTGTCTACAGCGTGGCTCTACCACTTGAAAAAGTCAAAATAACAAAGTCAGTGAAGATTTGGATTCATTTTTTCCAAGAAAATCTTTGCTTAGTCTGTCTTGACTCTGATTGACAGACAGACTCAGCAAAGATTTCGATTCCCGAAATAAATGTTTTTATGATCCACAAATATTTATTTGAGGTCTGGATATTGTTTCGAATCGATGGAAGGAAATGGATGCGATTGGATAGCAATCATCGCATTTATGCTAAGATCCTGCCATAGTGGCTCGATGCGGCGAGACGCGTTCCCGAGTTACTCTCGACTGCGTCATACCATCAAATTTCCGTGTAGTTGTGTAGTTCCGTGTAGTGTTTCGCTGTCAGAATAAAATAAAATGTTTCCTTAAGAGCCGAATGCGCTAAAAACATAAATATCAGCATCTATAATCAAAATGCCAATGTAGAAAATCTTAATACAGTATTCCACTTAACACATTACCAAATCGTAGCCAATAACTAGGTTAACCGACATACTATCACACACAATCTAAAAACTGTAAGCAATCGCTTCTATAATATTTATCACAAATCAAACATTTCATCATAGACAATTTTCCTTCTCGTATACTCTTGTAAAAAAACGACCTCCATCTCGAATGTCATTTGCACGGCGTGCCGTTGAAAAAGCAATTATTTCAATATCTAGCCCGAGCACCCAGCGCTCGGCAAAAACAGAACCGAGCACGAGCGCCGTGACTGAACTGAGACCGGTTGTAAGAAAGTTTGGAGACGACGCGAAGGACACCGGGCACCGTCCGTATCGGTTGTCCACTGTGATTGACTCGGCGTTACTGTTTTTTACGAGCGTGTATGGAATGTTCGATTCTATAGACATGTAAAGTAGGTACTATGGGCATTACTTATAAAAACATTTTAGTTAAGCAAATGGCTAAGAATAGCCTGTCACTTTTTTCCTTGTGTCACATTTTTTGAAAATAAAAGGGACAGACTATTCTCAGCTTTTTGCTCAGCTAAAATGTTTTTATATGTAACGCCCTATGTATCTATAAAGCCGCGTCTCCTGCACTAAAACATTACATAAAACACCTACACAAAACATGGTTTCGCTACATATTTTTATCTATGGTCCATTATTCTATGAGGAGAGAGCGAAAATCATTGTTTTGTGTATGTGGTTTTGGGTTTTATTTCGAGAAAAACAGGTGCAGGAGACGCGCCGCGATAGACTGCCTTGATGGCGTAGTTGTATTTCGGTACGATTACTGCCTTGAGGTCTGGGGTTGGATCCCTGTGTCGCGCAAAGTGATATTGTTTTTTTTCAATATCAGCCCGGAATCTGGAATTTGCCCAATATGATGATAGGTTCGCCCTCTATCGTACGTGGGACGGAACTAAACTCGACGAAATGTGGGTTCTAGTTCGTTAGTGCGACTCTGCCTACCCCTTCGGGGTTATGTTGTATATATGTTAAGTTTTATAGATACCAGGTATAACAAATAGTTGTATCGGTCTTCCGCCTCATTTTGAAGGTGGGCCTAACTATTATGGTGGAGATTGGTTTTGCCTAACGGGCTAAAGAAGGCGCGTGCTTAGCAGTGTAATAACAGTGTATATTATACAGGTTTCTGGTACACATTTTCTGGGGTTATAAATTGCATTTTACTCCTGTAAATTCACGTTATAAAGGTATCGACTGTTTTCTTAATGAAGGCTTATTTTGTATTCGTTTTTTTTTTAATTATAGAATTGATGCTCAGCATACATATATCTTAATTTCAGAAAACGTGAAGAAATTACATTCAATTGATCAAATGCAGAACATTAGTTTTGACAGCCCAGCAAAACGCTGAGATTCTGATTTGGAACGTTTTTATCTAAAATTAATTTTGACTTGACGTTGAATTTGACATAGGTGTTTAGTTATTCTTTGGCATTCATCCTCGAGAATACGAGCGTAAGATCACACATGAAACTGTAGTACAAGTGGTACCTTGTCACTCCGATTTCTTAAAAATGAATAATAATTTATGAGTTTCTGCAACGCATAATTCTTTTTTTGAATTTTGTATAAACGAACAAACACCAATAATCTAGCTTCCGCTGATCAATTATATTTTTTGTCCTTTAAAAAACAAGTCTCGCTTACAAGGTTTACTGGCCGATTAGACACGTAGAATGATAAATAATATTTTACAAGCGCAAACCGCAAATCATTTTATGATAGTAATGCATTATTGCGTTAGACTTGTGCCTTTGCCGCTGTCTCTCGTTTATTAAATAGGTCAAAATTTATCGTAGTTGAATTGAATAATCAATCATTTACTGATCAAATAGTGTAAGTTTATTGTAAAATGATCTAATAAATATAGAACCTATAATGTCGTAAGATATCACGAGGATAATAATCACCTGTACCAATGGGCAGTTTTCTCGAGTATTTAAATATTCTGGGTCAGTAAATCCAACCATCTCACGCATACAGTAGGCCAATCATGAGTTTTTTTTGACATTGCTCGCTAGCGACTCCGTAAAATATTTGTATGACAAACACCCGAACGCCTCTTGCGGTTACGCGGGGAACTGAAGTTTTCCATACAAATATTTTACGTCCTCGCTCGCGTAAATACGTGCAACAAACTGCGGCCTGAGCAGGAAAATTTCTGACAACCGTAAATGTATTCGAACTCGATGCGCGTCTATGAAATTTGTATGAAATATTAACCAAACGTCATCAGTGCGCAGCGAACTCGAATACATTTACATTTACATTAGTTTTTCGTGCTCGGGCTACTGATGGTTGAGCAACTGTTCTCCTGGGCTGAGAGGCATGTAAAACAGTATATTACAACTTTATAAATCTGTTGCTGCTGGTCGTAGTATTTATATCTGCCCGGTTACCGACCAGCGTACATAATATATCGTTAAAACTTACTCTAGTGACCCACACAAATTGTGTAAATGCAGGATCAACCAGTATCCAGTTCTTCCGACGATCTTGTAACACGACTTGATGGTAACTTGGAACGGTATAAGGGAGCATCCTTGTTTGCCTGTCCTATTGCATAGGTCTCACTTTGCTTCTTATAAGTATGAAGACGCAATGTATTGTAATGTAATGTAAGCAACCGATAAACTGTTTGTTTTTTTGCACTGCTTACCATCAAGTGTTGTAGTCACTTTGCTGTGCTCTGATAAAAAAGTTTATTTATTTATTTTCAAGGTACACCCACAGCACTACATATTACAAACATTATCAATTCTATATATAAGTAGGTACATTTCTGATATGTGCGCTAAACAGGGGCATACACAGCATTTACCAAAAGACAACATATTACAACTAAAAAGTTATAATATTATGAATCCAATACATTGAAATAAAATTACTTTTACGGATTTTATCACGATTTGGTTTAAATACTGATTTCTTAAGTTTACGTGAATATTATACATTGAAATAAAACTATTCTTACGGATTCTATCACGATTAGGTTTTAATTATTATTCCCGACGTTTCGAAGGCTTTGCAGTCTTCGTTGTCACGGGTCAGAATCGTGATAGAATCCGTAAGAATAGTTTTATTTCGATTTGGTTTAATTTTTATAAAAAAAAACGAAGACTGCAAAGCCTTCGAAACGTCGGGAATAAAAATTAAAACCAAATCGTGATAAAATCCGTAAAAGTAATTTTATTTCAATGTATTGGATTAAAATTACTTTTACGGATATTGAATAGCATTCGCGTAAACTTAAGAAATCAGAATCCAATACATAATAATATTAGCCCTGTAATAATATTGTCCCACGGCTGGGCACGGGCCTCTCCTACCAATGAGAGGGGTTAGGCTTTAGTCTACCACGCCGGCCTAATGCGGGTTGGTAGACTTCACATGCCTTCGAAATGATTTTGAAGAATTTTGTCAAGTATGCAGGTTTCCTCACAATGTTTTCCTTCACCACTAAAGCAAGCGATAATTCACAATGAAAATACACTTAACCTAGAAAAGTTAGACGTGTATGCTCTTTTCGGGCTTGGTCTCAAACCTCCGACACTCGTCTCGGCAGTCCGCACCATTCTTAACTGAGCTATTAATCTAATCCAATACATACATATGTAAAATAAATACCACTGAATATGTAATTTTACTAAAGATTAAAGCAACAATTAAAGCTTCCAGTGTTTACAGTAATAAGTACTGTGACCGCGAGGTGTCCGCTTTTCGTGAAGTGGCAAACATGTGTGAGTATCACTCGTGTTACTCTATTGACAATACATTGACATGGAGTGGTCGGGTCCACCACGTCTCTACCATTTGCTCGTACTTCCCTATACTACGGTGCATTTATAATGTTCTAGTTCGCTAGGGCGCCTGTGCCTACCCCTTCGGGGATACAGGCGTGAGCTTGTGTTAAGTTATTTCTAATAACATAACATCAAGTGTCTCTGTGGCATCGTTTTTAATATCTCAAATCTTAATATAGTTTAGAACAAGATTTTTGTAAAAATTAAGTTTAATCACTCATGAGTCATCTGACATGTGATGCTCGAATACTGAAAAGCTACTCTCAATTTAGGATCGTCTTATGTCATTTTAGGCCACCTTATCTAACGAAATTGTATGGTGCATATTGCATTATAATGTAGGTAAATTACCGTTAAAGTTAAATAGCGTTTCTATATTCGTGGTCAGTATCAGTTTGTAACAATAAATAAAAACATAGATAATAAAAAAACTAAATATTATATGTATGAAAAAGCCAGTAGTAGGGGCCAATACCACAAACGAATAATAGGGATGGGACATAAGTGTGTCGCTCGCCAATCGGCATTGATGTCTGCGCCTTGCAAGTTCTGTCTTAGAGATAAAGGCCGTATGCAACCGGTGACATTGGACAGGTGAATTCTAGATATTCACTTAACTGTACATAACAGTTTGTTCCTTATTTTCATCAAGATAAATTCTAAATTAATATTTTACATGATATTTAAGAACCGTTATGTTTCTGTTTCTAAAATGGCAAGGGTTGGCTTAGACTCAAAAGTTAGTCAACTTAAGTTTTATAAAAATTAATATTATAATTAAGAAAATACGCAAAGTCCTATTTATTGATTTCTAACATTGTTTCAGTACTTTATAGACATTTCGCAGGTATATAAAACATTTTCTTTGTTAAAATGGAAACCAATTTATTTGATGATAAGGAAACTTGAATTAAATAAAAGCTTAATTTTGAGAACTAACCAGAAACCAGTTTAATTTAAACTAAATTATTTCTCGCCAAGTGCAAGTTCAATTCTGGGAAAACAGCATTTGAAAATCCAAACGTCATTAAAATGTAACTTTCAATGTGCTTCGAGCTCGTACAATTGCGATAGGTTCACCACATATTACAAAGCAAAATCAAGGACGCGTATTTCTCATGTAGTCCTTTTCAACTAGCCACGTTATTTATAAATGATAACATTAGCCCGAGCACGAAAAACTAATGTAAATGTAAATGTATTCGAGTTCGCTGCGCACTGATGACGTTTGGTTAATATTTCATACACATTTCATAGACGCGCATCGAGTTCGAATACATTTACGGTTGTTAGAAATTTTCCTGCTCAGGCCGCAGTAGTGAGTTAGGTACATGGTAAAAACAAAATAAACTCTAGAAAAAAATTGGAAAATTCCTTGTTTTCTACCTGCCTTTATCCCTTTTCCCTTTGGGGGATCCAACCCCGGGCAAATAATCTTAGAAAAACACCCCGCCTGACCTGGGAATCGAACCCAGGACCTCCCGGTTACAATCTATATACACTGACACTAGACTAAGAAGGCGACTAATTGAAAATAACTAAGAAAATTACTATAATTGTTTTTGGACTATGAAAAGTAACGTTAGAAAAATTGGGGGATTTTTATCAATATTTTGTAATTTAATAATGATTGTTTTTTTTTGTTGTACAAACCGATTAATGCTGAGGAAGTGCCTTCTTTACTTGGGGGATAGGCCTATGTCAACCATGATGGCCTAATACGGGTAGGTAAAGTAAAGTAATACATGCCTACGTCGAAAAAGAGAAAATAAGAATTAGGCCTTTGAGGTTTCAAAACTGCAATTTGAATCCTAATAAAGTTAAAGAAGCAGCAATAGCTCAGTTGGGAGTGGTATGGTCTGCCGAGACGAGTGTCGAAGGTTCGAGACTAACCCCAAAAAAAAGAGCATACACCTCTGCCTTTCCTCTGTTAAGTGTATTTTCATTGTGAATTATCGCATGCTATAAAAGTATAAAACTACAATTGTTAAGTGTTACAACATATGCAAACAAATAAAACCTTTCAAAACAAACTAATGCAAGTACACGATGTGTACAGTAGGTGAACGAGGCCCTAAGCACGAATCATTACGATTTTCAAACTGGCATCGCAATTGTTTGTGTGTAACTTTTTTCAACAAAATGTAACAAATGAGCTGCAGCTCGATTCGAATACGCACACGATAGTTATTCAGGCTTGGCTCTCAGTACAATAAAGTCCTCGTGGAGTTAACGCGCTGTCACCCGCGGAAGAGAAAACGTCGGTGGGAGATGTCGAACGCGCATGATATATGATAAATGTTACTTGTAGCGTATAGCGTAGCTCCGTGCACATAGAACGCAGTATCGCTGGATCGGGCTTTAGATTTATCGCTGTAATACAAATTATTCAGGACTGCAGTGACGTGCACAGACATTCCTATCAGGGCAGACAAAAAATAGCAGGTCTGATGTTATAGAAGATTCGATTGTGATATTTTAAGTTCAATATTTTTTTAATGTAGAGACTTGGAAACGAGCAGATGGGTCACCTGATGGTAAGTGATCTCCACCGCCCATAGACACCCAAGACACAAAAACAATCACGGGTGCGTTGCCTACCTAAAAGGATGGAATAGAAGAGGAGGGAAAAGGGATTGGGAAAAGGCGGGGGGAAATAGTACACCGGAAATCCACCACTATAAGTACTTGTGCCAATATCAATAATAATATGTAAACACTAGCTTTTGCTAGTGTCTTTCCACACGTAAAAGTCTGTTCCAGTACGAAATAATTACTTCCCCATACAAACTAAGAAGTGCTTTCCTTTAAGGAAAAAACATGTTACAAATACGAATTCTGCAATTCGGTTTTATGTAAGACAGTGGCGTAGTCGGTGCTGTAGTTTTATTAGTCAAAGCTCCTTTTAAATCGCTTAAAATATAATATTACAATGTCCAATCCAGTATCGCTAAGGTCCCGATGTGCCAATCAGCCGCGTGCCCAATGCAGGTCGTCTGACAGCGAGGTTAGAGCTTGCCGATTCCTTAATTGCCGTGACGTTTTGGTGTCACATACCTCGGCCGGGTACGGCATGGTGCGGCGCCCGGGGCCTTTACCACTCAACTTAGTTTAGTAGCTCATGTGTGAAATCATCTTGTTGTTGCGATATCGATATCACGCAATTTCAAATTTAGAACTCAGAGATGAATTAGCATTTTATCAATTGTTTTTTTTAACTGTAGCGAGGCGATGGAACTGATGGAAGGGTAATGTATCTATGTAGCACACTAATATTAAAAAGGCGAAATTTTGTGAGTGTGTGTGTGTGATGTTTGTTACTCATACTGCATGCAAAAACTACTGGATGGATTTTGATGAAACTTTACAGTTATATAGGGTATACATACTAATAACACATAAGATACTTTTTATCCCGCTAAATAATTGTCTACGCAAACGGAGTCGCAAGTAAAAGCTAGTTTGTCATTAAAGCTCTGGTTGAGCCTTTGATATATGCGGTTTTGTTGTTTTACATTCGTAGCTTATCTTATATTAAATGAAAAATTGTACTGCAAAAAGACTCAAAGGTTCTTATTTCTTGGTGACGAATGTCGGCAGGTACGTACCAGGTTGTTCAAAATCATATTTTATGCAGTAATTATGATAAAAGGTCCACTTTTACATGTCAGTATAGTACTTTTCGAACTTCTACGTCATAAATGGTGTTTGTTACCTCTGTTCATCTGCAGGCATAGACATTACCAATATATATTTATTTCTACCTGCCCTTATCCCACCTTAATGTGGGGTCGACGCAACACACTTTTTCAAGCATTTTGCAGAGAGGATTTGGCTTAGTTTTTACGACCGGCCGCCTGGCTGACGTCAACCCCCTATAAGGGATCCAGTCCCGGGCAAATTAAATTGGAAAATTTGCTTTTCCCGACCTGGGAATCGAACCCATAAAAAAAGGAAATAAAAAAATTAACAATTACAAGTGTTTACTTTTTTTAAATAATACGATGCGAAAAAAGGAATATAAAATAATGCCATATTGAAATTCGTCGAAACATCAAAAAGGATTAAGGACGACCTCGTTTATTAACTCAACGAGACAGTTAAAAGGGTTAACTAACAGATAAATTATGTCAGAATCTATATGATGTGTACAAAATATAATTATTTGGAGTTGGATGAACCATTCACACATTAGTGCCGCTACTCGCCGGCTGCGCTTGTAATTATTAAAAAAGTTATGTCGCCGGAGCTCCTTCGTTACGAAGTTTTCTTTTTTTTGTAGATATTTTTTAAATTTGGAGTGTCGCGGGCGCTAAGTAGTATTTATGTGGTACCCAGCAGTGCGGAGGTGGTTTGGTCGCATGATACTCGCCTCAGCTTCGGGACAGCGTGACAGAGAGGCGTAAGTCTGCGTTTTATAATTTCGTGTTCGGTAATTTCTTGAATGTATAAACAGTTCTAAATATATTGAATTGAAAATGATGGTAGTATACTCGTACATTACCTCATTTAATTTCTGAATTTCTGAAACCCAGGATTAAAATCTATATACAATTTTCAATATTATTGTACCTAACCTGTTGGTATGTAGGTACAGTTTTATATGCAGAATTATGCTGATCTAAAGTTACTGAATACTCAGACCTTGCCGAACCTTAAATGAAACTTTTTAAGACGGCTGCATGAATATTGAATATTATAATTACTTATATCGTAGTCGACTCCTTGGTCTAGTGGCAGCATATATGGGCTATGGACAGGGAGGTCCTGGGTTCGTTTCCCAAGTAAGGAAAAGCAAAATTAGTCCTTGACTAGATCCCTCATAGGGGGTTGACGTCAGGAAGGCGGTCTATCGTAAAAGCTAAGCCAAATCCTCTCTGCAACATGCTTGGAAAAAGTGATGTTGCGCCGACCCCACATTAAGGTGGGATAAGGGCAGGTAGAAAGAAAGAAAGATAATTACTTATATCGTTATGAGTTTAAAAAAATTGAAACAACTCTTACCCAATTCTTCAGAGGACACCTATATAAATTCTGTTGCAGACAGTTGGGAGCGGATCGCCAAAGCTAATTCTGTTTTGATTAATGCTCCTTGCACATTTCCTTCGCACTAGCTGATACTTGACAACCCTGCGGATTCTCAAAAAACGCAACAACACAAAATTGACTCTTATCCCAAAAGTAATTAGAGTTATATTACGAATAACTCTGCATCTCTGATAGAACATGAATATTGGTAGGGTTGGGCAGAGCTACTGGACGGTTGCGTTTCTCACGCAACGGACACCGATTAAATAAGGTACGTGTTATAATATTAAAACAGTTGTAACAATTACACACACAATGATATTTCGTATTCATGGTAATAACATGAATATTTGATAGGAAAGTAATGTTGCAAATGACCTGTAATAACTCTATTTAATGATAAACGCTTTGTTATTTATAAAAGTTACGGCCCAAGTACCTAAGTTATCATGGAAACTTTAAGCTTTCAAGCTTTCTTTTGAAACTGCCCTTATCATACCTAAACGAGTGTGGGGGGGGGGATAAAAATGTGTAAGGGTGCAAGCCCATCGCCATATCGGGCACAAATATACTGCAAACTGATACTGAGTAGAAAAACCCAAAATCACTATACTCGACCCGGAGATCGAACCCGAGTCCTAGATCGGTAGTAGTACCGCACACGCAATACAACGCCACCGAGACTGTCTAATAAGTCAAACTATCTATAAAGAGATCCGAAAGCGATACCCCACATTCTCCAACTTAACTTCCAAAAATCTTTGAGTAAATTTTTTGAAAAAAGGAAAACAATATTCACAAAACACAAAGAAACTGATAGTTACATATCATACAGTTTGACAGCATCCGTGGCGCAGCGAGCGAGCAGCCGGCTGTGAAGCGAGAGGCTGCGGGTTCGATCCCCGCACCGAGACAAATACATATTTGTGTGGCCCACAGATATTTGTTTCGGGTCTGGGTGTTGTGAGACCGAAAGTCCCTCGTAGTTCCTGATACCCACGATACAAGACTCGATCTTAGTGTGGGGTCAGGACTATGTATGTGACAGTTGGGTGTTATTAACAAAATGGCGGCCACTTTTGACAGGTCTGACAGCGGCTCTGTCGTTCGGAACCACGGGGCCACTCGGATATCGAATTATTATTATACCATGGTAATATCGTGATCGAGCCAAAATAAGTGCAGCTTTAGAATTCATAATGTTTAATATACTTTATGTCATACTATTACGTAAATTTTTAAATAAATCCTAGCATGAACTGCCACAAGAGTTAACGTATGAAGAAGTTTGAAAACACACCACTTGAATAAAAGAAATGATTTTGCATAAAATAATATAAAGAACTATAATTTCTCAGGTAAGTCGAGGGGACGGTCGATCCGCGATAACGCCGTGAAATTGTAGGGCGCAAATAATATAATTAATGATTAACAACCTTTTTGTGTTGCTAATTGCTGGTAAATCTAATGACACGTCAATTTTAAATCTAAAAATTTTTTACAATACTGAATGAATCGCCTCCTTGGTCTAGTGGCAGCATATATGTGCAGGCAGGTAGCTGGTCGTAAAAACTAAGTCAAGTCCTTTCTGCAATATGCTTGAAAAAGTGTGTTGCGCCGACCCCACATTAGTGTGGGATGAGGGCAGATAGAAAGAAAGTAAGACTGAATGAAAGAAGCAATTCGCATCAAAGCAAAGCAACCCGATTTTAAACTACAAAGCACTTCTTAGCAAAGTACTTATCATATAAGATGGTTCAGGATGATAATGTTCCATTCATTCATTACATGTCACATTTGCCAATTTCGCAAATTATATTTATTAAACAATGTCGTCGAGGACAGGATTCCTTCTAGGGCGTTGACGATAGGTAGGCAGCCGGATGCAAAAACCAAACCAAATCTTTTCTGCAATACGCTGGAAAAAATATTTTGCGCCGACTCCACTTAGAAGTGGGGTAAAGAAGGTGGAAAGGGACTTATTGTCTTACAGTACCATAGTGACTACACTGACTAAGTGAACTCCATTCTTGAACTTGCCTTAGGTATCTGTTATCCTGTTCTAAATAAAATTACCATTACTGAGTTTCACAATCGTTAGGTATTATTAATTGTCTTTTTGGTGAGGTTGATTTTCACAATCAAATATTGTGCTTTTGAGTACTTTTCCCGTTATATATCGTTCTGTAAAATAATCACTACAAATTAATGCTTACACAAACTACCCAGACACACAAAGAGTATATCGTCCCTTAAATAAACATCCATTGTTAGCCAAGCGGATTCCAAAATTAAATATTCATAACAGATAAAACCCCCAGATATTATTTTAGGTGATTATTACGCAATCGATCATTCAATCTCGATACATATCGGTCACATTTATCTGCCTAATCGAATAGAAAACGAACATTTATCAAAGCACCCTTCTGTCTCAAAGCAAAGTTTTCTACACGTAATTTCATATAAATTACTTAAAATCAAAAGGGATATTACGGTGCTTACTAATGTCCGATTCGCATGTCGTACTTTTGTTTATGACAGGGTTGGACTTAGGTAAATTAGTAGGGGTAATAGACCCATAAGTCAGAATGACAACCTAAAAATAAAAAAGTAACTAGATGCTTTTTAGTACTAGATAATATGTTATTTAAATATGCATAAAACAAATTATAATGCATCTCAATTTTGATAAAAGTTTTTTTTACCATAAGGGATTTAGAAGTGATGTTAAATCAAAGCCTAACTAAAAGATCAATTACATTTCAATGTAAAATACTGGGATTATAAAATCTGTTGGCAGAAAATGTATGGACTGAAGACATGCACGTCTTAAAATATATTTTTAATAAGCAATAAATACACATGACAGCAACTGCTTAGTGTCCGCATAACTACAATGTTATTAATACTGCATGTTTCATTCCACTCCGCTGATTTTTGTCATGTCATGCTATTTTTGTACTTTTTATAGCCTCCTAAAATAGACAGTTCGATGACGTATCTTAATAGTGAGTGGTCACTGCTGCTCATAGGCCAATGATTTTTGTGAAACAAGTAATGGGTGACGTTTGCTACAGTAGTAATATAGTACGTGTATGCGGATAACCTTTGCATATACTGTCAAAACGAACTTACATACTTTACAAGTACACTCGTGAACTTTACCTCAAACTTACTCATGATATTATAGCCAAACTTATATAGGACCACCCTTGGTGTAAGGCCTATCGAATCGAAAAAAAACAGAATCAGTCCGTACAAAAAGAGCTTTTTTACGATTAGTGGCGCGAGCAGAAATATTTTTGATAATTGAATACGAGTCGAGCTCGATGCCGTCTTTGACATGTGTATGAAATACTAACCAAATGTGAAATGAATTAGATTGTTAAAAATATTCCTACTCGGACCACAGGTTGAGTTGATGGGTGCGATCATCGATATATTATATAGATGCACAGTTTACGCTCAGAAAATAGGACAGCAAAACAGTGCTTAAGCACTCCTTTTCCCTACATTTGGACGCCGATGGAATTCCAAATTTCAAAATTCTAATTTAAGAACGCTTGCTCATTTCATTTAAAAAGCTACTTTATAACATGTGCATAGGGTTATTTGTGTTGATATATTAGAATTTATGATATTTTACCGCAACCACTTTTTATGTTGATATTTGCAAAGAACTGTGCATCTAGGGTATAACCCTTATTACCTTATTACCCTTGTATTTAATATACATATTAAATCGATGGGTGCGATACACAGGACGCATAAATATATAAAAAAAAATTGAAAACTCTCATTTTTGAAGTCAGTTGGGTGTTGAGAGACATCTAAATCCGTCCCTGTACAGTGCGTAAGTTATTTTATTTCCTACTTTTCCGTGTGCCCCGGTGGGCGGTGTACATTTAACTGGTCTGCGTCGACACGCGTTAGGATGGTTACGGTAATCGTTTTAGTAATTATTCGGGACAAATGGCTTGTCCCACACGTGGTGAGCGAATTCGACCCAGTTCTCACGTTTACAAGGAGACCATTTAAGGTATTCTTACTTGAAACTGGTCTTATAAGTATAGTTCTGGCTTACATACTGATTTCTTAAGTTTACGCGAATATTACACATTGAAATAAAACTATTCTTACGGATTCTATCACGATTAGGTTTTAATTATTATTCCCGACGTTTCGAAGGCTTTGCAGTCTTAGTTTTATTTAAATATAGTTCTGGCATTAGGTTTTTGGAACTTTACGATAATTTTTGTTTGTAATTTCAGTCACCTCCCCTCATCGCACTCCAGTGTGGAGCCGACACAACACACATTCTCAATCATATTGCAAAGAGGAATCAGCTTGGTTTTTACGACCCACTACCTACCTCATGTCAACCCCTCCAATTTTTGTAAGAGTTATTGAACTAAATTATTATTTCGGAGGTCCAACTTTTGTACTATAAAAGAGTTGTATTTATCTATGGTTAGTTATGGTTAACATATCTCTTGAAGAATACTTTAAGTAGCTGTGTCAATTCATTTCATTAATTGATACAACTATCTAAAAAGAGCAAAAGCGATACCTTAAAAACATAATATAATATAAGCTCACGCCTGTATCCCCGAAGGGGTAGGCAGAGGCGCACTAGCCAACTAGTACACCCACATTTCGCCGAGCTTAGTTCCGTCCCAGATGTGATAGGGGGCGAGCCTGTCACCATATTGAGCACAAATTCCAGACTCCGGGCTGATATGAAAAAATCCAATATCACTTTGCCCGACCCGGGGATCGAACCCGATACCTCAGGACAGTAGTCGTACCGAAATACAACCACGCCACCGCGGCAGCGATACCTTAAAGATAATTTTTAAACTACCCACAGATCATCTAACGCCAAAATCAAAACGCGTAAACACTGTAAACATCAAAAAAGGCACCGCACACTTTCCCCAGCCAATCATTCGCACGCCTTGGCCATGTCATTAATTTTCATTTCATTAATTGACACATACTCTTCCGCAGTAATAACAGTGCCTGTGCGTGATGATTGACGCGTGGTTTCGTATAGTGCCTTACTAGTAATGTAATTATGCGCCATAACGGGACTTGTACTGGTTATTGAAGAAACAATTACTTTTCGGTTATAAATAATTGGGAATTTGAATAATAGAATTTGATGTTTGGCATTTTGTCTATGTTGCAGTGGCGAAGTGTGAAAATATATAGCAGTCGCATAGCAGCGATAGCCCAGTTGGGTGTAGTATGGATTGCCGAGACGAGTGTCGGAGGTTCGAAACCAACCCCAAAATGGAACATACACCTCTGACTTGTCTATGTTAAGTGTGTTTTCATTGTGAAATATCGCTCGCTATAACGGTTACGGAAAACATCGTGAGGAAACTTGCATACCCGAGAATTTCTCGTATGTGAATTGTACCAATCCGCTTTAGGCCAACGTAGTAGTACTAAGGCCTAACCCCTCTCATTATGTCCTCTCCTTTTCCGGGCACATCCCACAGAACATATACTCCACTCTACAGCGACAAAATCACCACGATCACGACAGAACACAGGAGAAAAAAAGCCCTCTCATTAGTAAAGGAGGCCCTTGCCCAGCAGTGGGACTGTAATATTAACTCTCTAGAAACGAAAAGGCTACTAAAGTATAATTATACTTTTTTTGTGACCTCCAATGCCATTCTATGCTACATGGCAAAATAAATTCTAGATGGCAGGTGTTACAATACATATTAATTTATTTATTGTATAATTTATATTGGTTAGGTTTAAAGAATGAAAAAAGTAAAATTTGTGACCAATATGGAGATAGGCTCGCCCTCAAACACATCTGGGACGGAAATGATCTCGGGGAATGTGGGTATTTTACTTCTCTAATTCGCCTCTGCCTACCTCTTTGGGTATACTAGCATATGTCCCTTAAAACTATTCATACGCTTTGGAAAGTGTATGCGTAAATTTAAAAGTCAATGATGCGTCAACATTATAATGAGTCATTACAAATTCTTATCATCGCTGATAAAACAATAGTCATGACCATTCTTGTATTATTGATAACTTTTACAAGCCTCTTCGTCATGTTAACTCCAAATACTATATTGTATTGCGGTTATTTTTAAAATAAGTTTGTATCACGTTTATTAATATTTTATGCCACTATTTCAAACAATGTCATGCAAACCATAATTGTTCATATATATGACTATATTATATTTTTATATACTAAGCTAAATTGTAACTATTATCATATATGTGATGGATGTGGTTTTGCTTAATAAATAAATAAATAAAGTTGTAGAGCACAAAACCTTTTATTACAGCCTCCGTGGTTTAGTGGGACAGTTGCCGGCTGTGACGCGAGAAGCCGCGGGTTTGATTCCCGCATTAAGACAAATGTTTGTGTGGCCCACAGATATTTGTTTCAAGTCTGGGTGCTGTGAGACTGAAAGTCTCTCATAGTCTTTGACACCCACGATACAAGTACACCTAGTGTAAGGTCAGGACTAGGTGTGTGACTTTTGGGTGTAATTATTTTTTTAATATTTTTAATGGTCTTATAACAATTTACACGTACATAAATAGCATATACTAAGCATTTTCATACACTAATTCCCAAAATAACGTAAACATAAAAAGCGTGGTTCCACACCCAAACCTACAGCATTCCACCGAAAGATGCCAACTACGAGTACCTTTATTAAACTATGTGTACTTTCGCAAATCCAATATCTGAACCCCTTCCACGACGAAATCATTCATAAATACGTAATTAAACATAACCATTCATATATAACGGTGCAACAATTCGAAATATCACGCTAATATTGGCACAAATTGAAATATGTACCTTACAAATCCTTAATGGTATATCATCACTGCATTTCGTACTCTAGCTTCTCAATAACAGCGTGCATTTTCCTTTAAGCGTAGTGTTATAATATAAATGAATTTGTGGACAAAGAAAGCACAGGACCGACTACCTGGTTATGTACCTTCCTAGAACGCAGTAATGGCAAACTCCGTAATCCTCTTCCACGGAACATGCGATCTGCAAAGATAACTTGATGATTTGGAACTAGGATCAGGGTTGGCAAAATTCAACATGAACATTGAATTTAAGAGCCATTTCACTTTTTTTTTCGTGTCCATTTGATCCTACTTCTAATAGGAGCATTTGGTGTCTGAAGATAATCTGCGGCCTGAGCAGGAAATTTCTGACCATAATCTAACCGTAAATGTATTTCAGCTTGATGCGCATCTATGAAATTTGTATGAAATATTAACCAAACGTCATCAGTGCGCAGCGTACTCGAATACATTTACATTTACATTAGTTTTTCGTGCTCGGGCTACAGTTTCATTAAATTCAAGAAACAAGCTACGGGAGATTAATCGCTATACCTCTAAAAAATCAAAGTAGTATTGGTTAATGTGTTCTACAATGTGTCAACAAAAATAATTGATCTATTTTTTTTATTTATTCAATAGTATTCAATCCCTTCTTATGCTGGTAAATTAGGCGTACAAAATATTGTATTTCTTGCAGAAAATGTGAAATGCGTTTTAAGATAGTACATATGTATAATTTTGGAGAACATCGTTTTTAATAATTAAAATAGGTATAAATACAATATTTCGTCGCCTCCTTAATCTAGTGGCAGCCTATAAGGACTGTGAATTAGTATGTCCTGGGTTCGATACCCGGGGGCAGGGTATTTTGCTAACACGATTTTTTCCGGGACTGAATACCCCAGAAGGAGGTTGGTGTGAGGCAGCCAGTCAGTCGTTAAAAAATTAAGCCTATCCTACCTACAACATGCTTTTCTCAAGCATCAGTGTCTTAGGCTGGTAGGAAGAAAAAAATTCTTAATATAATATTAAGCGTTCTTTTGTATTCAAAGAACTTTGAACTCATACGCAACATCTGAATTCAAAAACTAATTGAAATGTCCTATCTTAATCTGTATACCGTAGTTTCCACACAAATTATAAACTTCTTATGCAAAAAAAATAATACAATGCCTCACTTTATGAAAAAAGAACAAACTAAAAACACATTTCCACATTAATAATAACATAATGTAAACAACAGGTGTAAGTAACATTATTTATTACATGTATATATTCTTCAATTTATCGTTTAGTAGTTAGTCTTGGTCCAATGGCAGCATAGCATTTAGGCCAGGAGTTCGGTTCGAATCCCATGCTAAGAGTTTATTTTAAACTGGATCCCCGAATTGACGTCAGGCAGCCGTTCGTCAAAACTAAGCCGAAGAAAATCTGTAAAAGATAAAAGAAAAATATTTTTTATTGTGGTATTTTTAAAAAGTGACAACCCTAACCCACCTGAACCACTTTGGCGTGCCGCCGAACGATTACCAATTTCATCCGTGGGCCGCGGCGTCACAAAGTCTGCCGAAAGCTCGAACTGGCCTCACTCGCCGGAAAGGATTATTTTCGGCCTTTTTTGCAGATTATCCGTTGGTGTTTATTTACTCGAGCTATTAGTATATATTTCTTCCATCCTACGTCTAGTGCATTCCGCACACTTGGGTAAATGTTGTTTAGCTTTTATATACATATAATACGTAAAAGTAAATGTACGTCAAATTAATTTATTTTACTAATGTCTTTAACTTAAAAATTAAGATTGGAATTCAAAACCAGAAAGCCCACAACTTTTTTCTGTATCTATCAAAATTTAATACATAAAGGTTTTTGTTATTTAAACCAGTCTTTAATTTAATTTTACTTTGTCAAACATGAAATATATGGTTTTACATATTATATATACCTCTATATACACATATTTTGCTGGAAAATAGATTAACCATTAGATTTCCCTGTTGTTTAGAACCGATTTTCCAATAAACAGATAAGTAGTCCAACCATAAGTTTTTTGACATTACTCGCTAGCGACTCCGTAAAATATTTGTATGACAAACACCCGAACGCCTCTAGCGGTTACGCGGGGAACTGAAGTTTTCCATATAAATATTTTACATCCTCGCTCGCTTAAATACGTGCAACGAACTCATGGTTGAGCTACAGGTATTCTAAAATAGCTCCACCGACAAATAATTTCATTATGAGCGATAAGTTATTTCCTTTGACAGGTATATTAACTGACAAAATGATAAAATTATTCTTCAAATAAAAGTTATCTGATTATTGAAAAATTGACCCTAATTACAATGTCATAGAATATTATTTACTTAATAAGGGCATACAAAAAATACTAACCATATATATACGTTCACATTTTGTCATAATAAAACTAATTAAAACACAAAGCAAACAAACTATCGAAGAAACCGTAAGATCAATATGGATTAACAATTATGTAATGTAAATAAACACGCACCCATACAAAGGTAAGACTCAATCAATTGAAGCCTTTCAACGACAGTTGTATGGCCATTCATCGTGAAAACAATAAAATTCGTAGCTATTAACTGTATACAAAATACGTAATCGTAGGCGACATCTACAAGAAGATGTACAGTCATGTTCGAAATTAAGAAAGAAAAGTGCTTTATTGGGCCATCTCCCACAAATCCACCTAAGGCAATAGTTACTTTCTTTCTACCTGCTCTTATCCCACCAATGTGGGGTGAAAACAAACTTTTTCAAGAATGTTGCAGAAAGGATTTGGCTATGTTTTTACGACCCGCTGCCTGCTTGACGTAATGACATATGTAAGGCTAAGGGAAGCCTTAGCCTTACATATGCAATTAAGCCTCTAAAAGAGCTAAAAAGTACGAAGACATCACATTTTGCTAAAAATACTATCGGGTATTCACTGAAAAAAATAATTAAAGATATTTTACCAAAAGCGAAAAAAATTTGGCGATGACTGTACATTGTGTACACAAGTGAATAAAAATTTTTCTGCATCGATATGAAAGTATATATAGTGATAAGTATGGGTAGCAAAAGAATGCTATGGAAGGACATAAATATAATACAAAACCTTTTTATTAGGACGTGGTTCATATATTAAATAGTCACGAGCGGCTCAGCCTCCGGTGGCCCATACGCTTACGGAACATATATATGTGCCGCCTCCGACGGGTTACTGTTTGAGTGTATATAATAAATAAATTAAAATACATAATCACAAGTTTAAAAACTTAACGGACCGCCTTATATAATCATCCGATCCTGACCAAATGTATATGGGACCACCCTTGGAATATCGTAAATTGAAAATCGGTCCATATTTGGCGGAGATATCACGTAACATACAAAAAAAAAGATACAAAATTGATGACCTTCTCCTTTTTTGAAGTCGGCCAAAAATATATGATCAAGGTCACTCGGTGAAAAGTGATCATCGTCTTTATATCATAATACAAAAAAAAACACAGAAATCAATAGATAACCGTAATACCCCGTCACTTACTCCTTCTCCTTTTGAAGTAGGTTAAAACAGAAAAATACTTTATTTCAAATTGTTTTAAAGCTGATTAAATATGCACCGAGTAATTTCACAATTTTGCGCTCGTGTAGGAAATATTAGTCATGGATCCACGGTCATTCTCATTATCATAGTAATGTCGTTAATATTCGTATTTCAGTTATGTATGTAAAGAGACGATACAATTCTGCACGTGACACGACCTCACGATTTTGGAATAACTTGTCTCAAGTACTTCAGTCAAGTTTATGATAGATATACTGCTAATTTGTTTGTAACAAGCTATTGAGACAAATTGTTATTTTAGAGGACTTGTTTCTCGCTATATTATGCCTTTTGAAAAAAAGTGAATCAAATTGATATTCTAATTAAACATAACATAAGCTCACGCCTGTAACCTCCAAGGGCAGAGGCGCACTAGCGAACTAGAACACCCACATTTCGCCGAGCTTAGCTCCGTCCCAGATGTGATAGGGGGCGAGCCTATCACCATATCGGGCATAAATTCCAGACTCCGGGCTGATATGGAAAAATCCAATATCACTTTGCCCGAGCCGGGGATCGAACCCGAGACCTCAGAACCGTAGTCGTACCGAAATACGACCACGCTACCGAGTCAGTCTATAACTGTAAAGCGTGGTGTAACCCTTCATGAAGCCTGTCGCACAACCATAACACATTCTTGGAAATCTATCCAGGTTTATTTGTTAATGCAATTTATATTCCTCGGTAATGAAATGACAAAATATCAAGAGATTACAAATGACACGAAGATACCGACCAATTACAGCACTCGCGCAGTTGTTTATCAGACGCAGCGAGCTTACTCATCTCGCGTTCAATTCACACCATCATCTCACAAGTGTCGGAGGAGACGGCGGCGTCGTTTTTTGACGTCACGGTACAAGTATAAAAGAGTATGTCAGCGATTTTAGTGTATAAATATTCTGCTATTATCTCACTCCAATGTCAACATACTTTTTCAAGCATGTTGCAGAAAGACTTCGGCGTGGTTTTTTTCAAACCCGCTGACCTCTCGTCAACTAACGGGAGAGGGCTGGAGGACGCTCGCGTGTGTCATATCTTAGGATATATATCCTACATCCTTACCTCGGTCATTGCTTTTTATCTTGCTAAATATTAAAACCCACAAACTGGCAAAGATCTACCTCTATATTAAAATTATCCTAACTATGCTCTATGTCTATACTGCAGCTGAGTATGCCTTACCTGTTACAAGTTGGTACGAACACCGTTCTCGTGGAAGCCTTCGACTTCGCCAACCACAAAGCACAATAAAGCTGCTCTTATTTGCGTAATGTGTTCCATTTCCAGCTACATTTATAAAAAAAACTGTAAGTAATGTAATCAATTATGTATAAAAATTTACCTTATCAAAAAATATTTCTTATTGCAACAAAACAAAACTATGTTCATTCTGAATATTTTTTGTCATCTCTTTGTATATGTAGGTAAAATAATGATCTATTACATTTGTCTCTCATCAGAAATCATCTCAAGGAGCAAGTATTTCTACAAAATCGCTACATTCTATACCTCACGCCGTGATCCATCCGTGGTTGTCGTTTTGTCTGCTATCGACCGACGTCGAAGTCGGCCGGCATCAAAGAACACTCCCCCACGGGCCGATGCGCCCGCGCCGGTGACTCGGCGTTTTGCCCTCCAAGGTGTTGGGTAAAAATTTTCCTCGTACTCACAAACATAAAGGCGAAGGTGCACGTCCTTTATGTGTCTTCTAATGACGGCTTGAATGTTGAGTCCGATAGATCGATAATGAAGGTCTTGCTAAAAACTGTTTTTTTTTGACAATCGTTCTTCCCACCTGCCCTTATTCCACTCTGATGAGCTCGGCACAATACTTTTTGAAGTATGTTGCAGAAATTGCCTAAGAGATGTGGCTTAGTTGTTACGACCTGCCTGCCGGCCTGACGTCAACCCCTTCTGTGGGATCTAGTCCCGGAAAACCGTATTTTTATAAAAATTGTCTACCAATAAGTGAAATATAAAAGAGACTATTATCGGCTTCTCTTATGAAAATGTTTACAATTCGCCACTGTAACAATACTTCATATTATCTATCTCCTGTACAAATAAACGCAGTTGGCCTTTCAAATCTGTAACTTTTGTGTCACAGGTTCGCACTACACTCTCCGATGAGCTGTCATCATCATCAGCCACAGGACGTCTACTGCTGCATTGCACTGATTGATAATAAAAAATATTACATATTAAAACGTTAATTACAAAAACACAAACTAAAAGCTTCTATTGATTCTAGGCTTCTAAAGAGAAACTGTAATTAATTTTGTCAAGATAATAGAAATTATTTATTTTCCTCCCCAAACGTATCACCGCAAATTAATATTTTGGTAGTACGGCAGTAATTGCAATTTTCAAACACTAAATTAATAATATGCTTGCGTTTAATGAAGCCTTTAGAACGAGTGATACTTTGAAAGCAGTTTCTATACTAATACTTTGATGAGAACTTTACCATAAATAAAATCGCGAGAACTTACAGGCTATTTTGCAGTGATGTGGCATTAAGATTTTGCGAAGATTTTTCAATTTTTACATTATCATCATCACAGTCGCGCCTCATCATTTTCGACCAACTTCAAAAAAAGGTGAAGGTCCTCAATTCGTCTGTATTTTTTATGTATATATGTTCCCCGAATCTCCGCCAAATGTGGACCAATTTTCAAGATTTGTGTTCGATAGAGTTTATTCCAACTATCATATCAATTTGGTCAAGATCAAATACATTTTGAAGTCCGTTAAGTTTTTAAACATGTGATTATTGATTATAATTTTTCTTTTTGAATTAGAAAATTGTCAGTTTCTTTTGTCAATATGGGTTCACACTACTGTTATTCTACCATCTCATTTTGTAATACAACACCATTGACTCAATTCATTCAATCAACGTCGATATCAAAAAGTTTTCTTATTTTTTTAGAAACGTCATCATCATCATCATCATCATTATCAGCCATAAGACGTCTACTGCTAAACATGAGCCTCCCCCAAAGATTTCCAGATCGACCTGTTGGAAGCAGCCTGCTTCCAGCGACTTCCAGCGAACGTACATACATACATACATACATACATACATACATACATACATACATACATACATACATACATACATACATACATAATATCACGCCTGTATCCCATAGGGGTAGGCAGAGACTATGGATTTCCCCTTCGCCCGATTCTGTCACACTACTTTCACTTCATCTACTTTCATCAATCTCTTCATACATTCGCGTCGGTTAAGGATACATTTTATGAACGTAATGTCAACTTAATGCAATACGTAGGGCAAAATGTTCACTATACCATTTTCTATAAGCATATATTGCAATGAGATTTATTACACACGCGTTATAAACCTCGTTCATAGACAATAATGACCCAGATTGGCGGTCTGCTAGACTAGTTCTACTCTAGTAAGGCTATAAAAAATCAACAGCGAGGCGGATCAAGACATAACAACTCAATGTTTCTTCTAATCATAAATCGCTACCTGTTCGGAACGGATATCCTACACTTCCTACCGTTACAAGACACTACAATAATACGTTATATAACTTAACCCCTTTATTATCGTAGGTAAGTTCGAGACAAAATCTGAGCGGGTTATCTTGAGTGTTGGTTTCCGCTGCTTTGTTTGCTTGTGGATTTATATGGATATGTGAGACCGTTTGGTGTGGTTTGGTTTTTCAATTCAGTATCAGTCAGGAGTTTGGAATGTGTGCCATACATGGCGAAAGGCTCCTCCCCACATTTGGGACGGAACTAAGCCCGGTAAAATTTGGGTGTTTTATTTCGCCTACCCCTTCAGAATTACAAGCGTGAACCTCTGTCATTTTATTACTATCACCTAAAAGTAACTTCTATCTATTTAAGTTCCAGGTCCCTGTTCTGCTTATGGCATATAAGATTTTTTTTATAGCAGAGATTGGCAAACGAGCATGTGAGTCACCTGATGGTAAGTGATCTCCGCCGCTCATAAAAACCCAATACTCAAAAAGAATCATGGGTACGTTGCCATCCTAAGAGGAGGGAAATATGGGTTGGGAAAGGGAGGAGGAAATTTTGCCACCAGAAATGTCACACATCAAACGAAACGCGACAGCAAACTGCCACTTCACGCCAGTTTCCTGTGAGACAGTGGTATCAAACCGGTCGAGCCGGCCCATTCGTGCTGTAGACGTAACTGTGTACAGCGTGGCTCTACCACTCAAGTGTTATCCATATGTCACATAAACGTGTTTAAGAAGTATGTATTACATAAGAGCCCCCGTCATGTATTTAGTTACCGGTATTTTTTGCTCCGTGAGAGCGGCGCGGCGCGGGGCGGCGCGGGGCGGTGCGGGACGACGCGGGGCGGACTCCTGTTACTGAAAATCAACACCGCACGCACGTGTGCTATGGACGACTTTGTTAAACGAATTTCGAGCTTGCCCTGCCATGTACAGTTTATTGAAAACACATAATCCGATTTGGTACGTATATAGGCTGACAATTTTCTTACATATTTTTTTTTTCTTATATAAAGCACGGATGAAAGATAACTGATGATGATACTGCTATGAGACGTGGTGGTAGCCCCCTCCCACTGATAAGGGTCGCAGGAAGTAGCTGGATGCAGGCCGCTTCCAACAAATCGATCTGGAAATCTTTTGTGAGGCTTATATCCGTCCTATGGCTGATGATGATGATGATGTAAAAAAAATGAAAACCACCATTAAATTATAATTCATACGCGCGAATGGTCAAACGCTACTCAACTTTAACGGCTTCCTACATTGATTTTCTCCATACAATTTTGACAGATAAGGCGGCCTTAAACGACACAAGGCGACCTTAAACGACATAAGGCGATCATAAGTGTATAACCTTAAGTGTATTAAGTGTATGTGACCGGTCTATTAATTAAACGTTTGTATGTGCTTCTCTATCTACATGCCGCCGCGCCGTTCCGGCATATCATATCTGAAATATCTTTAAAGTAAGGAAAGAAACAAGAATAAAATGCAATAATACGACACCATTAGACCTTTATGATCTCTTAACAACTCTATTGCTCCAATAAACCACACAGTTACATAATAAAACATCCATCAAATGCACGCATAATTGTATTAATCACAAAAATACACACGGCTTACAAAAAATAGACTATTGATATAACAATATCACGCTTTTGAGACCTAGCCAGCTTGTTCTGAGCTTCCCTTCCCGTTCCTATGCCTCGCACAATAGGTCATTCAGGGCCATGTCAGTACAACATAACGGCTCTCCGTAAATTGGTGGCACCATAAAGAGCTATCGCGTGAATTGTACACTTGTAAAACGCGCTTTGTTAAACGGCGCCCGCGATTGTATACAGACAATACAACTTGTAAGAAATGTTTTTTAGGAATGGCTCCATTCATATAGTCAGATGTTTCGGTTTTAAGCGAAAATATTGTGTGATAATGTAAACTTGTTGCGTTACATTAAATTGGATTTGCGCTATTATAATCTCGCCCCCTATCACATCTGGGACGGAACTAAGCTCGGCGGAATGTGGGTGTTCTAGTTCGCTAGTGCGCTTCTGCCTACCCCTTTGGGGATACAGGCGTGAGCTTATGTTATGTTATTTTTCGGTGATATTGTGGATTTTCAGCTTTGATCACACGTCCAGCTCTTTAACATTATTGACTACAGAAATGTGGAAGAAACACTTAATTTATAATATGAAATTTATTTTGCAATTGATTTTATTTGATAAACATTTCAAAATGTTCAACTACCAGACACATTGTAATCCACTCAACCTTGTTTATTTCAATGTTCAGTTACAAACGAGTACTCTGTTTAAAAAAAATAGAAACAATAAACATATAACTTAACTTTAGTATATAATTATATTGTAACATATTAATTTGATAGTACAGGGAGTATATGATGACTGCTATCTGTCCTTTGAGAAATTAGAAGCTAGTTCGCCAATGTACACATAAAATAAACAGTTGATAAACGAGGTCAAACCATTAACAATTTCAATTATTGGCAATAATATCCGTAAGGGTAAATATAAATAATATAATTAAGCTTAAATTCTTCAATCAGCACCTCGAATTTAAAAATACGCGATGCTACATACATTGAATACCAAACTCAGGTACCGTGTCTATTTCGCCATCCGTCGACGAAACAACCATAAAACTGCGCATCATAAGCACTCTATGTACTACGCACACTCATAGAGCACGATGTGTGTGTGCGTATGTGTGTGCACGCATGCGCGGCGAGGAAGCTGCGCGTGAGATTTGTGCGCGCGCGCAGCTGCGGCGGCCAGGTGTGCGCTCCCCTGCCGCGGAATACCCCTCCAGCCCCACCCCGCGAGGTACAGTCGACAATATCTGTACACTTGTGTACACTAACATTTATTATACAGTATTCAAGTATGGAGGTCTTATTTTATGTCTTTACAAAATCTTAAAGAGTAATAACATAAAAAAACATTAACCGATTCCGTCAATTTCTTTAAATATTGATTGTTGTATCAAATACACAAGTTAAGAGCTTTCCTTTGTTGACAAGTTATTTTATGGAAATAAACTAAAAGTTTACATTGTCAACGATTTGCTCCGCTTTTCTGCTTTTATTAAGAAAAAAATTAGGATTAAATAAAGTGAATAATTTAAAAATACGTCCCAACTTACTATTACAGGAAAATAGAATAAAGCTTTCGCTCTGTTCGTATAAAAAACATTAATTTGGCTATTCCACGAAAATGGACAACGAAATTATGAAGTGACGTGGCATTAATAGTTGTCACTTTGTGATCAGAATAGATTTGTACAGAAATAACCGCCACGAGTTTCTAAATTTGAAAATCGAGAATTAAGCAAACAGTTTTTGGATTTGATAATAATCGCGATGCAAAAAGGTCAACACTTTCGTTCTTGAATGTACAACTACCCCATCAAAATCTGTGAATGCTTGCACAAACTCGCTTCCATGACATAAACATACCATAGTATACCGTATTTATTTCGGCCCCTGTACTTGGCATGGAATCTTGTACTTCATGAGTAAGGCCCTTATGGGGGCCGCTCCCCGCCAGTAATTATCCTACATGTTTTTAGAACTGATTTTTAGTGGATTATTATTTACGCTTTTGGCCACACCGTTGGAATTGTTATGGTAGGTGCGTACTGCGTAGGTATACGCAGAAAATGTAGATTTTTAGGATGTTTTAAAATTTTTGACTGCCTCGGTGGTTTGGTTGTATTTCGGCACGACTACCGACCTGAGGTCTCAGGTTCGATGCCCGGGTCGGACAAAGTGATATTAGATTTTTCCACATCAGCCCGGAGTCCGGAATTTGTGCCCGATATGGCGATAGGCTGGCCCACTATCACATCTGGGACGGAACTAAGCTCGGCAAAATGTGGGTGTACTAGTTCGCTAGTGCGCCTCTGCCTACCCCTTCAGGGTTACAGGGGTGAGCTTATATTAATGTTATGTATGTTTACGAATTTTAATAACGTTATCGTCCGTATTGACGTAATTTACCTAAATCAGATATTTCTATTCGTTTCGTTTCTACTTATGGACAAATTCGTAGAATCATTTTGAATTTGGCAGGTCAGAAACACTATTAAAGATCGATTTTCTTTATCTATTCTCAACTATTGAAACTAAATTATGACGGTTTTGAAAAAAGAAGTTATAAACCATCGATTAAATACAGTTAGTTTGTAAGAATCAATCGATACGCGCGAAATATCTTTACATTATCAGCAAACGAAGTTTCTTTTGAATTTGGAATCTTCGGAGACACTTCGATAACTATTCTACGTGACTATCGTTTAAAACGTTTTCGGACGCGGACCACTGCCTAGATCTCAAAATAAACGCTATAACCGTTTTTGTAGTTTTTTACCGTTCTTATATTTTGCGACAAATTGCACTCACAAGTCCGGTTAAGCCTTTTTCAATTCCGAGGAAAATTAAACGGTATTTAGGCTTTCACAAAATCAAATCTTTATCATATTACGTGTTGTCAACTGTACAGAAGCCCAATCAATTCAGAAATTCTTTGATAATTGTCGCCGATACTATTTCTTGTTAACAAAGTATGGAACAGAATACATACATAAGCTCACGCCTATATCCTTGAAGGGGTAGGCAGAGGTGCACTAGCGAACTAGAACACCTACATTTCGCCGAGCTTAGTTCAGACCCAGATGTGATAGGGGGCGAGCCTATCGCCATATCGGGCACAAATTCCAGATTCCGGGCTGATATGGAAAAATACAAAATCACTTTGCCCGACCCGGGTATCGAACCCGAGACCTCAGAACCGTAGTACCGAAATACCACCACGCCACTGAGGCAGTCAAGAATGACAAAGGCTGTACAGCGTAATAAATTCAAACGCGATTAAACAGTGATATTATTTATTTACACACCATACCATATTATACAAACATGCATATTACCAGTACTTTATATTTATTTTGTATGAACAAGCGGCAAATGCGTAACAATATGTTTCAATGATGGTATTGAAATTATCTATTCCTCTTTCATATTTGATGATAGTGCATGAATAGCGACAGTCGGTGAAAATCCTCATAGTCAAATTATTCTATGATGAGCGGTTTAGGAGTTGTTACACATGTTATATTTACTTTGTATGTCATAGCGATTGTAATCAATATCTAATAAGGCATGTAAATAAAACTATTTTTACGGATTCTATCACGATTTGTTTTAATTTTTATGCCCGACGTTTCGAAGGCTTAGCAGTATTCGTGGTCACGGGTTGGACTGAGATGTCGTTTGTCCAAGAATGTTATTGTTATAATCATGAAAAAAAAAATTAAACAAATCGTGATAGAATCCGTAAAAATAGTTTTAGTTCAATGTATAACATTCGCGTAAACTGAAAAAATCAGGTAATAAGGTAGATAATAAGGTAGTTTTATTTTCTTAATAATAATAATTTTCTTACTTATTATGAAATTGTTTTTTATATGGAATCGCCGTGACAAGTCTAGTTAATAATTTAATTTAATCTAATTTGGCTCTACGATAGTAGGTGGATTCAATAATCTTTCTAAGTTATGACTTATGACTTAATAGTCACCCTATATCCCCCAGAGGGGGGTTGACGTCAGGCAGGTCCAGCCGGTCGGAAAACTAAGCCTAATCCTTTCTACAACATGCTTGAAAAAGTGTGTTGCGTCGGCCCCACATAAGGTGGGATATCGCAGGTAGAAAAAATGACTTCATAGTCGCACTATGCTACACCATATGATTTTAACTTTTTTTTCCTATCCTATTGTGTCCCATTGCTGGGCAAAGGACTCCCCCATCTTTTTCCAATATTCTCTGTCATGGGCTAGTTCAGTCCACGTAAGCTTATATTAAAAAAAAAAAAAAAAAATTATTCAATAATAGTACGTCGACTGCATCAGCTTACGTTCTACTATGGAATCAGTTTAACTACGAAAGAAGCTGCCCTGACTGTCTCGGTGGCGTGGTTGTATTTGGGTACGACTATCATCCTGAGATTTCGGGTCCGATCCCCGGGTCGGGCAAAATGATATTGAATTTTTCCATATCAGCCCGGAGTCTGGAATCGGTGACTGATATGGCGATAGGCTAGTCTTCTATCACATCTGGGACGGAACTATGCTCGGCGAAATGTGGATGTTTTAGTTCGCTAGTGTGTCTATGCCTACCCCTTCGGGGATACAACCATGGGCTTATAAAATAAATAAAAAAAAGAAGCTGCCCACAATTTTCTTTATTGTAATTCTGTGCTCAAAACATGCTTCAATCAAATAGCTTTATACATCAAATAACTTTCTCAATAATCATACACTGACGCACATCATTGCACATTACGCGTACATTATTTTTGTACCGATTGAAAAGTGTGAAATATGGAAGAGTGTGGCGCGTTCTCTAATTTGTTAGTCGATTAGGAACGTGCGAGTGGCCGCGTCCGTCGGTCACATCGTCACATGTCGCTGTAGTGCAAACGACATTTACACGTTACGATATTTTTTCTTTATAATTTCAAGTAAAAATAATTGATATAAAACTATATTTTACGGATTTTATCGCGTTTTGATTTATTTTTAATTTTAGTCCCGACGTTTCGAAAGCTTTACATCCTTCGTGGTCAGGGGCGGACGGAATGTTCGCCCGTTACCGATAGAATCCGTAAAAACTAATTGTATTTCATGAATAACATTCACGTAAACCTAATAAATCATTATAAAAAAATTGCCCGCATCCTTGGTCTAGTGGTAGTGGTTCCTTCGGGGATACAACTGTGAGCTTGTACTACTCTCGACCGACTTCAAAAGAAGGTGGTACTCAGTTCGTCTGTTGTTTTGATGTCTGTTACGGGTTATGTCCGCCAAATATGGACCAAATTTCAAGATTATTTTTGTGTTCTATAGAGCTTATTTCAAGGGTTATCCCATATGCATTTGTTCACGATCGGATACATTTTTAAGTCAGTCCAAAATTGAAATAAATCTAGATTTTACGGTTTCTATCGCGATAAAAAAAAAACAATAAAATCGCGGTAAAATCCGTATAACTAGAATTATTTCAATAAATAACATTCGCGTAAGCCTAAGAAATCATTATTTAAATCAGTCCGTTATGATTTTTAACATAACATAACATAAGCTCACGCGTGTATCACCGAAGGAGTAGGCAGAGGCGTACTAGCCAACTAGCACACCCACATTTCGCCGAGCTTAATTCCGTCCCAGATGTGATAGGTGGCGAGCCTATCGCCATATCGGGCACAAATTCCAGACTCCGGACTAATATGGAAAAATCAAATATCACTTTGCCCGACCGATCGAACCCGAGACCTCAGGACGGTAGTCGTACCGAAATACAACCACGCCACCGAGGCAGTGAGATTTTTAAGCTTGTGTTTATTATTTTATGAGCTGTCTTAACGATATGTCGTGCGATACATCGTATAGTGTAATAGATCAGCGTAAAGCACGGCCATACGGGCGTGCGGCGGTGCTGCGCGGGCGCACGGCGATTTGACGGATTTCACGCCGCGACGACCGGTCACGGCGAGGGGTCACGCCCCGCTAATGTCACGCTCCTCGCCGCTTTCCATTAGCGCACGAATGAAAGTTCCTAGCTGTCATCTCTACGGTGACATTATTCACAATTTCTAAATTACAAATAGGCCATCATTTCGCGGATTGTGCCATAGAACTGTATAGGTACATACACAAGTTCACGCTTGTATCCCCGAAGGAGTAGGTAGAAGCGCACTAGCGAACTAGAACACCCACATTTCGCTGAGCTTAGTTCCGTCCCAAATATGATAGAGGGCGAACCTATCGCTATACCAGGCACAAGTTCCAGACTCCAGGAAATCCAATATCACTTTGTCCGACCCTGGGATGAAATCCGAGACTTCGGGACGATAGTCGCACCGCGCACGCAATACCACTACGCCACCTAGTAGTCCTGAAAGTCTAGAATTGTATAGTGTAGAAAAATTACCATTAACTTTTATCTTACCAAATGTATCCAGTATCCAGTAATAGTCCAGGAACAGTACTACAACATAATTATTTAACTTAAACATTCCACAGATCTTGACCAATTAATTATGTGGGCCCATGGAATATCTAATATCTATCGAATACACAAATAATGGTGAAAATATATCCACATTTCATATATTAAATATATAAGACATAAAAAACACGAATTGAGAACCTTTTGAAGTAGTTTCAAAACCAGTCAATCCCCTGCCACCATTTCCAGTCAATCCCCTGCCATCATTTCCAGTCAATCCCCTGTCACCATTCCTACCATATCCCATTCCCTTTGCCACAACCCACAACCCTTACATTCTATTCCTATCTCCCCATATCACCCTATCTTAGCTCCATCGTTTTCGACCGACTTCCAAAAAGGAGAAGTTCCTCAATTCGTCTGTATTTTTTTATGTACCTCGCGATATCTCCGCCAAATGTGGACCGATTCTCAAAATTATTTTTGTGTTCAACAAAGCTTATTTCAAGGGTAGTCCCATATAAAGGTCATGATCAGATTTGAAGTCGGTCCGTTAAGTTTTTAAACTTGTGATTATTATGTCCATACTTGCCTGCCTGTCTTCAAATGTATAACGTATTAATGTAAATTATATTCATATTTATTCAGAATTTGCTTGTGTTGACCTGTCACAAACTCACAAGTGCTTTTTTACATGCCTGCATGACCAATAAAGATTTTTATTTATTTATTTTTAAACGGAAAATGAAACCGCATCGATGATTTCAATATCTACAAAAATTATTTTGACATACACAGCTAAACAGCCTTGTTCTAATTACTCCAAACAAAACAATATTATAACAGCCGTTACATATGTACATATGCTATTTAATTACGAGCATGTGTCACAAGCGGCCAACCTAGTAATTCCGGCGTGTTTCCACAGATGAGCGAGCGAACGCGCCCGTGACTTCCGTTTCCGGCGGCGCGCCTGCGCAGCATCCGCGCGGCTCAACGGACCGACAAGCCTCCCGTAAATATGTATTTTTTTAACTTTTAAAACCTTGTACCTTCGAGTATTTTTAAATAAAGCTTGAATATTAGAAAGCCACCTCATTAGTGTAAGCGAGGTCCTAGGTTCAGTTCCCTGGTCGGGCAATCACAATTTGTGTTGTGATTTTCAATTCGAAATTACATATGAATCGCTCGGGGTTGGAAAGTGTCCGGTATGGCAATATGCTTATCGCCTATCGCAAGTAAAGCCTTTGGGTAGTAGGAATAGTAAGAATTTGGGTATTCTACTTCTATAATACAGTTCTGTCTACCCCTTCGAGGGTCCAAGCGTGACAACACACATACAAATGTTATTATGATCTAAACCATAATTAAATTTAATAATAATCCAGAATATCCAGATCTAATACGATAAATAAGTTTCAGTCGCTACTTGATTATCCTTTTTTTAATATATGTAAATCAGAGACTGGCAAACTAGCAGATGTGTCACCTGATGGTAAATCATCTCCACCGCCCATAGACACCCAAGACACAAAAATAATCTTGGGTGCGTTTCCCAACCTAAAGGGAGATAAATAGGGATTAGGCCACCGGAAATCCTAAAGACTTATCAGTCAATACTGAAAAATACCCAAATACAATATTTCAATGGATAAATAATGGTTAAATTAAGTATATCACTGATGACTGCCTCGGTGGCGAGGTGGTATTTCGGTACGACTACGGTTCTGAGGTCTCGGGTTCGATCCCCGGGTCGGGCAAAGTTATATTGGATTTTTCCATATCAGCCCGGAGTCTGGAGTTTATGCCCGATATGGCGATAGGCTCGCCCCCTATCACATCTGGGACGGAACTAAGCTCGGCGAAATGTGGGTGTTCTAGTTCGCTAGTGCGCCTCTGCCTACCCCTTCGGGGATACAGGCGTGAGCTTATGTTATGTTATTAAGTATATCTCATTACAGAAATTTTTTATAAAATTTTAAATGGATTGCAATTAAAAATATCTTTATCGATAAATTACTCAAAAAAATTTATTGACTCGATAAATTATTACCTATAATATTATTGTTTTAAGATGCAACGCACCGTGTGTGTACAGTTTGTTATTTACCATCATAAATTTTATTTGTACTACATACAAATAAATGCACAATTGTAAATTGTATGTATTTTTTATACTTTTATTTAACGTTAAGTTATTTACTCTTATAAAAACATTATACCGTACAAATTGTAACCATGTTGGTTACCTAACCATACAAAATAGGAGAAACGCAAATATTTTGTGCTTTAAGCGTCGAGCGACCGCTGTTCATATAGAATAGAAATATAGCCAAATTCTTATTCGATAACAAACATGTCCCCTAAAATAAAAGTAGTACTAATCAATTAAGGCATTTTAATCGTTTGTTTTTTTTTAAGGAAAACTTACAAACAATACCTTAATGTAATTTAAATCACTAAATGTAACACATGAGCCAGCAATGTTTCCACAAATAATTAGTAATTATTAGAACTAATCAAAGTTTTGTGAATATTTGTGATAAGTTTTACCCAATAATAATTGTATTCTTTATCCCGGTATCATGCCAGGATCCGCCTTCCTTCTTAAAAGCTCCCCCTTTGCGTGGTCTTGAGTATCCTCCACAGATCTGCTTCGGATCAAAACCACTAATATAGTTCTCATATCTTCTTCCAACACGCATAGCCAATGCTTTTTGGGACGTAGTCGTCGGACTACCTTATTTAAAACTAATTTCATGACAATGGCAAATAAAAACCCTTCCTAAATTATAAACATAATATTGTATCGCTGTCCCATAAGAATCACCCAACCACGTTCATGCTCAAACAAGCGACAATTCGAAATGCTATATATTAAATTCATTGCAATCAAGCAATCACACAAATTGCACAACCAGTTAGCAAATGCATTGCCGATTTGCGTCAAAGATGCGCCAAGAAGTGCGTCAGCGTGACGAGTGACGGGTGACGCGCGCGTCATGTGTCGGAAGCTCGCTTATTAGCCCGTCCTGTGATATGACGCATCCGGTATCCAATGATTCCGATGCAACCTTCTTTATTAATATGATATTCTATATTAATATATTGGATATGGGTGTGATATTTAATACATTAGATAAATAATAGAATAATTCGTCGCATATACATATTCATAATATTGAGCAGACTGATAGGTCAAAATTTCAGATTAGCTATAAAAAAATGCACCTCGTTTTACTTATTTATTAATCATCATCATCATCATCTGCCGCAGAGTGTCTACTGTTGAACATGAGTCTCATCGTGGCCTCCTATTTAGCTAAATAAGCAAACTCGTCAATAACTACGAAACAAAAAATGATTGTCAAACTGAGGAGAAAAATGTACTAAAACTGTTTTGTCTTTGCCTATTTATAATATTCACTAACATTACCAGTTTGTACGAAATACTATCAGGAACAACAGCAATGATAGAGAGATAATAAAAGTCGATGCAATTTGATATCTACTCCCTCGGGTTTACAGCTAAAATATATAGATACGTTTAATTAAATCAAATACGTTTACGTGTGATATCTATGTATATGTAGATATCGCTAATACTAATGAAGCCAATCCCCTCTCATCTAGCATATTTTCTAATACAATTAAACCACTTGTTCCATTGTCAGGTCACTCACACGTGCCGGTAAGGAGATACAAAGTCAGTAGTCAGTATCGGTGAACACTGGACTCTGGACAGGTCCACGCGCCGCGCCGCATCCTGCGCGAGATGAGACGCGCCTTCCTGCGTCCGCGCGGTTGCACGCGTCGTTGAGCGCGACCGGGGAGTGTGGGGACATTAGGCAATGCTCAATAATCAATTAATATTATATTGGGCTGTTAATAGTTCTGCCTCAAAATGGCATGACTGACTCGGTGTGGTAGTTCTATTCTACATGCCCTTAACGATCGGGCTTAGTTTTTACAACCTGCCTGCCTGACGTGAACCATTCTGGGGATTCCCGTCACAGCTAGATAATGTTAGAAGAAAACACTCTTTCCGTCCTAGGAGTTCGTTTCCAACCCAGGACCATCCAGCCCACTAACCATATATGCTACAACTAAATCTAGCAGGCGATCTATTATGCGCAAATTTAATAACTGAGTTCTCGGCATTGTTCTTTTATTAATTCATAATAAAAATAAATGATTTTTTTCGGGCTTTCCATGACAATGGGCGTGAATTTTGTGATAAACGTGTAATATAAATAATAATAATTTGAAAATATTTAAAGAGTCTAATTTTGTACTTAAGAAATTAAGATATTTATGTTCATATTTTATAGAAATACATATATTTGAGACGCCTCCTTGGTCTAGTGGCAGCATGTATGCTGTGGACCGGGAGGTCCTGGGTTGGATTCCCAAGCCGAGCAAAGCTAATTTTCTCATTTAATTTGCCCAGGACTGGATCCCTCAAAGGGGGTTGACGTCAGGCAAAACTAAGCCAAATCTATTCTGTAACATGCTTGAAAATGTGTGTTGCGCCGACCCCATATTAAGGTGGGATAAGGGCAGGTAGAAAGAAAGACAAATATTAAGCACAAGGATGTTAAGTTTTCACGCAAATAAAAGGCATTTATAAAAAAAGTTTAAAACTAATACATATTTAAAAATCTAATTTAAGAGTCATCAGAAATAACCTTGCTGGTACGTTATCGCCTCATATCCCCAACACGGGTGTAATATTACGGACAGTAGTTTACCATCACGTCCACTGCGGACTAGCTCGCATCTAATTACATCTAATTGATCATTACAATCCCTACACATTAGATATAAACGTGCCTTTATACGACACACTTAATTTCTACGATTCTGTATCTAACAATAGGTGCAAGTAAGTATTTATTTCGCAGATAATAATTATGTAAACCACGACATAAACGATTTTACTGTAAGTTAATAATCTGACCCGTGACAACGAAGACTGCAAAGCCTTCGAAACGTCGGGAATAATAATTAAAACCTAATCGTGATAGAATCCGTAAAACAGTTTTATTTCAATGTATAAGTTAATAAGCTAATATTATACTATATTAATCATTCGTTATATTGTGAAGAAGCAAGCATATAAAACAAACAGTATTCTGGCATTTGTTGTCTCCAATTACTTTCTAAGCTATTTATATCAAAAATAAATAAAATTGTATTATATTCTAGTATCTCATAGTTATGAGATACAAGAATATACAATTTTATTTTGCTATTATGAATTCATAATAGCTATATTATATCCATTTTAAACATAATAATACTCACTGTATAATTAATTGTATAATTCTTAAGGACACGTACGTCTCGTTGATGTCTTTTCAAAGCCCCAAAGGAAAGGAACAAGAATGTCAGGGTCAATCTTTTCTTTCCTTTATTAAAATCAAACCAGACTATCAAACATATTGATGATATAATTTTATGCACCGCAAATCTAAATAGAATGATATATTGATATAAATTTATGTAAATTCCTTAAGGCACGCGCCTTTGATGACATTAAGACGTTGTAAATAGATGTTATTTAATAAAATTTACACATAAATGTCACAAAACCGATAGATATGCAAAATGTATTTCACCTGTCTATATTCAGTTATCGTTTTATAATGCGGTCGTTGAACCCGGTATTATCATACGCAACAGTTATTCAAATTTCTTTTGTGATATAAAAATTATGCAAATGGATGTATTTTGTTTGCGATAGTGATAAAAGTGTGGCGGGATTTTCATTGAAACTCATCCTATAAGTAACATCAATAGCTTTATGTCAAGTACTTGCTAATACCTGTGAAACGAAAGGCGGGTTCGATTCCCGCCCCAAGACAAATGTTTGTGTAATCCACAGATATTTGTTACGAGTGTCAGTGTTTTGGGACCGTAAGTCCTTGGAGACCAACGACACAGGTTAAACCTAGTGTGGAGTCAGCACTATGTGTGTGACTGTCGGGTGTATTTATTATTTATTTATTTCTTCCACTTGCCCTTATCCGACATATCCCATCTAACCTAACCTAATACGCATTTTTAATCATGTTTCAGTAATTATATATAGATACAGACTTTATTTGTTTTACCGGGTGTCACTGTCGGACCTGGGATTCGAACCCAGGATCTCCAAGTACACAGCCTATATACTACTAGACCAAGAAGGCATCAAGACGAAGCAATTTAGTTTGAACCAAGATATGAAACCTACACTTTGTCTGTAATTTGTAACAATATCAATGTGTCTAATATAACAACAAAACTAATACAAAACTATCAACAACTGCACTCATTGTTGCCATTAAGCGTCATTATTCGCAAACGTATTTAATAGGTCATTGACCTCACAATACTACAATTTACGTGCACGATTGTACAAAACAGTGTTCTTTACAATTTGAGTATTGTAAAAAGCCATATAGCATTGTGCGGTAGTGGGCTGTGTTTGGTCGTAGTCGTAGCACGCGGCTTATTGTATACTATTCTATTATGCACGCTCTTTGATTATCATAAGACGATACAGAAAACGTTTTTATCCAGTCATTGTTGGTTAATTAAGTCGTTCTTTTGAGTTTGGTGGCTGTGGGTCACCAGGCGAGTGGGCGTGTCTGTTTGGGTGTCCCTTTTGTTCATCTTTTGTGATACGATCTTTTCGTAATTATCGCAAATTGGCGTATCGAATTCGCGGTTTATTTGTAAAACAAATAATTGTGAAATGTTTTAGTCATTAACTGTAAGCGATGGTTGGTTGTAGGGCTATTAAGACGCTGTGAATTCTTTCGCCGCAGACATTGTGCAATGTGAAAATGTTTGCAAACATTATTAAAATGCGGGTTGTGTTTGAATGATAGAACCACGCTGTAGACAGTTACGTCTACAGCATGAATGGGCCGGCTCCACCGATTTGATACTACTTACAGAAAACCAATGTAAAGTGGCAGCTTGCTTTCGCGTTTCGTTTGGTGAATGAGATTTCCGGTGGCCCAGTTCCCCCCCTCCTTTTCCCAATCCATTTTCCCTCGCCTTCCATTTCCTCCTTTTAGGTTGGCAACGCACCCATGATTCTTAATTGTGTCTATGGGCAGTGGAGATCACTTACCATCAGGTGACCCAACTGTTCGTTAGTCAGTCTCTGCTATAAAAAAAAAATAACCTCCTACCCAAGTAGTAGGGTAATAATAAGGATCATTACAGACAGCGCCTCCGAAATGAGTTAACAGTTCTCACTTCTCGAAAATATTTTTTTTATAGTTTACGTTTTCTCTATTAATGTATTGTAGTTTGTAATAAGTACTTGTAGCGCTGGTTGGACGTACTAGAGGCGGATATGAGAGCCAATCTGCCGTCCTCCAGCTAAAATGCCGTTAATTAAACCTAATTTTGAGATATCTTTATAAAACGTGGAAAATATTATCCTTATTGGTTAATTAGACTGTGGCATTTATATTTAATAGACTTACCGCCGAATGTTCATACACTTAAGATCGCCTTATGTCGTTTAATGCCGCTTTATCTGTCAAAATTGTTTGGCGAAAATCAATATAAGAAGCCATTAAAGTTGAATAGCGTTTGACCATTCGGGCGTTAATTACTTGTCTATTTTCAGATTAAAAATAACCATAAGTCTATGAAATCTCTAGGACTATATTTTCCACGTTATTGGAAACATCTCAAAATTAGGTTTATTCACTTAACGGCATTTTATCTTGAGGACAGCAGCAATGGTCTCACTACGGAGGATGCTCAAGACCCGCCTAAGTAGAAGCGTCTAAGTAAAATGACGGACTCTGGCAGGAGGCCGGGATAACGCCAGACAGAAAGAAACTAGGTACTTGTAGTTTCATTAACTGGCGCTGCTGGTTGACTAGCATACTTCCATACACTTAAATTTATAGAAAAAACGAAAAGCATCGTCGTTTTAAGTAATTTTCAACTCGTATAGCTTTTTGTGGATCTTGAAATAGCATTATGATTACAAGTTTAAATGGTTCATCATTTTAACGCAATTATGGAATAGTGAATTATTTTTCTCTAGCATAGTATAATAAGACACAGCTCATATAATCAGTAGCCCGAGCACGAAAAACTAATGTAAATGTAAATGTATTCGAGTTCGCTGCGCACTGATGACGTTTGGTTAATATTTCATACAAATTTCATAGACGCGCATCGAGTTCGAATACATTTACGGTTGTCAGAAATTTTCCTGCTCAGGCCGCAAATCTAAGACTTGAATAACATTCGTAAGATTAAGTTAGTTTTGATACACTTCCAGTCGTACGAAAATATAGAGTAAACTGTAATACTTTTTCAGAGTAAAATACTTAGACACCATATGAACATTAACATACCACGTACATCTTTCATACAATCATAATAATCCAACAACATTTAAATTGCACCAAATTTACGAGTACATACTTCAAGTTTAATGGAGGCAGTTACAAAACACAACATAACCCATAAGAATACACGTGGAGTTCGCAAACTGGCGACTAATAAATCCCGAAGTGGAATTATTTCTGCCCTGAATAATTTTATACGCATTTTAAAACATCTTTTCAAATAACGTGGGATTTATGATCGCGAAACCCGTTCGAAGGGTGGTCTGTCTAGGGGCTCCGGCTAGGGGCCCTTCTTTAACTTATTTTTTTCCTGACAAACCCCAGCTGGTATAAATAAGTCGCGATTTTGACCCGTCACGCGGATAAGGGATGCCTTGAAATCCTTTTCATCATATTTGAGGTCTTAAAAGCGGTATACCATTGTAATAAAGGTGTATTTCGCTTGATAAAAGAAGTTACTAACGGTATGTCAGTGTTGTGTGCTGTCATGATTCGACACAGGACATCCCGTCTGTTTTGCACCAATTATTATTATACCAAACCGGAACCGTTTGAATGCGTTATGAGTGTGGCAATGTATTTTATAGCGAAATATTGATTTAATTTGCAGTTACAATTACTTGTATCTGAATTATACGTTGCCCTGACTTAATGTTTGGTGTCCGGATTGTCTTTAGCTTTTCTCAACCATTTTTGTTGTAGGCCTCCCTCATCAACTTTGAGTTTTCGCGGCTTGTGCTCTATGTATCATGGATTGCGGGTGTTGTGAAAGAATTAAAATATTCAGTTAGAACAGAACGACTTCAAAATTTATCCGATCGTGACCAAATTTATATGGGAACACTCTTGAAACAGCTCTATCGAACACAAAAATAATCTTGAAAATCGGTCACATTTAGCGAAGAAATCGGGTAACATACATAAAAAATACAGAGGAATTGAGGACCTTCTCCTTTTTTGAAGCCTTTATATATTGTCAAGTTACAAACTGTTCACTTATTAATGTTAATGTTCAAATGTTAAATAATATTTAATTTTTAGATACGCGCCCGTACGCAACGGTATAGAGCACACTCATCGATTAAATTATTATTTGAGTAATTATAAGCAATATTTGCAACGTTTAAGCATAGTAAAAATGCTGCGTTTTCGGTTTAGTACATAACCGAACATTCATATATCTGAATCTTTTGATTTCTTAAGTTTACGCGAATGTTATACATTGAAATAAGACTATTTTGTACGGATTCTATCAGGATTTGTTCGGACTGTCCGATACGTGACCTGGCTGAAAGCCTTTGAAACGTCGGGCCTAAAAATAAAAACAACACACATAACATAAGCACACGCCTGTATCCCCAAAGGCGTAGGCAGAGGTGCACTAGCGAACAAATACAGCCATATTTCGACCTTATTTTCGTCCCAGATGTGATAGGGGGTGAGCCGTGGAATGGGCGAAGATGTGGCGATAGCCATATCGGGCACAAATACCAGACTCCGGGCTGATATGAAAAGATCCAATATCACTTTTCGGATCGAACCGAGACGTCAGGACGGTGGTCGTACCGAAATACAACCACGCCAGCGAGGCAGTCCTAAATAAAAACAAATCGTGATAGAATCCGTATAAAATAGTTTTATTTCAATGAAACTTACCTTACGAATATTTTACTTCTTGTAGCTCAACCATGAGTTTGTTGCACATACATATTTACGCGACCGAGGGAGCGAACGTCTCTAGCGAAACCGCTAGAGGCGTTCGGGTGTTTTTCACACAAATATTTTACGGAGTCGCTAGCGATTAATGTCAGAAAAACTCATGGTTAGCCTACTTGTTCACCTGAAAGCTCACTTACAGAACGAAACCCCACAGCAAGTTGCTATTGCCGTTTTTCTGTGCATTTTTAAATGGTTTCTCAATTTTTGCCAAAGCCTATAAACATTATTTAGCTTTAATTTTAACTTATGTAATGGTGATAAAAACTTTTTGCATGTTACATCACATATACAATGGCGGACGCGTGTCTGCATTCCGATACAATTCCCATTTACAAATATTTGTCTGAAGTCTGAATATTTCTGAATGTTAATCGACGCAGTTTTCATTTCATATATAATAATCATATGGTTTTATATTATTAGTGAACGAATATGATATTTTGCGCAAATTATTTAAGAGTGAAAATATTTTAAAAATAAAAATTTTGTTGTATCGTTCCTACTTTAAAATTATTTGGTGTATTATATAATGTAACGTGTGATTTTTTTTAATATCCCTCAGAGCGGGATGACGTCAGGCAGGTGAAAAAATGAAGCTGAATCATTTTTGCAACATTGTATAAGTGTGTTATAATGTTTCCACTCTGAGTGGGATACGGCTAGATGGAAAGAAAAGTCAACTAGCATTAATGTTGCCGGTAAAATAATACAAAGTGTATTTGGTCTAAATTTTAATTTGTACGCATATTTTGACCTTAAGTTTGAGATCATCATCATCATCATCAGCCATAGGACGTCCACTGCTGAACATAGGCCTCCCCCAAAGATAAGTTGGAAATAATTACACTATAAACCATTATAATCCTCAAACAAAACGACATGTCGCTCTCAAAAAATCCTAACCTATTTATAAATCATAGTCAACAACTATACCAAACCCAATGTTATTACATTACTTAATATATTATCGCAATTTTCTCTAAGACAACGAAACACCACAAACCCCGCTTCTAATTATAGAGCTAGTACCTCTATAACCGCAACTCCTGCGAGCTGCCCAGGTCTCTTCCTGTAGAGTGCAGACCGTGGGAACGCACCCTCCCTCCGCCACCCTTGCACCCTCACCCTTAGCTCGCGTGACGTAAATACGAATGTGGAGGCATGTGACTGATTGATATTTTGTCGTACACGGGCTCATGTCGAATTTGATGTGTCTTGAGTCTTGACAGAGGTGTTACGGTTGACAAATTATTTTATATTAGCTGTGGTAGGGTTAGAGAATTATACATTATTTCATATAGAGTAATTATTTTATAGTAATTAGTTTAATAGTTTTGGATTTCTAGCTTATAGGAAAAATTACTACTCCTTAATTGTTTACATTGTGTTGTTTATCTCAAACTGTATAAGAAGTATATAACAAATTATTATAGATTTCCTCTATGGATTCTATAAATACATATCTATATATGATACTGGGCTTATTTTTGTACATTTTACTTACTTTGTGTTACTCTAATATATACTCTATGTAACCATAGTTTCAATTTTTTCGTTTTTGCGCGAAAGAGTAACAAACATTCATACAAACTTTCGCGTTTATAATAATACTAGGTAATTCTGCGACTCTGTTCATGTGAACATTTATTTTCCGGGATAAAAAGCCAAGTAGCTTATATGTTATTCCAGGCCATCAGCTACCTGGATACCAAATTTCATCACAATCGGTCCAGCCATTTGAGCATGAAGAAGTAACAAACATACACACTTAGAAACTTTCGCCTTTATAATACGATTAGTTAGATAGTCACTACTTCCAAAGCTGCCATGCCACCTCCATCCATATCGTTTACTTTTACCACCAAATTATATCCAATACAAATCCAAGCGTTACAAATAGGACATCAATGAAGAAAGCGGACTATTGTACTGAATCTTAATATAGCAATCTTGCGTCACATGCCGAAACATTCAAAGCTTGGTAAAGTAAGGTAGCCAATTGGTTGTTATTTTTATGTACGCATGCTCTTAGTGCAGAATCGTTTTGTTTTGTTTATATAATACTTTAGACACAATTGTGTTATTATGCAAGTAGGTATTAATAGTATTCTAAAGGTGACCGCACATTTGTAATACTGTTGTAAGTGTACACGAATGTCTTTAGTACGTAAACTTACTATGACTTTCAGAAGGTTGTTAAATGAAAGTAGTGGTGCGTTATTACAATTATATTAATGTCACCAAATGTTGTACAATAATTACTTTATGTACTATTTCATTAATTTACAGTTAGCAACGGGTTAGACTGGGTAGCGACGGATTAACTAAGTGCGTGACGGGGAACGACTGGCGAGTTTTGGCAGGCGAACTCTCGCGCTGCCTAAATGCGCTAAGTCAGCCAAATACAAATTCTACGTTATACATACAATGTATCCCTACACTGTCAGAGACTGTTTGGTGCTACTTATAACTAGCTGTTGCCCGCGACTTCATTCGTGTGGAACTTTATTTTCTGGGATAAAAAGCCTATGTGTTAACCCAGGGTGTCAGCTAACTTCATACCAAATTTCATCAAAAACAGTCCAGCCGTTTGAGCGTGAAGAAGTTAAAACATTAAAATACACTCACAAACTTTTGCCTTTATAATATCAGTGTAATTGTTTATTAATTTGACGTAGTTGGTAAACTTTCCTAAAAAAATATGTAGGTACATGGAACCGTGTCCCCCAGAAAAAAGTTGACGTCATGCAGTATATCAGAAAAACAAAGCCGAAACCTTTCTGTAAAATGCTTAAAAGTTTGTTTCGTCGACTTCATATCAAAACGGGGATAAGGGTGGTTGGAAAGAAAAAAATGAAACTTATACAAGAATTGCACACATTCGACGTCCGAAATGAGGCGCTTAGGTGTACAAAACCTTTTTTCGTAGCAGTGATCATCATGGTAGTTGCAGGTTAGTTATAATATACACCGCCTATAAACACCCGTCAGACCATAACAACCATATTGCAAACCTTAAAAGAATGGAAACTGCATAAAATATTATCTAAATAATTCTGGCGTTGAATGTTTAGAGCTGTCAAATGTACGCTCACCTTGATTGTAAAGCAAAGCAAAAAAATCTAAGCATAGATTGAAGAATTAAAAAAACGTCCTCTGATGAAAATATCTACACGCTTATAAGCTTTTTTTGAAACACTGCACACTTTCGTAATATTTTGTAATATTTTGTAATATTAATTTATTTGGGCCATACTGATGTACTAACAAAAACAATTTGGAGTAATCAATCAAGTGTGAAATAAAATGGGCAATATTAGACATTTCATTACGCAACCGCCGTTGTAACGAATTACGAACGTTACAAAACACCTACGTAATAACGAAACGGGCATTCTCGTAACGGACGCTCTCGTAACGGGCAAAAAATTAAATTACTGATATGCTATTACGTAAACTTAAAATAGAATAAGGAAAAGTTGGCATATTCGACATTCGAAATCAGTCGAGTTATTTTGTAATTATGTGACGTAGAAACAACGGCAACGACGGTTACGAAAATAACGCCGTTACTATCGTACTATTTGGTACAACGACCGTTACACCATTATTGACCAACGCCAATCCGCTAGATTTCAACTACCGTGACAAGAGCGAGGTTGGTAAAAAGAATAAATTTAAAAATATATTCTTTAAGATATTAAGTGTACAAAAATCGTTTATTCTTTAAATAACTTACACCACATTGTTCAGGAAGCTGTCGTAATGAATGTCGGCTCCATCCATTCAGTTGTCTATCCGTGTCCTATCCGTCATTTAGAGTTCAAAGTGTCGTGTCACCTCTAACACTGGAACATCAAATGTTAATGATTTCAGCTCTCGTGAACAATAGAATAGAAACCAAGTTGCAGACAGTTTATTTTAATATATTTTATTGTTATTAAGAAATTAATTACGACTAAAAATTGTAACCTTCCTACGGCTACAATACATCTGTGTTAAAAAAAGTTAAGTGTTAAGATAAAAGGAAAATGAGGTAATGCTTTTGGTCTACTGTAGGTTATAGGTACCAGGATAATATAACAATCTAACAAAAATGCGTTTTGGATGGCCTCATCCGTGTTTTCATTTATCAGATTATATAATCCTCCTTCTTTCACACATAACATAAACTCACGCTTCTATTCCCGAAGGGGTAAGCAGAGGCGCACTAGCGTACTAGAACACCTTTTTTCAGTGTGTTCTATATTGGTTTATCTCTTCTTCGCGCGCGTTATTTCGTATTAAATGTACTGTGTCAGTAGGCTAGCGACTCGCGCGCTTGAGTTGAGCTGATTTTATAATAATGGGGTATTCAACTTACAAGAATTTTACTGGTTTTTTGGACGAAAGTACGTAAATATGTTATAAACCACATATGGTAGGTATCTACTGCATTATGTTACTAATTCCAATTTTTACAATACTGCTCTTTGGGACACGGTATGTACACTTTTAAGTCCAGATAAAAATATTTACTTAATTGTTTGTACAAAAAAATACAGTTGCAGTAATGTAACAGTACAGTTGCAATATAAAACTAATTTACAAATAGCCGTTTTCACAGTAAACGCTTTAAGTGTTCTAATATTAGGCAAATAACCTTATTAGTTTATAAAAGGTACAACAAAAGACATAATTTGCGGTTACAGGTAGATAATAATCTGACTGACCACAAGCTCATTAATAGAACCAAACACGAAACGAAGCAACTGTTCCGAGTTCCGACATTGATTAAAAAATATTAGAGGCAAAGACATTCAACAGTATATACATAGACAGGACAACAGCACGAAACTTGTGATCCAAAAATTTTAACCTCGTGGTCGTTACTGACGTTTGAAATCATTTTTTTGTATGGACACTTGCTTGATAGCTCTATAGTTAGCAATATTAAATATCTTTGATCAGTAGCGATGGGTGAAAAAATTCAATAGGAAAACCCGTACTAGTTCTACATTTATGATTAATTATTCCCAGTTAGCCCACTACAATGTGGGGTCAGTCTAGTTTACATTAATTCAGCATGTTGCAGGAAGGATATTGCTTTATTCTGTAAGACCAGCCGCCTGCTAGACATCAACGTCTATAAGATCGAGTCCTGGTTAATTCGTATTAGAATAACGCGTGCTGCCTGGCCTAGGATTCGAACACAGTTCCCAACATAGTCCATACACACTACCGCTAGAACAAGGAAACGTAGTGTAGTATAATTCTTTCTTCTTTCTGCCTGGCGTTATCCCGGCCTTCTGCCAGGGTCCGCCTTCCTACTTAAACGCTTCCACTTCGCCTGGTCTTGAGCATCCTCCATACTAAAACCATTGGCCAGTAGACCAGTAGTGTAGTATAATTATTCTAAATTAATAAATATTGGACTGCCTCGGTGGCGTGGTGGTATTTCAGTACGACTACGGTTCTGAGGTCTCGGGTTCGATCCCCGGGTCGGGCAAAGTGATATTGGATTTTTCCATATCAGCCCGGAGTCTGGAATTTGTGCCCGATAAGGCGATAGGCTCGCCCCCTATCACATCTGGGACGGAACTAAGCTCGGCGAAATGTGGGTGTTCTAGTTCGCTAGTGCTCCTCTGCCTACCCCTTCGGGGATACAGGCGTGAGCTTATGTTATTTTATGTTATGTAAATATTCATTATATTATTATTTATTACGCAAAAAAGCCTGTGTGAATCGTGTTGTGTGGACATTTCCTCGCTATAAAATATCATGTCGTTGGAAGGGCTAACCGGCCAACGGTCATCGCAACCCTTTCTTAACCTACAAGAATTATTGTAATTTAATAACTCACGAAACCGGACTCCCTCAGCCATTATGAACTATTCAATTGCAAAAATTGCACAATTGATCACTTGTCAACCGCTTCGCATTGTCCAAAATCCTTTATTCAACACGCACCATGGAAAATGTTTTGGATCGTAAATTTGGCGCTGTATGGTGTAGATGTATGATAACGGTGTAATAGCATGTAGCTTGTTTAACTTGCTAATCGTTATGTAGATGTACTGATAATTTTTACCCTCGTATGTATGACATGATGTTAAACCATAAATGTCTTGTGTAGTGTGCTAGTTAAAATCACTGTTTAAAAAAATGTTGATAGATATAAAACTATTCCTTACTTTCTTTCTTTCTACCTGCCCTTATCCCACCTTAATGGGGGGTTAGCGCAACACACTTTTTCACGCATGTTATAGAATGGTTTTGCCTTAGTTTTTACGACCAGCTGCCTGCCTGACGTCAACCCCCTAAGAGAGATCCAGTCCTGGGCGAATTATATTCGTTTTGCCCGACCTGGGAATTGAACACCCACGACAAAAGACTCGATCTTAGTTTGGGGTCAGGACTATGTATGGGACTGTTGGGTGTTATTTATTTAGTTATTTATTTAACCCAGGACCTCCCGGTCCACAGTCTTACTGAAATCTATTCTTTACTGATTACTATAATTTATTTTTAACTATTATATTATGAAAAAAAAATATATAATGTTAGCGTATACATAACATAGTTCGATAGACATTATGTTAACATTAGTCACAGTCAGATTCATGAAAGTTCGTTAGACTTTTTTAGGCGACTAGTTCTTACGCCTAGTTGGCAACACTACACCTGGCGAGTGGACACCATAATTCTGGGAAATATCAATATATTTAACAGAATAATGATGTCCACTAAATAATAAATAAACACAGACCCCAGATTGCGATGCACCAAAATTACCTTCATGACAGATTTTTCATCATGCGCACGGTAGTCGCTCTGTAATAATCGTCATTTCTGGACACGTGCCTCTTCTACTTAAGAGAGGGGTTGGGCCTTAGTCTACCACGCTGGCCTAATGCGGAATGGACTTCACATATCCTTGAAATTCTTTTTTCAGTCAAATGTAAATCAAAATCATAGGTGCATTTTGAACCTAAGACACTCGTAAGTTTATGCCACTCCCACTTGAGCTACCGCTATTTGAACTTGAACTATTGAAAGATCATATAAAAACAATGAATACCAACCAATAAAGACATTGAAATATCAACAATAACCGAAACGACAACCGACAATTAAACGTTACTCGGTCACGAGATCTAACACAAGACATATGATAGCACAAAGGAGGCGACCTTGACGATTCATAATGATAAAAAAGGTTCATTTACACCGTGCAACTGTTCGTTTTGTATGAAGACCATTGTGAGAGGACACCGAGCGCCCACATGACGCGGCGGCCTAACAGGTGTTGCATTGTTATATGCAAATTACAACTTTCGCTCTCGTACTATAGAATTTTTAGGGCCACCGAGTTATTTTGATTTAAAGTAGGACGGCGCTTTTGTCACCTTTTTATGAGCACAATTTTGCAATGACGTCGCGTCGAATCGTTCTATATTTATATGAATCAGTTTTTGTCACCATTTATGCTAATAACTTTTGTGTGAATTTTCCTTTTCGTATTGTATTTGGTAAGCAGTAGCACCTGTTGGATATGATCTGTATTACAATGGTAATAAGCTTTATCATGCTAATGCGATTACCTATTAGACCTGTTGCGGAATTAATTTATAATTATGGAATTGTTATCAGATTATTCTACTATTACCTATAGAGATCCACTCGTGTGGAAGTCTATCATATTATTTCTTTCTACCTGCCCTTATCCCACCTTAATATAGGATCGGCTAAACACACTTTTTCAAGCATGTTGCAGAAGATATTTGGCTTAGTTTTTACGACCGGCTGCCTGCCTGACATCACCCCCTCTCAGGGGGTCCAATCCCGGCCAAACAGTGCTAGAAAAACACCCCACCCGGAAATCGAACCCAGGACCTCCAGGTTTGCCGCTTATTTACGCTGTCACTAGACCAAGGAGGCGACAATTATTACCTGTCGCATTTCTTGGATAAAAATCATAATTGCCCAGTATATAGATTTTCTAATTGCAGCATGTAAGAAACTAAGGGAGACACTTTCGCATTTAGTAGTAATCTGACGTATGTAAAACATACATACATACATACATAAGCTCACGCCTGTATCCCCGAAGTGGTAGGTAGAGACGCACTAACGAACTAGAATATCCACATTTCGCCGATCTTCGTTCTGTCCCAGATGTGATAGGGGGCGAGCCTATCGCCATATCGGGCATATATTCCATACTCCGGGCTCATCACTTAAAAATCCAATATCATTTTGCCTGACTTGGTGATCAAACCCGTGACCTCAGGACGATAGTCGTACCGCGCACGCAATACCACTACGCCACCGAGGCAGTCACATATATTTTATATATAAATAACTAGCTTTCATCCCCCATTACATCCGTTTAGGGGATGAATTTATGCATGTATTATACATATAAACCTTCCTCTTGGATCACTCTATCTAATTAAAAAACCGCATCAAAATCTGTTGTATAGTTTTAAAGATCTAAGCATACGTAGGGATAGACAGACAGCAAGAAGCGCCTTTGTTTTATACTATGTTATTATTAAGATGATCGGACGTACCTAAAAGTAAGACGTGATAAAATAAAGACGCAATATTATATACAATAAAACAACTTTACAACAATTTCGGCGACAGTTATGCCAAGTATTGTTCAACCTGTACAGAAATACAACCAGTTAGGAAATAAATCACGACCAGTATTGCGCATTATATAATTCAAATCAAGTCGCAAAGGACATGACAAACGGCTTGTTAATCGCATTTGTTATTTGCTTAATGTAATAGTATCGAATTAAAGGGATAGGTGAGTCTGAAATGCACAACTCTCAAGGGGTCAAGTGGACAATAGATTCGATTTAAATAGGTGAAATGTTGCGGACGTAATGTTTTTTTAGAAAGATTATGATATTGATATATTAAATTATTGAAGAATGTAATGAGACTGAATGAGGCGAAAGAGGTATGTAAGGATCGTAGCAAGTGGAAATCCGTTGTCTCTGCCTACCCCTATGGGAAAAAGGCGTGAGTCTATGTATGTATGTATGTATTAAATTATTATTATTTATGATATTCGGTCATGAGAAGTTAAGGTTTAAAGAAATAAGTAATTTTGTAACAAAAAATATGGCTCATAAATAAATATATTTTTATCTATTAACTTTCTATTTTGTAGAAGCCATTTATTATAAAAAGAAGAAGAACTCTCTACTAAGTATCTTTGTGGCATTTAGTTACCATAATTAATGAATCCAGGGGCATCACTCTTGTTCAGTGTCGTCAGAATCTAGTTGCGTGCCTGCTTAACTTGACCAAGTTGGGTGCAGAATGTGTTTTGAAATTATTATAGTTTAAAATATAATTAGTTCATAATTTTAGCATAGAAGCAGCGATAGTTCCAAATGATTATGAACTACCGAGACGATGGTAGCTACGATAAATTATAGTTGGAAACTAGACCCTATGCACCTCTGACTTTTCTAAGTTAAATAATTATGTCGCTTTTTTTCCATCTGCCCTTCATCATCGTCAGCCATAGGACATCCACTGCTGAACATAGGGCTCCTCCAAAGATTTCCAGATCTACACGTTGGAAGCGGCATGAAGTAAGTCGTCGGTCCACCTTATCCTGCCCTCATCCCACCCTACTTGTGGGGTCGACTTACACACACACACTTTTTCAAACAAGTTGCAGAAAGCATTTGGCTTAGATTTTCCGACAGGCTGCCTGCCTGACGTCAACACCCTCGGAAGGATAAGTAAAGGTTGAAGGTAAAAATGATAAGGAAACCTACTTAAATGAGTATTTTGCATTAAAAATCTCATTAGTATAGAAAAGACGATAAAAATAATGGTTTTTAAATGAATTATTTCATAAAGCTACAGTAATTTATTTTGTTACAATTTATTGTACTAGTTCACCCAGCGACATCTACCGAAAAAAATTGTAGTTACATTCCAATTCACCCAGAAAAACGTTTTATTCTAGGGGCCTAGTACGATTTTTATCAGTTTTCGAAATGATAGTTTTCGTTTTTTCCATATTTTTGACTAGCAGCGCCTCTTGCGGAAACACTAACGAACTAAAATAAATCTTTAAAAAAACGGTAACAATTGTCGAAAAATTTCAAGACTACTAGTGCCCAACAAGGTCGGCCAATGCTAAAACAATTCGTCCAACCCTTGGTCTAACCCTTCATGTTTAAAGAAATAGTTTTTGAATGAGGATTTAATCTGTGTTAACGATCGAACTGAGACCTGGGGGGATTACCATCACCTCTTATAGCAGTGTTATTATAATTTTACTTATAGCGATTCCCATACAAAACAAACGAAGAACGATTATAATAATACTGCTATAAGAGGTCGTGGTAACCCTGCAGCTTAAAAGTGTGTTGTGCCCACCTCTATTAGCTTGAGATAATGGCAGGTTTTTTTATGGATTAAAAGGTAAATGAACAGACGGGTCACCTGATGGTAAGCGATCACCGCGGCCCTTCATGAAATACTACACGAATCAACGAAGCGTTGCCGGCCTCTAAGGAAACTATCGGCTATTTCCTGAAGGTCTCTATGTCTGAATATACTGTAGAAGCAAGCTAATATCACAAGGACGCGGGGAAAAAACTTCGCGTGTTCAAACACATATATAGCTCTTACTTATAAAAAAATGTACGTGTTTTTATCTTTCAAATTACTTTTTCTTTCGTCATATTGTTCAAAAAAGAAAGGGACTTACTGGTTTTAAAGTTAAAGTAGCGCGTAAATGGTTTTATAAGTAAGGTTTTAACATTAAATCCAGGTAAACTGTTATTATAAGCATCCACATACGTCGGTACCATCCCACGATGACTTGGTTTGTTCAAGTGCGATCCACATACATATGTTTGTCCACAGACTGTGAAGTAAGGTCTGTTGGGTGTAAGAACAGATGTTATACCTCATAATATCTACTAGTGTTCGCCTAGTGGTCGAAATTGGAACATAATACAAAAGTTAGATTTTTTTATAACGCCAACAAATAACACTAAAGCTCATCAATAGGTACTAAATAAAATAAAAAAAAGAATTTCGATTGACAAACCGAGAAGGAAAAGGTAGTGAAATGTTTTATCTTTGCCGAAGTTCGTCCTGTTCATATTATTCCTGTTATTATTTATCTCTTACGTACCTGTATAATGTACATCCGTAAGTCACTTATGTACTCATAGCTTTGGCTGAAACCAGCGTTAGATATTTATTGTCTGGCATATGCTGAGCCTAAACCTTTTCAACATAATAAAAACTTATCTCATATTATATTTTGCTCTAGCAAACATTTTTTACATATTTATTTAAATGAATTTTATGAGGTACATAATATTTTTTAAGCATTTTACAGAAAGGATTCTGTCAATATTTATCATTTATAAATTTAAATGATATAATATGACTAATGTTATTTATTTTACAAAATTGTTGCATTATCCACATCGTACGAAGTAGCTCTGTTTGATATTTCTTCATATTTAATGCTTACATTGTCTTTCTCTCTACTCGCCCTTATCCCACCTTATTGAGGGTCGGCGCAACACACTTCCAAGAATGCTACAGAAAGGATTTGGCTTAATTTTTATGACCGACTGCCTACCTGACGTCAACCCCCATCCTGTCGCATGAAAAATAGTGTTAGAAAAACACCCATCCCGACCTGGGAATCGAACCCAGGACCTCCCAGTTCCCAGCCTATATACACTGCCACTAGATCAAGAAGGCAACAATGCTTACATTGTCTCTTTCTTTCTGCCGGGCGTTATCCCGGTCTTCTGCCTAGGTCCGCCTTCCTCCTTAAACGCTTCCACTTCGCCCGGTCTTAATCATCCTCAATAGCAAGGCCACTGGCTCTCATATCTTCCTCCAGGACGCGGACTTCCTCTAGCCAGCACTTTTTGGGCCGTCCACGGGAACGGACCCCTGGTACGATCAGGGCCAAACACATGCGACCTACGTACTCCTGTGGTTTCCTAAAAACGTGGCCATACCATCTCAAGCTACATTCCTGCAATTTATCGGCCACGTCACTGTCTATTAAGTTTAATTCTACATTCATTTCCTACCTGCGTATATTCACCTTCGTTCATCTTTGCACAAGCACCCACCTCCCATTATATACTGAAGGTCATGTATACACGTGTCACTAACATAAACATTGATTATATAACAATACTTACTTATTGTAATATCAATTTTGGATAGTTTTTTTTATGGAGCTGTATAAATTCTTTATACAGTTGGCGATTAACACAACGGCATTGAGGCAAAGACTTCTATGTATCTTTTTCTTTCTACCTGCTTTTATCTCACCTTAATGTGGGGTCGCAACACACTTTTCCAAGCATGTTTAAGAAAAGATTTGGCCCAGTTTTTACGACCGGCTGCCTGCCTGCACAAATGGGCTGTAGACCAAGAGGGCCTGGGTTTGAATCCAGGTAAGGCAAAGTGTATTTTCTAAATTAAATTACCCGGGACTGGATCTCGAAGAGATTGACGTAAGGCAGGCAGCCGATTGTAAAAACTAAGCCAAGCCCTTCCACAACATGTTTGAAAAAGTGTGTTGCGCGGACCATACATTAAGGTGGGATAAGGGCAGGTAGAAAGAAAGAAAGACTAGCGACATAATATCACATTATGGTTAAAATATAAACTAAGGCTGAGATCTATAGAGCGAACTTCGACTAAGTCTAAGTCAAAGTAACTAACTCAGTGACGATATAGCATTGTTAAATCAAACTACGGTGACTGCCTCGGTGGCGTGGTGGTATTTCGGTACGACTACGGTTCTGAGGTCTCGGGTTCGATCCCCGGGTCGGGCAAAGTGATATTGGATTTTTCCATATCAGCCCGGAGTCTGGAATTTGTGCCCGATATGGCGATAGGCTCGCCCCCTATCACATCTGGGACGGAACTAAGCTCGGCGAAATGTGGGTGTTCTAGTTCGCTAGTGCGCCTCTGCCTACCCCTTCGGGGATACAGGCGTGAGCTTATGTAAATCAAACTTTGACTTAGTCCGAGTCATTTTTACAAGAAAAGCAGAGTGACAAACAGACTAAGCAAAGATTTTCTTGTAAAAAATGACTCGGACTAAGTCAAAATCCTCACTGAGTTCGATACTTTGACTTAGACTTAGTCGAAATTCGCTCTATAGATCTCAGCATAAGCATTCAGCTCTGGTTATTTGTATTCACAACAAAAACATTAAGTGATAAAAACTGCAGTCGAGCTGGGTATTTGGCTACCGTTTTGTAAATACCTAAGACGTTTGATTTTTAACGGTAAACGTATCGAAAAAAGTCCACAAACATGCGCTATCATTAAATAGAGAGAGTAAAAACTTTGTTAGTTAAATAACAATTTGTGGGAGAAATCGAAACACATTTTAAAATTCATCAGCAACAGTGCACAGTCATTGTTCTACGTATGTTAGAGCACAAATTTCACGAACGTCAATTAATATTAATAGACGCCTAAGCCAAAATACGGCGGTGAAAAAACCGCGGGCCCGACAACAGCGGCGCGGTATTGTTTTTATATGATTTTTGTAATAGGATTCCGTTTTTAGCCCCGAAATTACACTTGTAACATTCGCAAATTACTGATATTGTACAGCATATTACCTATGGCCTCTTACCGTTTATTTGTGCTTAGAAAAACAATTGATTGTAAAATCATATGCAATATTATTGTTATAATCTGTTGTTACAAAAATATCGAAAATTGATTTAAATTATTACAAAAAACATTATAAGCCTGTGAAGTTTGACACAATGGTAAATTATTCTATGGAATTCATACAAGATTATTTCCAAATAATTATAAGGACTGCCTCGGTGGTCTGGTTGTATTTCAATACGACTATCGTCCTGAGGTCTCGGGTTCGATCCTCGGGTCGGGCAAAGTGATATTAGATTTTTTTCATATCAGCCCGGAATCTGGAATTTGTGCCCGATATTGCGATAGGCTAGCCCCCTATCGCATCTGGGGCGGAACTAAACTCAGCGAAGTGTGGGGGTTCTCGTTTGCTAGTGCATTTCTGCCTACCCCTTTGGGGATACAGGCGTGACCTTATGTATGTAATATGTTAGTATGTAAAAACAATACAAAGAAATATTTAATTTCTTTCATATGCAAAGATTATACGATAGAAACGAGTGTTCATTTGATTATTATTACAATAAAAAATAATCCTGACAATTTTAGTAAAGAAATAGTATTCAAAGGAAGTCATACAAGATCATTTCTAAATCATTATATGGAACCATATGTTTTTATTGAGAGGTATCAAGAATCAAGCCAACCGTTCACATCATATAAACACCGGTCGATGTGACCTCCGCCGCGGCGCGGTCGACGAATTCTCGAAATAAATTAAAAAATGCTCACTCATCATCAATCAAACAGGCTCGATTCCATCAATATAATTTACTTTTTGTAGTTTTTACCCGAAAGCGCCCTCCGTGACTCGCAACTTGAGTGCGGCCCTGGTACGACAGGTACGGACGGACTATGCAATGACGACTCACGGGCCACGGCACCGAGTTTCAATAACTCAGATTTACCTGCCAATACCTAAAACTCATTTCTAAATTGATTCCATTTCGAATTGAAATTAAAAGCTTTCTAGTCACTCTCGGTGTATTTAATCCTTTTCCATTTCGTCCGTTCCAATTCTCAACCGAGAAATAATTAAATAAATAATAACAAAAGCACAAAAGGCTTTATACCGCTATACATATTATTTAAATTTACTATAAATAGGCGTTTTATGTAACTGGCATTAGTTGAAGAATTATTATGCTCGGTGAAATTAGAACGTAAAAGATTAACAAGCACAAGAAATCTAAACGTACCATAACGCGGAGGTCAGAAATAATTGTATCCTACAAATAATTAATCTTATCATTTTAATGTTTGTGAGTTATCAAGCAATTACGCATACACGTAAGATTTTAATTTTGTGTGTGTGTGTGTGTGTGTGTGTGTGTGTGTGTGTGTGTGTGTGTGTGTGTGTGTCTTGTTTGTGTAAAATGCAAGCGTAAGTGCAGGCAGAAAATGTAAAGGCTATCCAGGAAAATATTTGATGATTCTTTCTCTTTCTACATGCCCTTATCCCTACTTAATGGAGTGTCAGTTCAACACACCTTACAAAATGTTGCAAAAACGATCCGGCTTAGTTTGTTCCGATCGCTGCCTGTCTGACGTGAACCCTCTGAGGGATCGAGTCCCGGGCAAATCATGTTAGAAAAACACCTCACTCGACCTGGGAATCGATCTGAGGACATCCCGATTCTTAGCTCATATACACCGCCACAAGACCAAAAAGTCCAGGAGAATATTTGATATAATAATAATAATACACCCAACTATCACACACACCTGTATCGTGGGTATCAGAAACTACGAGAGATTTTTGGTCTTACAACACCCAGACCCGAAACAAATATCTATGGGCAACACAGATATTTGTGTCGGTGCGCGAATCGAACCCGCGACCTCACGTCTCACAGCTGGCTACTCGCCCGCTGCGCCACGGAGGCTGTCAAAATATCATAATATTTAAGAGCCAGAATAAAAGTGTCAATTTGATAAAATATGAAACAATGAACAAATAGACCTGCAAACCATCATCTCAGTATATTGACGTCCTCTATTATAGACTACTCAAGAGGCTCTCAGGCATCTACCATCCCCTCCTATGACAGCCCGCATCCATCCACTCCCTGCCACCTAAAGAAACTCTATCTCCGTATGATTGAAAACGTACTCCACAAACGATCGAGGTTAATACCCCAAACCGCAAATCGCCAAATAATGAACTCCACATTCGCGTGAAATTACCAATGTTCTATTATCGCAGTTAAGAGTGGGCGCATACTGGAGACTTGTCGCTGCGACTATTTTGTCTTCTTTATCTAGGGAAATGTATGGAGGTGTGCATAGTATGACGTGACTGCTCATTTTCATTTGAGACGAATGACAAAAAAGTCACGATGACAAAAGTCGCCCGTGCATGCCAGCTTAACGCTATGATTCGTTCGAAATTCCTGGCATACGAACGTGGTGGTGCTAGGTATTCGACAGTCTCTTGTTCTGGTGACATGTCGAAACGGTTTCGGCCGTGGCGCAGTCGGTAATCGGTTTTCTCCAATAAACGGCGATTAGACGCGCTGGCGTCAGCACGCCGCGCCCGGGACCGGCCATGTACCGTTACACACAAAAGTGTTCATTACGTTATCACCTTAATTAAATTTATTGGATACCATATTTTGGTTTATTAATTAATTTTCCCATATCTTTTTTTCTACCTGCCCTTACCCCACCTTAATTTGGGGTCGGCGCAACACACTTTTTCAAGCATGACACGGAATGGATTTGGCTAAGTTTTTACGACCGCTGCCTGCCTGACGTCAACCCCCTCTGGGGGATCCAGTCCCAGGCAAATTAATTTAGAAAATTCGCTTTGCCTGATCTGGGAATCGTACCCAAGACCTTCCGGTCCAGAGCCCATATATGCTGCCACTAGACCAAGAAGGCGAATTTTCCTAAATGCGGAACGAAATAATTCATGATCACAAATACAAAACTTCACTTCTTTACAACATGTATGAAGAAAATATTACGTTAATATAATATAGGGTTAATTACCACTGATAATATTAATTATTAAATCCCTCACTTATTTTATAATCTATGCTCTTCCTGTATTATTATTATCTATTGGTTCGTAAGAAATATTAATTCTAGCACTGAATTGCCATAAACATTTATATTTGTACCAAACGTCTTTCTTAACCAAAGAAACTAGACTGTTTGTTTTAAGTCTTCCCATTTAGCTAAAATAAGCGGAGTACAACTAAGTTTTTATTCTTAGCAGATTTTTAATTTCTCGCTCCACTCAAACACAAAAGCTTCTTAAATATTTCATAGTTCACTTTTGTTAGCGACAGTACTCGGTATAGTCGTGACCAGACGGCGATTTCAATTATTATCTAGAAGTCGTTCCACGAGCTCGCACTGCAGCACTTTTAATCATTCTCTTATCCTACTTTTAATAAGAATGTACCGTTTTTCTTCGTGTAAATTGTAACACCTTATTTACTGGTTATCTACTTAGTGCGACGAGTAGGAATGCCTGAACAGCTAGTTGTGTGTTAAAGATTCACTTCGTTAAAGATTAATATGCTTTATAGCTTCTTGCTTAAGAGTCGGTTTGCTCAGATTTAGATACAATTTGTTATAATGCTAACCCGTGATATAAAAATGGTAATTAACGATAAAGCTGAAACGCTACTCAACACTAACAAACACTAACATTATCATATTTTGCAATACAATTGTGACAGATAATGTGGTCTTAAATCATGTCGATACCTCCTTGGTCTAGTGGTAGCATGTATACCGGGATATACACATATGGACCGGGAGGTCCTAGGTTCAAGTCCCAGGAAAAGCGATTTTTCTAATTTGATTTTCCCGAGACTGGATCTCTAGAGAGGGGTTGACGTCAGACAAGCAGGCGGTCATAAAAATTAAGCCAAATGTTGCGCGACCCCACATTAAAGTGGTATAAGGGCAGATAGATAGAATGAGGTCTCAAGTGAGACCGAAAGTCTCTCGTAGTTCCTGATACCCACGACACAAGACTCGATCTTAGTGTGGGGTCAGGACTGTATATGTGACTGTTGGGTGTATAAAAAAAAAGAGTCACATAATGTGGTCTTAAATATTTTAGTGCGTTTCAATATCAGGCATCAACCTATTAATGAGTATACAAATATGCCGGGGTATGTAAAGACATGAATGTATTTTACTTTTTTATATTCCCCTCAAGTGCTACTTATATCAATACGAACTTACGTACACATGTCGTAAAATTAACATACCAAGATATTTTGTTTACATACTGCATCAAAAATAAAAAGATTACTTCTACTTTACACCTCATCTAGGAGTAAAAAACACAACATTCCATCTGTCTTCTCTAAGCCTTCCAAAACGATAAATAAACACTAGTCCAGCTCTCGTGTGGAGTAAAGTTCGATTCCTGCTATTATCGAACCGTTCGATTTCATATCGCACCCTGTGTTGGACATATTCGACTCCCGCGTACTAACCTTCTTGACCTGTGTATTACGTAATATAAAGGTTTCTGCAATATTTCGTAAAAATAATAAATTAATCACAAAATATTAATTTACGTAGTAGTTGCCTCTTCGACCTAATGGTAGCACTTATAGGCTATGGACCGGAAAATCTTCAGTTCAAGTCGAGGTTAAGCAATGCGGTTTTTCTTATGCGATATGGTTTCCCCTGAAAGGGTTGACCTCAGGCGAACAGCCGGCCCTAAAAATCAAGCCAAATTTTGGGTAGGATGAAGGTAAGTGAAAAAGGAAAAGAGGTCGCAGGAAGTCGCTATATCCAGGACGCTTCCAACAGGTTGATCAGGAAATCTTCGAGGGGAGACCTATCTCCAGCATGATGATGACGATGATAATGTGGAAACAAAGATTATTTTACGTGACATCCATATGAAAATAAAGCTAGTTTATTATTGAAAAATCAATACTTAAAACATAAAATTCAATATTAAACTGAAATATTTGTCTATCTACATTGTCGGCGCAACGACCCAAGTCGGAAGCCAGACTCGAACTCGAATCGAAATTATCGAAAGCACCACTAGTAAGTCAACAAATAACGTCATTAAAATAAGACAGGGTAGACCTTCCGTCAACATCACAAATGTCGAAGGTGTCAGAATAAGCGTAGCGTTTGAAGCTCGGCGCGGTTGCGTCGCTCGTCGTGCGATAGCGAAGCAAAGTCGGCCCGGGGTGACGGCGCGACTCAAAGCTTCGACAGCCGTCCAGCGCGGCTCATAATTAAGAACGGTGACTGTTGAAAAATGGCCGCCGCCCCCGGCCGGCCGTGAATAATCGCCGTAATTACGATTCGGAATAATTTCCAGCCAGTCATAGCGATGCTATCGGTAGGTGTTGACGAGCGCTCGTTACGCGCACGCAGCAACGCGCACCAAAGCGCTCTACATTTGTGTAAATTGCAATTTCTTCATTAGAGTCTTGATTAAACTGTTAGGAGCACAATGTGCACGCCAAGTCATCAGTGCGTCCTTGCCTTTAATGTCAGTGGTTTGCACGTAGCTATCTGCGGTAATTATTCCGACCTCACTCAACTGGCCATAAGTAATACTCACATAGGGATGCAGTAACATTGCTCCTTTACATTTTCTCATATGGAACGCAATGCAAATACAGTAAGGTTGACAAAAGGAGGTTGTTGTTCTTATGGTTTCTGTGGATAATATTAAACAACAGGTGAAACACCTGCTCGGATGCCAATCAATATCTGCTGTAAAAATATTGTTATTGTTTTCTAGTAGTACATGCATACATAGACTCACGCCTGTATCCCCGAAGGTATAAGCAGAAGCGAACTAGAGACCTAGATCACCCACATTTCGTCGCGCTAAATTACGTTCCAGGTGTGATAGGGGGCGAGCCTATCGCTATATCGAGCACAAATTCCAGACTCCGGGCTAATACTAAAAAAATCAATATCATTTCGCCCGACCCGGGGATCAAACCCGAGACCTCAGGTAGTATAACGTAATACCACTACGCCACCGAGACAGTCAGACAGCGGTTTTCTAGTAGTTTCTTTATTTAATTATATTTCTTACCTTCATCATCAGCCACAGGACGTCTACTGCAGAATATATTACCTTCATATATATATATCATATTTGAATATAATCAGCTGTCATAATACAAAGTCAGTCAGTCTCCAAATCTTCCTTAGATTTTGTAGATCCCAAAATAGTATTTCAACACAGTTGTATGGTACTATTCATATTGTTATTCTTACCTCCTTAAAGCGCTACAGCAACTTCAGCTAAAAACCACGATATCTATCAAAATCTATTCTTTATTACAGAATGACCACACTCTCAAATAAAAATAACGTCCACTTCTAGTACACAACCCTTTATAATTAAAACAATCTGACCGTCTATAGTGGAGGCGTGTCCATTGCGCCACACGACGTGGGCAGATTTAATTAGGTGTAAATGCTTTTTTCGCGGTTGCATCACCGAGCCCGGCCTCTGACGCCTTACGAAAGTGCTTTCGAACTTCTCGATCGTAACCTCTATTTACGTTACGTTTGTTTTGATGATTCATTTATGACTTTAAGTTAACGCGTGTTTAGACCAATTAAGTCACTGCTCATTCTGCGCTCGCTCTATAAAATTTGTGTAAATGTGTGTAAATAGATTTGAGCTATGTTTATGTTTAATGAGCTATATATTTTTTTCTACCTATTCGACCTAAGATTTAAGCCTCAGACTTTACGATTCAAAGCCTGAGTATACGCTACTATGGTCTAGTCTAAGGCAAAATAATATTTGACCACATTTTTTACTACAAGAACCTTGTGTTAAAACCGCATTAATGAAATTCTATTTACATTAACCTTCACACATCGTGAACGCATCTATCACTGCAATTAATTAAATTAAGGAAGGAATCGTAAACGACGAAATCGAATACTGTAAATGTCATTTTTAATATTGACCTCAGCGTAGAATGTGTTTAACCTTCAAATTTTAAGCTAATGACCCCAGCGTTAAATGCTAACTTTAATGAACACTGATTAAGGTCGTCGCCGGCACGTCTCGTGCGCGTCAAATTATCGACAAAATATAAATATACTTAATTTTAAATTGTGTTTAAATACATTTTTTTTCTTTCTAGATGCCCTTATACCACCTTAATGTGGGGTCGAGGCAACTCTCTTTTTCAAGCATGTTACAGAAAGTATTAGGCATATTTATATACCCCCCCCCCCCTCCTTTTTCCTTTTTCCCTATCCTTCCATTTTTCCTTTCCTTTTAGGTTGGCAACGCACCCATGATTATTTTTGTGTCTTGGGTGTCTATGAGCGGTGGAGATCACTAACCATCGGGTTAACCAACTGCTCATTTGCCAGTCTCTGCTATAAAAAAATGTATATCCGGTGGGTATTATTCTAAGGATTTATCGACTTCTTCTTTTTGCCTGGCGCTATCGCGGCCTTATACCAGGGTCCGCCTTCCTACTTAAACGCTTCCACTTTGCGCGGTCTTGAGCATCCCCCACAGTGAGAAAAATAATTAAGGCCGTCTTCGGGGACGTACCTCTGGTACGATCTCGGCCAGAGTGACGTAACTATACCATCTGAGGCCCGTGACAAATTTATTGGATGGGGTGGGGGGGATAAATTTTAATATCTTTAGTTATACCTTTAATTGATTTAAGTGTTTATTATATACACCTGCAACCGACGTACTCCTGTGGTTGTTTTTTTTTTATAGCAGAGATTGGCAAACGAGCAGATGGGTCACCTGATGGTAAGTGATCTCCACCGCCCATTGACACCCAAGACAAAAAGAATTATGGGTGCGTTGTCAACCTAAAAGGAGGGAATGGAAGGGGAGGGAAGGGGATTGGGAAAGGGAGTGGGGAAATGGGCCACCGGAAATCTCACTCACCGAACGAAACGCGACAGCAAGCTGCCACTTTATGTCGGTTTTCTGTGAGACAATGGTATCTAACCGGTCAAGCCGGGGCCCATTCGTGCTATAGACGTTACTGTCTACAGCGTGGCTCTACCTCCTCAAAACGGTTTACTCAAAACGTGGCAATACCATCTCAACCGACATTCCTGCAGTTTATCCGCCATGTCGGTATTTATCGACTAACAAACAAATATTACTTATTGGTTGAATTCGTTGGTAATTTTAGTTCATTGCCGTCACGCAAATCAGTTTGTTTACAATTCATTCGTGAGACCAAAATATTATATAATTAAATGTCTACCGTATAAATAACAAGGCTCATACCCACTTGGGCTGAGAACAGTGAAGTAGGTTCAAAATAGTTCAAATATTACGAGTAGGTCAAGCAATCCGAAATTTTACTTGAGTTTTTCAATTTTTTTTTCACCTTAATGTGTGGATGACGCAACAGACTTCTCTTTCCCGCAGTTTGAAGGTTACAACAAACTTCAAAGGCTTATAACTTTTTTATTTTTGAGAATATTTATTTCTGATCTATATTTTAAAATAAATAAAAAGAAATTAAAGTACTTTGTTTTCGCCCTATAAAGTCATAGGTTTGCGAAACCATCAAACACAATTTGTGCTTGTCTAGGATGGTAATGGAAGACAAGAACCCACGGTTTCTTAGTTTAGGTGCGCCAATACTCACGATAGAACATTAGATGCAGTAGAAATCCAAACGTGACAGCGTGATGGATGACACAAGTAATTGGTGGAGTGGTCGCGTCGACAAGCTTAAAACACATTACTTAAAATATTTCATTATTTATTCTTAACCAACTTACAGTTCTCATAATCGGGGCTATTACGAGGTTTGGCTACACTTTAAAGATACTGGAAGTGGCTCGTATAAATTATAGGTGCGCTTTCAATTCTTTACATACAGGATACATTTAGAAATCCAGTTTTATTGTAGTCTACCAAACCCATCAAGCTGTCAATACTCTTCTGATAGTCCTATGTTCATCAGTGGTCGTCCTATGACTGATGATGTCGATGATTCTTCTAATAAAAATAATTACATCCTTTTACTTCAATATTATTTTATGAAAGCCTCCGTGGCGCAGCAGGCGCGTAGGTTGTGAAGCGAGAGGCCGCGTGTTCGATCACGCACCGAGACAAATGCTTGTGTGACCCACATATATTTGTATCGGGTCTGGGTGTTGAGAGACCGAAAGTCTCCCGTATTTTCTGATACCTAAGATACAGGTTAAACATTGTGTTGGGTAAGGACTATGCGTGTGACTGTTGGGTGTATAATAATATATGCTCAAAGGAGAAGGATCTGAAATCGGCAGTATTATTTATGTATGTTGCCTGATATCTCCGCTAAATGTGGGCCTATTTTCAAGATTCTTATTGTGTTCAATAGAGTTTACTTCAAAGATATCATTTTTTTATTTCGGTTTTTCAGCAGACATAACATTAATACAAAATCCTGCTTTATCTAAACACTTAATATATAATTTATAACGTAAGTCCAAATAAAGGAAATCTCAACATGCAAGAAGTGGAACTTGACCAAAATAATAATTTGGTCGAGATCTAATGAGTTTGAAGTTTTTTTTTAAGTTTTTAAACTTTTAATTACGGACTTGTGCTCAAGACTCTTCCAGTAACATGTAGCTATTTAACAAAACTCAGGTAGCGCCGTCGCGCCGTCCGGTGCGTGTTATTAAGGCGGTAATTTAAAATGGGCTCTTGTTTTAATTGAGTTATGGGTACTGTTATGGCTATTAAAGTGGGCGATATTTTTTCGTGTGGATCCGATTACTTGCCTAAGTAATCGCTCTACTTTCACGGCTTAATTTATTACAATTAAAATCAGATAGATCTTGTAATTATTCACGATTATTAAATTATATGTATACGTTTTATATGAGCTTGTTATTGATAGGACGTGTCTTATGAGTAGTTTATTATTAAAATATTGTAACGTATCTACAGATTGTGAATTCTTTAGTGTCATATTAATACACTCCGAATATAATTATATATGTACGTCCAAAGGTTAGATTTTGAATATTTAATAATCATTTTAATCGATATAGAAAATACAATTAACCACCCGGTCTCCGTTTAAATGAAAATATTTTTGTACTTAAAATACCAGGTAATAATACATATTTGATTCATAATTTCTTTCTTTCCTTTCTACCTGTCCTTATCCCACCTTAATGTGGGGTCGGCGCAACACACTTTTTTAAGCCTGCATGAATTAGGTTAAGTTTTTACGACCGGCTGCCTGTCCGACGTCAACCCCCTCTAAGGGATCCAGTTCCAGGCAAATTATATTAGAAAATTCGCTTTGCCCGACCTGGGAATCGAACCCACGACCTCCCGGTCCACAGCCCATATATGCCGCCACTAGACCAAGAAGGCGAATAAATATTTCATACATACACGAATGAGTAACCCTTGCATTATGAGGATAATTCCATCTTCCCCCACTCGCACCTCAATGTGGTTTCATCGCAACAGACTTTTTCAAGCCTGTTGCAGAAATGATTTGGCTTAGTTTTACGACCGGCTGTATGCCTGACGTCAACCCCAATTTCCAGGATTCAGTCCAGAGCAAATGGTTTTAGAAAAATACCTCGCCCACCTGGGAATAGAATACAGGACCTCCTGGTTCACAAGTCACAACCTACAACGCTACACAACAGAATATAAGAAACTCGAAATAAATCTACAAAGAGACATGTTAATATTTTGACGATCATACATGGCATATTACTAAAAGATTACACGTCACTTTAAACAATAAGTTCTCACGGGTTAATGAACGTGAATTTAGGAAACATGTGTAATAATTTAATGATATTCCATTTCATTGTACACGTGAAAGCGAACGTTTCCCACAACAATGTAAACAAACTAGTAATTTTAACCAGAACCACCTGCTTGAGAAATATAATCACAAGTTTAAAAACTTAACAGACTGACTTCAAATCCGATCGTGACCAAATTTATATGGGACCACCCTTGAAATAAGCTCTATCGAATACAAAAATAATTTTGAAAATCGGTCCATATTTGGCGGAGATACCGCGTAACATACATAAAAAAATACAGACGAATTGAGGACCTCCTCCTTTTTGGAAGGCGGTTGATAACGTTTGACAGTATACCTAATACAATTTAATGCAGGCTAAAGTTTATCCTACAAGAAAACTTGTCCAATGCTGTCCCACGCCTTGCTATTAAAAGCTTCCACTTCACCCGGCCTTCAGCATCCTCCACAGTGAGACCAGGGGGGTGACCCTGACGCTCGATTCGATTGTGAAGTCGATTTGGTTTCATTTATAGACTTAAAATTCCACCGAAATCGACTTTTAAAGTGCGCTAATGTTGCATAATATTCGAGAACTTGTCATTTAGCAATTTTTAACGTAACATTAATGCACTTTTTAACTCTATTTCGGTGGAATTTTAAGTCAATACATGAAACCAAATCGAATTCAAGTTCGAATCGAGCGTCAGGAGTCACCCCCCAGACCTGGGGGTTACCACCTCTTATAGCGTTACTATTATAATCTTACTGTCTTTTTTTACTGCCTCGGTGGCGTAGTTGTATTTCGATATGACTACCGTCCTGAGGTATTGGTTCGATCCCCGAGTCGGGCAAAGTGATATTGGATTTTTCCATATCAGCCCGGAGTCTGGAATTTGTGCCCGATATGGCGATAGGCTCGCCCTCTATCACATCTGGGACGGAACTAAGCAAGCGAAATGTGGTTGTACTAGTAGGCTAGTGCACCTCTGCCTACCCCTTCAGGGATACAGGCGTGAGCTTATGTTATGTGTTTGTTTTTTTGTATACAACAATCGGTACAAGTAAGATTATAATAATACTGCTATAAGAGGTGTTGGTAACTATCAGGGGATAGGGCCTTAGGCTCACCCAATATCACATTGTCTTGAAATAATCTTGGCAAAAAAGGGTGTACCTACTATATTATAATTGCGCCTCTGCCTACACCTTCTAGGATAACAGTCTTTAGTATATATGTTAAATATTCAAAGAAATTAAAGATAACTATATCTCGTTTGCAAACACTTTGAGAAGAATCGCGTTCTTCGCAAATATATTGCTGTTTTACTTTCCAAGTATTTCCAAGGGTTCCACATGTTTTCATTATGTACTATATGTACCCATAAGGATTCTTAAATTCGTTCTTCAAATCCTCGCCAATTCACACTTCAAAAAAGGCAAACATATTCAAAGATATTTTCCCCTAATCCCAAGTGATTTATGAACTAAACACTGTCAAAGCATAAAATCACTGGCTTTTTCAAAATAGCACCTTCATTTTTCATGTCTGCGAAATTTCCCCGAATACAATCGCGACGTCATTAATAATTCACCAAGTGAAATATTGGTCGATATTCGAATAGCGACCGCTGGCGACCTAACTTCCGAAAACCATCAGAGACGCGACTGTTACAGGAGCAAAAAGGCACCCACCCCGGTGCGCTTCCGATTGCACTGCCAACGCTGAAAAATTACGAGAACAACCGACGCGAATCGAGTTAATGTATTAATAGTGGCCTACTACATTTCCCCGTGTTGCATCCTTTTTGTGCAATTCAAATGTTGTTGACTCGTTAAACACAGCCGCGATGTCAACGCCTGGCAAATGTAATTTATGGAAATCGATGTGGCGGAAAAAATGTCTTTATGTGCAATATCTGGTGATTACTTGCGCACACGTCGGTTACTATACTGTCTTGCCTGGAAACCTTGGACACTGCATGTCATCGTCATCATCATCATCATCATCAGCCATAGGACGTCCACTGCTAAACATAGGCCTCCCCCAAAGATTTCCAGATCGACCTGTTGGAAGCGGCCTGCGTCCAGCGACTTCCTGCGACCTTTATGAGGTCGTCGGTCCACCTTGTATTGTATTTAAAATTGAGAATTATTTTGTTCCTACTTAAATTAAATGCAACTTTTGAGAATAATCAATTTAAATTACATAGAAGAAACTATGTTTTAAACACCGGCATTTATAATCTTGATAATATATTTACAAGAGGGTGCCTATTCCTTCCTAGAGTAAAGGATTGATATGCTATATTTTGTTTTAATAGCTACTTTCCGTCGCGTCACTTAGATTTAATCTTATTTTTGTTACGAACATTTAATGATGATAACCCAAAAAACGTACATCAAACCGATCCTAATGAGTACACCGCAAACATCCAAAAATGGATGCACTATTTTTTACATACACCTTCGACCTTCTCAGAACTAGTGACGCATGAAGTAAACGACAATTATTACAACTTTGTTGTCGACCGTTCTGAGAACGTACCGACTTTCTTTTGTCTTTTCGAAACACCCAAAGTGAGGCTAATCGACACGGCGACGTTGTGTTGACATTATTTATATTCGAATTTCGAACACCGAACATGCACTTTGGGATCTCCAACTTTTTGCCGTGTTTACCCATCCCACCCGTCAAGATGGACACGATATTTTGATTGCGATATCATCAATTTACATTGTTTTTCTTAAAATGAATACGTCATCAAACAACGCATTATATCAACAACATCTCCACAAATAACGATGCATGAACGTATGAAATCCCGAACGAAAAGTACCACTTAGTAACTACTGAGTGATATTACGTTATTTTTTCCAGAATTCTTATTGTAAATGTAAATTCTACATTATTCTAGTTAGAATGTTCAATGTCGCCTGCTTAGTCTAGTGGCAGCATGTATGGGTTGTGGACGGGGAGGTCCTGGGTTCGATTCCCAGGTCGGGCAAAGCAAATTTTCTAATTTACTCCGGACTGGATCCCCCAGAGGGGGTTGACGTCAGGCAGGCGACCGGTTGTAAAAACTAAGCCAAATCCTTTCTGCAACATACTTGTAAAGTGTATCGCGCCGAACTCATACTAAGGTGGGATAAGGGCAGGTAGAAAGAAAATGTCCAATAAATAATAAATAAATAAAATAAATAAAATAATATATAAACCAAGTATAACGCGTATAAACCAAGCGAATGTAATCTGAATACATGTAGGAGAACGTCACTATGACGTTGGTTTCACCTTGTGTACGGTATTGATAGTATGCACGACACAGAAGCAGTAATAAAGAAAAATACATGAACTTTTCCTTGCTGTATGATTAATAAGAGAAAAATAATTATGATGCATGTATTTATTTATGTATTTAGCAGCAGGCACAGCTCAGTTAGGAGAGGTACGGAATGCCGAATCGAGTGTCGAAGGTTCGAGACCAACCCCAAAAAAGCATACACCTCTGATTTTTCTATTATAAGTGTATTTTTATTGTGAATTATCGCTTGCTATAACGGTGAAGGAAAACATCGTGAGGAAACCTGCCTACTCGAGAATTTCTTTACAAGAATTTCAAAGGTATGTGAAGTCTACCAACCCGCATTAGGCCAGCTTGATAGACTAAGGCCTAAATCCTATCATTTTATCAGCAGAGGAGGCCTTTGCCCAGCTATGGGACAGTAATATTCATATATATTTTCTTAATTAATGTATTTGAGCTATTACGTATTTTCTGTTCTATCATTCGACATAGATGATAAAGTACAAAACATAGAACAAATGAAATGCAGTTAATTGTGTTTATGAACAGGGATATAATATAACTTATGCCTAAGTTCATCATCGTCATGAGCCACAGGACGTCACTGCTGGACATAGGCCTCCCCCAAAGATTTCCAGATCAAACTGTTGGAAGCGGCCTGCATCGAGCGACTCCGAGCGACCTTTATCAGGTCGTCTGTCCACCTAACAGGTGGACATCTAACGCTGCGCTTGCAATACGTAAGTTCATACCACTAGAAAGGAGGAAAATTGATTAATGACGTCATTACCGTGGCACAGTTCACTGCGATGAAAGTGAAATATACAAACACGCTTGTTTACAACTAAATATGGTAATGCGATAGTGAAACAAAGGCATACAATAGCTTACAATGAAACAGTGATACACGTAATAAGTGGTTACGATCGCAGCGATGGTACACAACATTGTAACAAGTGTGCAAATACTAAGGACTAATGCCCATGTTAAAACATTTAACTGTCGACTATAACAACGGTGGATACTTTTAATGTCCTCCAATTACAGTGTTCACTTGGTTAACGATTTCGCCGGGCATTAACTATTCCAATTTTATGTTTTCGAGTCGTACGAAAAGTCGTACGCGAAATTCCTCTTGTCGTTCGTAAAAAATGTTATTTTGTTTCTTGTATTTTAAGGAGTAAATGGTATCATAATGAAATGTTAACATAAAAATGTATGAAATCTCATAACACATTCATAGACAAAATTAGTGTTGTGTTGGAAATGTGACAAAAATTGACCTTTCCCGTAATTAGTCTTTGATTTGATATTATCTATAGATTGTTTCATTTCAAGTTAAAACATTGTGGTTACAGATACGCGCCGATACAATAATAATATGCCTTCTCTACATAACAAAACTAGGTTATAATATTATGTCATCGTAAGGTCAATTACAAACACCTCGTGTCTACGCTTTGTCTCGCTCATGGTGACTTACGAATTTTATTATCTATGGCTTAAAATGATATACGACCGCTCTTAACTGGAGAATCATAAAATATTTTCTGTTTGTGAAATATTTCTGAAGCAATAAAGCAATAATTCACTACGGGACTACGGGGAAGATGGCGAGCTTTATTTGCCGTCATAAACGTTATGTTTATGGTGTACTTTTTTGCGTGGTTGTGCGTTCGTCTGGCTGCACGACTCACGAGCCACGAGTAGAGTACGCGGCCGCACATAAAACTTCGCTTTATCATTACCGTGATTGAGAAACTTGTCCTCCGCTCGCCTGACTCGCGAGTCGCGAAGCCGACACTGCGCTTAGTTTAGCAAATTACAAAAGCATACATAAAGCCGGGTCTCCTGCACTAGCTTTTTCGAAACAAAACACATACGAAAAACAACGATTTTAGCTGTCACCTGCTGATAGAACAATGGACCATAGATAAAAAATGCATGTTTTGTGTAGGAGTTTTATCTAATGTTTTAGTGCAGGAGACCCGGCTTAACATGTACATCAAACAAAGTTGGCTTATACATAACATAATGTCCCTTTGGGATAGTTTTTTTTGATACCACAGTCAAACCCACAACTGAAATAATTGCTTGGTAATAAATATGAAATGACTACGTTTCGTATGACCTATTGTGTTTTTTTTATTTAGTTAAAATTTCCAGCGGTCCCAGTGGGAAAATTCCTGACAATTATAAATATATTCGAGCTCGCTGCGCACTGATGACATTTGGTTAATATTTCATACAAATTTCATAGACGCGCATCGACCTCGAATACATTTAAGATTGTCAGAAATTGTCCCACTCAGACCGCTGTATTCTGTTTGATTCGGTTTTAATTATTACATACATTATATGATTCATTAAAAAAAATATATTGTAAGAAATAATATATTGTCTTTAGGGTATAGGTAGATTAACTGATTGACTATCGGCCGGTTTCAATAAACTATCTCAGTTTAGAGCGCAGATAGATCGCGATTATGAACCAATCAAATCAAGTCATTTGACGGAGTCATGTTCAAACTGTGTTCTTATTGGCGAATTTTTGTAATCTATCTGCATATTCGAACTGAGATTGTTTATTGGAACCGGGCGTAAGAACACCTCTAGAGATGCGCGGCCGGGTAATTCCCTAACTGAAGATCATCTTGCTCATCAGTTGATTGGCCGGCTCATTGATCATACTGAAGATCATTCGTTCTCGTCCACAAAATCAGAGCTGACGTGAAGGCGTCAGTCGTTAGTGCGGTTTCACACGTACGGAGTGTGAAACTTAGGAAGTGTCGACGGGGGGCTCCATTAGTCAGCGTGATTAGTTCTCCAAAGCGTTAATGTTTCAATGAGATGAATAATCGGCGGGAACAGTGACAAATGCTCGTCGGTCGTTGCGCGCACGCACCTGAATCGGCGCTCAAACGTGCCGCGCCATCACTCAACATCACTACGTGTTATATGCACCAGATGAAGAGATTTATATTTATTAATGCTAGTATCACCATCAGTTTGTATTCACGGAGACTGGTTCGAAGTAAGCATTGATCATCTGATGGCGCGTCCACACCGGGCCGGACAAAGGCGAACGAATTATGCCTGTTTCATTCCCACAACAGCGAAAGTTTGATTGTGTGAACGCAACAAGTATAGATTCGTGCGCCTTCGTTCGGCCGCCATGCGACTTATATCAACGACCAAGCATTTTATGCGTCCACGGGATAAAGTTAAACATCCTGCTTTATGAATTAGGAATGGTGTAGAAAATTGTATATTTCATGAGGATATGATGGACCCCCTATCTATTGATAAATGGTTCGGCTTACGTATTCAGAGTCAAGGGTTAAGTCGGCTGCGATCTAGTGTCGGAATCATTTCACATTCCCATCTCGCGCGCCTTTTTTTCCGTCAATTCTGGCGGGAATCGATACGTCACTTTACTATGATTTAACATTGATTGCATTCTTTGAGCGCGGCCGCTTTCGAGATTTACAGCCGACGGGAGTGCTACCGTCCTGTTATTGCGCTCGGCAATATTTGTATGCGCAGATGGTACGCGTTCTCGGAACTGGTCACATTAAGCCGTCGCTGAGAAAATTATGGCAGGATTAGGTCTAGATCCGTGGCTAGTAAAAGCAAGAATGTTTGACCAAGAAAATAGTTACGTTAAAAAGACAACAATAATAGACGAGCAGATATGGAATATTTTTGTTTCCTTGTGAAAGATCATCGTTCATCAAACATTAACACCAATACATAATAAGAAATAACAATAAATACACCCAACAGTCACTCACATAGCCCCTTACTTATAAAAATATTTAAGCGCTGCTTATCTTTATACCATAGGTTGTCCCTTTCATTTTTAAACAATGTAACGCAAGGAAAAAAGGTTATTCATAACCATTTGCTCAGCTAAAAATGCTGTTTTAAGTAAGGCCCATAGTCCTTACCCCACACTAAGAACGAGTCATGAGTATCAAGAACTACGAGAGACTTTCGGTCTCACAACACCCAGACTCGAAATAAATATATGTACGTGGGCCACACAGACATTTGTCTCGGTGAGGGAATCGAACCCGCGACCTCATGTTTCACAGCCGGTTACTTGCCCGCTGCGCCACGGAGGCTGTCTAAACCAATGACATGTAAAAAAGATATTTTCCTATGCAGTGCCCTCTATCAATACTTACTTGAAAAAAAGGCTCTGCTGCAAATACTAAATAAGTGTAAAGCTTTCACATAAAAAAACTAAATAATTTCATATTTGACGGTACGTTCTGATTGATTTAGTGTTACCATGGCCATGGTTGATGGAAATAATATCGACAGCTATTGTTTCAGTAAATGAGACACGCAGTACGCGCGGTACCTGTTGCATTTTTGACGTTTTAAATTAAATCCTCATAGTGATTCAGTTTTCTTTATCCCCGATTGTTTTAACTTTGTTTTTTTGGGATATTAAAAAAGCAGCATTTGGGATATTAAAAACTACAAAATCTTGAGTCAAATCAGAATCAGCCTCCCGCTCGTCAGTAAAAGTAACCAAAACTCAAATAAATGCTTACATAAAAATTGGTACATGCATTTTTCAATGAGTTCTGTTTTGTTATTAAAAAAGAAAACCCGATAAAGTAAAAAAGAAACTCCAGACCCCCCATCCCCATGTCATCAAAAATAAGCAAAGAAAAAACTAGTGCTTACATAAGTTGAATGACTCCTAGCAACTAGGTACTAGTACATGTAGTTAATCAAAGATAGCAGGAAGATATTTCTAATAACAGAGCGAGTTGCATCAAGCAAGTCCACATTCATCAATCAAAACATATGTGTTGCGCGATTTATAAAATATGGTACAGCTTCATTTTTCTTTTGTGTTAGAATCACAGTATAGTATTAACGCCTCCTTGGTCTAGTGGTGGTAGAGGTATATAAGGATTGTGGACCGGGAGGTCCTGGGTTCGAATTCCAGGTCGGGCAAAGCAGGTTCTCTAATTTGATTTTCCTGAGACTAGAATCCCCGAGGGAGTCGACATCAGGCAGTCGTAACAACTAAGCCGATTCCTTCCAGCAACATCCTTGAAAAAGTATAGAACCTCTTACTTAAAAATCTTCACTTTAGAGATCTTTATTATTATACAAAGAACATCAGTTTACTTACAATATGAGCAATATAACATAATTATCCTTAAATATCAAAACATAAACGGTAGTTAATCTTATGTATTTATTTTAATTCGTTTTTCTGTATTTCTTCTCATTCTCATCGTTACTTATAAACTCGCATGTGTGGTCGTCAATTGTAATTCCAAATTCATTCTCAACAATAATTACATTAGTTTGTTAGTGATTTAATACAATTTCGTAAGTTGCGAGCGCGGGCCACGAGCGAGCACCACACAACGCGATGACGCGGCCGTTTCTGATGTCCGACTCATTATAAACTGTGCTCTATTTCTTTTTTTAATATCGATACATTTTATGATACATTCCACATTGATGTTGAAGCGATCGTAATCAGTTCGCTCATATGTCATGCTTTCATATCGAATGAATTTCACATTACCAACACTAGTGATTTTTTTTGTGACTAACCTTCAAAGATCATGTTGTTGTTAACAAAAAATAGCGATGGTTTACCGAAACTATCTTTTGGCTTAAGAGAAAAACCTACAATCAAGTTAATCAGCGTTAATTTTTTTTATAAGTATGACCCCATAAAGGTCGCAGGAAGTCGCTGGATACAGTCCGTTCCAACAGGTCGATCTGGAAATCTCTGGGGGAGGCCTATGTCCAGCAGTGGACGTCCTGTGGCTGATGGTGATGATGACCCCATGCTACTAATATTTTAGTTGTATTAGAAATTATAGATAATTTATTATAAGGCTTCTTAAAGTATGTCTATCTTGTACTCGTTCGATAGTAGACAGCCTCCGTGGCGCAGCGGGCAAGTAGCCGGCTGTGAAGCGAGAGGCGGCGGGTTCGATTCCCGCATTGAGACAAATGTTTGTGTGGCCCACAGATATTTGTTTCAAGTCTGTTGTGAGACCGAAAGTCTCTCATAGTCTCTGATACCTACAATACAGGTTATACCTAGTGTGGGATCAGGACTAGGTGTGTGACTGTATGGGTGTATTAATTAATTTATTTATTTAGTTACGTATTAGTAGTAACAGTTTTTCACACAATTATCCCTATTTTTACCCATTTAATGGTATTTCAAAAATTCATTTTTTTCAATGCATAGTCCCTCAATGTTTGGTTATGTCATAAGGCTTTATCATTTACAAACAACATGAAAATGAAGCCGTTAATACGGTTAGCCACTACCCACCAATTTGTAGGTAAATATTAAATGTTAGCTGCATCGAAAAAACTACATTTTTATTATAAATTAACATGTTTATATAGACACTCATTTGGTCAGACGTAGTCTTCGGCGTTTTTCTTTTACATTCACGAAAGCACAACTTAAAATGAACTTTGTGTGTAGAGCTTTAAGTAGATTTTCGTGTGGTTTTCAGTAATATATGGACTTAGGTCCAGGCAGACTGGATGTCAAAGTTATGACGTGTTAGATTGATTATCGGATGGATGTTAAAATACGTTTTACGACTTTTTATGACGAGCTTTCGGTGTAAACCCATCCTAACAGATTCGTTTGTGGTCATATTGGCCATACGCGTTGGGTGTTTTTATTTTATACTAAGTTTTATGTTTTTCAAGTTTTTTTTCAACTTTGTAACTTTAATTAGTTGGACTTACACCAATCACTAAAGTATAAACAGGCCTTTTACTTACTATTTAAAATTAATAGGTCAAAAAGAGAGTAAAAGAGGTTGCAAATATTTCACTTGACATGATTAATCTATACTTGAAATAAAACTATTTTTACGGTTTCTATCACGATTAGGTTTTTAATTTTTATTCCCGACGTTTCGAAGGCTTTGCAGTCTTCGTTGTCACGGGTCAGACTATACTATATAAAAATTAAAAACCTAATCGTGATAGAATCCGTAAAAATAGTTTTATTTCAATGTATAACATTCGCGTAAACTTAAGAAATCAGTATATAATCTATACTTCAAAAGAGGAAGGTCTCTTTGGACTGACTCAATGCAGAGGCGAAACTATGGAATCTAGAACTATGAGTACAACAATTAGACAATAGGTTTATTTTATGTCCTAGACAACCAATATGAAAATATTTTGGGAAATTTCACCTTTAAGGAGGTAATTTCACGTGTTATATACGAAGTTTGTTATATACGAAGGATTGCATATTAAGGTTATTCCTCTATAAATATAAATAACGTCCAACAGTCACACTCATAGTTCTGACCTCACACTAAGATGGAGTCTTGTGTCGTGGGTATTAGGAACTACGAGAGACTTTCGGTCTCACAAAACCCAGACCCGAAACAAATATCTGTGGACCACACAAACATTTGTCTCGGGGCGGGAATCGAACCCGCGGCCTCTCGCTTTACAGCCGGCTACTCGCCCGCTGCGCCACGGAGGCTGTCATGAGGCATGAGGCTCTATGCGAAATCAGTGTCTGTTTCGTCTTATTATTGGATTGAATCAGATGTCAGTCAGATGTTGGAAACTGTTCAAAATAATTCTTGATGCCCGCATTTAATTTATTACTAAACTGTCTGTATTTGTCCTTGATAATATATTTGATTATATTTATCAATAGGATCAGGTCGTTCCGTGCGGTGACCACACGGTCGCACCCATAGCCTGTACCTGTCACATCCGGAACAATTAGGTACACGGGTTCAACGAACCGCCACGCGCGACCTGACACACCATACCCACAGTCTAAAAATCGCAGAATCTGTCATTTGACATTGAAAAAAAAAACGATTCTATTGACAGTTCTATTGATTTAATGTCCTATGACCCCTAGGTGGGGCAGTGGGCGTCCACAGTACTCCGCCATCGCGTTCTGTCTTGAGCTAGACGTTTCGCCTCAGGCCAGCCTCAATGTATGCTCAGGACGGCCTCGTTTCCGTTTCCCTTGAGGAGTCCACTCTAGAGCTTATCTATGAATGTGTTCGGGAGGTCTTCTGAGGGTATGTTGTGATGTGTGATGCCAGCTTGTCTGGTTCGTTAATTGTCAATAGTCTTATTAGACTCATGAAGCGGACCGATTGAGACGTTGAACTATCAACAACAGTCATCGTGAAATCTACAGTTTAAACCAATTTTAGTCTAAGTTTATAATCACACGAGTAACATTAGTGTAACTATGTTAATGCAAAACTATGGGTGTTGTGAGACCGAAAGTCTCTCATAGTTTCTGACACCCACGATACAGGTTATACCTAGTTTGGGGTCGGAACTAGGTGTGTGACTTTAGGGTTTTTTTTTTTTTTTTAAATTAACTAATAGAGTTTTACCGCTCGCCTCTCAACATCACACGACTGCTCTCTCTACACGCTATCGTTGACTGACGGTTTTTTACACTGTGCCAATACAATGCATTATACATCGATTACTAACTATCGTCTGCCAAAAAGTATTAAACAAAAACGACTATACAATCCTAATTTGTCGTATCTACTTGTGATTTTAGATCCTTTTTAAGCAAGATAAATGATTGATCGATTTAACCTCGGGACTTCACCGGTGTCACAGCCTAGGCACTGTATTAGGAACAAAGCAGCGATGGTTCAGTTGCATGGGAAAGGAACGGATTTCTGAGACGAGTTTCAGTGGTTCGAAACCCACCCCAAAAAGAGCATGCACCTTTAACTTGAACCTTTAATGGTGAAAGCAAACATGGAAGGAACCTGCATACCTGAGAATTTCTCCACAAGTATTTCGCAAGGATGTGAAGTCTACTCGCATTAGGCCATTGTGGTAGACAATCGCCTAATCCCTCTCATATGTAGAGGCCCGTGCCCAGCAGTGGGACAGTAATAAGCCCTGTAAGGCTAATATTAATTTTTATTACAATCTCAATTTATCTTAAATCTTAATTTATCGAATTTAGACCTTCAGAGGTGGTTGACGTCAGGCAGGCCGCCGGTCGTAAAAACTAAGCCAAATCTTTTCTGTAACATACTTGAAAATGTGTGTTATTTATTTACATTAAAGTGACATAAGAGCAGGTAGAAAGAGAGATTACAGACAATCTTAGTAATTTTTGAACTACGGGTAAATTAGTTGCAACTTTGACTACCTTCAGAAATACAGGCGTGAACCTACGTTATGTATTAAACATTGTTCTTTTTTGATTGGTTGTTTACTAACTTTCTCTTAGCCGATGAAATCAATTGCGACGTTACGTTATTTAATGGAACCGTTTTTATCATGCTTCAACTTAAGTTAATCTTGCATGCGGAATAAACTCTTTTTTGTTGGTTTTTGAAAAACCTCTAATTTATAAATGCCAACTTAAGAAGTAAAATTTGTAATACATACATACATACATAGGCCCACGCTTGTAACCTCGAAGGGGTAGGCGCCCTAGCGAACTAGAACACCCACATTTCGCCGAGCTTAATTCCGTCCCAGATGTGATAGGGGGCGTGTCTATCGCCATATCCAAATTCCAGACTCCGGGCTGATATGGAAAAATCCAATATCCGACCCTGGGATCGAACTCGAGACCTCAAGAAGGTAGTCGTACCGAAATACAACCACGTTACCGAGGCAGTAAATTTTAATAATACAAAATAAATGTTATAGAGCAACCTGTGCCACTGCAATTTTAATACTCTAGTTAACATTATTAGAATAAAATGTCAGGGAAATACTAGTAGGTATCAGCTAATATCAAATCGGAAACGGAAACTGCTCCCACATGGCTGAGTGGAGGGAAACGCGAGGTTCCAGCGCTTGCGCACGTCAACGATCTCATCTGCATTATGACGTCACGTCCGGCCTGGCCTTGGTTCATCAACTTAACAGTTAATCACAAACACGGACCTAAAAGAAAAGATGGACGGAGCGCTAAGAACATTGAAAGTGAAACAGGGTTTTAGGTTTTTATTCGATCTATCGACACGCAATGGCTGCGATCGAACGAATGGGCCGAAAACCCTGCTTAACTTTTAATTTTCCTAGCGCTTCGTCCCTTTTTTTTTACGTCCGTGATCACAAATTACCGAGTTTCGCGAACTGCGAGTTACGAGTTACGACTGACACCAGCCCACGCCACTCAACTTACGTTTTGACAACATAATCAAACGCCATTGTTTATCTAATTACAACCTGTCTCAAAAGTAATACAATTAAATATTATGTTTTGTTTCCGCTTGGCTCACACCAACGCACGTCCAAAACTTTAACCGACCCGTTTCCTTTTACTAATTCGTACAATGTATTGTAACACTATAATTTGCCATAAGCAAGAGTTAATATCTCTCGTTATCTTCAAAGTTGAAGCGTTATGGTTCATAAGAGGCGCTCTCACGTGATACCGGGCCACGCTTAAAAGCGGCGAATTATCATAATGAGCAATAACCAATTGCACGAAGCTCACGTCAAATCGGCTTAACTCATGTAAATGTATGGTTATAGGTTATTCCTTTTTTGAATTTTAAGTCAAATTGCTGGCGTTTTAAGCGATGAGCCGCAGTGGAGCCCTATTAGCGGCCAAATGTTGTACGATCGACGGTCGGATTCGTGAAAGAAATCAAATTACAATAACAACGCACGCTACACCGCTACCGATACTTAAATAACGGGTTACGTCTAATTTATAAGAGTTAAATTGTAGGATGCCACGCGCGGTCATATTAGTGATGTGTCATTAGATTCGGTGTCCCGGGTTTACGTATCCGCGTCCGCGCCGCACCATCGCGTCGTTGACTCGTCGGCCTGCATGTTCGAATTATGTTTGGTTAAGTTTCAACGCTGATTATAGTGTTCTACTTCCGCGTAACGGAAGAGCGTTGTTGGAATCTCATTTATCAATACATAAGTGGTTTTCAAAACCGTAATTTTATAGAAATTTAAATTATACGAAACGGTAAAAATAAATATTGTTTAATACTATCAATGACATGGATAAGTTGAATATGCTCAAATATTTGAAAATAAATTAGCAAGTTGTTTTAAAGAAAAACCTAATCAAAGATTTATAACATGTTGTTAAATTAGCTAAAGTGAAACTAGTTATTCGATACATCATCATGTAGTTTTGTATGCTCTTAGAAACTTTAAAAAGATACAAAATCGTTCATTTGAACGAAACGGCTTATTGCCTACTTGGTGGTGGCTGTGAACCGGGAGGACCTGAGTTCAATTCCCAGGTCGGGTAAAGGGATTTTTCTAACATGATTTACCCACGACTGGATCCCCGGAACAGACGTCACATTTAATGAAAAAATAGGCAATATTTCGACCATAGCATCCAAAATATGATCTCAAACCGGTAATTTTAACAGGTGAACAGTATCGACGGTGCAGTAGACAGTGTGTCTACGCATCGATCGTGTCCCGATGTGTCCAGAGTGCAGTGTGCAGTGTGCAGGTAGGCATGAATGGCCGGCGCCCCGTTGCTCGTGAGTTATGTACGGCCCCCGGGGCGCGGGCGCGGCCGCTGCTTCACACCTCCGGCCGCGTGTGGTCCGCGCCGCACGGGAAGCTGCTGCGCGCGCGCATCACTATGCAACACTGAACACGATTCCTTGATTTTGATAAAAGTAGGTTTTGATGTTTTATGTGACATACAATTGTAATTCAATTGAATACAAATTCTCAGTTCTTTTCTGTTTTTTTTAATTTTTTTATAGCAGATATTGGCAAACGAGCAGATGGGTCACCTGATGGTAAGTGATACCCAAGACACAAAAAGAATCATGGGTGCGTTGCCAACCTAAAAGGAGGGGAAGGAAGGGGATTGAGAAAGGGAGTGGGGAAATGGGCCACCGGAAATCTCACTTACCGAACGAAACGCGACAGCAAGCTGCCACTTTACGTCGTTTTTCTGTGAGACAGTGGTATCTAACCGGTCGAGCCGGCCCATTCGTGCTATAAACGTTACTGTTTACAGCGTGGCTCTACCACTTTAATATAGATTACAAAATTCATTGGAATGGGGCATAACTATCTACCCGTAAAAATCGTCATGTTGTAATTGAATTTGAATAAATAACTGCAATAATCAAAAATATAAGTACGAAAATATAATATACTTTTTAAATATAAGTACGCGGCACCTCGGGATAGGGTCCCTCTCCGGCCAGGGGCCCGTGGCATTTTGCCAGCCCTGCCACGCTATAGCTCCGCCACTGGTAGCTCAATTGGACCTGCCGTATTGATGGCACTCAGGTTGAATTGTTCAATCAGTTGTCAGGGCATAATCTATAAACACGAGCTAAAGATTATAAAACATTAGTAATAAATAAAAAATACTTCAACAAGAAATAGTTCATTTCAATTAACGAGACAATATAATGAAATACAATTTTACTGCTATATTCAAAGCTTTTAATAAAAAGGTTGGTGAGCTTTTGCATGATAAATCCAGAAACACACCTAAATCTTCCACCGGTAGGTTAGTAGACGTCCTGAACGTAAGATATTATAATATTAGTCACATTAGTGTGTATATTTTACTCAAGAATTATTTTATTTGTTGGGCTTATTACGACCTGCCCAGCTTCCTGCGAGATACGATATTGGACGATATTTTCCATACTGTTAGTGGATAGGTTATAAGTTTAATAACGTGGTCTTAAATAAGTTTAATGCTTGTGTGCAAAGAGTAAAACGAAGTATTGCCGAAATGAACCAAGAAATGATTATTATACTTAGTATTATACGTATAGTCGCCTCCTTGGTCCAGTGGCAGCATATATAGTCTGTGAACTAGGAGGTCCTGGGTTCGATTCCCAGGTCGGGCAAAGCGAATTTTCTAATTTAATTTACCAGGGACTGGACCCCTCAGAGGAGGTTGACGTCAGGCAGACAGCCGGTCTTAAAAACTAAGCTAAATCCTTTCTGCAACGTGCTTGAAGAAATGTGTTGCGCCAATCCCACATTAAGGTGGGATAAGGGCAGATAGACAAGGAACAAGGCGCCGGGCGAGGACGGAATTACTGCAGAGCTTCTGAAAGCGGGCGGAGCGCCGGTACTGAGAGTCCTTCAGAAGCTCTTTAATTCTGTCTTGCTCGAGGGCGCTACGCCTGAAGCATGGAACAGGAGTGTGGTGGTACTGTTCTTTAAGAAAGGTGACAATACCTTGTTGAAGAACTACAGGCCCATCTCACTCCTGAGCCATGTGTATAAGCTGTTTTCGAGGGTTATCACGAATCGTCTCGAGCACAGGCTAGATGACTTTCAGCCTCCCGAACAAGCCGGTTTCCGAAAAGGCTATAATACCATAGACCACATTCATACGCTGCGGCAAGTTATACAAAAAACCGAGGAATATAACTTGCCACTCTGCTTAGCGTTTGTGGACTATGAGAAAGCCTTTGACTCGATCGAGACCTGGGCTGTGCTGCAGTCTCTCCAGCGGTGCCATATCGACTATCGCTACATCGAAGTGTTGAGGTGCTTGTATAGCAACGCCACCATGTCGGTCCGAGTACAAGAAGAGAGCACGAGGGCTATTCCACTTCAGAGAGGTGTGAGACAGGGAGACGTTATCTCTCCGAAACTGTTCACTACCGCATTAGAAGATGCCTTCAAGCTCTTGGAATGGAAAAGATTCGGCATCAACATCAATGGCGAGTACATCACTCACCTTCGATTTGCCGACGATATCGTTGTCTTGGCAGAATCGCTGGAAGATCTAGGTACTATGCTCGAAGACCTCAACCGAGTTTCCCAACAAGTAGGCCTTAAAATGAACATGGACAAGACGAAAATCATGTCGAATGTCCATGTCGTTCCTACCCCAATTGGTATAGGGAACTCAACTCTCGAAGTTGTAGACGAATATGTCTATTTAGGACAAGCGGTCCAGCTAGGCAGGTCCAACTTTGAGAGAGAGGTCATTCGTCGAATCCAGCTCGGCTGGGCAGCATTTGGGAAACTACGCAAGGTCTTCTCGTCCAAAATACCTCAGTGCCTGAAGACAAAAGTCTTCGACCAGTGTGTGTTACCAGTGATGACTTATGGCACTGAAACGTGGCCTCTAACTATGGGCCGCATTAGAAAGCTCACAGTCACTCAGCGAGCTATGGAGAGGGCTATGCTCGGTGTTTCTCTACGTGATCAAATCAGGAATGAGGAGATCCGTAAAAGAACGAAAGTCACCGACATAGCCCAGAGGATTAGCAAGTTGAAATGGCAGTGGGCAGGGCACATAGCTCGTAGAACTGATAGCCGATGGGGCAGAAAAGTTCTCGAGTGGAGACCACGTACCGGCAAGCGCAGCGTAGGACGTCCACCTACAAGGTGGACCGACGACCTGATAAAGGTCGCAGGAAGTCGCTGGATGCAGGCCGCTTCCAACAGGTCGATCTGGAAATCTTTGGGGGAGGCCTATGTTCAGCAGTGGACGTCCTATGGCTGATGATGATGATGATGAAGGGCAGATAGAACGAAAGAGAGAATGAGATTTCTAAACACACAATAATAAGACATTTTACAAAGACACATGCTATACATCATCAATAGAGTACAACAAACATCAATCTTCTCTGTGCGATGGGTGTAAGAAAAGCTGCTTTGCTCGGCGTGGGATTCGAACCCAGAAACTCCCTGTACTCAGTCTGCCAAAAAGGCGTCCTACAGTTTTGTGTTATTTCTTTATTTATGACCACCCCAAATATTACACTATTATATTTTTAGTGGTAGAGTCACGCTGAAGACAGATACATCTATAGCACGAATGGGCCGATTTTACCAGTTTGATACCACTGTCTCATAGAAAACCTACGCAAAGTGCTACGCTTTCGCGTTTCGTTCGGTGAGTGAGATTTCTGGTAGCCCAATTACCCCCTACCTTTCCCAATCCCTATTCCCCTCCTTTTAAGTCGGCAACATACTCATGACTCTTTTTGTGTCTTCGGTGTCCATGGGCAGTGGAGATCTTGTAACATCAGGTGACCCATCTTCCCCATTGCCAAACTCTGCTATAAAAAAAAATCTTAAAACGCTACTGATTTGAAAATTAATACAGTAGCTTGGTCATCAGATCTTAAACTCATGCACCTAAGAGTAGAAGATTTATTAAAGTAAATAGAAAATGTATTTAAATAAATAAGTAATTTACAGAAGTGCATCTAAAACCGGATCGAATTTACACCGTCCGAGATATAAATAAATTTCAAATGTTAGAATACATTGAGCGTTAAAATTTCCTTCCTGTCCAATAAAAATGGTACCGGTGTGGTGACTTGTTACTGGGGATAGGTTATATCTTTGGAACTTTAATGCATCGCTACCAAGGATACAGTAACAATTACATATTCAATATTCTGTATACCGGGTGTTTCATAAAGTTGGTACCAATAATAATTCCACATACAGAGAGAATGATTTAGTAAAGTTAAAAAATAAAAAATGATTTTTGTTTTAACGTATTATTAAGCATGGGAATTTTAAAATCGGAATGCGACGTCTAAACGTCGCAAATACCATGGAAATGGCTTTGTGTATGCTAAAAATACCCCATAGATGGTTTGCTAATGTTTACTGCAGCTGACCTAATGAGCCAAAAATAAATTTTTCGTCACAAAATTAAGTTGTCATTATTAAAACATAGTTTTTATAACATACCTTAAGAAATTTTAAACTTTACTTCTAGATTACTAATCATCTTTTCTTTACGTGTATTTATTATTGATACCAACTTTATGAAACACTCGGTATATAAAAGGAGAAACTGACTGACTGATCAGCGTACCGCCATGGACTAGGAGGTTCTGAGTTTGACGTCAAGCAGGTCGTAAAAACTAAGCCAAAACGTTTCTGCAACATGTTTAAAAATAGTGTGTTACGCTGATCCTATTCAAGTGGGATGACAGCAGACCACTTAAATTTTTAATTACCACTCTTATTCTGTAAATCACAACAAAATGAACTCGTAGCATAATTGTTTATAATGTAATGGCTATTTCTGCATGCTTAAAATTAACGTTTACAACGGAAAAAATATGGAAGAAGCTGTATATGATTGGTTATTTTATGAAGTTGAAAACACTCTAGATGTTTCTAATCTTCCGTTAACATCAAACCGCACTGGACATAAGCCTGCGTAATAAAAATAAAGCAACATACACATGTCACACGGAGGCCTTGCCGCGGCCAGTGTACATTAAGCAGTGTTATTTATCGCCATGCCGTCCCACTGGCCGCATAGTGATTTATATCGCCGTGAAAGGATATCACCACAGCGGTTTTTGCTACCTACTTTATTTTAATACTGAAAGTGGTCATGAAACGGCGGGGTGTGAGTCCGTTCGAAGATCGTTTTGATGATTATTTATGATGCCGACGCTTTTTGTTCGTAGCGCTATGGATATAAAATGTCTTAGTTTAATAATTCTGTTATTAAATTAGATGCCCGTTAATAAGTTCAATGTATAAATTATTAAACAGTACCTCATTAGTAATGTCAGCAAAAAACAAAGTTTTTTTTATATCAGAGACTGGCAAGCTAGCAGGGGACTGATGGTTAGTAATTTGCATCCATAGACTCACATGATATAAAAATTACCGTAAGTGTACTATCAACCTTATAGGAGAGAAAAACAAATTGAGAAGGTAGGAAAATTTAGGATACCGGAAATTTCAGTCTCTAAATAAAACGCAACGCTCTAGCCTCTCGGATGGTCTGGAACCGTTGACCATGTGAAGAAATATCGGTGGGCTTAGTCAAGTGGCTTATGCGCTAGTCGAATAGAATACTCGAATATAATAAATGTATGGGATTGACAAAAGAGTACACTATATACGGCGTACTCTTATGTCATTCCAATACATTTACTATTCTATTCGACTAGTGCATATGCCACTTGGCTAAACCCGCTGGTCTCTTTGCGTGTTCTACCGAGTGTTTCATAGCGAGTACTCTGAGGAACCACTTATCACCGAAAGAAAGTTCATCCATTCTACCTGGAACCACCAGCGCAGTGCGCTTCCAGATATTCCTATTCCCACGCACTTGCAAATTCAGGAACGAACTTCCCTCTTCGGTGTTCCCTTAGCGCTATGACATATCTTTCTTCAAACGAGGCTTAAAAAGCATTTTTCACTGTAGGCAGCGGCTTGCCTATGTCCGTGGCATTCCCGATGTATATGGTCGACAGTAACCACTTACCATCAGGTGAACCGTTTGCTCGTCTGCCTTAGGCAATTAATAAACCGAAACGCCTAAATACTCAATGCCTACGTCTTTCCTTTCGAAAGTAACTGGGCAGCGGTCGATCTGCATCTTTGCTATTGCCGAAGCACACGAACGGCGTTAACTTACCATCAAGTTGGCCGCTCGTCTACCTCTAAGTCAATAAAAAAGTACACCTGTATTTTATTGAATGAGTAGCGTGACATGACCTAGGACGTTACTTGTGTATGAAAACCGGTGTCCAATGCGCGGGGGCGTCGATTGTAACAGATTTATTGAACAGCTACCGTATTTACCACTCGAAAATGAACCTTCGTAACATGGAATTTATTTTGCATTTAAAAATAATTGTACACATTAATGTCTCCTGAGGTGTACATATGTTTAAATTATTACCAACTGTTTTTTGACACTGATGCTTTTACCAAACATGTTTTTATGAAATAATTTAGAGACAACGGTATTTGATTGTTTGAATTATCGCCTCCTTGGTCTAGTGGCATGTATGCGCTATTGACCAGGAGCTCTTGGGTTCGATTGCCAGGTCTGAGCAAATTTTCTAATTTAATTTGCCCGGGACTGGATACCTCAGATGAGGTTAACGTCAGGCAGATGGCCGGTCGTAAAACTAAGCCAAATCTTCTCTACAACATGCTTGAAAAAGTGTGTTGCGCTGACCCCACATTAAGGTGGGATAAGGGCAGGTAGAAAGAAAAGGTATTTAATTGTTTAAATACGAAATTGTCTCCTTAGTTCACAATACCGTACATATTAGATCTTGGTACATCAAAATTGAAATAAAACTATTCTTACGGATTCTATCACGATTAGGTTTTAATTATTATTCCCGACGTTTCGAAGGCTTTGCAGTCTTCGTTGTCACGGGTCAGACACGTCTGTAAGAATCCGTAAGAATAGTTTTATTTCAATGTATAATATTCACGTAAACTTGGTACATCAATAGATTTAGTGCTTATATATATATTTAATGTAAGAAAGCATTATGCCTCAACGACTAACAGTTGGCAACTGTGCCATCCATTACAAAAAAAGAATAATACATAAAAAAGTCCGTCATCAAAATAAAAGAACAAATTTAATTAAACACTTAATATAAGAACATCGAATGATTTAACACCTCCAATCAAAAACTAGGAAGCTGCTTATGTAAACGAGGAAAACGAGTCGACAAACTTTTTACATTCAGTAATTGCAAAAGAAACACTAAAAATCGAACGTGGGTAACGTTACATTTTCTATTGTACTCTTGGCTAATGCAAAAATAGATAGGTAGCCGATAAACACACTTAACACTCTATTACTTATTGAAAGCTCATCGAAATAAGTGGGCACAAAAAGTACTATCATCTCTTGTAATTTGCATCAATGCACGCAATTCAAGCCTGTAACGTCTTTAGTAATTTCTTCTTTTTGCTGTCGAATGCAGCTATTGTAACAATGGATTTAATCGCTTCTACAACGCGTATCAACTGCTTTGAGACTCGATAATACGGCACGTATTTTTCTTTAATTGTATAATGAATTTGAAATTTGTATAGTGTTAAATGCATAATAACTTAATTTGTGCTTTAAGCTTCAATTACAAGTAAAAGTGTTGGTAATTTTTACATTATACAGGGCGTCAAGTTACCACAGTCATGCCAAATGGCGAAAAGGTGAGAAAGAGATCGATCGTAAATAATTTAGGTTAACATTTTTGTTGAAAGGAAAATATTATTTTTTAGGAAAGAAGCGTAAGTGATTCATAGCTTTTTTATAGTTTTGATTCTACCTAGGATTGAACACATTTGACATTAGCACTAAAACTAAGCCAAATCCTTTCTGCAACATGCTAGGAAAAATGTGTTGCGCCAACGTCACATTAAGGTGGGATGAGGGCAGTTAGAAAGAAATAAAGATAGGAACCTTGAAATCACAATATGTATTTGTTAGCCTAACCGAGGTTAATAATGAGATTTTCGAGACAAATAGGGCACAGTAGTTCAGTTTTAACATTCAAAATCTGTTTTGACAAAATGCCCAAATAGTATCTACCTCTATAAAGTTAAGTCGAATATTCCTATAAAAGGTATAATAAAATTCTTTACGGTTCCGCTGTTTCGAAATCTAGATTTCATGCATTATGGACGAACTAAAGTCGTAAAGATACGACTTAAGTTGAAATTGCCTAGACTAGAATCTAGAATATAGAAAATATAGCAGGTTTATGTATGTATGGTACGTAGTATAGTACTAATGTCATTTCTTAAAGTAACTAAACAGCAGCCGAGCAGGAAAATTTCTGACAATCGTAAATGTATTCTGTAAACTCCATCCATAATATCCTATACATAAAACCAAATCGTGATAGAATCCGTAAAAATAGTTTTATTTCAATAAATAGCATTCGCGTAAACTTAAGAAATCAGTATTGAATAAATGTGTGAAAATTATGAAGTCGGTTTTTAAGTTTTTGGTAAACTTTGTTTATTTAACTTTTGCATTTGATTTGCCCGGGACTGAATCCGTCAGAGAGGCTTGAAATAATTTTGAACAACATGCTTGAAAATTGTGTTGCCTCGACTCCTGGAGTAGGATGAGCCCAGGTGGAAGAAAGAATTTTGAGACAATTTGCCAAAACATTCCGTAAACGTAATATCTTGTTTGTTACCTATCCGTATACGTATAATAAAGCAAATTACATACATAAGCTCACACCTGTATCCCCGAAGGGGTAAATAATAATAAATAAAAATCTTTATTGATCACGTAGGCATGTAAAAAAGCACTTATGACAAGTCAACACAAGTAAATTTTTAAATTAGGATTAATATAATTTACATTATATATTTGAATTAGACAACAGGCAGGCAAGTATGGACATAATAACGATGGGATGGCTGAGATAGGGTGATAAGGGGAAATAGGAATAGAGTGTAAGGGAATGGATTGTATGGGAATGGCATATGGCAGGAATGGTGGCAGGGGATTGACTGGAAATACTGGAAGCAGTTGGGATTGGTGCGTGAGGCCCTATCCTAGCTAACTTACCAGCCTTTCTCTAGCTACCTACGGATGACGACCCGAAGAAGAAAGGCAGAAAGAAACTCCGGGATTATTTTTTTCATCATCAATTGTCACCATTTCTTTTTTATTTTATTTTGTCTATTTTCCTTTTTTAAAAAATTTGATTTACAAATTGTCAATACAATTGATAATCATATTTATATGGATTCACGCATCCTCAATACCACTGGAGGTGTAATTACCAAAAGAATGATTAAAAGGTGAAATGGCATTGTAGGATGCAAAAACCCATACTAACAAAAATCCTTATATCTATATATATCACAAACAATAAACTTAGTCATTATATGATTATTTTTATACAATTTATGGCAGGCAGAGGCGCACTAGCGAACTAGAACACCCACATTTCGCCGAGCTTAGTTCCGTCCCACATGTGATAGGGGGCGAGCCTATCGCCATATCGGGCACAAATTCCAGACTCCGGGCTGATATGGAAAAATCCACTATCACGTTGCCCGACCCGGGGAGCGAACCCGAGACCTCAGAACCGTTGTCGTACCGAAATACCACCACGCTACCGAGGAAGTCAAGCAAATTACATTAGTATAAAGGCAAACTCTATTCGACACGTAAGCACATAATCCTATTTCAGTATGTTTGTTACTAAGTAGGCACTAATTCTCGTTTTAATTGGCTCCAGATCGGATTCCCGTTATGATTAGTTTAATGAGATCCAAATTGATATACTCAATTGATATCGCTACATCAAATCGAATGTACACCACTGTGTGTACTATTAGATTAAGTACGATGTAGTTATCTGATAACGTGATGATTGGTATGTTTTTTATCCATCAACGGCGTGAAACCGATTTTGCTAGCGTAAAGAACTTTTAATTACATACATAATAGACACTAACACGCAATGAAATTCAAAATAAAGAACATGTAATTCAATCGACACGATTTCTTGGAAAAATAAAGAAAACACCATTTGATGTGCCGTATTGACTTAGTTTTGCGAGTTCCGCTTGTAGATTCTAATTAAGATATGCAGTATGCGTATGTATATTGTGTACGCAGATTGTGGTCATTAACGAGCCCCAAAATAACTATGATTATATACATACATAGTACGTCAATAACCTTTCAGTTTCCTGCCACATTAAATAGTTACGTTTCATTTAATAATACGTTAAAATGCTCCAAATATATGGATATAATGGACGTACATAACAGAAACTCCAGCAGCGATCTCAGCGTAAACTGGTACGATCAAGCCTATTTTCTTTATCATTTTGAATAGTCGCCTCCTTGGTCTAGTGGCAGTATGTATGTGGACCGAGAGGTCCTGGGTTCGATTCCCAGGTCGGGCAAAGCAAATTTTCTAATTTAATTTTGCCCAGGACTGGATCCCTCATGGGGGTTGACGTCAGGCAGGCGGCCAGTTGTAAAAACTAAGCCAAATCCTATCTGCAACTTGTTTGAAAAAGTGTGTTGCGTCGATCCCACATAAGGTGGGATAAGGTCACGTAGAAGAAGAAGAAGATTTTGAATAGCCGAAAAGAATTGTAGCGTAAATACCTGACTAAAGGAATGCAAATAAGCACAATGTATAGAAAATTCACATTTGGTTTTACAATGTCTAAAGATATTTTATTTCAAAAGGGCTCTATTTAATAAAAAAATGGTACCAATGTTGTAAATGAATTATCAACTTTTTTCCCAACTTATTGTTTATATTGTTATTATCAGAACTTTAAATAAACGTGTAATATATAGATTCATGCCTTTTTCTTTAGGGGTAGGCAGAGACAACTGAACAAATGTAATTTGAAAAATGTAATGTAACAGCAACAATATGCGACATACTAAAGCGCGAAGATTAAGCCATTTTGTCGCAGATTTCATTTTCAGATTCATTCTCTTAGATTAAGTTAGTGCTACCGTAGCCACATTGTTGTGTTTTCATGAGAACTTTATTAAAGTCCCTCCACACATACAATACTCGTATATCAAACCCACGCGGTACACTGTCCGCCAAGCTAAGCGCCTCGCAAGTTTTCTGCTAAATAAATTGTGATTCTTATTGCTAGTACTAAATGTTTCTTAAACGTACCTCAAAACGACCAGTAATGTGTATAAAATACGTGATATTAATTTATTTTATCGTTATGTTTAGTACCTACCCATGACTAACTTTTGCTTATAGATTTGTTGTTTGTGCTCGCAACGATCACAGCTCTACAAATGTTTATATCGTTATCACAAATATCTTAGTGACTCTATAGAGGTCTATGTACAATATGGTGGCATGTCATATCGCATTCATATAAGTATTTAGTGTCTGTAGTATTACTGTCCCACTGCTGTGTACGGGCCTCCTCTACTAATAAGAAGGGTTAGGCCTTGGTCCACCACGGTGGCCTAATGCGGATTGGTAGACTTCACAACCCTTGTAATTCTCATTTCACATTACTTGATTTTTTTATCAACATCATCATCATCAGCCACAGGACGTCCACTGCTGGACATAGACCTCCTTCAAAGATTTTTTTATAGTGAACCCTAATATGTTTATCAGTTATAATAATTTTTAACATCACAAAAAAAATCATATGGCATAAATCATGGAAAGAGTGAGTAGGAGTAAGTAAGTACATAATAAAATAGTATGTAAACTGATTGCTTTTGCGTTTAACAATTGAATGATCTTCAAAATTTATTATTAAAATTTTATTTATTAATTAATTGGAAAAGTATTACAGATATGGCATGTCTATTATCCATCGCACCATCATTAACAGTGCTTATAAAAACAGTCTCTCTTATTTTTATCGCTCAGTTACCTTTCCTTATTAATAAAACAATAAATACGAAAGCGTAAGACAAGTTCTCCGTAACAGCGGTTACAGATTTCATATCATGTCACAACATTAAGCTACTGTGTGCCTGTGAGCGAATGCTTGAGTCTACAGTACTCCATCGTGGGTGCGGGCCGACCGCGCGACCGGACCAGGCCACTTCGCGGCGAGCGCAGTACAAGATCCAATCTTAGACTGAAATAAATCGCGGCGACCAATGTTGCGCCGATTGAGTTATTATGTCTTCCTGTTCGCCACACCGGCTACTTGTTTTTGTAGCTCCCGTGTGTTTTTATTAATTACGAGCTATAAATAATAAATATTTTATGTGTAATGCGATATGTGCGCAGGTTGGCGCGAGATGTGTGCGTCCGATACGCGTCCGGATCGTGTGTACTGGTATTATTCAAACGGCGACTTTTTATTGTTTCTCGTCGATATTAATGTTGCTCGCCGTGTTTGTTTTATTGTGTCCCTCCATCTGATATTTTAAACATATTAGTTTTTTACGTGCAGCTTCCGAATTAACATATCTGCTTGGTTAATGTGATCGTAGATTAAAACTGTTTGATGTGTGGCTTGGTAATGTTTTAGTGGTATTATTAATGGCTTCGGAGACTTTTAAGATAGTCTTTTTGGATACTTAGTGTAAGTAGTCGCTTGGTCGGAACACCGTTATATGAATGTAATTATTATCTACATTTTTAAAATTTTTCCTATAGCAAAAGTGAGCACACAAAAATTAGAAAGCACTAAAGAGATTCATAGGAGATTAAGGTTGATGGGGATCCCCTAGCAATGTTTTATCTATAGTCACGCAAATCACCTAACGCCGATATAAAAGGAATCTTCAATTATTCCTGAGGACTCGGGTTCAATCCCCGGGCCGGGAAAAGTGATATTGAATTTTTCCATATCAGCCCGGAGTCTGAAATTTTTGCCCGATATTAATGTGGGGTCAGCGCATCACACTTTTTAAGCATGTTGCAGAAAGGATTCGGCTTTAGATTTTGCCACCGGCGGCATGTTCGACCGCCACTGCGGGACCCAGTCCCGTTCAAATCGTCTTTTAAAACCGACTTTGCCCGTCCTAGGACTTGAACCCAGGACTTCCCGGACCACCGCCTATATGAACTGCCAATAGACCAAGGAGGCATCCAAGCCAATATAAAAGAAATGCTTCCAGTAACTTATCACTCAGGAGTCAGGCGGACTTGCGAACAAAACCTAGTGATCCTATAAACAAAATCAGCAAGCAGGACTTTACTGATTTAATCACAATTGAAGCTTCCATTCATAGGCCAACATCCTGCTTGTTATGGTACGTGACGAGGCAGTATGAGTATTTTGCATCACACTATGCACTTCGCACACTATCGCACGCAAGTCCATGTTAGTACTTGGTAAGAAGAACGTCATAGGCCCTCAAATGAATATCGACTATGTATGCCTTTCGAGGTCGAATGATATTGTCATGAGTCATGAGATATAGTCATGAGATTATCGAATCGAAAATTGTTCGTGTTATAGTCTCAGGTGCTAAACCTTGTCGCCTCCTTGGTCTAGGACACTTCCTTGGTTTACTATCTTCTTGCTTTAATGGTAGAGTATACGGCCTGTGGACCTGGAGTTCTTGGGTTCGAATCTCAAGGACAACGCTCTTTCTAAGACAATTTTCTCAGGACTGGATCCCCAGAGGTTAGCGTAAATAAGCTTAATATAAATTTATTAATGCTTATATATTAAGCTTAATATGAATTTTAGAACCTCGCTTTATTTTGTGGTCCGCTTCACATGAAATTCCTCTAAAGTCATCAACAATGGAATAGAACAAGGACGGGAGGAAGAAGTCTGTCATTTATATTTTTAGTATTTACGTAACATAAATATAACATAAGATCACGCCTGTATCCCCGAAGGGGTAGGCAGAGACGCACTAATGAACTAGTACACCCACATTTCGCAGAGCTTAGTTCCATTCCGCAAGTGATAGGGGGCGAGACTATCGCCATATCGGGCACTAATTCCAGACTCCAGGTTGATAAGGAAAAATCCAATATCACTTTGCCCGACCCGGGATCGAACCCGAGACCTCAGGATGGTAGTTGTACCGTAATACAACCACGGCACCGAGACAGTTTTTAGTATTTTATATTATGTAAGTAGATATACATGTAGTTTATGTAATTACGTAGATTACAAGTATGAAGTCATAACACGCGGAACTCGTGCCCTTTTCTCTTCTAGTAAGTATATGTTAAGTTTGTTAATATTATCGCTATAAGTCTTTGTTTATTTTGTCAAGAGTATAAAACCAGTGATCCATACTAATATAATATGAAAGCCAAAATAACTTTGTTACGTTTTCACGGTTAAACTTCTGAACAAAATTTGGTATGAAGAAAGCTTGAGATCTAGAAATGGATATTGAACATAAGCTGAAAAAGGAGGATATCTTTAATTCATCTGTATTTTTATTATTTAACATTTATTTTATTGGATTTTTTATTATTGGAGATATCGCGTAAGATATCTCCGCCAAATGTAGACCGATTTTCAAAATTCTTTTTGTGTTCCATAGAGCCTATTTCAAGGGTTAAATATAAATAAAAAAATAAAAAATAAATATAAAAATTTGGTTACGATCAGATTTAAAGTCGGTCCTTTAAGTTTTTAAACTTATGATTATTATCTAAAAAAAAATAACAGATGTGACCGTATAGATGATAGAAGGGGATATATGCATATTCAGGAGCACCTAACAATAGTTAATATTTTTGTATCGGCAATAAGAATGGAATATGATTTTCACGCGGGCTGAGCCGCGAGCAAAAGCTAGTTTAAAACCACCAAACTACAATCCCATCATACGTTCACACACGAGGCAGGAAGTTGGGAACGCGTGTCCGTCTGCCTCAAAGGGCTGTCAGAATTAACAGGTACATCGCAGTCCAAATGGCACACAAATATTTCTGCATCGCGGTTCACAAACGTTTTCTGGTACCTCACCTTAAGCGTAACCTTAAGGCGGCGGTGGTGTAAATGAGTTGACGAACTCACGCGACTCGTAACCACTACCATCAGTAGCCCGAGCACGAAAAACGAATGTTAATGTAAATGTATTCGACTTCGCTGCGCACTGATGACGTTTGGTTAATATTTCATACAAATTTCATAGACGCGCATCGAGTTCGAATACATTTGCGGTTGTCAGAAATGTTCCTGCTCAGGTCGCTGCTGTTAAATCGAAACTATACCTAGATACTGTAAGTTAAGAGTTTAATTTTGTGGTGGGGAAAGAAATTAGCTATAAAGCTAAGGAAATTTAGAACAAAATAGATTATAATTTATTACTTTGGTCATGGTCAATTTACAATAACTTGATACGATTACTGCCATAATGGCAAAATTAGATCAGCTTGGCAAACTGGCTTCCTTGAGGATGCATATATGGCGTCTGTATGCATATACTGAGTTGGCAACATTGTTTTAAGTGTGGCAACCGCATAGAACAAACAATAAACGAACATGTATTATTTAAGTCGAAGACAACACCCTCAACACAGGAATATAAGAAATATCAAACTATTTTATAGGTTTTCCAAGCTGTTCCTCTAGTCCAAATTCATCACAGTTTCGTTATAACTGGCATCACAATTCATTTTCAGTTATCGAACAATACTCGGTTTACAAAATATTTTTCAAGAATCTAGATACAACATATACGAAACACGATCCCGAAACGAAAACGATTATTCGAATCGAATCGTAGGATCTTAGTAGGGCTGTTTCGCGATGAAGAGTCGGCCGGGGGCATCGCGAGCGTATCTTAATGTGCACTCCACATATTGTCATTATGTGCCATTACAGCGGCTAATAGTCCACGGGACGACACACGACCGAAAATTATTTTAAGTAATTGACATCTTAAATGTTTCCAGTTATTCGAAAAATGTGAAAGCCACGTTCCGCGCGTGTCTCTGCGCGCTGTTTCAATTTATTTTTGTATTTGTTGTAAGCATGGGTAATGGTATAGGTAGTACTTATTGAACTTTTTAAGTATTATCTAAGATATAATAGCAAAGTGTGATATTGTTGCGGTCTATTTCACAGCATAGCTAAAAATATCTGACGTATGTCTAATGTAATGAGAAACGAAAATGAGAGAGTTTGATGAGTGAACATGGTTTTGTAATTTTAATATTTTTCTCATTTGTGAAATATTTTCGTATTTGATTTCGAAAACCTGTCAAGTTTTGCTCGAAATCCCCTACTTATTTGCTTTACGTTACATTTCTTAAATTATGTGTTTGTCCAAGTGTGCCGAAGTTATCACATCTCAACATTACATAAAACCACGAAAAGCAAATCAATTTCATCATATTTCAAAGGATTCCATTAGATGCGGCAAATTAGGAGGCAACTGGAACGGAAACCCCGGACTCGGCCAACATCCCAACACATGTCGATTTTAATCAATCTATTAACGTGCCCAACTATCCCAGATATTAAGATAGAGCAGAGCGTGACACTATTAATATAAATGTTTATATTAATCTCGCCTTAATGTAAGCTCTCCTATGCCTGTTTTTCTCGAAACAAAACACATACGCCAAACTATGATTTTCGGTGTCTCCTGTAGCCCGAGCACGAAAAACTAATGTAAATGTAAATGTATTCGAGTTCGCTGCGCACTGATGACGTTTGGTTAATATTTCATACAAATTTCATAGTCGCGCATCGAGTTCGAATACATTTACGGTTGTCAGAAATTTTCCTGCTCGGGCTGCTGCTCATAGAACGATAAACTATAGATAACAATGTGTAGCGACACCACGTTTTGTGTAGGGATTTTGTACAGGATACAAGGCTTTTGGGATACACGTTGACTATGTACATGACATACATATCTTTCTACCTGCCCTTATCCTAACTTAAAATGGGGTCAGCGCAACATATTTTTTAAGCATGTTGCAGAAATAATTAATAATTTAAAGTTTTTACGACTGGCTGCCTGCCTGACGTTAACCACCATCTGGGAGATCCAGTCCCGGATAATAGTGCTAGGAAACACCACATGCGACCTGGGAATCCAACCCAGAACCTCCCTGTTCTCAGCCTATATACACTGCCACTAGACCAAGGAAGCAATATGACATACATATTTTGTATGTACAAAAACATGGTCTTAAAGTAAGACTCGGTTGCATAGACACAAACGCGTCAAATACACGAGATTCGTCGCGCTCTCTGCCATTTTGTCTCAGCCGGTAACACGCCGTCGCCACCCTTTTTTGTGACTCATATCACGTTGAGAAATGATGTTAAAAACAAAAAATACGTTTCGTCACGCCCGTCCACGCTGCAAAAGTCATTTATTTATTTTAAATTTCTAATAAATAAGTCTTGTGAGAAATTAAACGTAGCGTTACGTGGGCGGAAAATTTTGCTCTGTCTATTCATGGTGCTGCATTGTTAATTGCGGATCCCATTGAATTCTTAGTTAAAACATTTAGGATAATTTAGGAAATATTATATAAATGTTATGACGTCCTATGGCTGATGATGATGATGATGATGATATAAATGTTATATAAATATTATATAAATCTTTGAGGGAAGCAGTGGACGTCCTAGGGCTGATAATGATGATGATGAGGAAATATTGTGGTAATTATGCAATTTCTTTGGTTTTGATTTTGTTCACAAATAGGCAAAGAAATAGGTGTTATCTCTTGTTTTTCTTCTTCCAATCTTGTGTTGTGGTAAGCGTCCAAGACAAGAGACCACGACTTGTCTAAATGATGAATGAATTAGTTCATAAACAATTTTAATGTACACAAATAATTTCTCTCTTATACCGTAGTAAGTATTGGATAATCGGCGCTTATAAGTATTTTAACTTTATATAATATAGTGAAATATTTCTAAACTCCATCCATATTAAATATTAATATAAATCTATAGATATAAATCAGTCATGTCACATAGTCCTGACCCCACTCTAAGATCGAGTCTTGTGTGGCAAGTGTCAGGAACTACGAGAGACTTTTGGTCTCACAACTGTCTGGTCAACGGGTCTGGGACCCGAAACAAATATCTGTGGGCCACACAGACATTTGTCGCGGTGCGGGAATCGAACCCGCGACCTCACATTTCACAGCCGGCTATTTGCCCCCTGCGCCACGGAGGCTGTCAAAAAATATACCACGGCCTAGGTATATTTTTTATATATATATCAAATAAATAAAAAATATATACCTGGGGTCTATGCCGTCATCAACGCTACAAATGCAAAAGTGTAAGGCTTTTCATTATAACACTATGTTTATTTAAAATTATTTAGTCACCGCTAATTACATTGCAGTATAAGTTAAAACTGAAACCTTGGACATGATTAAAGACTAGATGAGAATACAAACCACTTCGCACATGGCGTGTCCCCTTCACACAAAAGGGGAGCAAATTAAGGGGGCGTAGTACGAAACACTACTTTAATTACATCTAACAACCGCTTACTGTTTAACTTACACATAGTTATATTTAAATTTTCAGTTAGTGTAAGGATATTTACATTTACAAAATTGAACACTTCGACTTGTATGTATACATTGCTTGTTATGTAGGCGTCGTTAAAGGAAGTTTGGAAGAAATGTTTCAATGGATGGGTAAGCTGTGTGTAGGTGATGTGGATCGCGTGCAACCCTGGAACTTTAATTGAAGATCGACATATGGGCATGACCGCTGTCAGGTGCTCCTCAAGGCACCTGTCAATATTATGAAATTGTGCGTGGATGTCTGACATCAGGCGGTTCCCCACACGACGCGGTTCTATTTCCTAGTTTTAAAATAATACATAAAGTTTGCCATTATGCGATTTGAAATCCCTACTCACAATAAAATTGTTCCATAAAATAAATAAATCACAACTTTCATGGATCAAATAATTGATATCGTTATTAGTTATTTGTATCTCCGTGGCGTACAATTATAAATACTGAGGTATCGGGTTCAATCCCTGTCGGGTATCAGTGAAGTTGGGTTTTCAATTCAGTATCAACCCGGAGTCTGGAATTTGGGCCTGATAAGCCAATCACTAAAACAAATTAAAATACCTTTTCAATTTCTTACAACGAACATTTATTCAAAGTAAAATGTAATCTACAGTTATCACATTCAGTGTCCAGATTACTCAGATCTGTCCAGCAGTCCGACCGTCTAACCGTGTGGACATCTAAGACAGCTGCGGACGGGCCGGGCGCGCGACGCGGCGGCCGACGTTGTCACCGCATTCATTGTGCCAGAGCGCCCGCGAACGAATTCATTTCACAAAACTCATCTCCCAGACACTGTGACACGCCACGGAAATCGTACGGTTCATTAGAAGGGACATAGTAACTATGTATCGACAATCTTTACTTTCTACCTGCCCTTATCCCACCTTAATATGGGGTCGGGGTAACACAGTTTTTCAAGTATGTTGCAGCAAGGATTTGGCTCGGTTTTTACGACCGGCTGCCTGCCCTAGGTTGGCAATGTATCCATGAATCTTCTTGTATCTTGGGTGTCTATGGGTGGTGGGGATCACTTACCATCAGGTGGCCCATCTGTTCTTTTGTCAGTCTCTGCTATAAAAAAATAAATAAAAAAACATCCTTATGAAACCGGTAATAAGCCGGTCGAGCTGACCCATCAGCATGGCTTTACTCTACCACATATTTTCGTCATGTTCACGTTCATTTAGCTTTAGCAAATACCAAGACATGCCGACCGTCTTAAATCCTACAAGTATTTTAATATCAATTCTAGGTCAGCTCTATGTCTTTGTGTGGACGGCGGCGACGCGTGGCCGGAAGCGTCACGGCCGCGTGAAGACCGGAAATGGGCAGGATGACCGGATCCTATCTCCGCTCCTGCCTACCTGCCAGCCACGCTGACGTCACCACCGCTCCGACACATCAGATACACTTCTAAATTGTTTACTGCTTGTATACAAGCTTAAAGTAAAGTGATTTTTAATATGTATTTGAGATATTTTATTTCTGCAATAATCATATTTTGCTTACGAATCTACTCGTAGTTCGCGTTTTTTGTAGTTTTGTTGTGCTATAACTTTAAGGGCCACTTGCAGCTCCGCGATAACTCTCTATTTATCCCAAATCTTGATTTAAAGATAGGAGTGAGCTGTAGGTGGGTAGGGTATAAATCGAGATAAGGTGTAACTCTAGATTGGCAATAGCACTGGTAAATCGCCCTAATTATTGTGGGGTCAGAACTATGTGTGGGAGTGTGTTCAAACCAATATTCCAGATTTAAATAACCTCACCAAAAAGGTAGGAAATCCAGTAACTTACCGTAATGAAAACGCAACCAATGTAAACGTAGCTACGTATATGGTATAAGTTCCGTGCATACTTACCTCAGTCCGGGGTTTGTAGGAGAACATCCACCAGTTATCATTGCAGGAGAATATAATTGTTGGCAATTTTACGTCTCCATTCAACGGTTGAATGGTAACCATTAGGCGCAGCTCTCAACGCGCCCTCTTCGGCTAATAAGTGCATTTTCCGTTACAGGACTCCTTGGCGCTTAAAAAATGCTAGTTCTTTAAAAGTAGCCGAAGAGCCGTTTTATTTTTGCTTTTTACTTCGGTATGTTGGCGGTTGGGTACGAAAAATGTTGGTATTATGACTTATACATTTATTATTAAAAGTTGATCATATTCAACTGCTATTCAAACATCGTACTGTTGGAGTTGCCAATGGTGTCGCAGTGGTTTGAGCCAGGAGCCTACAGAAATGGAAAAGGCAACGCGCAAGGATGGTTCCAGCAGCAATACCAAGATCCCCTGGTATCGTCATGATCACTGGATCGTGACTGGATTTTGGGCACGTGAGATGTCACATATCCTGAAGGAAACCACAGGTTTTGTAGTCATCATCATTAGCCACAGGACGTCCACGTTTTATAGTCGATATAGGTAAATTACTTAGGATTCCGATCTGGTATACACTTGAGTGTGGACTAAAGCAGAACGCTGATGAGCCCAGCATGACCATCGTCGGATCGTCATGCTGGGACAGGATGGCAGGACAGGAGTGGTCCTGGCTTACCACGACCTCTTATAGCAGTATTATTATAATCGTTCTTCGTTTGTTTTGTATGGGAATCGGTACAAGTAAAATTATAATAATACTGCTATAAGGAAGATGGTACCATCCCCCAGACGTTGTTCACAAATCTGCGTCGAGCCTGTCTATTGGGGGTTCGTCATTAGGCAAAAGCTAATTATTGCGACCTGCATTCATGTCACATTTTTTTTTATATTTTAGTCAAATAAAACAAAATTTAAGTTTAACAATAATTTAATACCGCCTTCAAAACTGAACACTTTAAAGTGAAAACCAACAATTATTTACTCTGTTTGGAGACGGTGCTGGGGCTAATGCAAATCAAATGAAAAGGCACCAACTCCAAAGACAGTAAGGGATTGTTGTTACATAACAAATTCGAAAATTATGAAATTCTGACAATAGATACATAGGGGTCGAATTGATAACCTCTTTTTTTGAAGTCGGTTAAATATATACCAATTGTAAGAAGCGCATGTTAATTATAATTAACTATGGACTCTTATCCGACAAAACAAAAAAAATGCGCTAAAACACAACATTGTGAGCTCAGTCTGTAGTGAGTCGGTACCTACGATGCCCTTCCCGCCCAACTCGTTGCGGCTTTCAGACTTTTCTCACTCGGATACCAGCTGCCACTTAAACACACATTTCGAGCACCGTAAAACATAGGAAATTATAGTAATAACCACTTTGACGGATACATTTATCATATAAAGCTATATGTAAATATAGAAAGCTGTGAACGCCGACAAAAAACAATGGGAATGGTTTCGACTAGAATAAGCCAGGCATATAGTCAGGAAAGACCGTGTACAAACTAAAAAAGTTAATACTCTAGAAATAAACGATGTTCGAAATTCAAAAACTGTTTGGGATATGGTGTATTAAAATGAATCTGCAATACACTTGGAGAAATTTTGTATAAGCCGCTCGACTTAGTACTCATTACTGACAAACCCATATGTAACATAAGACCATTTTGTCTTTATATTTATTTAAATATGATCAAATCAACAACCGATACAAGATCACGATAAATTGCTAATTGCTACATCTCCGAAATCAATTATACAATAATAATTAGGAGAAATGGAACCCATAATAAACTAAAATCACACGATTTCCGAAATTTAGCTGTTCTGCGGTTTAGCGGCGCCTTTTACTCGCCAAATAGCGCGTGATTGCTGTAATCGCGAATTTTGTGTACAAAGTATTATTACCGTTTCGTTTTAAAAGTCCTTGTTATTTCAATGAATATTGCCCGTTACAATGGTCCGGTCGGAGTAAGTCACGACCGAGCGTCCCGCGGGCACCCACCTGTGCTCGCGTCCCGGCGTCCGTGAATATGTAAAATTATTTAAGTTCTCATTTTTAATACATAATAATTTGATGTTATTATTACTGCACCGCAAGTCGTGCTGTGCCAAAACAGTCGCTTTGAACGCATTTCGCTTCGAATATTTGGCAATACGCACGGTTCTGTGAATCGGTTTGCCGAGTTCAATAAGACATTTATTTAGTTTCGTTGGATACAAATGCACATCCGTTACTTACTCAAGTGTACGTAGTAATTGCCTGTTTAATTTGCTAATCGCATGCAGTTTATTGTTTGAACGAATGATAAATTAAGACCCATTTAGACGGAAATGTGTGAAAATTCAAATGCAGGAATTTCAACAGTAAACTTTTAATTAGGAAATCACGCCACAAAATTACGAGTATTATGGAAATTCAAATCATTTATTCTACAAATAGGAAATTTTATTCCACTTTCACATGTCAATTACGAGTATATATTGATCCTAAGATATTGATAAAGTTATAATGGGGTCAGCATCTCGTGGCTATCCCTGAGAAGCAATGCCGAAATAAACTCAAGGGTTATGTTTTAAAATTGCATGATGCGGCCTTGCAAATGACAAGTTTATGATAACGTACTTTTTCAATACCCGGATAAGTTTTGTCTGGGGCATAATTATCTCATTAGACAGAGGTTCATCAAAATCATTCAGTTTTTTTTTTTATAGCTGAGATTGGCAAACGAACAGATGGGTCACCTGATGGTAAGTGATCTCCACCGCCCATAGACACACATGACACAAAAAGAATCATGGCTGCGTTGCCAACCTAAAAGGAGGGAATGAAAGGGGAGGGAAAACGAATTGGGAAAGGGAGAGGGGAAATGGGCCACCGGAAATCTCACTCACCGAACGAAACGCGACAGCAAGCTGCCACTTTACGTCGGTTTTCTGTGAGACAGTGGTATCAAACCGGTCGAGCCGGCCCATTCGTGCTGTAGACACTACTGTCTACAGCGTGGCTCTACCACTCAAAATCAAATAAAAAATATCGGAGTAGGTATTGAATAATTTGCCTTAGCAGTAGTCTCTCTATCGAAATAAGATTATGTAAATTGTGGAAAATTAATCAAGGCAGGTAAATCTATTCTTAATTATTCGCGATTAAACCTATTCTTATAAGAGAAAAAATTACATAGGTATTACAGCCAATATGATCCAAGGTCAGATAGTCCAATTCTCACCCCCTCTACTACCCTCCTTCCTACTTCCCAGGTAACATCCCAATCCCCTTCCTTTCCCACTTCTCCTTACCCTACCTCTCCTGTTAGGTTAGGTTAGGTATCCTTCTCCCTTAAATCCCACTATCTTTTCTTCCCACTTAATATCCCCATTTGCACCCCTTAATTCCCTTCCACATAAAACAAATACTCCCTTCCTACCCTCACCTCCCCAATGGTGAGATACTGCAGGAGTTTCCAGTATCCCATTAGCAGGGACCTCTACAGTTCACCAAAGGGGGAAAAAAAAAAGTCAGATAGTTATACATGTTTTCTATCTTCGATATATTGACAGCATAATTGCCATTGGAAAATACACGTCTTAATTGTGATTGCAATTATTACTTGTACGATTTAACATTATTGTTTAGAAGGCTAAAACAACAAAACGGAATGACGTCATTTGTTACCTAAAAAGCACTGGTTTGACGTATTGCAGATATATGAGGGCCAATGGTCTCATTATGAAGGATGACCGTAATCACTACAATGTAGAGTCAGCCCAACACACTTTGCTTTATTTAACATGTAACAGAAGGATTTGGCTTCGTTTTTTACGTTCGGCTGCCTGTCATCAACCGCCCTTTAGGGATCCAGTCTCGGGCGAATCGTATTAGAAAAACTATAAACCTAACCTGGAAATCGAACCCAGAACCTCCCCCTTATTTCACAAAAGGATATCTCTATCTTCTGTCTCGGAGTATAACTCTATCGAACACAAAAAGTAACTTAAAATCGGTTTTGAAGACTGTTTTTAATTTATCTTTAGAAACAATGCCCCTTACTTATAAAAATATTTAAGCGCTGCTTATCTTTAACTATAGGTTGTCCCTTTCATGTTCATACAACCTAACACAAGGAAAAAAGTGACAGGCTATTCTTAGCGAAAAGATAAGCGAAAGTGTTTTTATGAGTACCTAAGGCCCTATATGTATTATAATATTCTTATTATAATAACGAATTGTGGTCAGATACGTCTATAGCGACTTCATCGCAAGGAGATCCTTCTAACTGTATTTCTTCATGCTCCAGCTTCACAACTTCGCTTCTGACTAGCACGATCACGTAACACTGCGTTGCTGAAAAGGATTTTTTTGTTGAGACATTTCTTATTTTATTCAGAAGTAACTTGTGACTTTGATTGCCTCGGTGGCGTTGTGGTGCGACTATCGTCCAGAGGTCTCGGGTTCGATCCACGGGCTGGGCAAAGTAATATTGGATTTTTCAGTATCAGCCTAGAGTTTGGAATTTGTGCCCGGTATGGCGATAGGCTCGCCCCTATCACACCTGGGACGGAACTAAGCTCGGCGAAATGCGAGTGTTCTAGTTTGCTAGTGCGCCTCTGCTTACTCTTTCAAGGATATAGGCGTGAGCTTATAACTTTAATATTTCCAAAAAGCAACCTGCCACACGATAAACTAAATAGAAACCTATCCCGGGTAAACCGCAGTAGAAAAACCGCTCTGCACAATTTAGAATTCGAACTTAGGACCTCCCGGTCTACTGCTCATATTCGCTAGACGAAGAACCGATAGATTGTTAAATTGTATATCCCACAAATCCCAGCCAAGTACAAATCAGCAATAACATCACATTTCAAGGTAACGAGGTACCGTACTTTGATAATGACTTACATTAATAGGTTAATGACCACAAAAAAAAACAAAGTAAAACGTAATAATTACCGATAGCGCACAAAGCTGCAAAAACATCGAGGAACATCAAACGAGACGTCAGAACCATTGTGGGAACGAAAGAAGCTAGGATAATAAGGCTGCCGTAGTAGTTATACAGTCGTAGCATCGATATGTCCTTCTAAAAGAAATTGAAGTATTTTTATTATGATAAATTCATGCAAGACGAAATCGTCTGATGGTGTAGCCTATACAACACACGGTTTCACAAACAAACGCGTTTTCCGAATTTCATTCTGCTTGTGTTGTATTGAGGCCATTAAATTTATAGAAGCATAATCCCTTATCATGAACGTGTGCAAAGTAGAGCTTGCGTCAATCTTACATCACAGTAGCAATCAGCATCTAGGATTAGGAATCAAGACCTGGCGGCTGGCACTATGGGACCCTCGTAACACACTTATATACTTCATACCGAAAAACCGTGCTTGTTAATATTGATTAACTGCTTTATTTCCATATTTTGTGAAAGCCAATAAAATTACTATTATCCCGAGAAATTCATTAAAACTTTCTATCTATGAGCCCACACTAAGATTGAATCTTGTGTCGTGAGTATCAGGAACTACGAGAGACTTTCGGTTCGTTCGGTTTCGTTCACAACACCCAAACCCGAAACAAATATCGGTGACATGTGTTTGGTACGGGAATCGAACCTGCGACCTCACGTTTCACAGCCGGCTTCTCGCCCGCTGCACCACGGAGGCTATAAAAGCAGTTGTAGTAGCAGATATTGCCCTAACAAAAAAACACAGTCGCAAAATTATACCTTTCTTACGGTGTCGGTGAATTGTTTACTTACCTGATATCCAGCAACTAAGAGTACAATGTTCAATATAATACTCATCCCCAAAACGCTGAACAGTATCGTAGAAGTAACGACCTCCAGTGACGTGTCACCAGTCAACTTGCTTTTATTCAGTTCAGTCGTGATAACCAAGCAACCCACGACTGCGAGAGAAATTATCTAGAAGTCAGAAACAATAACAAAAATACATATTTACATAGAGGTATAGTATACCGTACTTCTTTTTCTTTTAAAAATAATGACTTCCACGCATATGCGATGATTTAGTCAACGTCAAGGTAAATAAAGCAATTACATGTGTTTTCACAAGGACCATGAGACCCAGATGTTTATGATCTCAAGGTCCTGCTGGGATTATGGCGGTAATTCGTTCCAGTGCGATGCCCCTTAGATAACCTTCACGCGGCGAATCAACCGAATAAATCCAGCCAACGCACTAAGCAAAACTCGTCAAAGAAAAAGTTTCCACATTATACTGTTCATCTCCACTGAAGCTTGATGCATTAAACCACACCACTTAAAGACAACAAACACAGCTCTAGAGAATAATATGAAATAATTTTAACAAGCGACGCCCACCCTGTCAGACGTCCCGTCAAAATTCTATATCGTACTTACGAATTGTTATTAAGTAATTGGCAACGTAATATGATTAAGAAAAGATTCGCAGATATGATTTAATAATATGGTGATTACAGCCGATTTTAGTATCAGAATTTTTAGTCTCCCGCATTATGTAGGCTTAATCAACTTAATTATGAATGATTGATTTTACTTGGCGGTGGCTGATGGCTTCGAATGAATTATTTTTGTGGTATAATCTTTACATTATGGTTACACACATTACAAGTCTCTTTATTACTTGGTCAAAACATAAGATTGTTGAGTCCTCGTTACACTACGGGATCGCAAAAAAGATACAAAATCTCAATTAACACTGGAAGTAATGTAAATTAAAACTACTTACCAAATTTATATATCCAAACACAATAATTCCTTGCCGCAATGGAAAGCAAAAGCAACATCTTTTCACTTCAGGTAATTTCACGTGCATGATCCACTATTTTATTTTAATTATATTAATCGACATATCCAATACTCGTAAACGTATTTTAAGTACTAAAGTTAATTGGTACATTTAACTAACACGTTGCGTTTGATACAATTAATGCAGTGGCTAGATTAACACTAACAAATGATAGGAGTGCAAAGACACATGTTTAAACTTTTGTGCCGCAGTCAATATATGTAACCAGTAAATGTTGATAATGTCTACTTTAACTTATCAACTACGAGGCGACAATAGCTTACTTATTCTCTACTTATAAAGCACTATAAAGAACACCTACACTTATAAAGCAATACCTACATAATAAGAATCCTCACCATCTTTCCTATCGCGTTCTTAAGCTCCTCAAAAATTAAGCTTCTTTGATATAACTACTTTCCATAAATAACAAGTAGGTGCATATATCTATTACATAATTCAATTTATGATAATATTTTACATAATATAAGACAGGCACGTTAATTTTTAAGGAACTACTTATCTTAATAATACATTTTTGAGGTTTTATTTTGCGGTACTGTAAACCGTAACAATAAATCAAGTCAATAATATATTATAACGCTGATAGTACTAACATGTCCCATACAAGGATAGATTCATTCCAGATCCAAGTTTCACAGCCACATAACGCCACTTTAATGCTAATGTATTGATATCAATTATTACGGGTTATGTGTTAATAAAAACAAGTATTTATACCTAAGAACTTTCTAGGATAAGTAGGTCTGTATATATTCGAAATTTACACAATGTCATGGCAATTTATCTCGTCCATTGACACCGGAATAATCAGTATTCAGTTAATTTTGTAAATAACAACATAAGTATAAGCAGGGGTGTATCCAGTGTTAATCAGTTAGCAATTCATCATATGCCCTCCCGTTATATCCCCCCTCCGTTATTTCCCAATCCCTATCCTATTTCCCTCCATTTAAGTTGGTAACGCACCCTTGATCCTTTTTGTGTCTTGGGTGTCCATGGGCGGTGGAGATCACTTAGGTACCATCAGGTGACCCATCTGCTCGTTTGCCAGTCTCTGCTATAAAAAAAATATGCAAGAATACTTACATGTGAATCTTTACGTATGTCTTTTATTTCGTAGGTAATCAATTTGTGTAACTACACATTTTCAAGAATTTTGCGTTTTCAAAATCGAAAAATGCCTTATAAAAAAATCTTATTATAAGATCCTACGCCAATGAGTAACCGATTACCGATGCAAACAACATAACATAAGATAAGCTCAAGCTTGTATCCCGAAGGGGTAGGCAGAGGCGCACTAACGAACTAAAACACCCACATTTCGCCGAGCTTAGTTCCGTCCCAGATGTGATAGGGGGCGAGCCTATCGCTATATCGGGCACAAATTCCAGACTCCGGGCTGATATGGAAAAATCCAATATCACTTTGCCCGACCCGGGGATCGAACCCGAGACCTCAGAACCGTAGTCGTACCGAAATACCACCACGCCACCGAGGCAGCAAACAACTCGACAAGTATTTATAAAGATAAGTACTGAATTATTCGCTTATTGGTCGTTATTGCATAATTGAGCCACCCATAGCACGACCCCCAACAGACTGGGGCCGATTAGGAACTCATTGTTTATTTTTCGTTCAATTACCATCTGGCTCACGTTAACTGAATTAGCGGTGTGTTTGCTGATTTAACTAATAGTGAATCAATTTTACCTAACGTTTGTTTGTTAAACAAACATGAATAGTTACTGGAAATTATGCTTAAAAATTCATAATCGTGTATCGTTGTCGCCCTCTGTGCTTTAGTGGGAGCATATTATATGGGCTGTGCAAGAGGTCTTGGATTTAATTCCTACGACGGGTAAAGCTCTTTTTCTAACATGATTTGCGAGGTAGGTATTCGATCCTCCAGATGGAGTTGACGTCAAGCAGGCAGCCGGTGGTAAAAAACCTAAGAAACTAAAGCCGAAAATTTTCTGCAACTCCTTCCGGCAGTCGGTTAAAAAGTTTATTGTGAATTATGACTTGTCCCCATTACGTTGTGCCAGGATCCAGACTCTACCAGTTTGAAATATATTTTTCACTCTTATTTTAAAAAATAATCATCATCTTTAGAAAGTTGTCGACAATATTGTATGAAAATAAACGAGGACGCAAGTTAGTGTCCGTAGACAAATAGAGAAAACCGGTTATAACAGGACAAAAACCGTAGATAAAAATGTTCTCGTGGCGCGCATGCTAGGCGGGCAGAACTAGAATAACGACGCCATAACGGCTGAGCCAATATGGATCAAAGGCACACGGTTGGAGAGGTTTTCTTTCTTCTTACGTCTAGCGCAAACATCGATAAGCGCAAAACATAAGGTATTGTTTCTTCAAAAGAACTCTGGCAAAATAATCTAAACTATTTATTTTTACCCTTATAAATTTGTATTAATTATATATGTAATTGTATTATTTTATTTTATTTTATTAATATTTGGAAAACTTACAGCTAGCACATTTTTGAATTGAGATAGTATTAGAAGCAGAAGGCCAATTACAAGTTTCCACTGATAAATTCTGTGAATATATTTAATTATTAGGAAAACATCGTGAGGAAACCTGCATACCCGAGAATTTCTCCCCAAGAAATTCGAAGATATTTCAAATCTACGGAGGAATTATAGCCTATTGGAGTTATTGGGCCAGCGTTATACTAATGAGAGTGGTTATACTAAGGTCTAACCACTCTCATTAGTAGAGGCCCATGGCCATGCCCAGCAATGGGAGAGTAATATTACAGGGCTAATATTTTTATTAATTTTTTAAAGCTTTTGTATTGATAGAAACAATAATCTTATCAACTTTGCAATCCAATGAACAAAACGCTTGATATGTTTTTTTCTCTACGGTGCGTTTTTCTTTTATTATCTGTGCCAGTTACAGCCGATTCTTGGATTTACAGATTTTAGTGGAAAACTCTGTTTAAATTGCGTAATTGTGAAATATAGAGTGATTTTAAATAAAAAGGTAAAGTGTGTACTGCGTGTGTATGTAAAATTTACGATGAAATATAGTAAATGCAAATTTATTTTCGATTGTGAAATTGTTTTTTGAGGTTATATACCATATCGTGGAATTAGGTAATTTCTTGAGGCACGAAGAGTTAACATTAATGTTTGTTTAGATGATAACCGTACATAAAAAAAACATTTGGGATTATTTTACGTAATTTTGAAACCCTTCCGTGAAATGTCTGTGTGAATGGCACTTGAAGCATTCTTATTACCTAAAGATGCGTAGATTCTCAACAGTAATGTGTGTTTTCAGATATGGCTGCACAGCTCTTTAACCGCATCGGTCAAGTGGGTCTCGGGGTGGCGCTAGTCGGCGGAGTAGTCAACTCTGCCCTTTACAATGGTAAGAACTATTGACCAATAATAATTCAGCACAAACTATTTAATATTCTCTTCAAAGAACTTCTTAGTTTTACCGACGGGTTGTCTTCAACACCTTCTGAGGGATCCAGTCCCAGGCAAATCACATCAAAAAACCCTTGCCTGATGTGGTATTTGAATACAGGACATTATACACTGCCACTAGACAATGAAGGCAACATAAGACTTGTATTTATATACATATGCATCACATACAGAAGCCTCCGTGGCGCGGCGGGCGAGTAGCCGGCTGTGAAGCGAGAAGCCGCGGGTTCGATGCCCACACCGAGACAAATGCTTGTATGGCCTACAGATATTTGTTTCGGGTCTGGGTGTTGTGAGACCGAAAGTCTCTCGTAGTTCCTGATACCCACGACACAAGACTCGATCTTAGTGTGGGGTCAGGAGTATGTATGTGACTGTTGGGTGTTATTTATTTATTTATTTATACAAGTAATCAGTTTACCTCTCTGGAACCATGTCACCCAAAGAACATAATGCTTATGTATTTGTTTGTCATTATAAATATAAATGCACATATTAGTCACACACATAGTGACCCCACACTAGGATTAAACTGTATCATGTGTATCAGAAACTACGACAGACATTCAGTCTCAATACCCTGACCTAAAACAAATATCTGTGGGAATACAATAGGGAACTTGCATGTAATTTTTTGTAAAGAACTAGGTCTCAAATAAACACACCAGAAAAGAAAACATTAAAATATGCACAAATCATTTAATTATCGAAAGTCAAAATATGTCTTAAAAACTCTCTAAAAAAGCTCGCTCTAAAATGTAAAAGGATGTGAAGTCACCACATAGCTATTTCTTTAAATAACGAAGTAAAAATTAGGAAGAAGAAAGAGAAAGATATCTGAAATCTAATTCAGTATTCACCATACTAAACACAACAATGATTTTCGTCAAAATTGGGAAAAATACCCCAACTTGGAAACAATGCTCTATGATTCTTTATGCAATGACGTCACTTGAGTTTTGCAATTACGTTCCATTATACGTAATTTATAAGTAGGATATTTTGTAAAATATCAATTATTTATACTACAAGTTCCATGATAGCACACTTCATGGTATTGTTATTGATTTATCAAAACAATTTCTCATTATATTTTTTGTGTAAGTTCCCCATTATCTGAACAACCAAACATTTATCTCAATGTGGAAATAAAACCTGCAGCCTCTCCCATTTTACAACTGGCTACTCTCCTGCTGTGCTACAAAGGTTGAATAATAATATGATAACTATTTACAATTGCAGTTGATGGTGGCCACAGAGCAGTCATCTTCGATAGGTTTGCCGGAGTCAAGAATTTAGTTGTTGGAGAAGGCACTCACTTCTTCATTCCGTGGGTGCAGAGACCCATCATATTTGACATCAGATCACGGCCAAGAAATGTGCCCACTGTCACAGGGAGTAAAGGTATGTATAAAATTAACACAAAGTAACAGACTGACTGGCAAGCTCCACCCTGACAAATTTTTACTAATTAAAACCAAAGAAACTAGTTGGGGAAAAGGGGATTTGGGTCCTGGAAATCTGAATAAACAGATTGTTTAAAACATAACAAATTGCCACTCCATATTGAGGGTTTGTGTAAATGAATACTTTGATAAAATTATTATGAGCTTATCACAATATGCATAATTTAGTATAACAACTGTTATGACTTTTGCAACATTTTTTAAATTATCTATGTATCTTTTGCTTGCCACCAAGTAACCACCCCTAAATCTACCAATTTGCGTAATTGTTAGTTGAATAACTTTCATCCCCAATTTCTCACCTCCATCAGGGTTTGAGAAAAAGGTAGTCTTTCTTTTCCTAGGGTTCAAGCTTTCTTTAAAACCAAATTCCATCAAAATCAGTTTTTCTGTGAAAATATAACAGAGTTATTTTTGAATTTATAATATTAATATCCCATATTTTGTTACTTTTCCAGATCTTCAGAACGTAAACATCACACTGCGTATCCTGTTCAGGCCTGTGCCTGATGAGTTGCCGAGGATCTACACCATCCTTGGTGTGGACTATGATGAGAGGGTGTTACCGTCCATTACGGCCGAGGTTCTCAAAGCAGTTGTTGCCCAGTTTGATGCAGGAGAACTCATTACTCAGAGAGAGGTTTGTATTAAAACCTTTTTTTTTTATTCATATTATTGGGGTTTTCTACTTTGTGAACCCTAGAGTCTGCAAAGTCAAATTTGATAGATTTGCAACCTATGAAATGGAAAGGATTTTTTGGCAATATTTACAATTTTAAAAACTGACTTCAAAATCATTAGATCTTGTTAAAATTTATATGGAACCAAAAATGCGTGGAAGCAAGAAACCACCCTTGAAATAAGCTTACTTATTGTATACTTATATACACGCATATTGAACACAAAAAGAAGTTTGAAACCATTGTCAATGACTTTTAATGATGATGACAAATTGACCACTATCCACGTTTGTCAGAGATATCAGGTAAAAAATTACTGACAAATTGAAAACCCCCTTTTGAAGATGGTTAAAAGTTATTGCAGTAGCTGCACCTCTACCCTTTGGGTACTATGCGTGAGTGGACGATGTGTGTGTAATACAATTTTGCCTTCTATGTGCAACCTGCATAGACATAGCATGGTCATCTAAATTTTTTATAATGTTCAATATTTGATATAAAGTACTGCGAAAACCAAAAGTATACAATGTCGTATCGTATCTGTGTTAATATTGCCTTTTAAAAATTTCAGGTGGTGTCACAAAAAGTAAATGAAAGCTTAACTGAAAGAGCAGGTCAGTTTGGCTTGATTCTAGATGACATTTCAATCACACACTTGACATTCGGAAAGGAATTCACACAGGCTGTCGAATTAAAACAAGTCGCACAACAAGAAGCCGAGAAGGCGAGATTCCTCGTAGAAAAGGCAGAACAGCAGAAGAAGGCAGCTGTTATTGCAGCTGAGGGTGACGCACAAGCGGCTGTGCTCCTCGCCAAGTCATTTGGCGGTGCTGGCGAAGGTCTAGTCGAACTCCGTCGTATCGAAGCTGCCGAAGACATCGCCTACCAGCTATCCAAGTCACGCAACGTCACCTACTTACCTCAAGGCCAAAATGTGCTGCTAAATCTTCCCACACAAAACTAACTTTAAGTTTTAGGAGAGAGATGCTGGATGTACAGTGAAATCGGGTTGTTTCTGTACAATGCATTTGTATTTACGCAAAAAAATACTATTTGTTGCATTTGAAAGAGACTAATGGTATGGTTCCACCAATAGATTGTAGTACTTTATTAGTTTTATGAAAATTGTAATTATGCATTAAACTTTAATTATGTTAAATTGATTTGTTTTAATTCAATACATTGTTTCACATCACATATTACAAGTAACATCATCTATAAACTACCATGGTTTTGAAGTAATTTCAATAGCTGACAGCAAATTAGCACATTTTATCAGAAATAAACTACAACAATCATTCAATACAAAATATTTAATCAGTAATGATTTCTTAGGTTTACATGAATGTTATTCATTGAAATTAAACTATTTTTACGGATTCTACGATTTGGTTTTAATTTTTATGCCCGACGTTTCGAAAGCTTTACAGCCTTCGTGGTCACGGGTCAGACTAAGGTGTCATTTGTCCAAATTACATTTTTTAAAAATTAAAACCAAATCGTGATAGAATCCGTAAAAATAGTTTAATTTCAATATTCAATCAGTGTTTTATATTGCTACTTGACAGTACAGCTCAAGTTCTTGATCTAAGTCATTTTGACTGGCTTTCACTTGTGGTGGGGTTTCCTCTTCATCCTTATCTAAAGCAAAATTCTCTCGAATTTTGTTGAAAAATAAATTTTCTCTCACACACACTTCTCTTATATAGTCCATTTCAGCAGAAGTCAAATCACCAGGCAGTGTCAATTTACACAAGTCATCACTTTCCTTAAAATTACTTATCAAATTATCAACCTCTTGCTTAAATTGTTCACTGGGAACATTGGATGCTGCACCAACAATTTGTTTTGCAATGAGTTTGTTTTGATTACATTTGTCCCTGTTCTTTTGCAATAATGCTAATTCCGTTTTTATTTCCTCCCCATCAGGACACAAATTTAATGATCTTTTAAGTTTTTTTTCTGCTTCATTGAACTCTCCTATCATTCGCAAGGCTTTAGCGTTCTGTAAAAGTGCTTTGCTATTATTCCAAAGATTGTTCAGTCTATTCAATTCATTGCAAGCTATACATGCTTTTAAAGGTTTTCTAATTTTATTATTGCATATTGCTAAATTAAGATATAATTTTTTGAGAAGCTTCTCTTGTATTTGTTCTTCTTTCTCATCCGCCAGACGACATTTATGAAGCATATTCACAGCTTTGTTAAACAAATTGGCTGCTCCATTATAGTTAGATATTTTATACAACATGTATCCTGAACTATACAGTGATTTAACCTCTTCATGAACCCGATGAAACATATTATGTTCCGAAATATTTAATATGCTGAAACAAAATATATTTTCAAATTATTATACACAAATTATATTTTAATAAAAACAACAATAAGCAGTTTGGATAAGTAATGGATCAGTCTGTTAGCCAAGAGTGAAACTACTTATAGCCCAGATGCAAGTTTTGCCTAGTTTGAAATTACTATCAAAAAGCCAACAATGTAGCAGCTCACTATTAATATTTTGTTGGTTAGTGAAATTTCAGGCGGCCCTAATCAGGGGGTGATTCCCCTTCCTAATCCTTAGTCATTGGCAAAGCATCCAGTATTCTTTTGGATGTCTATAAGCAGAGGAGATCACCATCAGGTGAACATAATTCCTTTGTCAGTCTCTACAAAGGAAAAACAACCACACAATAAGTACTTTAGTATATTCAATTATACATACCTATCATAAAGCAGAGCAAAATAAGGTACTATAGTATTGTAACTACAAAATTATATAAAACTAGCTATTTCTGACTGGTGACTGTTCACATTGATATCTGACCAGTTTCATTTTTCGGAGTCTATGTTACTTGCTGATGATGTAGCTTTCCATAGGTGAAAGAATTGAAAAAATTGATTCAGTCGTTTTTAAAAACAAAAATACAAAATATCAAATTCCTCTTTGTAATAGTAGTATAATATAGATAAACTTACCCATCTTTAGGTGTTATAATACATTTCAATGCTTTTATGTAGAATGCGCAGTCAGTTTTAGGTTTGATTCTTGGTGGTATACCCATCTCACCAAACATAACTTTGTATGAAAGTAGAAACACGGATGTTTCTCCAACAAGCATTGATTTGATTGCTATCTGCAAGCCAGGTAATAAACCATTGTCCTTGAGGTCTACATCCTGTAAGAAATATTTCAGCAACTCAATTTATATCCTTATCTTAATCTACTATATAAAAATAAGTCGGGTTTTCCTTCCTGACGCTATAACTCCAGAACGCACGAACCGATTTCCACGGTTTTGCATTCGTTGGAAAGGTCTCGGGCTCCGTGAAGTTTATAGCAAAGAAAATTCAGGAAAAATTTCAACAGAAAAGCGGGAAAATCTTTTTTCACATACAGCGCCATCTCTGATACATAGCATGTACTACAAACCAATATTTTAAGTAGATGGCGCCGATGCGTGATACATTGACAGACGGGGTGACAGATGGGTGACCGACGTGGTGACAGACGGGGTGACAGACGGGTGACCGGCGGGGTGACTGACTGGGTGACAGACGGGGTGACTGACTGGGTGACAGGCGGGTGACAGACGGGTGACAGACGGGGTGACGGAAGTGGTGACAGACGGGTGACAGACGGGGTGACAGGCGGATCACAGTCTGGGTGACAGACGGGGTGACCGACTGGGTGACAGACGGGTGACAGACAGTGTGACAGAGGGTGTGACTGACGGGGTGAGAGACGGGGTGACAGACGGTGTGACTGACGGGGTGAGAGACGGGGGACTGACAGCCGAAGTAGATCATCCCATTACCTCCTTTAGAATTATTGGATTATAGGTGCCTACGACTCACTCTTTCAACCCTCTCTCTCATACGCAGACGAAGTTGCGCGGGTCAGCTAGTAAATTAATAAATATTCAACTCTCAATCATTCATTCAAAAATGACATCATTAACAAAATCTTAAAACCAACTTCACCATTTACACACTTTTAAGTCCACATCTTTATGATTTTGATGAAACTTGAACTATTTCTAGTCCAATAAAAGAGTAATTTTTGAAGTCAGTTAAAAATATGGTCATCTATGTATCTTGGATACATAATAATTTTAATTTTTTGTTGGTCAAAGATATGGTAGGTATGGTGATAGTAATAAGCTCACTCCCTACCACATTGAGAAACAGAAATAACCTCAGTGAGTTGTTGGATAATGGTCTTGTTCTCTAGTTCATAACTGCCCTCCCATTTGGGGATACAATATGTTTGATATTGTGCAACAATGTATGTTGCAATCAAATCAATAGATTAGTATCAATAGGCTTATGTAATTTTTTTGTTATAAGCTCACATCTGTATGACATGTAGACAGGTGCTCTAGTGAACTAGAACATCAATATTTCACCGAGCTTAATTCCATCCCAGCTGTAATAGGGGGCAAGCCTATTGCCATATCAAAATCACTGCCTGACAAGGGGATCGAACCAGAGATCTCAGCAGTCAGCACAGTAGTCGTACCAAAATACATACATATATGCCACCAATGCAGCATTTATGTGATTATGTATTTTGTCTACTTAAATCATAATGCTGCCTCGGTGGCGTGGTGGTATTTTGGTATGACTATGGTTCTGAGGTCTCGGGTTCGATCCCCGGGTCGGGTAGTGATATCGGATTTTTCCATATCAGCCCGGAGTCTGGAATTTGTGCCAGATATGGCAATAGGCTCGCCCCCTATCACATCTGGGACGGAACTAAGCTCGGCGAATAGTGGTGTTCTAGTTCGCTAGTGCACCTCTGCCTACCTCTTCGGGGATACAGGCATGAGCTTATGTATGTTAAATCATAATTAAAAATATATGTAATTTTACCATGGGTTTATTTACAGTTGTAGAGTCAAACGGCTCTAAATCATTTTCCCAATATCCAGCAAAAACAACTGTTACAGTTTGACCTTCATGGAAAGGTAACCCTCCTCCTTCTTCCAATACTCTCTTCTTAACAAAACCATTTTCATCAATAGCATTTAATGATTTCTCCAGAACACTAAAACTTTTTATAGGTTGTCCGATGAAGTCTATTCGTTTGTATTTATCGCCTTCTAAATCCGAATGTAAAAAACAGTCGTCCTCATTTTGATTTATGTGGAGTATTGATCCTGTTGTAGCAACTTGCCTGTAGTAACCCGTGGAACAAATACGTTTTTATTGGTAAATAACTAAGGTAAGTACCTAATGAAATAAATTGTAACAAGAAACTAAAAGGTATTATTCCAAATTGACTTTGTCTTTTTCTAGAAAGTTCAATACGAATCTCAAAGATTCTTACATAGATTGCAATTAATAAAAGAATTGTGTTTGTTTACTAACCTCAAATCTAAGCCGGTTTCTAGCGTAATTGTTGATCCGCCATCCATTGTGTGTGTGACAAAATCAAGTATCTTTAAACATTTTATAGACACTAATTCGTTTAAATTTTTTTGTAATTTACACGGTATTTATTATTTTATTTTATTCAACCAAACACCAGTGAATCAAATCCTCAATAGCACAGAAAACAAATAAATAATAGAGATGAGAATTGAAATGTCAGATGTTTATGATGTAGGGTAGTCAATATTTATCGATGGAATTGTGTCGATATTTACACATCTGTAAACATACGATTTTACGAACATACGGTTCCATGCTTAGAGAATTTATGGTTCCATTCAACACCATTCACAATTATTAAAGTTTATTCACAAGGGCTTAGAGTTAGAGCTTAGAGTCTAATCTATTCACCAATGGAACCGCCTCCAAACACTTCTCACTGTTATTTAAAATGTCAAACCCTAGGAACTATGAAGAAAGATATGTGGAAAATATTATGATGTATGACCCTTGTTTAGAAGGATGGGTAAATGATTAAAGCTATAGTCTTTCTTTCTATATGCCTTTATCCCACCTTAATGTGTGGTCAGCGTAACACACTTTTTACAAGCATGTTGCAGAATGGATTTGTCAAATTTGCTTAGTCTTTACAACCGGCCGCCTGCCTGACGTCAACCCACTCTGAGAGATCCAGTCCCGGGCAAATTAAATTAGAAAATTTGCTTTGCCCGACAAATCGGTATTATAGAGAAAAATAAGTTCTTAACCACCGACGTAGAAAAAAAAGAACACAGAGCACGAGGAACACTGAAAGTGAAGCAGGGTTTTCTGCCGAAGCCGATCCGATCTATCGATACATAATGGCGGCGAAAGAGTGTGTAAGTAGCTTATCGAACTTTTGTAGAGGCGGCAGGCGCGTTTGTGTGGCTCTTAGACTAAATATAGACTGGACAATCCTCACTGACATATTGAAGAAACGGGATGGTGCTATACGCATTTAAGTGTGTTGAACAAAGATGCTAATCTAGTGCTTTGTCTCGCGTCGAATACCCAGAAATTCTTGCTTTGTGCATTTGCTTTGAGCTCAGAATTTGACAGCATATTTTATTCTGCAGTTTACGTGGATATAAATCACTTATAATTATTCAATTCTTATTATTATATTGAAACAGTGAGTTTGCAGAGTCTCATAATGGTGGGATGTTGCATTCGCGGGTGTAAAAGCAATAACAGACGAAATGAAATTTGTGTTACATTTCACACGTAAGTAACGATGAAATCTTATTTCTGAACATTTTATTAGTATCGGTGTGATATATTGAAGAGTATTTAATAAGATATGTGGAATAATATGCATATAAATCGCAATATAACGTGAAAATATAATTTCCTGACGTAATCATGGTGTTACCGGCTTCTAAAATCGTAAAATCCGTAAATTGGTAAATTAATAATTTCATTGAATATCAATTCTTTAATAATGTATAAAGCAATAAAACATTACTTATAGGCTCTATACCCTCGGAGGGGTCGGCAGAGAAACTATTACGCTCATTGTTCGCTCACGTTATTTCTGTCCCATTATGAACCTAGTACCTACTATTAATTAAATATTTATTATTTTTTTAAGGTTCCGTCCCTCAAAAGGAAAAAGCCCTTATAGGAACACTTTGTTGTCCGTCTGTCAAGACATATATCGATATCGCAGGGAGGTATCGAGTTGAAATTAAAACCATATACGCAGATCTGTAGATGTTTGAAGCTTACTGACGGGGGCGTCGAAGTGTATTTGGGGGCGCACGGGAATTGGTGAGCGGTGTTGAAAAGGATTCCCCGAACGTGAGAACCCAGTATTTTATTTTGGAAATCCCCATACACGCCCGCGGCCGCGCCTCGTAACGTTAGCATTTATTTCAAAACTGACCAATAGAAGTCATTATGATAATAAAAATGGATATGCAAGTTATGAGAGTTTTTCCTTTTCGTTTTGATATTTGTTTTTACCGCCCCCTTGAACATGCCGCCCGTGTGCGGTGCACACCTTGCACGCCCGCACGTAACTCTTGCGGCGATTACGATCAGGTAAGTTTGGAGTCGGTCCATTAAGTTTTTAAACTTGTAACTGTTTTACGTTTTCCTCTTACTTTGTCATTAAATTATAACCAAATGAACATGGTACCTTTGAAATAATCTCTATCGAATACAATAGTATTTATCAGGATTGGTCCACATTTGGCGAAGATATCACATACACTAAAATAGTACAAACGAAGTACGTACAGTCTTTCTGCCTCAGTGGCGTAGTGGTATTGCGTGCGCGGTACGACTATCGTTCTGAGGTCTTGGATTCGATCCCCGGGTCGGGCAAAGTGATATTGGATTTTTCAGTATCAGCCCGCAGTCTGGAATTTGTGCCCGATATGGCGATAAGCTTGCCCCCTATAATATCTGGGACGAAACTAAGCTCGGCGAAATGATCTACGATTTGCAAGAGGGATGACTGGACCGTGGGTAGCTTCACCTGGTGTCTGGGCCTAGAGCGTCGATTAAAAATGGAAGTAAAGCTGATTCGCATTCGTGATCCTTTTGGCCAGTGAGTATAACACACAGGAATGGAACCGGTACCCCGACCTAAGTGACCGTTGGGATTTCCAATATCGTGCTGTATTTTAACAGCGAACGGTCCGGTCAGTGAGTATCAGTACATAATCATTACTCTCCTGCGGTTAGGATCATAAGATCCGTATATAGATTTCTTACGCAAAGTTTAATGAGCAGTGTTGAATTGCATATATTTGTGTTTTTTTAATGTTTATAAATATTATAGGTACTAATTACATCGACAGCGTATTTTACTTACTTTGTGTTTACATATTTTTTACCTGAACTTATTCAAATCTTGATTCCAACTACAGAACATTTACATAAGTAGTTTTCATTCAACTTAAAAAGTAGGAGGTTCTCAATTCGTCGTTATTTTTAACGGGAGGTAACGGGAGGGAGGTTTAGGAATGGGCTCGGCGAAATATTGAGTGTTCTAGTTCGCTCCTGCCTACCCCTGAATACAGGCGTAATAATATGTATGTATGTACACTACTAATATTTCGATTAATATTCCCAAAAAAAAACCTGAATTCAGAAATTCGGGATTTTTTTTACAACCTGACCACACAAGCGATGGCTCTCGCTGTCTCATGTGTCGGTACGACGTGGTGATATCTATAGGATAATCTAAGGTGTGGCTTATATGTAGCGTCTGTTTCACTAGACGTATAGGCGAGACCGCGAGACGGTGTCCTCTTTTTTTATACGTCCGTGTCCGTGTCCTTAATATGAACGCGCTAGGTAATAGGTACCTACTATCTACCTACAAGACTCGTAGACGTTACATTGCTGGTTTTCATTTGTAAAAAAACGGAAGACTGACGAAATGGACAGGACTTTTAATCATAACATTATGTACTTTTACATGTAGGTACTTTTGACCTCATCTGTTAAATAATAATATTAATGATTATACCTACTTAACTTATTAGTTCCCGCGCAACTTTTTAGTAATAAAACTACTTTAAAAGGAGAAGGTGATATTATTTCAATTAGTGTTATTTGTATGTTATACGATATCGCCGGCAACTGGCAAATGTGGACCGAGTTTCAAAGCTCTTGTTCTTATTATGTTCTATAGAACTTACCTACTCCAAGGGTGATCGCATTACCCATATTTTGGACAAGATGTGATAAAATTGAAGTTGTTTATTATACACATCGACTAAAATGTATATGCATTAAAAATCTATAATATTTTAAATTAATAAGTCAATAACGCGACACAAATAAGCACGTACCTATAGAATATAGATAATATTACCCTGAAGACTGATGTGGTGAACACCTGCACATGAACATCAAGAAATTAAGTAGGTACTAGTATATTAAACAAAGAATGTCAATTTAAAATACTAAATAGGTAATCTGTTTTTGTACAGCTAACAAACTATTTTTACAAATGTTGTATAAAAATATGTTCTAATTATCTTCTAGATCTTTGCTTCATTGATTGACGTAACAGTGCTATGTATGAAGATATAAGGTCATCCATTTTATACCCTAAGGAAGTTTCGCACAAAATTTTTGTTCCTCGTAAGAAGTTTCCCATTGTCATGTGGAAGAACGTGTTTCCTGATGACCAGTTGGACAGTTGGGAAAATGGATGCGTTACCAAGACATCCTGAAAAAAATATTGATCAAATTATTTTACATACATATTAGGTTCCTATTATAACATCGATTACGATATTCCTTTTATCGATAGGTATTGATTCATACTTACTCTGCTCTGTGGATGTATTAGGCTTACACCATTTCTATTTATTCCTACAACGACCATTTCTGGATATGTGGGATCAGACGTCTGTTTTACTTCAAAAAATGCTGTACCAAATGTGGGCAGTTGATAAATCCTTTTCAAAAACTGCTCTTTCGCTTCGTTTTCTGTCATTTCACCTTGCTGTAAGTATGCTGCTGTGATCGACGACTTCCATTGAGAGTTTGTTTGAATCCTAGCCATATCAGATGGTATTAAGTCTGCCAGCATTTGCGTTATTTGCGGGAGCAGAGTCTGATCACTTCCTAACCTCGCTCTGTATACAAGAGCACCCAGCTCAATAAGATCTTGTTTGGATGTTTTATGATAACCTCTTAAATACTTGGGTAATTCTTGAGGAAAATAAAATATCTGATCTGCGTTTTTATCTTTACCAGGGACAGTGTTAACCCAAAGCTTTTTCATAAAAAATATCTGGTAGTTCATCTGCATTTGTGGCCCAGCTAAAAAAGAAGCCAATAATAAACAAATATTCTTAAAAGTGGTACACATTTTTGAATTATAACCGATCGGCTTAATTTATCAAGAATCAAATACAAAACATACCTCCACGCAACGGCCTCGTAGCTTTCATCCATTCCACAAGCTCATGCACAAAATCGAAGAAGTAATAATTCTCAGGAACAGAGAAAACTTTATCTGCTATCTTTACGAACAAGCTAAAGCCGTCACTGTTTTTAAGATTCAGCCTTCCAGTTATTTGTTCGCAAAGATCTTTAGCTCTTGTAGATGAATCGACTTCGAAGGCTTCGTCGGTATCGTCTGGGAAGTACACCTTGTGGTAAATCTGCATACTTCTATGCTGAATAGCTTCTACTTCCACAACGTAAGGGCTGTATAATCTGGGTCCATTTTTCTGCGTTCTAAATACTCGTTTCAAGCATTCCTTCGCAATCGGATGGAGTCTTGTTTTTAGAAATTCAACTAATTCTTTTATCAGTGTTTGGCCGCACGCGAAAACACCCGTCGCCAGCCACAGAAGCTCCCATCCTCTCTCCTCACTAAGTTGTATCCTGTTGTTTGTTAGTTGTTTCATTATCTGGCAATAAACCTCGTCCCGTAATGGAGGTTCATTTAAAGCATGTTTGAAAATCTCATCAGTATATTCAGTGGTGGTTCTGGGTTTGGGTGCTGGCATGTCGCCCATATATTTCAAAATGGCATAGAATGACGAAATAGCGTGCTTTGATAGGTTTTCGTCACCTAATATCTTTTTCAAAAGTGGTTTTCTCAAAGGTTCTCGAGTGTGCGCCCATAAATCAGCCGCGACAGCTTTCTTTGCTGTAGTCAAAGTCGATTGCCTTGAAATTGTAGTATTGACATCATAGTTCTCCCTGAAATGTTCTTGCGCATATTTCTCTAATGTGTGCATTCTCTTTCTTTGAATGGTAGTGTATTTTGAGTGTGGTTTCTTCTCGTTATTTATATTACCTTTTTTAAACACATCCAGTATCATACTAGAAGGTGTCTCTAATGTTGGCAGAATGTATACCAACTCAGTTGGGAATAAACCTTCTTGATTATTACATATTCCGTGTCCCCACGTGGCATTCATAAGCGTTTCTCCCGTACAATCGTGCAATAAAGTTATAAGGTCACCCTTTTTGAACTGTAAAAATGATGAAGCGTCCGTAAAACCTTGGGAATCGCTTTGAGCTATGACATAAATAGACCGTCGCTTCAGCCCATCTATCAAGTATATTATTAAGGAACTCATTTCGCTAGCATCGACACTTTGAAAAACAAATTCTTCTTGTTGAATGGTTCTAATTGTTACTCTACCCACATTATTTAAATCGCTGTCTTCGTCATACGCAACATAGGTTACTTCGACATACGATATTTCTAAAAGAATATGTTCTAGTTGATCAACAATATAAATTCCAGTCCAGTTTACGGCAATGATCACCAGATCTTTATTAATTGCATCGCCTTTAAGCTTTATAGCTTCAAAGAATCTGGAGAAAAGCATTGGCCACTTTAATTTCGCAAATATTACAATATCTTCTTTGCATCTCAACGGGTCTACTTTGGAAAGTATACTTTCTGATGCCTCAAATGATTTTGTAACGAGATGTTCCCATTTAGATAAAGCAGCGTCGTTTGATTGGATAAACTGATTTGGTATATAGTTAACAATAACTTTTCTTAAGATGTTTGGATCCATTCGGGGCCCGTACTCAATGTAATGTTGTTGTGCTGCAAGCATAGCCAAATCTTTTTCAGAATTACATCTATATTCGCCAAATTTGACACCTTTAGCTACCTGGTGATAAATCAAATTAGTAGCCACCGGGTCAATAACAGGGTTATGCCATGGTGTGAACACTTCTTTTCTATAGAATAGTCTCCATGGGGCGCTTTTTTCCGGCGTACCTTGCTCTTTTGCAAATTGTTCACATTGCGAGATAGCATCCATAATATGTTCTCCTTCACTTCCAAGAGATAATACTTTGTCATACAAAGTAATATATAATGAAAAACCGAATGTGTCTGTTAATCCTATGTTATCTGCTAATTGCTGACATATTTCCTCTGCAGTGGTCGCCGAATCCGACTGAATTGTTTTCATTGATTCGTCCATTAGCGTAACTGTTAGTAGTATGGGTTTCTTCGTTTTTGTGGCTTGCAGCTCTAACCAACTAGGTGGTTGAGTTCGTGACCCATTTTTAAATGTGCGTACTAAACGTCCTTCGCAATATGGAGCGTAGCCCGGAGGTCCGCCACGTATGAACGAACGTAAATATTTGACGAATCGTTCCGATGGTGGGAAGCAGCCAACACATAAGGAAAGCAATATCCAACCGCGTGCGTGTGATGTTTTAGACGGGTTATTTGTTAGTTGTTTACAAAGTTGACAGAATATCTCGTCACTGTAACATAAAAAGTTAAAGTTACGTTAATTGATAACGTTAAGGTTATTTATTACACTGAAATATTATTTACTTAAACTGCTGCTTAATCTAAACGTAGGTACTGTAATTTACACGATATAATTTGTATTATAAACATAATATACATAGGTGGTTGTGATAAGATATTTGATTAGTGAACAATAAGTTTTAAAATATGTACCGTAATTCCTTTCTGATGATTCCATGGCCAATAATGAAATGAAGTTTTTCTAGATTATTGCTTCGACGCGCATTCAACCAACTGCTGTACATGTCGTTAGTAGTTTCATCATTCATTAAATGTCTTATAAACTCTTCATTCAGTTTTGATTGTCTTTTTAATGATACCGATAACAATTTGTTTTTATTATTTCCGTTGTCTTTTGTTAACATGTCCTACGATAAAATAAAATTAACACCATTAATTACACATAATCTAATATAAGACATTGGTAAAAATTGTTAAAATGGATACTTACTTCAAATTCTTTACTTTTCTGGAAAGCACGTCCGATTGTATCTGTCAGTTTCGTCATGACTGGAACATTGTCGGCTTTATCATCAACGTATTTTGGCTCCGCCAGATCTCCCATAAATCGGAGTATTGTGATCCACAATGCCTGTGCAGCAACTTTATCGATAGGCGATGGCAAGTCGAGGAGTGAGTGCTTAAGCGGCCTTCTAGAGAACTGATGGCTTGTGTTACCCAAGAAATAGGTTGCTGCGAATTTTCTATAATTGAATTCATCAAATTGCTCTTCTTCAGGCTCCTGGGGCATAGGAATCACTGAAGTTATATCTGGTTTTGCAGTCGATGTCTAAAACCATAAATTAACATAATAAAAACTTTATAACAAAAACTCACTAAGAAATTAACCAGTATGGTACTTACCACACCGAACCCAGTACCACGAACAGTGCCAGCAGGCGTGCTACTATCTTTTAGGAATCCAAAAACGTCATCAACATAGCGATCGTCAATCACAGAAATGTTTTGTGCATTATTTTCAACAACTGTTTCCTTCGTAACCCATATAGACCGCATTAATTCTGTTACTTTCTTCTCGCATTCGTCTTCTGCAGCTTTCACTCCTACGCCAGAACTAATGGCCTCATCTTTTTCAGCATAAAATTGTGCCATTGTCGTTTTTATAACCTGACCCTTTTCTTTAATCATATTTCTTACAAGATATCCCCTACAATGTGCTTGTAAGTCTCGGAAGAAGTTTCTCAAGTTCACAAATGTCCTTCTCAATTCTCTAGATTTTATGACTGCTTGAATGCGTAAATATCCTCTTCTCATAATTAGGTACCTACTTCTGTAACCACGTGCACGGAAGTGCTTTTGAATTGTTATAGCAGCAGCCCGCATTCTCAAGAACTTTCTTCTGCATAGCATTCTTCTAACATTAGCTTGCACTCGAAGTACTGCTGTCATAACTACTTTGTGTCTAAGATCTTCGAGAATAGCATCGTGATAGTCTTTGAGAAATACTTTCGTATGACCAAGACGAAACTCTGGATCTTTTAATGCCAAAGTACAAATTTCTTTAGTGGCATTTTTGCAGTCGGTTTTTTCTGCAGGTGGTATGCCTGGAACTATCAGCCTATAACGATGAACAAATTCGGAATAGGAATACCGGATAGGGAAACCAGCTTGTCTAATTTTTGCAGTTTCCATTAAGCCTGCATATCTAAGTTGACGAACACATAAACCCCTGTCAAAATCCTGTAAATAACATAAATTAAGTTAACATCATCCATAACTACTTTGTTTCTAATTAACGTATGAAAAGGTAAATATATAGTTTACCCGTGGTTTCTTGAACTCATTAGGTTTGATACATCTTACGAAGAATGGATGACATGCATAAAGTGTTTTCATAAGTGCATCCAGAGATGTTTTAAACTGATAACTTAATGACAAAGCTTTACGGCTGCCACTGTGTGATGTTAAAAAATCGGGAGTAAACAAATCTTTAAGAAATGTGTTACTGGAATCGAATAACATTTCTTTCAAGTCTGTCGTCAGCATGTCCCGGTTTTTGTCCAGAAATCCTAAAATATTTTTCAAATATATTATTTAGTCCAACAATTCATATACCTAAGGAATATAAATATAATTCACCTTTTACTTCATAAAATACATCGCCTGCAAAATGTTTTACACCAAATCTATGTTCATGAGTCGATTTAGCAGACATGTAGCAGGCTTTGTTACTGTGATTGCTATTAAGTTTTGAAAGTAAAGTTATGTCTGTGCCCTTGGGAAATCTAGATTCCTCGTCAATTAAAGCTAGTAAATTCAGAGGCTTTAGCCCGATTACGTCGAGGTTTTCCTGGTTGTCTATATAGTTTATATTAGTCCAAGTTATGCCCTCTTTTTCATATTGTTCTTGTTCAAGCTTGAATATGTGCTTCACGAAAAACTGTTGCAAGTTTTCATTTGCGTAATTAATACACAACTGTTCGAAACTGTTTGATTCAAAATTCTCAAATCCGAATATATCCAGTATACCAACGGACCCGCTGGATAATTGCTGATCTTTATGTAGTGTCTTATTAATTGTCTCGACGATATATTCAAAAATATGTCCATATATGGCTTTAACCAATGCGTCCCTGCCTTCAATTGCGGCAGCCGTAGTTAGCATGGAAACTACTTTTTCTCCATGGGCAATAAATGTTTTTCGCGTCAACGCCTCACACAGTGTGGTTTTATTGACACCTAATAGAGTAGCAATTCTATTAGCATTTATTGGATCTGCAACTTCCGAAGACTCAATATTATTGATGTTGAAAGTTTTAAATTTCATATTGCCTATGTGTAAAATTGCTGCCAATAGGCTAAAAATTCCCCAAACCTCGTTATCAGGAAAATTCAAAACTTTAAATGCCGATCGAATGTCGGCAAACTCCATAGAGTCATTGCGACCATCGCATGTCAGCATGTTTCCTGAATTCAAATAGTTATAATCTACAGGACGACCTAATTCCAATTTTTTCTTTTCATCAGCGGACAGTCCAGTAACGAGTGAATAAAATATGTGATAATTTCTTTCTCCTTGATTCTGAAACACTATACGTGATTTCTCTAGAAGATATTGATCTATATTTCCTCCTTCTATTATACCTTTTCTGTTAAAATAAATATTCACATACTTTCCGAATCTGGAAGAATTGTCGTTTCTCACAGTCTTAGCATTTCCAAATGCTTCAAGTATCGGATTCGTTTCTTGAATTTGTTGCTCTATCCAGGAATGTTTGCCACTTGCTGCTGCCAAGTACTGTAGCAGCAACTTTGTACTCTCAGTTTTTCCAGCACCGCTTTCTCCACTTGCAACGTGAAAAAATATAATTTACCATACATACATAAATTATTATGTTTGCGATACTATTACTTTTCTGATAATATGACTAACGTCATCATACCTTATAACGATGCATTGATTAGATGCGGATTCCATTAGCTCCCTGTATGAGTTGTCACCAATAGCAAAGATGTGGGGTGGAATGTCGCCTATTTTTCTTTCTTGATAAAAATTTATTTGATCCATAGTATATATCGGCAATATTTCATAAGGATTAATGGCAATCAGCATTGAACCTGTGTATGTCTAAAATAAAACACAAATAATCGACCTTCAATAAATTTTTTTCTAGTCATTACAATAAAAAAACCAAAATATTGGTGAGAAGTGTAAAGATTTTTATAAATAGGTACCTAGGTAATATTTCTAACTTCAGGTACGTACCTACTTTTAGAAATGGAATGGACGATGGCGAGAGAATACTACTATTATAGGACTAGCTTAAAACCACACAAGTAATGTTTAGAAGTCATTCATTATACCTACAAACTGTAAAGTAGCATAAGGCACACGAGGACAATATGTTTTGATGGGCACAGGGAACCTGAAACATAGATACAGGGTTTGATGTTCTTTGATAGAGCACCAAACCACAATGTATCTATTTGCCGGTGACTACAAGCTGGTTTGACAAAGATCATCGAAATACAGATACCTACATATAAATAAATTGCTAGTTCGATCTTAGGATTAGTTCGGATTCGGTGTAATGCAATAATAACTAATACTAAACAGCAAACTTACAATTATGCTTCACGATAAGTATTGAATCTTAATATGTACCTACCTATAGGTATGGACGACACTTCCCGCTATATAACACACTTAATTAAAAACTAATTAGCTAGGTATCTGAAATTACGTACCTACATTTACAACTAAGATATAAGTAACATAATATGCATAGATATGAATGACATAGCTAATTAACTACCTAGTTAAGATTTTAGGGTGACTTGCAGTGCTATAACTAATGTAGAGATAAACCTAAACGATTTATCCTACAGCTCACTCCCATCTTTAATTAAATAAAGATTTAGGATAAACAAAGATTTATCGCGGAGCTGCAAGTGGCCCTAAGACTGCAATACATCCGTTACTTATATAATTTTAACAGCTAAGATCGAGGGAAGGGCATCCCGAGTTGCCGCGAGCTTATGTTATGTTTTTAACTAATTCAGGTGATTTATTAAGATTCAATTACTAGGTGTCGATTTTTACGGGGGCCCCAAAAATGAATTTGCCAGGGGCCTCAGATGTTTAAATTACGCCACTGGTCAGGGGGGTTACCAACACCTCTTATAGCATTATAATTCTTTGTCCGGGAATCGGTACAAGTAAGATTATAATAATACTGCTATAAGAGATGGTGGTAAAATCCCCATGTCCTGTATTACAATCAATCTACTTACGTATATCAACTGTTGATTGTATCGCATGTGTAGGTTCCTAAGTATCGTATACTCCTGCAGTTCTCCGAGTGTGATCATGTCTTCGACTCCATGTATTGAAGTGGCGTGCAGCGGCTTGAGAACCTTGTGGATGCTTGTGGAGAATACTTTCCCATCGTCATCTTGAACTTGAATCGTGTCACCAGAACTTCTAAGTATTTTTACGGCTACCGGAATATCAAATTCCGATTTGCCTTCCGGCTTCAGCCAAACCAGGTTCTACAAACAAGTTTGGAAACTTAACTGACCGACTTCCAATTTACGGATCGTGGCCAAATTTATATGGGACCACCATTGAAATAAGCTCTATCGAACACAAAAAGAATTTTGATAATCGGTCCACATTTGGCGGAGATAACATATGTAAGAAAAAAATACGGACGAATTGAGGACCTCCTCCTTTGTGGTAGTCGGTAATTTTTACTAGGTAAGTATGGCAATTTTTAATATCCAGATAATATAGGACGCCTCTGCCTACCCCGCCCGGGAAACAAGCGTGAGCTTATGTAATTTTTAAAAGCTAGTAAAATCAATTAAAAACGATAAATAAATAAGGACATGGACTTGGTTACTGAAATATCTTAGTTCAAAAATAATAATATAAGTAATTAGCGAAGTTTTATGACAAATAGTACTCCGGTATTTTCCAAAAAAAGGATAGGTAGGTACCAGCTACAGTTATCTTTTTACATAGAGGCAATATTCATTTTTATTTACCAAATTGGTGAGCAATGGAGAGATAAGATTTCAGTCAGGGCATTTTAAATTATTTAGAACAAGTCAAATACTACTTAATGCATTATAAACCTAGCATGATAATTATTACTTACGGCAAGGCGTATCTGATCAGTCATCGTCGATAGTTTTTGAGATTCACCTCACAAGAAAAAAACACATTTTTCAGCACATCCACAATAATCGCGTAACATCTCTCGGAAGACTGGCGAAGGTTTATCAATATTACAGATTGTATTATCGCCGATGATAGGAAGTGAACATATCGTAAATATTTAAAGATAATGCGCTGGTATATAATCCAGTTATCAACCCAATATAATGTTATAGCGAATAATCGACATTTGAAATTTAATGAATCATACAATAATTTTACAATCTAAATAAATGTACGTATTAAAAAAGTCCCGAGTACGGCGACAATAAATTATTTTATTTCTTCATTCCATATAAAGTTCATGAGATAAAACACAAGGGTAGCTAACTAATTTGCTTTTGTTCAACAAAAAGAAAATTATTTGTAATTAGTAAATACAATTTATTTTAAAATAACACGACATTACAAACAACTTAATTCTAATTTATATTAGTCTAAACTACTTCTTTTTTTCTTCTTTTTCTTTTTTCTCTCCTTTTGCTTTATCATCTTTCTTTTCATCCTTGTCATCTTTCTTTTCTTTCTTATCTTTATCTTCTTTTTTGCCTTCTTCAGCATCTCTATTTGTGATCTTGTTGTTAATGAGATTATGCAGTGCTATTATAGACCTTACTAATGCTGCCAAATATACAACTAGGGACTGATCATTTGTTTTAATGTATAAATTGTCTATGAAGTTCTCACTTGCAATATCAGGCAGTAAATTGAATATGTCTTGTAACTGGTAAATGATCTGATGGTTTATAGGCAAAGACCCTTGACCAACTTGAATGAGATAATCTCTGATTTCACACAGTTGTGAATGTAGACCTTTAAGGCCAAGTAATTGGTTAGTAATACGTTGGGAGAGACTGCCAACAGTTGTATCTTTTATATCTCTCAGCAGATGTTCGACTCCAACTTCTTCAGCCTCCTCAGCACCAATCTCACTTGGTACATGCTCGAATGTCCTTGTGGTAGGTGTACCATCATCATGCACCTCTTCAACAGCTTGGTATGCTTCAGTTGGCAGACCCAGGTCTTTAGGTTTAGCATCAATGATCACAAGAACAGAGTTGGGACAGTAACGTCTAATCAGCTCATTGATAGCCACATCATTTTGGTGGAGTTTGGGTCCAGTGTGGTACCAGCCCACAACTTTCTCTCTGGCGTTCACCTTCTTGAACATGCCATACATGTTCTCTAAGTAGTCATGGTCCAGGAACCAAACAGATTTGTCTTTATCATCCTCATCAAATGGAACTGAAATAACAAAAACAAAATACTATATTTAAGCCTATATTTTATCTATAATCTAAAAATAACTGCAAAGTGAGTGAGTTTTGAGTGGTAGAGCCACACTGTAGACAGTAACGTCTACAGCACGAATGGGCCGGTTTGACCGGTTAGATACCACTGTCTCACAGAAAACCGACGTAAAGTGGCAGCTTGCTGTCACTTTTCGTTCGGTGAGTGAGATTTCCGGTGGCCCATTTCCCCCCTCCCTTTCCCAATTCCTTTTCCCTCCCCTTTCATTCCCTCCTTTCAGGTTGGCAACGCACCCAAGATTCTTTTTGTGTCATGTGTGTCTATGGGTGGTGGAGATCACTTACCATCAGGTGACCCATCTGTTTGTTTGCCAATCTTTGCTATAAAAAAAAATTTTTTTTTGATTAGAACATGATGTCCTGTGGCTGATGATGAGCAACCTACATAATACCAACAAGGACAACCTATTGGATGAAGATTTTCAAGAAAACTTCTCTATACAATGTAATTTAGTTCATTTATATATGTTATATTAAATGGAATACAGATATCATAACAAAGGTCTGGTTCGAAAATTATACCCATTTGTATGTATTTAAGCCTAGCCACCTGCCTGCTTGCTACGGCGACTAGGATACCTTATACCTACATAAGTAACTCAAATAACTAACCTGCAAAACTGTTCGATACATCGAGAACACCTTTGGCTCTCCAACAACCTAGAAGAACGCCGACCACTCGCTTCTGATTTCCAATCTTGCCCATACGATTAAAATGGTCCACAACGCTGAGAAGTACCAAAGGGTGTACTACCACTTTCGTGGTCACAACTTCTTGACCAGGCATTTTTGTTCTTTAGAATACTGGTTCCGTGTACAGAATTAAAGTAAAGTAAAACAACTTAACTAATTTCTTCCCTGATTCCTTTTATTATTTATTATTAATGAAACAGCAAACACCAGAATTTGCCAGTCGGCAAGCAACAAAAATTGACAGTCATACAAAGAAAAAAATACGCTTTGTCTATAGAGTTAGGGATGCATCGATATTTTAAAACATCGTTATTTACTCATAAATATCGTTTTAACTTGGTTTAAATATAGGAATGAACTGTCAACTGTAGGATAAATAGAGTTTATAATTTATAATTGTAAAGCCACATTGTTTCACTTCATAAAACATTTATGACTGGAGACACCACTCTTAGGCATAGCATTTCCACCTTGCCGAAGTAAAATGTTTGTGAAATCGATTCAGTCAGTTTCACAATTGTTTTCACCACGTATCATCCTCCATTAAAAATACCCGTTAGCACGTACAAAAAAGTCCATAACATCCAGGATACAAAAAGATAAACTTATATTTCACATGTAACTCTTCTAGAAGTAAACAATTCCATTTCCCATTTCCATTTTTGTAATACATATTTACGTGAAATCGAAACCATAATATTATAATCGATATTCAATTGTATAAGGAGCAATCGAGTACTACATCTTCCCACAATTTATAGTGATGTAATATGGTGTCTAGAAAATCGACATCGGTGAAATATGTTTTTTTTATATTTACCTATTGAACATCATGTTTAACTACCATATTATGTATAAGGATCTATGGTCAATCGCCTAGCCAGTTTAACAATAAAAAACCTTTCTTTTTTATTTGATAGGACGCTCCATTATCTGTTTCTTTTGATTAAATATTTTTTTTAGGATTTATATATTAGGTGCTAATAAATGCTTTCGTTTGTAGATTAAACTTCTTACATAACAATTGTTTATTTTTATGAAAATTTTAATTTATATTCAGACTATTGATACAACTTTCGGCTGTAAATATAGATAGACTTTAGTCTGTCATTTACTGTCCTACTGCTGGGCACAGGCCTCCTCTACTAATGAAAGGGATCATAATTCCTAAATACATTAAATACTAAGGCATAGCCTTAGTCTACTACGCTGGCCTAATGCGGGTTGGTAGACTTCACACCTTCGAATTTATTGTGGATACATTTTCTGGTATGCAGGTTTCCTCACAATGTTTTCCTTCACCGTTCCAGTAATCGGAAAACATGTATAATAATATATCTATGTATTACAATAATCAATGTTACAATATTGACTTATACGATTATATCGATATTATAATATATTTTTTATGAACTATGTCCTATCCCTACTTATCTATGGACTAATTATTTTTATTTGTTCTACAGAGAACCGGCTAAGATCTGAGACCTTGCTGCCAAGTGATTAGTTTTTCTTCATATAATACTATAAAAATTAGTGGCAATTCATTACAGTTTTTCATAGTATTCTTATATCAAGAATTGATTTAGATATTATCTATTTAGAATTTACGTAACTAATGAGCAGCATGGTCTCAGTTCCAAGGTGGAACAAATAAAAAACATGTCTTTTGATGATTTGACATACATGCTCTTTGTTTGACATTGACAGTTTAAGTTTTGTAAATATGAGGCATTGAGGTAGTAATTTTAGATTTTTTCCGTATATTCTACTATTTACGCATGCTAACCATAATTGTATGAATGACTCTGGACAAACAATTTTAATTGATTTTTATTGCTGTCTGCGAATAGTTAACTCATTATAAATATGACCCACCGAACCCTAACCTTCGTAACTGGCAATGCAAAAAAATTGGAAGAACTAAGAGCGATCTTGGGAAATAATTTTCCATTAGAAATTGTAAGCCATAAGATAGATCTACCAGAACTACAAGGAGAAATAGATGAGGTGTCTGTGAAAAAATGCCAAGAAGCTGCGCGGCGTTTAAAAAAGCCTGTACTTGTGGAAGATACAGCATTATGTTTTAATGCATTGAAGGGCTTACCAGGCCCATATATAAAATGGTTTCTAGAAAAACTACAACCAGAAGGCCTACCACAACTACTAGCAGGTTGGGAAGATAAATCAGCAGAAGCTGTGTGTACTTTTGCATTTTGTGCTGGTAACTGTGAAGATCTTGATGTAATCCTATTTCAAGGTAAAACAAAAGGTAAAATTGTAAATCCAAGAGGCACACGAGACTTTGGTTGGGATTGTGTCTTCCAACCTGATGGATATGAACAGACATATGCTGAGTTACCAAAAAGTGAAAAAAATAAAATTTCTCATAGGTACAGAGCATTAGAAAAATTAAGGACATATTTTACAGAGAAAAAGTAGCCATCAAAATTAATTGTTTTGTATTGTTTCTGGTAATATGTACCTAACCATCAGCTTAAAAAAAGATAGATGTGTTTTTTAGTTTATATACTTACATATTTAATGACAAAACAATTATCATTGCTATTCTCAAAATGTCTGCCAAACTATAGGACCTGTTGTGTAGGAAGAAATTATGTTTGTCATTTCCAGCTTAATAATATGTTAAAGTTTAATTTTGTTGTATTAAAAATGCATATAATGTTATTAAATAAAATACAAGAACATTGTTACATTGTATTTATTGTTATACATATTTAATTAAAATGTTAATTTTACAATATGTTCGAAAGTACTCATAAGTGTTGTATTTGCCCTATGGGAAATGAATATGTGAGTTACATATTTTAGTCTAATTGTGTGTCAAAAGTGATGAAATGCAACAATTGCTACTGCAATTGTTGCATTTTGTATGCTAGACCTACTGGTCGAGCATACAAAAATAAATGTAACAATATTTTTATAAAATTGTACTACTATTCTACTGAAATTGTAGACAAATAATGGAATTTTTATTTGTAAGGTATGCCTGTGGGCATCAGCCCTATTATTAATAATAATGCATTTTACACTAACCGCAGGCCAAGCCACCTTTGAGGGGCTAAATTGAATGATTTGGGTCTGCTACTTCTTATAAAATTATTCTGCAAAAAATCAGCAAGACCATGTTAACTAAAAAAACTTTTTTTTTATAGCAGACATTGGCAAACAAACATATGGGTCACCTGATGGTAAGTGATCCATAGACACCCAAGACACAAAAAGAATCATGGGTGTGTTGCCAACCTAAAAGGAGGGAATGGAATGGGGAGGGAGGAGGAATTCAGAAATGGGCCACCAGAAATCTTACTCAACAAACGAAACGCGACAGCAAGCTGCCATTTGATGTTGTTTTTAAACTTAAAGATTTTTATGTGAAAAAATACTCAAATATATTTGGAATAACTTCCTTGCATACATAATATTTTGGCAAAATCTGTTTTCTGGTATACCTGGCAACTTTTTATTTTGTTTGCTATTGTGTTTATTTCTAAACATTAGTGCGTCTATTAAATACTGTAGAAACTATAATTTATACTTAGTACTATTAAATATATGTTATAGTTAAGAACACTGCTAATTGAGTGTACACCAGGTGCAATATAAGGTTTTAAGTTCGAATTATTATAGTTCTTATAATACCACTCTTTGCCATCCGCTTGTCTTGTTCTAGTGCTGCCTAAAGTCATAATTTCAGAGAATCTTGTCTTCCCTTCTCTGTTTGTTACAGGGGAATATAATTCTTGTGAATTAAATTGTTCTACGTGGGGAATTTTCACTTTAGTAATAGTAGCTGGTCTGTTTGAATAATTTCTTGCTTCAATGTTACTTGGTATAAGAACAGCAGACAGAGCTGTGGGTTTTGGTTCAATGTGTTTCTTCATAGGTGGTTTTGATGTTGGTGTATTTAAAGTATACGAAACAGTACTACTTTCCATCCACACTTGAAGTGACATATCATTACTTGTATCTGTAGTAATCAGTAAACCGTCTTTTTCTGTGATTTCTGTAATAGTTAAATTAGATTCCATTAGATTATACTTTCTTAAATTATTAGGTGCACTGTTTTCTTCTTTCAAATTATTAGTTTTGTTATATGCGATATGAGTCGTATTATCATCATCTATGTATGCTTTGATTTCGTGAATTTCACTTTTCGTTTTTTGGTGAGTTTTATTACATTGAACAGTCTTAATAACAGGCCTTATCGTTGCTGCTGCAATAACATTTGCAGCGTTTATTTGTTCATTATAATTGGCGCCACTTTTGTTGTTAACTATAGTATGAGATATATTTGCTGTTGGATCAGACATTGGAACAAATCCACCAGAAATTGAAGGAAGCATTGGTGTGAATCCTCCTGTTTCAAATTTCGGGGGTTCTAAAATTTTGTATTTGTTGTCTTGCTGCGGGGGTGCTTTGGTTTCGGGCCAGTCTATTTTGCGTCCTGTGCTCAATAACTTGCCCATATCTATAGGCGGTAGTGGCATTCCGAAGAATGTAAATCCACTATTAGGTGCCTTTACAGAAACAACAGAATTTTTTATCGGTGCTTTCATTGTTGTGTTTTTTATTTCAGCATAAAGTGTAGGAGTTTGTCCAATAGTATTGTTCGATCTGTTTGTTTTAGAGGAACTTTGATCGCCATTAATGCCGTCTATGAATGTTTCATTGTATGGATAATCTACGTACTCGTCGTAAAAATAGTCCGATTCTTCTGGTAGAGGTCTATTTTGTATTTTATTAATGTGATAATTATTCTTGATTTGTGTTGTATAATCTTTTATTTTATCCAGTGAAGAGAAGACTTGGGATGTAGCTAGATTAGGAAGCAAAGCTTCGTTTTCGTGTGTAACACATAATCTGATGTCTTCGTTATTAACTAGACGTTTTGGACAATCGCTTTGTGAAAAAGTCATTCCTTTAACGTAAGTACCATCCATACATTTAGGTCCTACCGAAGTGGACTCCAACAACCATGATTTAAGCCAAATAATTTCGCAGTTGCATATTAATGGATTACCTGAAACAAAATAGGCCTGGTTTTTAGCTTAATCTGGAATATTCACCTATTTTTCTGTTTGTAAAAACTATTATTTGCTAAAAGTTATAGTTAAATAATAACATAAGCTCACGCCTGTATCCCCGAAGGGGTAGGCAGAGGTGCACTAGTGAACTAGAACACCCACATTTCGCCGAGCTTAGTTCCGTCCCAGATGTGATAGGGGGCGAGCCTATCGCCATATCGGGCACAAATTCCAGACTCCGGGCTGATATGGAAAAATCCAATATCACTTTGCCCGACCCGGGGATCGAACCCGAGACCTCAGAACCGTAGTCGTACCGAAATACCACCACGCTACCGAGGCAGTAACAGTATTGAAATTTTTTCTACAATAATGTGATTTTAGATCAAACTTACCGTCTATATCTAGAATAGCAATGTTATTCCTTAACTTTTCAAAACTTGCTTCAAATACTGCCGATAGTTTGTTATGCCTCAATGAAAGAACTTTGAGCCTCGGCATGAAATCGAATGGTTTGCCGCTTATTTGGCATATAAAATTATTGTCTAAGTTCAGTTCAACCAGCCATTCCATAAAGTGAAATGTCTCTTTGCTAATCTTCGTTATTTTGTTGAAACTTAAATCTAATACTTCTAAAGACGATAATTGTCTTAAACCCGAATTGTCTATATTGGTTATTTGATTGTGACTCAAATTCATATATTGTACTAAGGGCATATTTTCAAATGCTCTTATCGATATAAACTGTAGTCGATTACCTTGAAGTTCAATAATTCGTAATTTCGGTAGGTTCGAGAATACCCGATCTGGTAAATCTATTATATGATTCCGACTCAAGTATATCGATAACAAATTTGGTAAATTATCTATAGCTTTAGGATGGATTATTTCTATATGATTGTTATCCAAATCAATCGTTTCCAAATTATTTAAGTCTTTAAAACTGTTAGAGCGTATTTCTGTAATTTTATTATTAGGCATTTTTATATTACTCAAGCTCTGCATGTTGTTTAGTGAATTACCATCGAACTGTTTGATGTGATTAAAACTGGCATCTAATACTTTTAACTTTGCAAACATGTTTAAAGTTGTAGGTATTTCGACTATGTTATTTGAGGAGATATTTAGTACTTCAACTTCTAAAATTTTGTTTACTGCATTTGGGCCTATATGTTTCAATTTATTTTTACTGAAATCTAAGGTCGATAGCACATCATTTTCTTGAATTGCCATAAAGTCAAAATTATCAATCATATTCCCATGTAAATATACTTGTTTTAAATTTAATAGTTTACTAAAACTTTTGGGATGTACTGATAGCAATTGATTTTCACTCAAATCCAAAATTTCTAATTGGTCCAAATCACTAAATGTTGTAGATTCAATTTGCCTTAATCCGTTGCGTTTCATATAAAACCGACGTAAATTATGAAGAGTTTTCATACTACCGTAAGGTATTTTTTGTATTCCGTTATTTGATATATCCAAAGTCCTTAGAGATGGTAAATCTAAATCCGGTGAAGGTGGTCCAGGTAAACTTGTTATTTGATTTTTTTGTACATATAACTGTTCAAGACCTCGCGGCAATCCTGGCACAAATTCTATTAGTCTATTAAAACTTGCGTCTATTTCATACAAGTTTGCTAAATTCCTGAATGTTGCAGGATGTATCGAAACTAGAGCGTTCCCTGATATATTTATGTATTCTAATAACGGAGCTTCCATAAATGTAATTGGGTCTATAATTGCTAAATTGTTATTGCTAAAGTTTATTCGTCGCAGTGCTGGAAGATTGTAGATTAATTTTGGTTGCAATCGTTGGAATTTGTTGTAAGACAAGTCTAGGCCTTTAAGAGCTGGTAGGTCCCAAAATGGACCCTCATTAACATCTGATAGTGAATTATTACTCAAATGCAATTCTCTTAAAGCTGGCATAGCAACGAATGCATCTGCTTGTATGAATTTGATGTTGTTCTTATTCAAATGTAATCGTTCTAAACTAGGATGACCTCTCAGGGCACCTCTTGGGATCTCTTGCAGCATATTATCACTCATATCTAGAAATCTCAGTCTTGGCAATGCATCAAGCAGTGCTCGAAATTCAGAAATATGCATTATTTCATTTCCTATAAGATTAAGTTCTTCCACTCCGCTACCTGATTGTTGCAAAAATGATTCGGGATGTATTTGCCGTATTCTGTTGTAATTCAGATCAACGACCCTTAATTTCGGGACTCGATGGAATGCTCCATGATGAATAATACTAATGTTATTGTTTGCTAAAAACAAGGTTTCCAGCATTGGTTGATCGACAAATGCTCCTTCATTTAATTTATCAATAACATTGCCATTAAGGTTTAAGTGAGATAGTAGAGGTAGATCTCTCGTGGCTCTACCGACCATAGTAGCATCTAAAATTTTATTACCACTAAACGATAGCTCACTTAATGATGGCATTAGAGACAGAGCTCTCATATGTATCAGATGAATTCCGCAGTTTGTTATCTTAAACTTTTTTAAGTTTGGCAAATTGTATAATGCATTTTCTTTCAATATGCGTAGATGAGGACTACCTTCTATGAACAGTTTTTCCAAATTAGGTAAATTTTCGAATGTATTTTCATGTATAGCGCTTAAACTCTTTGATTGAATGTTTATATATTTCAGTTTCGGTACATCAGAAAACACAGGAATCCGCTTCAAATTGTGCGATTGTAGTGTTACAGCTTGTAAATTTTGCAACTTCGTCAAACTTTCCGATGGAATACTCCTCAAATCGTTTTCAACTACAAATATTTCTCCTAAGTTCGTTTCTTGCGTTTCCAACCACGCAGCAGAGAGTCTTTCCAAACCATTGTGACGAAGCATCAGCCTGAGAACTTTTACATTTTGGAATATTTTGCCAGGTAAAGATGGAAGATAATTATTTTCGATGATCAATTCGTCAATTGGTTTCTTGATAAAATCTCCTACTTTTTGAAGGCCTTTTAATACCTCTGCTAAGTCGCTGTGGGTGCACCTGTAATATTTGAATAAAAACATTAAATATCATAGATTTAATTAAAAAATAAGGAAATTCATAGGACCTTACCACACTGGTACATTTACTAACCATATTTGTATGTCTTCATTGCGACCAATGCAAATACAAGGAAGTATATTTTCTGCTGTTGGACAAACCGAACTTTGTCCATGAGTAAATGATATTACTGCTAGAATAATCCATATAATCATTTGTACTATCTTGTGATCCATTCCTCCAATCCGTTTGTAAGGTTCATTGTGACATCCTTCATCCCTTCCGTACGCCTAATTTCTGAAAAATTTACAAATTTTAGGCACATTTTCATAAAAGGAAAATCTACTTGACTATACAAAAAACAGAATATAAATAAAATAATATTAATTCAAAACACTTGCGCAAAATAATAAATTCACCCAATAGCCAATAAAATAGTCTTGTCTATATTATGAGTTTTGTATAGCAGATTGCAAGTATCAGAAACTACTTTCGGTCTCACATCTAGATCCCAAATATTTGTAGACATTGACAGAGACCAAACCCACAGCGTCCGATGCGGCAAATACATCGTCTCATGAATATAAAGACATTGTATTTTTATTGTAATATTTACCACCTGTTGCCATTACAAACTATAGTAATGTAGGTATAAAACGTAATCCGGTGGCGTCAAGGACCGACATTATCAAAAACAATGCAAATGCAAAACAATAGTCCGGGCACAACGGTCCGCTGATTGAGCGAGTACTTTCACTAATTCTCCATTGAGTTTGCAACCTTTAGTGTACCATATTGCGTCACTATGGCCGTTACTTAACTTTTTTAATTACAGAAATATGGGTCACATTTCATCCGTGTAAGACATGAAAACCATTTCTTTTTACAAACATATCATAACATAAGCTCACGCCTGTATCCCCGAAGGGGTAGGCAGAGGCGCACTAGCGAACTAGAACACCCACATTTTGCCGAGCTTAGTTCTGCCTCAGATGTGATAGGGGGCGAGCCTATCGCCATATCGGGCACAAATTCCAGACTCCGGGCTGATATGGAAAAATCCAATATCACTTTGCCCGACCCGGGGCTCGAACCCGAGACCTCAGAACTAGAAGTGGTCGTTGCGCAACGCAACTAGTTGACGCAACGGCTAACGGCTGAATCACTTGTAGCTAGTTGTTGGAATTCAACGCAACGAGCTAACAGCTAATAACGACCGCGCGGCTATAATAGCCGTCAACCGTCAACGCGGCAACGATCGCGATCACGACAACGTTGGCAACGGTAGTGATCACGGCAACGCGGCAACGACCCTGAATCACGACAACGGCGGCAACGATCATGAGTACTCGGCAACGCGGCAACGATCATGAGTACTCGGCAACGATCGTGATTCGTGAGTACTGAGCAACCAATAGTTGCGGCGCGGCGTTGCGTGGCGTTGTCGAAAGCCATGCCTGTTGGTTCATGCGCACACACATTGCGTTTAACCTTTAGCTTGACCCTGAACCGATTTTGATATTTGGTATGTGGGTACCTTTAACCCCAAGGACCGACATAGGGTACTTTATTTTTTTAAATCAACCCCTAAAAGAAATGAAATAGGGGATGAAAATTTGTATGGGAGTTCTGGATCTGCTTAATGGATTTTGATCAAATTTGGTATGACAGAAATAAAATGGGGTGCGATATATTTTTAACGCCATTTTGTTTTTCTTTGTTTATGGGCCGATTGACTTCAAAATCAATATCTGAGTTGCGCTTTAGTTACGAACAACAAATTTGGTGTCAAACTATGAAAAGTGGCCGCCATTTTGTTTTTCTTTGTTTATGGGCCGATTGACTTCAAAATCGATATCTGGGTTGCGCCTTAGTTACGAACAACAAGTTTGGTGTCAAATCTGTCAAAAGTGGCCGCCATTTTGTTTTTCTTTGTTTATGGGCCGATTGACTTCAAAATCGATATCTGGGTTGCGCCTTAGTTACGAACAACAAATTTGATGTCAAATCTGTCAAAAGTGGCCGCCATTTTGTTTTTCTTTGTTTATGGGCCGATTGACTTCAAAATCGATATCTGGGTTTCGCCTTAGTTACAAACAACAAATTTGGTGTCAAATCTGTCAAAAGTGGCCGCCATTTTGTTTTTCTTTGTTTATGGGCCGATTGACTTCAAAATCGATATCTGGGTTGCGCCTTAGTTACGAACAACAAATTTGGTGTCAAATCTGTCAAAAGTGGCCACCATTTTGTTTTTCTTTGTTTATGGGCCGATTGACTTCAAAATTGATATCTGGGTTTCGCCTTAGTTACAAACAACAAATTTCGTGTCAAATCTGTCAAAAGTGGCCGCCATTTTGTTTTTCTTTGTTTATGGGCCGATTGACTTCAAAATCTATATCTGGGTTGCGCCTTAGTTACGAACAACAAATTTGGTGTCAAATCTGTCAAAAGTGGGCGCCATTTTGTTTTTCTTTGTTTATGGGCCGATTGACTTCAAAATCGATATCTGGGATGCGCCTTAGTTACAAACAACAAATTTGGTGTCAAATCTGTCAAAAGTGGCCGCCATTTTGTTTTTCTTTGTTTATGAGCCGATTGACTTCAAAATCGATATCTGGGTTGCGCCTTAGTTACGAACAACAAATTTGGTGTCAAATCTGTCAAAAGTGGGCGCCATTTTGTTTTTCTTTGTTTATGGGCCGATTGACTTCAAAATCGATATCTGGGTTGCGCCTTAGTTACGAACAACAAATTTGGTGTCAAATCTGTCAAAAGTGGCCGCCATTTTGTTTTTCTTTGTTTATGGGCCGATTGACTTCAAAATCGATATCTGGGTTGCGCCTTAGTTACGAACAACAAGTTTGGTGTCAAATCTGTCAAAAGTGGCCGCCATTTTGTTTTTCTTTGTTTATGGGCCGATTGACTTCAAAATCGATATCTGGGTTGCGCCTTAGTTACGAACAACAAATTTGATGTCAAATATGTCAAAAGTGGCCGCCATTTTGTTTTTCTTTGTTTATGGGCCGATTGACTTCAAAATCGATATCTGGGTTTCGCCTTAGTTACAAACAACAAATTTGGTGTCAAATCTGTCAAAAGTGGCCGCCATTTTGTTTTTCTTTGTTTATGGGCCGATTGACTTCAAAATCGATATCTGGGTTGCGCCTTAGTTACGAACAACAAATTTGGTGTCAAATCTGTCAAAAGTGGCCACCGTTTTGTTTTTCTTTGTTTATGGGCCGATTGACTTCAAAATTGATATCTGGGTTTCGCCTTAGTTACAAACAACAAATTTGGTGTCAAATCTGTCAAAAGTGGCCGCCATTTTGTTTTTCTTTGTTTATGGGCCGATTGACTTCAAAATCGATATCTGGGTTGCGCCTTAGTTACGAACAACAAATTTGGTGTCAAATCTGTCAAAAGTGGGCGCCATTTTGTTTTTCTTTGTTTATGGGCCGATTGACTTCAAAATCGATATCTGGGTTGCGCCTTAGTTACGAACAACAAATTTGGTGTCAAATCTGTTAAAAGTGGGCGCCATTTTGTTTTTCTTTGTTTATGGGCCGATTGACTTCAAAATCGATATGTGGGTTGCGCCTTAGTTACAAACAACAAGTTTGGTGTCAAATCTGTCAAAAGTGGCCGCCATTTTGTTTTTCTTTGTTTATGGGCCGATTGACTTCAAAATCGATATCTGGGTTGCGCCTTAGTTACGAACAACAAATTTGATGTCAAATCTGTCAAAAGTGGCCGCCATTTTGTTTTTCTTTGTTTATGGGCCGATTGACTTCAAAATCGATATCTGGGTTTCGCCTTAGTTACAAACAACAAATTTGGTGTCAAATCTGTCAAAAGTGGCCGCCATTTTGTTTTTCTTTGTTTATGGGCCGATTGACTTCAAAATCGATATCTGGGTTGCGCCTTAGTTACGAACAACAAATTTGGTGTCAAATCTGTCAAAAGTGGGCGCCATTTTGTTTTTCTTTGTTTATGGGCCGATTGACTTCAAAATCGATATCTGGGTTGCGCCTTAGTTACAAACAACAAATTTGGTGTCAAATCTGTCAAAAGTGGCCGCCATTTTGTTTTTCTTTGTTTATGAGCCGATTGACTTCAAAATCGATATCTGGGTTGCGCCTTAGTTACGAACAACAAATTTGGTGTCAAATCTGTCAAAAGTGGGCGCCATTTTGTTTTTCTTTGTTTATGGGCCGATTGACTTCAAAATCGATCTCTGGGTTGCGCCTTAGTTACGAACAACAAATTTGGTGTCAAATCTGTCAAAAGTGGCCGCCATTTTGTTTTTCTTTGTTTATGGGCCGATTGACTTCAAAATCTATATCTGGGTTGCGCCTTAGTTACGAACAACAAATTTGGTGTCAAATCTGTCAAAAGTGGGCGCCATTTTGTTTTTCTTTGTTTATGGGCCGATTGACTTCAAAATCGATATCTGGGTTGCGCCTTAGTTACAAACAACAAATTTGGTGTCAAATCTGTCAAAAGTGGCCGCCATTTTGTTTTTCTTTGTTTATGGGCCGATTGACTTCAAAATCGATCTCTGGGTTGCGCCTTAGTTACGAACAACAAATTTGGTGTCAAATCTGTCAAAAGTGGGCGCCATTTTGTTTTTCTTTGTTTATGGGCCGATTGACTTCAAAATCGATATCTGGGTTGCGCCTTAGTTACGAACAACAAATTTGGTGTCAAATCTGTTAAAAGTGGGCGCCATTTTGTTTTTCTTTGTTTATGGGCCGATTGACTTCAAAATCGATATGTGGGTTGCGCCTTAGTTACAAACAACAAGTTTGGTGTCAAATCTGTCAAAAGTGGCCGCCATTTTGTTTTTCTTTGTTTATGGGCCGATTGACTTCAAAATCGATATCTGGGTTGCGCCTTAGTTACGAACAACAAATTTGATGTCAAATCTGTCAAAAGTGGCCGCCATTTTGTTTTTCTTTGTTTATGGGCCGATTGACTTCAAAATCGATATCTTGGTTTCGCCTTAGTTACAAACAACAAATTTGGTGTCAAATCTGTCAAAAGTGGCCGCCATTTTGTTTTTCTTTGTTTATGGGCCGATTGACTTCAAAATCGATATCTGGGTTGCGCCTTAGTTACGAACAACAAATTTGGTGTCAAATCTGTCAAAAGTGGCCACCATTTTGTTTTTCTTTGTTTATGGGCCGATTGACTTCAAAATTGATATCTGGGTTTCGCCTTAGTTACAAACAACAAATTTCGTGCCAAATCTGTCAAAAGTGGCCGCCATTTTGTTTTTCTTTGTTTATGGGCCGATTGACTTCAAAATCTATATCTGGGTTGCGCCTTAGTTACGAACAACAAATTTGGTGTCAAATCTGTCAAAATAAATAATAATAAATACACCCAACAGTCACACACCTAGTCCTGACCCCACACTAGGTATAACCTGTACCGTGAGTGTCAGAGACTATGAGAGACTTTCGGTCTCACAACACCCAGACTTGAAACAAATATCTGTGGGCCACACAAACATTTGTCTCAATGCGGGAATCGAACCCGCGGCCTCTCGCTTCACAGCCGGCTACTCGCCCACTGCGCCACGGAGGCTGTCAAAAGTGGGCGCCATTTTGTTTTTCTTTGTTTATGGGCCGATTGACTTCAAAATCGATATCTGGGTTGCGCCTTAGTTACAAACAACAAATTTGGTGTCAAATCTGTCAAAAGTGGCCGCCATTTTGTTTTTCTTTGTTTATGAGCCGATTGACTTCAAAATCGATATCTGGGTTGCGCCTTAGTTACGAACAACAAATTTGGTGTCAAATCTGTCAAAAGTGGGCGCCATTTTGTTTTTCTTTGTTTATGGGCCGATTGACTTCAAAATCGATCTCTGGGTTGCGCCTTAGTTACGAACAACAAATTTGGTGTCAAATCTGTCAAAAGTGGCCGCCATTTTGTTTTTCTTTGTTTATGGGCCGATTGACTTCAAAATCGATATCTGGGTTGCGCCTTAGTTACGAACAACAAGTTTGGTGTCAAATCTGTCAAAAGTGGCCGCCATTTTGTTTTTCTTTGTTTATGGGCCGATTGACTTCAAAATCGATATCTGGGTTGCGCCTTAGTTACGAACAACAAATTTGATGTCAAATCTGTCAAAAGTGGCCGCCATTTTGTTTTTCTTTGTTTATGGGCCGATTGACTTCAAAATCGATCTCTGGGTTGCGCCTTAGTTACAAACAACAAATTTGGTGTCAAATCTGTCAAAAGTGGCCGCCATTTTGTTTTTCTTTGTTTATGAGCCGATTGACTTCAAAATCGATATCTGGGTTGCGCCTTAGTTACGAACAACAAATTTGGTGTCAAATCTGTCAAAAGTGGGCGCCATTTTGTTTTTCTTTGTTTATGGGCCGATTGACTTCAAAATCGATATCTGGGTTGCGCCTTAGTTACGAACAACAAATTTGGTGTCAAATCTGTCAAAAGTGGGCGCCATTTTGTTTTTCTTTGTTTATGGGCCGATTGACTTCAAAATCGATATGTGGGTTGCGCCTTAGTTACAAACAACAAATTTGGTGTCAAATCTGTCAAAAGTGGCCGCCATTTTGTTTTTCTTTGTTTATGAGCCGATTGACTTCAAAATCGATATCTGGGTTGCGCCTTAGTTGCGAACAACAAGTTTGGTGTCAAATCTGTCAAAAGTGGGCGCCATTTTGTTTTTCTTTGTTTATGGGCCGATTGACTTCAAAATCGATATCTGGGTTGCGCCTTAGTTACGAACAACAAATTTGATGTCAAATCTGTCAAAAGTGGCCGCCATTTTGTTTTTCTTTGTTTATGGGCCGATTGACTTCAAAATCGATCTCTGGGTTGCGCCTTAGTTACAAACAACAAATTTGGTGTCAAATCTGTCAAAAGTGGGCGCCATTTTGTTTTTCTTTGTTTATGGGCCGATTGACTTCAAAATCGATATCTGGGTTGCGCCTTAGTTACAAACAACAAATTTGGTGTCAAAGCTGTCAAAAGTGGCCGCCATTTTGTTTTTCTTTGTTTATGGGCCGATTGACTTCAAAATCGATATCTGGGTTTCGCCTTGGTTACAAACAACAAATGTTTTTTTTTTTTTTTTTTTGACAGCAGCTACTATAGTAGCACGTTGCTACAACCGCTATTGGAGCCCAATAGCTAGTTTCGTTTCGCTAATCAAAAATCCCGCTATTACCCACCCCTACTCAGAACCGTAGTCGTACCGAAATACCAACACGCCACCGAGGCAGTCTTTTTTCTAAATACCCGTAAACAGATGTCAGGGAATATATATTCGTTTATACGTGTACATATATATAACTAGATACTGCATAAATCTTACCAAACATACCGTAAACTGTTACTTTTTTTACTAGTTATCAAGGTTTTGAAAATATTGGGCCTTACTTATAAAAACAGTTTAACTGAGCAAATGATAAAGAATAATCTGTCCCTTTTATTTCCAAACAATGTGACACAAGGAAAAAAGTGACAGACTATTCTTAGCCATTTGCTCAGCTAAACTGTTTTTATAAGTAAGCCCCATAATATCGTCAAAATAATTTATGAGATCACGGACGTAAAGAAAAAGAAGGACAATATCTCGCTTCTAGTTAAACCGACGCCACAGAGAAGCCAAGCACACAAACGCGCCTGTACGAAAGTGCTCTACGCACACACGCCTCGCCATTACGTGTCGATAGATCGAATAGGCCGAAAACCCTGTTTCACTTTCAATGTACCTAGCCCTCCGACCATCTTTTTCATTACGTCCGTGGATGAGATTATCGGTTATGCTAATTGCTACCCTGGAAAAATCATTGGATTCTTTACGGATTCTTCACCTTACGATTAAACTCGAACTATCCAATAGGAAGTACCTATTTTATTTTATTTTATTATTGAAATTAAACTTTTTTTACGGATTATATCACGATTTGGTTTTAATTTTTATGCCCGACGTTTCGAAAGCTTTGCAGTCTTCGTGGTCACGGGTCAGACGCATAAAAATTAAAACCAAATCGTGATATAATCCGTAAAAATAGTTTAATTTCAATGAATAACATTCACGTATACCTAAGAATTCACTATTTTATTATGTTTAAAACTTTATTAACACCAATATGAATAGTACCTCATTACGAGTATATTGGTAAACATTTGTGCATAAACATTAGCAATGTAATTTGAAATGTGATTATTAAAATTAATTTGATTTTGAAAACAGTCGCTCTTACGTCGTTCGTACCTAGTCTTTAGTATTCGGACGTGGATATTATTTACAAAAGGTTAAATACGACAAATTTGCCAAATGTTTTTCAGTTTAAAAGACTCAAATTATAATTACGCAAAGGGATTTGAACCCGATTTTCAGCACAAGTACGTTGTCACTAGACAGGGAATAAAATAGACATAGGGAGGTACCACCAAATACTCAAGTGTTACGTTATTTAAGGCCGGCTTATCTGTCAAAATTGTATCGCGAAAAACAATGTTCTTACATTGTTCTTACGGCTTCTTAGCCGTTAAATAGTCACGGGCCGCTCGGCCTCCGACGGGTTAAAGTTGATTAGAGTTACAGTCTTCGGGCCATAGTAACACAGGTATGGAGTTATGATGAATCAACGTAAGCAGCCAACGGGACGGGTCGCCATTATGGTACAGTTACCGCATTTATCTCTAACTGTCACACACACCATACCCCGTAACATGTCGGTTAAGGTTAACATAACATGAAGATAATTTTAATTGTTTGAAGTCGAGGTTTATTTGTAGAAAATGATAAGCATTAATACTTCGAACAATTTCTATTTGTTATAATACTAGCTTTGGCTCGCAGCTCCGCCCGCGTTTAAAGTACAAAATTATACACCAAAACCGTCCTCATGAATTATCAATTGGTGAAAACCAAATGAAAATCCGTTCAGTAGTTTTTCAGTGAATCGCGAACAGACAGACAGACGCGGCGGTGGACTTTGTTTGACCTATCCTAGGTTGCATCGGCGAAAAAGTAGTTTTCTTACTAAAAACTCTATTACCTTTCTTTCTACCTATCCTTGTCCTACCTTAATGTGGGGTTGGCGCAACACACTTTTTCAAGCATGTTGCAGAAAAGATTTGGCTTAGATTTTAATACCAGCTGCCTGCCTGACGTCACCCCTTCTAAGGGGTCCAGTCTCGGGAAAATTAAATTACAAAACTCGCTTTGCCCGACCTGTGAATCGAACCCAGGACCTCCCGGTGCACAGCCCATATATGCTGCCACTAAACCAAGGAGGCGATTAAAAACTATTACCAATTACCATAAAAAAGTATAAGTATATACATAAGAGTACATAATCCGACGAGAGTAAACTGCGAACAAACTGTTGGTGCAATTATAGACGCAAAAATCCATGGATGCACTAATTACATCTTTTCAGTAGAGATGACTCTACCTAGTACCTACCATTACGACTACACAAAAGTAAACTTTCAGTTAATGTAACCTAACGAATATGGTACATGTTACAGAGGTAAGGGACGAGTATAATTTACACGATGTGAAAGCATGTGTGTAAATCAGACCTTCCCATCTCATATATTTTAGCTCTAAAAGATATTTATCGATTTCCTAAAATGTAGAAAACTATGGTAGCCATAAAATTATTTATTATCCGAAATAAATCAACACTTTTATCAAACGTCAACATTTAGTATATCTGCTGATAATATAATGCACCTACCTATGTGTAATTAAGTAGTACCTAATTAATCAAGATCACCAGGTCTGCATAACCCTTCTCTGAATGATATTCTTCAGAGTTTAGTATCTAGGCTCGGACGTAAAAAAAAAGATGGACAGAGCGCAAGGAAAATTCAAAATCGATCAGTCGCCGCCATTGTGTGTCCATAGAATGAATGGTCCGAAAACCCTGCTTCACCTTCAATTTTCCTAGCGCTCCGTTCATCTTTTTTTTACGCCCGTGTATCTAGGTACATTATCCTACATAGGCATTGTATAGGTAGCGTCAACCCTTTACATAGAAATACCTGAAAATGTTTGATAATTCTTATTCACCATATTCTACATACAGCCCAAAAAAACGCGGCGTTTTAAAAGCGCCGGCATTTGAATAACTATACTAGAACTCATTTGTTCCATTAGCCCTCATTCGCACGAGAGCTTTTTCGACGCGCGTTGAAAAAGCTCGTGCGAATGAGGGCTTACGCTAGCGACTACACGGTTTTTTTTTATGAAAAACATAATTTCGCTACGTAACCACTAACCGATAGAGGCGTTCGGGTGTTTTTCATATACATATAAAATATAAGTTACCTATATTATATCATCAGACTGGATTCTTTAAAAACAAAACAAAGCTCTGACTTTAGAACGTTCTTAAAGATTAATGTCCAACCTTTAATCCTGTATCCATTGCCGCCAAAGACTATGCTGAAGAAAGATCTCTTATTGCACAACTCTGAAGTCACCGAAAACAATCCTTGGACAAGTGTGGCTTATGGTAGTCGAACACGGACTGGGATATGAATTGTATTTCGCATGTAAACACCAGACTTTCGGTTCACAGCTCGATGCGCACCAAGTAACTTATCTTTCACCATTGTGGCTCATGCCGTTGACTACCAAGCATACCGTAGATGTGCAAATAGCTCAAGAATAAGATACCTATTTTGTTACAATACGGGTTAAAACGTAATCGCCTTCTTGGTCTAGAAGCAGCGTATATGGGCTGTGGCCTGTGAAGCGGATGGTCGTGGGTTAGATTCCCATCGGTCGGGTGTTTTTCTAACAAGATTTACCCGGGACTAGTTTAAACTTCTCCTAGAAAAAGTGTGTTACGTACTATTACTACACGCAATTTGCTAGTCGATTCATACAGTCAGCTCGCGAAACAGTTTACAACGAAATAAGTACATCAGTTTATTTCTAATTTGCAGCTCCGAGATACTCGTTTGTACATAATATTCATACTGTTTACCTAGATGACGGAAGGCTTTTAAAAACCCATTGAGTGCCTAACTTCGGGCCAGTCAACTTATTTTCCCCGTAGTTGCTTACGTATTATTAGAGAAAAAGGCGCCTACTATGATTTATAAAATAAAAATTGTTTTATTCACATTAGCCTCCATAATAATTAAATATATCTAATTTACCTACTTATTATTATTCATTTAGTAAGTTTAGCGTGGTTTTATTCCAATCATGGGCAAATGTTAGAAAGCTCAACGAAAGGTTCAAAGTCCTATCCTAAAATGCATATAGAGGTAATTTTTACTACGCCTCTGATCGTTGTTAAATCTATGATAGAATATTGCAAAATGAAGAATGCTTAGGTGAGCTATCTCGAATCTCGATTAAATCGTGCGATGTGGTAATAAGGAAGGTGCCAACTTGGACAATGGAATTGGCATATTAGGTACTACATCGTTCTAATTGCTCATGTCTCTTCAATAATAGTTATTAGCTAGCAACTATATATTAATGAAACTCATAATTTAAAGCCTAACTTCGGCGTCTCTTCAGTCCGTTTTTTTGTACCTATCCTTAGTTTCTGTGTTATCTAGGTATTTTGCACTTACCTAATAGCGTGGGATGATATAACATTTAACAATGCAACTATATTCCAAATCGGAAATGACTCATATATTCCACTGATTGACGTTAAGTGACTTTGAATATAACGTTTCATTCATTTTTAAGTGGATGTCTCAGAACTCTCAGAAGCGTTTAACAATGATAAATTAATTTATGGTAGATAGGTAAACAGGGCCGTCTTAAGGCATGCATTGGCCCCTGGGCACACAAACTTGGAGAGTAAAAATATCGTGTAAGACAGGGGTTCCCAAGCTTATTGTTGTCTCACGCCTCCCTTCTACTTAAATGTATAGGCCCACGACCCCCTCGATATATGCAAAGCTCAAACCTGCTAGTTTGCCTGGTGACGGAGACCTTTTTTTTCTTCTTTTTAGAGAACTTAGTTCATATATTCGCTCTAACACAAAACACCGTTTTTTACTTATTAGCCTTTTGGGGTCCCTTAGCCCTGGGCATGGGCCCCGTATGCCCTTATGGTAAAGACGGTACTGTATTACACAAGCTATTACGTGTTAAAGACATGAACTAAATTAAAAGCTAATTTATTTTAATATTTTTAGGGTTCCGAAGTCAAATGGCAAATTGAATTCTTAAAGTTTCACCATGTCCGTCCGTCTGCCTGACCATGGTTTATGTCAGAGATTATTAGTACCGCCGAGAGAGCTGTAATTTGACATGGGTAGATGGACGGAGCGCTAGCAACATTGAAAGTGAAGTAGGATTACGGCGCATTAAGTGTAGATAGATCGAATGAGCAGAAAACCCTGCTTCACTTTCAATGTTCCTAGCGCTCCGTCCATCTTTTTTTACGTCTTTGGGGTAGGTATAGGTACACAACAACTACCTATGCTGACTACCTACTTCGGAACCCTTTACTGTGCGTGGTCAATAGTCATAAATGCAGCGTGCACATGGCTCGTTTTCTTTAAACTAGTTGACCTAGAAACCTGTTTGAACCTTTTAGAAGAGAGACAGACAACGCGCTGAGGAAAGATTGCTCTATAAATGTAGGACACACATACTTAGTATAGAAGTATAACGGACATATAAACAAACAGCGTGATATACTACGTAGGCTTAAAAAAATCCGCTCGCACCTTTCGCCTACGGAATCCTAACAAGTATTAATTCAAATGAAAAAAACAAACATTGCGAAATTCCTTTTTTTACTAAGACGGAGGTATTTGTGTTTGCCAATTTTCAAACCTGTTAATTTCCTGTTAACCTTGAGGCAGCTAAACGAATGAAGCAAAATCTTTAGAACCTATACAAACGTTATTGTAATTAATATATCGGACGATGAACTGGTTCCTGATTAGATCCTATACCAACTAGATGAATCTGGAAATATCTGGTTAAAAAAGGATAAATTACCTAATAAACAAATACCAGAACAACTGCTGTCCTAAAACGTGAGATCATGTTTATTGATTTAATAAAGCATAACGACGAATTTTCCAACAAAGTGAATGGATATCCAATAGACGTGCAGTCCATATAGACCATATCGTATTGTGTCTCCTTACAATTTGCAATTTCCACAAATAAAGAATAAAATTATGAATACAGATTTTTAAAATAGCAATGCTCGGTTTGTATTTTAAATCGACATAGAGATGATAATCACTATGATGGTGTCGCAAAAGTTGCAGAAAATAATTGTATACAATTTTTGTTTGCCCTGATCGGAATGTCTATGCACGTCACCGCCTAATGACCACAATGAACTATATATTAATTTTTCCTGTACCTATAAAATGGTGTTTAGAGTTCAGACTAATAGCGGAATGCCGATTTTACCTAAACAAAGTTTGTAGGGGTTAACCTGGTAACTGGTCCATACAAATACGAGTATGTAGAGACGACTCTACCTTGCCTTACACCATTTACGCCCGGTTCCAATAAACAATCTCAGTTCGAATGTGCAGATAGATTACAAAAATTTGCCAATAAGAACACAATTTGAACATGACTCCGTCAAATGACTTGATTTGATTGGTTCATAATCGCTAGAGATAGTTTATAAAAACCGGCCGTTAATGAACTTACCAGTCGCCCAAGGGGTCAGCGCACTGTATAACTTTTTCAAGGCATGTTTCAGAAAAAAAGGCTTAGTTTTTGGGACCGCCTGCCTGCCTGACGCCAATACCCTCTGAGGGATCCGGTTTCGGCCAAATCGTTTTAGAAAGTGTTTTGTCCCACCTAGAGTTTAAACACTAGTGACTAAACAAAGAAGGCAATAAATATAGAGATATAGTCTAGAGGTGACTTTTATCAAAGGACTAAAATAATTCTACACGAATATGGAGATATTTTATTTTTAGTTATTTCTGGATATTTCCTAAAAAAGTGGAATTTCTGTAAGAAAATAGGTACACAATATTCAACACCTTGAATACCGTTAGACGCGGAGACTTTTCGTCGTAATAAAGGGAGTTCTGAGGAAGAAGTTATCATCCACGTGGGGAGAACGGCAGGCGAAAATGCTTGTTTACCGTCAAAATAATATCAAAGATCTTCTGCGGACACATCTACCTTAAAAACCATTAGACGTTTTTGTCTCTAGTGTAAACACTCATTGAGGATATTCATAGTGAATTAATTAGTGATTCTACGTATTCAGTACCTATATATAGCTTCGTTGTATAGAATCGATAACTAACTGAATATAATATCCTCAATGTCATGAACAAAAACGTCGCGACACACCTACGTACACAGTTCGAATAATAAACATCCTAGAACTCGGATCTCATAACCAGTTTCTTACACTATAGTCATACAACGATTGCAGAAACAGTTTGAGTTACACAGTGATTTGGCGTGTCGTATTTCTTCTCGTTGTTGTATAATGTTTTTGCGTAATTTACTCAGGACTACTACAAAATTAAACGTCAGGCTGTACTCTGTTGACGCTTTGCAGAAAAAGCCTCCGAAAATACTAATTACTGGTGAGTTAATTATCCAAACATTTTAAATAATAAATAAAAATAATAAAATCCGTGAAAATAACGATATATTTTTAAAAAGTTAACTATATTACAAATAATTAATAATTTTATTTGAATAATTAATAAAAAAACATTTTGTAAAGGCTTGAGTGTCATAAGCTGGATTCAACGCACTGAAACGAAAGTGAAAGTGAATTGTAGAGTGAATGCACGCGGTCATTATTTTCATACAGCTTACGGACGATAACATATTTTATCGAACCTGCCATAATGTTTTATAGGATCTATGGACGTAAAAAAATGAATGAAGCGCTAGGAACAGTGAAAGTGAAGCAGGATTTTCGGCTCATTCGATCTATCGACACGTAATGGCTTGTGTGTACGTAGGGCACTTTTGTACAGGCGCGTTTGTGTGCGTGGCTTCTCTGTGGCGTCCGTTTAACTATAGGCGAGATGGTGTCCTTCTTTTTCTTTACGTCCGTGATAGAATCGTATCAAATATATTACTAAACTCCAATCATTTTCACATATTTTAATGAATACATTGAATTCAACAGAATAACGATACCTGAAAATTGTTATGTAGCTATTTAGTAAAAAATAATAGTTCAGCGGCCTGAGCAGGAAAATTTCTGACAACCGTAAATGTTTTTGAACTCGATGCGCGTCTATGAAATTTGTATGAAATATTAACCAAACGTCATCAGTGCGCAGCGAACTCGAATAAATTTACATTTATATTAGTTTTTCGTGCTCGGACTACAGTTATTGGAAATTAGTCTATTAAATTGGGCAGATAAAGTACCTAATAATTAAGCCCTGTTTAATTGTATATCCAATCTTATTACTATTGAGAGGGGATTAACCCTTATTTCACCACGCTGGCCTAAGGATAAGTCATATTCCTAAATTTATGTTACTTGAAGCGGAAAAAATAGCGAATAGACCAGCTACTATTTTTAGCTTTAAAATACGAGTAATATAATACGCAATATTTTTGTGTTACACGCGTGGGTAATAATGATGATTTCATTATAATTTCATAAACATGTTTATGTTTAGCTACCTGTGCACTAAATTACGATCGCTACGTAATACTTATTATCGTAACCATGCCACCTACGCATTTACTATTATGCAAAATAAATACTTTTCTATTCGGACCACGTTTAGAAAAATAGTTTATTTATAAATAAAGATCTAACAACGGGGAAATCCCTTTCTGGCTTCAAATAAAGGACGAGATCCTCAATTCGTCTGTATTTTTGTTTAGGGGGCGTCCATAAATTACGTGAGGTGTTTTTTTAATTTTCTGCCCCTCCCTCCCCCCCTGGTGAGATGTCGTGAGATTTTATTCAACCCCCTCCCCCATCCCCCAATCTCACGAGAGATTTTTCAAAATGTGAGTTTCTTACGTAAACGCGTTGGATTGTTATTGTAAAAAGAAAAAAACAAATTTGCTTCGTGCTTTTATTTACGACTAAAATGTAAAAATGTTCAGAAATAAGATTTCATCGTTACTTACGTGTGAAATGTAACACAAATTTCATTTCGTCTATTATTGCTTTTACACCCGCGAATGCAACATCCCACCATTATGAGACTCTGCAAACTCACTGTTTCAATACAATAATAAGAATTGAATAATTATAAGTGATTTATATCCACGTAAACTGCAGAATAAAATATGCTGTCAAATTCTGTGCTCAAAGCAAATGCGCAAAGCAAGAATTTCTGGGTATTCGATGCGAGACAAAGAACTAGATTAGCATCTTTGTTCAACACACTTAAATACGTATAGCACTATCCCGTTTCTTCAATATGTCAGTGAGGATAGTCCAGTCTATATTTAGTCTAAGGTAAATTCAGATTAAATTGAGCTATTTGGTATAAAACAAATATGGTGGTTTGACAGTCAGTAAATGTATAACGTTGAAGTATGAATGAAATTATTTTCTTTCGAAAGAATTAGTAAATGATCTTAATCGTATTATGATTACGCTTAAGATTAAATCTTAAGCATGTACAATCTGGATTAAATGGACCAAAATAGTATTTTTTTTTTTTTTTCAATCAGAAAAAAAATTGCGTGATATTTGCCGAGACCCCCCCTCTCTCCAACGTAAGATTAGATGAGATTTGACTCAACCCCCTCCCCCCCTTAAACACCTCACGTAATTTATGGACGCCCCCTTATGTATATTACGCGATATCTCCGCCAAATATGGAGCGATTTTCGTAGTTTTTTTGTGTTCGATAGACGTTATTGCAAGGGGGGTCCCATATATTTTTCTAATTGGCTGACTCAAAACCACAAATACTTATATAATATTTATATATTATTTGTCCGGGACTGGATCCCTCATAGGGGACTGGCGTCAGGCAGGCAGCCGGTTGTAAAAACTCTGCCAAATCCTCTCTGCAACATGTCCGAAAAAGTGTGTTGCGCTGGCCCCACATTAAGGTGGGATAAGGGCAGGTAGAAATAAAGATGTGTATATACTTATGTATGTAAGAAGCATTCCGATCAAAGTAGACAAAAATCTTACACAGTTATTTTCTTCAACTCTTGCGACACCATAATAGTGACCATCCACCAACCATCTCTGTGTCGATTTAAAAGATGATCCGAGCATTGCTTTTTTAGAAATCTGTATTTTGTCATAATTTTAGACTTTATTTAAGGAAATAGCAAAATGTTAGGGTAGACAGTGTCTCTTCGTCTATATGGACTGCACGCCACTGTTATATATACCTCATATATTAGTTCAAGACTCGCAGAACTATGTAAACATAACACATTGTCTTTTTGCAAATAAATTATTATTAGATATTATTTTTATTGATTACTTAAATGGAGATATGTACTACTTAGGTAAAGACGAACTGCGCAATTTATGAAGAGATCATAGAATAATAAAAGTACAAAAACTATTATTAACATAGACTAAGGCAGCGGATACGAACTTGGCGGGAGCGGAGCGGCGCGGCGGCGCGCCGACCGGTCTAGCAATACGTTGCTGCCGCTGCCCCGCTCCGCTCCCGCTGAGAACGTGTCCGCAGCCATAAACCTGTTAGCCACTTAGCTGGCATTTTTTGCTGCGGGAGAAACCCAATTATATATGTAGGTACTGCCCAATATTTTATAAAGGAAATGGATAGTTATGGCACTTATGATCACTTGACAGATAATAGTCCACATCCTTGCGCCTCTGGTGGACATGTGTCACCTCTACCTACAAATGAGAGGGGTTGCCTAATATGAATTGTAGCTTTGGATATATTCAGATATATTATATATTCAGGTTTCATATATTCAGGTTTCTTCACAATCAATGGCGACGTTAGTCGTCGGTGACTTCGGCAGCCCCCTGAGTCCTGAGACCGGGCCGTGTACCCGACCTCGATTGAAAGGTGGCCCCCTTTCAATTCAATCGGTTAATTAAATTTAAAAAATTCAATTAATTCGTTAAAGTCAATAGGCCTCGCAAAACTGATGTCCCGACGTTCTATTTTGGCCAAGTGCCGCCAATAGTAGGGGAGCCCACGATGCTAAATGGGGATTTACTCGAGCGTCGTAGAGACCTATTGGGATGCAAAGCTTAGATGATATGAAGAAAAAAATGTTATATGATATATACCTTTACATCGGTGGGGGAAGCGGCTATAGATTTTTAAATATGTAAAAAAAAACTGTTGCATGGACATCCTCGAGCGCGTCAGATATTGATAGCATCAATGCCCTACGTATTTTTAATAATGTACGTATGTTAATCTGATCGTTTGCATGATGCGAGTGGTTGTATTTAAGGGTTGAAAATGAAAAAAAAAAAAAAATTATCGAGCGCGTCAGATTTTCTAACGGAGTGTTAAGTGCACCAAAAAAAAGCTCTCATTCACTAATCTGACGATTTCGATGGGACGCAAACTCGCGGCCATTTTCATAATGTGCAAAAAAAATTCGCCATTTTGAAATACTCAAGCGCGTCAGATTAAGATATATATGGTTCATCTTTATGTTCTAAACGTACTGTCTCATAATCTGACGATTATCTAGAGGGATTGGCCTGATCTGACAAAAAAAAATTAGAAAAACGGTTCACCTTAAAGGCCATCCCTGCAACTTCCCGCTAATTCCATTCTTGGGCTCTTAAAATTGTACTTATGACATTTTTGAGCTCAAAATATAATTTATGTGATATTTTGAGCTCGCTGAGTTCAAAGAAATAGAAATTTCATAGAACACTATTTTTGGAATTTTCAAACCGCAATGACTTTTGAATGGATCAACCGATTTTCACGCGGTTGGCGGCATTCGACGCAGTTTTATCATCCTCATAAGTAATTTTGCAATTTTAATTGATCGAACCACAAATTTCGGAGTAATCCCGAAAAAACCCTTTTTCGGGTTTCTTTCGTTCACGATATCTCTCGAACGAATCAACCGCTTTTGACCAGCTAGGTGGCGATCGACGTGGTTTTTCAAGCTCAAAGGCGGATTAGTTTTTGAAGTTGATGGATAAAGCCGGTTAAAAGTTATTCCAAAAAAACCAAATTCAAAAATTTTTTTTTTTTTGAAGTCATTGAACTTAATTAATTGAAAAGCTCAGGAAGCAGAAACCAGAGTGGGGACGGAGTGAGAGAGTAATAGATAGAGAAAGAGTAAGAGAGGAATAGAAGCGCGGAGAAAGAAATGTAGGCATCACGCAACTGCACGCATTTAACTTTATCGACGAATTTTTATTATTTCGGCTTGCGGAAATCGTCAGATTATATATTTTTCATTATTCTTGAATTATTTCCTTCAAAATAAAAAAAAATTTAGCTACGCTCGAGAATGTCGAGATGACGTTTTTTTTTACAACTTTGTTGCCCTCCCCTTTTTTTACTTCACTCTCAAATTGTCAGATTAGTGGAATATACACTTTTTAGGATGTAATTAACTCACCCTACCTTAATCTGACGCGCTCGAGAATTTCTGATGGTCAATTTTTTTTTACTAATCTGATCCTGTATCCTTCACGGGCGGCCTTATATATGGGCCTCATGTTTTGTGGAGGTACTTAACCGGGTACAAGGTATCCCCCTGTATATTAATCTGACGCGCTTTAGTAATTCCCGAAATCCCCGCTTGGGCTCCCCTACTACAATGTTTTCCTGCGCCATTAAAGTAAACGATAATTTATAACGGATCTCAAGTAGGTAACTAAGTACTTACTTACACAGAAATATCACTCAATTGATAAATTTTATGAAACTATTCCAATCCAATACCTACACTTAGAGTTCTACATAAGGTTAGGTATAGTTATGTCAAGGTACATAAAACGTGTTTATATAGTAACTAAACAAAGATCTATGTAGCACACTAGAATAATAATTATGTTCTCTCGACAGGTGGTCTAGGTCAACTAGGAGTCGAGTGCGCCAAACACTTACGTAACAAGTATGGAAAGAATAGCGTTATACTATCCGATATTATCAAGCCAACTGAGGAGATAACGAAAGATGGACCATACATATTTGTGGATATTTTAGATTTTAAAGGACTGCAGAAGATTGTGGTCGACCACCAAGTGGATTGGTTAATTCATTTCTCCGCATTGCTGAGCGCCATTGGAGAGCAAAATGTTCCTTTAGCTGTAAGAGTGAATATAGAAGGAATGCATAATGTAATAGAGCTTGCAAAACAATATAAATTAAGGATTTTTGTACCTAGCACTATAGGCGCATTTGGACCAGATTCGCCGAGAAATCCTACACCAAATATTACTGTACAAAGACCAAGAACAATATACGGAGTTTCAAAAGTCCATGCTGAGTTACTGGGCGAATATTACTTCCACAAATTTGGCTTGGATTTCCGTTGTTTGAGGTTCCCAGGTGTGATTTCCAGTGATCCACCAGGTGGTGGCACTACTGGTAGGTATATTTTCCCTTTTTTTATCTTAATAGGTACATCATTTAAAGTCTTAGGGTTTCAACGCCCCTTCTTCTTGTGCTGCGACACGGAATCTGCGCGACACCTTGGATTTCATTCCCAGGACGTGCAAACTCAACAATGTTTGTTTTCATCAAAAAACTACACTCTTCTGAAATGTCTTCATAGGTACTAATTTATCTGCATAAGCTATCGCAAATGAAAGGTGAGACCAGCCCTAAGATTCAAGGGTGGACCTGAATCATCCATGAAGGGAGAGAAATTTAAAAAGGAAGCCAATGCTAGTTTCAGTTAGCAACTCATTATTGGTAGGCAATTTGGCAAAGGTTAACCGGGGCAAATTGTATTAAATGGACTCTTTGCCATTGCTAAGAATGTGCTCTACATACCTAGATCATGACTTTCTTTTCTATAATTTCAGATTACGCGATAGCAGTCTTCCACGACGTGCTTCGTAAAGGGAGTTACCAATGTTACCTGCGACCTGACACCAGGCTTCCGATGATGCACGTGAGAGATGCCCTCCGCGCCCTCTCAGAATACCTTGAAGTTCCTAATGAAAGACTTAACAGAAGAGTCTACAATGTGACGTCCATGAGCTTTACTCCCGAAGAACTTACTGAAGCAATGTTTAAATATTTACCCGAGTTCACCATCACATACAAGCCTGATAGTAGACAGGAGATTGGTAAGATATTTTTTAATTCACGCCAATGTGACATTAGACTTCAACAGATGGGAATTACCTTAGATTATCGGAATTACAGTGCAGTCAAAAAATGTTGAGCCTCGAGATGCGGCAGTTGAAGGCCTGCAGAATTATTTGCCTCATTGACTGACTGACGGCTGACTCCGAAACGCGACATACATGAGCCGCTATGGAGTTGTACACACACCATGTGTGTTATGTAACTACCCTACTTATAAATCCGTTTGTGCTTATACAACTTATGCATAGAACCCGCTAGGAGCAGATTTTGTATCAAATAGCTAAATCCTGCTGCTTGGCCGTTCCCTATTTATTTTTTTATACAGCACCAACCACATTCCACAGCGATCCAGCATCATACTTTGCAAACTAAAAAAAAACTACAGGACCCGTTGTCCACTCAGATACATTCCCAAAACACAAATAAATAATAACACCCAACAGTCACATACATAGTAGTAGTCGTGGTATCAAGAACTCCAAGAGACTTTCGGTCTCACAACACCCAAACCCGAAACAAATATCTGTAGGCCATACAAACATTTGTCTCGGTGCGGGAATCAAACCCGCGGCCTCTCGCTTCACAGCCGGCCACTCGCCCGCTGCGCCACGGAGACTGATGATACCTACATAATTTTTAATAAAAAGTTCAATTTTTAACAATTTCTTTTTATTTCTTCTGAATTGGTACCGGCACCGATGGAACCTCATTAGGTATAGCAGAGAGTAGAAACTGGTAAACGAGTAGATGGGTCACCCGTTGGTAAGTGATCTCCACCGCCCAGTCACCCAAGATACAAAAAGAATCATGGGTGCGTTGCCAACCTAAAAGGAGGGGAGGAAAAGGGACTAGGAGAGGGAGGGGGGAAATGGGCCACCGGAAATCAGCGAACGAAACGCGACGGCAAGCTGCACTTAATGTCGGTTTTCTGTGAGACAGTGGTATCAAAGCGGTCGAGCCGGCCGATTCGTGCTGTAACGTTACCGTCTATTTACAAAACAAAACTATAATTTCAGCCGATTCCTGGCCACAAGTGTTTGACGACAGTGAAGCGCGGCGCGACTGGGACTGGAAGCCGGAGGTCGATCTGGACAACCTTGTGAAGCTCATGGTGAAGGAGGTGAAAGAGAAAATTGCAGCCAACGGGTACTGAACATCCAATGTTTAAAAAGTAATAATATATGAGATACAAATTATATGTTTTAAAATAAAAGTTTACTTATTCGAGTTTGTTTAATTTACTACAAAAGTAATTCCAAGTTAATAAATATGTCTAAATAATATTTTAAATGTCTAAATATTTTTTTACATAACACAAGCTCACGCCTGTATCCCCGAAGGGGTAGGCAGAGGCGCACTAGCCAACTAGTACACCCACATTTCGCAGAACTTAGGTCCGTCCCAGATGGGATAGGGGGCTATCGCCATATCGGGCACAAATTCCAGACTCCGGACTGATATGAAAAAAATCCAATATCACTTTGGCAGACCCGGGGATCGAACCCGAGACCTCAGGACGGTAGTCGTACCGAAATACAACCACACCACCGATGCAGTAGTTATTTTTTACTTCTCAAGACAATATTATTATCATTCGTATATTGAATAAAACAATTTTGAATCAATTTCTTTTATTTAAGCATTCATAAAACAATTTAATATTACCTATATTATATACGTTATATTAAGTGTTAGTAAGTGGCTGTAAGCATTATTACTCCCTAATGGTAAATAAAATTAAATAAATCTACCACAGATAATTAACTTAGAATTAAATTATCCTAACATTATTAATATTGTGTGTATTCTGTTATCATTCAAACAAAACTAAACTTAATTTAGGTTTAGTTTAGTTAAAAAGAACTATGTAGAGTAGAGCTAGCGCTGTTGAGGGTCCTGAAATTCTTGTTTTTTCCACCCAATTCCGGACTTAAGTTTAGTTTAGTTTGTGGGAACAGAATATACACAAAGGGCCTTACATATGAAAACAGTTTAGCTGAGCAAATGGCTAAGAATAGCCTGTCACTTTTTTCCTTGTGTAACATTGTTTGAAATTAAAAGGCTATAGGTAGTAGGATTGCTAATTAAACGGAGTAAACTGACATTTCAGATGTTGCAACTTTTCCATGAAATTTAAATAGTGCTGCGGTAAAACGATCAAGATTATTTAAACATTTCAATTCAGTGAACCATTTCATTCTTTCATTTTCTAAAGTCCAACTCAAAGTCATAATTCCTGCCTAATGTGTGATTAGTACTGCATGCTTATTGAATTTTAGTCATACTAAATTGCTGCATGCTAAGTTATGGCGTGCCTACTGGAATTATAATCATGGTTCATTATAAACAAAACTTACAAAAACTATAAATGTGCCGAAGTGAACTTTTCTCAAATAATAAAAATAATATTCGTAATTTTAATTGTTATCATTTCGCGTATCTGTTATGATTATTTACCCAAAATTATTTACACAGACATTTAGTCAAGTGTTATGCTGAAATTTCTAAAAATACACAATAAAATTATAATTTTGCAAACGAATGTCGAGTTATTGTTTCTTTAAATGATAAAAAATGAACTAGATCAATCACTATGATTTGAAAGTAAGCAACATTATTTTGGAAAGTGACATTTTGATCTGTCAGTTTACTCTGTTTAATTAGCAATCGGACTATATTCTTTACCATTTGCTCATTTCCTTGTTAAACAGGTTTTATAAGTAAGGCCCTATAAACTATAATTATATGCGTGGTAGAACTATAACCGATACAGAAACTTAAATATTATGACTCAATTCACTCTATGCTCAACTCAGTCTTCAATATGTCACACATCGGCAACACGGTCTTAGACGCTACACAGGAGTCGGAATAACATGACATTTTTCACAAATATTAAAAACTTCTATGTATACTACTAGACAGGCTGTTCGGTACGTAGAATTTGCGCACTAAGTTTCTGTCAATTGACCGCAACTCACTAGACATCTGCGGCCTGAGCAGGAAAATTTCTGACAATCGTAAATGTATTCGAGCTCGATGCGCGTCTATGAAATTTGTATGGAATATTAACCAAATGACATAATTGCGCAGCGAGCTCGAATACATTTATGGTTGACGTGTAGGTCACGACATAAGAGCTGTCTAGAAACCAAATTAATACTTAAAGGTTATATTTACAATGGATTCATGGGGAAAGGATCGGAGTTATATTATTGTCTTCCTTCGTTTCATTTATATACTTTAGATAATAAGGACGCTTTAGTTCAATGTTTAACCGCGTCTCCTGCACATGTAATTTGGAACATAACATTAAAAACACGGACACAAAACAAGGATTTTCATTGTCTCCTGCTCATATAACAATGGACCATAGACAAAAAATTGTAAATCAACATGTTGTGTAATGTTTTAGTGCAGGAGACGCCGCTTTGACGGTTCTTATTGGCTAATTTTATGATTGAGACCTTTTATTGGGAGCTGCTATAAGTCTATGGTCTGATTGCTACTTAAACGGAGTTAACTGACAGATCGCAATTCATTTTCCAAAATAATGTTGCTTACTTTCAAAACATAGTGATTGATCTAGTTACATTTTTATCATTCAAAGAAACTCAACACTAGCTTGGAAAATTAGAATTGTATTGCGTATTTTTAGAAATTTCAGCTTAACTCATCGACTAAATGTCTGTGTCAATAATCTTGTGTAAATAATCACAACAGATACGCGAAATAATAACAATGAAAATTACAAATATTACATTTATTATTTGAGAAAAATTACGTTTGGCACATTCGTACCTTTCGTAAGTATTGTTTATAATGAACCATGACTATAAATCCAGTAGACATGCCATAACTTAGAATGCAGTAATTTATTATGACTATAATTCAATAGACATGCAGTACTAATCACACATTAGGCAGGAATCACGACTTTAAGTTGGACTTTAGAAAATGAAAGAATGAAATGATTCACTGAATTGAAATGATTAAATAATATTGATCTTTTTACCGCAGCACTATTTAAATTTCACGAAAAAGTGGCAACATTCAAAATGTCAGTTTACTCCGTTTAATTAGCAATCCTACTATAGTATCCGTTTTGACAGTAGGTATATAAGCGATAGTTTTCGTTTCTTTCATACATTTGACTAACAGCGCCACTTGCGGACATTATAATCAACTAAAAGGAAACGAAAACTATTATCGTTTTCGAGAAGTGATTAATGTCAAACAAACAAGTTTAAAAACTTAACGGACCGACTTCAAATCCGTGACCAAATTTATTTGGGACCAAACTTGAAAGAAGCTCTATCGAACACAAAAAGAATTTTGAAGATCGGTCTACATTCGGCGGAGATATCGCGTAACATACATAAAAAAAAATTGAGGACCTCCTCCTTTTTGGAAGTCGGCCGAAAATATAATCTTAACTTTGTGTATTTTTATGATCTTACGGGAGACGTCTTGATAGTTCTCACGTAAGATCATAAAAATACACAAAGTTAAGATTATATTTTTTTATGTATGTTACGCCATATCTCCGCCGAATGTGGACCGATTTTCAAAAATTTTTTTGTGTTCGCTAGAGCTTCTTTCAAGGGTGGTCCCATATAAATTTGGTCACGGATTTGAAGTCGGTCCGTTAAGTTTTTAAACTGATCTTACGTGAGAACTATCAAGACGTCTCCCGCCCCAAGAAAATATGACATGGTCCACCCACCCCCCTAAATAGACCTACGTAATAAATGAATCGCCGCTAACTGTACGTAATTATTTGTTATTTTTTTGTCAATACCTAGGTATTATCCCGAGGGGTATGAGGTATGTACGTAATCTATCTTAGATTAACCCGTTGGAGGCGGCACATATATACGTTACATAAGCGTATGGAACACCGGAGGCCGAGCCGCCCGTGACTCTTTAATCCGCAAGACGCCGACAACATATTGCACAATCATCACATTCACATAGAAAACTGAAAATCTAGCCAATTTCTAGCAACTTAAAAATATTGCACCATTATGACAGGGCCGAAGTTAGAATGGGGAGTGACCTCCCAATAATGGCGAAGAGTGACACTAAATGCTAAGGCCCACTTGCAGCTTTGCGATAAATCTCTATTTATTAAAATAAATCCATTTTTACGGATTCTATCCCGATTTGGTTTTAATTTTTATGCCCGACGTTTCGAAAGATTTGCAGCCTTCGTGGTCACGGGTCAGACTATTATATAAATAGTTTTATTTTAATGAATAACATTCGCGGAAACCCAAGAAATCATTATCTCTATTTATTTTATCCCAAATCTTAAATATCATATAGTTCAAATGCAATAGCAACAGCAATAACAAATCAAGTTTAGGTTTAACGTAAGATTAGTAATAGCGCTGCAAGTCGCCCTAAGGGCCACTTACAGGTTCGCGATAAATCTCTATTTATTCCAAATTACGATTTTAAGATAGGAGTGAGCTGTAATAAAAATCGAAATAAGGTTTAACTCTAGATTAGTAATAACGCTGCAAGTCGCCCTTAACAACTTACCTAATTCTGTCTACGAAAACTCGGATAAATCGCCCCGAATTATATTTCTAGCTGCGGCCCTGCTTTACGTTATATCTATACACAGACGTCACGTACATATATTTTTTCTATATGTAAGTTTTATATCTACATTTACACCAATTGTATTTTAATGGCACTATTGCAGCATAAAAATGTTAAATCACAAAGTTTTGATATCAAAATCAGTTTTATTTACACATTATTAAAGAATATTGGTCTTAATACAAATATGAAACTGCGCACAATATTCTGTGCACTTAGTAAAAGTTAGTTTTAAATTTCTTGAAAACGAAGACAGTATAACGAATACTGTCTTCTTAATACATATTCTATTCACTTATTTTAGTTTCCACAAATGGCGCTGCTAGTCAAATGTATGGACAAAACTGCAATTTTGGAAACTATCAAACTCCTATTATGCCTCTAGTCTATGGCGGTTAACTCAAGACCTATCTATTTCAGATTTAACCATTAATATCCCAAAATAGCTCCATAATTGCAGTTTGCAGATTTTTTTATTAGCCCACGAAGGCTGACGGTCAGGCGGCCCAGATGATTCTGGTATGACACCTGTAGGCCAACCATGACTTTTTGACATTACTCACTAGCGACCGTAAAATATTTGTATGACAAACACCCGAACGCCTCTAGCGGTTACGCGGGGAACTGACGTTTTTCATAGAAACTATTTTACGTAGTCGCTAGCGTGAAATGTCAAAAGAAGTCATGGTCGAACTACTGGTAATTCTCTCCCAGCTGAAATGTAAGTGCGCGACGGCCTTTAATCACATTCTAGTGATAGTATAACGCCGCGTCTCCTGCACATGTTTTTTCGAAACAAAGCACATAACCTACCTACACTAAACAACGCATTTTGCTGTCACCTACTCATTGAACAATGGACCATAATACTGTTTTGTGTAATGTTTTAGTGCAGGAGACGCGGCTTTAGTGAATCAGGGTATCAAAGAATTTTATTACCGTAAAATAAGGAGACAGAAATTCGTGGGTGAATAGAAACGCCTTTTTAATGACACTATAACTCTTACACTTTAAAATTTAAAATATTAATTCGTGTCCAAAATCTAAGTTATATTGCTATATATTGTTGTTGATTAAAATTAAGCCAGTTTATATGATAAAAAAATCAAAAACAGGTTGTTTCAATTGACCCGCGTGTTTCTATGCACCCTATATTATGTCGGGTACACACCAACCGAACGAAGGCGAAAGAACGTTCGCGAAGAGCGTTCGGCGATGGGGACCAAACGTTCCCGATCATTCGCGAATTTTCGCTGTTGCGTGCACACAACACGAACGTTCGCGAACGTTCTTTCGCCTTCGTTCGGTTGGTGTGTACCCGCCATTAAATTTCTTCTTTCAATAACTAATCTCGCTCAAGTAAGAACAGACAGAGTTTGTATAATGAAAAAATACCCAAATATAAATTCTCGAATATATTGTTTATCTCAAATCACACTTACATAAAATGGCAAAAATAAACGTAAATATCACATGGGCTACAAACGTGAAATTCGGTAAATAAATAAAAGGCGTGCAATGTTAAAATTAAGGAAATTAAAAATTGCAATTAATAGAGACTTTGAAAGCAGAATAATCGATGTTTCCATTTCAGAGTATTTAAAAGCTGTTTTTGGGTACTTGTCAATAAAATATTACAAAATCGATATTTTTATTTTTCGATAAATCGAGTGATAAACGTAAATAAAAATAAATAGCTTGTTTATACTCATTTTTATCACTGCTATTTATATTTTAAGATTTTTGAGAGTGTCTACAGTTCCTATCCTTTTTTCGATTCCTATATTTATTTTTTAATAATACATTATAAATTAAAATTCATAACGTATTATTCCAAAGAAAATTTAATCCTTCTTATAAAATTATATACGAAAGCTCAGAACAATAATCGATATAGTTTACACTAGCGGCAATAATCGTACTTATAATTAAATATAAAAGCACAGAAGAATAATCGATATATTTGTAGACATCACCAGCGGCAAAGGCTGAGGAATCAGTAGTTTCTTCAAAACAAGATTTATCTATTTTAGATTAAATAATCACAATTTTAAAAACTTTACTGACCGACTTCCAAATTGATCCGATCATGACCAATCTTAAAATAAGCTCTATCGAATACAAAAAGAATTTTGAAAATCAGTCCACATTTGCCCACATACAAAAAAATACAGACGAATTGAGGACCTTCTCCTTTTTGGAAGTCGGTCGAAAAAAAGGATAATTTACAATATTACCATGAAACTTAGTATTTTTATTTTATTAGGTAAACAGTTAGTTTTGGCTTTCCTTCACCCAACACCAGAACTATTACAAATTCAAAAATATTCATAAACGCCATTTTAAATTATCTGTAACCTGTTACAGTTAAAATAATACTATTCTAGATACAACAGTTATGATCGCGTGCATCACCAATATTAGCCAAATCACGCTATAGGTCTGTACGGTACTGTACATATTTAGATCTGAAATTTGATATCAAATGAATCGCCGTTAGGTGTGCCACAAATAATTCTCCGAGGCAATACAGACATTCTTTCTTTCTACCTGCCCTTATCCCACCCCTATATGGGGTCGGCACAACACAGTTCCTCATGTTGCAGAAGATTCTCTCGACTCGGCCTAGCTTCTACAACCGGCCGCCTGCCTGACGTCAACCCCCTCTGAGGGACCCAGTCCCGGGCAAATTAAATGAGAAAACCCGTTTTGCCCGACCTGGGAATCGAACCCAGAGCCTCCCGGTCCACAGCCCACACACATTAAAACAATGAATGGCAACTCATGGCGCGTACACACCGGGCTGAACGAAGGCGAACGAATCATGCCGGTTTCATTCCCACAACAGCAAAATGTATTTGTGCAACAGGTATAGATTCGTTCGCCTTCGTTCGGCCATGTGTGCTGGCCATAAAACAAAATCTTACTAAGCATGGTATCGGCGCAACATACTTTTCCAACTATGTTGCAGAAATGATCCGGTTTTAGTTTTTACATCCCGCTGCTAGTCTGGCATCAAACCCCGTTGGGGGATATTAAACATACTGCGGTGTTTGAGAAATATGGGCTAACTTAGGGAACATACCCATATTACGTGTCCCGTTCAGGGGGGTAGAGGGCTTTTCAAAATACCAATGTTGGTAATTGGGCCGGGGGGAGGGTGTTAGGTTTTCGTCACGCAGTCAATCAGTCAATATCCTCTAGGGTAGCGGTCGGCAACACGTGGCCGCGGGTCGCATGCAGCCCGTGAAGTCCTATTTGCAGCCCGTGATTGTTTTGTAAATTAGTCATAAATATCTAAAATGTTATAGATTATACCTCTATATATAGAAAATATGAGATGAGTCCCGCCTTTACTGTATTTTGCCACCTTGCGACCCCTGCCTGCCATAAGGTTGCCGACCACTACTCTGGGGAAATCTCGTGCTTTTTCCAGCTTTATTCAAATATGGCGCGCAGCATTTAGCACTTATAAAAAACGTAAAAATGGATTACGTAATATGGGTACGTTCCCTTATAAAAGTAATTTAAGCCGTGCTTAACTTTAGTGCTTTGTTCCTTTCACATAATATTGACTCCACGTGAAAAGAACCCAAAATACGTCTAGGTACTGAGAACACTGAATCAGTAATCGACTTTATTCGTGATAATTTGCTTTTAAAATACAACTTAAGTACGAACACAAACTTATAAAATGCATATAACTATCACATTCAAACATACGACTACATGGTTTTTAAAAATTTTAACCCGGGTCTCCTGCACTAAAACATTACACAAAACACCTCCACAAAACATGCATTTTTTAATCTATGGTCCATTGTTCTACGAGCAGGTGACAGCTAAAATCGTTGTTTTGCGTATGTGTTTTGAGGGTGTTTTGTGTAATGTTTTAGTGCAGGAGACCCGGCTTTATACAAACACATACACATACATATGTCGAAGTGTAAGTGACCACACTTATAAAAAAATAAGAGTAAAATCTAATTCCGCGGGTTAGGCCGATCGAAGTTCTTTTTCATATTATTATTATTATAATAGCCAATGAAATAATAATGGAGAGAAAAATAAGTACCAGCCAAAATAACATTGAAACAAATGAAACACTACTTTCAATTAGCCAATTTAACGAAGAACATAGTACGTATTATGGTCATATGACCACTTCATAACAAGTTAAAAATGGCGCCAACTTGGCCTAAATTACGATTCGATTAAACTTACCTATACCTATTTAAAAAACATTAGCTTTTGCCCGCGGTACCGCTTGCATGACTAGGTTTAGTGGAAGTCTAAAAGACTTGACCAAACATAGCAAAGTTTCAACTGATTATAATACACGAATTCCAACATTAGGAACATACTAACATTATTAAAAAATGTATGAGGTCGCCAGCACATAGACCAGAGGCCAAACAGCCTCAACAGCTTTTCCTGGGTCTAGGTACAGGTAACTGCCCCATAGTGACTTTCATTTATTTATTTATTTATTCATTTACACAAGTAACTTAGAGACAAATCCAATTCGTTACAACGCAAAGCTAAGGTAGGCCAACATAAGTACTCTAAATGTGCATACCTCTATACATAGATTATCTTGAACTTTTTTTTATTATCTTGAAGTTTTACTAACATTTAAAGTAATTGAATAAGGAGCAAAATCTAAAAATCCGAAGGGAAAAATGTCAGTACAACATTAATAAATTTATACATCATTTTGGAATTTATAAGTTTCACATGGAATAAAAAGAAATGCGGAATCTAACGATAAAATTATTTTTTCTATAAAGCCAACACGAAACATCAATCAGTTTAGGAACGGTCGAGTGTACGGTAAGACGTAAGTGATTGCATGTATTATTAATAGAATTCATTACTCAACAGTTTTACAGTAGGTATGTAATCACAATTGCGCCAGTCATGCTGAATATTATATGTGATGGCAAGAACTATATGACATGTCATCATCATCTAGCCGGCGATAGAGGCACAAGCACATCAATATAATATACCCTAGATGCACAGTTCTTTGCAAATATCCTCCTAAAAAGTGGTCTCAGGAATAAAACTAAGAAAAAAATCGTAAGTTCTAATTAAATCAACACAAATATAACCCTATGCATGTGTTATAAAGTAGCTTTTTAAACGAAATGATCAAGCGTTCTTAAATTTGAATTTTGAAAATTAGAATTCTATGGGCGTCCGACTGCAGGCAAAAGAAGTGCTTAAGCACTTCTTTGCTGTCCCATTTTCCGACCGTCAACTGTGCATCTAGGTAAATAATATATCGATGCACAAGCATTTTAAAATAGTTTTTGAGTAAAAATGTCTTACCAATTTTAAGTAATTTATTGTCACCTTGGCCGTTTTATTAACTCGTTATGTATTCAAAATAAACATTCTTTCGGTATATTCAAAACATTCACACTTCGTATTTGACTGTTAATCATATTTATCAACAATATGAAAAGTGTATGAAAAAGTTTTGTAACACTAAAATCAATGCATATGCGATATGTTATAACAGAGTATATGTACCAGTGGTTTTTGTATGTGACAGAGCAGAAAAATAAAATTGAATGTGGCCAAAGTGCAATGTACGAAAATATACTCATAATATAACATAACCAAACTATTTACAGATGCGCTGTTGAGTTAATTGTTTGGCGCCATTTTACTTACATATTTTGCCAACAGCATGGTTTTTTCTAAATTTTAATGCAAATAGACGTTTAGTGGCTTTCTGTTCATCACCCAAAAACCAGATTAAGAACTACAGTACCTACGAATCTTATAATTAAGTACTCGTCAGTTTAATGTCATAATGTTTACTACACGAATTTATAAAGCCGTGTACATACTCATTGGACTGGCATGTACTAACAATTATTTAACAAGGTCAACGATGTTCCGTAACAGTAATCGATATTACTAAGTGAATCTACGCAATATCTATATGGCTAAACTAGGTTTCGCTAAACTAGGCAAACACCTCACCACGATCTTACAATAATGTCAAATCATAGTATAGGTATATAAACCGCAGCGGTATCGTGCAAAGGCCTACCCACGTTTCGGGCCGGACCGCGTATCTATCAACAATCTTTATCCAGTGGACGCTTTTATACATCATAATATATTTCACATTCGTGACACAAGCGCGTCAAACACCGAAATAAACACTTGATACTCAACAGTTTCCGTCACAATTTTAGCAAAAATATTTATACATCTTTCACATATACAAATTGACTTATATACGTTACGTTTATTCCGCTTTCGCGTGTTGCTGCAACTCTTTGCTCATGTGCAACTCTTTCAAACGCTGTCGGAGCTGCGCTTTCTTCAAGTTGGTCATTATTTGAGTGGATTGGTATAGCCATGAACCCTGAAAAGAACAATGATTAATGATCATCGGATTCATAACAACTTTTTTTATTATCCGAGCACGACAAATTTGAGTGGTAGAGCCACGCTGTAGACAGTAACGTCTACAGCACGAATGGGCCGGTTCGACCGGTTTGATACCACTGTCTCACAGAAAACCGATGCAAAGTGACAGCTGGCTGTTGCGTTTCATTCGGGGAGTGAGATTTCCGGCGGGCCATTACCTCTCCCTTTCTTCGCCTCTCATTGCTACTCCCTTTTCCCTCCCCTTCAATTCCCTCGTTTTAGGTTGGCAATGCACCCATGATTCTTTTTGTGTCTTGGACGTCTATGGGCGGTGGTGATGACCACTGACCCATCTGATACTTGCGTTTGCCAGTCTCTATAATAAAAGTAATAAAAAAACGACTACAAAATGACTACACTGCAGCTGAGGGTAACCGCAGTGCGGTACAACTAGCGACCACCGATAAGCAATAAGTTAATGGGTGGTTAGGAGACTCTTTTTCATCACTCCGAAGAAGAATGACACAAATTTAGGGGTTTGTGACGGGACAAGCGGATGACCAAGAAAGGCAGGACACGAGGGGGTGCCCCCATATCAAGCAATATTGGGGTCATGTCGCATGCCCCTCAGGAGGACTGGGTATAAGAGTACACTGTCTGGTCCAGGAATTCCATCTACACAAGGAGTGTGGGTTACCACAGCAGGTCTTTAACACGCTATTCGGGCGGATATATGGATATCTTAGCACCAGCAAGCAATGCTGCAATCGGGTAAAAAAAAATTGAAAACTCGACCTCTTGTTTAAAATACTAACACTTCTAAATTATTCACCCGCGCGGCAGTGCCACCCAACAAAATGAATATGAATTCCCAACTAAATGATAGATTCGTCATAATAATTTATGCAATAAAAATATTAATTATACATTCGCATAAGGTTAAATTTAAAATTAATATGTCGAATACAATGAAATTAAAATATACTAAAGCAGTATACTGTAGACTATAGATGATCAAGCAAAAAAATGTAACCTTCATAAAAAATATCTCAAAACAAAATCAGGAAGTCCGAAGCGCTCATTAACTATCAAACTTCCGATATTATGTTTTGAATGCTTATTATCTTTATTTTACAAACCCTGATTTTAACAAGTATGTACCAACCATTAACAAGGCCGACTGGTCATAATAAATGGTAGCCAGGGTTCATACATTGTTTTTAAACAATTAATTTATATTTTTAAACTCATTTGCAACACGTTGTTAACGTAAGTTAAACTAAAAATAATGATTATTACGTAGACATTTTTATATATGTATTTTATATATAAATAAAAAAAATATTATTACATATTTTATATTGGACCGGGAGGTCGTGCAAAGCAAATTTTCTAATTTAATTTGTCCTTGACTGGATCCGCCAGCGGGGGTTGACGTCAGGCATGCAACCGGTCGTAAAAACTTAGCCAAATCCTTTCTGCAGCATACTTGAAAAGTGTGTTGCGCAGACCCCACATTAAGGTGGGATAAGGACAAGTAGAAAGAAAGGTTTATATTAAGAAAATCTTAAAGATTTTTGAAATACGTTACTTCTTTTGAATTATTAAAGTTACTACTATACTATTGAAAAATGCGTTTATCTCAAACATGACAGATTTCACAGTCATATTGATATTAAAACTAGTAACAACTACCAATGACCAAAAATGTTAAAAGCTGCAACTACGTCACTTTCTCTTTTACTGATGTCATGATTTAAATGAATACAACACAAGTACTTGCAAAATAGAATACAGACAACAATGATATGAAAGTAAATTGTGTCAATGCATCTATCGCATTACGAAAATTTCATTGTGATAGAATAATACGGCGACCGGTTGCGACAATTTGTCATGTGATGAAATACCGTTCCGATACTAGTGTATTTATATCTACGGATAAATATAGTAATTATTTATAATCAAACATATTGATAGACAAGCACAGCTCAGTTGAGAAGGGTACGGACTACCGAAACGAGTGTGGGAGGTTCGAGACCAGCCCCAAAAAAAGAGTTGGAACCTCAGACTTTTCTATGTTAAATGTGTATTCATTACCATTGTGAAGGAAAACATGGTGAGGAAATTTTTCTGAGGATTTTATATCGAATTATTTCGGAAGTTCACATACCAACTCGCCTTAGGCCAACGTCGTAGAATAAGGCCTAACCTCTCATTAGTATAAGAGCCTCGTGTTCAGCAGTCGATCAGTAATAACATAACATAACATAACATAAGCTCACGCCTGTATCCCCTAAGGAGTAGGCAGAGGCGCATTAGCGAACTAGAACACCCACATTTCGCCGAGCTTAGTTCCGTCCCAGATGTGATAGGGGGCGAGCCTATCGCCATATCGGGTACAAATTCCAAACTTCGGGCTGATATCGAAAAATCAAATATCACTTTGCCCGACCCGGGGATCGAACCCGAGACCTCAGAACCGTATGGATAACAGATGGATCAGTAATATTAAATTCAATTGTTTATTCAGTAAATAGGCCGCTAGAGGCGCTTTTAAATCAATGAATCTATCAGTGTGTCAGGCAGGCTTATATTAATAATAGGGCTGATATTATTTTTATTATTATATTGGTAAACACGGCCATAACGTTATATTGTAAAAAGAATAGCCATGATTATCCTTCATATCTAATGGACACGATAACGTATAAATTGAAGATCCTTATCACATAGTCACGCACTAATTGGATATTTTTATATCAAATAAATAATGAATTCCGCTTCACAGAGGTAAGGGATTAGGGACTATTTAAAGTGGGAGGGTATTCATTTGTGTAACATTATTTTTATTTATGTTTTTGGAATTATAATTATTAAGAACTGCCTCGGTGGCGTAGTTGTAATTCGGTACGACTACCGTCCTGAGGTCTCGGGTTCGATCCCGGGTCGGCCAACGTGATATTGGATTTATCAATTTTATTGGATTCTGGAATTTGTCCCCATATGGCGATAGGCTCGCCTCCTATCACATCTGGGACGGAACTAAGCTCGGCGAAATGTGGGTGTTCTAGTTGGCTAATGCACCTCTGCCTACCCCTTCGGGGATACAGGCGTGAGCTTATGTTATGTTAAGGACTTAATTTTAGATCTCGGCTTTACCAACCTTACCCATGGGAGTTAGGAGTTATAATCCTTTAATAATTAGATTTTCTAAAAGACTTTGTAACAGATGCTTACTTTTTAAAATAAACCTATGTTTCAAACGGCTTTCTAGACTTAGTAGTTTTGGCTGTGTTTATAGTCAAAACAAATGATTTTATAATATAGGTTAGGTAAACAATACAAGTGGATTTGTTCTAGATTTAGTAACGTATCTGTTAAGAAAAAGCAGGCGCACTAAAAAGGCGAAATTTTGTGAATGGCTCTATAATACTGCCCATTGCCCTTATATAAATAATTTATAAAATATAATCGTTCTATAACATTTTGTTCTAACCCAGACACAGCATTTTGTGTAATTTATGCACATAAATTATTCCACACATCTTTTTGTACACAATTATCTTATTTTAAAACAATTGTAAAGCATAAAACAAAAGCTACTAAAATGTATTTTTAAGTGGTTTTCAAATTTAAAACCCGTAGTCAAATGAACAGACAAGACCAACCAAATGTCGGAAGTGGTCGGTGTTTTGACAGCCTCCGTAGCACAGCGGGCGAGTAGCCGGCTGTGAAATGTGGGGTCGCGGGCTCGATTCCCGCACCGAGATATATTTTAAGCATACACAAAGCCATTCCTATGCTAATTGCGACGATTTACAGGTCGCATTCCGATTTTAAAATCCCCATGCTTAATAATTGATAAAAAAATTTAGTCAATTTTTTATTTTCTGGCTTTACCATTACGCTTTAAATCGCCCTGTATGTGGAATTTTTATTGGTACCAACTTCATGAAACACCCGATATAAAGGCATGTTTATGATTTATTATAAGTCTTGACTCTTGGGGCATCCCGCAGCCCACCGCGATGAGTTGATGTTGAATTCAAATTGTTTATGTATATAAAAAAAATATGTCAGTTTGGTGCATCATTATCTTTATCTAGACACGTATCTACTGATAAGACCCAAACAAACAGCAATATAATGTGTTTTTAATTTTTATACACCAGATGAAAACCTGTCACAAGACCGTCAGTCCTACTACATAATTATTCCGTGGCAATGTAATTTATTTCCAATGTAATAATGCAATTTTCTAAGCGAAACCAATCCAAAAATTCAAAGCCAATTTTCTAATTGAATTTGCCCAGGACTGGATCCCTCAGAGGGAGTTGACGTCGGACAGGCAGCCTGTCGTAAAAACTTAGCCAAATCCATTCTCCAACATGGTTGAAAAAGTGAGTTGCGCCGACCCCACATTAAGGTGGGATAAGGGCAGGTAGAAAGAAAAAGTAATAATGGAAATAAAAACGGATATAAAGAAGATGTAGTTAGTTTTTTTTCGGACTTGTCGAAGTTCGCTCTCTAGATCTCAGCCTGTCTCACTAGTCCCAGGTGGACAACTCAACGGGAAAGGTGAGACAGACAGAATTTACTCATTTACATAACTAGTAATTCAGTTGTTAATTATTACATACATAGATACATAAGCTCACGCCTGTATCCCCGAAGGAGTAGGCAGAGGCGCACTAGCGAACTAGTACACCCACGTTTCGCCGAGCTTAGTTCCGTCCCAAATGTGATAGGGGGCGAGCCTATCGCCATATCGGGCACAAATTCCAGACTCCAGGCTGATATGGAAAAATCCAATATCACTTTGCCCGACCCGGGGATCGAACCCGAGACCTCAGAACCGTAGTCGTACCGAAATAGCACCACGCCACCGCGGCAGTCTCTTCAGTTATTTAATATTCTTTAGTTATTTTTTACTGTAACACGCATCGATAAAATATACTCGGTTCATGTATCAGTCTGTGATGGCGCACCAGTATGGTGATAAGATGCAGTGATAAATATTAAGCATTCTATAAATATTCCGTGCAAACAAACAATAGTCACATCACGGACATAAAAAAAGGTGGACGTAGCGCTATGAACATTGAAAGTGAAGCAGGGTTTTCGGCTCATTCGATCAATCAACACGTAATGGATTTTAAATTTTTATTTGGTCATGATTTTTATGATTTACTTATTATGTACCATTCCGGACTGAATGAATGAATGAAATACTGAATGGTACGGCCTGCCGAGACAAGTGTCGGAGGTTCGAGACCAACCCCTCTAGATAGAGCATAGATAGAGCATACACCTCCGACTTTTATATGTTAAGTGTATTTTCATTGTGAAATTGTGTTCATTGTGAATCGGTTGATATAACAGTGAAGGAAAACATCGTGAGGAAACCTGCATACCCGAGAATTTCTTCACAGGAATTTCGAAGGTATGTGAAGTCTACCAACCCGCATTAGGCCAGCGTTGTAGACTAAGGCCTAACCCCTCTCATTTGTAGAGGAGGCCCGTGCCCAGCAGTGGGACAGTAATATTACAGGGCTAATATTATTATTATTATATTATTACTTATTATGTAATTTGCGAATTGTCAGGGTAGTCAGTGTCTCTTTCCCTACATAGACTGCACGCCACTGCTTTGTCATTCTTTCACGCCGCAACGGAGCACAAGGGATAGTCATGTTTTTTTTACATACATTTATATCTTACATACATATATTAAACAACCTCATAGAAAACCCACGGGAAATAAATAACCTCGTAAATTCAGAACCATTAATGTATAGCAGAGAAAGATAAACGATAATAAATCTATACACTTAGAGTAATTACGTATAGAGATATAGTCTCATACAAAATTCCTTCGGAAATTGAAGCCAATAGCGGTTCAATGTGTGCATCGGCGGCGCGTAACTACTTGAGCCGACACACACATACGCGCGTGAATAGTGTTGCAAGTAAAAGACATTTTACCAACAAAATAGGGAAATCTAAAGTGTTCGAATAATGATACACTTGTTTTAATCTGAACTTAAAAAACCATTTGTACAGTTTTGAACCGACTTTAAATTATTTTAAATTAGAGGTTCTCAATTTATCTGTATAAACATAACTTTTTTATCAATTGTTCGATAGAGTTGTTTGTAATGTTTGCGTTCGCTTTGTATGGGTATGTATGTGTATGTATAATATTATTATTTATATTCTTTTATAGCGATATATCGCAATGATATTTAATATTATGAGTATATTGATACATTATATTTAACACTACCCTCATTTTTATTTTCTTCATATACATCCGCCTTGTCTTTTCTCTGCACCACCCAAAGGTTGACTGGTAGCGAATGCCGCTATCATTAAGTTCGTCTGAACATATTTGTGTATAAAGTGTTTGAAATAAAAAGGAGACGGAAACGCTTACATACAATCTTGGGCCTAGATTGTAAAAGGATGAAAGTGGTGTCAATAAGGATTAGTATATTAAGGGATCATTACTGAAAATTTGGCGACTTTTTGTAATCTGAGAACACAGTTATGAGCCCCATTTTGACTTAAATAAAAGTAAAGTTATGGAACAAACTATACGCAAACTGTTGTTTATAAGTACAAATCTTACCTATTTTAACTCATTCATATTAATCGATAAAGTAATCGATTCTATTTTGATAGTGTTCTTTACTTATTTTTCAGATATCTCATTTTCTAGATTGTAAATTGGGCTGATTTTTTAATATTTTGAAATAGGAAAAATTGTCAATTTTTTGGGCCATATCTCAACTCATTACATTTTGGCCCAAAGATCCCCGACTCCTTTTGGTTTTTATTTGTTGGTTAAAAAGATCAAAAACCAGAAAATCCTTTAGGTTTAATCATACCAAATGACATCAAAATCGGTACAGTGATATAACCGTGAAAACGCAAAAAACACTTTCCGATCCAGAGTACGCATAAAAGTTGAAAATTATTTTCTTTAACTCTTACATCACCAATTACTATCATCATAATCCCCATTTTGATATCAAACATAAGCCAGGCTGTGTAATTTGATTTTGCTGATTATTTATGTTAATAGCAAATTGTCAGGATAGGCAGTGTCTCTTTATCTATAAGGAGCGCACGCCACTGCACAAACAGAGCTATTATTGCAGAGTTGTTTAGTTTAATATGAATATAGATTTGCGTTTTAACTAGAGTATTCAGTACAGTTATTATTTAAAAATCATAATTCTACCTCGATTCTATTATAACCCGTCTAACGTCCAGGCAACTAGAGTTGCCCAAATAGTCAACGCATATCTTATTTGGCACGCGTATTTTATTGTGATAAGTGTTATTTGACATCAACCATCGATAAAAGGTGGCACTTTATTAGCTAATTGTCCTATTCATAGCAATAACAGACCAAAAATAAGAGATGGCGCTGACTATTTTGGCAACTCTAGTTGCCGGGATGTTTGACGGGATAGTAACGATAATTATTATTATCGTATAAAGTTACCAAACGAGACGAAGATCTTTGGGCCAAAATGTAATGAGTTGAGATATGGCTAAAAAAATTGTCAATTTTTTTCTATTTCAAAAGATAAAAATACTCCCCAATTCACAATTTAGAAAATGAGATATCTGAAAAATAAGTAAAGGACACTAAATAGAATCGATTACTTAATCGAGTAAGATGAATTAGTTAAAAAAAATCTTAAAATATATAATGCTAGATGCGGATGATTAATTCAAGTAAAAATAATTAAAAAGATTAGAACTAACATTTGCCCAGCAGTGGGATGATATGGGCTAATAAGATAAGAATAAATAACATAATAAACAGTTCTACAGAATAAAATAGTAACTGAATAGCTTGGCGGCATGCATTCAGACTTTAGCTGGTTCCCTGTGGAACAAAAAACTATGAATTGACATTTTAATAATAGTTTTCATTTGTTCGCCTCTGCCTAACCCTTCGGGGATATATGTGTGAGCTTATGTTATCTACATTAAAATATATCAATAGGTAAGATTTGTACTTATAAACATCAGTTGTTTGCGTATAGTTTATTCCATAACCTAACTTTTATTTAAGTCAAAGTGAGGCTTTCTTAACTCTGTTCTCAGATTACAAAAAATCGCCTAATTTTTAGTAATGATCTCATAATATACTATCTATTAATTGACACTGCTTTCATCCTTTTACAATCTAGGCCCAAGATTGTATGGAAGCATTTCCCTCTCCTTTCATTATTCCTAATAGTATTTAAAAAATGGGTAAATTGGTTGGCATTATTGGCAACATTCATTATGATTCATAACGTAAATGGCGTCTATCACTTTTACAATTTTATTTTTAGTTTTGATGAATGTTTTACTTAATATTAAAACATGTCAGCAATTAATTAATTGTGAAATGTTATCTTTATATTTCCTTGGTGCTTGTTCATTGTATTGTGACATCTTTTGATAGCGCAGTTCATCATAATATAATTAAATTTGTGGGAGCTCTTCATACTAAGACTTGACCTAGGACACTGACACGCCGTGCGGCGTTGGTTGCCTAAAACGACTCACCCGGAACGCCTTCACGCCGTAGCCGTGTACTGCGGTTCTATGTATAATATTTCTATGTCTATACATTGTTCTTCTTCCATCTGCCCTCATCCCATACCATTGTGGGGTCGGCTCTATAATAATTTTCAACGTATGTTGCAGAAAACGTTCGGCTTTAGTTTTTATAACCGGATGCCTACTTGACATTAACTCTGTCTCACCACTGTCTCACAGAAAACACATAAAGTGGCATCTTGCTGTCGCGTTTCGTTCGGTGAGTGAGATTTCCGGTGGCCCATTTAAATTCCCAATCCCTTTTCCCTCCCCTTCCTTTTCTTCTCTTTAGGTTGGCAACGCACCCATAACTCTTATTGTGTTTTGGTTGTTTATGGGCGGTGGAGATCACTTACGATCAGCTGACCCATCTGTTCGTTTGCCATCACTGCTATATAAAAAAATCCCTCTAGTGGAAATACTAACTACAGATAACTTATGATAATTAAAAAATCTCGACCATGACCCACATTTTATGACTAAAGAAACAGTCATGAATATGTATACACTATATACACAATAGAATTCTGCCAGTAATAAAAATGCCTTACATTATAGCACGGATGCCATCATCTAGAAATCTAGATAGAAATACTCGTTCCAAAGGTGTTAACCTACAGACGACGTTTAGACGGCCTTGAGCGTTTTACTTTCGATAAGTACATATATATTTTTAAATAAAATGAACGTTATGTTAAGCTCTATAACCGTTATAATTTATGAACATTATTTAAAATGCAAAAGGTATATTTCAGGCCTTGGTCCGTGATTTAGGAATAGTAAGTTCATTTCTTTTAACTCAAACTATGAAATTGGCTAATGCACAAAACTTTTTATAAAACCCTGGTAGCAGTACTAATGATGCTTTAAAATGTGTGCATTGGAGAAAAATAGTATCCTGCGTCCAAGGCCGACTTGCACCTCTATTACTAACCTACAATTAGTCCTAATCTCAAGTTAAATTAAAAAAGAGATATATGAATGACATGTAATTCATTACATGTAATTAATTAAACCACCATATATTATCTGTAATTAGATGTTGTACATTAAATGTAATTAATTACATGTACCTAATTCATATATTTATTTTTAAATTTAACATGAGGTTAGGACTAACTGTAGTTTAGTAATAATGGTGTAGCGGCCGGTCTCAATAAACGATCACAGTTTAAAGTGCAGATAGATCGCGATTATGAACCAATCAAATCAAGTCATTTGACGGAGTCCTGTAAAACCTGTGTTCTTATTGGCTAAGGGCGACTTGCACCACTATTACTAACCTACAGTTAGCCTTAACCTCAAGTTAAATTGAAATAGAAATATATGAAGGACATGTAATTCATTACATGTAATTAATTAAATTTCATCATTTATTATCTGTAATTGCATGTAGTACATTACATGTAATGAATTACGTGCCCTTCATATATTTCATTTTCAATTTAACTTGAGGTTAGGACTAACTGTAGGTTAGTAATAGTGGTGCAAGTCGCCCTAATTTTTGTAATCTATCTGCCCATTCGAACTGAGATTGTTTATTGAAACCGGGCGTAAGTCGCCCTAAATGTACATATTGTAAAATGAGGTATTTAACACATATGTATGTAAAGAGTGGGCGGGTCGTGGGGTCATTACGCTAATTCTCTCACACTTCCACCACAAAATTGGTAGTTTTGTGCTTCCACGCTATAATGACGCAACGTAAGACGTTACGTCACGTCGTGTAGGTGCTATCGTGCGTCATTTGGCAATTACCCCTAAGGGAACGTACCCATATTACGTTACCCTTTTTTTTACAATTTCTATACCCTCGCGACTACCCGTAGTATATGCCAATACCCCCCTCCCCCGCTAGTTGTCACGGAGTAATTTATAAATATAGTTTTAAATCATTTTTTGTTTTCCTAGAAGATATTGACTACGTGACGAAACATAACCCTTCCCCCGGGCCTGCGACCATTTGACCTGTATTTTGAAAAACCCCCTTCCCCCCTGAACAGGTCACGTAATATGGGTACGTTCCCTAACAACACATTAAGGCTTCTAACTCATTAACTATTGAGTATACATAAGGTCACGACTCGCATTTATTATACAAAGGGTAGGCAGGAGCAAACCTAGCGAACTAAAACGCCCACAATTCGCCTATGACCATATTCGTCGAGCCTATGACCATATCAGGCACAAATCCCAAATTCGTGCTGATTCTGAATAGAAAACCAATATCACCTTGTCTGACCGAAACTTCGGGATATCGAGGCAATTCAACTGTGCTTACCATCAGGTGTAGTATAGTCAGTTTGCCAGGCTAGGAAAAAATAATATTTTCTATTTTACAATATCACTTTGCCCGACCCGAGGATCGAACCCAAAACCTCAGGACGTTAGTCGTACCGCGCACGCAATACCACTTCGCCACCGAGGCAGATATTACATATTTTATTAATAGAGTTGTCGCCTGCTTGGTCTAGTGGTAGCATGGATGGGCTGTGGACTGGGAAGTCTTGGTTCGATTTCCAGGTAATTTTAAAAAATAATAAAATTAGAAAGCTAATTTTCTTCCACTACACCATCAAGGCAGACATTATTTTACCTACATACATAGACTCATGCCTGTATCCCCGAAGCAGTAGGCAGAAGCGAACTAGAGAACTAGATCACCCAAATGTGATAGGGGGCGAGCCTATAGCCATATCGGGCAGAAATTCCAGACTCCGGGCTGATACTGAAAAATTCAATATCACTGCCCGACCCGGGATCGAACCCGAGACCTCAGAATGGTAGTCATATTGTAATACCACTACGACACCAAGGCAGTCTATTATTACTTACATTATTTAATTAATAGAGTTACATAACATAACATAAGCTCACGCCTATATTCCCGAAGGGGTAGGCAGAGGCGCACTAGCGAACTAGAATACCCACATTTCGCCGAGCTTAGTTCCGTCCCAGATGTGATAGGGGGCGAGCCTATCGCCATATCGGGCGCAAATTCCAGATTCCGGGCTGATATGGAAAAATCCAATATCACTTTGCCCGACCCGGGGATCGAACCAGAGACCTCAGAACCGTAGTCGTACCGAAATACCACCACGCCACCGAGGCAGCATTAATAGAGTTATGCACAATAAAATGTAAAATCAACTTACCACCATTATCATGCAGTTCAACAGGATCGGGATTGAAAAGACTACAGATATAAACAATCCTTTGCTGTCGAAATACTGTTGCCTTGAAAATAGCGCCCAATTTCTTGCAGCAACCTCATTTATACTCTCCGAGAAATATACCAACAACACTAAAACAAAAAGTGCATGTGTTAAACATTAATATGATTGTTATGATATTACTCAATTACTAAATTAATGAAGTTCCCATTGTTGGAAGCAATTATCTAAAGTTCTAAACATAAAACTATTCTTGAGAATTTTTTTAATGTTTTTTTATACTCTGGTCGCCTCCTTGTTCTAGTGGCAGCATAAATAGCTGTTGACGGGGAGGTTGTGTGTTCGATTCCCAAGTCAGGCATAAGTAATTTTCTAATTTAATTTGCCCAGGACTGGATCCTCCAGGGGATACACGTCAGTCAGGCAGCCGGTCGTAAAAACTAAGCCAAATCCTCTCTGCAACATGCTTAAAAAAGTGTGTTGCGCCGACCCCACATTAAGGTGGGATAAGGGCAAGTAGAAAGAGAAAAAGAGTTTTTTAAAATCAAAATTCATAGTTGAGTACTTACACAATATCATGAATAGTATAACTTGAAAGTTTCCGTAATTTCTAGTGGAGAAACATGTAAACGTTACAATGATATGAAACGATAACAATGCAATGAGCCACGGGTCGCGCCATTCGATCTGTAAGAATAAGATAAAAATGCAATTCACCCATTCTTATCACAAAATAAGCATAATATTATGATTGATATAAAGACTAATGAGCTTAATAGCCTGGCACCTAATGTTTATCTTATTTTCGTATAAGTAAAGGCGACTATAATGCTTAATTGGCTAGGTACTTATTTTGAAATGTGCCATATTTTGGATGATTATTAGTTAAGTTTCCAATATTGTGTAATTTTTTAGAAGCACAATATGGGTCGTGAAATTGGCTAGAGCCAGTAAGAAAGAATTATATTTTATACGGATTCTATCATGATTTGTTTTTATTTTTAGGCCCGACGTCTGTCCGACCCGTGATCACGAAGGCTGCAAAGCTTTCGAAACGTTGGGCCTAAAAGTAAAAATATATTGTGCTAGAATAGTTTTATTTCATTCAATCATTGGATTTGGCAAATGTATGAACAGAGAGGGTTACCACCGCGTCTTATAGCAGTATTATTATAATCTTACTTGTACCGATTCCCACACAAAAAAACAAAGTAAGATTATAATAATACTACTATAAGACGGTGGTAACCCCCCAGAGCTGCAAGGACTATTTTATAATTTTGAGTCAGAACTATTGTTTATATGCCATGAATAAAACTGGCCAGCTAATTATGCAATGTTAATATTGTATGGTAATTGCTACATTACATAGTCAGTGTATGAATTTAAAGTGTGTTCCTTTGCTAAAATAAATTATAATTTCAAATCCAGTGATTTAGTTTTACATTATTGTTACTAATAGACACTGGCTGTTGCTGTTGATCCCATGATTCGGTTTTTCCCAGGATAAAAAGTAGACTACATCAGTCAGGGATAATATAGCTTTCTGAGTGTTAAATTATTTTCTTAATCAGTTCAGTAGTTCTAGAGATTATGTTCAACAATCAAATAAACTTTTTCACTTTATATTGTTTGTAAAAATAGATATATAAAAATAGAAATAGTGACAGGCGGCTCGGCCACTGGTGGCTGAGATGCTTATGTAACATAAATCTGCCGCCTCCAACGGGTTATACTACAAAATCTTTCTTTCTGGAAAATCATAGTCAGATCACTGTCATGGCAGCATAAGTAAGCAGAAAAAAAATGTAATAGTCTTTTTTTTCAATTCGAACAACATAATTAGTTGCGTAAGATTAGTAATGTGTGCCTAATATACATAACAAGCAACATGGTCTCTTGTCTAGACATTGTACTAAATTGTGCCTTAACTATAATTTCAAGAACCATGCCAATTATATAGATTATTGTGAGCTATATCAGAGGAGGTCCCCTTTCTTTCGGGGTCTCTTACCCCCTTTAGGCATGCAGCACCCACAAGGGGGCGTTATCGCCCACTTTGGGAAAGACTGGTCTAGCTAGTATACTATTTAGGAGAATATTCCGCCCATACACCCAAAACTGTAACTACTGTAAAACAGGATCAACAATGCACACATTTTGCAACACTCAGCAATGAAGCTTGGCAAGTCTCCCAGAATGCAAAATGTCTTTATCCTGCAACAAAATCAATCAAACCGAAAAATAGGGAGGAGTTGGAATTATAACTTTTCACTTCTGTCCATAAAAAAGCAGGAGACAAAGTAATGAATTAAGAGGCACCACCGGAGGTAAGGAATTAAGAGGTTCTATCATGTGAGCCATGGTACCATTTAAAAGCTTTTCCAATTTCCTGGAATCGTCCAGATGTCATAAGATTTGAACTCAGGGACTGACAGATACCCAGGCTAAGTACCTACTGCCACTAAATGGATTTGGTTGCTTTACTGATTATAATAATAACAATAGGACCCATACTTAAATCAGGAATTGACTGTCAATGCTTTTGTAACTAATACATAATAGTACATATGTACACCCACACCTGTATCCCCAAAGGGGTAGGCAAAGATGAACTAGAATACCCAAATTTCACCACACTAATTTCCGTCTTAGGTGTGATAGGAGCTGAGCCAATCAGGCTAAAATTTCAGACTCCAGGCTGATATCGACTAGAAAATACCAATATCAGTTTGCCCAACCCGGAGATCGAACCTGAGACTTCAGAATGGTAGTCATACTGGCATGCAATACAACTTCAAGGAAGTAAATAATAGATCCAAATAACATAACATAAGCTCACGCCTGTATCCCCGAAGGGGTAGGCAGACCTACACTAGTGAACTTGAACACCCACAAATCGCTAAATAAAATAGTTGTGAAAAATTTTTACAATAATAAGACAATGTGTACCAGACATCAAATTCCTTAAGTACAATTTTCTATGTATCTAATAAGATAATTTATATTTATGTGAAATATTGAATTACATCAAAAGTTAGTAGTAGCAGTAGGTAAAATGTGGCTAAAGGGTGGATACATTTTATTTCAGACGGTTGACGTAAGTATAGGGACCAAGTCGTGGAAAACCAACACGGATATAGATTTGTAAGTTAACAATTTTGGCTGTAATTAAATAAAATTTCCTTTTACTTATCGATTCGATCATGTTATTTATATGTACCCAGCACCTGAAGTCGGTACATAGTTACCTGCTGAATGTTGGACTATCTATAATTAGTTCAAGTATACTTACGCTGCGCAGGTATGAAATGAAATCCGATATTTGGTTGACTTCGACAAATTCTTCCATTATACCTTTGCTTAATTATAGTTTATGGATATAAAACAGCGAACTAATGACACAAACAAATCAAAAACACCGATACACCTACTCAATCTATGAAGTATCTGGAAGTATCAAACACAACTGACAGACAAGTGACAGCTTCAGGGTATCTAGACCGAGTTTTCAAAATTTCCCCACATCAGACAAAAAAATCTTCAAAATTATATAATAATCACAAACTACATACTCGCTCCCTATCACATCTGGGACGGAACTAAGCTCGGCAAAATGTGGGCGTACTAGTTCGCTAGTGCGCCTCTGCCTACCCCTTCGGGGATACAGGCGTGAGCTTATGTTAAAAAATAAAACAGTAATTAATAGAAAATTACTTTAGCAAATCTTGGCCAAACTTTAAGGACGTTTTAAGAATGGACCCGGAACACATCTAATACTCCTTGGACAAGGACCTTGGAGCAACGACGTTACAAGTAGAGGTGAGTGTTTAAACGAAAGCAGATAAAAAAGCGTGTTTTTTAAGAAATGGTAAAAAATTAACGTGAAAATTTAAAAGTGATTAATGACAAACATTGATAAATAGAAAAATAGAAGAATTACAATCTTAAAAAAAAAGGTCTCCAGGGAAGGTAGTGGATTTCAGCTTTGTATACATACAGCGTGGGCCTAAAATAATAAAGGTCGCAGGTAGTGGGGACAAGTTACTGGCTTTGAGCTTTTCATACATCGAGGGGGACCAAAAAGGTGGACCAAAAAGGTCGCCAGGCTTACTTTAATGAATGTGTTTATCAAGAGAATAAGCTATTCAGCAAATTAGCAATAAAATAAGTATCTTATTTTAAAAAGCATAACGTTTCAACTTGTTATCCATTTTAAGTAAGCCCACCTCTAGTTATAAGTAGGGACAGAGTACAGTCGATAGTTGTATCGATAGTCTTCATATTTGAAAGTTATTACTTTATAACGTCTATGCACAAAGTCGATTAATGGGTTTTCGAATTTTTACACCACTATAAAATTATAATCTGAAATCTCTTCTCTTCTTCAGACTCAGCTGTCACCTTGCTGTCAGTGTCAGGTTGTTCCATTCATTGCTGATTTCATTTTTACGGCGAGATTTTAATATTTGGATAAAGTTTACAATGAAAATTGATTTTGTATTTTAGTTTTAAGTATCGAAATCAAAAATATAGCCGTCATTGCTATAATTGTACAACTCGGACACAAGTTACAAGTGACATTATGTTTCAAAAGTGATTATTTTGTTTTTTGTTACCGTAGTCATTAGCCGGTGCTTAAAAAATGTTACCATTTATATCGAATACCGTAATATGGATACTGGCGACAGCATATGCAGTGATCGTTACAGAAGCTCAAGCTCATCGATCATACGATATAATAACAAGGGATAACAATGTGTATTGGGATGTTAGCGAATGTGCTTTGTACCACAAACTATGCTCGCATTTGGACGATAACTTTGCTCTCGTGTCATGCGCGCTAAATGCGTCGTATAATAAGACGCAGATCCCCTTTATTTGTCAACAGAAACTGTGGACACACCAAGTGGACCTCATTGATGACTCATTTCTTTTAAAGAAACTAAGAGAGCCTTGCAAGGAGGATTCGGTAATATCAAATTGTTTGGGACCCTCAGACAATGTTATTGACTGCATTTTGAAAAAGAAGCCAAGTGCTGTTGACAAAAACTGTTATAGAATGATAAACAAAATTGAATCTCTTTTATTTAATGATTGGCAAATAACATCAAATTTTATCATGAAATGTTACACTGATGTTAAGGATCATAATTGTGGTAGAATTACACCTGATCCTAAAAGTTTATCTCAGACAGAAACGTTGAAATGCTTGCAAAACTATGAGCAATCACTAAGTAATGATTGTCAAACTGAAATAACAGCATTAAACGAGATGAAGTACAGCACACTACAATTAGATAAGATTGTATTTGCTGCTTGCAATTTAGAGCAGAAGAATTTTTGTCCAGATGAAATTCCAGGATCTTGGTTGATGTACAAATGCCTATTGAGACACAAATATGAAAATGGTATGTATGAAATATTGACTTTATACACATCTAATATCACATACATTTATCTAAATCACCCTAAATTTAAAACTTATGTTTGTTTAGTATAATATTTATAATGTTATTCACTTCATAGGTATGAGGAAAAAATGTCAAGATCAATTATTCTATGATCAAAGAAACATAGCAATGAACTATAAAATGAGTAGAGGTTTGGTAAAATCCTGTAAAGAAGACATCAGAAAATATCATTGTAGAAAAGGAGTTGTGGATGACAAAGATGTGAGACTTGCACAAATTTTATTATGTTTAGAAAATATTTCAAGAAATGAAAGCACAAAAATTTCACCTGAATGTACAGCAGAAATTAATGATCACAGAAAAATGCTGATGGATGACTACAGGCTTTCTCCAGAACTTATGCAAAATTGTGCCAATGATATTACAACATTGTGTAAAGGTATTGAGGCTGGTGGCAAGACAATACATTGTTTGATGGAACATGCAAGGCCAAGAAGGAAGAAAGAAAAAAGGATAAGTATGTTGTGTCAAAAGTCTTTAGAAATTTTAGTACAAGAGGCAGACCCTGGTGAGGACTGGAGAGTTGACCCCATCTTACGAAAGGCATGCAAGCCTGTTGTAGACAGAGCTTGTAGAGAAATTGATGGTGGAAATGGTAGAGTCATGTCATGTCTAATGGAAAAGTTGGGAACTGATTTAATGACTGCAGACTGTGAAGTGGCACTACTCCAAATACAATATTTTGTATCTCGAGATTTCAAACTAGATCCTCAGCTATATAAAGCATGTAAATATGATGCAATAACTGTATGTAAAGCTAAACTCCAGTGGGCTGATGCAAATGAACAACAATCTGATAAAGATCCATCAGTATTCCCTTGTTTGTATAATTATGCTTATAGTTCTGAACCTAAACCCAAATTAAAACCTGCATGTGAACAACAGGTTAAAAGAGTCATGAGGCAAAGGGCTATTAGTGTGGATCTGTTACCAGAAATAGAAGATGCTTGCATTGATGATTTGGCTAATCTTTGTCTAGATACAACTGGCAAAGGAGAGGAAATATCATGCTTGCAAACTAAAATAAAAGACCTAACAGCTAAATGCAAGGAAATAGTCATGAACTTTACTGAAACACAAAGTGGTCATATAGAATTAAATGCAGTTGTAAATATAAACTGCAGAGTTCCTATAGAGAGGCTATGTTCTTCTGAACTCCAGAGTAAGAAAGATGAAGATGATATTATGGAATGTTTGATCACACATAAAAATGACCCAGATATCAAATCAAATCTAAAATGTAGAGCAGCAATTGAACATGAACAGATAATTGCATTGAAAAATTACAGATTTACAAGAAAATTTAAAAATGCATGCAAATCATATGTAGTTAGATTTTGTCCTAAAGCTCAGACCAAGGGTCAAGTTGTAGCATGTTTAAGTGAAATTGTAAGAAATGATACCATTACTCGGAGAAAGCATACCATTGTTAAAGAATGTCGTCAACAGTTAAGGAGTCAACTGTTTCAACAGAAGGAGAATATAGACTTAGACCCAGAATTAAAAGAGGCTTGTAAAAACGATCTAGACAAACACTGTTCTGCGATACCACATGGTGAGTCAGCTGCTTTAGAATGTTTACAGACAGCCAAAGTAAAATTAAGTGATGGTTGCAGAAAAGCATTATTTGTTGTAAGAAAACAAGAATTTACAGACAGTGCTATCGATTATCATTTGATGACAACTTGTAGTGACATGATAGACCTATATTGTCATAAAACTGAACCACCCAAAATATTTGATTGTTTGAAGGTAACACATTGTTTTAATCACAGAATATTAAATGTCTTATGTAATCATGTGTGTAATAATATGAGCAAACCTCAATTTTGCAGAGTCATCGCCAAGAAACCGACTTCGAAAAAAATTGCAAAGTTGTTGTAGTGAATCGGATGATTGAACAAAATACTGATTACAGATTTAATACGAATTTGATCAACGCCTGCAAAGTTGATATTAGTAAATTTTGTTCTGATGTTATAGGTACATATAAATATTTTTTTTCTGAATCTCCTTGTTTCCACAGTATTATTGATATATCATGTAATGGTATTTTTTTACAGCCAGTCAGCCCCAGGATGTTGAGCTTCAAGGAAAAGTATTATATTGCTTGAAAGAGAAGTTCAGAGAATCCAAATTGTCAAATACTTGCGAAAACGAACTAGCGAATATACTAAAAGAACAAGCTTTGAATTATAGATTGGATCCTCTCCTTGGAAAGTTATGTAAAGCCGAAATACAAACAATTTGCGCAGTGCAAGGAGACATTACTACTGCAGATGGAAAAGTATTTACATATTGTTTATTCAGTGTTGTGCACCTAATACCTACTTTAATTCTTAAACTTTAACCTGTTTACGTTGAAAAGGAAACTGAAAATAAAATATATTTATTTACAGGTTGAAGAATGCCTTAAAAACGCTCTCTTAAATCATAAGATCGTATCAGCAGAATGCGCGCGTGAGGTGGCTCAAATAATAGAGGAGGCTGAAGTTGATATTGAAGCTGATCCATTACTAGAACGCGCATGCGCTTTAGATTTATTAAAATATTGTAAAGATCTGGAACATGGTGCAGGAAGGCGTAAGTTTTTGCAATTCTGAAATGTGATAACATGTTGAGCATGGTCTATACACTTTTACCGATTTTAGCATTAACATTGTTGTTTTTACAGGTCTAAAATGTTTAAAAATAATTCTCAATGATAGTAACAGGAAATTGGAAACAGACTGTGAAAAGGCTTTATCAAGTAGACTAGAAATGTATAGGCATGTTGCAGCGGTAAGAATAATAAATATAATAATAAGACTCCCTTGGTTATGTACTTGTATTTCGGTACAACTCCCGCCCTTAGGTCTTGGGTTCGATCTTTTGGTGAGGCAGTGATATTGGATTTTATCAATATCAGCCTGGAGTCTGGCTTAGTCGGTAGATATGGTGATAGGTTCACCCCCTATCACATCTGGGATGGAACTAAGCTTAGTGAAATGTGAGTGTTCTAGTTCACTAGTGCGCCTCTGTCTACTCCTTTGACAATACAGGCGTGAGCTTATGTTTTAAAGAATAATAAATATTGATAGGTTTTGGTGTCCTGAAACCAGAGATAGAATATTATTATATAATTATTGCAATCTGTGGTATATCAGCATGGTGGCATTTACTAACATTACAGAGTTCATAGATGAAAAAATGATTACATGTTTGTGTGAGATTGGCACCTGATGTGTTTTCAAGCATTTTTTTTGTGAGTGGTAGAGCCACATGATAACACAGTTGTTTACAGCATGAATGGGTCGGCTTCGCTAGTTTGATACCACTGTGACAGAGAAAATCAACGTAAAGTAGCAGCTTTCTGTCGCCTTTCGGTCCGTGAGTGAGATTTCTGGTGGCCCATTTACCCCTCTTTCCCTCCATTCCCTACACATCAATAATTCTTTTTGTCTTCGGTGTCTATGGCCAGTGGCAGTAGTGGGTAGTCTATGCTTAAAAAAAAAAATTGGGATGATTTTTACAACTGGCAGCCTGCCTGACATCAACACCCTCTGTAGGGGATCCAGCTCCTGGCAAATCATGTAAGCAAAGCTGTTTTACCTTACCTGTGATCCTAACTAAGGATATCCCAGATCACAGCCTATATACACTGACACTAGATCAAAAATTTAATAAATATCTTTTTGTTTTCAGATGAATGTGATTGAGAATTTTGGTGATATGTATAATGAAATTTCTACATCTCCATCAAAGAAATACTTCTTAGTTGTAGGAATGTCTGTAATAGGCTTAATTTTTATATTTGGTTTATATTGTGGTCGCATGACTAAGAAGGCTATGTATGTTAAAAGGAAATAGTTTATCAATTAAATTAATAAAAATATTTTTGCGGTTTTATTTTATGTATACATTTTCCTTTAATTTTAACATTGTTGACCATGTAATTGACTCAGAAACAAAGATATTAAATCAAAGAATATTAGCATATGGCTGAACACAGGAACATATATCTATGTTAATTCAGTAGATTAAATCTGCACCAATGTTTATTGTTATCAATTATTCATATTCATGCTTTTACTTCTCAGATTAAGACTAGCAATACCCTTACTTATAAAAATATTTAAGCGCTGCATATCTTTAACCATAGGTTGTTCCTTTCAGTTTCAAACAATGTAATGCAAGGAAAAAAGTGACAGGCTATTCTTAGCAGAAAGTTGAGCGAAAATGTTTTTAAAAGTAAGGCCCGTAGTGTTCGATTTTCCATCATTTTAATTATAGTTGGGAATATATCTCAGTTCCTTTTCAAATTCACCATAAAAAATGTTACCCTAATGTATAGCTAAAGTGGTTCATCAAAATCCATTCCTTCTAATTCGTCAACTTCCTTCTTAACATTTATTTTCTCCTTCTTTGGCTCCACTTTTATATCACCTTTTATAAACTTTTGGCTTTCTTCAAAGTATTGGTTGGGGTGATTTATACCTAATCCAATATCAACATTATGAACTGTGTCGAAATATTTGCTGCAGGCTATTTGGAAGTGTCCTTTTTTTGTCAGATCTACCACTTCATGCACAGCTGAAAAAATATCAATCGTAGGATTAACAATCGGGTCATGTATAACATAGGTTCAATCAAGAATCAAGACTTATTAGTTTACAAATTACACCCAAATACTACAATGCAACTCAACATTTAATGTAGTCTTATATCCTATGAGGCAGCCTTATAGTCAAAATTGTATTATATAAATCAACATAAATAGCCTTTAAAGTTCAATAGTGTTCCCAGTTCCGGTATTCAAGGTTTGATGTTTAAAAACTACTTAACCTGTCAGAGGCGGCACATATATCTATATATATAAAAATGAAACCCGTTTTCCGTTGTCATCGCATCACGCGTGAACGGCTGGACCGATTTCGCTAATTCTTTTTTTAGAATATTCCTCGAAGTACGAGGATGGTTCTTACGGAGAGAAAAAAAATGAAAAATTGTCTGAAAAAGTCTAAAAACAACACTTTTCTGTACTCCCATACAATCGATTCGTAATAATACTTAAAAGTCAATTTGAACTTTAATACCATACCATAAAGTTCAAGTATTAGTGGAGAGGTTCCGGGAAGGCAAAACAATTGAGTGTCGTTAGTATCTACTGGTTCGATTTGAAAAATTCTTTTTGACGCTATGACCAATAGGAGCGGAGCAGAAATGAAAAATGTTTAAAGCCGGGGAAGTTGGTATCTCAGAAACTACTGGTTCGAATTGAAAAATTCTTTTAGTGTTGACCGACGGGTTGAATGATGGGGTGACTAAGGGATACCTGACGGGGTGACTGATGGGGTGACTGATGGGGTGACAGACGGGTTACAGACGGGGTGACAGACGGGTGACATGCGGGGTGACAGACGGGTCACAGCCGGGGTGACAGATGGGTGACAGGCTGGGTGACAGATGGGGTGACAGGCGGGGTGACCGACGGGGTGACAGACGGGTGACAGACTGGTAACAGACGGGTTGCCAGACGGGGTGACAGACGGGGTGACAGACGGAGTGACAGATGGGTGACAGGCGGGGTGACAGACGGGGCGACAGACGGGGTAACAGACAGGGTGACAGACGGGGTGACAGGCAGGGTGACAGACAGGGTTACTGATGGGGTGACAGAAGGGTGTCAGGCGGGGTGACAGGCAGGGTGACAGACAGGGTGAGTGATGGGGTGTCAGCCGATGTGACAGACGGATTACAGACGGGGTGACAGACGGGAAGACAGACGCGGTGACAGACGGGGTCACAGACGGGGTAACATACGGGGTGACAGACGGGGTGACAGACAGGGTGACTGATGGGGTGACTGACGGGGTGATAGACGGGTTACAGACGGGGTGACAAACGGGGTGACAGACAGGGTGACAGACGGGGTGACAGATGTGGTGACAGGCAGGGTGACTGTGTCAGGCGGGGTGACAGGCAGGGTGACAGACAGGGTGACAGGCAGGGTGACAGACAGGGTGAGTGATGGGGTGTCAGCCGATGTGACAGACGGATTACAGACGGGGTGACAGACGGGGTGACAGACGGGAAGACAGACGCGGTGACATACGGGGTCACAGACGGGGTAACATACGGGGTGACAGACGGGGTGACAGACAGGGTGACTGATGGGGTGACTGACGGGGTGATAGACGGGTGATAGACGGGTTACAGACGGGGTGACAGACAGGGTGACAGACGGGGTGACAGATGTGGTGACAGGCAGGGTGACTGATGGGGTGACTGACGGGGTGACAGACGGGTTACAGAAGGGGTGACAGACGGGTGACAGGCTGGGTGACATGCGGGGTGACAGACGGGTGACAGACGGGTTGACAGACAGGGTGACAGACGAGGTGACAGGCGGGGTGACAGACAGGGTGATTGACGGAACCGCACCGAAGTCACGTACTATCTCTCGAAGTTTAGCAAAACATATCATTACCTTTTTAGAATTATTGTGCTATAGGTGCCTACGACTCACTCTTTCAACCCTCTCTCTCATACGCAGACGAAGTTGCGCGGGTCAGCTAGTATATATATATATATATTACATAAGCATATGGGCCACCAGAGGCCGAATATTATTATAATTACACTTCAGAGTTTAATGTTTTGTTAGTTTTGCAGACAGCTGATAGCTAGCATGGTAATTTGTAATTCAAGTACATACTTCAAGAGCTCATTTTGTTACATGTAGGTAATAAAAAATTTAAAACTCACCATGTTGGTCAATGCCATATCCTAGTAGTTTATTCTTCAGAATACTTGAATCACAATGTCTATAAGGACATCCATGACAGTCACCTGGTCCAACTGGTGTATTTATTATTCTCAAGCAACTGAATGGAGAATAGTTTCTCTTACTTCCTTCTTTACCATAATTATACCTCACATTGTATGCATATTGCTTTTCAAATTTATCAAGCTCCATAATTCTGGTGAACTCTTCTCGCCAGAATCTTAAGGAATCTTCTAGAGTTACACCAATACCCTTAAGGAATAGGCCATATTGCAGTCTTCCACCATGTTTTAAGTGATGAGCCATTCTCAGTTGCTCATGTAGCTGCCTCATACATAGAGGAAAAGATTTGAGGGACAGAGAGTCCAAAGTTTCTATTGGGACTACAGATTTTGTGTCACTATAATCATTTCCGGAGTACGATTGGTGCAGCCCCTTCAGTAAACTGACCAATCTCTCATCTTGTTCTATTTCACCAAGATGTTGGGATGCTATTGCTAAACTCTGCCTCAAATGAGTTCTGTATAAAGCAGAAAGTACAGATATGAAATCTCTGTGTGGTATATATGCATAACCACCATTTAAGTACACCTTTCTGGTTTTAACCAGGTCTAGGACCTCATAAAATTTCACTTTGTAAAATTTCATGTTATCTATATTTTGATAAGGGACACACTCTCTTAAATAGTGAATAATCTCATTCTTTTCATCATCTGTTATGTTTGTATAACAAAGGTTATTAAGTTTGAAAAATACGTAGACAGCCTCACCTCTCATGACTGCAAATCTCATTTTAAAAAGTTCTAATTCTCTTGCTACATACCATCTCCGTAATTCTTCAGTTCTACAATACGCCAATCGGAGTATAAAATGAGCGATATGATCTTTACGACGCGCTTCTAAATCTGCAGGAGTTGCACCGCAACCAGATTTTTCACACAACCTCGCATAATACTTTAAACCTTGTGCTCTAAGTTCTCCTAAAACATATTCTGAATACTCGTCTGAATTTAATCTCAAGCCTTTTAAGGTTGTTGCAGTTGCTAAAGTTCGTAATAACGTAACCCTCTCCAAAGCCAACGTTTCGAATTCTTGAAGATTTATATCGCACGTCGGTGGTATCTTGTAAAATTGTAAATCGTGTGGATAAGTTTCTATAGAATTGCCACTTACGGGGGTTTTAATGGATTTCCTTTTCAGTTTGAAATCCATATTGTTTATTTATTACACAACATAGGAAAAATTAAATCAGAAAAGTGAAAAATATATAATGATTACCGACATACGATACGATAGTTTTCGCGCCTTTTGTTGACACTGACATTTATTTACATTCTTTTTAAATTTCCCCTTTCGGGAAGGCAAAGGGATCTAGCCCATACAGCCTCGTCTTATGTGCTTTTTTGTCTTTATTTCCTTATATCTAATTTCACCAGTGCAATGAAATCGGATGTGTTCGAATTCAAGACCCTGCTGGAGTTTTGGCGTCAGTTCCTTCCAGTTTGATGCTTTTTAGACGATTTTCTCGCAGCGCAGGAGTCCAACATGGTCGACACATCCACCCGACAAAAAGCATCCAAAATCACTTATTTCAAAGCTTCCACATACTGTCCATCTTCATTGATGTTTATTGCTTAGATACATATCACATTTAAACAACAAGTATGACTTTAGATTAGAATATGAAATTATTAAAACAAGCGACCACCCGCATTGACAGAATTCCCGCCAAAACTCCTATTCGCATTTTTTAAATTAATTCCACTGGGAATCAAATGTGTAAAGTCAAATGTGTACTAATATAAATTAATAGTTTCAAATATCTGCGTGTAAGGGAATAACATGACACGCAGGCTTTGCACGTTATTTCCGGTGACCCTTCTCCCCGTAACTCCCTCAGACCCTTTCAATCCCTTTTGCTTGTCAATCTGTCAAGTGGAGTATACTCAAGAAAATTAAAATCTGTTTCAATTTTAAAATACTTTTACTTGTCATGTGTTAAATTATGCTTGAACATATTCTGCACAACTGAGCGGACTTTTTAATTTCATTCATCGTTGAATTGATATTTAACTATGGGATCCAATAAGAAGCAATCGTCACTAGACGATTTAGTTGAATATACACAGCTTTTTAAGCCAGTGCCAACTGTTCTGCAAGGCACGGTGCTGCCTTTCTTGATAATATACCCAGTGGTATTCTATTCATGGATCGTGGTGTACGGTTTCGAGGATAATTTTGAAGCCGGATTCGTGACCGTGTCAGCTATTGCTGTTATACAAATTTTGATCTGTCTGTGTTGTTATTGGAGTGTTCACATTCAGTGTTTCCTCTCGTGTTCATCGGTAAGTGGGTTTCATTGATTAAATTATTCTACGCAAGCAAACAACAATAGAAGAGTCAACTATTTATTGCCACATAGTCAATGTGTTTATTCTGAAAACATGACTTGGTTTTAGGTTAAAGATCCAATTCAAGCTGAGATTGTGAAGGTTGTACCGACATCTAACAATGGATCTTCTGAAATTGTTAGGCTACACCACACAAAGGTATGAAAAGACACTTTAATAATATTACAAGAATTAACAGGAAGTAATCTTGTAAGTTGTATGAATAATACTTTTTCTACTTCCAGTCAACAAAGAAGGACAGTATTCATCCAGATGTGTGGTTTATATTCCAAAAGAGCAAGTATGTTTATGACTGGGATAAGAAAACATTCCACACAGTTGAGTTCCCAATCCATAAAACTTATGAGGAGTATATGGAATCCAAAGGGTTCTTAGATGATGAATCTTTGGATTTAGCAGAAAAGGAATATGGCAAAAATGAAATGACCATGGTAAGTCATAGTATTTTGATTATGACATGTTTATGAAAATGTTAAATTGCTAATTAAAAGGTTCATTAGAGGGTTATATGGGAAGGGTAGAACAGAAATAAAATTAAAATGTGAATTGGATTTTATATTATTGAATTTCAAGAAAATATACCTTGTAATTAAGAGGTACTTATTGTGAAGGAAAGCAATGACAAAATTACATTGCTGGGTATTCACATAGTATAGAATCTTTGTCATCAATTTAAGTTGTAATCACAAAATACCTAATAGAACTATGTACCATAGATATTGACTGGTTGTGATTTAAATTATTAACATAACATAAGCTCACACCTGTATCCCTGAAGGGGTAGGCACAGGCGCTCTAGCGAACTAGAACACCCAAATTTCGCCAAACATAGTTCGGTCCCAGATATGATAGGGGGCGAGCCTATCACCATATAGGACACAAACTTCTATTATAACTTTGTCATACAATAATATTTTCATCTAATCTACATCTGATTGATTTTTTGATATGCCCCTTAAACAAAGTGTTGCTTATCTAATGATACTATATATGTAACTATGAATGTTACACATATATTCTTGAATGGGTAGACAAAAAGTAGATAACTAGAATACTCACATTTCACCAAGCATATTTCCATCCCAGATGTGATAAGGGGTGAACTTCATTTAAATCAGGAACAGATTCTAGACTCCGGTCTAAGACTGAATAGAAAAACCCAATAGTATTTTACCTGATCCGGGTATTAAAACTGAGACCTCAGAATAGTAGTTATATAGAGCGTGCAACACAATTATGCCACCAAGACAGTATACATTTTAATACTTTATTGTGGTTTCAAGATACAAAATAAAAACTAATGAAATTAAATTGTAATTATTTGTGTTATAACCATTTGACAATTACATTTTATACCTTTGAATTTTTAACCTGTCAGAGGCGGCACATATGTACATATGTTACATAAGCATATGAGCCACCGGAGGCCGAACCACCCATGACTACTTAAGCAAGTTAATAGAAGTAAATTCTAGATAGTAAAAAAATCTGGCTATACTGAAATCACAGAAAATTAGTTAGTTGTTTGGTATTGAATATTAATTTATATTAATGTACTAGCTGACCCGCGCAACTTCGTCTGCGTATGAGAGAGAGGGTTGAAAGAGTGAGTCATAGGCACCCATAGCACAATAATTCTAAAAAGGTAATGATATGTTTTGCTAAACTTCGAGAGATAGTACGTGACTTCGGTGCGGTTCCGTCAATCACCCCGACTGTCACCCCGCCTGTCACCTCGTCTGTCACCCCGTCTGTCAACCCGTCTGTCACCCGTCTGTCACCCCGCCTGTCACCCAGCCTGTCACCCGTCTGTCACCCCGCCTGTCACCCAGCCTGTCACCCGTCTGTCACCCCGTCTGTAACCCGTCTGTCACCCCGTCAGTCACCCCATCTGTCACCCCGTCTGTCACCCTGTCTGTCACCCCGTTTGTCACCCCGTCTGTAACCCGTCTATCACCCCGTCAGTCACCCCATCAGTCACCCTGTCTGTCACCCCGTCTGTCACCCCGTCTGTTACCCCGTCTGTCACCCCGTCTGTCACCGCGTCTGTCTTTCCGTCTGTCACCCCGTCTGTAATCCGTCTGTCACATCGGCTGACACCCCATCACTCACCCTGTCTGTCACCCTGCCTGTCACCCCGCCTGACACCCGTCTGTCACCCCATCAGTCACCCTGTCTGTCACCCTGCCTGTCACCCCGTCTGTCACACTGTCTGTCACTCCGTCTGTCACCCCGTCTGTCACCCCGCCTGTCACCCATCTGTCACCCCGTCTGTCACCCCGTCTGTCACCCGTCTGTCACCCCGTCTGTCAACCTGTCTGTTACCCGTCTGTCACCCCGCCTGTCACCCGTCTGTCACCCCGTCGGTCACCCCATCTGTCACCCAGCCTGTCACCCATCTGTCACCCCGGCTGTCACCCGTCTGTCACCCCGCATGTCACCTGTCTGTCACCCCGTCAGTCACCCCATCAGTCACCCCGTCAGGTATCCCTTAGTCACCCAATCATTCAATCCGTCGGTCAACACTAAAAGAATTTTTCACATCGAACCAGTAGTTTCCGAGATATCAACTTCCCCGCTTTAAAACATTTTACATTTCTGCTCCGCTCCTATTGGTCATAGCGTGATGTTATATAGCTTCTAGCCATCCTCGATAAATGGGCTATCCAACACAAAAATAATTTTTCAATTCGAACCAGTAGTTTCTGAGATATCGCCTTCGCCGGTTTTAAACATTTTTCATTTCTGCTCCGCTCCTATTGGTCAAAGCGTGATGTTATATAGCCTATAGCCATCTTCGATAAATAGGCTATCCAACACAAAAAGAATTTTTCAATTCGAACCAGTAGTTTCTGAGATACCAACTTCCCCGGCTTTAAACATTTTTCATTTCTGCTCCGCTCCTATTGGTCATAGCGTGATGTTATATAGCCTATAGCCACCGTCGATAATTGGGCTATCCAACACAAAAATAATTTTTCAAATCGAACCAGTAGATACTAACGACACTCAATTGTTTTGCCTTCCCGGAACCTCTCCACTAATACTTGAACTTTATGGTATGGTATTAAAGTTCAAATTGACTTTTAAGTATTATTACGAATCGATTGTATGGGAGTACAGAAAAGTGTTGTTTTTAGACTTTTTCAGACAATTTTTCATTTTTTTCTCTCCGTAAGAACCATCCTCGTACTTCGATGAGTATTCTAAAAAAAGAATTAGCGAAATCGGTCCAGCCGTTCACGCGTGATGCCGTGACAACGGAAAACGGGTTTCATTTTAATATATATAGATATATTAAAATCTAATATATGTATATTAGATTTTTAGAATTTCAGATTTCCAAAGAAATCTTTGGGGGAGGCCTATGTGCAGCAGTAGACATCCTGTGGCTGATGATGATCATGATATATTAATATTAGAGGAGGCTCGGGCCCAGCAATGAGCCAGTAATATTACATGGCCAATATTATTATTATTAAGTAACAATTGGACCGTGTTGTGCAGAAATGATCCATCACACAAAAATACCAAATAAACAATTGTTAACACAAATATGGCCTACTAATGTCATGATGGCATAGTTGGCAAAAAAAAACTTTTTGTGAGTTGATTCATTTCTGCACAACACGGTCCAATTGTATGTATATTTATTTACAGGTTGTTCCTGAGTTTATGGAACTTTTCAAAGAAAGAGCTACGGCACCGTTTTTTGTGTTTCAAGTATTTTGTGTGGCTCTCTGGTGTTTGGATAAATATTGGTACTACTCAATATTTACACTCTTCATGCTTGTAATGTTTGAGTGTACTTTAGTGCAGCAACAACTAAGAAATATGGCTGAGATAAGGAAAATGGGCAACAAACCCTACAACATCAATGTGTATAGGAACAGAAGATGGCGTCAAATCATGAGCGATCAGCTATTACCAGGTGACATTGTCTCCCTCATAAGATCTGTCAATGAAAATTTAGTTCCATGTGATATTGTACTACTTAGGGGTTCATGTATAGTAGATGAATCAATGTTAACTGGTGAAAGTGTGCCACAAATGAAAGAAGCTTTGGAAAGTGAAAAGAATCTCAAACAGAACCTAGATCCTGAGGCAGATGGTAAGCTACACATGCTGTTTGGTGGCACTAAAATAGTTCAACATTCATCTCCAAGCAAAAATGTCACCTCAGCACTCAAGTCTCCTGATAATGGTTGTATTGGGTATGTTATACGCAATGGTTTTAATACGTCACAAGGCAAACTATTAAGAACTATACTGTTCGGAGTGAAAAGAGTTACAGCAAACAATCTGGAGACATTTGGGTTTATCATGTTCCTGTTGATTTTCGCCATTGCAGCCGCTGCTTACGTATGGATTAAGGGTTGCGAGGATCCAGAAAGAAACAGATATAAGCTCTTCTTGGAGTGTACTTTGATTCTTACATCTGTGGTGCCACCGGAATTACCGATCGAATTGTCTTTAGCTGTAAACACTTCATTATTATCATTATCTAAATTAGCCGTGTTTTGTACGGAACCATTTAGAATACCATTTGCTGGGAAAGTCGAAATTTGTTGTTTCGACAAAACTGGCACATTGACTAGTGACAACTTGGTGGTAGAAGGCGTGGCTGGAATTGGAGATCATAAAGATGCCACTGTGGTTCCATTGTCGCAAGCTCCTATGGAGACTGTACAGGTGTTGGCATCTTGCCATGCTCTCGTTCAGCTTGATGACGGAGTAGTGGGGGATCCTTTAGAAAAAGCGACATTAAAAGCTGCGGAGTGGAATTTAACCAAAGGGGATGCTGTTGTACCAAAGAAAGGTAAATCGCCTGGCCTGAAAATCGTTCATAGAAACCACTTTTCTAGTGCCCTCAAAAGAATGTCGGTGATTGCCGGTTATCAGGTGAACGAGCGAGGTTTCATGGAGACGTATTATATTAGCAGTGTTAAAGGCGCACCCGAAACCATAAAATCAATGCTCAAAGAAGTTCCTAGTCATTATGATCATGTTTATTTAACGTTATCTAGAAGAGGTGCAAGGGTTTTGGCGCTAGGTTATAGACAATTAGGAAAATTAACATCGCAACAAATTAGGGACTTTTCACGAGAGGATGTAGAGTCACATCTGACGTTCGCCGGATTTGTAATCATTTCTTGTCCATTGAAGAGTGATTCCAAGAAGGCTATAGCAGAAATTGTCCACGCATCACATTCCGTGGTCATGATTACGGGTGACAACCCGTTGACAGCGTGTCACGTGGCTAAAGAACTACAGTTTACTCAAAAGGGAGAGGTTCTTATTTTATCAGAAAACGAGGGTACTTGGGGATGGAAATCCATTGACGAAGAAGTCGATCTTCCAGTACAACCCTTCAAAACTTCCAAACAATTGACCTCCAAGTTTGACTTGTGCGTTACGGGTGAAGGATTGGCGTATCTCAACGAGTTTCACCGGAAATTTTTATTGGAACTAATGCCCCATATAAAAGTGTTCGCTAGATTTGCCCCCAAACAGAAAGAATTTGTCATTGTCACATTGAAGTACTTGGGATACACGACGCTTATGTGTGGCGATGGTACAAACGATGTTGGGGCATTGAAGCATGCTGATGTAAGTAACTAAGTATACACTTTTTTAATTCATATTGGGAAAAAATTAAATTAAAATGTGTTAAAAATTTTAAGGCGTAGTCGCCTTTCTGACAACAATCCCTTGACCTCACTTATTGGTATTGGTATTGGTTGTGGGCTCCTTTTTCCGCACTTAGTTCATTTAAGAATCGAACCATTGTGCGTGTCTTTAATGCCAGCTAGAGATCTAGCCAGCCTAGCTCCGACCAGAAGCGCAGGATCCTCCTGGTGTCTCCACAGGCCTCACTTATGTATAACGTTAGTATTTTGAATAACATCAAATATTTTGCGTATACTGCAATTATAAGACCTACACATATTCTTGTCGACCACCATCGGTATCAGAAAATTGCAGCATTATGTTTTCCGACGAGCGTATAATTTCTATGTAATGTCTATCTTTTTTTTAACAACTTCTAAAACCTTTTTAAAATTGCAGGTAGGTGTAGCCATATTAGCGAACGCGCCGGAACGTCCCCGCGAGAAGGTGCGAGAGGAGCGCCCTCCCGCAGAGACATTGCGCCGCCCGCGTGACCCTCGTGACCTGCGTGAGTCACGTGACCCGCGTGATGCACGTGACTCACGAGATCCCCGCACTGAGCGGCTGCGGCGCGCCATCAGGGAGCTGGAGGAAGAGGAGCCGCCGCAACTGGTGAGGTTGGGAGACGCAAGCGTCGCTGCACCATTTACAAGTCGCCTTTCCAGTATACTTTGCAGTGAGTTTACATCGTTTTGTTTTTTCCATAGTAGCTTATAGATAGTTTTTCTTCATTAGAATGAAAATATGTAGATTCATTATTATTAGTGTCTAATTTTTTAAACTAAACAACCATATTTAACTTAAAATATGGGCTCGTTACGAAAGCACATAGAATATTTTATTATGGAGTATTTAATTTTGTTGTAGTTTTGGTATATATATTTTTCTTATATTTTCATTAAAAGAAAATTAATGTATATTTTATACATTATTATTTACGTATTGCTTTAATTTTGTGTTCACTTTAAAGATCACATTTTACCGCTCTTTGTATCAGTGTGCACCATGAGACCATACATTAAGGTGTTAAGAAACCGAAATATGTGTATGCTTCTGTCGCCAGTATGCCACATCATCAAGCAAGGCCGCTGCACCCTGGTGACAACGCTGCAGATGTTCAAGATCCTCGCTCTGAACGCACTCATCCTGGCGTACAGTCAGTCGGTTCTATACCTGGATGGGATCAAATTCAGCGACACACAGGCCACATTGCAGAGCTTACTGCTTGCGTCGTGTTTCTTATTCATTTCCAGATCGAAGGTTGGTTTAAAAATATTAATCAGTAAAGACCACTTGTAGCTCTGCGATAAATCTCTTTTTATCCCAAATCTTGATTTAAAGATAGGAGTGAGCTGTAGCATAAATCGAGATAAGGTGTAATTCTAGTTTATTAATAGCGCTGCAAGTCGCCCTAAATCTTAGTGTCCAAAGTATAAATTAAGGCGTGTCTCCTGCTATTTTTTTCTTGAAACAGTACATAAAAACACCTACTTTAAACTGTGTTTCGCTACACATTTTTGACTATAGCCCATTGTCCCATGAGTAGGACACGTGTCGCTACAAAAACATTGTTTCGTGTAGGTATTAATTATTGTGTAGTGTTTTGAGAAAACAGCTGGAGACGTGCCTATACTTTTCACATCTTTAAAAGGAGGATAATTTTCATTTTCTCCATTTTGTTCAGTTCGTAGTAATTTCGGCAAGTGGCGCTGGCAGAAACAGGTAATAATAACGTATAACTACATCTTTTTTTATTGATTTCCAGCCATTGAAGCAGTTGTCCAAAGAGCGTCCGTTGCCGAATATTTTCAACGTGTACACGATCATGACTGTGTTGACGCAGTTCGCGGTGCATTTCCTCTGTCTCATATACTTGGTGAACGAAGCCACGGCACGATCACCTGGACGGTAAGACATAATTGGGTAGATGACTAATTTTGATTTTATACACATACTAGCTGACCCGCGCAACTTCGTCTGCGTAGGAGAGAGAGGGTTGAAAGAATGAGTTGTAGGCACCTATAATCCAATAATTCTAAAGGAGGTAATGAGATGATCTACTTTGGTCCATTTTCGTCAGTCACCCCGTCAGTCACCCAGTCAGTACCCTCGTCAGTTACCCCGTCCATCACCCCGTCAGTTACCCCGTCAGTCACCCCGTCCATCACCCCGTCGGTCACCCCGACAGTCACCCTGTCGGTCAACCCGTCGGTCACCCCATCTATCTGCTCGATTGTCACCCCGTCTGTCACCCGTCTGTCACCCAGTCTGTCACCCCGTCTGTCACCCGTGTGTCACCCGTGTGTTACCCGTCGGTCACCCTGTATGTCACCCATCTGTCACCCATCTGTCACCCAGTCTGTCACCTGTCTGTCACCCGTCTGTCACCCAGTCGGTCACCCCATCTGTCTGCTCCATTGTCACCCAGTCTGTGAAATCTAATATCTGGAAAAACTTTTTTCACGCACCGGCGCCATCTACTTAAAATATTGGTTTGTAGTACATGATATGTATCAGAGATGGCGCTGTATGTGAAAAAAGATTTTCCCGCTTTTCTCTTGAAATTTTTCCTGAATTTTCTTTGCTATAAACCTCACGGAGCCCGAGACCTTTCCAACGAATGCAAAACCATGGAAATCGGTTCGTGCGTTCTGGAGTTATAGCGTCAGGAAGGAAAACCCGACTTATTTTTATATAGTAGATTTATATGTAATAGCAAATAAAACAAAAAAGAAACCCTTTTGTAAAAACTGCATCGAAATTGGTTGAAATATGAGGCAATTTTTCAACGAATTTCGATGCAGTTTTTACAGAGGGGTTTATTTTTGTTTTATTTGCCATTACATATAAAATCCGTATAAATAAGTTTTATTTAAATAATTATATTTGACAGATAGTAAGTCCCTCATAGTTCCTGATACCTATGCTACAGGTTCAACCCAGTGTGGGGTCCAGGACTCAGGACTATGTGTGTGACTGTTGGGTGTATTTAATTATTATTTATTTATACGAAATGCCATTTACTCGTTGAATTTGGTATGCATTCGAATTTAGTGACTAAGATCTCATTAAGAATCAATTATTAAATTATAAAAAATAAGAAGTAACTGATTTTAACAGTTTAATTTTTAGTGCAATTTTACACTTGAGTCTGTTATGTATCCCTAACGCCGCGTCTCCTGCACATGTTTTTTTCTAAACAAAACTCTATAAACACATATGCAAAACAATTATTTTTGCTTTCACCTGTTCACAGAACAATGGACCATAGATAAAAATACATGTTTTGTGTTATATTTTAGTGCAGGAGACCTGGCTTTAGTCATTATTTCTTGTGAATAGTTAGAATTTGAACAAAGTAAAAGTATTTTACAAAAAGGATTTTGATTTGTACTCGACTGCTTGACAAAATTTGATCTACTAGTTGCATGTCTGATTACATATTTGGTCTATAAGCGTGAATAAAATATTTTATTTCCAGAGAAACAAAACCAAAATTGGACATGGATCTTGCTGAGGACGAGGAGCGTGTGTTCGAAGCGGACCTGTTGAACAGCACCGTGTATATTATATCTATGGCGCTACAGATATCAACTTTCGCCATTAATTATAGGGTATGTACGATTACATTCGGATAACTAACACACCAAAGACGTAACTGTCTACAGCATGCATGGGCCGGCTCGACTGATTCGATACCACTGTCTCACAGAAAACCGAAGTAAAGTGGCAACTCCCTGTCGCGTTTCGTTCGGTGCGTTAGATGTCCGGTGCCCCAATTCCCCCTACCTTGTCAAATCCTTATTCCCTCCACTTCCATTCCCTCCTTTTAGGTTGGCAGCGCTCCCATGATTTTCTTATCTTTGGTGTCTATGGGCGCTGGAGATCTTTACCATCAGGTGACCCATCTGCTTGTTTGCCAGTCTCTGCTATAAAAAAAAAATGCAGACCTCTTCACAGTTGCAGGACGGTTCCCATCGAAGCCTACGAGTTTCTCATCTAAAGAGACCCGGGACTGTCTCTTAAAGTGCTGAAAAGGGCCACCGCGGGGTTTTTAGTCTGTATTTCCAGGTAGAGGGTACATAGTGTTAGGGTCTCGGCCCACTGAGATTATGTCAAAGTGCTGACAGGACCGTGGCGAAAACTGGGGGTGAGCTATGTTCAGCAGTGGCTATGACATCTTTTGGCTGATAATGATTATGAACAACATTCTTTATTATAAGAAAATCTGATAAAGTAAAAAAAATACTGATGATGAAATCACCATGCAGACGCCTTTAACCCCCATGCCATCACAGATGAGCAAAGAAAAGACTCCTCTGATGACCGGGGGGTCAGTCAGGGGTAGTGTTTACGTAATCCTTGAATGGCCCTTAGGACAACAGGACATACAATCATCAGTATATTACTTACCTAGATGCACGGTTGACGCTCGGAAAATGGGACAGTAAAGAAGTGCTTAAGCACTCATTTTGCCTACAGTCGGACGTCGATAGAATTCTAAATTTCAAAATTTAAATTAAAGAACGCTTGCTCATTTCGTTTAAAAACCTACTTTATAACAGGTGCTTAGGGTTATATTTGTGTTGATTTAATTACAACTTGTGATCGTTTTCTTTGTTTTATTTCTGAGACCACTTTTTAGGAGGATATTTGCAAAGAACTGTGCATCTAGGGTATAATATATTGATGCATACAATGGTTAATTATTGTGATATTTTTCGTACAGGGTGAACCTTTTATGGAAGGCCTGCGAGACAATAAGCCTCTACTGTATAGTATAGTTGTGTCAGGCGGCACTGTACTCGCTCTAGCCGCCGGAATATTCCCAGAACTCTCTAGCAAATTCGAAATAGTGTATTTCCCACCGGATGTGAGTATTGCATTATTTCATTTATGAATTGATATCTATATACTAGTGGCGACGGGTGAAAATTTTCAAAAGAGAAGCTGATGCTCCATTTTCTTCTAAATAATATCTATTTGTGAAGCTTACAATTTGACAAAGGTAAGCTGTTAGGAATCGTGTTGTATGGACCCTTCGCTATTGCTATATACACAAACTCATGCCCGAAGAGGTAGGGAGAGTATAACTAACGAACTAGAACATCCACATCTTGTCGAGCTTATTTCCGTCCCAAATATGATACAGGCAAACTATTTTGAAAATTTGATAGTCATGATTTATGTAAATAGCAAATTATCAGGCTAGACAGTATCTTTTTGTCTATATGGAGTGCACGCCACTGTTGTTATGTATAATGTAACACATATATTATCCAGCGTATACACCAAACCAACGACCGTTCGCGAATGTATGCCTATCGCATTCACACAACAGATAAAGTTTGTCTGTATGAACACAACAGGCATAAATTCGCGAGCGTTCGTTCGGTTGGTGTGTACGCGGCATTACGTAAATAATTTTCTCTTTTTTTCCAGTATCGTGTGATATTAGTACAAGTTCTTATAGCAGACATGGTTTTCGCTTACCTCGTGGATCGGCTCTGCCTGATATTATTCGGCGAGGGCCGACTGTGTAGAGCGTAGCGACCAAACTGGAGTCTTACCACGTTCCATATATAATGTATTGTTATTATAGGTAGATAATATATTTTGTAAATAAAGAAAAATCGGTTCTCAGATGGAGACGTCGTGAGCATGAACGTTATGTAACGCTCAAATAATTTATGTGCATTTAAGTATGGTGAATAAATGTGTCTATGATATTTATGAGATCTGTGTACGTTTATTTAATAAGTGTGACGGTGTATGTGGTTTTGTTTGTAACATAACAAGTAGGCTGACTCGACCGCTTCGATACCACTGCTTGATGGCGGGTATACACCAACTAAACGAAGGCGAAAGAACGTTCGCGAAGGGCCATCGGCGATGGAGACCGAACGTTCTCGATCATGCGCAAATCTTCACTGTCGCATTCACACAAACAAACATTGGCAACCGAATGGCCCTTCGCGAACGTTCTTTCGCCTTCGTTCGGTTGGTGTTTATCCGCCATGAAAGAAACCGACGTAAAGTGGCAGTTCGTTGTTGCGGTTCACTCGGTGATTAATTTATTTTCATTATGATTGTCAACACACATCAATATTTTGTTGGTGCATGAGCGATGGAATCCTATAATGAAATAATCGAATCGTAATTTTCACCTTAAAAACAAAACAAAAAAAAAATCAAGTAAGTCAATACCTTTATTTTCTAACACCCTTCGAGCTACACTATGTCAGTATAATTATTCATTTCGCGGTAAAACAGGTCACGATGACTCACGATGTCACAACTCGCAGCGATTCAGTGTTTCAATCCACCGTAGCCGTAGGCACTGAGACCATGTCCAGCATGGCCGAGATCGAGTCCGTGACCGAGTCCAGCGTGGCCTAGACCAAGTCCTGCATGATCGAGTCCTGCGTGACCCAGTCCCGCATGACCGTGTCCTGCATATCCGAGTCCAGCATGGCCGAGGCCGAACCCTCCGTGGCCGAGTCCTGCATGACCGAAGCCTGCGTGTCCAAGTCCAGCATGGCCAAGACTTAGGCCGAGATCAGCGTGTCCGAGTCCCGTATGGCCCATTCCTGCGTGACCCCAACCGAGTCCAGCATGTCCGAGTCCTGCGTGGCCGTGGCCTGCGTGTCCGAGTCCTGCGTGGCCGAGGCCTGCGTGGCCGAGGCCTGCGTGTTCGAATCCTGCGTGGCCGAGACCCGCATGGCCAAGTCCTGCGTGACCGAGACCCGCATGTCCGAGACCTCCAAGACCGTGGTCATGATGGCCCAGACCGTGTCCATGCATTAGTCCGTGGGCTCCATATCCAGCAAGACTCCCGAGAGGCACGGCGCCGACTGGAGCGACGAGGGCTGACGCGCCGTGGGTCACGTGCTTATGTGATACTGGATGGGTTACGTGGTGCGGATGGGCCGCCGGTCCCATACGTTTGACTACCGCGTTGAAGCCCGAGACGGGGTCGGCAGAGTAGTCGACCACTCTGAGAGTACCGTCGGGCTCGGTGAGAGAGTACGAGCCTTTCACAACTCCGCCGTCGCGGGATTCGGTTTGCGCCTTATTGTCCCCGGTGTGAGGGTCATTTACTGCGTAGTTGAAGCCATAGCGAGGAATGGACTGAAAATAATTACAATACACATGTAAAACGTACGTAGGTAGGTTTTATAATATGTCGTAATTTTTAATAAATCGTTTAAACAAGTTTAATAAGAGGCATATTCTCTGATTTATTAGGTTTTCCTTCATGGTCATACAAAATTTATACATCAATAGGTCTCATACAAAATATATTGACGACGACAATGCAAAGCGCATAAAATAATTTTGATGTAGGTGAATTCAAAATTGAATTATTTTATCTTAGAACTCACCACACTATCGACTGCAGTAACGAGCGAAGCCCCGTGGACGTCAGAAGGCGCAGCCGCTGCAACTCCCAGCAGGGAAAGAACCTACGAATGTCACACACATTAACTCTTACACATTCTAAAGGTATAATCCTAAGTATCACATGTAGGTTCGTGTGTAATCGACTCTTACCGCAATATAACTGAACATTTTCACAGGTGGGTTCAGTAAAAAACAATATGAGTTGTCCAAGCAACTGCTATAACCGTGTGTCGTACTGAAACTCGGTAGAACTGTTTTATACTTTTCCTCCTCGTATGTAATAATCCTTCCAACCGCCACGCTCATTGGGTATTCGCATTACTTCGTAACGTGTCCTAAAAGCGTCTTTAATTGGTTAATAGTGAGACCGAAACAGTAATTTCAACAGATTCCTGTTTATTAGAATTTAAGTGGATGTTATGTTTCAATTGTCAGTTTTTCGCAAATAGTAATTTTGTCAGCAATTAATACTTGTTAGGCTACTATTTTTAATCTCCGGTTGCGATAAATTACGCGGGACATAGTAATTACAGCGTATTATTACATTTACAATAACATCATTATAAATACAAATAATAAATAAATACACCCAACAGTCACACACATAGTCCTGACCCCACACTAGGTGTAACCTGTATCGTGGGTATCAGAAACTACAAGAGACTTTCGGTCTCACAACACCCAGGCCCGAAACAAATATCTATGGGCTACACAGACATTTGTCTCGGTGTTAATCGAACCCGCGACCTCACGTTTCACAGCCGGCTACTCGCCCACTGCCCCACGGAGGCAATCAATTAAAAATCTGTAAAGGATCAGTCGGGTCGCGCACTACCGTGGAATTAATACCACTACACAACGACGCGAATCCGGCCTACATTTGGCTGGTTTTTGTTTGACTTTCATCATCATCAGCCATAGGATTTTAATAGGAAATAATGATAATATTAGCTCGATAATAGTACCAATACCATCTTTACCATAAAGGCACACGGGGCTCGTGCCCAGGGCCCCCAACCTTAAGGGGCCTCCGAAAGGTTGATAGGTACCTACATTCCGCTACATGAATAATCATAAATTTAAAAACTTAATAAACTGAATAGTACCACCCTACTGCTGGGCACAGGCCTCTTCTACTTGTGGAAGACGTTAGGCCTTAATCTACCACGGTGGCCTAATGCGTGTTGGTAGACTTCAAGTTTGAAGCGTGTATATATCGTTAAGTTAGTAGTTATGTAAGTGTTAAACTTAAGCTAACGTTCCACGTATATAGCTTGTACATATGTATGTTCCTGTAAAGTACAAAGTATTAGATTGTATGTTTACGGGCCCATAATTTATTGGTTCCCGATGTGCTAAGCCAGAAACTTATACAGCATATATACTATACACAGGCTAATAATGGAGAATTAATAAGCAAGTATTAGAGAAGCATAAACCCATGTTACGTGTATAGTGTTTATTACGAAAATAATGTAGGCAATATTCATGAATTCATAGTGATGTCTTCATCCTCGCGTTACCGATTATAATTGAGTCGGTTACATATGTATGAATGAATCGATTTGAATATAGAATGTTCCCAATCCAATCAGTAAGTACGTAAGTGATCTTTAAAGATACATTATTGTTGAAATAAGCTTGAATAGGAGAATGTTAGCTTACGTCGTAGGTAGCTAAGTCAGAAACTCATTAATTTTTGAAGACTGCAAGTGTGATTTATCAAATACAGACTGTAGGTAATTTACTTGACTTTTAAGGCTGAAATATGCTATTAATCAAGAACTACCGACTTGAACTTACATTTCATACTTTGAGGTAGCCCTCCGGGGGCTAAATACTTGTTTCTACAATCCCTGCAGCGACTTGGTGGTGCGTTTGATATTGCTGAAGTCCACGGTCCATGGGCAATTGTTACTAGTCGGGTGGGCCGCTTGTCTTCCTAATTACTTATGAAAAAAAAAAGAGTTGAAAATATATTAACGCTTTATTTTTTTTTTATTGTTGAAACTCTAATTCAATAACTCATTTTTCACGTTATCGCGCAATATACATACATACATACATAAGCTCACGCCTGTATCCCCGAAGGGGTAGGCAGAGGTGTACTAGCGAACTAGTACACCCACATTTCGCCGAGCTTAGTTCCGTCCCAGATGTGATAGGGGGCGAGCCTATCGCCATATCGGGCACAAATTCCAGACTACGGGCTGATATGGAAAAATCCAATATCACTTTGCCCGACCCGGGGATCGAACCCGAGACCTCAGGACGGTAGTCATACCGAAATACAACTACGCCACCGAGGCAGTCAGATATAATGTAAAACGTAACATAACCAGTGGCGTAGTTGGAAGTAATTCGGCTTCACTCGACCGCCTCATTACCCCTTTTCAGTGGGTACACTCTTTCCACTCAGACTTACACAAATTCACATTTGCAATCAGAGCCCGGAGAAAAGTTCCTACGCCCCCCCCACACTCCCGCGCGTGCACCCCTCTCCCCCCACGCCGCCTTTAATTAACAGAAAGTGGTTCATTAGAGCTTATTCATTAAAGCAAGGAGTAATTAGCGAACTCTAATGAATGCTGTAATAATGTAAGAGCGGCCGCGTCGGACTGCGGCCCGACTTCTAGATTAATCTAGAAACTGGGAATAATTTAGTAATGGCGTTAATTTATTACCAAGTTGATTGCGGGGATTAACCGGATACAATTAGCGTTGGTATGATCGTACACATTTTGTGCAGAGCTTTGGTTTAATTTGTTATATTTATTAATTAAAACTCAGTATAATTTGCGTGAATTAATACATACATCATAATTATTATTTACTTTATTCAAGTTTGATATCTAGTATATTTTGTTGTTTAGTCCTAGAACTGAGAAGTCTGGATCTGAACAAGCAAAAGGCTCACTTAATAGAAAATCTCCATCCGTCCATCAACATGCACTTCAGAAGACACCATGGCAGGACCATATAATTATTTTTCGTGATACAGTAGCACTCGCCCAGTCGACCCAACTTATTTATCCATTACCTAAACAAAACTGGTAGAGCACTTATAGTGTGGCTCTACAGGTTTACTTATACAACTTTCATCATGATCATCATTATCAGCCACAGGACGTCCACTGCTGGACATTCTATCTTTCTACCTGCCCTTATCCCACCTTAATGTGGGGTCGGGTCGGCGCAACACACTTTTTCAAGCACGTTGCAGAAATGATTTGGCTAAGTTTTTACGACTGGCTGCCTATCTGACGTCAACCTCTTCTGAGGGATCCAGTCCCGGGCAAATTAAATTAGAAATTCCGCTTTGCCCGACCTGGGAATCGATCCCACGACCTCCCGGTCCACAGCCCATATGTGCTGCCACTAGACCAAGGAGGCGACATTGCTGGACATTGGCCTCCCCTAAAGATTTCCAGATCAACCTGTTGGAAGCGATCTGCATCCAGCGACTTCCTGCGACAACGAAACAACTTTACTGCAGCATAAATGTGCCGGTTCGAATGGAGTAGTACGAACTAATTTCATACAAAAATCCAATGAGAAACGTGAAACGTGAACGTGAACGTACAGTTTACTAGATTTTTACGATGAGTCCCCTCTGCTACTGTTGGACATGGTTATCTCTAACATGGGACTGAAGTTGACTAAAGTAGATGTTATTCTACTCAAATTACAGACGAAAATCTTACGTAACTAGTTATTAAACAACTCTACAACGGGATCAAAACCTTGGACATAGAACTATCCAAATACATTTGAATAATAAACGTAGTTTACATGGAACGTTTGCGTATTAACATAAAGAAAACAGACAGTCGTCACAGGATTCTGTTCGTTATTATTTGTGAAAATGTTGGGTTGTTAGTGAATTTTCTGACATCGGCATGTAGAGAGCATGTTACGTGGCCCGCTGGACAACACATAATGATGTATGCTGTTATTAAAGTGTATTATAATAAGATGTGACTGGAAAGAGACAATGTACGAAGAAGGGAAAAGGTTTCGCAGTTAAGCGTGATTTTATAATTTATTGCTTTGGATTCGAAATCTGTGAATAATAAATCTTGGTCTTCTGGTAGAGGGAGCTAAAAATAGTTTTAAATTTTTAATCCCAGTTATCATGATTTGAGTAACTTTTGATATGAGAAGTTGTATATCTACGTATTTCTATGTATGGTCGGAGTAAGTAGGTATGACGATAAGTTTAGCTCTTGTCACATGAGAAGAGCGGAAATAGATTCAGCCACATTTGCCTATACCTATCCCTTTGGGGGTACAGGCGTAAGATAGTTGAATATTTTTTGAATTTACCATTTTTTTTATTTCTTTGCAAAAATTATAGTAGGTTTTTTTAGGTAAGTTAAGGCTTGAAGCAAGCAATTAAGGTATGTCATAAAAATAATTAAACCGATCTAAGATTTAAACGAACATAAGAGCTAAGTAAATATTACCTAAAACAAAAGCTAAACGTATTGGGTAGAGTGTACAGCGGTCGCCGGGCCCGAGTGACCCTTACACTGTTCGTTTACTGAACATACGGAACAGACAATTTTAATAAATTCGATAAAAAGTTATTTATTATGAGATTATATATACATTATTTATTATGAGACACGTAATAAAAATAGAAAATGCAAACATTTTGTCAACTTAAAAGATTTAACTTTTGATGACATATTATATCGACGGTTCCAAGGCAAAGTGCGTTAAGCGACATTTTTGAAACTTTACAGGAGAGAGGTTCAAAGTTTTTTTTTTTGAAAAAAAATTCATTATAAAAAAAGTACTTGGCGGATTTTAGCAAAATTAATATATTTCTTGCGTTTGCACATATCGCAACTTTTTAAATATAAATTGTGTTTAAATGAGCTGTATTTTCAAAAATAAGTGTCGCTTAACCCAATATGCATCAACTGAAAGAATTTTTAGAGTGAGGCAAAGTGACTCAAGTGCCCATCACAGATATTATAGCGGCGACGAAATTGATTCATACCTTAATACGATTACGTTTCAGGAAAAGCAAAACTGCTTTATCCTCCATGTATCATACATAATGTTCATAAAAAAATACTTGCCAGAAATTAGCACAAGTGGTATGTTACATGGGCGCGGCGTAGGGTAAAATGATGCAAACCCAAAATTATTTTACGATTTTATGTTATTGATATGACCAAAATAATAACATTTACAACAGATTTGATTTTTCACCAATTTTTTTATGGTTAGTAAATATTGTATTATGTGGGTAGTTTTATATTACTAATATAAAAAATAAAGGATCTAGATTTACAGTGATTCTATACCTCCCTTCATTATCATTAAAATAATTTGCTCATGATGAAGTACTATCTTCTTCTTGCACAACTTACTGAACGACCAGCTTGAAGCGACCCGAAGCAAATATTACTTGTTCCGATTTCACCTAACAAGATTCTTAGTTATCTCCATCACTTGAAGAAGGCTTTAATTACTTTCTTATCGAGGCGTGGGCACTGGGCTCTTATGGTGTAGAGCTGTTTGGCTCCCTGTTCAACCATTATACACAATAAAATACTTAATATACGAGGGTATGGTCAGTATTCGAGATTGTGATCAGTACCGCGACATTCAGCTTATTTGACATGCTGCACCAAGAAGAAAACACTGTCGCTGAATGAATGAATAGCTTTAAACCCAGATATGATACATAGGCCTGGTGTTTGCCATTAAATCGTTGGGCGAGACATACAGGTCGATGAAGACTGTAGAAATCTGAAACTAAATGTAGCGAAGATCGAGGACATAACCTATTGGAGGTACAGACATGGATAGTATCCAGATAAGGAGCAAAAATAGAAATATTTATTAAACATACTATGTTATTTACTATGGTTAAAGTAAAAGCGAAAATGTCTTAAATACATTGGGTGTTCAAAATAGTAACTGCAAAAATGATTTAACCGACAAATGAAATTAAATCAATTAGAAGCCTAAAAATCTTAAGTGACTGAGGCCCGAAAATGGTAAAATCTTGTGTCGTTTCAATCAATGAACATCAAAATGGAAGCTATTTTTCGTGTTGTGTTAAGCGCCAAAAAAGTCGTCAAAAAAAAATGAGACTAGCGTCAAAAAACGCAGAAAAATTCGCTGATTCCAAATATATATATAACTCAATATCGCAAAAAATGTCGCTTAAAGCACTTTGCCTTGGAACCGTCGATATGTATTTACTTCACATGCTCGTACCTTCGAAATTCTTGTGGAGAAATTCTCGGGTATTCAGGGTCCGATGTTTTTCCTTCACCGTTATAGCAAGCGATAATTCACATTGAAAACACACGTAACATACAAAAGTCAGAGGTGTTTGTTAGTGAAAAAGGTGCATAATTTATTCCATAAACAATCTCAGATGAAATATAATTATTGGTACTCAATTACTATCAAGTATCGTTGTGCTCAAGGAAATATAGATTATATTCCTTGGACCACAATATTTTTGATAGTTTGCATAAAATAACGCTAGTTTTCTTTTTCATAGTGAAATACACTTGAAAACATTGGATTAGCAGCGCCTCTTGCGGAAACTATAATGTATCATCTACATCATCATACGCATAGGGAAAGAGCTATTTGTCTCATAACTCCCATGGCAAACATTTTTATCATATAAAAAAACAATACCACTTGATATGGCTTGTCGATAAGATAGAAGTTAGGATGATGTCGATAAGATAGATTCACGCAATAAAAAAAATATTTTTAAACAAGGAAGATTTAAGATGGTATGGGAACGTATTAGCATAAGCTAGACAGACATTGCTAATATCTCTAATGTTGGTTTGTTTGTGACAGAACTTTCTTAGACTGACTTTATAACACGGGAATAATTGATGGGACCAGGTATAGTTGAAGCACTCGAAACACTCGTAGCATGGTTTCGGCCGTTAGTTACTAGCGTGCATATTGCAGAGAACCCTGCAGGCGACTCTATTGATTAGTCTCTGTACCGGCCATCATTCATTCATCGTATAGTCCACGCGTCAGTCACCGTTCCTGTTTTTTCGTCATTTTTCGCCGTTTTTCGCCATTTTTCGCCAAAGGCCGCGGTACATATTTGATGGTGCGTCTGTCAGGAAGGAAGTATGGCGACGTAATTGGTCCTGCCGGCGGACAAATTCCGACAAAACCCGAGGGTTTCGGTGTCGGAAATTTTTAATGAGTGCCATTGAAAATTAAAAAAATACGTTATAAAATGCTTTTGTTTGGTTGAATTCTTTTTATTTCTAAATGAACACAGCGTGAATGTGTTAATGATGATCGCGTTAAACTAACCACATTCTTAAAATTGGAGGATATTTTAATTATATTATTGTGTTAGTCGAGTATGTGCATGCATATGTATTAGAATTACATCTTCTGACCATTTAATATATGTATAATAAAAAATACAGTTATTTTAAACAAAAAGCAGGTTAAATACCTACTTTTACTATTGTATATGTGTAACAAGGTGTATTAGCCTCAGAAGTCTCCAAAGAAAATGAAAACATAATATTATATCCTTCTGTGACGGATTTAATATTTCCCATGGTGTTTAGTATTGTAAACTATCCATTCATGGACATTTCTAAAAGACTTGCCGATACAAGATAATCCAATTGTCGGACCAAACTCGTGCCCAACAGGCGTGAGTTGCTTTCGTCTGTGTATTTCAGTTGAATACTACTATCGGTTCTCGATATTTTGCTTTAAACACGTCGGAGGCGGCACATAAATATGTTACATAAGCGTATGGGCCACCGGACTAAAATACAATGTAGGAACTTGCCTAGTTTTATGTGATTTTTAATTGTTCTTGGTATCCTTGGTCCTCAGTGTTTTGAATATATTATAAGTCAGTTGATGCCAGATCCCAGTATTAGAATTAGCACCATGATGCTGTGTATCATCATGACTTACTTGTCTGGCTGACTTGAAGAATCGTTTTCCTCTCGCCTTCATGTCACCAAATTAGTTTTAAAGAACTTTATTCTCATAAGAAATTTATATTTCAGTATATATCATACATCATTTATAGCTTAAAATGCAATTAGTTAGTCGCCGGTACTCGTGACAATATGTATGTAACATTAGCTTGTTTTCAAAGCTACTGAAACTCTCACAACTTTATATTAAACAACAATGCTCCCTCAACCAAAAAAATCACCTACACGAACAAGCAAATGTTTTTAACATACAATCTCTCTCCTCTTCAGTATAAAAAGTAGTATTAAAAGCAAAAATATGAATTAATTGGCACTTACCTAGTGTCTCAGTTAGTTGTAATCTGTTTAAGGCGTTCATGCAGAGTAACCACAAGAATCGTTTTGCCTTGATAATTATTTACCGAATGCGATGACAATATGTATTTTTACTTTTTACAGTCGCGTCACGCGTCTTTTATGATAAGTTACCTATTAGTAAAAAATGTTGACATGAACATTTATTTATGCGTGCTTAGGAAAAAACCCGATTAATTACATTATTTTACCTTTAGTCCGAGCACGAAAAACTAATGTAAATGTAAACTCGCTGCGCACTGATGACATTTGATTAATATTTCATACAAATTTCATTCAGACACGCATCGAGCACGAATACATTTACGGTTGTCAGAAATTTTCTTGCTCGGGCTGCTGGTAACAGAAATGATATTGACAGTCCGTTGGTACAAATGGTAGGGGAATAGATATGATACACAGGTTTGGTTTCAGGAACGCATGGATAATACGATGCGTTTTGTTCCGAATCATTGGATGGAAGTGGCGCGGCGCGGCGTTGTAACTTAAACAAGTGTGGAGAGATTTGTCACGTAATTCCTGAAAAGCTGGATGGAGGGATGTATGGCACAATAAACATTATTTGTATTTTAAGTATTTAAGACTACTAACCTCGTTAGGTTAGGGGTTAGGGGTTAGGGGTTAGGCGTTCCTAACCCCTCCCTCATTAGTAGAGGAGACCCGTGGGCCGTGTCGAGCAGTGGGACATTAATATTAAAGAGATAATTATTTATTATTAAGACTCTTAAAAAATGCAAAAAAAGTAGTATGCTGTAATAAGAAACAAAAAAATATTGTGATATTCTTGGGGGGGCCTTCAAAATATTTACCAATTGTAACTCAGTGTAGTCCTCGCCTCCTTGGTCTAGTGGCAGCATATAATTATATGGGGTGTGGACCGGGAGGTCGTGGGTTCGATTCGGAGGTCGGGCAAAGTGAATTTTCTAATTTATTTTGCCCGGGACTCGATCCCCTAGAGGGCGTTGATGTCAGGCAGGCAGCCGGTCGTAAAAACTTAGCCAAATCCTTTCTGCAACATGCTTGAAATGGTGTGTTCCGCCGACCCCACATTGAGTTGGGATAAGGGCGTGTAGAAAGAAAGGAAGAAAAGTCCTTTATTACATTGATATACCTCTATATTATAATAATGTAGGGAATGTTTAATAATTATTAATAATTTAATGCTTAGGGTCATTTAAATGAATTGTCTCAAAAAAATGTTTAGTACATCTGGCAGATCTTTCATTTGGGCCAGTGTGCCATTTTGCCAAACAGTTGATTACATTAATACAAATAACATAAGCTCACGCCTGTATCCCTAAAGGTGTAGGCTGAGGTGCACTAGCGAAATAGTACAGCCACCTTCAGCCGAGCTTAGTTCCGTCCCAAATGTGATAGGCCGCGAGCCTATCGCCATATCGGGCACAAAATCCAGACTCCGGGCTGATACGAAAAATCCAATATCACTTTGCCCGACCCGGGGATCAAACCCGAGACCTCACGACGGTTGTCGTATTGAAATGCAACCACGCCACCGAGGCAGTAATACAAATAAATAATACGAAATTCATATTACATAGATTTTCTCATTTCATTCAGAATCGTGCGGACGTAATAATAAATCACAATATATAATTAAAATTATCTAAGTCTTGCGCGTAGGTTTCATTCAGCCCCACGCTCGTTCTTTATAGGTCGGAGACTTTAATAGTCCCGAGACAGGCGAATGTTTCTTTTAATCCGACCACTGCGAAGTACTACACTTGATTATATATGAATTTATCGGTGGTCACCACAATTGGGTTCTTGACTATGTTTCATTTCATACACATCTATACTAATATTATAAAGCTGAAGAGTTTGTTTGTTTGTTTGTTTGTTTGATTGAACGCGCTAATCTCAGGAACTACTGGTTCGATTTGAAAAATTATTTTTGTGTTGGATAGCCCAATTATCGACGGTGGCTATAGGCTATATATCATCACGCTATGACCAATAGAAGCGGAGCAGAAATGAAAAATGTTTAAAACCGGGGAAGGCGATATCTCAGAAACTACTGGTTCGAATTGAAAAATTCTTTTTGTGTTGGATAGCCTATTTATCGAGGATGGCTATAGGCTATACAACATCACGCTTTGATCAATAGGAGCGGAGCAGATATGAAAAATGTTGCAAAATCGGGAAAAATTATATCTCGGACAGAAACTACTGGTTCGAATTGAAAAATTCTTTTTGTGTTGGATAGCCCAATTATCGAGGGTGGCTATAGGCTATATAACATCACGCTATGACCAATAGGAGCGGAGCAGAAATGAAAAATGTTGAAAAGACTATATTTCAGAAACTACTGGTTCGAATTGAATTTTTTTTTTGTGTTGGATAGTCTATTTATCGAGGATGGCTATAGGCTATACAACATCACGCTTTGACTAATAGAAGCGGAGCAGAAATGAAAAATGTTACCAAATCGGGAAAATTTATATCTCAGACAGAAACTACTGGTTCGAATTGAAAAATTCTTTTTGTGTTGGATAGCCCAATTATCGACGGTGGCTATAGGCTATATAACATCACGCTATGACCAATAGAAGCGGAGCAGAAATGAAAAATGCTGCTAGCGGGGAATTTTATATCTCAGAAACTACTGGTTCGATTTGAAAAAATATTTTAGTGTTGACCAAGGGGATGAATGGTAGGGTGACTAAGGGGTGACTGACGGGGTGATTGATGGGGTGACTAATGGGATGACTGACGGGGTGACCGACGTGAGGAATGACGGGGTGACTGACAGGCTGACTGATGGGGTGGCGGACGGAGTGACTGACGAGGTGAATGACGGGGTGACAGACGGGGTGACAGATGGGGTGGCCGACGGGGTGACAGATGGGGTGGCCGACTGGGTGACAGACGGGGTGACAGACGGGTGACAGAAGGGTGACAGACGGGGTGACGGACGTGGTGACAGACGGGGTGACAGACGGGGTGATAGAAGGGGTGACAGACGGGGTGACGGACGGGGTCATAGACTGGGTGACAGACGAGGTGACCGACTGGGTGACAGATGGGGTGGCCGACTGGGTGACAGCCGGGGTGACAGATGGGGTGACCGACTGGGTGACAGACGGGGTGACAGACGGGTGACAGAAGGGTGACAGACGGGGTGACGGACGTGGTGACAGACGGGGTGACAGACGGGGTGATAGAAGGGGTGACAGACGGGGTGACGGACGGGGTCATAGACTGGGTGACAGACGAGGTGACCGACTGGGTGACAGACGGGGTGACAGACGGGTGACAGACGAAGTGACAGACGGGGTGACAGAAGGGGTGACAGACGGGGTGACAGACGTGGTGACAGACGGGGTGATAGACTGAGTGACAGACGGGGTGACCGACTGGGTGACAGACGGGGTGACAGATGGGGTGGCCGACTGAGTGCCAGCCGGGGTGACAGATGAGGTGACAGAAGGGTGACAGACGGGATGACAGACGGGTGACAGAAGGGTGACAGACGGGGTGGCGGACGTGGTGACAGACGGGGTGACAGACTGGTGACAGACGGGGTGACCGACTGGGTGACAGACGAGGTGACAGGCGGGGTGACCGGCGGGGTGACAGGCGGGTGACAGACGGGGTGACAGACGGGGTGACAGACGGGGTGACAGACGAGGTGACAGACGGGTGACAGACGAAGTGACAGACGAGGTGACAGACGGGGTGACAGGCGGGGTGACGGACGTGGTGACAGACGGGTGACCGACTGGGTGACCGACTGGGTGACAGACAAGGTGTCAGACGGGGTGACAGGCGGGGTGGCAGACAGAGTGACAGACGGTGTGACAGAGGGTGTGACTGACGGGGTAAGAGACGGGGTGACAGACGGCCGAAGTAGATCATCCCATTACCTCTTTTAGAGTTATTGTGCTATAGGTGCCTACGACTCACTCTTTCAATCCTCTCTCTCATACGCAGACGAAGTTGCGCGGGTCAGCTAGTTATTATATGTAATAGCAAGTAAAACAAAAACAAATCCTTCTCTAAAAACCGCATCAAATTTGGTTGAGAAAATGAGGCAGTAATTCATATTTTAAATTCTGCAATGAGCAAGAGTGGGATGTAGTGGGGATATCTTACTATCCCTTTCCAACGCACGCACCATTATGGACGTGATGTGATTTTACTTATACATCTCTTTCCCGCAGTTTGAAGGTTACTCCAAACTACAAAGGCTTATAACTTTTTTATTTTTGAGAATATTTCAATATTTCTTTCTGTGCTACGTTTTAGATGACATAAGTTTCGTATAAAATCAATTTAAAAAAAATTGACAAGTACCCAATTATTCCGGCTATACCCACCCATCGACAAAAGAAGAATAAGGACTTGGCATAACTACGAAGAAAACGTCGTTACTTTGAAGCCGGCTCCGCCATTTTAGTTTCGCGATCTATTTACATTTGTCACCGTGTCATAAGACTTAAATAACGTACATTGATTTTATTATAAATAAAGTGTTTTAGCTATAATAATACAAATTTCCGAATGTGATGAAGATGCCTAACTTATATTAATGGGATATTTCTTTCGCAAAGTCGCCATTTTGGTTTCTCTTATACATTAGGCATGCTTCATTTTTTCGTAGTTACGCCTCGTCCTTATTCTTCTTTTGTCAATGATACTAATCCTAAATCAACGACTCAAGTAATCTCACAAGCTCTTCGGTAAACCTAGATACCCTAGGCCCTAGCCGAACCTGGATGCGATCCACACAAGGCGTATAAACTGTAACAGGAACTTATTCAACTATTCTGTGGTCGCAGGTTAACATCACATGTGTTTTCGAGGTCTCTTTATGAGCATAACCATAGGTACCTAAATTAAGCCGAACATACGTCTACAGTTGCCATCTCAACTTGAATAATGACTTGAAGGTTAATCAATGTTTGTTTTTATTCAAGTGTTTTTGCGTTTTGACAGGCCGCAGGCACCAGCGGCCGAGAGCAGGAAAATTTCTGACAACCGTAAATGTATTCGAACTCGATGCGCGTCTATGAAATTTGTATGAACTATTAACCAAACGTCATCAGTGCGCAGCGAACTCAAATACATTTACATTAGTGTTTCGTGCTCGGGCTACAGTTACTTTCTTCTTTAGTTTTTAGTTGCATCTGTATTTACGTGGTAAACAATTAATACACTTCACAGAATTAAATTAAATAAGTACCTAATTAAAGTTGAAAATTAATAGGACTATGAAATATTTTCGAAACCTTTATTTTAAATGTATGATAAGAATATTCTTCATACATTTAAAATGAAAATATTCCATAATGAGAATTAAAAGTTTAAATTTATTCCAGAATGAAATTTAAGTTTTGCGAAGTGTTATAGCGCGTCTCCTCATATATTTCTCGAAACACTACACAAAAACATCTCCAGAAAACAATGTTTCGCTACAGATTTTTGTCTATGGTCTATTGTTCCATGAGCAGGAGGCAATGTGTGTCTAAACAAAAAACGGGGATCTTGTTTAACAATTATTTTCTTATAGTCTTCGAATTTTATAGCAAGGCTTCTTTACATAATTGTTCAATTTGCAATGTTAAACATCCCTGACCAGATGTTTTCTTGGTTTTATTTAATCCATTGGGATGTACATAATTTTGTTTTTACTTTTTAAGATACTTCGACTCAGTCAGAGTTGATCATAAATTATAATAAAATTAAAATTGCTGGAATATTATTATATTTGGAATAAATTATAAAATACTGGCCAATTTGAAACATTGATTTCAGATGATGAAAATAATAATAATAAATACACCCAACAGCCACACACATAGTCACATTGACCCCACACTAGGTGTAACCTGTATCGTGGGTGTCAGAAACTACGAGAGACTTTCGGTCTCACAACACCCAGACCCGAAACAAATATCTGTGGGCCACACAGACATTTGTCTCTGCGCGGGAATCGAATCTACGACCTCACATTTCACAGCCGGCTACTCACCCGCTGCGCCACGTAGGATGTCACTGTAATAATAACAGAAAATAAGCTACACTGCGCCACAGCAATGTAACTTATTTTCTGTTATTGTTTGATTACCTAACTTACTGGCCAAAAAGAATCATGCCTATGCATAACTAAGCATTGATAAGCTATCTGCCCGATGCAATAAGCAATAGCTTATACGTTATATGACTACTACTAGGTAGGCAAGTGGTTACGTACAATGTTTTAAATTTTTGTTATATTATGTATTTGTGTGTACGGATGTTGGTTATAAGTATTGAAAAAATATGTAATAATCGAAAGTAATGTATGCTTCTTAATTACATATCTACCTTAGGCCCTAGACAAAAACCAACGTGACAATTGATAACGCTAGGCATTCACGCTAATGTTCTTTTGTATCTACCAAGATTGACAACAGTCAAGTGATTTTTTGGACGCCAGTGTAAACTCCATACAAAAAAAAAAAATTTTTTGCCTAAGGCCTCTTGATCTAGAAGGTCAGGGGTGTTACCACCACCTCTTATAGCAGTATTATTATAATTTTACTTGTACAGATTCCCGTACAAAACAAACGCAGAACGATTATAATAATACTGCTATAAAAGGTGGTGGTAACCCTGCAGGAAGGAAGACCTCTACGTGATCTTACGTGAGTACCTATTGCTTACTTTAAAAGGGAAGAAAATATTGTGAAGGATTTTATTTGAAGGATACTGCATGTGTGCTCAGTGCACAATTCCTAAATCCGCTTTAGGTCCACATAGTGGACTAAAATCTAAATCCCACTTATGAGTAAATAAGGTCAGTGCTCAGCGGTAGAACAGTATAACCAGTATAAATAATATATATAGGGCTGTTATTATTTCAGGGATGTCATTAAAACAATCGTTAATTTACAAAATTTTATTTTCTCCTTCTGTCACCGGCGTCCTTAGTCTATGTGTGTTCTTTTATGTAATGGTAACACCACAACTGTCATTTCTTCTAAGAAACTGCGACAGACTTCAGGTCACACAGCGTCTACAAGATGGTAAATAAGCACGAACTACCTTAACCTCAAGCCTGTGCAGTTTCCAGTAAATTAAACATTATCTTTAGATGGCAAGATTCACTAAACGCTAACATTATGCTGTATGTCTTCTCAAACAAATTACAAGTATAGACAACCATTCATTGTGTTTATTAACCACGAATTATTCAAATAATTGAAAGACTAAAGTCATTGAGTCAATATAATAATACATTTATTTCGACAATATTATATAAAAAAAATTCATTCATGGTTTATTGCGTTGACTTATTTATAGCGACACATAAAGGAATGTTAGCGTTTAATTTAACTTTCGTACGACTGTATACATTTATAATCGATTGGAACGAATAAATCGATTGTAGAATGTAGACCAATATATACAGAAACCGTTAGTAACTCGAATTTAAAGTTTACAGACGTTGGCATCAAAATTATTGCTACGAAGTTTTGCGCTCAAACTTTAGGTACGAGATGTGTCTACTTACGTCTATAATGTTAACGCTAATATTTACAACACGAACGAATGTTAACGAGCGATTGAAATGTATGGTAATTTATATAATGAAATAACAAAAATCGATATATTTACAAGATTGTAAATCACAGAGACACGTGTGCAAAACTTAAATTTTACATGTCAAAACAAATATGTAAACATATCGGAAGAGGCAAGAGCCATAGAATTATCCAACAGAAATTATCTTATGTTATTAATTAAAATACATTTCTCCTACTGGGACTGGATTGCGAAGATGAATGTTAAATTTACTCTGTGTTTAATAGGATCAAAATTCAAAATGTTGTGCCAAGAATCAATTTTGTTGTTGGTACATTTAAAGATGATAATTGTGATCACTATGATATAACAATTTTGGAATCTTGGCATTATTAGAAGTAAACAGTTAATGATATTTTCGGTCTGAGCTTAAATATGCCACAAAAATTGTGCATTTCATGATAATAAACGTGATAAATTTTAATATAATGATGATTGTACAATGTCTACGTTTCGCTGATTTTAAAAAATATTGTTCAAATCGAGCAATAAAATACAGAATGTATAGTACGTAATACTATATAAGATATGCCATAGATTTTAATCTTCGCGGTTTCATTATAGGTAATATTTTACATTAGATAACACGCTTGTGTTAAACACATCTGTTAAGTACCAGTAATTGGAAATTTACATACAGCAAGTTAAATTTTACATAAATTGCCATTTTCACAACCGAAATTAAATATGTATTAGGTACTAAGTATAACTTAACAGTTCACCGACTGCGGAAAATTATTACTCGTTGGCGAATTGATAACACGAGAGTAATAAGTCTCCTCGTCGTTAGTTCATAGTCTGGCACAACACTGTCACTCTGAGTCCTCCTCACAGGGTGGGAGGTGAGGCTTGAGAGATGGCGCCGTGGTCGACAGGTCGAGCGCCGGCTCCTGGTACTGGCTGGTCGTCGGCGTCGGCGCTCCCGGCAGGCTTAAACCACCGAGCGGCCTCACGAACGGCTGAGGATAAGGCATCGGCAATCCTTCCACCTCGGGCACTTGGCAACTCGGCAGCACCGGCGGAGTCCAACAGGCAGTGCTGGTCGGCGCAGGCTTCGCCCCCGGAGCGCTCAAGTACGAACAGGCCATCATCTGCGAACAATCATTATTCACGCGTTAGATAAGACCATCATGTTATTTCATGTAATCGCGAGAGTGTATTGAAGTAAGAAAAGATGTTACATAAATAATGAAATATGTAGTATTATGAGATGAGAGGCCTAAAGAATTCGCGGATGGGTAGGGAGGCACTTCTCTAATCACGCTAATGGCCAATGCGCAGCAGCTCGCTCCCGCCCGGCCGGCACAAGAAGGCTTTCACGCTAATGCAGAGCGGGCGCAGGAGCAGTTCGCTTCTAAATCGCATCGCACGTCGCCCGAGAGCCCGCTGCCTTATAATTTTCGCGCGTTAGTGTACGACTACGAATGTGTGAAACATTGTTTTTGTTACTGTAATCTCATTTATTCATATGGGCTTTATTTAGTTAGACTATTAGAGTTACACAGTAAACTTTTTTCATAAAATAAGTTAGCCAGTTGTAAGCTTGCAGAAATAATGCATAAACGAATCAATTTATTTCAAATGAATCATGAAGTACCGAGAATATTATAAGAGTGTTTAAATTTCAAATAAAGTATTACCAAATATCGATAGAAAATACTTATGTGTAGTACGTTAGTATATACCTCTAGATAAGGAGAAGATAATAATATTATTAAATAAATGTCGGAGATAGGTACTACAATAGCTGTATCGGCAATATTTCTAAAAGTAATTGTTTCTAAAGCATTTAGTGGCTGTATATCAGGCAGGCGGTGCAGACCACCGCTAGCGTCCATTTTTCTCACATCGTTGAGAAATTGATTACGGACACGACGTAGGCGGCCGCTATCTAGACACTAACGTTGTTTCTACTTTGTATATAATTCATTATTTAATTGTTCTTGATATTGTTTCAGAATCACGTGGGGCGCCACAAATGTATGGCAATTATACGGATCGGGCGGCGAATTGATTTGTAAGTGTGTTGGTATGCCCATTGTATTAATAGTTACATAGTTAATGCCGCCTACAAAAGCCTCCACACAATTGGCATAGTTCGCGGCAACAGCTGCTCGCGTACGGCGTGTTCTAACAATGATATTGTAACTTTAATATTTATTGCACTTGATCGCGGGACAATTTAATTGCAGCCAAAACGAACCAGCGTCGTCTCCTGCACCGCGCAAATCGACCACAATGCAAATACGAATTAAAAACACGAAAATTCATGCATAAATTAAATTTATTCAAAAGCTACAATCTACGTAAAGACTTTAAACAAGCAGAACTTAATTAACTTGACGCCATTGTGGCACAGGACGTAAAGTGTATAATTAAACCCTTCACGTAAACGCTTTGGTTAATATGTTTAAGCGTCGGTATTGCTTTAGGAGACCTAAACTCTCCTATGAGAATAAACAAGGAGTGGAGGCGGCACGACGCTGGACGAGGCTCGCCGCACAAATGAATTAGTGGTGACCCCCACGTGCTCACAGGCGGGCGGCAGCGGCCCCCGAGCCCGCCGCGGCACGCCGCCCCGTGCGGGAGGCATGTTGCGATTAAAATATAATTAGGCGCTCGGCAATTGTTTCGCCATCGGGCCAGGTGGCGCGGCTCAGGCGGCTAGGTAAATTAAATAGCCGTATAGGGTTTCCAATTACGACCGCAGGCGGCCGCGGAAAACACGCTTATTGCCTAATAATAGAACAGGGGAGCAATATGAGGATCTTGTGTGGTTGATTAATTATTTCACGCGGCGTAGTTAAAAATGTGGCGGACGGCGACCACCGGCCAAAGTGACGTGGTTCTCCGTGGCCCACGAAGTGCGGAGTATATGAATAATAATAATATTATTATCCCTGTAATATTACTGTCCCACTGCTGGGCAGGAGAGGGGTTAGGCCTTAATCTACCACGCTGGCCTAATGCGGATTGGTAGACTACACATAACTTTGAAAATCTTATGAAGAAATTCTCGGGTATGCAGGTTTTTCCCCACATAGATATTTTCTTTCACCGTTATAGCAAGCGATAATTCACAAAGAAAATACACTTAATAGAGAAAAGTCAGAGTTGTATGCTGTTTTTTAGGGTTGCCCAAACCTTCGACACTCGTCTCAGCATTTCGTACCACTCCCATCTGAGCTATCGCTGCTTTTCTACCGACTTCCAAAAAGGACGAGGTGCTCAATTCATCTGTATTTTTTATGTATGTTACGCGATATCTCCGCCAAATGTGGACCGATTTTCAAAATTCTTTTTGTTATTAGAGCTTATTTCAACTTGGTCTCAATCGGATTTGAACTTGCGATTCGACATATAAAGTAATGCCATATTAATTAGAATCTGTGAGACAGTGCCACGCGACTAATAAATCACGTTCGCCCACCGCGGCACCGTGCACCTACTTTCTGTATTAATGAATTCAAACGGGTCGCGATAATTGCGTACCTAATTACGAGCGGACGGAACTGTCTAATTTATCACTGTCGGATTATGAATTAGGAATGGCGTTAATTAAACATGTATAGCTTTGTGTAGGTGACGTATTACCTCTCCCGATACAATAACGTCTTGTTTCAAACAAACTAACAACGTATCCGTGTTTACAAATGTTCAATGTCACTGTATCTATACCTAGTTTTGCATTATTATAACTAAGGGCGACTTGCACTGCACTATTACTAACCTACAGTTAGTCCTAACCTCAAGTTATATTGAAAAAGAAATATATGAATGACATGTAATCCATTACATGTAAGTACAGATAATATATGACGACATTTAATTAACGTTATTAATAGTGGTGCAAGTCGCCCAAAATGTATTTGAAATTATAATGTAAACAGTTTTAATTTTAGTCTTAATTGAGTATACCAACTTAGTAATTTATTGTTAACGAAGTTTGTAATAAAAGTTTTAATTACAGTGATGTAAAGTGGACTCTTCCTGTCCATTGCGGAGTTGTCGCAACAACCTTTTTCAATCATGTTGCAGTAAGAATTTAACTTAGTTTTTATGACCAGTTAACCTGATTAACCTCAACCCATTCTGGGGATCCGTTTTCGGGCACATTGTGTTAGAAAACACAAATTTTCCAACCTTGGATTGGAACCCAGATCCACAGCCTCTACACTCTGCCACGAGACTGATCTGATCAAAATGAACGCATATTAAAAAAAAATAATCTTAATTCAAGATTGGCAATTTATTGATAGTAAAATCTGCAATTAAAGTTCTAATTGCAGTGATATAAAGTATGGTACTTCTATAATATTTACGTTCTATAAAATGATCATTAGCAGTGGTAATGGCGAGGTGCAATTTCTTGGGGTCAAGGGCACAGGGGTCAGCGGACGACCCCTAGCTGCCGCTCGTAATGACCGCAACCTGATATTCCCTCGATGGAAACCCTAAAAATTCTTCTATACTAAACAATAGTAAAATATTGAGCAAAAACTTTCTAAGTTACGATTTTAATTTCATTAAACTTTGACAGTTTTATGGAGTTATATTTCTTAGAAATGTACAATATTTTTATAAAGTATTTAGTTCGGGTTTTCGTCATTAAATTCTGAGCAACATATGTTCACGCCTATAGCCCCGAAGAGGTAGGCAGAGGCGCACTAGCGAACTAGTATACCCACATTTCGTCGAACTTAGTACCGTCCCATATGTGATAGAGGGCGAGCCTATCGAAATATCGGGCACAAATTCCAGACTCCGAGCTGATATGGAGAAATTCAATATCACTTTGCCCGACCCAGGGATCGAACCCGAGACCTTAAGACGGTAGTCATACCGAAATACAACCACGCCACCGAGGCAGTCTCTAAATTCTGAATATCACTCGGAATAATTGCAATAAAGCATAATGTTTACTTGATAGCCCCCGTGGCGCAGTGGGCGAGTAGCCGGCTGTGCTGCGAGAGGCCGCAGGTTCGATTCCTGCTCCGAGACAAATGTTTCTGTGACCCACAGATTTTTGTTTTGGGTTTAGGTGTTGTAAGACCGAAAGTCTTTCGTAGCTTCTGAGGCCCACAATACAAGTTATACTTAGGCTGAGATCTATAGAGCGAACTTCAACTAAGTTCGAGTCAAAGAAACGTTCTCAGTGAGGATATGGAATTTTTAAATCGAACTTCGACTAAGTCGGAGCCATTTTTACAAGAAAATCTTTGCTCAGACTGTCTGTCACTCTGGTTTCCTTGTAAAAATGGTTCGGACTAAGTCAAAGTTCGCTCTATAGATCTTAGTGTAGGGTCAGGATTATGTGTGTGAGTGTTTTTGTTTATTGACTGATTATATTTATTTATTTAAGTTTACGCGAATGTTACACATTGAAAAGAAACTGATTTTTACGGATTCTATCACGATTTGTTTTTATTTATAGTGCCGACGTTTCTAAAGCTTTACAGTCTTCATGGTCACGGGTCTGACCGAAGTGTAGTCGGCCAAAATGTTAGTGTTACAATATTTTCATTTTAAAATTACACAGTTATATCAAAACTAAAAAATTGCCTCGGTGGCGTAGCGGTATTGTATGCGCGATATGACTATCGTCCGATTTTTCAGTATCAGCCCGGAGTCTGAAATTAGTACCCGATATGGCGATAGGCTCGCCCCCTATCACATTTGGGACGGAACTAAGCTCGGCGAAATGTGGGTGTTCTAGTTTGTTAGTGCGCCTCTGCCTACCCTTTCGGGGATACAGGAGTCAGCTTACGAGTTTATGTATGAGAACTAAAAATAAAAAGAAATCACGATAGAATCCGTAAAACTATTTTTATTACAATGCAGTAAATCGCTTTAAGGTTGTGTCAAAGCTACATTACATTAGCGGATGTTGGCAATAAATAAAATATCCTTGTATTCGAATCGGTAATCATATACGGAATACTATTTAGGTTTACAACAGGCGTTTGTCGTAAAACCACTGATACGGAACAGACTTTATGACGAATACGAACAAATTTTGTAAGCAAATTTTTTTATGTTTACCTTTGTCATTATTATTTAGATGGGTATTGTACAATTTTTGTGTCCTTTGTACTTGTTAGAGCTATAGTCATTCGTATTGGCGATGGTAGCACGCAACATTTTGATGATTGGCATATCAGAGAAACAGTTAATGTTACGAAATTACGTGATGCGATATTGTCTTAATAATAATAATATTTTTCAATGTAATTAACAGCGGCCTGAGCAGGAAAATTTCTGACAACTGTAAATGTATTCGAACTCGATGCGCGTCTATGAAATTTGTATGAAATATTAAACAAATATCATCAGTACGCGGCGAGCTCGAATACATTTACGATTGTCAGAAATTTTCCTGCTCAGGCCGCTGTTCATATTTTGGATTCAGAAGAGACTTAGAAGACTTGTTTTATGTAGTTATAAAAAAAAGTATAAAAATCCTGATCAATTGCAGTTAATAACAACGTAACAATCTATTTAACCTGTTAATTGAACTGTGTTTAGTAACTTTATGTAAGCGATTAAAACTCAAACACGTATTTACGATATTGCCGACGAAAATAACCGGCAAATTGCAACCTTTTTTCTGCTCTTTTATTTTACTGTCAATAAACGTTTCGGGTAGTGCCTTTAAGAAATTAAGTTTGTGTATGTCCAATTTAATATCGAGAATTGAATGGGAAGCACTCGTACGCGTACAATGGCCCATCGGCATTCCATTAACTAGTTGAGCAAACACACCGACGCGTTCGGGCACTAACTCAATACAAAACGATTCCTAGCGAGCGATACCCGCACATTTGGTACATTCGTATTCGATTGTAACCACTGTTTATATTGGCGGGCGAGCGACAGTCCCGTCGGCAGACTTTCGCGAGACAATGCAAGACTGGGCCTAAATAATTTAATAGTTGTGGGCTCAGTCGAGCGCTCGGCAAACAGTTCAAGCAAGCAAGTTCGGCCACGGTCTCCATTCTGATCAAACCCTATGGAGTGAGCTCTCTACATTGGATACTCACTATATTAATGCTCAGGGCCTCATTATAAAATGGAGACTTGATTTTGATTGAAACCTGGTTTAAAACTTCTAATAAGGAACTAGGGGTTGCAATGGTAACTTAATGTTATAAACCAGATTTAAAGTTAGACCAAGTTTTGTTAGATTTAAATATATTTTTTCACGATGTTCCTGGAAACGGACACCCGTGTATGAAGATTGGTAACATTTTTTAATTTATAATATTTAACAGACAAAGACAAACTTAAGCGTAGATATGTATATGTGACGTGAAACATTCTATTGAATAGTTTAAAATAAATGTACCTTCAATTTAGAATGGTATTAAGAAGTCAACGGTGGCGCAATCCGTTACACACTTGATTGCCGTAAAAATAAGGAGGGCGTAAAGATATGGCAAGGTAAGATATAAGAGTGATAGTGAGCGTTTGGCTAAGGCGGGCGGTAATAAATTAGGGCGGGCGGCGCGACGGGAGGTAGGGCGGGCGGGGTGGCAGGGCGGATCGCGTGCGCCGCGGCCGTTTGTCGCGTGGCGTGCGCGCGCGCTCATTGCTTATTCATGCGGTCGAGACACGCATACCATCAGACCTGCTCTGACAGAGACCAGACAGACTTCTCTTGTCATTCATAGTCCTTTTTTATTTGAATACTAGCTCTTCCTGGGGGTTCGCGAGTAATCCAACACATCGTACTATTAGAATTGAAAGTAATTTTACCCTCATCAAAATCATTCGTTCCTTTGTGCAAAATATTACTAATAATTTAGAAGAAAGGGTTTATTGAAATAAAACTATTCTTACGGATTCTATCACGATTAGGTTTTAATTATTATTCCCGACGTTTCGAAGGCTTTGCAGTCTTCGTTGACACGGGTCAGACTGAGGTGTCATTTGTCCAAAAAAGGTTAGAGTTACAATATTTACCATCATTAAAAAATTATACAAAATCAAAAAAGGTTAATTATTTGTGTTCCGATTTATGCAGTACGAGCTCACGGTGTCTTGAGTTCTGGCAGCTGGTCTTTTGGGTTCCAATTTAACAAAAAATTAAATTTTAAATTTTAAATTTTTTTAAATTTTATTTAAGAAAGGGTTTAACAAATTTTATTTATTTGCATTGCATAAGATGATATAATATTAGTTTAATTTCATTAAATTAAACTAATATTGTATCATCTTATGCAAAATGTCAGTATGTGGAATTCCACACAATATAGAGGTATTATTAGGGCTATACGATATATTCGTTCGGGTAATAAAATTAATCATTGCAGTTTGCATGTCTCGAACAACTTTAGTAAGCTTAAAAAATGGTTCAAACTCGTCATTTCGTTAGACGTCATCCTACATATTTACACCAATGAGTTGAATAAATAGTTACCATTAGTGACTTATTCGTTTACTACCTACGGTTCTGGCAGTCTAGTCGCACAGACCACGCAATAACGCGTTAAAACTAATTAAATAAATAATATTTTTAATATTCTTTATATTAATTGAATTTCAAATAAGCACGCTGATTTAGTCCGATGAATTCAGTTAAAATTCAAATAATTTATTCGGCCAATTATATATCATTTTCACATGTCAATTATATGTTTTAAAAGACTTTATACTTTTTTTTTTATAGCAGAGATTGACAAACGAGCAAATGGGTCACCTGATGGTAAGTGATCTCCACCGCCCATAGACACCCAAGACACAAAAAGAACCATGGGTGAGTTGTCAACCTAAAAGGAGGGAAGGGAAGGGGAGGGAAGGAGATTGGGAAAGGGAGTGGGGAAATGGACCACCGGAAATCCCACTCACCGAACGAAACGCGACAGCAAGCTGCCACTTTACGTCGGTTTTCTGTGACACAGTGGTATCTAACCGGTCGAGCCGGCCCATTCGTGCTATAGACGTTACTGTCTACAGCGTGGCTCTACCACTTATTAAATTATTTGTACATACATACACTTGATTTGTAATAATTATGCACTAATGTGAAAGAGCTATGACCGGTTTTCAATCTAAAACGGTCTTGGTGGGGCGATAAGTATGCGTTAACCTTAATTCATATCAACGTACTGACAGGATTCATTTCAACACATAGCCCATTGGCCATGCATTATCTGCTGATAAACATTGCCTTCAACGCTCCTCGTTAATGCGGTCGCATCACGCCAATATCTTCATAATGCGACTTTGTTTGTTTCTTCCTCTGTTTGTAATGCATTAAATGTTTTGCAAATGGTATTTATAGTTTACTTTTATTATTGGATTCATTAAGAGATACCTAAAGTCTAAGTTTTGGTGCGATATGGAATTTAGTTTCACATAGAAAATACAATGTTTATTCAGACTATCCTAGTAAGTTTTCAGCTTAGGTAAGCGTATAAAAATAAATATCTTTCCACGAAAATTACTCATTGATATTAAATCGATTTGGTTATAATGTACTGCGTGTGTACGTCAAAGGAATTCGCATAATTCTCGATAACGAGTGTTCAAGTCGGTCTCTTACTTCAAAGCCACCGTTTCAGTTACAGTTTATTATTAATAAAATTTGGTCGGGTTGTCGGGCGGCGGCGGCGGCGGTGGCGGGCGCGGGCGCGGAGGCGGGCGGGTAACGAGCGAGGTCCGCTCTCGTTATCGGAGGCCCGGCCGGTCAGCGCCGCGGAAAATTCGCCCAAAACTGACGCGCGTGAAAATTTAATGAACGGCCGGACGCTAGTTAACTAAAAGGTAAAGTGCACCCTCTTGACGTGTTCGGTAAATATTAATAGTGAGTGTGCTAGCGTGAGCCATTAAAAATGCACGAGTCCGCGGACACGGCGCGCGCCCGTCCTTCCGCGCCGCGGTCGCGCCTCGGCCCTCGCCCCGACGTTCATTAGCCTCTTTACTTCCGCGGCTCTTCTGCACATTAACTTCACCTAACAATTTCCAACTCTCAATTATCTGCTGCGAATGCCTTTTTCGCGAGATCGCGTTTGTATCGAATTTGTCCCATAAAACGGCATCCAATATCGAAGTTAGTGCTATTCCGTCTGTGCATGGGCCGCGAACACTTCCTGAGAACAAGTTTTACTATCCGAGCCGTTTTAAACTCTTACGGACGCTATTAAGGATAATAGAAACTGTCTAACTGGAACGATGAGTCAAGGAATTATATCCGCGAATGGAATGATCTAAGTTTGACTTTTATTTCGACTTCAGTTAGGCGACGGTTCAGTTGTTTGTGCTGTTAGGGAAGTATCGAAAGGTGTCGCCTCTTAGTTTAGAGGGGGCCGGTGCGGTGCGGTGTGGGGGAGAGCAGGGTGCCAGTATATCTGTTACGCAGTAATGAGGATCGTTAATTATGTATCGCTAGGTGCGTAAGCTTTTCAATTCGGCACGGTATCGCAGGCTCTCGCGAACGAGGTCAAGGGTTCGCGACTCTCTTAACCCTGAGGGGCTGCTGCCAAATTAATGAGGCACTCCTTTGTAATAAAGAAATAACAAGAATTGCGCACGCGAGCCGGGCCCCACCGACTTCGATGTCATTAAAGGCGTCGCGAAGTCTCGAAGCGACTCGTTACAGCGCCTCGTCTAAACAACTGACTTTCCATCAACATTCCAAAATGTGTCCTTAAATTACACGGATTCTAGGGGCACGGTGACGTTCCCAACGTTCGTTTTTTGAGTGGTAGAGTAGAATTGACAGTTACATGTACATCACGAAAGGGCCGTCTCGATCGGTTTGATACCACTAACTCACAGAAAACCGACGTAAAGTGGCAGTTGACTGTTGCGTTTCGTTCGGTGAGTGAGATTTCTGGTGGCCCAGTTGACAACTCCCCCTGCCTTTCCCAATCCCTGTTTCCCTCCTTTTAGGTTGGCAATTCACCCACGATTCTTCTCGTGTCTTATGTCTCTATGAGCGATGGAGATCACTTACCATCAGGTGACTCATCTACTCTTTTGCCATTCTCTGCTAAAACAATAATTAATGCAGAAATACAGCATGTATCAGTAAAGCAACAAATACTAGACACACGTTAGATGTAGAGCCTCAATTGAGTTCAATTACCGCCGGCCAACACATAAAACTTTAAAGCGAGTACACAAGATTGTGACGTTTCATATTACCGACGCAGACGGGGTAGATTAGAGCGGGGGTTTCGCCAGTCCCGGCGGCCTGCGGGCACGGGTTTCTAAGTCCGGGCTAATTGGATGAGCCGCCAGGCCAGCCCAATTAGCGGCACCGTTGTGATTCATTTTAATCGGGCGCCCTTATCAGTGCACCACTCCGCTCTAGTGTACTCCTAACTTTAAATTACAGTGAACACATACACGCGTTATGTGAATAATGTATGTACTCCTAACTTTAAATTACAGTGAACACATACACGCGTTATGTGAATAATGTATATCACGTTTCTGTTTTGTTTTCGTTTATTGAAAGGCTTTTGGTGGCGATTTACGGAAAAAATGCACAGTACTAAAATCGACGATTTATTTATCTAGCTTTCATTTGATACCTGAATACTTGTTATAATATATTTTTGTCTATTTCCACTAATATACAGCTGTATAGGCTATGTCACTCGCACTTGAGACGCCATTTAGGATGTAGAGCGTGACAAAGAAATATACATACTTCCGAAAAACATTACCCTCCTTCCGTGACAGTAGGGTAACTAAAACGAACACTGATACCGAATGCCCAAAACCCAGTCAAAATGTAATAAATAGCACAATTCACCATTATGTCAGTGGCTCAAGCCCAAGTGGAATATATTTGACAATCAAATTCGTTATCGAGATCGATGCGCGTCTATGACATTTGTATGAAATATTAACCAAGCGTCATCAGGGGGGTTACCATCACCTCTTATAGCAGTATTATTATAATTTTACTTGTCAATATTCCCTCGATGATATTCCCATACAAAACCAACGAAGAACGATTATAATAATATTGCTATAAGAGGTCGTGGTAACCCTGCAGTGTGCAGCCAACTTAATACGAATTCGATACTCAAAAACATTCCTGCTTGAGCCGCTGTAAAGGCCTTTGCTTCAGGAGATTCGAGATTTCAAATTTTAAAAAAGCTTTATCTCAAAGCAAGTTTTTGCAAATTTTCCTTTCAGTTTATAAGGTGCGATTTGTTGCCAGCCATGCCTAATTATTGTAAGGTCGTCCAACATTGCACTTGTGTTATTATTTGTACAACTGATTCAACTGGTTACGCGTGCCTTCTTATTAACTGATTACTTAATTTAACCTTCAAAAACCAAAGTTTATTTGACCAAAATAAAAAAATGTACGTTGTATTTGAATACGAATTTACGTGATGTATAAGTTAGCTGTTGCCTGCGTCTCCGTTCGCGTGAAAATTTATTAACAAATCTATTAAACGGGAGCAGTAATTCCGGGATAAAAAGTAGCCTATGTGCTATTCCAGACTATAATCTATCTCTGTGCCAAATTTCACCCAGATCCGTTGAGCCGTTCTGGCGTGATTGAGTAATAAACACGCATCCATCCGGACTTTTGTATTTTGAATAGTTTTATTAATTTCTATTATTACTTGGATACACTAAAACTGACTTAGTACTCAGTAGCAGGTACCTAAAAGTTTTAATTCAAATAAAAATAATATAAGCTACTATTAAACCAAGCTTACACAAGTAATGAAGGTTTGAATATTGTATTAGTAATGTATACGAAATACGAATAAAATAAGAAGTTAAGAGTGCACGGAGTTCCTTAACAATTCCGTAAACACAGGGCAGTGGGGCGACCGAGCCGTCAGCCGACTAGAGCGACAGAGCGGCTGGGGCGATCACACCGGCCGAGCTTTTCCAGCGATAGTCGTCGAGGCGAGTAACCGCCCGCGCCGCCCTACACCGATAACATCAAGTCTCAACGTAATTATTTTAATTTCACAAAATGGAACACTGCTATTACTTAAAATAACATTAAACTCAATTTAATCAAACTTAATGTACGTATTTAGTGAATTACACAACATAAACTTCGCTCTCAATTCATTTGCAGAATTTTTATTAATGAAAAAACAGCGGAAGCGGAGCAATTTACGTGATAGTTTTCGGATATAGAGGTAAAAAGTGTAGTATTCGTGTTCATTACGCAAATGACACTAAAATTGATGGTAGTGATAGATTTATTAAAAATATTGGAGTGCATGTGAAATTCTGGATGTTTTTTTCATCAAGCGAAATGCATTCGATCGCGGTGTATCAAGCAGACGAACACGTCCATTAGAGGCGCAGGTTTACAAACACAACGGGCGGGCGGCGCGGCGCGGCGGCGGGTGAGGATGCCAGCGTGAGAGGCGGTGTGAGAGGGACGGCGGCGCGGCGCGGCGTGGCGACGCAAACCACTTCCGCAATGAGATGGCGCACTTCCTGTGATTGAGGGCCGTACGCCCGACACCCTGGCGCGGCGACGCGTCTCCTCGAAGGACAGCACCGTGACCACCGCATAACCCAACAACTCTTTTCTATTACTTTGTCAAATTTCAAATTAGCTGACGTAATTAGAGCATATAAATGTTTGCGTGTTTGTCCAAGCAATTGTTGACTCTATGCGACGCGGTGGCTTAACAAATTATTTTATATTAGGGTGGGCGCGGGGTGGTTCGCATCTTGTGGGGCTTCCATATAGCATAAATATTTAAAAGGACGTATTTACTTTGATAATATGACAAGAGACGTTACTATAGATATTGAAATTTTATGTAAGTTTTGAATCAATGTGCAGAAGCTATTTGCAAGTATAAAGACAGTGGCGGATAATTGATGAGAATCTCTTATTTTTAATGTATGTTGTACTTTAATAGCAATAGGTAGGTCTTTTGTATAAGAGAGTCGGGTTTTTTTTCACTGACTATTTGTATATCCAAGCAGCATTGAATTTTTGTCTGGTTTGAAAGAAATTGGAGCAAGTGAAATTATTATTAGTCATGAGTGTGATCAGAAAATCTTTGGGGGAGGCTTAGACTTACACAGCAGTGGTCTACTGTGGCTGATGAAGGTAATGATGATGTAGCCTTTTAAATAAATTTATTACAGTAATTTTTGCGAGACTTTATAATTATTGACATTAAGTATCCGAATAATTACGACATCAAAACGCATCGGTTAGAGTTAGTGAATGGTGAGTCTGAAGCTCATTGTGTAATTTCCAGTGCATCCCGTTCCCAATCTCTCTCGCTCAGCTAAGTAATGACTTAGATCCATTCCCGGATAAATAGCAAATTGAATGTGTGCCCCTCGGTACGGTATCGCACGCGGCCACCCCACAGGCCGCCGCACCGCCGCGCCGCACCGCCCGCCGTCGAGCGCGATACAAACACACTATCTACTGCAACACTAGCCCAGACTCCCAGCTTACGCTCAGCTACTTGATCCTCATCACTCCCGTACTACGCTTATAGGCCGAGATTCGGCTGCAAGATCACTACGTGCATCATGTAGTCAAAATCTGATTTATATGTATAATTTAATTAATTATAAATGGGGAATCTATTTTTGTCAAGGTGCCAATGAAAATTTGCCGACGAGTATTTTTGATATCATCATCATCAGCCATAGGACGTCCACTGCTGAACATAGGCCTCCCCCAAAGATTTCCAGATCGACCAGTTGATTGATATATTGATATTATTTTAATTTTTATGGGCACCTTGGCAAAAATAGATTCCCCCATTTATAACTAATATAAAAAAATAGATTTTGACTACATACATGATGAACGTAGTGATCTTGCAGCCGGATTTCGGTCTATTAATATAACTCCGATCATCTCTCGCATTTTAAAACACAAATAATGCTTACATAACATAAGATAAGCTCATGCCTGTATCCTCGAAGGAGTAGACAGAGGTGCACTAGCGAACTAGATCACCCACATTTTGCCGAGATTAGTTCCGTCCCAGATGTGATAGAAGGCGAGCCTATCGCAATATCGGGCACAAATTCCAGACTCTGGTTTGATACTAAAACATCAATATCACTCTGCCCGACCCAGGGATCGTACCCGAGAATAATGCTTTATGCCGTCAAGTTAGGTTCGGTAAGAATCTAAATAAATTTTGTTTACGTCAGATTAATTTAGCCAACTTAATGCATTCCAAAATAACTAAAGCGCTGCATTAAAGCGGAAAAACCGGTAATTTCCGGAGCTAGCTAGCACAGTTAAACTATGTTTTAAAACTAATTCCCAGACGAGTACAGCGCGTCGATAACCTTCTATTTACAATGTTTTTCGTTGGTCGTATTTTTTGGCTCGTTTTACGGTCCGGGGATATGAAAAGTTTGGGGAAGCTCTCGCGGAGAGGCGTAAAGGCGGTTTACGACGCGTCTTCGAGTTGAATGCGCCACATGTTCACGTGTACCGTTGAATTTGTACGCGGTATAACCGCATTACACGTGCTATGACCTGACCATGAAAATTTTAAACGTCTCGTTTGAAACTAACAGGCCGGCGGATAGTGCCTCGTTCACACTGCACCATTTACTGGTGCAGCGAAACGGCAGAATAATGCACGAGCTTTGTTAAACAGAAATATTTGACGGTTTTTTATAACAAAAACATTAAAGCCTCTAAGCGTCGTCTGTGCAATGTGGAGGCCAGCTGCGAAAACACTCCGGCTACCGGAACACAAAGGGACATCTTTATAAATTCTCTATTAAGTTTTGGATACGAGTTTCAATGAACACAAATTCCTAGAGTGTGTCCAATAAAGGACGGCGTGCAGCCGCGTTAGGAGGCCATAAACGAACGTATTATCCATGTAAGGCGGAATAGCCGTTGCACAATTAATTGTTTCATTTTGGGAAACAATTCCCTCTCCTCATTCAATTAAGAGCGGCGACTGGGGGGTGTGGGGCCGCGGTGTGGGGGGCGGGAGTACCGCCCGCTCATGAGACGGACGTATTAATAGCGCCTGCAATATTGATATACTCGTATCGTATGCTACGTACGGTTACGAATACGATATTGTTTGTTAGTGAATTCGATTTGTGTCGATCATAAATCTTGCGCCTTATGTTGAGTTTGGAGTTGATTGAGTTCGCATGGAGTACGCAAGGAAAGGGAGTGATTGTTTCATGTGACGGGTGAGGTCACGCGTGGGCGGCTCGACACGGAGCGACCACGCAACGACTCCGCCACGCGAGTCGCGACTGTCTATATTCCTTTTGTAAAACTCTTAATTAACATTTCTTAATGAATAATTGATCAGCACGAGACGCGAGCGAACGAAAAGGTGAAGGCGTAGGTACGCGCCACGCGGTACGGCTCAGGTGATGCTGAACCGGGACTCAATTAGCAAAAACACACAGAATTAAGAGAGACAAACATGTCGGGACACATGACGGCGCGCCCTCCTCAATCCGAATTTTATATTGCGCCATTCATTATTCATCGTGTTTGTCAAGAAAATTACTGTGGACCTTTTAATATAACTTCCCGAGTCGCACAAACGGAGCTACAAAATGGAGTTGTGAACAAGTTTGCTTCAAGTCGCGACTTAACCTTGGCGATTAGTGCCCGCGTGTCGAGCCGCCAAACAAATTTAATTTGGTTCTTTAATAATGCGGATCATTGCACGGTCGGCATTAGCCTGCGAACGAGATTAATTAAGTTACGCGTTCAAATGAATAATTAAAATATGATTACGATTATGAAAATCGAAATACTTTAAGACGCCGTCTGGCCTGGTTTCTGTTTTGTGTTTATTTAAAAAATAGGAGCGCGTCGCACCTCGCAGGGTGCTTTCAAATCAGCGGTGTTGGCTGAAGATTCGAGAGCAATCAGTTAGATTGGTTCATTAAGGCCTCCATTAGTGAAGTAATGAGACGCGATGCACGGCGAGCAGCGCGGCGAGCTGGATGCCGGATGCGACGTAGACGGGCGTCCGACACCGTGACGGAAAACAATTGGCACATGAAAAAATCACTTAGCGCTTATCACGTCAGCAGAACATAATTACCGCTGAATACCTCGATAACATATTTCCTTTTTGCCGTATTCCAATTTAAGTAAAAGCAAAAAGTCGCATATCAACTTTATCTCAAATATTATCAGTTTAATAACATGTAACCGTGTATTTATAATTGCTTTACGATAAGTCTGTAATTTCAATTATTTTATCATTTTGTAGTGTACAATGGCGGATGCAAACAGACTTTTTTCCTTGCGGGCGTTTCGTCGCCGGTGTGTGGAAGTACTGACGTTTAAGGCGAAAATTAGCTGCAGCTTGGTGTGGAGGATTTCGAGTATGAATGCAGGTCGGGTCGTCCATTAGCCTAATTGGAGACGCGGATTGCGGTTGCGCCACCTACGACACGGCCCTTTGTTACCAGCCACACTAAATTTGACTGCTATGCGGAACAATCTAGATGTTTCGCGTTGATAGTTCGGCCTGGTGGCTGGTGCTAATCAAAGAAATAAATACATCCAACAGTCACACACCTAGTCCTGACCCCACACTAGGTATGACCTGTAATAATAAATACCAGATCTTGTTTATGAAAGTTCTGTTCCGGTATTTTATTTACCAATGGTTTAAAGAAGCGCTCGGCAACACGTGGCCCGCGGACCGCATGCGGCCCGTGAAATCCTATTCGAAACCCGTGAAGTCCTATTTGCAGCCCGTGATTGTTTTGTAAATTAGTCATAAATATCTAAAATGTTATAGATTATACCTCTATACATAAAAAATATGAGATGAGGCCCGCCTTTACTGTATTTTGCCACCTTACGGCCCCTGCCTGCCAAAACTTTGCCGACCACTAGTTTAAAGGAAGGCGGAAGTGAAAAACGACTTTTCCAGATAACAAATAAAATTCAAACACTAAATGATATAAATATGCATAAATAAAGGAAAAATATTAATCGTTAATTTTAGATAAATTCAATGTGCATGATATTTGCAAACAAACTAATTAAATACTTCCGGCTTATAAACTTAAGCAACTTATAACGATACTTATAAAGATGCCTTGACATTCAATGATTCATTAGCGTCCATGCCAAGCCGAAACTGAGATTATGTAATGTCTGATTACTATGATTACATAACATAACATGACATAAGCTCACGCCTATATCCCCGAAGGGTAGGCAGAGGCGCGCTACCGAACTAGAACACCCACATTTCGCTGAGCTTAGTAACGTCCCAGATGTGATAGGGGGCGAGCCTATCGCCATATCGGGCACAAATTCCAGACTCCGAGCTGATATGGAATAATCCAATATCACTTTGCCCGACCCGGGGATCGAACCCGAGACCTCAGAACCGTAGTCGTACCGAAATACCACCACGCCACCGAGGCAGTCAGTACTATGATTACTGATAAACAATTTTTCTACATATACATTATTTTCACTATTCCACTGTCAAAGTGGTAAACAGAGATAGAAAAGTTCGTAATACCAGAAAAGTTTTGTTTTGGTACAATTAACTTGAATATACAATTGATCATTGGCATAATTAATGAAATACGTGTTTTTAATTCAACGTTTACGGAGAGAAAGGAAAAGGTGGGTAATGTAATTCTATCTACCAATGTTTGTAGTACCATTATTTTTGATTATGCTATTAAGCATATCGGAACAAATTATAGATATGGTATGAAAAACCGTATTTGACTTGTCAAAATTATGCAAATTAAATTAGTACTTTAATAAGTAACAACCAGTTTACTTAGTGTCAGATGGTAACTAGTTCACTTGAATGTATTATGAGTACTAGGAAATGCGCTTTCCGCTACTCGTTAGTGATAATTGGGACAACTACGTTGTTACAGATATGTTCATGAATTTTTAACAACTTCAAGATACGAATGATTGTCCATTAGACATGTTGTAATATAATTATACACGCATACGAAAATACGATGTTATAGACTCTATAATATAGAGGTACTTATTCATTTATTTCATTAAAAGTTGTTGTTTATGAGCAATAATAATATAACTGAGAAGTTTTCATTGCTTTCGACTATCGATACAAACACGGCAATCCTTTTAGTGAGCGTGAAAAACTACGGCAGAGAAGTCAGCGCGTCCCGCACTCAGCTCGGCGCCCCGCGTCCCGTATCCCGCGTCCCGCAGCCCGCGGCCCGCGAGCCAGGTGCCTCAACGTGCGGCTTTCCACCGCTAAATGTATTGTCGTGTACCGCGCCTGATGTGGTCCAAACTAAACCCCAACTACTTAATTGAAAACCCTAATATAGAATCCAAATACACGGTATCCCTTTCGATCCGCACATTGAAGGTGTATAAATTCATCTCTGTCATTTTACATAATGGAATACGACCACCGAAATTCGTCTTTAATTTAAACACGTCTTACAACGCGAACTAAAATAATTCGCGTGGAATCATTCCAAATTAATTCAAATCATCGGTAATAAACGTCTGCGCCACCGCTGCACCATCTTCTGGGAGCGAAGAATACGACAAAATGTTCCAAGTTTCTTCAAGCAATCAAGGCTTAATACCGTAGTGAAGTTTCAAGTTGGGAAATTATAGGGCGCGGGGCGAGGGTAGCGGGGGGCGGACGTCCGCCGCGTGTCATCTCGTAACATCAAAAATGCATTTAAATTCTGCGCAATAAAAAACAGCGGCTGGAAGTTTTGCAGCGGCCCGGGGATTGAGACGGTTGCCTCCGTCCTCCGTGCACTGTGCTCTGTGCTCTGTACCGCACTATACTATTCAGACCGGTTCGTACTTTACAATTTGTTGCCTCTTTATTATTATTCTTTTATGAAATATGTGTGCAAACTAAAAACCCTCGGGGATGAACAGTTACGCGGTACGCCTGCAACTGCTTTATTGTTAGAGCAAGAACCCTTAAGACGCGGAATATATGTACTGACCATATAGTATATGTACTGACCTTGGCTTCAAAATATTTTTTTTAGATAAATTCTTAAACTTCACTTAGCTGTGATTTTTATTAATTTTATTCTTCTTCTTCTTTTAAAAATAACGGCTTCCACACACATGCGATGATTTAGCCAATGTCAAGGTAAATACAGCAATTATGTTTTCACAATGATCGTGAGACCCAGATGTCTGATGGATGATCTCAAGGTCCTGCTGGGATTATGGCGGTAGTTCCTTCTAGTGCGATGCCCCTCAGATGACCTTCACTAGGCGAATCGACCGAACAAAGCTAGCCAACGCACTAAGCAAAACTCATTAAAGGTCACCGGTTAAAAAGGTTCCACATTATACTGTCCATCTTCACTGAAGTTCGATGCATTAATCCACATCACTTAAAAACGACAAACACAGCTCTAGAGAATAATATGAAATAATTTTAACAAGCGACGCCCATCCTGTCAGACTTCCCGTCAAAATACTTAATTTTATCAATCTCAGGGCATTGTCAAGGTTTCAAACGGAAATCTCACTCACAAACTGCCACTTTACGTCGGTTTTCTGTGAGACAGTGGTTAAAGCCTTAACAGCAACAAAACACAAGGACTGCAGGTAATGCAGGAATTCTTTAATTAGCCACGAAACGCACGGCTAGAACAATCAACCGAATACCACTCAACAAATTACAAAGCGATGCAATTACGCTGGTAACTAATAAGCCAACCTATTGTACACGTGATATACGACAATTTAACAGGAAATTAAAGTTGGCACCGCAAACCACGGACGTCATTTCGCAATAGTTTGTCCAATTTATCAGTGCCGAGAGTCGTTCGGAAATAATCGTAATCGAAGCGAGCACTGCGCCGAACAATATGGACCGATGGCGGCCTCTCTAATTGGCCCTTACCTGGAGCGCACTCGAGAATGATAAAGCCCCCATTAGCCGCCCTATTATTTACCTACTCGTCATTAGCGTAGACTTCATTAGGATAACGAGATAACGGAACCCGGCCTCGAGTGCCAGCCCATGGTATTTTTGGAGTTTTTGAACGATTGAAGGTATACCGGGAAATCATCGACCGACCTAACCACTCGCCCACAAAGATATTCAATAGTATATAGACGGGACAACAGCACAAATCTTGTGATCCAAAAGTTATCACCTAGTGGTCATAAGTTGCTCAGTTTATTTTAAACTAGCTGACCCGGTGAACTTCGTTCCGCTTAACAGGCGATTCTTTATATTTTAGTTTTTATTATGTCTAAAACAAGCGTAGCCTAAGTTACCCCTTATTACATCAGCTACCTGCCAATAAAAGTCCCGTCAAAATCGGTCCAGCTATTTCAGAAATTAGCCGGAACAGACAAAAATAGTAAAAAAAATTTTGGTGTATATACCGTATATATTTCATATACATGTAGTAAAAAACGGTTATTTCAATATTACAAACAGACACCCCAATTTTATTTATATGTGTGTATGTATGTATAGATATACGGATATTGGGATAATAAACTTATCTTACGTGATTCTTAACCATTCACAAAATATTCTAGGGTGTAAATTCTAATAATCGCCCTAGCATTGTAATAAGTGATTGGTGGCGGTACTGAAGTTTGAGATAATTTTTTTGTATGGAAACTTGCTTGATAGCCCCCTACAGTTAGTAATATTAAATCTCTTTGCTCGTCCAAATGATACCCGAGTATATTATGTTCAATAAACAAGTGAATTTGAGCTAATAATGATGTGCAAATGAGCCCGAGGGACCACCCTAGCGTCACATTATGCTCCATGTTATTAAGATCAGTATCGACGTTGGCGGGAAAAATTGATGTTGCATCGAACCCAGTGCGGTTCTACAAAAAACATACCGAATTTATTGTTAATTATAAAACTCCAGCGCCGAACATTAACGCTGAGATGCGATGCCGCGATAACCGCACGTCTATTTATTTATTATTTAGATATCGGCCGGTGCGGTCACGACTCCATATTGTTTCGTTGTAATGGCATTAATGACCTCGGTTTAAAGTTGAAGTGTTAATTTGATTTAAAATTATGTGCACGATTATAATCTCACGTTCAACTTTCGCCCTAAAGCTTTAATTGCGGCGGTTGATCCCCGATGGAGCGGTCGTGATATGGTCCGTTCGCGTCGGTACTTGGTAATAAGGGAACGTACCCATATTACGTGACCAATATTTTACAATTTTCATACCCCTCCCCTCCCCTCGGTGACCATCCGTTGTATATGCCAAGACCCCCCCTCTAGTTGTCACGTAGTAATTTATAAATATGGTTATAAATCATTTTTTGTCGAAGAAAATTTTAAAAACAAAATATTATGATGTGTTGCCATCTGTGAATTTAAAAAGTGCTAATCGCTGCGCGCCATATTTTAATACAGTTCGAAAAAGCACGAGAGTTCCCTAGAAGATATTGACTACGTGACGAAAACCTAAGAGCCCCGGCCCTGACCAAGGGTGGTATTTTGAAGACCCCCTCCCCCCTGAACGGGTCACGTAATATGGATACGTACCCTAACATTGCTCTGTATCGCCCTGGCATGCCTGCCGCGCTCGCGCCGCGCCCGCGCTCGCTCGATGCTAATAAAACCTGCACGTAAACCACATCGGATAGTAAACTTCGAAATAATGCAGCTTAATGCACCAGTTGACATTATAAAAGTTAGTTTTCATTATTTTAATCTTGTTCGCTGCCTAGTGCCGGGTGCCTCGTTCCCTTTACAGTTTTGCGTGCGCGTTGTGACGAATTATGCAAATGATCCATAATAAACGATAATGACTAATTACTGAACCGGCGTGAGTTAATTAATTATTTATGATATTTATTTATAAATGCTTCCTACTATTTAATTAGAATTTATAAGAGTATAATTAAACCATTCGTGTTTTATCTAATTAACGACCGTTTTATGGAAGTCCATAGAAACATGGTGTAATGAAAATTAAATAATATTAAATTTTATTGCACGATTTTGTATCTAAAGTTACAATAAAAACCGATCGCCACTCAAAGGCGTGAAGATCAGGCAGCTAAAGATGGAAAAGGGTGAAAAGGGTTATAAACTCATCATGGTAACGACCACTTTTGGCAAATTTTGGTTGAGTCAAGTATTAATGTTGCTTTTTTATAAAAAGAAAACCTTTCTGCATTTGTGACACTAAAAAGTAAATAATATTATTTCATAACGTAGAATTTTATATTTTGTTCATTTAATATTTACTGTACCATTTTTTAAAATAAATACATTAAAATAAATATAATTATTTCAAAATTCAAAAGCCGATAATTTAGTTCTAAAAATAGAAAAATGGATACATTAGAACATAAAATCTTTACCACGCGAATTTTAAAATGGAATACACATATCAACACCAGACCTAACAAGACAGCAAATATTTAATTCTATTTCGAAATAAAAACATATATGTATCAACCGATGAAATACAGGTCGAACGAAATATGAGTTAACGAAGTGGGAAAGGCCTGGGGCGTTCGGGCAGCGACTAGCGAGCGTTTGTGGAGTGAGTTACGGACGAGGCTCCTCGTAAACGTCACATTAATTAGCATGCCCGCTAATGAGGAGTTATGGCGCTCTAATGAGAGGACTTGTACGCGACGTATTTATTAACGTTCGCCAGACGATTATATCGGCGAGCCATTCGCACGCCATCGTCGGCCGCATCACGACGCTATAGCGCTAGGAAGTGCTAATGCGACAGATTTACACGCCGCATCAATTAACTTTCGACGTATCGTTATACTTTACGCGTTAATTGCGTATGTATTGCCGGACTGGCAGAGTAATAATAACACGATTTGTTTTTAAATAATTTATAATTGGTTTGTAGTTCTCAATTTTTGTGGTCTGGAGAAGAAATAATCATGTTGTCGATTTTACCGGTACTTTTACTTATTTAATTAACAATCTTGATATTCCGGGAATTGAAAGGATAAAACATTTGCAATTTCCTGGGATTTCCCAAAATCGGGATAGCGTCAACCCGGGAAATCCACGAATATATAGCAATGTTTCGGACCATAAAACCGCAGAGCGTTCACATTATGTGGTCAGTCAGTGTGCCTATAATGTCGATCTTCACTAATTCTGTAACGCCAGTGATCAGCCCATTAGAATTCTGATGATCGTCGAAGGACAATGTCTCTCGGCGAATCCACTCTTCACCATTTTGGGTAAAGTTAACCCCTACGTACTCGGCAATTTCTCAACCTGGCCTTAGTCCACTTCAATGTGGGTTGGGCGCCTCATTATTTTTGAGCATGTTGCAGAAATAATTCGGCTTAGTTTTTTTCGACCGGCTGCCTGACTACCGTCAGCCCCATAAGATAGGTAGATAAGGTATCCAGTCTCAGACAAATCGTGTTGAAAAACATTTACTCAACCTGGGAATCGAACCCAAGACCTCACAGTTCACAACTCACTGTGCTGCCACTAGACCAAGGAGGTAACTGGTACTCCACAATGCATATAAAATTATTAATAAACTCAACACATAACACACCTCACATTCTAGATTTAGAGTGTGAATCGATGTTACACAATACCGCGAGAAAGAACAAAGCGTGCATTACCCCACAAAAGGAGGGCGAAAAAGACGTTAATAATATTCGTCAAAGCACTTTGGTTACATTAAATCAATTTGCCCTTTCCGCGCGGTAAGTAGCGAACGGTGTAATTGATAAGTTGAAACCCTTGTACCGAGCAGGCTACAGTTTGGCACTGCCAACATTCTGGCTGAGTTTCCGTGTCACGTGCCGCGTACGGTGCGGCGTGCGGTACTGCGTCTTTCTCTTTCTTTGTACAAATGAATCTTATGTTTGTCGTTTATTGTTTTTGGTGGAACTTCGATATTATCATTTATGAGAGGTTTACAAATCCATGCTTAATTAGGTTTGACCGACTGCTTCTGAAAAAGCGTTTTGTTATATAAAAAGTTGTTCTATACAAACTAGGGCTATGTTTTTTCTTATATTTGTGATTATAGTCATTAAGTAATTTTTCTACTTCTACTGCCCTTACCCCACATAAATGTAGGGTCGGCAATTGGGTACTTGACTGTAATAGCCAATATCAATGAATTTCTGTAGGAACATAGATTTATCATCGAAATAACGCAAGCAAAAGGAATGTATTAAAAATAACCCAAAGATAGTTTTATTTTAGCAATTTAAATACTTATTTTTTATCTGTGAGTCACGTGACTGTAAACACCAATCACGACGCATGATGACACATTACTCATTTTTCTTATAAATTTGTTCTACAATGGCCTAAGACCAAGATCTAAAGTCATAATGCCAGGTTATTTGGTAGATTATTTTCGTATTTGTGTTTAAAGCTCAACCTAATTTCAACGCGGATGTGATCGACAATCAATATCTTTTCGACGAAATATCTGACCCGTTTTTTAGTTTGAAATCATACATGTTATTTCTTCAATATGAGCGATTTTGTATCTATGGTAAAGAAAGATGACGTCACCCGTATCTACAGTTAACAAATAGGGTTTTGGCGGCAAATTAAATTATACATAATATTTTTTCTTTTTTTAAACTAAATATATGACAATAAGTTACGAAATATTTTTTTACATGTTTAGGATAAACTAATGAATAGCCCTGTATACTTTTTGAAAAATAGTCAAGTATCCAATTCAAGCATATTGCAGAAAGGTTTCAGATTTCGTTTTTATTTTATGGCGTGTGCCGGACATCAACGGGCAGGTGAAAATGGTGGGCACGGATGTAAAAAACAGATGGACGGAACGCTAAGAACATTGAAAGTGAAGCAGGGTTTTCGGCCCATTCAATCTATCGACACCTAATGGCGTGTGTGTGAGTAGGGCACTTTAATACAGGCGCGTTTGTGTGCGTGGCTTCTCTGTGGCGTCTGTTTAACTATAGATGAGATGGTGTCTACTTTTTCTTTACGTCCGTGATGGTGGGTTATGGTAATGGTAAGAGGTAGTTTAAAAAAAACAACTAAACCAGACAAAAAAAAAGAAAATAAGTTTTTAGTATAAAGAGTTTGTTCTAGAGCCATGTATTAATCATTGTAAAAATCGTTGTGTGCTTTCACAACGTTATTAAAAATTCTTTCCTTTTATCAATTGCATTTTTGTAACATTGTAAATTAGGCACCCCACGCTTTTTACAATGATCCCAAATGCTTCGCCCAAAGATTTCCAGCATGCTGCTGATATTTATAGATAACTATCATTTAATTTCATTTTTAAAACACAGAGAATTATATGTTATAATAATAAGTACCTACACATTTTGTATTTTCTACTTAAGAAAGAGCGGAGCCTCCTAACACAAGCATATTTACATGCTTAAAAGGAAACTCCAAATACTGTTTCACTGTGTGTAATTATTAGTTATGAAAATAAAATATATTTCTTTTTCTTTTTCTTTTCTATCACTTAAGAAATGCAATAGGCTCGCTCGTAGCAGCCCAAAAGTATATGTAGTAATGCATTAATAATTTTAATCTGAGAAGACAGCCACGTTCGTGGACCGTATTAAAGGGATGCTTCATAAAGGAGTGCACCGGAACAGATCGCACGACAATATCCTAATTCACTCGCGTGAATGTAATCCATTAGTGTCCCCCCTTCATAGGGCGCCCCCACTCCCTCCCCCTCTCCAATTCCCGTACAACCCCCGCCGTAACCGTCTGTCATTCATAAACCTCCATATCATTTGTATTGGCACATGTTTCATATGACTAATGGATGGAGGTATTAAATATAAAAAGACGTACTTATTACTGCTCAAAATGGGCCGCGAGAGGTGAATGGAATATTTGAAAGTTTCTTAATTGTTTATTTTGTTGTGATAATGGTACATTACCCATACATATTCTAAAGAATAATCATTTTTATTTAGGTCGTGTCCTTGATCTAGTGCCAGCGTGTATGGGCTGTGGATCGGAGTCTCGAGTTCAAATCCCCAGTTTTTCTATCACGATTTGCATAGGAACGAATCCCCCGCAACGGATTGACGTAAAGCAGGCAGCGGGTCATAAAAACTAAAGTCGAATCGTTTGATAAAGTATGTGTGCCGACAGTGGAGTGTAGTGGCAGAAGCAAAAAATGAGTGGAAAATAAGTAATTGTATACAGTAGTGATCGACGATCAATCGACGTGAAGAGTCAGCTAGTTGAATATTTCGTCCGGTGAGATTTCGGGGAAGCCGAATTGAATTTATTTCTCCCCTACCCAAAGGCTATCCTTTTCTTTTAGGCCGGTGACGCATGACTCTTCTTCTATCGTGGGTGTCTATGGGCATTGGACCACTTACAATCAGATGGCTCACTTAAAAACATGTAAGTATGGGGATCTGATGATGTTTGCATTAATTCGCGTATCCTACATTAAAACATTACACAAAACAAGGTATTATATTATATTTCTAATTATTTTTATTTATGGTCCATTGTTACATGACTAGGAGACAGAGAAAAACATTGTTTTGTGTAGGTGTTTTTGTGTTTTGTTTCTAAAAACATTTGCAGGAGACGCGCCTTTATAGCCACAAATATATCAAGACATGATACGTAATTTGGCCAATGTGGCGTCGCGGAGCGCAATACACTTTTCAAACATGTTTCAGAAAACATTTGTCTATGTTTAAGACTTTAATATTTTGAATATTTAATATAAAACTAGATGTAAGTATAAACACAGTTGATTTGGGAAACCATGATACTGTTACAGGAAATCCTTTATTCATTATTCCGTAACTTTAAAATTAATTAAGAAATTAACAACGTGGAAGAAACAAATAAATGCGCTCGACATGATAACTTACTTAAATGCATATGCATTGAATTAATAATTACCTCTTTACAGAACATAAAATTGTATTTTAATTAAATTTTCAACAAAAAGTCACATTTTTTGTAATAAATACGTGGATTGCCGTTAACCAGATTCTATGGGGCAATGACATTGACTTGCTAATGTAATGTAATGTATGTATGTTTGCGTCCAAAAATTAATAATTTACATAGTTAAATATATTTCTTTGAAATTTTATAATAATATGAGAGAGTGTTTATATTCTCAATGGATTCCGAAAACAACAAGCATTGCTTTTTCTACCTGGCTTATGACATTAATTCGGCGTCTGCGCAACACAGTTTTTTCAAGCATGTTCATAAAACTCTGAGCACTTTGTACAGACGAACAGAAAAAAAAAACGTGAATTAGCATTGGAGTATGTAACCTCAAAAATCGCTTAAACAATTAAATAGGAGAACGCAATGTGTGCATATTAATTTAATCTTCTTATATCTATCTGTAAGTATATATAAAAGGTGAAACTGACTGACTGACGTATCAGCGTATAGCTGAGACTATTGGACCTAGGAACGTGAAATTTTACAGACGGCTTCCTTTTATGACGTTAGCGAGAACTAAAAAAGGATTTTTTGGAAATACAACCCCAGAGGGGGTGAAAATAGTATATACGGCAGGGCAGAATCTCACGCGGGCAGAATCTCACACATTATTGAATAAGAATTGAACTTGTGGAAGTATGATTACTAAAAATAAACGTTCATAACTCATAATAATCAAAACCGAAAAAAGCATTTTGTTTAAATGTTCATCCGTTAAATGTTTGCTCTTCCCGTAGGTTTAATACACTTTTATACCAACCTACAGTCTGCATGTTTTCACAAAAATTAAAGAAAGTAATCAGTGAAATTACGTCGGCTACTAAAATATGTATTCGTCATAAAAGTATGCGTCTACTTCTGTGGAGGATAAATATTCATTATGACGGATCGCCTCACGTTTTAGCGGGATTAAATGCTATTAACTACGTCTCCCTCTGCTCTCCGCTGAATCAATCACACACAGAGTATGTAGGCGACATGCTTTTATGAGATCTGTGTCTTTTTCTTTCAAGGATTTTGTTATTTTAGCCGTTTCTTCGTATTTAATCAATAATAGCAAGCACTCAAGAGTTTTTTATATGCATTAGAACCTATGCTTTTAGATTGTGATGATGACATAATGTTATAAAATGACGTCATAAATATGCATACGTAATTTTTTCTATTAAAGTTTATAGTACCATTGGTCTAGTCTAAAAATGTAATATTCAAAGTTTAATAATTGGATTCCCCGAAGAGATACATCACAAGGGATATATCAACCACTGCTGGATTAAAATTGTAAAAAGTTGTGCCAACGTATTTATTGATGATGAAAGGTCGAAAAGGAATTATTATGATAGTACAATATTTATTTCTCGTGTTGAGCCTGACGGTCAAGTCGATTAAGATAATGGTTAGATAGATAGATAGAAACTTTTTATTCCAGACACACACATAAATGAAAACAGGTAACAGAACAGGTGAGCAACAGAATAACTGTGCCACAAGTGGCAGTCTTATCGCTAAAAGCGATCTTTTCCAGGCAACCATTGGATGGAGAGGAATTTAAAGAAGATAAAAGACGGGGTTTACAATAAAGGGATAAGATATAACAATGTACTAGATACAATTTTTACATAGACACAGAAAATATAAAATATACATACCTATAACTAGTTATACATACCTATAACTAGGTTCCTAGATCGTTAGGGACTGGGCAATATATACCTGCGGATAACTTCCCTGTTAAGAATTGAAATGTGTTCCAGTACCATAAGAACAGGTATAACAAGGGGTATAAGGGTTTAAGGTCCGTATTGCCTCGGTGGCGTAGTTGTATTGAGTGCGCGGTACGACTACTCCCTGAGGTCTTGGGTTCGATCCGCGGGTCGTGTAAAGTTATATTGGGTTTTTCTACTCCGAAATCTGGAACTTGTGCCCCAGATGGCGATAGGCTCGCCCCTGTCACATCTGGCATGGAATAAGTACGGCGATATCTGGGTGCTCGAGTTCACTAGTTCGTCTGTGCCCACCCTTTCATGTATACAGGCGTGTATATAAGGTCCATATTGGATATTATGAAAGTCGCGTTAATGCACAAACGCGTGGATATGCTTGCGCTCTGCGCTAGACTAATCTATGGTAAGACGGCGATGTTATCATGTCGCTTCGTCGTCTCTCAATATGTATGAGCGTAGTAAACAGCACCGGCACGGGCACGGTTCATCCAGCTGAGAGCTCTCATTCGCCACTAATTAATTACTCAACTCAGTTTCAATTAAATTAACTCGATTACTAGAGATCAGAGTGACGACACGCGATGAATCGATACCAGCCGCGATTCGATTAAGATCGTTAAAACCGATCAATTTTGCTCGTTAACTGTCAATAAAGATATTAAACGTGTACCGCGCAGCTCCGACGCAAACAACCTTTATTGCATGTTGCCTTTGAGAGGTTAAAACATAATTAGTCACGACACGTATGTTCAACAGGAAAAACTTTATAACAATGTTACCACTGTTTTCAATCCTTAATGTAGAAATGGGGTGAAAAAATAACCAAAACACGAAGTGACACTAAAACTAAATTGGCCACTCAAAACTAGTTGAACCGAGTTTTAAACTGCGCCCTTAGTTGTGCGGGGAGGGGGCGTTTTAATTACGACGTTTAAGTAAAAGCGACGCTGCGTCTAGCTGGCTGCATTACACAGATTCAGCCACCAAAAGCCTTCCCACTTAGCTAATGAAACATGTTCGTGTATAGTGTTTTAAGCGCCGTCACAGCCGAGGCCTAGCCGAGTATTGTGAACGAGCGGAATCGAGCGGACGCAAGCGGATTCGGCGGACTCGTCTCCGCAAATCCTCATTTACTTGCATTATTTTAATGGAGCTATTGTGGGCGGATGTCCTTTGTCGCGTGCGGATGCGGATCCGGCGCGGCCTGGGAAATGTGCCGGTGCATAAGTGCGTCACCGACGATGCCCCAAATTGTGCTCCCGATGCCGAATTAAATGGCAGAAAGCTCTGTTTCAATTTAGTGGTTTTGAATAGTCCCAGCGAATTTTGTGTCACGACCGCGAAGAACTAGGATTATTGTACTCGAAACAAGTAAAAAATAGAAAAAAGAAAACAAGGTATCCATTTAACTAATTAAGTGGAGCGAAGTCGTTTCGAGGCCACGAGGCGCGTCCGCAGAGAAATCCCACAGACTCTAATAACTGGCTTCCCTAATAAGCTAAGAGGTTGTCTTACTCGTATAAAAATGCAATCGACGGAGCGAAGGCCGAAGGCTCGGCAACGTCGTTCAAACTTTTCAAATTTTCCACCAGCCCGACGGTATTAATTTTAAATTAGAGCCAGACACGTAAATTGTCTCCACATGTGAACGACTAGCGTTAATTAAAGTTTTCTTTACACATTCTCCCATTTTATTATGCATTAAAAACTCTGCTTACGTTAATATATCACAAAAACTTATTTCATCGTAGCTGAAGGCTTACATACATACCTACTACTTATTTTTAATGTTTCTATGTTCATGATAATATTAAATACACACATAAGTAATATTAATGTCAAGATTCAATGTTTGTAGCTTCTTTTGTCGACATTTTGTAGAGCCCCAAGGCCCCAATGGACTTTTGTGGTAGAAATATTGACTAATGTTGAGAATGCTTAACATAGAACCTTATCAAAATTAAATGGCCTACTTGACAGCTCATAAAAGTAATAAACAAGTACCAGAAACATAAAGTATGCGTGTTTTAGCCTCATCTAATTACAAAGGTGATTGTTTAGTTTTCTTGGAATGTGGGCTATACAACAAAGCGTCTTCAATAACCTTGACTTATTATCAATGTGTGCCATGACCATTTTAACAGAATTTTAAAATAACATCCATCAATAATATTATTCAAAATATTGTAGTGGTGTTTGCGACATAGTGAAATATTGTTTTGTATTACGTACATACGCATGTGTTTGGGCTCTGGACCGGGAGATCCTGGGTTCGATTCCCAGGTCGGGTAAAGCAAATTTTCTAATTTAATTTACCCGTGACTGACATTAGACATGCGACCGGTCGTAAAAACTAAGCCAAATCCTCTCTGCAACATGCTTGAAAAAGGGTGTTGCGCCGATCCCACATTTAGGTGAGATAAGGGCAGGTAGAAAGAAAAATATAGATAGGTATGTCGTGGAGGGTATGAAAGACGACTTACGAAAGGTATTTGTCGTGCTAAAGTGAATGGTAAGGCCAGAAGAGATCTAATAAGTGATTTGCGTAAAGGACAAGTTTTGAGTACCCTCAACCGCGGAAATGCATGGAATTGATGTACGAGTGTGGAAGAGGCAAAAGAAGTGTGTCAGGTTCGTAGCTTGTGGCACTCAATAGGCTATGCCATGGGATGCAGGCGTGAGTGTTTTTATGTCGCAGAGGGACAAAATGTCTGTCGGTAGATTCGGTAGTAGTAGTAGGTTTGGACTGCGCTTTACTTTTTATTGGCTTGAGAAGGCAGACGGACATATACCTGATGGTAAGTGGTTACCATCGCCCATAGTTATCGATGATACCAGAGGTATATTTAAGCCGTTGCCTAACGAGATGATAAAGGATATATTTTACCGTATACAACGCAGCAGCCTGATGCCGCCTTCAGGTCAGTTGTCCGTGAAAAGAGGTTTAATTGATCTGTTGAATTTGTTTCCATGACACATTAACAATGAACCAACCACCAATACCTTTGTGTGTTTGTTTATTTACGACTCCTCAGTCATTTTTGGAACTATTGAACCGATTCTAAAAATGTTACTTTATGTATCAATGACAGAATTTTTATACCGAGAAATCTTTAACGGAATGAAACCGCGATCTAAACCTAGTAAGTTAGAAAGGCGAAGTTCATATTTTTATATTTTAATAATAGGTGTAAATAACTTTAATGATTATTGTAACTCTGTAATTAATTTAATAACTGTTTTGTAAGAAAAGCTAGACACGAAACTGACCCTATGAATAAATTAAATACTAATTTCTTGACATACTTAGTTTGGAGCGGATTACCTTGCGCGTAATTACTCTAATGCTGTATTAGGGTTCCGTATAAGGTTTCTTAAGGTACATCAATGTCTTGTAATTTTAATAGAATCGTCATCATCATCATCAGCCATAGGACGTCCACTGCTGAACATAGGCCTCCCCCAAAGATTTCCAGATCGACCGGTTGGAAGCGGCCTGCATCCAGCGACTCCCTGCGACCTTTAATAGAATATCGGTCCCGAATTCAAGGTTCCTACTTGTTTTCACTCATTTTGTATGGGTTACTTAGTTTAAGATAACCATTTGCCTCGGACTGGATCGCACAAAAGGATTGACGTTAGGCAGACGGTAAAGCTAAGCCGAATCCGTTCTGCAATATGCTTGAAAAATGTGTAGTGCTACTGTATATCGGTGTGGGATAGGGTCAGGTAGAAAAATGCTATAGTTATAGTTTTTTGGGCTAATTACATAATCTTCGCAGATTTTAATTTCCCTCCATACGTAGAATATAAAATCCATTAAGTTAAATATTTTCATAATATACCAATACTATATGTTTCATAGCAAACCTGTATATCTGTTGCTTCGTGAGTCGTGACTAATAAATTAAGAAGGCTAATTAAACCTGCAATGTGATTGACCAAAAAAGATTCGGTTTGGTTTTTACGACCAGCCCCTCGCCTAACCCCATTAGGGCATCCAGTTCCAGACAAATTTTATTTAAAAAACCCGCTTTTCCCGACCTGAGATTACAACAGAAAACCTCACAGCCACATCCCATATACACACGTTGCCATTAGACCACGTATACAAATTGACTTTTTTTTCTTTCTACCTGCCCTTATCCCACCTTAATGTGGGGTCGGCGCAACTCACTTTTTCAAGCATGTTGCAGAATAGATCTGGCTTAGTTTCTACGACCGGATGCCTGCCTGACGCCGACCCCCTCTGAGGAATCCAGTCCTGGGCAAATTAAATGAGAAAATTTGCTTTGCCCGACCTGGGAATCGAAACCAGGACCTCCCGGTCCACAGTCCATATATGCTGCCACTAGAGTTCACTAGACCAAGGAGGTGACGACGATGCAAATTAATTGACTAAATAAAATTCAAATTACATTTTATCTGATTTTACAAAAGCATGAACAAACAAAACAACAAAAACAATAAAATAATTTAGAAAATCCCAATTCACCTTGATTTGTTTAATTGGAATGTTTTTAATTGGCACCGCTATTAATGAGCGCTTACAACCGTATGAGTATTTGTATTAAAGTAAGAAAATAATGAGGACTATAGATTTTATCACGGTGTTCTTGTTAAAAGTGTATTATAATTGCTGTTACAAATTGCTTCTGTATTTGTTGTGTTAATTATCTATGTTTTCTTTTTGTGTCGCAATATTGCTTTGGACTGCCTCGGTGGCGTAGTTAGTATTGCGTGTGCGGTACAACTATCGTCTTGAGGTCTCGGGATCGAACCCCGGTTTGGCGGTGATTGGATTTTTCAGTATCAGCTCGGAGTCTGGAATTTATGCCCGATATGGCAATAGGCTCGCCCTCTATCACATTTGTGACGGAACTAAGCTTGGCGAAATGTTAGTATTCTAGTTCGCTAGTGCGTCTCTGCCTTACTCTTCCTACTCCTTCGGGGATACAGGCGTGAGCATAAGCTCAATAGCATAAGCTATTGCTTTGAAGTGTGTATAAATTGGATTGTTAAATTTTGTAAAGCAAGAACGTCTTATAGATCTTGTGGCAGCGTTGAGCATACATAGACTAAGTGACGTCCTGAGTTCAAATCTTGGGTCGGAAATTTTAAAGAAGGAGATGAAAACCTCATTTCAAAATCAGCTTCGTGTTGCATGGCGATAGGGCACTATAACATAACACATAACATAAGCTCACGCCTGTATCCCCGAAGTGGTAGACAGAGGCGCACTAACGAACTAACACCCACATTTCGCCGAGCTTAGTTCCGTCCCAGATGTGATAGGGGCGAGCCTATCGCCATATCGCGCACAAATTCCAGATTCCGGGCTGATATGGAAAATTCCAACATCATTTTGCCCGACCCGGGGATCGAACCCGAGACCTCAGGACGGTAGTCGTACTGAAATACAACCACGCCACCGAGGCAGTACCGAGGTAAGGAACTATCTCATTAAGGAATAATCACAAGTTTAAACAACTTAACGGACAGACTCCAAATCCTATCGTAACCAAATTTATATGGGACCACCCTTAAAATGAGCTCTATCGAACAGAAAAAGAATTTTAAAAATCGGTCCACGTTTGGATATCGCGTAACATACATAAAAAATAATATAGACGAATTGAGGACCTCCTTTTTGGAAGTAGGTCGATAAATGTGACTGCATTGGTTACACCTCTGGCGACCCCTTCGGGGACTGTTGCGATAGTTTAAAGAATAAAATATTATGGCGCGTACAGACCGGACCGAACGAAGGCGAACGAATCATGCCTGTTTCACTCCCACAACAGCGAAAGTTCGTTTGTGTGAACGGAACAGGTATAGATTCGTTCGCCTTTTTTTGGCCGGTGTGTACCCGCCATTAGCATACTATGTGGAACTGGGGGGTTACCACAACCTCTTATTATTATCATTTTACTTGTACCGATTCCCATACAAAACAAACGAAGAACGATTATAATAATACTGCTATAAGAGGTGGTCGTAACCCTGCTGAAGTCATACTTTATTTTGTAGGTACGAGTATCCAGGAAACTGAATACGAATTATTATCACATTGACATTCTTCTAAACTTTTTTACTCTTTTAAATTAACGTTTTTATAAAAACGATTTCCTCAAACTTATTTTATTTTCAACAGTAATTACCTCAACATCCCAAATTTAAAATATCGCTCACAACAACTCCATCGTTTCTTGGAATAATCAAAAGTCGCGATGTGAAAATCACTCAATTAGAACGAGTTTAAATGTATTTTTCTAACGGGAACTAGATACCGGAACACTGTATAATACAGCCGCGACATTAATAAACATTATGAATATCATATTTGACATCTATCAGTCGTTGACGTCCATTCGTCATGGATACGAGCACAGATTAAATATAAAATGATAATGAGTGGTCAGAATATACTCGTATAGTCTATCAGATTGTACTCGCTTCTCGGCCTGCGTAAAATGATTTTCTAGGACCACTTCCCTTTAATCATTTGTTTGGTTTATTGAGACTAAAAGAAGGCTTCCTTTTCTGGAGTTCAGTGGTTTAACTGTGAAAATAGACACAGTGTTTTGACATATTTACAATAGAGTGGATGTAGTCTATACTAATAATTGTAATGGCTTACGAAGGCTTTTATTTTTTTTACGTAGGAAGAAGAGTAGACGGCCAATCTGGTGGTAAGTGGTCTCTGTCGCCCATAGTACATGATTTGTACATAGGCAAATCCAGGGAAGATCTAAGCTAAAACTGATTGATTTTACACACACATACATACATCACATAATTTTACGCTTTTATCTCCGAAGGGTTAGGCAGAGTCAAACTAGCGAACTAGAACACCCACATTTCGCCGAGCTTAGTTCCGTCCCAGATGTGATAGCGAGCCTATCGCCATTTCGGGCACAAATTCCAGACTCCGAGCTGATATGGAAAAATCCAATATCACTTTGCCTACCTGGGGATCGAACCCGAGCCCTCAGGACGGTTGACGTACCGAAGTACAAATACGCCATCAAGGCAGTCGATTTACTTAAATTACGAATTAACGACATTTTTGTACGCTGATTCTGGGCCACTGGGGTGTTAAGCGATCGCTTGTTCAACTAACCGCCACCCTACATTATGGCACCAGACATTGCTTAATCGCCGCATTTGCAATCAAATTACACTGCAACTAGCCTTCGAGTCCTCTCACGGCCGGTCTCAATAAACAATCTCAGTTCGAATGTGCAGTAGCCCGAGCACGAAAAACTAATGTAAATGTATTCGAGTTCGCTGCGCACTGATGACGTTTGGTTAATATTTCATACAAATTTCATAGACGCGCATCGAGTTCGAATACATTTACGGTTGTCAGAAATTTTCCTGCTCAGACCGCAGATAGATAACAAAAAATAGCCAATAAGAACACAGTTTGAACTAACCTCGTCAAATGACTTGATTTGATTGGTTCATAATCGCGATCTATCTGCACTCTAAACTGAGATCGTTTATTGAAACCGGCCGTTAAACGCTTGTTCAGTTGAGTGGCGACTGGCAATTCCCACAACCTCGGCAGTAGACGTATCATATAAAAGTATAAATCAACGCATTAGATTGTTGTTTTTTATCGAGTTATTCGAGACGTGTAATTAGAACGTGGTGATTAGGTGCGGGAACAAATCATCGGACGCCTGTGTCGTGACACGCAACTGCAAGTTCGACGTCCGTATCGCTCTCAACGAAGGGCACCATTCGTTCCAAACTGTTTTCATATAAAAACGTGCCAAATAATGTAAACAACTCGAAAACACGATTGAATATTTTTCACTCAAAATCAACCGTTAATTTAAATAACAGTTTCATTTCACGTTGACCAAATGATGAGCTTTTAAATATGGTTATTATGTAAGCAATTTTCTGGTGTTCGAAAAAATGGTTGTAAAAAGTCTTACACGAAATTATATTTTTCGACATAATCGTTAGGTTTAAAATTAGAAGAAAATGAAAGGTGGAAATGTCTATAGGCCGGTGTAAATGACCTTACCGTGTTACGTAACGCGCGACAACTTCGAGATTACGTGAGATATACACTGCCGTATCCGACAGTTACTTGTCGATTCACAACTTCATAGATCCAGTTGATAATTACTCGCCAAGTAGCGTTCGACGAAGCTCTCAACAAACACGAGTTAGTACGGATCGGCAAAGCGTTGAAGATGTAACCTGTCCAACGCACTATATCAGACCGTTGAAATCAGAGGCGCTGGACTTCGCCCGCAGCCAAGCCCTTTGTGGAAAGCTTCTCGAATCGAGTACGAGGGCACTTTGATGTCGAGCCCGGCAGGTAATTTGGAAAAACGTTATTTAATTAACTTTCGACAAGTCGCCGTAATCGTGTTACAAAGCCGCCGGGTGAACGGTCAAGTCTTTGAGCCGGCGGCTAGCGGCTGGCATGGCGGGGTGGTTCCGCGCCGGGACTTGATTTTTACGCCAAACATGCCCACCATAAAGGCGCTGTCATTTTCAGGTGTTTTCCAATTAACATTGTGCCTTTGGCCACGTCCGCACAAAGTAATACAAACTACCGCCTCTTTGTTAACCATGTAGTTTTATTAAAGGGGTGGCGGTTGTAATAGAGACTCGCTTTGTGAGCTTGTAACAAATTCAAGGGCATTACAAAAATTAAATTTTTGCGTCACGCCACTCGTTAGGCAGTGAACGGCTGACGGGGAGTGAAAACTGTTACTTCATTAACAAGGCTGGACAATAGTTTTACGAGTTGCCGAAATAAGTTTGGGTGTGTTTAAACTTTGGAATTGGTTAGCAGTGCATTTTGTGGGGGTTCGGAGTGGCGAGTAGTGTGCGGCGAGCGGAGAGCATCAAGCGCCGTGAGCAACGGGCACGAGACGAGGAGGCGCCCGCGGCGATCGGACCACGGTCGCCTCTTCCCGTCCGCCTCGACGAGATAATTAACTCGATGAACTATTCTGTTGTCCAACGAGGATTGCAATTAAAATGCTTTAAACACCTAATAAATATCATTAGCAACGTTTGCGGCCAAGTTTGGAAACGGTTCCGCTAAGTTAGGGGTCATGTTTATAAAACGTAGCCGGGTATATTATGATGCGTTCTAAAGTTGGTGTGTTCCAGCCGAGTGGCTCTCTCATATAAACAAAGCGGGTCTTTGTGTGGTGTTCAATGAACAGCTTAATTGTGTTTCTTCGCCACTTCTCTTTGCGGTATTCGCACGTCTCATAATTGAATTAATTCTCCAGAGTCCAGTTTTTTAAAAGTGTTTCGTACGGTTTTTATTTTGAAAGAATTTAGAGATTCAACAATTCTTAAAACAACAGTTACGGAGTTGGTTATTGACAGACTAATTGATCCGCATAATTGAATGTAGGGAATAAAATTAAGATATACCTTATCAACTCATTTTAAGGTTCTCAATTGCTCGATATTTTTAAGGTTATTAATATGTTACGCGAAATCTTTATCAATTTGTACCCCTTTTTAAGAGAATTGCGAACAGATGAACGTGAATTTAAAGTTTATATGGAGAAGAAGTGCACAAAGCTATTTTTTTATGAATTATTGTCGAATTTCGACCTGTGGGCGACCACTAGTATAACTTAATATCCCACAGCTTGGTGATGAAGATTGCGGCGAACCCTCTCCATATAGTCAGATTATTCAGGTGAGTGTAAATCGCATGCGAAAGCTCTCTGGTATATCTCTCCTTCGCTTATGATTCATGAATTTTTAACCAAGGAGAGAAGACATGCAGTTTGCGCTGCATGAAATGAGCAATTTTAAGATATTTTTATACAACCAATTCCAGTGATTATAATGCATTGCGGAATTTTGAACGTGTTTGTGTTTCATTTTATTATAATAATAATATTAGCCCTGTAATATTACTGTCCCTCTGGTGGCCACGGAGCTCCTCTACTACTTAGAGGGGTTAGGCTTTAGTCTACCACGCTGGCCTAATGCGGGTTGGTAATATTATTATTTGTTGCATTTTGAAAATATTATGTAACTAACGCCCGTATGTTAAAACGCTGCTCAACTTTAACGGCTTCTTGCATTGATTTTCGCCATACAATTTTGACAGATAAGGCGGCCTTAAACGACATAAGGCGACCTTAAGTGTATGAACATTCGGCGGTAATCTGACTATAATTAATAGTGTTGTACCTCAAAAGTCAAAACCCTATACTTAAGGGCGACTTGCACCATTGTTACTAATATAGAGTTAGTCCTAAACTCTATTTAAGTTACATCTTATTCGTGACTGCCTCGGTGGCGTGGTGGTATTTCGGTACGACTACGGTTCTGAGGTCTCGGGTTCGATCCCCGGGTCGGGCAAAGTGATATTGGATTTTTCCATATCAGCCCGGAGTCTGGAATTTGTGCCCGATATGGCGATAGGCTCGCCCCCTATCACATCTGGGACGGAACTAAGCTCGGCGAAATGTGGGTGTTCTAGTTCGCTAGTACGCCTCTGCCTACCCCTTCGGGGATACAGGCGTGAGCTTACTTATTCGTGTATTTAAATAAAGATTTAGGATAAATCGGGATTTATCTAAGTGCTGTAAGTCGCCCATACTTATCTACCGACTTTAAAAAAGAAGATCCTCAGTTCGTCTGTATTTTTTTTGTGTATAATAATAGGTATCTCCGCCAAATGTGGACTGATTTTAAGATTATTTTTGTGTACGATAGAGTTTATTCCAAGGGTGGTCCCATATTAATATTTATTTATAAATTTGATCACAATCGAATAAGTTTTGAAGTAAATAAATAATAAATAAATAAATACACCCAACAGTCACACACCTGACCCCACACTAGGTATAACCTGTATCGTAGGTATCAGAAACTATGAGAGACTTTCGGTCTCACAACACCCAGACTTGAAACAAATATCTGTGGGGTCACACAAACAGTGACAGCGAGAGGCCGCGGGTTCGATTCCCGCATTAAGACATATCTCAATGCGGGAATCGAACCCGCGGCCTCTCGCTTCACTGCGCCACGGTGGTCGGTCGAAGTCGGCCCGTTGCGTTTTTAAACTTGTGATTATTTCATTGAAATAAAACTATTCTTACGGATTCTATCACGATTAGGTTTTTTAGGTTTTGTGATTATTTCGTCTCAAACGTGCTGAAGAATCCAACCGTGACTTTTAGTCGGTATTGTTAATACAAGTAAATACTAAATTAATTAGGTTCTTGTCTCCCGCCGTTATTAATATTTTGGTGCAGGGTAGAACGCCAATGAGTCCGTCATAATCATTCCAATACCCCCGAAATAAGATACATCACTAACAGTGGATATTCTATGTGGCAAAAAACTAAATAAAGCAAGTTATTTACTGTGTCACGGTCTAAGTAGTTAAAGCAACGTTAATGTAATTAAAGTAGTTTTTAATTAATTTTTACAAATGCTAATGTATGTATCGTTTTAAGTGTAGTTTAATGTATTCTAATGTATTTAAATGAGTTCAGGTGAGCTTATCACTTTAGAAGTAATAGACGTAAATCTTTCATACTTGAGTTGTTTCGGTAGGTTAACGTTAACGGCGTTTCGTAATTATGTTTGTCTATTGTTTAGTAATTGCATGGTAAAAATATTTAAAAAGCATTTGAATTAATATATTATCTGTGTAGCGTAATAGGTGACTAGCCGAAATGAATTCGGCTTTATGACCAACTTCAAAAAAGGAGAAGGTCCTCAATTCGTCTGTATTTTTCCTATTTTTTATATGTTACGTGATATAAATAAATAAATAAATATCTAAGCCAAATGTGAACCGATTTTCAAAATTCTTTTTGTGTTCGATAGAGCTCATTTCAAGAATGGTCTCATAAATTTGGTCACGATCGGATAAATTGAAGTCTGTCCGTAAAGTTTTTAAACTTGTGATTATTAACTTAAGACTAGAATCTTGACATAAATCTAGGTGAGGAATTTTTTATTACAAAAATTATTTAGGAAATAATTATAAATTAAGCTTTTGATTACAAAGAGCTGACCTTGGCCAATATTTTTGGCAGGTCATAACTCATAATAGCATTCCAAAGAGGTTATATTTCAAAAGATTTACCAAGCGGGTTGGGATTGATTGTTCTAAACGACCTTTATTGGAAATAATAGACGGGATCACGCCTGACCTTTGCGTATAATTAACACAAGTTGCGATTACATCTTCATTAATTATTTCCTAACGTTAATTAATTACGTTAATTACAACCCGCCCGCCGGCCAAATCGAAGCTTGATTGACATTTGAAACAAATTAACCCGTGTCCCTACATGTATCGGTTACACATGTGTTTAGACAAAGATCTTGAATAAGCCTTCGTTAAGATTAAAGTTCGCATTTTAATTAACTGCAGGTATATGATTGATGAATTTGTATGAGGAAAATGCAAAAGCGCGTTTAATTCTTTTTAATGACCGCGTCACACCGACAGCGATGCGATGTAATGTTTATTTGAACTATCATATCGCATACTGATACTTGTGAATTTTTCATGGATTTGTTTCATCAAACTTTGTCTTTGCTATTTGTTTGATACAAACTTAAATCGAAACTGATAGGACATACAAAATCTTAGGTAGCAATAGTTACACTTTAGAGCGACTTGCAGGTCTTAAATAAATCTCAAATCGGTTAAATCGAGTTTAGGACTAACTCTTGATTAGTAATAGACCTGCAAGTCGTTCTTAAAATAAGATATAACGCATTGAATTACTTAAGCTCTTAAACTGTGTTGTCTCTTTAAAACTAAAACTAATACGTAAAGGAGAAAGGAACAAACTATATTAAAGTTATTGTTATAGTTATAGTTAGTTTATACCGCTTAAAAATATTTATAGGTAAATGAAAAGACTTAAATCTTAACTGTTTCCCATAAAAAAAAGAAAGTAAGAATATAATAATATTGCTATAAGACGTCGTGGTAACCCCCCATGATAAGATACCTTATACCTTAGTTTTTATCATTAATGGTCAGAAGATGTAAGAGAAACCTCACCATTCACACGTAATTAATATATGAAGAAGTAGGTATTTTAATAACTATTCTTTTAATAAGTAATTGGAGTACCCACTCCAATTCCCTAAATTAGAGCTCAACATACAAGCCTGGACCAACATAATTAATCATTGAAATTGCAAATTCTCATTGCTAAACGGTAGTCAGTTGTTCATTACAGCTTTAACCATCTATCTTTAATGACTGATAGAGTTTTAAAAAGTTGTTTTGGATTCAACCACGCCCTTGTTTAGGCAATCGATTAAAAAGCAATTGGATTCAATTGATCCGGATACGTGGTGTTGAACTATTCATTACTGATATAAAAATAATTTATACAGTAGTTGTTTATTTATCTCATTCATTGACTTATGATTTTTTTATGATTTACTGCCATCAATATAATATACCCTAGATGCACAGTTCTTTGCAAATATCCTCCTAAAAAGTGGTCTCAGCAATAAAACAAAGGAAAAGATCGTAAGCTTATTAAATCAACACAAATATAATTCGATGCATGTGTTATAAAGTAGCTTTTTAAACGAAATGATCAAACGTTCTTAAATTTGAATTTTGAAATTTAGAATTCTATCGGCGTCCGACTGCAGGCAAAACAAGTGCTTAAGCACTTCTTTGCTGTCCCATTTTCCGACCGTCAACTGTGCATCTAGATAAATAATATATCGATGTTTACAGCCGTAATTTCTAGAGTTCTAAGACAAAGGTAGGTTAGATTATGGGGGGTATTTGGGGTTGTTATAACTTACATATCTGGATAATTGGTATCGTGGTCGGCAGTGACGTACACAGACCTTCAGATCGGGGTAGACAAAAAAAAATCATAATTATTTTCTTCAGTTCTTGCTTCACTACAACCGTCATTATCATCCTCGTGTTCATTTAAAATATACGGTAAGTGCTTCTATTGTAAAAATCTGTTTTTAATTGAAGATGATGACTTTTTTTTCTTTAATTATGTAATTGGCAAGTTGCTCGGGTAGACAATGTATCTTGGTCTATATGGACTGCACGCCACTGGTGGACGGTCCAAAAAGTGATGGCAGTGTTTTACAGGAAAATATGTGAATGCTCAACACCGAACGAAACGCAATAGCGAGCTGTCACTCGTCGATTTTCTGTAAGACAGTGGTATCAAACCGGTCGAGCCGGACCATTCGTGCTGTAGACATTACTATTTACAGCGTGGCTCTACCACTATAGAAAATACTCAAGTCTGTTTGCCTTGGTGTTACTTGATTTGTGATGGTGTGGTAATTCAAACCGAATAATATATTGTAATGTAATTTAGTGATACATTTAAAACAGAGCGAGTACAAAGACCGACTGACTTTATATTACATAAAATATTAGGCGCAGAACGATCTAGAGTAGGGACATATCAAATAGGGAACGAGTGCGAATGATGCAATCGAGATGCAATTATATAAACATAAGTAGGCTCATCTGGATAAATAAGTAGTAACACATAGTAACATACCTCCTCATAGTCTCTGTGCGAGTGGTGCGCTAGGGCGGACGGCGCTCATTCTCGCGAGCGCCGCGGCCGGCCCACTTTGCCCTTGCGCACCGGCGCCGTCGCTCCGGGCGCCGCGTTCGCGCTCTTCATTAACTTCTGCCAGTCTTGCTCGCAGACTAGGGAACCGGCGAGCATGTAATACCTGCGCATGTAATTGTTATTACTATTTTTATTTTCAACCGAATAAAGGGAGCATCGCTCGTCTGATAGTAAGCCATGAACAGTAGCAACGTAACTCATACTGAGTGGCTCTGCACTTACGTCATCCCGAGACATGGGATGTTACGTCACAAAATTACCAATAATGCCAAAATGTCCTTCAAACCGAAATAAATAATAATAAATACACCCATAAGTCACACATATACCTCTAGTCCTGACCTCACACTAAGTTTAACCTGTATCGTGGGTGTCAGGGCGGTTACCACCACCTCTTATAGCAGTATTATTATAATTTTACTTGTACCGATTCCCATACAAAACAAACGAAGAACGATTATAATAATACTGCTATAGGAGGTGGTGGTAACCCTGCATGAACTACATACGAGGGCCTTCCGGTCTCACAACACCCAGACCTGAAACAAATATGGGTCACACAAACATTTGCCTCGGTGCGGGAATCGAACCCGCGGCATCTCATTTCCTATCGGCTACTCGCCCGCTGCCCCATGGAGGCTGTCAAATACAACATTGTTTGCATCATGCTTTTGTGTACTAACCTATCGCCCTGCATGAGGTGTGAGCCGCATTTCGAGCACGCGAAGCACTTTATGTGGAACACGTGGAGCGGCTGCTGTGGTGCGTTCGTCCTCATGACGAACTCGCTGGCGGGTATGGCCTGCCCGCACGCCGCGCACGCGCCCCCCGAACCGAACATTCTGGAACAATACCATACATTGCACAATAATTCATCTATCTTTTTATAAATTCATATAAAAAATCACGATAAAATCCGTATAAACTATTTTTATAATGTGTAACATTCGGGTAAACTTGGGTCATTGAGTAAACTGCGATTGTAGTTTTTTGCTCACTGTTAGCTTTGATTCTGAAATTTGTAATAGGCTCGTTCTATATCATATCACGGGACGGAAATATGCTTTGCGAAAATTAGATCCATTAGTTGGGGCTCACACTCGGGGAGCTTTTTTATGAGATTGTCGAATATAATAATATGTTCAGTCCACCAACAGTACCAACCGACATAAGGTCAACGTGGAGAAAACCTATCTTTAAATAAAGAGGAGGCCAATGCTCAGTAACAGTAGACTGTTGCTTGAATAGTCAAAATTATTAATTAGTAATTAGATTTATTATATATCTATCGCAAATACATTTGGATTAAAGAACAAACTAAATGTAAAGCCGAGTTTAGATTGAGATTTTATCGCTCAGTCGAGGTGAGAATATCATAGAAAACTCTCATTTGTCACCCGTGTCACAGGAATCAGATTATTAAACTGCATTACGCGGCCTCGTAAATGTCAGTTTCATTTTAGTTCTCACCTCGAACATTCGATAAAATCAGTTTATCTAAATGGACCTTTATGTTATTCAATCGAGATCAAAATTTAGCCTTAATTTATTCAAATAAAGTAACAGGAATATATAAATTAGTACAAAACTTAATATGTGTATTAGACGACAACTAGTTTGCTATTTGCATACTCGCCTTCAATATTTTAGATAAGGAACATATAAAATTTATTTAGCCTAATGAGCTGACTAGATTTCTCGCGCAAAACAATATTCCCACAACCTTAGAATGGGAGAAACATTAATTCCAAGGCTAGCACAAACCGCGACACTCAAAGTACTAGCACATTCTTCTACTCCGCTCGCTCGTATTTAATTGTTTTTGTACGAAGGCATTAAATAAACGTTATAAAAATCAGAAATCTTAATGTCCTGTTTCCTCTCGCCTATATATTGGAAGTTTTCGCATTGCGATCACACCTTTCGCGCCGTGAAATATTTTTTAATCTGATAAAGTGGAGGTAACAGGATGTAGGCACATAGTTAGATGCGTTATGGGACATTCTATATGCTATTAGCGTTTCCACGAGATCCATCGAAGTCCCTCATCGTCGCCACTTTAGATATTTTAAACGACCTGCTCATTAAATGAGAATGTTTAAAATTATCATTAAAATTATTGCTATCTGGCCTGAGTGATCTTAGACGGAGGTAACAATTTTAACAAGCAAGCTTTAATCCGTTAAAATGCCACGATTATTGCTCGTTAAGCTTTGATAAATGGATAATAAAGCAAAGTAACGACATCGACGATAAATCATTTGAAAGTGTCTACTCAATTTAGTATATAGCGACTTATAAATTTACCTAGTGGCCATAAAACAGCCTTTATAACGCTGCGAATCCATACGTTTTTATTTAGTACTAATAAAAATTATTGTAATCGGAACGATATTGATTTTGAAAATTGATTTATTCATTTTATTGGTGTTCAAATAGAATGGTGTTTTTATTTATAGTAGATAGGATTGTTAGCTTTTAAAGAAAGTCTTGTGGACTAGCGTTTTAAGCGTTCTGCGGCCTGAGCAGGAAAATTTCTGACAACCGTAATGTATTCGAACTCGATGCGCGTCTATGAAATTTGTATGAAATATTAACCAAACGTCATCAGTGCGCAGCGAACTCGAATACATTTACATTAGTTTTTCGTGCTCGGGCTGCTGATCGGGATAGATATATACTCTTAACTAGGACAAGTGTATCCACCAAAAACAGCTCTTTACACTACGTACTTAAAATGGTTTTTTACTTCTTCGCATATTATTGGAGTAAGTCGATATATGAAGGCCACATATTATTATGAATGACTCTACATAGTAAACTACATTGGGACAACCTTTTTTACTCCCTTTTCTATTACTGGGAATGTGACAATAAACCATTAACCATTGTCGTGGTTTTTTGAAGATATCAAAAGGATATCAACATTTTTTGTTAATGTTATTATGATTATTAAGACCTTCTTTCAAAGCCTCAATATATGCACTACTAGAAAACTTGGATCAAATACAGTTAGGGAGTGATTATCAAATTCCTCGTGTGTTTCTTATTACCCCTATTACCGCCGAATGTAATACATTTAAGGTCGCCTTATATCGTTTGAGGCCGCCTTATCGATCAAAATTGTATGGCGAAAATCAATATAAGAAGCTGTTAAAGTTGAGTAGCGTTTGACCATTTGGACGTTAAGTAGTTACAGCATTATATCGATGTATAGTATTTACTCGAACTGCCATGATTCTTCACGCGATATGAGTGGCAATCTGGCAGTAGGCAGATGCGCACTAGCGAACCAGAACACCCACATTTCGCAGAGTTTAGTTCTAGCCTCTGGTTTGGAATCTGTTTTATATAATACAAACAATAATAGCATTAATTATTTTGTTCGAAAGTTACAGGGCTTATTTAAATTAATGTATAATTACAAGAACCGGTATTTACAGGTAGCATCGTCCTAATAACGTTATTAGAGAAATTACACACATAACAATAGTAGTCCGGGAATATGAAAGCTAAAATTGAGTTATTAATTACACACACGTCCAATTTCCCCTATTTTCCTTTACGTTGGAAATCCAATAGCGGTGGTGTCAGTAATAGCGGTATTTAATAGTTAATGAGTCGTTATTGCGATCGCCATTAGCGTCGCCGACGAGCCGGCATTATTTACAACCTGAATATTAATAGCTGTGGATGGGAAAACCATTCGAAAACTGCAAAAAGGACAATACCTTACTATACCTTAGACAAAAGAAGATAGTGGACGTGGCATAAGTACGAAAAAATGAAGCATTCCTAATGTATGGAACGAAACCAAAATGGCAACTTTGCGAAATATGATGCCATTGGTATAACAGTTAGGCATCTCTTTCATATTCCGAAATTAGTATTATTGTAAATAAAACACCGTATTTACAATAAAATCAATATGTATTTATACGTTATTTAATTCTTATGACACGGTGATAACTTACATGTAAATAAATCGCGAAACTAAAATGGCGGAACTGACTTCATAGTAAACACGTATTGTAGTTATGCTAGGTCCTCTTATTTTTTCTTTAGTCATTGCACTATATAGTCACCACCTACATAGACGGATTTGTATTAATTAAAATCTCGTACATTGGAAACGGGTTAAAGATAAATTTTGAGTCTTAAAAGATAAATTCGCTTCAATCACTCGGAGCAAATAGGATTTCGTTTCATTTACTCCGGTAAGAGCGTTTTCAATTAAGGAACGCCCGACAAACAGTATCGGCGTATGAAGGTAAAATTAATTAAACTGAGCCAAGACAAACATGTACGAATCTATTTGTGTTGGACGCTCGCGGGAACATCGTGTGTACGAGATATAACTAAGGATTACACGAATAAAAATAGGCGAAACAAACCGCTGCGCCGAGCTATACTGCAATAGAGGGGCTATAAAGCAAGTTTCCTTACAAATAATTACAAGTTTAAAAACTTAACGGCTCGACTTCAAATCCGAACGTGACCAAATTTATATGGGACCACCCTGGAAATAAGCTCTATCGAACACAAAAAGAATTTTGAAAATTGGTCCACATTTGTCGGAGATATTGCGTAACATACATAAGAAAATACAGACGAATTGAGGACCTTCTCCTTTTTGGAAGTCGGTCGAAAAAAATATCTCAGAAGTCAGTAAAGCCTTCTACCACTTATTACAATGTGGGGTCACTTTTTACAATTTACACCCTAGAATGTTCGGTGAATGTTCAAGAATCACTTCGAGACAATTATTGTCAAAATATTATTACGCTGGTACGGTTTGCGTGTGTATTTTTCAAATAGAACTGAGTGAGTTTTGACCACGAGGTCATAACTTTTGGATCACAATTTTCGTGCTGTTGTCCCATCTGACTGCAATGCTAAAAAGGCTATGGCCTCATCTAATATTGACAACAATACGAATTTTCAAGGTATCGATTCGAAGGCTGAAATCATGACACGAGTCAATAAGTTCATTTCAATAAACATTTGAATGTCAAATTGTAGTGGAAATTTCCAGATACTCGGAAAATTTTTGTTTCATTGAACTGCGACTAGGATCATATAAGTTACACAAGAAATTATATACGAAGGGTTTGAACTTAAATTAGAAGAAATAAACTTATTGTTATTGAGACCTTTTCCAGCTTCAGGATTTAGGTTCAAGATAACGAAAATTGAATCATATTTTAATTAATTAACATAATTAATTTCAACATACAATTTCCTAAACAATTCAAACATCGTACATTTATTCCCCGAACGGACTTAATTAAAATGTAAAGGCATTAACACACGTGAATTTGTTTTATTCACTCCGTGTGTATTATGTTAACCAGCCGAGAAGGGTCCGCTGATAAAGGACCCGAGGTACCTCAACCGAGATTCGTAATTTTATTTGTGTAGTTACAAGTTTGAAGAATTTCTAATCGGGACCAACTTTAAGGTTTCCTTTCATACCGATATTAATTAACGAGTGTGTTTAGCGCGAGTTTAATAAATGTGGAAGTTTGGCGCCTCATACAACCTCGTTATACATAGTCGAAGTTTATTTGCCTTCATTACTTGTAAAATTGAATACGTTCCCGTGAATCCTCATTAATTTAAGATGAAGACTGTATCTTGACATGTTATTTTATTCATTAACGGAGCTCCGCCTCATGGTACTCTCAACAAACATCAAGGAGCGGGAAGGAAGGGGGGATGGTGACAGGCGACTTTCTATCTATTGTTTGATGCTATCTATTGAATGCGATTATGAGCGAAGTGTATGTAATTTATTGCAATGATAAGCATATTTTACAAATCTTTTGTTGTACTTTGTTTGAAATTGATAAGCAAATTAACTTTGGCATATAAACCTCCGGTATATTTCATAACTGTTGGACATAGGCCTCCCCAAAAGGTTTTCAAATCGACCTGTTGGAAGCGGCCTGCATTCGGCGATTTCCTGCGACCTTTGTCAGGCCTGTGTCCAGCAGTGGACCTCCTGTGGCTGATGATGATGATTACGATAGCGTCTTGCAAATAAATAGTAATAGGTTTTATGTGATATAAAAATGAATTTCGCGGAATAATTTAGAATTTGTTGTACGAATCCTTTGGTCCAACGGTAATAGTTAAGTTGAATACACAATCGAACTTTGATATATAACCTCCTTTCTCTTGAAGGGGGTTAAAAATACAAGATATATGGAGACCTGAGGGGTTACCACCACCTCTACTTGTGCCGATTCCCGTACCAAAAAAACTTAGTAAGACTATAATATTACTGCTATAAGAGGTGGTGGTAACCCCCCTGATGAGCCTACGCGTGCGAAAGGCGATACGTACATATAAGGTGAAACCTATTTTTATATTATTCGGTCTAGAATCTAGATATCTTTGTTACCATGAGTAAAGAGGATATATTTTATAGAGGCTGGCAAACGAGCAAGTGGGTCGCCTGATAGTATATGATCTCCACAGCCCATAGACACTCAAGACACGCTAGAATCATGCATCGCCAAATTAAAAGGAGGGAAATCGCGATTGGGAAAGGGAGGGGGATTAGGGCCACAGGAAATCTCACTCACCGAATGAAACGCAACAGCGAGCAGCCACTTTACGTCGGTTTTCTGAGAGACAGTGGTATCAAACCGGTCGAGCTGGCTCATCGTGCTGCAGACGTAACTGTCTACGGCGTAACTCTACAACTTAAAATTCTTAGAGGATATTCTTTAGAAGTATTGAACTTCAAAATATCGACATCTAATACAACATGGAATAACACGATGAATGAATTTTAGGAGTTTAGAGCATTTATTAGTCATAGTCATATAAAGAAAGAAAGAAAGAAATACTTTATTTGTGAAAGCACATACAATATTGTATCATACAAGATAATAATAATAATAATAAAAATGTAAAAAAAAAGATTAATTGAAATAAATGAGGAATAATAATAATAAAACAACGATTTTTATTATGTGCATATCACAAAAACATATACATACATATGTGCTGCTTTCATATAAGTTTTCTCAGAAAAGACAATAAATAATATTTCCGTCACAAAAAGATACCGATAGAGAAACAGACAGACAATATAGAGGTAGTAAGTAAATCAGTAAAAAAGTTGAGACAGACATAATAATGTTTTTTAATTAATTACAATACATCGTAAAAGGGAACGTTCAATTTTCGTGCAGACGGTGAGCGATAGTCGGCGGGGTAGAGGCGACCGATCGAGTCCCAGAGACGAATGCCTCTCAATAAACACGAGATGCGTTCGGGAACGGGATATCTTACTTGTTGCTTTTAGCTGTTCTTTGTCAGACTTCATTTGAACAAATGACCATATTTATTATATTACTTTTTTTATAGCAGATACTGGCAAACGAGCAGTAGCCCGAGCACGAAAAACTAATGTAAATGTATTCGAGTTCGCTGCGCACTGATGACGTTTGGTTAATATTTCATACAAATTTCATAGACGCGCATCGAGTTCGAATATATTTACGGTTGTCAGAAATTTTCCTGCTCAGGCCGCTGATGGGTCACCTGATGGGGGTGATGAGGGGGGTGGTAATTGGGCCACTGGAAATCTCACTCACCGAATGAAACGCGACAGCAAGCTGCCACTTTATGTCGGTTTTCTGTGAGACAGTGGTATCAAACCGGTCGAGCCGGCCCATTCGTGCTGTAGACGTAACTGTCTACAGCGTGGGTCTACCACTCTAAAACGCTTATCATTAGTGTTGTGGCAAAATAAATCTAAAAGAAAATCTGAACATTGTAGAGGTATATATGGTATGGATGAAGACTTAAAATATATTATGATAATTACCTCATTGGCGGGTGGACCCTTGAGCAAAACTAGGTTAATCCCGACGTGGGTGTTTTAGTTTGCTAGTGGGCCTCTGTCTACCTCTTCGGGGATACAGGTTATTATGGTCAGGTCTTATGTTATGTATGGTGTGTTGTCAGAACTATGTGTATTACTAAGGTTGAGTAAATTGTATTTATTGACTTGTTTATAGGATTACACTCATCGCCCCTTTAAAACACACTAAGGACTACACGTTATTAATAAAGCAACAATTAAAATTAAAGACTAAAATTCGATTTTACGTGACATCAGTGAAGAATGACCTCTTATTAGTTACCTAGCCTATAACAACGAATTTGTTGAGACCTCATCAAAATTGAATGAGCTAAGTCGGTAGTACATACCAAAGTATAGTCATGTTATAGATCGCTATAATCATAACCCTTTCTTTTGGCTTCAGCGTAGTTGGGTAGACATACAATTTAACTCGCATTGTTACGCATACTGACATGAGTACCTCACAAGGCGGGTGCCGAGCCGTGCGGCGCCGCGCCGAGCCGGGCGGTATAACCACAATGCACAGAGTATCGAGTTAGCGCGTCGTTAGTACGGAACTCGTTAGTGGCGCGTGGCGACGACAAGCCAAGAATTTGCTAATGACACGTGCTCGCGATACGTATATCTCGGATAGCAAATCATAACTATAAGGGCGGCTCCAGACTCACGGCGAGAACACATCCATCGGAGAGCTGTGGGACACCATCCACAGCAACGCTTCGCGGTTGTTCTTGAGTCAGGTGCCTGTATAAGAGGCACCCACAGCAAATGGGGCTGGGGTCGCTGTTTTTTTTTATCCAAACACGGCTCAGTGAGTAGGTGCACTGCAAATGCAGCAGATGATAATCCAAAAATACCAGCAACAAATAATGAGTTACTTGGTGGTCATTATAATCAAACCGACTTGCATAAATGCTCCTTCACACTCCGCAGAGCGAAGAAGTCATTGAAGAGCCTTCGTCAGTAAAGGCAGAAGACCTATGCCCAAGGAGACACGTGTGTAATAGCAACCATCAAGTCATTTCGCAAGCCCCTCGGGATAAGCGGATATACACTGGTTGATACTGGAACGCTATCGAAGCGTGAGTCACTCCACAGTGACGCAGGTTTAAACACCATGCTGCCGATGTCTCCCAAAAACGTGGAAAATATCCTTAGAGGTTTATTAGACTGTGCCTTTTATATTTAATAGATTTAATAACTTGTTTACTTTAAGATTAAAAATTACCATAATTATATAAATAAATTTCTAGGGACCATATTTTTGGAGACATCTCTAAATTATGTAGGTTTATTCACTTAATGGCATTTTAGCTTGAGGACGGCAGCATGTGTATTGGTACCAAAGAGATTTAATATTACTAACTATAGTGGCTATCAAGCAAGTTTCCATACAAATAAATTGATCTCAAACTTCAGTACCGCCATCAACTACTGATTACAATGCGAGGGCGATTATTACAATTTACACCCTAGAATATTTTGTGAATGGTTAAGAATCACGTAAGAAAAGGCTATTCTCTCAATATTATTTCGCTGGTCGACCTGGCGCGCGTATATTTCAAATAAACTGAGCGACTTATGACCACTAGGTCATAACTTTTGGATCACAAGTTTTGTGCTGTTGTCCCGATACTGTTGAATGCCTTTGATTGGTACGGTGATCGCTATCTAGACGGATATGAATATCCTACCAACAGTAAATAAAGCAAAAGCAATAAATATTAAATAATGTTAAAAGTAAACAAGATAATCTCATTTGTCTATTGTAGAAAGCTAATAATTAATATGATTTATCGTCTCCATAATGATATTTTATTATAATGATTAATATTATTGACGGTTACATCCGAACAATGACACACTAAATAAATCTGCATGTTATTGGCCATAAATACAGAAATATGCATATAAATAAAACTATAAAATTTCCGTATGAATGTATAATTAAAATGAATAATATTAAAAAAGATAAACTAATAACCGAATTCTCATGATTAATAAAGCATAATAATGTTTATACGATTCCACTTACCTGTAAATTAAGTAGGTGTGCTATACATCCGTTAGTCCATTAAGATAAATATAATCATTTTCATTTATTTTATGTTAATTTCTATCTCATCAACTTTTTAGAGTATAAATTCTCATTAATTAATATCACTTTAATATAATGAAATCAGTCGTAACGTTTCAAATAGACTTTGAATATGACCTACCATTAAAGCAACGTTTATAATTTGAAAACCATGAATATGCATAAGAACAAGTTTTCGATAGTAATTTCTACATAATTAAGAAAACATAATTTAGCTACTAAACTGAATTATGGCTGTATAATGGATAAATTGAGCTTATATGGCACAGTTTTACAATAAACATGGTTATTAATTTAAAATATTAATTAAGTAGAATGTTGTTTATAAGAGATGTATTCGTTAGCGGCGCCGCGGCCCGTGAGCCAATCTCGTATTCAAATTGACATAGTAAAACAACAGAGCCTCCGGACTAAGTTCCATAAACTCGTTCCAAACTCCCCTCTACACACTCTATCGGCTATTTTTAATTAAGTCCCTAGCGAGCGGCAAGCGAGCAAAGTAACACCATCAATTCATTATCCTAAACTCTGGCTCGATTGTTCCTCGCTCGCTACTTACGCAAACTTTCATTTTAATCAAGCGTTTAATTAAAAATTATCCGAGAAAAACAAAATAAGCCCGTTAGGGAGGTCTGAACTAATTAAGGCGCATGCGATGAGCTCGCCGACAACAGCGGAGGCCGTGCGGTGCGCGTCCCTTAATTAAACGCTTGTTCTACTTGACTGGCCATCGCACATCGCACATCGCCCATCGCTTACCGCAACTATTACGCTAAAATCTATAGAGCGAACTTCGACTAAGTCTGAGTCAAAGAAACGAACTCAGTGTGGATTTGGAATTTTTAAATCGACTTTGAGTTAGTCCGAGTTCGGTCCGAGCCATTTTTTACAAGAAAAACAGATTGATAGACAGAATAAGCAAAGATGTTCTTGTAAAAAATGTCTCAGACTAAGGCTGAGATCTATAGAGCGAACTTCGACTAAGTCTAAGTCACTGTCACGAACTGAGGGGGGATTTGTAATTGTATAATCGAACTTTGACTTAGTCCGAGCCATTTTTTACAAGAAAAACAGATTGATAGACAGAATAAGCAAAGATGTTCTTGTAAAAATGACTCGGACTTAGTAAAAATCCTCACTGACTCCAAACTTTGACTTAGACTTAGTCGAAGTTCGCTCTATAGATCTCAGCCTAAGTCAAAGATCAATTTAAAAATTCCAAATCCTCACTGAATTCGATTCTTGGACTCGGACTAAGTCGAAGTTCGCTCCATAGATATCAGCCCTAATGCTGCTAGCGAGTAGCGTGGAAAAACTAAACAAGTGTTGCGGGCAGAGGGCGTGCCCTGACCGACCGGTGTGATTGGAACCAAAGAGCCTTGTCTATGGCCTGGTAGTTGCTGGTAATGACCCAAATTAGGTGAAGACGTTAACAATCAAGGATACAATTTTCGAGAGTGAATGAAAGAGTAATTGAGATTTAAGTGATGACCAAACTGTTTAGTATTTGTAACCAAATACTATTTATTATGATACTACATTAAAGTCTTTGTTTGTAACAATAATATTGTATGTAAAATTTAATGCCTCGGTGGCGTGGTGGTATTTCGGTACGACTACGGTTCTGAGGTCTCGGGTTCGATTCCCGGGTCGGGCAAAGTGATTATGGATTTTTCCAAATCAGCCCGGAGTCTGGAATTTGTGCCCGATATGGCGATAGGCTCGCCCCCTATCACATCTGGGACAGAACTAAGCTCGGCGAAACGTGGGTGTACTAGTTCGCTAGTGCGCCTCTGCCTACCCCTTCGGGGATACAGGCGTGAGCTTATGTTATGTTATGTTATGTAAAATTGTATTATATAAGTAAATAAATAAACCCAACAGTCACACACATAATCCTGACCCCACAGTAAGATCGAGTCTTGTGTCGTGGGTATCAGGAACTACGAGACTTTCGGTCTCTCGTGATTAATTATTGGTATTTGTAAAGTAGAATTAAATTATGAAGCAATTTGTTTTGTAATTGTTAGAGCATAATAAAACTTTTATTGTATTCAGAGGGGCCCCTACCATAGAAGACTCATTAAGTGCATTCACAGGAGAACTGAAGCTGCAATTACAATTTTTCGACTTGTCATCGACACAGACGGTATTAAATCACAAAGGTTAATGGCCTTAACTACACACTCATTTAGAATACGTACCTATTACATTTTTTTGTTATAATGGGATATGTTTAATTAGCCGCGATGTTTTGTTACATTGAAATGCATGTTTGGAATGTATGTGGTCAAGTGTCAGCGTATATGGGATTGGGAGGTGCTAGATTCAAATCCCAGGGTACACCCTAGCAACGTGGTTTTTTTAACACGGTTTTCGTGGACGTCTAGCGTCAATAAAAACTAAGCCGATACTTTTTTGCAGCACGCTTAAAAAGTGTATTACACCGACACCGGGAGTGGGATAAAGGCTGGTGGAAGACGGTTGTACCTCTAGAATACATACTGCTCATTCTTCGATTTCCTTAAAAATACTCCATTTCACCGGTGTAAAAGGTCCGTACTTAGCAATTGGAGAGTGATATAATATTTTATTCATATTTCGGTTATATCATACCTTGACTTGAAGCTAAAATCACATAAGATTATAGTTTATGTAGTCTTAGGGCGACTTGCACCACTATTACTAACCTACAGTTAGCCTTAACCTCAAGTTAAATTGAAATAGAAATATATGAAGGACATTTAATTCATTATAATATATAACTGTAGGTTAGTAATAGTGGTGCAAGTCGCCCTTATTAAGTTAAACAAAAATAAAAAGAGTAGCAAAACAAACCAGCGGTCCTCAACCCTTGGCCCTTTCGGCCCTGACGCAATTATACAATACATGTATTCACGATTGGCCATTGACTGTATGCATCGAAAACGGTTAACGATAGGCAGACAGGCAATCATAAAATCAAAGCCGAATTCTATCTACAATAAAATACCAAATATTATATTCTTTATAATACTCGATTCATCGAGCCCTCATGCTGTATGGTATCGGTATATGATATTATTAGGCGACTTTACAATATCTTAAAACAAAATCCCACAGTAAACTAGCAACATTAATTAAGAAATCTTTGTACAGTATAAGATAAAATAAATATGGCGCAAATAAAGTAAATAACGTATAAAACAACGGCACCCGACGGTAAAGTTTTCTAATTACTGTTAATACCAATATCAATTAACTTGCGCTAAGAATTAATTATCTCAGTATTACGGACCTTCATTTATTACTAAACTTTCACTAATCGATCTTCTAAACTGGCCTAGATAACTACCGTTGATGAGTGTTTATATGTATATTGTTATTAGTGTTTTTGTTTATAAAATTAGCACGTAAATTTTTTTTATCCAAGGTTTATGGACGATTTTGAGCATATATATACATAACATAACACATAACATAAGATCACGCCTGTATCTCCGAAGGGGTAGGCAGAGGCGTACTAGCGAACTAGAACACCCACATTTCGCCGAGCTTAGTTCCGTCCCAGATGTGATAGGGGGCGAGCCTATCGCCATATCGGGCATACATATGGGATATATATACACATGGGATTATTAACTTATTTTAGTATTTAATTACATTATTTTTAATAATTCTGAATAAAAATATTTACAAATATTTGTTTACTTCCTTAGTTTATCATCTACTTTAAAGTTTAAACCAACCCATTTACAAATAATAATATTGAAAAATACTTAAACGTGCAGTAACTGTGTTAGTAAAAATTAAATGAAACCATGTGGATATTTAATAAAACATTCGAGTGTTATTAATTAAGACCATTAATCTAAGCTCCCCATCACTTAGAACGTCATCCGGGTAGGTAGTACCTATCCAATAGTCCCCACTCTGAAACGATATAACATTTCAAAACAATGAGTAATTAATTGCACGCAGCATGTAATGTTTGTTAAACATGTCGCGGCATCATCGCTTATCAAATAACTAATTGAACCAATTATCTGTAATACTCATAAATAATAATAATTTATTACTGGAAACATTTGTCAAAAGCCGCACTCGCACGATGAGCTAATCGACTATCACCGCTAATTGCCCCCGTCTGCTCCCCGGGCCCCGACGCCCCACACCTCGCCCCCCGGCCGTCGCCCCCACCCCCGCACACCCCCCGGCGGTCCTGCAGCGACGCTCCCCGCTCCGGCCCGCCCCTAACTAATTAGATAAGTTTGCAACTCGACTGTACTTCTGGTGCTCCACTCCACCGGTAAGCATCAATCTTTTTAATTAAACATTTTTGACACCGCAACGATTAGCCATCGAACCCATTTCTATGCTAATATTTTGAATAGTTTTAATTTAAATGCAAAACGACTAGTGAACTGCGAATATGGCCCCATTGGTACAGATACGTGCAGTGTTTTGAGATTTTTCGACTTTTTACAATTCAATCAAATCTGTTTACCTGTTGAGTAGCGCTGACTATTTTTTTCGTAGTATGGGAGATAAATAGAAAAACTTAGTTTAGAAGTTGGAAATGTGAAAATACAGGAATCTTCATGTTTTGAAACAGGAATCAGTAAGTACAGTGCCTCAGAGGGGATTACGTCAGACAGACGACCGGTTGTAAACCTAAATCCGAATATTTCCTACACTTGCTTAAATAAGTGCTGTAAGCTCTGTGAGCCCTGAGCTCTGGAGTAACATGAGTTGATAATAAGAACAAGTTATGGGAAAATAGAACAGCAAAAAAATGTTAGCAAAATTTCAAGACCGACAATTTACTTTCATAAAGATTGTAAATAGTTTTTTTGCAATACGTCTCCTAAAAAATACCTTCTCTAAGGGCAACTTGCACCACTATTACTAACCTACAGTTAATCCTAACCTCAAGTTAAATTGAAAAAGAAATATATGAATGACATAGAATTCATTACATGTAATTAATTAAACGTCGCCATATATTATCCGCAATTACATGTAGTACATTACATGTAATGAATTACGTGTTATTCATATATTTCTTTTTGAATTTAAGTTGAGGTTAGGTCTAACTGTAGGTTAGTAATAGTGGTGCAAGTCGCCCTAATAAACTTAAAGAAGACGACTACAGAGAGGTGCGATAGAGATATCGGCAATTCCTGTATGGGGAATAAAAACGGGGCCAAAGATTCAGATGGAAAAAAATACTAAAAGCACAGTCTACTCTAATATCAAATGTGTCATAAAAATAATCATTATGCAAATACAGTACGACAAATAGCGAATTGGAATATAAAACAGGTTGTTAACATAATTAATTGGTTATTGACACACATATTTAAAGTATATAAAGTATTCTAATCGATCTATTTATTATATTCATTGCTACATAACAGAAACGAGCGAATGAATTTTGTTAATAGGTTGAAATACCTAAATATGTTGTTTATATGTAGATGAGATTATAAGTCGCAAATTTATTGATTCTCTAGTAAATATTAGTTTAATGTATTAAGAATATTGATTACTTCGAGAAGTTATAAAAACTATTTAATAGTGTAGAAGTTATAAAACTTAATTGTTTTTTAACTTAATTGAGTTATAATAAGAACTTTATAAACTGTTTTCGACCGACATCCAAAAAGCAGAAGGTCCTCAATTCGTCTGTATTTTTTATGTATGTTACGCGATATTTTCGCCAAATGTGGACCGATTTTCAAAATACTTTTTGTATTCCATAGAGCTTATTTCAAGGGTGGTCCCATATATTTGGTCACGATCGGATTTGAAGTCGGTCTGTTAAGTTTTTAAACTTGTTACTATAAAGAATATGATTACCCAAAAAACACTAATAAAGTTTGAATTTGTAATTCAAACATCAAATATAATTTGTACATACATACATACATAACGCCTGTATCCCCGAAGGGGTAGGCAGAGGTGCACTAGCGAATTAGAACACCCACATTTCGCCGAGCTTAGTTCCGTCCCAGATGTGATAGGGGGCGAGCCTATCGCCATATCGGTATTGCCATATATAATTTGTGTGTTTTTTAATTCGAAAACTCATGATTGTGTGGGGTTGTAATTTGTGCTCGATATGACGATAGGTTTTCCTCCTATTACAAGGGATAAAATAAGTTTTAACGCGGATCAAAGGATCCGTAATATCCGGATAACAAAAACGTAAAGACGTTTTTAGTTCAACTCTACCTACCATTTCGGGGATACAGGAGTCAACTTCCGTATTTAATAACTGCTCATACACTTAAGGTCGCCTTATGTCGTTTAAGACCGCCTTGTCTATCAAAATTGTGTGGCGAAAATCAATGTAAGAAGACGTTGAAGTTGCCTAGCGTTTGACCATACGGCCGTATGTATGATTCTATGGTTTAAAAGCAATCAACTTAGTAAAACGATTTCAAAATTGTCAACATAGACAAGAACTATAAACAATATTCAAAGGCTAGAGCACAGGAAAACAGATCGTAACAACTTTGCTGTCATTGAACAACAAAGTTATCACTTCCGAGTTTAATTTAGTTTCGTTTGTGTTTAATTGAGCGGAACAGAAAGTATAAATTAACGGTCTCATAAAACTTATACAATAATAACATTTATACAACCGTGAAGATCTAATTATTTTTATAGACAGATAAAAATATTCAAATATTAGTAAGGCAGTATAATTTTATCCCCGTGCCATCACGAGAGTATAAACCAATTAATTTCTACCACACTAACAATCTCGGGCTTATAAAACAAGTATCGAATCCATTATAGATCAACGATGGGCAATAAATCAGACTGTACAATGGCACATTGTCTGTCGCTCAACTTGATTAAATAAATAAATAAGTAGGTGCGGGTCTGGGACTGGCGGGCAGATCTTATCGGCCGCCAGTCGCGACATTTATAGCGACAATGCACCCTCTACACATGATTGTAAGGTTTTTTATGTCCACGTATGAAATCGTTAACCATCTAATCTGTTGTGAATGAGAGATTTAGTGCACTGTTTCGATCGTGTTTGTTTGAAACTTGAATAGTGTTTGTCTTGTTAGTTATACCTCACGGGGATGTTGTTCCGGAGTTGCCAGCGACACTTCATCTTTCGCGCTAAGGAACGCTTGCGTGTCGACAACTCGCTGATTCGTAGAGTAACTTTTAACACTCGATTCGATTGTGACTACGATTCGGTTTCATTTATTGACTTCAAATTCTTCCGTAATCGAGGTAAAAAGTGCACTAACGTCGCGTTAAAAATTACTAAATGACAAGTTCTCGAATCTATCTATTTTTTAATTCGATTTCGGTGGAATGGTGGGAAGTCAATAAATGAAAACGAATCGCAATCAAAATCGAATCGAGTGTCAATAATCAGGGGGAAGTAGTAATCTCGTATAAGGATAGTACGAGTTTTTCTTGGTTCTCGAAATCGACGATAGTTTACAGTTTCTACATACATTTTTTATTGTGTTGTAGTTTCCGCGAGAACTGTCAAAATAAATTCGTACTAGGAGACTGTACTTGATCATTGATGGCCTACATTCAGGCAATAAAATAAAGCAATACGATGCTTGCAACATGTGACATACAATTTACATGCAATATTAATGACGTCACAATTTTTAACGAGTGTCCAGCGTTGATCGTTAGGGCGCTTTATTTAGGGTAAAAGGCTCGGTAATTGGCGTGGCCGGATGCAGCGTACAGGTGCTCTGTGCGTGCACCCTCTCGGTGGTACAGGAAATGAGAGCCAATTTGAATTTCTTACTTGACGAATCGATTAATTGGAAACCTATTAAATCGGGCACTTGAATTTATTTGAAACCACAATCCGCGATTTCATCCACGTGGTAGAGACCTTGTTTTTTATAGGTAAACCTATGTATTCATAGCTTTTTAGTTAATTAAGCAAATATAATTACAACAAAATAGTAGTTTAGACTTTAAAAAGAACATAAAGGAATTAACGTAACATTATAATTTAGTATATGCATGTGTAATAAGTAGAAATATAAGGCCTTACTTATAAAAACAGTGGCTAAGAATATTCTGTCCCTTTTATTTTCAAACAATGTGACACAAGGAAAAAAGTGACAGGCTATTCTTAGCCATTTGCTCAGCTAAACTGTGTTTATAAGTAAGGCCCATAATAATTATTGTCTAAACAAAAGACGACTGTTTCAAGCTTTTCACACAATTTTTCCGATTTCGCTAAAAATATTTTTCTTATAAAAGAACTTTTATTCCGCAATTGAATTGATTCGTAACATAAAAGGATAATTGGGAGTTTAACCTGAACGGAAATAAAGGAATTATTAGAAAACAATCCGGCAGCGGAGGTGTGCGGCGACGGGGAAGGGGGGGTATGCCGCGAAGGGTGTCTAATTAGGGAGGGGGCGAAGGTAATGAGCCGCGATCGCCGCTCCGATATAACGAAGGCTATTTACGCGGTGGTCGCTCGAAAATTGCGAGGTTTTGTTTTAAAAGCGGTTACCGTTTGAGTTTCGCGATTAAGGAGTTTAATTAGACAGTGTTGTTTACAACCTCATTACGGTAGGTAACGTCGGAAAATAGCCTTCGATATCGGCCGATAATTTATGAAGTTGAAAAATGAGTTTCTTGCCGCTAAGTAGATACCGTTGTAGATTATAAAACGTACAATCCGGGCTTATGAATAAACATGAACACAGTTTTCTTACTCGGTAGTGGAAACACGAATTTCAACTTCATCGCGGCGTAGTAAGGTATATTGTTGTAAACGTTTCATAACAAACTTGACCTTCAATTGTTTTACAATAGCCACTATCAATACGGTTTAAATTGTTTGGTAGAAACAATGTAAATTTTCGCGATTCACTATACTGACACGATATGTAATAAGCAATTTTTGGTAATGTTTTGTTATATGAATGAATTTCTTCGTTGAATTTTTAAAATTGTATGAAAGTGGTGAATTTTCACATAACAAAATGGATGTTAGTTATCGAAAATCTAAATATTTTATACACACATTTAACTATGAAGAATACATTTTACAACTCAATGGCGATGTGTGAAGTTATTAAATATTAGCAGTTAAACTTCATATTTTCGTAGATTTATTCCAAATGGTTCCACAAAAACTTCTGTTTTTATCTCGGCGTTAAATCATAATGGTTCAATAATAATCGTTACACGGTAATGGTCATCTTTAATTGTGCGATTCCTTGTATATCCTATATTTTAGAGGCCCGAGCAGGAATAATTTTAACATTCGGAATTTTAAAAATTGTGAAAAAAAGTTCCTTTTTAAGGTTTTAAACTTGTTTTTTTATTATGTACAGTACCTACCCTTTATTGCAAAAGATTTTTTTAGATTTTTAAATATGTAATATAAAATCAAAAATACATTTAAAAACATCAAAATATTCCCCTCCGATGGCGGCTCGGGACCCAAGTCACCGGCGGTTAGAACCCCGGAGTAAAGAACATCCTCACAATTCGTGCCGTATCCAGTAACACTGCCTTCTGCATTTGCGTCTTGACCCAAACACCAACCGAGAGCCTCTTGAAATGTTGGTCGAGGCGGTTCGGCCTCCGGCCGCCGAGCGATTAATGTAAAATGCATTATTCTTAATAATATTTTGTGCTCGATATGGCTATCGCCATATCGGGCACGGCTACAGGCTCGCCCCCTATCACATCTGGGACGAAACGAACCTCGGCGAAATGTTAGTGTACTAGTTGCCTAGTGCGCCTTTGTCTACCCCTTCGGGGATACAGGCGTGAGCTTATGTATGTATGTATTAATAATAGGGCCGCCTCCGACATGTTAGTATCAAACCATGGGCAGAAATTACTATCGGAACAATGATTATTATTATTAACGGTTTCTGCAAGTGGCGCCGTTATTATGGAGAAAATGAAATATCGTTTGACTATCAAAACTCGTGCTAAAGGCCCTGTAATCAGTGCAGTGGTTGCAAGACAAAGCGAGTTTTTGCGCGTGTCGTCCCAGCGACATCATTAACGTATCGACAAAGTTAGCCGCGCAGTTATTCGCTAATGTGACAACAACACAGAGGAAACCCGCCACAAATGAGGGCCCATCTTTTTGGCTTAGGTTTTGGGCACACCAGGGACAAACGAAATATTTACGATTTTTTTTATATTTTATATTTCATAGTAATTAGTTAATAAATAATGGAAGTTGGAATAACGAGAAGACTTATTTTTTATTGGCAATATTAAAGTAAAAACAAATGTAAGTAGTCTAAAAGTAGGTAATTACTGAAAATGCAGAGGTGATGTGTAGTGATGACTAGTATGGAGAATATACTTATATTAACGATGGACTTTGTACAGATAATTATTTCATTTGATTTTCGTCGTGGATGGATATTATGCTTACAAATGTGGTCTTTTTAAGTAATGTAAAGTATGGTATTTCATGTGGTTATATTTTTTAGCTAATTTACGAATGGCAAAAAGGATGTAAAAATATTTACTATCCAGGTCATAGTTCAATACTCCATTTTTTTTATAAAGCTTTCACTAAAAACCTTTATAAAATATGAATTATTTTCAAGTCCACTGGTAGGTTTCGTAAATTAAGTGGTGTATAATAATCAAAATATGTGTGATTTTGATTAATATATATCACATCAGCTCACTCCTATATTTAAATCCAGATTTGGGATAAATAGAGAATTTAAACTAAATTAATAATAGTGATGCAAGTGGTAAGGACCACTTGCATCACTATTATTAATTTAGTGTAAGGACACTAAATTATGCGCTTTATATCATACTAATACCCGAATGATCAAACGCTACTTAACTTTAACGGCTTCTTACATTGTTTTTCACCATACAATTTTGACAGATAAGTCGGTCTTAAACAACACAAGACGACCTTAGTAAATGAGCATTCGGCGGTAATTCACTAATTCGCTAATGAAACAAAATTTGATTATGAGCGGTGCAATAAGTGTACTACGAACTTAACGGGTGTATTCTAATCGCGTGTTAGCGTGGCCCGTTTTTGCTAACGAATAGGTTGCGTTAAAGCGACGTAGACGGGTGTATCGACGGGGAATTTCGCCTCATTAAAAGTTGCGACCTGCGGAGGAGGCAATTTGGAGGCTTGCGACGTCTTCGCCACTACTTATTAACGAGCCGAGTTTACACTATCACCGAGGCCGCGCGGGCGTCTCGGGGCCGCGTTCGGTTTGTCCCTTTATATTTTATTTACGTTAGTTGTACTATTATTATTAGCAGCATCCCTCGCGTGCTGCGGTCGCCGCCCCACCTGCACCACTCGAATTAGTAAACAAACGTCTTTACGAGCGGTTTTACGATGCCCGCGATATTTCGGTCGCGCGCACGCCGTTTTACGACATAATGAATTTGTTGATGAACTAGGTATTAGAAAGTTTCGAAATAGACGCGTCTAGTGACCGCCGCATTGGCTGCGGTGCGGTACGGCGCGTAACCACCTCACATTATTGTGGTATTATTTTATTAACTACTGTTCTCATAATACGATAATGTAAGACCATAAAGTTTAAACATAACTCGATATATTCGTTTATGGAACGGAACAAATAAGACAAAATAAGTACCGTGGTCCACGCAAATAAGACAAGCGAATAAAGATTATCTTAATTGGTATTTGTAAGCAAAATAAAGCGGTAAACAGCAAAATTATGGGCGCTGTAGAACATAATTAAAGCATCTCCAATAAAGTTAAGCATAAATTTACATATCGGTGCCGACATGCCTCTGTTATTAATAAGTAAGTCGTAGTAAGTTGGTAGTGCAGAGAGCACGCGTCTCATAGTTATTGCGAGGTTAACACATGAGGTTAATTAAGATCAGAAGCGGGACCTATAACTAGCTAACGTTGCTGCCGACACTCGGAGCGAGTTTGCTGAGTGCTTCCCCTTAATTGATACGATTTGATCGTCATCATAGGCGCCCGATTATTCAACGCAAATTAATTAAACTGCCTAAACCGATCATTTCGGTTCATGTTCAGATATCAATTAAAAAACCGGGCAAGTGCATGCTGCATATCTGATCACGCACAGTACAGGGTTCCGAAGTATGGGTAACTGTTACTTAAATATGATTTTATTAGACATAATTTTAAGTGTATGGTCCATAAACTCATTTATTTAGTACCTGTTTTACGTAACTAACAACTTCATATAAATGATATTGAATGATGTATGATTTTTTTCATTTTCCTTTAGTCGTCTGTTACTCATGAATAGTCATAAACTTGAAGTTCATGATATATACTACTACTGTGAATTTTTTCACGTATCCAAAACCAACCGTTTTGGAAATAGAGGGGGACGACGTGCCGAATTACAGCCCTCTAGTATTTATAGTCTCTGAGATAAACAGTGGTCAGACAGACAAACGGACAGACATGACGAAACTATAACGGTTCCTTTTTGCCATTTGGCTTCGGAAGCATAAAAAGGCCTGCAAAAAGAGCAATCGCAAATTGACAACAAAATGCGCATCAAAACAAAAATATTTTTATATGGATACGTCAATGTAACCATATTAGCATCTGTGAAATCTAACAGAATATGACGCAAACATTATTAAAAATTCCTTTGACAGCGGTAGCTATCGAATGATGATTTGTGTGTGTCACGCGCCAGCTTCTGCTGTCATACTTGCGCCAAATTTTCGCCCGGTAACGGTTATTTTCTATTTTTCTACTGGCGAGCCGGACGCCTGGTACTGCGTTTATTTATTAACGAAATTCGTCCTCGGGTGCAACACGTCGAAATCACCGGCCGCCTTTAGTCCCAATATGAACTGCATGCGATTGGAATAAAGTTTAATATTGACCGATGGGGATGGTGTACGTCGGCCGTTTTTCACCGCGCGGACGGCGTTTACGAGACTGCATAGGCGCGACGCGGCATTGCGCCCATGCGCTCCACCCATATCAATTTCGAATAGGTTTCCTATTCGGACGTAGAGATTGCGTTTTGATCGTTTTGTGTGTAAAACTGTTGCCCTAAATTAAACGCTTTAATAATAGAATAGAAATAAAACTCGTTCTGTTGTTGTTGTCGGTTCTGTTGACACGGCGCGGCGCGATATCGAGCGTGAGGTACGCTTTTAATATTTCATTTAAATGTAAATAGTAGTCGCGCCGCGCCGGCGAGCTTGTGCGGCGCGGCACACGTACACCGCACCAATGTTCGGAATGATCAATTACAAACTACTTCCAATTAGCGATATTGCAGTTACAAATCAAATTGAACCGGGTCCTGTACGAGAGCGGTTCGCTAATTAGAGCTGCGGGCGAGGTGCCCCCTACGAACTAATCAGGTGGCTAAATAATGTAGTCGTGACGGCGTCGTTACCGCTCGTGAGACAGACGTTATTAATTAACATCACATCGGGCCACCCCACCCCTCCCTCCCCTCTCCACACATGCCGCACCCCTGCACCCTGCGCCGCGCCGTCCCGGGAGCGCCGCGCCACGCCGGCCGCCTTGTGGTAAGTGCACCGGTACACGATCACATGTGTATTTCTATCGACGCCAATTAAGTCCCCACAGTGTTATTGAATGTGTTAGTAAATGAATGTAGAGCTTTATGAACTCGGTAAATATAGGGCTGATATATCAAATCAAATCTTTTATTGAATCCATAAAATGTCACACATTATTTAGATTCCGTCAAAAATTTTACTCTACCGCCAGTTCCGAAGGCTGGTTCGCCAGATAAGAACGGACAAGAAACTCTGACGTTGCTCTTTTTGAGAAAAAAGAAATATATTTTTATGTTACAAAGGAATGTCACATAATTTAAAACATAAATTGTAATGTACCGTTTTACAATAATAAAAATAAAAAGTATACTGAACTATCAGTTATAATCCATAATTAATAGTCAATGACATAATCACTACAAATATTATATCAGATTTATAAATATTATATCAGAACTTTCAAATGCCGTCATGCAATCTAGCGATTTGTTTTTTTCCTGCCGTTTGACGTCAAGAATGATCTTAGTTATTAAATGCTAAGTGAAGTTGTTAAAAAATATATAAAAATTTACGTCGTGTAACGACTTATATAAGATTGCATTTTCCAGGTGTGATTCAAATAGGTAAAAGTTATAATTTTAATAATTTTTTTATTGCAACCGATGATGAGACCAGCATTCCGCTCGTCTGCGGCCCGAGCAGGAAAAATCAGGCAATCGTAAATGTATTCGAGCTCGATGCGCGTCTATGAAATTTGTATGAAATATTAAGCAAATGTCATCAGTGCGCAGCGAGCTCGAATACATTTACGATTGTCAGATTTTTTCCTGCTTGGGTCGCTGATGGTAAGCGAATAGCGCCATAACCATACATGACCAGTGGAAACACCATCAGCAATATCTGAGTGGTAGAGCCTTGCTGTAGACTACTGTCTACAGCACGAATGGGCCGGCTCGACCGGTTTAATACCACTGTCTGACAGAAAACCAACATAAAGTGGCAGCTCACTGTTGCTTTTCGTGTGGTTAGTGTGAATTCCGGTGGCCCTATTCCGCCCTTCTTTTCGCAATCCCTATTTCCCTCCTTTTATGTTGGAAACGCATCCTTGGTTATTTTTGAGTGACTATGGGTGGTGGAGTGGGCGGTATAAAAAAATCAAAGCACTGTGGCCCTACCATCATCTTTTATCGACCGACTCAGTACTGAATCAACTCAATATAGGTTCCTGAACTGAATCGGGATTTATTCGTACCATGACGTTACTGAATCATTATCGGACTTGAATCGGATGAGTGAATGAATTTTCTCTCTGGTCCGTTTGTTACTTATTTAGTTAAAAAGAGATAACTATATACGCTTTGTATAAATCTATCTCGCCTACTCAAGACGAGGTCTTTCTGCGTTCCGAAACCTTCGTTAACTTTTTTGCGATAAGTTACGGTTTAATATTGTGAATACTTAATAAATTATAAATTACAAAAATATATTAGTAATCTTGCTACTAATATTAGTAGAACGTTATTTTTTCACGATATTTTATGAAACATATTAAACATACGTGGAATTATGTTATGGTTTCTATACGTCCATACTTACTAGGTTCGGATGTTAGTTTATAAACGCACCTCTTGGATTTGACTGAGGTGTCGGATAACGCGCGTGTTGTTTACGTTTTAAATTCTTACAGTGTGGTTGGCGTTTTTGATTTAAGTTTTATAAAAGGATTTCTGCTATTTATTTTATAATGTCGTAAGTAATATGTGCTAATTACAATGCTTTTTTTAATGAATATATTATTAATAATAGTTATTGAACTGTGAAGTAAAATTGGAATTCACGTAGTTTTTATCAATAAAGTGTTTCAAGTGTCGTTTGTTTTTTTAGTGAGATGTCGCGCCGAAGAGTTACTTATAGTCAACTGGAGCAATTATGGGAATTTTTGGTGCAAAATAAATCTTTAGCGACGGGCTACAACAAAACTTCTCAAGCCAGGGAATTTTCTAAGCGAATGTGGGAAAATGTCGCTAGATCCCTTAATTCTCATGGTGATGGGGCTATTAAAGACTGGAAAGGATGGTGCAAAGTAAGTGTCAATTTTAAATTTACTTTATTGCAAAAGGTTTTTTAACATAAGCTCACGCCTGTATCTCAGACTGTCCCAGGCAGAGGCGCACTAGCGAAATAGAATTACCAAATTTCTCCGAGCTTAGTTCCGTCCCAGATGTGATCGCCATGTCGGACATAACTCAGTTAAAGAAATTAGAGCACACTCCGGGCTGATACTGAAAAATCCAATATCACTTTGCCCGACCCAGGGATCGAACCCAAGACGTCAGGGTGATAGTCGTACCGTCTACCGCGCATGCAATACCACTACGCCATGCCACTGAGACAATCATAAGTTTTATTTTATAACATTTTTCAATATCTATAATCTATATCTAGGTAAACTTAAGATTATAAATCTAATAATATAAATAGAAGATATTTGTTTTTTTTTTGTTTGTAATGAAGAGGCTCAAAAACTACCGAACCGGTTTTAAAGACTCTTTAACTTATGGAAACCTATATTATCATCGAGTAATATAGGCTACTTTTGATCCCGGAAAATGTACGGTCCTGTGGGATATCTACGCGAACGAAGTTGCGAACAACAGCTATATAAAAATAAAACTAAAATAAACTTGCTTAAGTGGGTATAGTATTTTGTCCTTAAATTTTACAATTAAATAAATTCCATGCGTAGAGTTTAAACAAACCACACATCTACCTGCTTGACAAAATATTTTAAGTGGGTTAGTTTTTTATAGTTAGAGCAGCATCGCACCATACTTAGGGCCACTTGCAGTTCCGCGATAAATGACGATTTCAACAACCCCAAATCTTGATTTAAAGATTGGAGTGAACTGGAGGCTAAATCGAGATGAGGTGTAATTCGAGATTTATCGCGGATCTGCAAGTGGCTTTTAATGTGATTGTATAAACCGATTTTGTCCCAATGGTCTACTATTTGTAAAGAAATCCGTGTTCGATTCTCTGCACCTCATTGAGACACTTTTGTTACTCAGTCACATCGGAACAATGTTTTGCTTAGTTAAAGTTTTTACCTTAATGGCGTGGTCATATGACCATTCCATTTTAAAATTTTATGAAGTACCTAGGTGTATGTTGACTACTGTAACTGTTTATTCCTACTTCTAGTACTGGAATGACTACAAGTCTAATTTAAAAAAAAAGGCAGCAACTGCAAGAGCATCATCCGAACAGACAGGAGGAGGACCATGTCTAATTAAAGCGATGACGGACATCGAAAAAAAATTCCTGCAAATTCTCGGAGACGACTTCGGCATGGGGATGGCTGGAATACGGGTGGAGCCTTTTCAAGTGGTAAGTTTTAAGAGCAACATCGCCATAAACAAACTGTGGTAACAATAATTCGGACAGGCTGGCACAAAGCAGCAACAAAGACTAATTAATATACATAAGGCCGAGTTTCTTTTTAATGCCATTTCTGCCTACACCAGCCGACATATCATAACTTATACAGTGGCAGTAAAATATATTTTGATTAATTTAATATGTTATTAAGTACATCGAATGCAGTCTCTGTAAGTACATAGTATGCATATTAAGTGTATTGTAGCAACAAGATCATGATGTACCCATTTTTGAGGGGACTATTAACATAAGTCACGCCTGTATCCCTGAAGGGGTAGGTAGAGGCGCACTAGTGAACTAGAGCACCCAAATTTCGTCGAGCTAAGTTCCATCCCAGATGTGATAGGAGGCGAGCCTATCGCCATATCGAGCACAAATTCCAGTCTCCGAGCTGATACTGAAAAATACAATATTACTGCCTCACTCGGGAATCGAACTCGAGACCTCAGAACGATAGTCGCGCGTAACCGGGACTATTAAGACGTACGTATTAATCTTATGTTATAATTTTTTAATATTACATTCTTATATTTACAGGAGGAACAATTACAACATAACCCACGAGTCGGAGAAAGTACGCCCACGATCCAGGATGCAGATTCTGAGAGCATTTTACCTTTGGGTGCCGATAATACAATTCCTTATCGGGACCCCGGGGTAGATGCTGAATCTGCACAGCCTGGACCATCATGGCGACAATCTCCTCCTCCGGCTACACCACCGCCTGTAATTCCCGAAACCCAGCGCACGCCAACACGTACTCCTCGCTCAAGTATTCGACCCCGAAGGCGCGGTACATCCATCACGCAGGAAGTTGCTCGCCGAACTATAATTCGGTTTACTGAAAAAAGATTGGAGATCGAGGAGGCTAAACGCCAGTCGTTAAACGACTTAGTTAAAGAAATTAGAGAATTAAAAGATTTTATGAAATCAAGGTAATAATCTATATTTTTTTTAAATATACAAATCAAGTATTAGGTATCCACAATATAAATATAAGAATTCTTTATTGCACACTATTGGTAAAAGACAAACGAAATAAATAAATTCACTTAATTTATTAATGGCATAGACATAACTAGTGGTATAATTTATTTATAAATATATTTTAATTTTCAGGTTTGGCGAACATCCCACAACCGGCGAATGAGGTTGTTCCTGGTGGCCACACCACACTGAAGCTCCGGATTGTTGCTGGTGACACTTTCGGTGTACAATCTTGTCACCAATCCAGCCTGTAATTTGGCTTCTCGAGATAGATCCGAGTTATTCAACTCAGGCACCGTTATGTTAGCTCTATTACAAATGTTGTGTAGTATTACACAGGCATTTATAATAGAACCAGCAACTCTCGGTGTGTAATGTAATATACGATGCACTAAAAGACATCGGAAGCGTGCTTTAAGAAGGCCAATGGTTCTCTCAATTGTGTTCCTAGTTAAAATATGTCCTTCATTGTAATAGCTCTCTGGTGTATCAGGTATTGCGTTATTAATGGGGGTCATCATATACTTCCTTAGTGGATATCCTGAGTCACCTGGAAAAAAAAATGTTAGTGTTAAATAATATTGCAACTGTACCCGCTACTGAGAAAGTAATTAATATCACTTTATCCAAACCGGGGATTGAACCCAAGATATTAGAACGGTAGTAGTACCACGTACGTTACTACGCAATACAATTTAGCCACCGAGGCAGTTTAGATATTAATTTTTTTTTATCCAATGTATTATAAAATTATAAGAATATTAAAAATGTAATTTGCGTGAAATAAAAAAAATTTATATAAATTAAGTTATATATATATCATTCTATAATAATATGTATTGAATAAAATAATAACCAGCATCCAATATTGTTATTACTCACCTAGTAACCATGTAGATTCATTAAGATTTTCTATATGATTTTTTAAGGGATGGTTATTCCAAATGTATGAGTCGTGTGTTGCACCACCATGACTTGCATCCACGCTAAGTATTTGCATATCTGCATCACAAATCTGGGAATAACAAATATGTATAACAATAATAATACAATTAAAGAAACATATTTTTTAAAGGATTTGGAAACATACCAACTGAACATTTATGGAATGATAATGTTTCCTACAGTAGTATCTCTCTTCTTGCACAATTGGCCTTAAGATGCCTATTTGAGTGCAGTCAATGCACCCTAACACACCCGGGAATTTAAACTTGTCGTAAAACCTAAAACACAAGTTAGGTCAGTATATACAATTTTCAAAAAAACATAGCATGTATTTCATTTACTGACCTTGCTCTAACTGAATTCCTTTCTTCAACAGTTTTAGGAAAAACAATGTATTTGTTTCTCATATGCAACGAATCTAGGCATGCAGTAACTTCTGAAATAACAGAAGATACTGTTTGTTGAGCCATAGAATGGGCACTAATGTCACCAATAGGTCTTTGGTATGATCCATTGGCATAAAATGACAATGCCGTTAAGATCTGAAAAATTAAGGGTAAGGAATGTTATAAAAAACATATTATTTTCGAAGGAGTTAAGGTTTTAGTACAAATTGGTTAATACTCATACATAATTGGGAATAATATGTAATAGGTACCTTTGTCTCAACAGATAGATCTGTAGATCTTCTTGGCTTTCTAAAAAATGGCCTTATCTCATTACACAAATCATTCACTAAATTTTTTGAAAGCCGATAGCGTTTTATAAATTGTCCTTCTTCCATATCGAAAGGATCAGACTGCTCCCGTAAAACACGTCGTCTTTGGCGCCGCGATGCTCTTAATTCATCATTTTCTAGTAATTCCAACAATAGGAATTCGTCAGACATCTAAAAATAAAGTTAACTGTTACTTTTTATGGGAAAATACATGATAGTTAGGTACCATAATACAGAACAAAATATGGAGAATTTACCTTGTATTATAATGCAAGTATCTCACGACTCACGAGTTACAAATCTACACAACTTTAATCAACAAAGCTCAAATTACAAATAGTAAAATTATGTCTGCAGTCAACGTTTTTGTGTTCTCAAAATGTTAACTTATACAGAATTTCAAGTCTTTTTGAACACGGGTTTTTATTATCGTAACACTTTTTAATAGTTTTTTTTACAAGGATACTTTTAAGTGTTTTTGCTCGAACCCAAGTCACAACTCACAAGTGGCCACTTAATACTGTCTAAGCGAACACGTATAACCACAACATTCCATTTCGACACATAATATGAGTACATTTTTGTGTTTAATGATAAACAAGATCAATCTAGGCATAAAAATAGTAACTTGTTTTGAATCGCTTCTTTTGACAGTTAGCCGACTCAGTTTAGGACCAATTGGTAGATAATGGTACGACAAAGAACGAATGAATAACAAATTCCGATTCAAAATTGGACTTGATTAGGCAGTGACGTATCTTGGTCGTGTTTATGTACGTCATGGTAGGAAATACCGAATCAGTTCAGTTTAGGTTCTGTATTGAGTCGGAATAAGAGATGATGGTAGGCCCGCTGAGCGTCATTGCACTGCGCTCGTCACCCTGAGATATTGGACATTAGTCTTTTTTTTCTTTCTTCTGCCCTTATCCCATCTCAATGTGGGGTCGGCGCAACACACTTTTTCAAGCATGTTGCAGAGAGGATTTGGCTTAGTTTTTACGACCGGCCACCTGCCTGACGTCAACCCTCTACGAATGATCTAGCTAATGCAAATTAAATTAGAAAAATTGCTTCACCCGACCTGAGAATCGAACCCAAAACCTCCGGTTCCACAGCCAATACATTGCACATTAGTCTCACTTTAAAAAATGTCAAAAAATTTGCGATTAACAATTATTTCTTCCACCATCCTACCTCCAAGCATCAAGACTACCCTTAAAGCCATATGACAGGAACTCATATGAGTTTATAGTACCTACTACCTATATAGGCAGACCCTAACTTGGAGGGTGTGATGAAGGAGCCGGTTAATTGAATAAAGTTTCACTCACTTTCAAACAAACGCACGTTACTTGAATACAAGTCGAAATGTAAAAACTTTTGTCTTCACATATAAAATCTTTTACATCATCTTTGTAACACTAGTTTAGCGAAATATTAAAATCTAAGGGCGGCTTGCAGCGCTATTACCAATCTAGAGTTATACCTTATCTCGATTTATCCTACAGCTCACTCCTATCTTTAAATCAATATTTGGGATAAACAGCAAGTCCCCTAACCGGACTAAAACTGACTTTAAACTTAATTCACAATGTCTTTTTGACCGACTCCAAAAAAAGAAGTACTCAATTCGGCTGTATTGTTTGTCTGCATGTTATGCGGTATCTCCGTCAAATATGGATCGATTTTCAAGATTATTTTTGGGTTCGAGATAGAGTTTATTCCAAGGGTACCATATACCTATTTGGTCACGATCGTATAAATCAGAAGATGGTTCGTTAAGTTTTAAAACATATGATTATTTTAACATTTCTTTAAGTTTTCTTCGTCCCTCGTCATTAGAATGAAGAAACCTTTGAATAAACAAAAAGAGAAAAGAGCTATGGAGAAAAGTATGATCGGCAATAAGAAAAGGGATAGGAAAAGAAACACAGAAAGAGCCAATACGGGAGTTACTGATGTCCTAACCAAAATAGACCAACCGAAGCCTTATATTTTTAATGGACACGGGGATGATAATGATGGTTGTAGTGAAGCAAGAACTGAAGAAAATAATTATGATTTTTTTGTCTACCCTGATCTAAAGGTCTGTACACGACACTGTAAAGAGCTTATTGATTGATTGACTAAATTTAAATCTAGTTATGAACTTATGACGACTCATACATCTCGTTACATTGTATGTAAAAGTATCTTTAAATCTATATTCGAGCCTATCGTTATGTAATACGGACCTTGGTTGTAACCCAAGAGCGTCCAATTAAGAACCCAAACACAGTATCAATTTAATGTAACAGAGACTTGGCCGTGCATGTACTAGTGCCGTAGATTGGTTCATCTCGTGAATTTCTCGTAGCTTTCTGTGGAACACGACTTGTGCCGTTCTACAGCCGACAACAAACATGTCGATGACGGCGACACTAAATTGATGAAGACAAATATCGATAGGACATTGAATGCGAGTGATGTACGCTAGCCCGTGCCTATAGTCTTACCAAATGTATTGTGTACAGATGCAGAGCTCTTATTTATGGTCATGCAGCATACATTGATGGATCAGTTCGAAATGTTGAACTAAGCGACTTCCAAAAAGGAGAAGCTCCTGAATTCGTCTGTATTTTTTTTTATGTATGTTACTCGATATCTCCGCCAAATGTGAACCGATTTTCAACATTCTTTTTATGTTCCATACAGCTTATTTCAAGGGTGGTCCCATATAAATTTGGTCACGATCGGTAAATTGGAAGTCGGTCAGCTAAGTTTTTAAATTGTGATTATTCTTATTGAGTAACCACTTTATAAATCGAATGTAACAGTAATTATAGTCTGTAGATTATTAAAATATGCGCAGCAACTTGTTCCAACTTGATCGATTTCATCATAGCGTAATTATAATTGCTTGAGGATAATATATTCGTAATTTATATATTTCATTACGTCTGATTGTATGATGATTTATAAATATCAATTATTAATTATTAAATTATAATAACTGAACGAATCTAACTAGTTGGACGGGTTATTTAATGGAAAATTTAATAAAATATTTATAAATTATATTCGTATAGTGTGAATATCGTTTAATTTGCAGATGACGTGTTTTCATTTACCGAATGTATTAAAGCATGAGCTATGTATGTATGTAAAATTCGCTTTGCCCAACCTGGGAATAGAACCTTGGCCTCCTGGTCCACAGCCCACGTACGCTGCCAATAGACCAAGAGGCAACAACTTTAGTACAGCAGGGTTACCACCACCTCTTATAGCAGTATTATTATAATCGTTCTTCGTTTGTTTTGTATGGGAATCGGTACAAGTAAGATTATAATAATACTGCTATAAGAGGTGATGGTAACGCCCCAGTAATTATAGTAAATGAAATAAAACGACACTGTTGTGGCTTATGTTATTTATGAGTAATCGTTAGCATAGGCTAAGAAGACTTCTGGATGAAATCGTAAGCGGTTCTTGACATTTTAATTAACTCTAGACTTAATACTAACAAACTTTAATACAAATAAATATTTAGAAATGTCAGGGCAATAGCATTGGGGTCTATTAATATATATTATAATAATAACAACATAATAGTACGTTATCATTATAAACAACACAATAAACAACGGCGGAAAATATTGTTATTTTGCAAATTGTAGCTTATTATAGCACATAAAACTAGAAAATAATTAACAGCTGTTTTAAATTAACATAAGTTTAAACAAGACAAACATGCTATGTATAATGATAATAAATAAGATTCAATAATATAAATATAATAAACATGTCGCCTCCTTGATCTAGAGGCCACCTACATTGCACCGTTGATTTTCTAACATCATTTGCCTGGGATTGGATATCCTAGAGGGGGTCGGCGTCAGGTAAGCGGCCGGTCGTAAAAACAAGCCGTCACTTTCTCGCAACATAACATAAGCTTACGCCGGTGACCTAGCGAACTGGAACATCCATATTTCGCCAAGCTTAGTTCCGTCCCAGAAGTGATAGGGAGCAAGCCTATCGCCATATCGGGCACAAATTCCAGACTCCGGGCTGATATGGAAAAATCCAATATAACTTTGCCCGACCCGGGGATCGAACCCAAGACCTCAGGAAGGTAGTCGTACCGAAATACAACCACACCACCGAGGCAGACATGCTTGAAAAAATGTGTTGCACCGACACCACATTGGAGCGAAAAATGTTGGCAAAAAGAGTATTCATGATTCTTTTAAATGGATTTTACACGCATAAGTATTCACTGTAATTACCTTAATCTAATTTCGTAACAAATTGAAACCATCTCACGAGTTGGTTCCAAATACACGAAGAATGCAAGTCCATAACTTAGTACTTATAAATCATTCGTATATTTTAACATCGGGTATACGTGACCAAACGTGATTATTGTCGAAAGTGAGTCGGCATGAGGCTGTCAGCGTCCAAATATCTGCATTCTGTAGTGATTTACGCGTGGGCAGTGGGCAATGTGCTTGGGCATACGGTGCATGGCCGGCCGTGTCGAAGGCACATTTCACGTCCTCAGCAGGGCCATTCGCATTTGACTAATGTATTAAAAACGGGCGTTCAGCTATGGTACTTAAGGCAAACGTATAAACTAATTTATGGATTTGTTAGGTCAAAACTTAACATACATAATACGCGTCTATCCACGTGGTAGGTAAAATGAGAGATATATTATGTACAAAGATATGGTGTACCTACAGCAAATATGTTAGGTCTTAATTCGCAACCTACAAGACTTATAATGCTGTTATACAGAGTGCCGCCAACATAACGGCATTAAATTTGATAATACATAGGTATTTTTCGAAGCCTAGGTCTAGTGGCAACACATTTGGGCTGTAGACCGGGAGGTCGTGGGTTCGATTCCCAGGTCTGGCAAACCGAATTTTCTAATTTAATTTGCCCGGCCCTGGATCCCTCAGAGAAGGTTGACGTCAAGCAGGCAGCCGATCATAAAAACTTAGCCAAATCCTTTCTGCAACAAGCTTGAAAATGTGTGTAGCGCCGAACCCACATTGAGGTGGGATAAGGGTAGTTAGAAAGAAAGAAAGACTCCTCATAGGTATTTTTAAAAGAAGCCGCACCAATAAGAAGCTCCAAGGTCAACACTGAAAAGAACAAATTTTCGTACAAAATAAATAGAAAAAATTCGGTTACTAAATGTTACACCATTAATTTACTGACCCGTGACAACGAAGACTGCAAAGCCTTCGAAACGTCGGGAATAATAATTAAAACATAATCGTGATAGAATCCGTAAGAATAGTTTTATTTCAATTAATATACTGTATAAAAACCGGTATAATGCGTGAAATTCTACATGTAGGTAAACTTCAGTAGATATGCGGCGCATGGCTCTCGCATCCACGTCTCGCCGAAAAGGTCCGTTCATGTTTGTTGTCGACAAAAGTCTGACTCATAGGATCAGCTGTATTAGGTCGCCCTAAATGCACATCATGTGCAAAATTGAAAAAACTAAAAATCAATCCTGTGTCTAAACTATTTCACCTATTCGACTGATTTTGGTGCAAGGGGGGTTACCACCGCCTCTTATATAGCAATATTACTATAATCTTACTTGTACCGATTCCCGTACAAAAAAAAAATAAGACTTTAATAATACTGCTATAAGAGGTGGTGGTAACTCCCAAGGCCTTCCAACGTTGTATAGTATATTTGGGATGATTTAATGTCGTTATTTCGGCGCTAATCGGTATAACGGAGTATAAGAGTACGTATTCTGAATTATACAACGAGTTTCCTCTCCTGTGATAGATAATAATTTGGGGATTATCACGATAGTCGTAATCATTATACTGATGTTTATTAAAATATACAATGATGCCATGATATTTGAAACCTGTTTAAAGAAATTACAAACTATGATAGTTATATTATCAGATTTTAAGCCTAAACTTAGAATTTAATTTGGAAATCGTAAAATGTCTAACAAAATACCCATATTAAGATTTTCGATAAACATTTTAAATTGATAAAGATCAATAACGATCCAGATGATAGGATTTTAGGGTTCCCCAGTGAAGAGATAAAAAAAGTGTTTTTAAAGCATGCGGCGCTTGTATAAATCTTTAAAAATGAAAAATAACATTGCCAAGATTTACGTTTCTAAAGTCGTAAAGAGGGAGTTCTCCACTGTGTCCAACTAAACAATAGAAAAATTGAAAAAAATATAAACTAGTCGAAATCGATTAGAAATAAAGAGAAATAGGTATATTATATAATGATGTGGGAATTTAAATCAGGACCTTCATCCGCCTATTTATCCCGACTTCGGAACCTTTTGCGTGTGTGATTTGACACGCACTTAGCCGGTTTTATACATATGTAAGAATTATACTAATCGTATCTAGTTTTTGGCATCATGTATGTAAAGTAGGCATATAGATAAATAACTTTTTAATAACGCAACTTAAAAACATTTTTTTTGTATAAATAAAATGAAATACTCAATATTTTATACTGCGACCTCGTGAAAATTATTGTAAATTGAAGATAATTTAAAATTTAACATGAAGGAATATATTTAAACCGTCAATAGAAAAAACGGCAGGCACTGGCTTGGTTGTGTATCTGGTCGCCATCAGGTGGGCCGTCTGCGTTTGCCTTCGTAATCTATACTAATCTATACTAATATTATAAAGCTGAAGAGTTTGTTTGTTTGTTTGTTTGTTTGATTGAACGCGCTAATCTCAGGAACTACTGGTTCGATTTGAAAAATTCTTTTTGTGTTAGATAACCTAATTATCGCCGGTGGCTATAGGCTATATAACATCACGCTATGACCAATAGGAGCGGAGCAGAAATGAAAAATGTTTAAAACCGGGGATGTTGATATCTCAGAAACTACTGATTCGAATTGAAAAATTATTTTTGTGTTGGATAGCCCATTTATCGAGGATGGCTATAGGCTATATGATCACGCTATGGCCAATAGGAGCGGAGCAGAAATGAAAAACGTTGCAAAATCGAGAACATTTATATCTCAGACATAAACTACTGGTTCGATTTGAAAAATTCTTTTTGTGTTAGATGGCCCAATTATCGAGGGTGGCCATAGGCTATATGATCACGCTATGACCAATAGGAGCGGAGCAGAAATGAAAAATGTTTTAAAGCGGGGAAGTTGATATCTCAGAAACCACTGGTTCGAATTGAAAAATTCTTTTTGTGTTGGATAGCCCATTTATCCCGTATGGCTATAGGCTATATGACAAAGCTATGACCAATAGGAGTGGAGCAGAAATGAAAAATGTTGCAAAATCGAGAACATTTACATCACAGACATAAACTACTGGTTCGATTTGAAAAAATATTTTTGTGTTGGATAGCCCAATTATCGAGGGTGGCTATAGGCTATATAACATCACGCTATAACCAAAAGGAGCGGAGCAGAAATGAAATTTTTTTTAAAGCGTGGATGTTGATATCTCAGAAACTATTGGTTCGATGTGAAAAATTCTTTTAGTGTTGACCGATGGGATGAATGATGGGGTGACTGACGGGGTGACCGACAGGCTGACTGATGGGGTGGCGGACGGGGTGACTGACGGGGTGACTGACGGGGTGACAGACGGGGTGACAGACTGGGTGACAGACGGGTGACAGACGGGTGACCAACGAGGTGACAGACGGGGTGACAGACGGGGTGACCGACTGGGTGACTGACGGGGTGACAGACGGGGTGACAGACGGGGTGACAGACTGGGTGACAGACGGGTGACAGACGGGTGACAGACGGGTGACATACGGGGTGACAGGCGGGGTGACAGACGGGGTGACCAACGACGTGACAGACGGGGTGACAGACGGGGTGACAGACGGGGTTACCGACGGGGTGACAGGCGGGGTGACAGCCGGGGTGACAGACGGGGTGACCAACGAGGTGACAGACGGGGTGACACACGGGGTGACCGACGGTGTGACCGAAGGGTTACAGACGGGGTGACAGGCGGGGTGACAGGCGGGATGACCGACTGGGTGACAGAGGGGTGACAGTCGGGGTGACCGACTGTGTGACAGACGGGGTGACCAACGAAGAGACAGACGGGGTGACAGACGGGGTGACAGACGGGGTGACCGACTGGGTGACAGACGGGGTGACCAACGGGGTGACAGGCGGGGTGACAGGCGCGGTGACAGACGGGGTGACCGACGGGGTGACAGACGGGGTGACCGTCGGGTTGACTGTCGGGGTGACCGACGGAGTGACAGACGGGGTGAGAGACGGTGTGACCGACGGGGTGAGTGACGAAACCGGACCGAAGTAGACCATCTCATTACCTCCTTTAGAATTATTGGATTATAGGTGCGTACGACTCACTCTTTCAACCCTCTCTCTCATACGCAGACGAAGTTGCGCGGGTCAGCTAGTCTAATGATAAAAAAATTCACTAACGGCCGGTCTTAATAAACGATCGCAGATAGATTGCGATTATGAACCAATCAAATCAAAACATTTGACGGAGTCATGTTCAAACTGTATTCTTATTGGCTTATTTTTGTAACCTATCTGCACATTCGAACCGAGATTGTTTATTGGAACCGGGCGTAAGTGACGTAGACAGCGGATAGCGATGGAAACTTAAAGGGAAGTAGGACAGGTTACCGACAGTTATGATTTTGTCTAAATATTCAGAAAAAATAGTAATAACCGCAATTAAGTGTGATGCATTTTATTTTAATACGAGAATGATCACTTTATTAATCATTAAAAGAAGTCAGGGTTTAAAAACATAATTGATAAACTAAAGCTGCTGATAGACGAACCGGGTCGCGTTGCGTTCAACTGCGCGCAGTCGTAACTTCAAATGCACGCAGTTGAATAAAAACTAGAGATGAAACGGATATCCGGTAACTATTCGGTATCCGGCCTATCCGGCATTGTTTTCACTATCCGGCCGGATACCGGATAGTAAGTCGATATTCGGCCGGATACCGGATAGTGATATTTAAAAAAAATCTCATTATTTTAAACAAGGAAAACATACCACAAGGTTATGGACACCGTTTATTTTTATAATGGCACGTCAAAAATTTTTGTTTTATTAATTAGTTTAGTACGCAAAATGAACAAGTGGCAAATTGTGGTGAATGAATACAAAATTTTCCGCATTTTTTTTATAGCAGTGACTGGCAAACGAGCCAATGGGTCACCTGATGGTAAGTAATCTCTACTGCCCATAGACACCCAAGACACAAAAAGAATCATGGGTGCGTTGCCAACCTAAAAGGAGGGAATGGATAGGGAGGGAAAAGGAGGGGGGAAATGGGCCACCGGAAATCTCACTCACCAAACGAAACGCGACAGCAAGCTGCCACTTTACGTCAGTTTTCTGTGAGACATTTGTATGAAACTGTTCGAGCCGGCCCATTCGTGTGACGTTACTGTATACAGCGTGGCTCTACCACTCAAAGCATTTGTTGGTAAGAAGCTACTCCGCTTGGCTTCATACACTAGACCAGTTTCTCAAAATAGCCTTTTGCTGTAAACGCTACTGTCAGATGCTGAAATATAAATTCTAGCAAACCTCGACAACTGCGGGTATTGATTCAAATTAAATGTCCACCAAATGTATGGATCTTGATTGCGATCGATTCAAGATGTCTTTAAAAAAAGTCAATCTCGTTAGCAATTGGATTTTGCTTTTCTTGGTCACGACATTATTTTTTTTTGTGTTATTACAATGTCCAATTAATTAACACTGTGGCGATGCTGTATGAGTTTAGTAGCAATGGTATGATGGTGGTCTCTTTCTATTGTAATCTGTGATCGGTCTAGGTAGTCATGCTCACTTAAAAGTCCATGCTTGTGGCGACGACGTGTGCCGTGTCGGTCAGTTTCCTGCAACATGGTTGAGAGGCCGATGGCTGGCACATGTCACATAATCGTGAACGGGTGCTGCTTGTGGGGACTGGTCTGCTCGACTTTTTTATTATTTTACTATTTGTATCCATCGGTCTAGTTTATTGTTTATTCGCCGTGCTTGTGGGAGTCGCTCAGCAATCGAAATAGTACGTTTTATTGGTTTTATTTTACATTGAGGCAACTTTGTTGTAAATTAACTGCTCTAATCTAATGAAATATGTTTATGATTTATTGTTTGTTTATTAATATCTAATTGTAAACTGCTTACTATTACTTTTTTCTCGAAAAGCACAACGTCACAGTTTCCTACTCGTTCTGCTCTGACGAATCAGGCTTCCAAACTGGCGGTAGAGTAAAATTTTTGACGGAATCTAAATAATGTGTGACATTTTATGGATTAAATAAATTATTTTGTTTTTGATTTTTTTTATATACAGGTTCAGTTCAGGCCGAATATCCGGTAGCCGGATATCCGGCGCTCCGGCCTTGTAACTTGCCGAATATTCGGTATCCGGTATCCGGTCAAACCACTATCCGTTTCATCTCTAATAAAAACTCCATCTTGTAGTTGACATCCATTGAATATAAAAACATTATAAGGTTGGATTTCGATATTTTTACAAAACTGAAAAAAAAAACTATTAGGTACTTAAATAAAAATTGGAGTAAAGAATGACAATTCTGAATGGAAAATTAGCTGTTATTGAACTAAACATGCGTAATCCTACACAGATACTGTCCGGACCAAAAGACCCTGCAGACAGAGTGATGCAGTTAGTTAAATAATAAAATGGACTATGTAACACGGATTGGCAATAGTCGCAAATTCATAGAAAACTTCAAGATCATGAATCGCCTATTTTTTGGGTTTATTTATTAATATTAAAAAAAATTAAGCAACTGCATGCATCGTTTCCGTGTGATAGCAGCCTATTCAATTATTTAAATATAATCTGTGTTCATATTAAAAAGATTCTGTTATCATATCTACATGTTAAAGGTTTATCGCAATATTATTCAGTAGCAATCTTAGTCATCTGAATTTATGTTGCTTTAATAAAGTTATTCTGTTTCTTAGTGCCCCACATTGATAAGACAAATTTACAAATAATCAAAGTATTAGATAACAACTTACAATCATAATACATACTTAAAGTAAAGTTAGTAAAGGACCGAAGCTAAGCCACTAGATATACATATGTATGTAGTTTTGATATAAGAATTTAACAACATTTTGATGTTATTCAAAAATTCAATAACCATATTTCAGTACTTAATTACCTTTGCAACCCCTAATAAATATTTAAAACTGGATCAAAACTTAGTAAGTACTATATTATAACTCATTTAGATTACATTATGGACGGTTTATGTAATGTGTTATTGGGCTTCTTTTTCCAACAGTTTTTGCATTGATATTAAGTGATAAGAATGATAGTCATCACGATAATCTTAATGAGTATTTTGTAAAGTTTTATGTTTTTAAAATCGACTCCATTTATTAGTGCTAAAGGTCACAATTCCTATTCTGAATCGATTAGTTCTAATCATAGAGAAATAAACATATTTTGAAGCGAATTAACGCGATTTAAACAAATTAGGTCAGACACGAACAGGTCGATCTGGAAATCTTGGGAGTGGACGTCCTATGGTTGATGATGATGATGATAGGAGGTTTGCAAATGTACAGCAGAAATAAAAATTTACATTATCTATTACCATAAGCCTTACGTAATTTTAACCTTTATCCTTAATTGCTAACCATCCTCCCTTTAAGTGAAGTTATAATTGATACCACCTTTTTGGAACATATGCAATATTGTACGCAACATGAATAGATTCACAATTAGTCCGCTCAGAAAGCGTCTCTACCATAGCGTTTTCAGATATGGATATCAGTAATCGAGTTCCAAAGATTGGTCGATCGCCGAAAGCTGTTTGGTTTCCTGAGTCCGGTCTCGTCCTTTGGACGGACAGAGACAAACGAGATTTATCTAGACCATGCACCAAAGTAATCCAATCTTCCTAGACTCTATGCCTTTTAAATAGATCATGGCTTGAGCTCGTCTTCAGAACCCAATGTTGTAGAACTTTGTTGTAATTACATCAAAGCCGAAGGATAGTCTTCTATAGTTTATTATTCTAAAATAAATGCTTTGTATTGGATGGGACTGATAATTTTGAGGAGTTTTTATCTATCGTAATCATACGATAATCGCAAGTTTAAAAACTTAACTGACCGACTTCCAATTTACCGATCGTGGCCAAATGGGACTACCCTTGAAATAAGCTCTATCGAACACAAAAATAAATTTCAAAATCGGTCTACATTTGGCGGAGATATCGAGTAACATACATAAAAAAAATACAGACGAATTGAGGACCTCCTCCTTTTGTGGAAGTCGGTCAATAAATTGTATGCACGTTATGATTTAATACAGACTGGATACAAACTAAATATAAGCATAGACATGAATGTCTCGAGCCAGACGTGCGACACAAACGACGCAGCATCAATACAAACGCAATTAATTAAGATGACGGAGCGTGTTCTCTATTTTTTAATTAACACCCAGTGACATCAGTGTTTAACATCGCGCATCGCAGTCGGGCGACATCAATTTACGTACAATGTCAATTTGCGCAAGAGAAACGCTCGACTCCCGGACACAGGGCCTCATTAGAGGCGAGCGGTTGCAATTAAACCGCGCGTCTTTTGCGACTTAACGAGCGGCGTCCAAATTGGACGTCGCGTTGCGTCGCGTCGCCGATCCGCGCTGCCATGCTCCCGGACACGGCATGCGTCCAATAACATATTCTATTGATTCAGATTTCTATGTTATAATTGCCGTGAAATATGGAATAACAAGCAGTGTAGTTGGAAGAGCAGGGTAATTGTTACGGATCAGTTTTCGTAAAATGATGGCTACATAAATAAATTGGTACCGATGTTGCTATGTAGTTACTGAACTAAAATATTAAATAAATCATCTATGCGGATATACGTACAAACTACTACGTCGTAGACGATAGCGTCTCCAATGCGAATTATGTTGGGAGCATAAAATTCCTTCGAGCAATATTAAAATCAAATTAAAGTTTTCTAAACATTTTTTTTATCCGAGCACCACACCTGATGATAAGCGCCGGGTATTTCAAAAAAACAGTCACTATGATGGTCGTCACCATAGTCACTAGAATCATGCCGGCCTATTGTTATACATTTTTTATTTTTTTTATAAGAAATTCCCACGAATTCGAATTTTGATCTCAACAAATAATTCACAGAAAACATACACAAGGTGAATTTAAAACGACGCAAGTTAATAAGAATGGGTAAGGTGTTGGTATTTTACAGGGCGTCTCGTTAGTGGCGCGGGCGGCGGGTGTGCGGCGGGTGTGCGGCGGCGCGGCGTGGCGCGGGCGGTTGATTGCCGATTGAGCAGCAATTGCCTTGATTGACGGAGCCCGCACGCGTCCTAACGAACCTGCTTTCATCGTGGACGTGCCCCATGTACGCAGCCGTCCGCCACTTCGTCTTAACTAGCGCCAAAATAGCTTAATGCGACAACTACTTCGCAAATCTGCGAATATTACAAGTATTGAGGCGAGTTTTATCCGATTTATATTAAGGATCGACTTCGAGGACCACGCTTTGTATAATGTTTACTTTAGAAATTATAAATCATTATAGTAGATTAGATAACAAGGAATGACTCAATTGTTTAATATTTTTTAAACTTTTACTAGATTATTGACTTGTGATGATCTGTACCTAGTCGAAAGAATTTTATGAATGCACGGAATAATAAATACTTTACAAAGCTGGTGCTACTGCTTTATGCTGGTGGTAGGATATTCGTATCCAACCGGATGGCGAACAACGTACACATGGTGCTATCTCAGTATGTGGTTCGCGTTCCAGGATCACCCAGTGAACTTCCGGTTCTCTCGAGGGCCGTGCGGCATGACTTGACGGTTGGATCCCTATTTTTGCATCGGTCATCCGCCTGTCTTCTCGCAAGCTCCTCGATTTGTTTATTCCTTCTTCGGATTCGGTCAGGTGCAGTGTAGTCACTTTACCGTGCCAGGATAAAAAAAGCATTTAAATCTGGTAGAAGTAACTGTCAAATAAGGGGAAAGAGATGCACAGCTACAGACGTGACGTCATTCCTATTAATGGTCCTTGCGATCCAGGCCACGGAGGAGATAGACTACGCCGTAGTTACTACGGACCCACTTTGTATATAATAACAATAGTTTGTTTTTACAAAATGTTACATGTAGTATTATTTTATGTTGCGTATTAATATTCTACAAAAATCCATCATATAGCCAATTAGATAACTTCTTGTGTCATTTTTTTCAATCTTTAGTCTCTATCAGTGTGAATACTGCAGTTTTAATCTGAATTTTTAAGTCTTTTATTTAATAATAAAATATATTTATTAGAAATCCTATCATATTAGTACTCGTAAGAAGTATGCAGAAGTGATTCCGCATATAAGTAATGTTTACGTTGATAATGTTTATCGATGTAATCAGTGCTTGCACGTATGAGAAATATAAACAATAGGCGCGCAGAAACCTAATCACGTCTGGGACTCGTAGACCTGCTACGTGCTACGAAGGTCCTAGTAACTTTGGTACTTATTAAGATCAGTATAATTACAAACATGTATAGGCTTAACGACTTTGTCGAAATGATGAAGACGTTATAAATCATGATGAAATACGAATTAAGGTGCTTAATGTTTGTGTTAATACCGTCGTTTAATATCTTGGAATGTAGGAAGCACAACACTTCTCCAGCGCGCCGTCGTCTCTACGTGTAATTCGGTGCGCACACAGTAATCAGCAGCACGAAACATCATCAGCGTCTTTGTGAAGCGAGACCGCAATCCATCATATCGGGACAAAAGGCGACGGATAAACGTGGCGGTTGTTTGCGTGAGAGAACGTTAATTTTGTTAAGGAGTCTCAATCAGGGAAGGCGTGCGAGTAAAGTCGTCGGCCGCGGGAGCGATTCGAGCGAATTACCGAGCCGAGTACCTGGAGGCGCGGGGGCCGACTCGTTAGTTGTTGTTTGCCGAGTAACGCGGGTCAATCAGCAGAGACATGCACGGAACCGCATTTCTTCATCCCCCTCTGAGGCCCCGCACCTGCCGCTCCCCGCTCGTTAGGCCGCGCCGTCTCTCTCAACTGTGAGACGGGCTTTATCGAATCTACGACGCACGACCCGCGCCGCGGTCGGCCCACTCTTCGCTCTAGTTTGGCTCCAAACCGCCGGTAAACAAGGGAAATCAGTGTAAAACGAATTTATATGAACGTCAAACACGCCAATCTAAATCTGTATCTGTTCAGCTCTACATTGAACAGTCTCACAGCCTCACAGTCATTATCGTGCTATAAGGAAAATGAATGCAGTAATGAGGATTATAATCTGCGTTCGTTAGTGTAGAGTCTGCCATAATCTGCGATAATTGGGTCGGATTCCTTGCATTCGAGTTAATTAACGCATCTTGAGGCATCTGCGGTCCACGTGCTCCTGCGACGTCCCACCGCCGCATGTTATTTTCGGCCCACAATTTCTAACACGGAAACTAAATACTTATTGTGAAATCATGCAGCTACGGTGTTAGAGGCTTAAGGATTTTAAATTATATTTTTTATGTGATTTTAATTCCGTCGTGGTGGGTTGTTCCTTTTTTTGCTGCAGGTAAGTTGTTTTGACAGTGTGCTTATTAATTAAAGTACATTTTTATCTTTAAAGATACGTTTGTTTTTATTGATGCTTGTATTAATAATGTTTGCGATACCGATTCAACAAAAAAGTAACAAACATGTGTGTTAATGAAGTCCGCATTCACTAACGACTTGATTGCGCCTGCGATTACAATTTTACGAATGGAAAGTTGAAATCCGATTTTTTTACATTTTATAAAATTCTTGTTTGTGCACTAAGGGCTACTTGCAGCGTCGCGATAAATCTCTAGTTATCCCAAATCTTGATTTAAAGATAGAAGTGAGCTGTAGGATAAATAGAATTTAGGTTTAACTCTACATTAGTAATAGCCCTGCAAGTCGCCCTAAAGAAACAAAATTCCTTAATAAATCATGAAATTTAAAAGTTTGTTGGATGTCACTTTTCGTTTGTCAATAAACACGACTTATTTGCTTTCTTTCCTTTCTTTACATTATTTATAAATACAATTTGTTAATACAGTCGGTTTAATCCAAACAACAATGTCACAAAACATTAACGATCCACACAGTTACAAAAACTTCGTTACCTTCCTCTTAAATTAGTTCTTAGCGTTCTTTAACGAGACCAATTTAGTTGGTTTCCGAGACGACGCCAATGGTTCGTTGTGTGCAAAACTGTGTACTTTTTGTTTGTCGCTCAGGTAGAGAACACCACAGCTTAAAGCATTTTCATAACAATGCGCCCGCGGCTTTCTCGGTATACCTTTTTTTAGGCGATTGACAGACACGCCATTGTCATCCGCAGATGACAGTCTAAAAACTGAACCTTTTATCGATCAATGAAAAAGATCGATCGAGAGAGAACACCGAATACCGTTCCATAAAAGGTTCCAATTAGTTATAGACGAGGCCTACGAAAATAGACCAAGAGTTCTGGAGTAACAAAATCCGATTTTAAGCTGCCAAATATTTTAACAGCGCGGTGGATTCCATACTATAATGTGCTCTGAGTTCAGACAAGATGCATCTGAATGTCTATTTTTTATGAAGACGGGCACACTTATAGGTCACTTTACGTGAGAGTGGTTCAATAAATACCATAGAGTGATCATAAGAGCACATTAAAACAGCAAACGTCAATTGAAATAAAACTAGTTTTTACGGATTCTATCGTTTTTATTTTTAATTATATTCCCGACGTTAAAATAAAAAACAAATCGTGATAGAAACCGTAAAAACTAGTTTTATTTCAGCAAACGTCAACTTTAAAGACTTACCTTGTGTAATCGTTTTTGCATAATATCATCCCGCCTTTGAAGTAGAAGGATCGTCCCATGTCCGCTAAGGCCTGTCCGCAGCAGGTACACTTTAGGCAGCCGTGGTGCCAGTATCTGTCCAGGGCGTGGAGGAGAAACCTCTCTACGATCTTGCCGCCGCATCCTGCGCATTCTTTGAGTGCGGGGTTGTTGTTGTTGTGTGGGTAGTCGTGCCCGTTGGTTGCGAAGGCAGCCTCGGGCGAGGGCGGGTGCGGCGAGCTGAGCTCCGCGTACCCGTGGTAGTGCGGGTTCATGCTCAACGCGCTGGCTGCCAGCTTGACGGTTGGAGCGGGGACCGCTCGCACCGACCACCACGACTACACGCCCTGTTGACAAACAAAATATATATTAAGAAAAATATTTCAAAAAAGTGTCGATGTTAACAAAAAGTAAAAATAACCAAGAATCACAAAATGTAGTTTTAGCATTGGTGTTATTGCGGTTACATATCCATGTAAGTATAATATTTTGGAGATCTTAAGCATCATATCGATGTGTACAAAATGCCGCGGTTTAGGGATATTTTGGTGTAGGTTTTTGCAAGCTACATTTGAGAGTATTAGATTAGTCTTTCTTGCTATGCATTGGTGGGTGAAATATTATCAGACAGCTGATAATTTATCAAAAAGTATAATGACACACAAATATCCGTAATTCGGAAGACCGTAGAATTTTACTTTTTTGAATTAATTTTCCTTCACAGCTTTCGGTCAAAAGAGGACGGTCCGGGTGCGTGTGGCCGCGTTTATAAAATTTTCCAATTAGCAATTTCATACAATTAGGAAAGGGGTGAAGGTGCCGTGGGGAAGAGAGGGGTGCAGGGGGGTGTCCGGGTCGCGGGACGAGCAGTGCGTCAACTCGATCCAATTAGCTCGTGGCCGGTGGAGCGGCGGGACGACCGCGCGCCGCGCCGCGTCGTGTCGTCTGAGTACCATGTCGCCATAAAACTTAATTAAACGTTTTAAAACAAGTATTCATTAAAGAATAATCAAGCTTATGTAGTCATAAATAACCGGATTGTCCCGTGCGGAACGGGTGCCGTAATTAAGACTGCGCAGAGTTGATCAAACGCACTGATTTGAAACTACCCTTCATTAAGAGAGCGCGAGTTGGGTGCGGGCGCGGGCACGGGCGCGTCTGCTTCCGCTGCGGTGCAGAAACTAATTAAGAATAACGGACGCTTTAAAAGCGTAATTAATTTAGATTGTAATTCTATTTCTCTGAGAGTAAAGTAGACAATTATTTCAGTAGCCCTTTCTTTTGGAACGATTTGCTGTGCTGAATGTAATTTGCTTAATTTTTGTGTCCGACAGAATAAAGGGTTGTAGCTGTGTTTTCGGATTAATTCCTGCTTGGCGCGGTACATCTTGTGCAAACGGAGTAGTGAATTTATTGGAGTAGCAGCCTTAACACGGTTTCGCAACCGATAAATATTTCAGTTACATTGCAGCAATTCATAAAGCAGTGTTGCATCAGGGTCGGGTTTGCTGCGTGGTGTGGAAACCCATTATCCTTGTCGGTGGACACGTATTAGTATGGTAAATGCTATCAGTGGCGTGCAGTCGATATAGACAAAGAGACACTGCTTTTTTTTATAGCAAAGACTGGCAAACGAGCAGACGGGTCACCTGATGGTAAGTGATCTCCACCGTCTATAGACACTCAAAACACAAAAATAATCGCAGGTGCGTTGCCAACCTAAAAGGAGGGAATGGAAGAGGAGGGATGTTCCCTCCTCGGTGTTCGCGCAGCGCTATGACATGTCCTTCTTCAAACGAGGCTTAAAAAAGCATTTACACGGTAGGCAGCGGCTTGGCTGTGACCCTGGCATTGCCGATGTCTATGGGCGACGGTAACCACTTACCATCAGGTGGGCCGTCTGCTTGTCTGCCTTCGTTAGCAAATAAAAAAAAAGGGAAAAGGAATTGGGAAAGAGAGGGGGGGAGAAATAGGCCACCGGAAATGACACTCACCGAATTAAACGCGACAGCAAACTGCCACTTTACGTCGGTTTCCTGTGAGACAGTGCTATCAAACCGGTCGAGCCGGCCCATTCGTGCTGTAAACGTAACTGTCTACAGCGTGGCTCTACCACTCAAAAAGTGGTACCCTAACAATGGGTCCCTGGGTCCATCCAGGTTCCAGCACCCTGGAAAATCGTGTTAGAAAAACTGCTTTGCCTGATCTAGGATTTGAAGTCAGGACTTTCCGGGTCACAGCCCACTGGACCATAATAAATAATACTACTACTAGATTAAGGAGGCGACAATATAGTGATAAACATATTTAATCCTACATCAGTCAATAACTTAGATTCAACCAATATTTTTTAAGTTAATTCACTTTATTTACATATTCCAACTCGTCTAATGGCGGGTACACACGAAACGAATGAAGGCGAAAGAACGTTCGCGAAGGGCCATCGGCGATGGAGACCGAACGTTCCTGGGGGGTTACCACCACCTCTTATAGCAGTATTATTATAATCGAACTAGGTTTTTTTTGTACGGGAATCGATACAAGTAATATTATAATAATACTGTTATAAGAGGTGATGGTAACCCCCCTGATCGTTCGCGAATCATTTGCGTTCACACAACAGCGAAGGTTTGTTTGTGTGAATGCGAAGGGCCATCGGCGATGGAGACCGAACGTTCCTGGGGGGTTACCACCACCTCTTATAGCAGTATTATTATAATCGAACTAGGTTTTTTTTGTACGGGAATCGATACAAGTAATATTATAATAATACTGTTATAAGAGGTGATGGTAACCCCCCTGATCGTTCGCGAATCATTTGCGTTCACACAACAGCGAAGGTTTGTTTGTGTGAATGCGAATGGGCGACGGCCCTTCGCGAACGTTTTTTCGCCTTCGTTCTGTTGATGTGTACCCGCCATAAGGCAGGGTGTGCACTATACAGTGTTCAGGGCGTGTTAGCGTGCAGTCCCGTGCCAGAGAAGTTGCGTGCCCACTAATGAGCGTCGTCGCGTGCGCACCTATCGCACGTCGTTAAATCGCACCCGAAGTACGCGCCTCATCTGTATTTTGTTAATTTTGTGAACACGCATTTAGATTAAGTCGTGGATTTATTTATAACAGCGACAGGTTATCGTAATTTTCATTCAGCAGTGGCTTGTGTGCTTAGATACCTGAAGACCCGTTATTCTCTGGCGGAACGGCCTCCCGAACTGATGGTAGGGTAAAAAGTTGACGGAATATAAATTAATCATGTATAAAGATTTTGTGGATTCAATAAATATTTTGATTTTGATGATGTTCAACTAACATATCATCGCGTTGATAAAATATAGACTTAAAAAGAATAGCACAAAGAATTATTTTGCATACTTTCATAAGCTAATGAGACGCGACCACGTTGCGCGTTCAAATTGGTCATAGTGAACAAGTGCCCAGCTGTTTTCGGGTGAACTTAGTTCTAGGCTTCTTGGGAACAACAAATGAAAATCATTACTTTAACATAGAATAAATACCCTTATATTGTTTCACGGGTGATATTAAGTAAATAAATAAAACCCAACATTCAACAGTCACACACATAGTCCTGAGAGGTTACCACCACCTCTTTTGTGTTCGTTAGAGCTTACTTCGAGTGTCCCATATAAATTTGGTCTCGATCGGTAAATTGAAAGTCGGTCTGTTAAGTTTTTAAACTTGTGATTATATTATTATATTGCGTCGCTTCATTCTTCAGATATAAGATTAACAATGTAGTCCCTTTATCCTACAGGCAACTTCGCACATTATTAAGATAGGTACTTCACTAATAAAAAATATTCCGTCCACCCTCGCAATACCATAGTGGCGCACGCTGCACATTGGCAGGCTCATTCTTTTATCGTGCGAGGCAACGACCGCACGCGCACTCTTACTTCAAGATGCCGAAAAAACGACGAAATCAATTACAGGAGGAACGTGAACCAAGAAGAAAATGGCGGAGAGTTATTATTTATTCCGATTCGGATGAGTCAGACAATTCAGGTAAGAAACTGTTATGAAATATAATTACGATGCTGTGTCGATAATTATAATATAAATACTTATTTCTTTACTTTACTGCCGGGGGGTTGACCGTGAGTCAACACGAAGGCACATCAGCCTGGGGGTTGACCGTGAGTCAACACGATGGCATTCCAGCCCGGGGATTGACCGTGAGTCAATACGACGGCTATAGCACGACCGGGGGTTGTCCGAGAGTCAACACGTGGTCTAAATAAATTCTCTCATATATTGATACGTAACACCAATAATAATTTTGTACGTATTTTCCGACCGGGGAATCGAACTGCGGTTTTCGAGAGAGAGACTTTTCGTCCTTGCACACCTCCGTAATCAAGCAAATATTAGAAATTTGCTATATATTTTTTATTTACTAGTACTATTTTTTATTTCTACCCACAAAAAAAAATATTTTGTTGTAGACTCCGAGAAACATCAAAATCCGGACGTTACGATTAATGACACTCCATCGCCAGCTAATCCCCAGGATTCACTTCCTGCAGAAAATTTTGCAACGGAACTTTTACAAACCGATCATGTGGCTGAGGAACCACTATCGGAACTGGACGCGGAATTATTAGCAGCACTGGGTGATCCTGCAGAGGATATACCTGACTACGGGGAAAATATTCTCCAAGATTTGGCACAGCGTTGGTTACCTATCTTACGCAAAGGTATATTAAAAGATAAAAAAGAAAATTTTTTGAAGGAACATACTATCCCGGAAAATTGCAAATTACTCCGAGCGCCTACGCTTAACGCTGAAATTTCCGCAGCTATTTCTGACGTATCCAGGGCCCGCGACAAAAAGATTGAGGCAGGTCAAAATCAACTAGGTTTGGGTATTTCAGCAGTCGGTAGAGGATTATCCTTGTTGCTTACTAATGATGATAAGCAGAAAAAAATACAAGCTATAAAGTTCATTTCGGATGGCTGCAGAATCCTAACTGACCTACACTACACTGAAACACAAGCTAGAGTTAAACTTATAACACCAAGTTTGGACAAGACGTTTATTAATTTAATTCAAGATTTGGGGAGAGACGAAACACTTTTCAGCAGCAAATTGGCTGAAAAAATAAAGGCTTCAAAAGTTATTGAGAAACAAGGATTGCAAATTAAAAAGACTGCAATACTGAAAAGTTCATCTGCGTCGACCTCAAAGAACCAACCCACTTTCCGTTCTCGTATCCAGGGAAACTGGGCAGGACCCTCTCGCTACCAACCACCGACCAGGGGGGGGCGGCGAGGGGGGGCGTGCAATTACGGAGCAGCGGATCGCAAGTCTCTGACCTCGACGCCTACCAACAAGACATCCAGTACGAGAACCACCAAACAGCGTGCTCAGAAGCGATAAATTGCCAGGTACATGCCGGCCGATTAAATTTTTTTTATAACTGTTGGACATCAGTGACTAATAATTGTGTTGTATTAAGATGGATTCGAAAGGGGTTTCCGATACCGATTACCCATAAGGTTATTCAACATAATGTACCCACCAATTCATTCTCAGAAAATGAATTGATGGATATGACGATGGCTATACAAAACCTTTTAGATTTAGATGCGATAGAAGTGTGTAAGCCTTTACATGATCAATTTATCTCTAACATTTTCTTAGCCCCGAAATCGAACGGTGGCAAGAGGTTTATTCTTAATCTTAAACCATTTAATAAATTTGTTGAAAAATTACATTTTAAAATGGAGGACTACAGAACCGCCGCAAAAATGATACCCAGAAACGGGTACATGGCAACAATAGATCTCAAAGAGTCGTACTTATTAGTTCCCATTGCGATCTCGGATCGTAAATATTTAAGATTTCAATTTAAGGCCAAACACTCACTTGTAAACACTTTATATGAATTTAAAGCGATGCCTTACGGTTTGTCTATCGCCCCGAGAACTTTTACAAAGATTATGAGGGAAGTAGTAACCCACTTAAGACGTCGGGGTTTTCTGAATGTAATTTATTTGGATGATTTATTATGTATTGGTAACGATTACAATGAATGCTATCGTAATGTTAGAGAATCTTTAAACTTGCTTGAATGTTTGGGTTTTGTAGTAAATTATGAAAAAAGCGCTATTGAACCAAAACAATGTTGCAAGTTTTTGGGTTTTATATTCAATTCTGTTTCAATGTCTTTATCTCTGCCATTAGAAAAGCGCAACTATATAGTACACTTAGCACAAAAATACCAATCGTCACCGTATTGTAAAATAAGGAATTTTGCGCAATTTATAGGAACTCTTACTGCCGCTTGTCCAGCTGTACGGTATGGTTGGTTATACACTAAACGACTGGAAAGGCAAAAGTTCTTAGCTCTTCAGAATAATTCCTCCTACGATTCTAAGATGAAACTTTCACGGGATATTTTACCAGATTTGAACTGGTGGATTAAGAACATCCACACAACACACAGTGAAATAGGAGATTTTAATTATGACCTTGAAATATTTACTGACGCTAGTCGTACAGGTTGGGGCGCATTTTGTAACAATCAACGCGCTCATGGCGGTTGGAAAGAAACCGAAAAGAAATTTCACATCAACTTCTTAGAATTGACGGCAGTTTTCTTAGGCTTAAAATCTTTCGCTCGTGACAAAAGAGGGTGTACTATATTGTTGCGAGTAGATAATACTACTGCTGTGAGTTATATCAACCGAATGGGTGGAATACAATTTCCCCATTTGAATGATATAACAAGATCCATATGGCAATGGAGTGAAAACCGAAATATATGGTTGTTTGCTTCGTATATAAATAGCAAAGAAAATAAGGAAGCAGACAAAGAATCGAGAAGGAAAAACCCTGATGTTGAATGGAACTTAAAAACTAAAGCGTTTAAGAAGATATGTGAACAGTTTGGTTTACCAGACATAGACCTATTTGCTTCTCGCTCCAATGCAAAATGTTTCAATTACGTTTCCTGGGGTCAAGATCCTGATGCCGTGGCAGTTGATGCGTTTACACTTAAGTGGACGCACTGTTATTTTTACGCATTTCCACCTTTCCCGCTTATACTGAGGTGTCTGCGAAAAATAGTTGCTGATAAGGCAAAGGGTATATTTATGTTTCCATATTGGCCGTCGCAGCCTTGGTATCCATTACTCCGGAGTTTAATTGACTCCGATGTAATCTTTTTTGACTCAGATAAGGATATTCATCTCTGCTCTTCTAGACCTCATCGGCGGTTTACCCTGGCTGCGGCGATACTCTGCGGATCGCGTTCACAAAACGGGGAACCCCAGAAGCTGCACTGAACATCATGCTAGCGTCGCTAACGAAGAATACATTACGTCAATATAATACTTCATACAAACTATGGTGGACATTCTGTTCACACGGTACACTTAACCCAATGGAAGGTACCGTTGCAAGTGTCATGTTATTTTTATCAGAGCGTTTTAACAAGGGTGATTCATATGGTTCGCTAAATAACCATAGATCAGCACTTTCCTTGATTTTAGGAAGCAATATTTGCGCCAATGAACAAATTAAAAGGTTATTTAAGGGTATATTTAAATTAAGGCCTACCGCACCCAAATATACCATGACTTGGGATCCCCAAATTATATTAAATCATATATCTCCATGGTACCCACATAATAATCTTTCATTAGAAAAAATTACAAAGAAACTTGCAGTGTTGTTAGCCATATGTACCGCACATAGGGTGCAAACGTTGTCGCTAATTAAGCTTACTAATGTAATAATATGCCAGGGTGGGGTTAAGATTACCATATCAGATATTATAAAAACTTCGGCTATAGGTCGAGAACAACCGATTCTTTATTTACCTTACTTTATTGAAAATAAGAAGATATGCCCGGCTACTGCCTTACAAGATTATATTAACATAACTAAGGGAATTAGACATGGTATTCCCAATTTATTTCTGACGTTCAAACGACCTCACACGGCCGCAACAGCTCAATCCATCAGCCGTTGGATAAAGCAGGTTCTAGGCGAAGCAGGCGTGGACGTAAAGACATTCACAGCGCATAGCACTCGTCATGCCGCCACATCCGCCGCACATGCCGCCGGCGTTTCACTTGATGTCATCAGAAAGACAGCCGGTTGGACTAAAACATCACAAACTTTTGCAAAATTTTACCATCGGCGTTTAATCGACGAAGGAGAATTTGCAAAATCTATATGTTTACCTATTAGTAAATGACTTGATTGCTGTAAATGATTAAAATATTATATAATTTTTCAATAATCTGCTTTATTTTATTTGTCAGAAGTAATCAAAACTTTCAACTCTAAACATCTACATTGTTAATCTTATATCTGAAGAATGAAGCGACGCAATATAATATAAGATCAAACGAGCTTCGCAAGCGAAGTTCGATCGATATTATATTAGTACGCTTCATTCGAAGATATAAGCTCCCCCCCACCCTATAGTTTCTTCCCTAAAAGAAAGTTTTGAGAAATCTCTAAAAGAATGAGCCTGCCAATGTGCAGCGTGCGCCACTATGGTATTGCGAGGGTGGACGGAATATTTTTTATTAGTGAAGTACCTATCTTAATAATGTGCGAAGTTGCCTGTAGGATAAAGGGACTACATTGTTAATCTTATATCTTCGAATGAAGCGTACTAATATAATATCGATCGAACTTCGCTTGCGAAGCTCGTTTGATCTTATATTAGATATTTAAATGCCTTTTTATTATTATATTTTCCCTAGTAGATAATAGAAGGAAAACATATTTTATTGTCGTGTGTAATATGTAATTTAAAACCGATATCCTTTCACGTAATACGCTTTTGTAATTCAAAAATAATGTCAGCTTTCGTTTTGGGACACGGAATACAAATGTGAATAATTACTCAAACTTATGTCTAGTTTGTTCACGATACGAAGATTTCTATCGAAAACGCTCTTTATGGTAATACACTCAAGGTCGGAATTCGGGTTGTACAGCGAAGGTCGCGTAACACAGTGCGTGTTAGGCCCGCGGGGTGGCCTGGGAACTTGGCAGGTGCCGTTTTCATTATTCAAGCCCCATTGATTGGATATTTTGTTGGCGTTTAAAAATCTTATTAGCAACCGACTGGCAACAAAGCGGTGCGATGAGCCACGGCCCTCTATTTACCTGTTAAGTGATTTTTTTCAATTACAACGATGAACTGCAGGTTCGTAGGGCCGCGAAAGTGTAAGTCATCTTGTTAGTGAATGTTTGTTTCCTCGTAGTCTGACGTTTTTAAGTTGTCAGCGACAATAAGCATGACCGTGCAGTATTCAAATCTATTAGTACTGTGCTACTTTTTAAACTCGTTGAATCTGTTTGTATTTAGTTCTCTGTATTATGAACATGATGCTGAGAAAGAAGTTACTTCATTATCAACTTTCTAATTTTAGATATATTTAAGAATTATTTTTGAATAATATTTACCGACAATATTATACATTTACAGGATGTTATTGCAATTCGCATTCAATTAGTTTTTTTTCATTTTGATTACCAATTATATATGCATTTAAGTTAGGTTACATTAACAGATATAACTAAACATTTAAGCTATTTTTAGAGGTCTGGTGCTTATTTCGAAATTCTGACTTTATTTTAAGTCATTCATTATTCATTACCTACAATGTAGCCCACACCGTAGTATTAGTAGGTAGGTATGTAATTCGCAAAACGCACGTAATTTCCATAATTTAAATAAAAAGCAACAGATTAAGCAACAAACGATAAAGCTAATGTGAGTAAACGTATCGGTCACTGTTAACTGAAACGTTTCAACAACAGGGGCTCCGCGCCGCGCCGCCCGCTCGCGAATAACGTAATTAAGGCGAAACCGCCGGCGAAATTAAACGCGAAAACGGAATGAGAATGTGAGCCTAATTAGAGCCGGGAGCGGGGGTGAGGGGGCGGTGGAAGACGTTGCACTGACGCGATACGTTCGTACTCCGTACCGGTGTCCGTACAGCGCGGCGCGGCGCGGCGCAGCACACCCCTGCATACGAACGTATCACTTTACACTTGCGAGTTGCGAGTCTATGCTTGGCTGTGTTTTCTTGATGATCTATTTCCAAAGATATTTAATATTACTAACAATAGAGAGATTTCCTCGGTGGCGTGGTTGTATTTTCGGGTTCGATCCCAGGGTCGGGCAGTGATATTTATTGGATTTTTCCAGATCAACCTGGAGTCTGGAATTTGTGCCCCCTATGGCGATAGGCTCGCCCCCTATCACATCTGGAACGGAATTGAACTCGGCGAAATGTGGATGTTCTAGTGCGCTTGTGTGCCTCTGCCCACTCCTTTGAGAATACAGGCGTGTTCTTATGTATGAATGTAACAATAGAGGGGTTATCAAGCAAGTGTCCATAAAAAAAAACTCAAACGTCAGTAACACCGTCTACCACTTATTACAATTTACACCCTAGAATGTTCTGTGAATGTGCTAGAATCACGTAACACAATTTATTGTCTAAACATTATTACGCTGGCACGGCTTTACGCAGGTATGTTTCAAACAAGACTGACTGACTTATTACCTCGAGGTAATAACTTTTGTATCATAGGTCCTCGGGCTGTTGTCCCGTCTATGATCGTAGCAGTGCCCGTACAGCGCGGCGCAGCACACTCCTGCATACGTATCACTTTACACTTGGAATCAATGCTTGACTTTTTTCTTCTGATCTATTTCCAAAGTGTTTAAGGTTTAGGAGTATACTTCGGGTAAGAGTGGATTAGTTTTAAACTCGTAGCAAATAGACAGCGAAGCGAAGACGTGACCATGCGTTTTCAGTTTGTGTCGTGATGTTATAGGCGTTTAATCGGGTCTATAACGGATAACTTTTGCCGACTGCGTTCGCGTCGTTCGTATGTACTTATGAATATTCAATACATTTTCGTTTTGCTATCTGACAATAAAGGAATAAGCATGAGCAATAATAAGTTGTTATCTTGTAATCATAGGGATAATTACACGTTATCAAATTAAATTAATTAAGTTGATATGTGTTTATCAACATTTAAAATAAATACGTTCCATTATTCTCGCTAATAAAGCGAATTTTGATTAGTATGATAATTATGTGTACTAATTATTATTGATGAAGAAGGTAAGGATTTGACAAAACATTTCTTTTACCTACATCGTATTTACGTTTTAATTAATGTATTGAACGCACCTAACAGCGATGCAGACACAATTAATTGGCAGGCTTTCCTAGTACATACGTTCAGTGTTAATATTATAAAGTGGGTGCAGGTTGGACGCAAGCATAAATCCAATTCGTTTTCTCGCACATTCGTACTAATTAAAAAACTGCGGACAAATTGGTGCCCACTCCTCGCCCACGGGAACGTAAAATACCCGTTTTATCGACGGCCGCGACTTGCCAATGATTAATTTTATTCAATCGTACGCGATATTAATTTTTTCATGAGTTAATTGTCGCGGTTCGTATAAGTTAAAACGATTTCGATAACCGCACTCGAACAGTCGCGTATTAAGCCGACAGGGAAATGAGTATAATTCAATTAAAATGGCTGAAGAAGATCCATTTATCTTTTAATTTTGCAATAATGCGACCTAGGCAAAGGTCGAATAAATGTATTGTTTTTTAATTCTCTCTCTCTCTCTCTTTCTCTTTAGAACAAGATAAGAGTTTAGTGTATCTTTAGCACTCGTATTTATAATCAAGTAAAACGAAAAGTAAATTCTTAAGAAAATATTAATTAACAATTAAATAAAAATCTGACAAATTAGATTTACAAAGTAGTTGCTTAACATACATAACATAAGCTCACGCCTGTATCCCCGAAGGGGTAGGCAAAGGCGCACTAGCGAACTAGAACACCCACATTTCGCCGAGCTTAGTTCCGTCCCAGATGTGATAGGGGCCGAGCCTATCGCCATATCGGGCACAAGTTCCAGACTCCGGGCTGATATGGAAAAATCCAATATCACTGCCCGACCCGGGGATCGAACCCGAGACCTCAGAACCGTAGTCGCACCGAAATACCACCACGCCACCGAGGCAGTCAAGTAGTTGCTTGATAGAAGTTAAGTCAAGTTGTTAGTTAGTCTTCGATCAACACCATGTTCGAAGATGTTAGAACGTTTACTCAAGTAAATCTGTTTACATAAACATATGCGGACGCCTGTATCCCCAAAGGGGTAGGCAGAGGGGCACTGGCCAAACTGCTTACTTGATTAAAAATACGACGGTTAAAGCAATAACAATTTCGCATAATAATTGATCGATTTTATAATCTGTTAAAATATTTGTGATAGCTTGCATTTAAAAGACAACAATACTTGAACAAAAATATGATTACATTACTCATAGGTTCTGGGAGGCTTATGTGTAATATTATTTGCATATAATGACCGCTAATGGGCCCAGCGCGTTATTCATTCGACGTGACCTCAAAACAAGCCGCAAGACGGGATCGGTGTATGCTAATTGCTGAGCTTTAAAATATTTGTAAACTCCAGCATCCCCGAGCAGCAAAATGTTCAATTGTAACTGATAAATTTATACTGGAATTAATCTCAATGAATATAAAGTTTTTTTTATGGCAATTGAAATACATTGTGCCAATGTCAAGTTAGGGAAATTGTTTTCCTACATCTAAGTTTTCGCAAGTGCAATGAAGTCGGATGTGTTCGAGTTCAAGGCCCTGCTGGAGTTTTGGCGTCAATTCCTTCCAGTTTGATGATTTATAGACGATTTTCTCGCAGCGGAGGAATCGAACATGATCGACCCGTCCACCCGACAAAAAGCATCCAAAATCACTTATTTCAAAGCTTCCACATACTGTCCATCTTCGTTGATGTTTATTGCTTTGATACATATCACATTTAAACCACAAACACAACTTTAGACTAAAATATGAAATCATTAAAACAAGCGACCACCCACCCGCACCGTCAGAATTCCCGCCAAAACTCTCGAATATAGAGTTAACGCGCCTGCAAGGGTATTACACCTCTATGGTGTAATAGAGAAAAACCAATACTATTATCAGTTATCTCTATTATTTCCGTAAATGCGCGTGCGCATATCTTTATATGACACGCACTGACCATAGATAAATACGTTTTTACGCGATCGTTAAGTTAAAAATAGTTATAGTAAAAATAGTTATAGTAGTATATATTAGATAAGTTAAAAATAAAAAAAGTAAAATAAAATATAAAGGGTAAAATAAGTCATTATTTACTTCTCAAGACTAAATTTATAATATCACGGCATAACATACATAACCTCACGCCCGTATCCCCGAAAGGGTAGGCAAATGCGCACTAACGAACTAGAACACCCACATTTCGTCAAGCTTAGTTCCGTCCCAGGTGTGACAGGAGGGTGAGTCTATTGCCATATTGGGCACAAATTCTAGACACCAGGCTGATACTGAATTGAAAAACCCAATATTGTTTTGCCCAACCCGGCGATCCAACCCGAGATCTCAGGACGGTAGTCGTACCGAAATACAACTCCGCCACCGAGGCAATAAAAAATCTCACGATTTTATAATTAATTCCAAATGTCTATGTCCTCATTCTACCAAAAGGAAGAATATTAATTATTTTTGCCACAAAATAGGCTGTCACTTCGACAATAAGGTAATATTTTATTTTTCAAAAAAAACAAATTACAATATTTAACCATTATCGTTTCTGTCCATTCCCAAAGAAATCATAATACATTATACTTTTCTATTGTCGATTCTGAGTAGTATTTTAAAAAAAAGTTATGTGTATTCATCATCAAAGTTGACACACATTTACTAATTAGTAATGTAAGTATGCGGTGGGGCCACTGTTGCCGCATACTTAATTTCGTGCCTTAGGATTGTCATGTACGGCATCTATTTAAGGCTTTAGTACAGCAGGTCGATTCTCTAAGAAACGCCACAACGTTGCGATCGACGACGAGCTCCCGCAGCGCACATCGTTGAGATCGGCGGAGCGTTCCACGTTGTTGAGTCTTAGAGAATACCATTTTCCATACATTTATGTGAAACGCTTCGCTCGAGAGAGCTTTCGAAAGAGAGTTCGCATAAGCGCCGTCATCACACATAGTGCTAGTCCGCGCGCTTTGTACCTTGCTGAATACAAAAATGAAAACATCGTTGCCGTAACGATGCCGCAACGTTGTTTTCACAAATGAAACCATAGAAAATCGCCCTGCAGTTCTGTCACGAAAATCTACAAATATAAATTTACGCAGATAATGGCGAAGAATAAAATTTAGGCTAGGACGTACGTAATTAAATATTTTGAGTAGTAAATCTGCGCTGTAGACTGTAACAACTACAGTACAGCAAAGCATCCCTAGCAAAGTTCGATCCCTGGGTCGGGCAAAGTGATTATAAATTTTTCAATGTCAGTCCGGAGTCTGGAATTTGTGCCCGATATGGCGATAGCGTCGCTCCCTGTCACATCTAGAACGGAATCTTCATCATTGATGGGGAAACAGGCGTGAACTTATGTTTGTGTATTTTAAATCTCCATAACAGTAAATTCAAATTCAATGAGTTTTAAAATGTATATTATATATTATTTAAAACTAGCAGACTACAATCAATATCATACAAATGTTTTGCTTTAATTTATTGATTTGATGTGGATTTTAAAAACCTTTTTATTGCTTATGTAAATCCATTACCATTTGAATTGGTATTGTATAAACAACTTATTTTTATCGAAAATTATACGACTAAATGTTGAATCGGATATCGCGATCAAAATATCAATAAGGTAATATTTTTTTTATGGAACTCATCGCTATTAATTATAAATAATACATACATAACACTATAGTGTTCTGTTTACAGATAGCTCTATCCGTGTTTATCTACCTAATACTACCTAATAATGCCTTATAGCTCCCTTCCTCCCCTTATCCCGGGAAAAATGTGAGAAATACTAAAATAGGAATTTCATTACTTATATTCAAAAGCACGGTTTCAAGTTAATTGGATCAAAAAATTGTTTTCCCATACAAATTTTTGCAATACTTTTCACCCCTATGAATGAAAAATAAATGTTAAACAATAAGCATAGTTTTTCATACTTGTATTTTATATTTGGGACGGAACTAAGCTCGGCGAACTGTGAGTGTTCTAGTTCGCTAATGCGCCTCTAACACCCCTTCGGGGATACAGGCGTGAGCTTATGTTATTATTTCAAGTGGTAGAGCCACGCTGTAGACAGTAACGTCTATAGCACGAATGGGTCGGCTCGACCGGTTAGATACCACTGTCTCACAGAAAACCGACGTAAAGGGGCAGCTTGCTGTCGTGTTTCGTTCGGTGAGTGAGATTTCCGGTGGCCCATTTCCCCACTCCCTTTCCCATCCCCTTCCCTCCCATTCCATTCCCTCCTTTTAGGTTGGCAACTCACCCATGATTATTTGTGTCTTGGGTGTCTATGGGCGGTGGAAATCACTTACCATCAGGTGACCCATCTGCTCGTTTGCCAATCTCTGCTATAAAAAAAAAATGTTTATGTTATTTGTATCATAGACCATTTTCCACGTCATGAACGACATCATGGTCAGCTCGGCCGTGAGGTGGCAGTTTGCTGTCTTTCGTACGATGAGTGAGAGTGAATTCTGGAAGCCCAAGTACTCTGCTTTTCTCAATATTTATTCCTTCTTTATTTTTACCTGCCCTTATATCCCACTTTAAAAATAAAGAAATGTGGGGTCCGTGCAAAACGCTGCTGCAGGCTGCCTATCCGATGTCAAACCCCTCTGAGGGATTCAGTCCCGAGCAAATTAAATTAGAAAATTCGCTTTTTCCAACCTGGGAATCGAACCCACGACCTCCTGGGCCACAGTTCATATATGCTGTCACTAGACCAAGACCACAGCCGTTATACCTAAAAAGGCAAAAGATGCCTGACGTCAACTTATTCTGGGGAACCCCTTACTTACACAAGAATTGACCAAAACCTTCAAGGAAAATCAACCTTCTCCACGAGTTCCGAACATAAGATCAGTAATTTATGTACGTGACTGAATGATACCTGTACACATATTTGAGCATTTTAAACCGATGATTTCGTGATAATAAGCATTGGATCACGTTGATTATAGGTAATTTTGTTTAATCATGGGAATATGCCGGACAAATTGTACACCCACGAGGTAACTTTGTTTTTGCTTTAGAAAATATTTTTAATGTTAAAGTCCATATTATGATAACATCGATTTACGATTATAACCTATAATTTATTAAGTTAGTATGAGCTATAAATATAATAGAAAACAAACATATGTTTATAATAAGCTAAAGGGGTGTACCGAGGTGGTTTTCCATTATCACTTTCGGAATGTTAGGGTGGTCCAGAGGTCAGATGATAGATTGCAAGAGGTATTTCGAGTTGCTACAGGGAAATTTTTGGTCAAAGTATTTTCAACCGTATTTCAAATAAAATTAAGTTTATTATGAACGGAAAGTACTCGAGGATTTTATTGCTTAGTAGAATCTAAGGGGTTATCACCACCTCTTATAACAGTATTGTTATAATCTTACTTTTTCTATTTCCCGTACAAAAAAAGTAAGATAATAATAACATTGGTATAAGACGAGTTGGTTCAGGTAACCCCCCCTGAAACTCTCCTCTCGCACTCTATAAACTACAGGCAATCTCGGTTGGCCAGCCTGAAGGTTAGAAATTACCAGAGAGCTTCTCGGTATCGCTCTACGATGAGAAGAGCAGTAGGGTACGAGCAGATAAAGGTAGGGTGTGAGTGAAGTAACCAACTTCAGGCAACAATAGATTGTACTGAACTTAGTCACACATCACAAATTGCTACACTTCGACAATAGACCTTATTCAATTTGAAATTAAAGTTGGTTTGCTTATTAACTATAGCACTAGTTGTTTATATAAAGTAAAAATAATTCTAGGAATTTCCCCTATTTGATTACACATGCAATGTATATAACATATGAAATTAGGTCATATATTAATTAAACTTAACGTCAACATGCATTGTTAGATAAACGACATAATTAAATTAAATAGGACAATTAAAAACAAATAGGAAACACTTGCTCGGCCAGAGTACTTAACCAGAGTTACATTTAGAACGCATTAAGCAATTAAAGCCAAGTTGGGACCTTGCCAGAATAGTAATATTTCAAAACCGTTCGTCCTCGCGTTCAATGCCGTTGGAGTAGTCAAATAAGATAATCATACTATTGAAAATAAAATAACGTAGACCGATATTATAGGTGCACTTTAATATAATCAGTCTGATAGTATCAGAAAATAAATAAATAAATACACCCAACAGTCACACACCTAGTCCTGACCCCACACTAGTACACTAGGTATATAACCTGTATCGTGGGTGTCAGAAACTATGAGAGACTTTCGGTCTCACAACACCAAAAAGTCTTAAAACATTTCTTATTCGTTGTAATTAGGACGTTTTTCGGTTCTAAGTTTACTTTGTTCAATTTTATAAAACTTATTTTAATTTTTTTATTAATTTAATGTTAATTTGTGTCTGGTGTAAATAACATAATAATGCATAATAGTTTCTCGTGGGATTTATGACCTTCTGAGTCCTGAATTTCGGTTTATTTCTTACGCCTTGGCGATCCAATAAATAAATACCTAAATGTGAAATAATTTAATAAAGTATATAAGGTTTCTATTTCTAATCAGATTAGAAATGCAGATTATCAATTTATGTAGTGTTTTTCTTATTTAATTTACCTAATATTTTCGCCTTATGTATTCTGATTTGGTGTAATTTGTAATCGCTGAAGTAAACTTCAAAGGTCTTCCCATAACACTATAATATAATATAAGAACTAAGGAGGGGTAATAAGCACAAGTTAATATAACTCAACGAAATTATCTTTGAGTGGTAGAGTCACTTTGTAGACAGTCATGTCTACACTACGAATGAGTAATGCTCGACTGGTTTAACATCGCTGTCTCATAGAAAATAGAAACACGGCGAGTGAGATATCTGATGGACATATCCCCTCCGCAACTATAAGGTATAAGGTTAGCATTTCAATCATGTTTCTTTCGGTATCGTTTATAGACGGTGGAGGTCACTTTTCAACAGGTGATCTAATTACTCGCTTGTTGTCAGCTACATATATCTATGCTGTGGGCCTTTTGCTTACGTAAACTAATAAAAATACATACATGTCACGCCTGTATCCCCAAAATAGTAGGCAGAGGCGCACTAGCGAACTAGAATACCTACATTTACAACTTAAGTCCGTCTCAGTTGTGACATGGGGCGAGCCCATCGCCATATCGGGCACAAATTCCAGACTCCGGGCTGATATGGAAAAATCCATTGTCACTTTGCCCGACCCTGGGATCGAACCTGAAACCTCAGGACGGTAGTCGTAACCAAATACATCTACGCTAATCTAAATGTAAACGGTAATCTAAACGGTGAAGGAAAACATCGTGAGGAAACCTGCATACCCGAGAATTTCTCCACAAGAATTTCGAAGGTATGTGAAGTCTACCAACCCGCATTAGGCCAGCGTGGTAGACTAAGGCCTAACCCCTCTCATTAGTAGAGGAGGCCCGTGCCCAGCAGTGGGACAGTAATATTACAGGGCTAATATTATTATTATTATAATCTAAATGTATCTAAATGTATTGGTTTTAATCATTAAACAGATCAGAGATGTTTAACATGTTAATATTGATGCAGCTACTGTCAAAGCCTTGCCTTCCGCATCGTTTCTGGAATTAATTACAACCAAATTAATTCTTTAATTTATTAATATATGCTAAATTAAATCCACGTTTCAATGGTCTTTTAAATGTTAACTTCCAATTAAACACATTTTATTTCCTCTTAAATTACGATATTTAAAGGATTAGGTGAGTCCATTAATGGCAGAGATAAAATTCTGAATAGATAAAGTTGTTAAAGCAATCTCGATATATTATCGACCGATTTTAAAAAAGAAGGTCCTCAATTCGTCTGTATTTTTTTTTATCCAATTACGCGATATCTCCGCCAAATATGGAGAATTGGGTACTTGACTATGATTGATTTTATACACAAAATTTATATTTAATAGCAAATAAAACAAAACAATAAACTCCTCTGTAAAAACTGCATCGAAATTGGTTGAAAAATGAGGCAGTAATTCATATTTTTAATATTGGAGTGGGGGCATATTAGATATATCTTGCTATCCCCTTCCAATGCACGTATCGTTATGGCGGTGACGTAATTATACTGATACTTATCTTTTCCGCAGTTTGACGGTTACACCAAACTTCAAAAGCTTATAACTTTTTTATTTTCAAGAATATTTCAATATTTCTTTCTGTTGTTCTTTCTGTATTTTAGACGACGTAAATTTGATATAAAATTAATTTAAAAAATTATTCAAGTACCCAATTGGAATTTGAGTTCGATAGGGATTATTTGAAGGGTTGTACCATATAAATGTGGTCACAATCGGATAAGTTTTGAAGTCGGTGCGTTAAGTTTTTAAACTTGTGATTGTCAAGATTTTTGTGTCTTTTTGTGTTTGACAGAGATTTTAATTTCGCCACGACAGCCTCCGTGGCGCAGCGGGCGAGTAGTCGGCTGTGAAACGTGAGGTCGCGGGTTCGATTTCCGCACTGAGACAAATATCTGTGGGGCCCACAGATATTTGTTTCGGGTCTGGGTGTTGTGAGACCAAAACTCTCTCGTAGTTTCTGATACCCACGACACAAGACTCAATCTTAGTCTGGACTCAGGACTATGTGTGTGACTGTTGGGTGTATTTATTTATTTATTTTCTAAGGATGGTCGCATATAAAATTTGGTCACGATCGGATATGTTTTGAAGTCGGTCCGTTAAGTTTTAAAACACGACGATTTGAGGACCTTCTCCTTTTTTGAAGACGGTCGACAAAAATCAACTATTATGTTCTTACAACATCGCATTGTGTGTTCAACACGTAAATTGCACTGCAAGTGTATGAATTGAAAATTAAAAGCGTGAAGAACGTTAAATGGTACGTTTTGTCGCACTAATGGTTGGGGATTTGTCATTGGCGGCAAACAGGTGTGTCGTGACGAAAAACACGTAATAATGACCGTACAAGTGTAGACATTGTCTCCAACAGATCGAGTCGGACGCTCTCACCCGTAATTAGACGCGGCGGTGCGGCGGTGCGACGGTGCGGCGGACTGGGGACGGCGAGCAAGTCAACTACTTGGATGTGGCAATGAAATTGGCTATTTTTATAGGCTTGCGATCTTGCAACTGAATTATTAATTACGGGTTCCACCAAGTAATAGTTGAAATGTACACGAGCACTTTTAGCTCAGACGTCAAAAAATCGGCCCATAAAGAAACATCGTAGTAAATATAGAAATCATAATATTATGAACTTTATAATAGACACAAAAAACATTTTTCAGTCTTTATCCAATCCAATGTTCTGTAATATATGTTTTTAACCATGGTGCTGTAAGATACAAAATATTACAAAAAATTTTTAAATTAAATTTCTTTTACCCAAAAAAGCTTATGGCACGTTTTCTGCAATGGAGTGGCTAAATAAATAAAAGTTTACCCAAGAGTTACGCGAGGTTCTATGACTTCATATTTTCTTTGCGTTCTTTTTTTCAAAAGAAAATAAATCAACCGATATAAACACTAGGATTTTAACAATAGTCCATGGTTTTACAAGCAGTATTATGGCATCTGAGCCAACTTGTAAATTCACCCAGATTTTACAAAGCCTCATCCAAGAGTGTTTATAGTTTCCAGATTCCGCGGTAACCGGAGTGGCCCGTCACGCCGGACTGACCATAATTGTGCCTCGTCCGACAAATATATTAAGTATTCGTGATAGAGTGGAATAGTGTGTAATTTCCGAACGTTTCGTTACAAATGTCTGCCCGCGGCCCGACCGGGATGCACTTGTAAACTTGTTGCGGATGGAATGTAATGATTGCCTTACGTACCTACGTACGGCTATTCCGCTCTCCGAGCCGCAGACACCGCCGCTCCGCGCCCGCTGAGTTCGTGTCCGCGGCCTAAAGGGGTCGCTATACATATCAAGTTATTGAAACAAATTGAAATATCGGCCGAGGACGTCCTAGACGTACCTTTATGGACCAAATTGGCGATGTTTTAGAAAAGGGCCAAATAAAAAGTTCTCGTAACCGACGAGCGTGCATGAAATGACTGATGACTGTGGAAGAAGCGAAAGAGGTGTGTTTGAACCGAGGAAATTGGCGCTCCTTAGTCTCTGCCTACCCCAACGGGAAACGTGAGTTTATGTATGTATGTATGTATGAATGAAACAAAACAAAGTTGTTTGATCGTAATCAGTCGATTAGATTGATATTTAATGTAATACATTTTAATATACTTTTTGCTAAATTTGCACAAGAAGCGAGAACACATAAAGATACTTAATAAAATGATTATTATTAACAAGTAATTGCACTCACGAAAAGGTTTTATTGGTCGAATTAAAATTAATAGGGAACTTGCATGTAATTTTCTTTTTAGTTTATTGTTAAGAACTAGTTCTCGAATAAACACATCAGAAAGAAAAACATTTAAATATGCACAAATCATTTAATTATCGCAAGCCAAAATATGACTTTCAAAACCCCGCGCCAAAAAAGGACGTGACGTCACTGCTTAAAATTTGCTTTATGTTGACATCTCAGTTGACACTGACGTCTACAATGACGTTTGAACATTGCCAACAATGACGTTTGTACCGCTATAATTGCCTATCGTTTAAAATTTCCCCATACCGAACAAAAAATTCCCCACAAGCTATTTCATTAAATAACGAATTAAAAATAAGTTGCACTCTTGAATCTTGAGTGGAGCGATGGGAAAGTTACACGAAGATAAGAATTTGGAAAGAGGAGGGACATTCGAAATCTCATTCATCAATCACCATACTAAACATAACAACTGTTTTCCGCAAAATTGGGAAAAATACCCCAACCTGGAAAAACTGCCTAATGCAACGACGTCACTTGGGTTTTGCAATAACGTTCCATTATACGTAATTTCTAATTAAGATATTCTGTAAAATATCAAGTATTTTATCCTACAAATTTCAACATAGCACATTTCAAGGTTTTGTTTACTGATTTATCAACACAATTGCTCGTTATAATTTTCGTGCAAGTTCCCCATTGATGCACAGATTAGCAGCAAAGAAAAATCAGACACTTTATGGTAATTTGTATATTTCCAACAACATAGCTATTAAGAATTGTATGCAATATTATAACTTTTTAAATAAATAAAGCACATAATCTCTGACATGTTAATTACTTACTTATTTATATTAATATTATTATTTATAAATAATTTCAGTGATTACACTTTCCCATTCGTTGATAATGAAAGTGAAAAGAATAAAATATTAAAATATTTAAACAGTTCACAAACTGTTCAAATTGTGAAATAAGCAAGGCTTTTAACTATCAAAATTGATGGTGAGATTGTATAAATATAACTTTAATTAAAATGTCGTAATAGACCGTTTATAGTTTAATTACGCATGTATAATATTTTATTAAGTGACCGCAGCTGAAAGCAACATCTGTCGTGTATATTACTAATAATTGCCGTGTGTTTATAAAGTTAATTATAAATTAAAATGCCTATAGTAGGTACCATCTAGCTACCTAATGTTTGAACATATATTTGAGTTTTATATTAACGCTGTTACGTTTGTGTATACTTTAAAATAAATTGTACTGGTCCATATCATCATCATCATCATCATCAGCCATAGGACGTCCACTGCTGAACATAGGCCTCCCCCAAAGATTTCCAGATCGACCTGTTGGAAGCGGCCTGCATCCAGCGACTTCCTGCAGGTACATATTATGTAAAAGACTTGGTTAAAACGCGCCTCTTATATGCACTATATTCGCTACACAACTTTACTGTATATCTCAAACTAGTTGTGTACACTTCGAGCTCCAAGGGGAGACTAACTCAATAATGATAGCTCCCGCTCTTTTATACCTTTTGCTTTAGTTAATAAAGAAATACCTTCCACAAATATTATGAATTACTTGGAGGGTAGTTAATATAAATATAATTAACATACTACCCCTCAATATCGTGTACTAAATCACAACAATTATCCGAATTCGTAACATTCGGCCATCCGATACCGTGCTATCTCCGGAGCACGCACTACTATATTAGTAGTTACGTACACAATAAAGTAATCATAACACTCTTGGTTCTTGAAAAAGTTAAACATTTAGTAAATTTATATGGCCCAGTAAACTTGTTAGAAATAACTTTTACCATCGTTATTAAAATTAGTCTTACGGCCAAATGTCTTTTCGCCATATCAACTTCTGAAATAGTTTGTGATTTAACCCGTCAGAGGCGGCACATATATATGTTCCATAAGCGTATGGGCCACCGGAGGCCGAGCCGCCCGTGACTATTTAACTTCAATTACGTCTGCTCTTATTCAGGCCATAGGCTCTGGATATATCTAGACTAACTAAAGGTCATAATTGAACACCCTACTAGTGTGTTCATTCGATTAAAGCCAAGCACTAAGCACGTAATATAACAAGTCAATCATCTAGATCTGACTTAATTCAAGTAAACCTAAAGAGCACTCATACATGGCTCTTGAATAATTTCGAGCACGCCTGCATGGCTCTTAATTTTGAGCACATCCGCATGGCTCTTAATTTTGAGCACATCCGCATGGCTCTTAATTTTGAGCACATCCGCATGGCTCTTCAATAATTTTGAGCACACCTTCACAGCTCTTCAATAACTCTGAGCACGCTTGCATGGCTCTTGAATAAATCTGAGCGCACCTACATGGCTCGTCCATAAATCTGATCACTACAAGACTCTTCAATAAATCTGAGCTCACATACATGGCTCTTCACTACATGACTTCAATAAATTTGAGCTCACATACATGGCTCTTCACTACATGACTTCAATAAATCTGATCTCACCTACATGGCTCTTCTTTAAATCTGATCACACTACATGGCTCTTGAGCACACTTACATGGCTCTTAAATCTGAGCACACTTACATGGCTATTCAATAAATCTGAGCACATCTACATGACTCTTCAATAAATCTGAGCACCACAAAGCTCTTCAATAAATCGGAGCACAACAGGGCTCTTGAATAAATCTGAGCGCACCTACATGGCCCTTCTATAAATCTGATCACAACATTACTCTCCAATAAATCTGAGCTCACCTACATGGCTCTCCACTACCTGACTCTCCAATAAATCTGGAGCACACCTACATGGCTCATCACTATATGACTCTTGAATATATCTGAGCACACCTACATGGCTCATCACTATATGACTCTTCAATAAATCCGAGCACACCTACATGGCTTTTCAATAAATCTGAGCACACTTACATGGCTCTTCACTACATGTCTCTTCACTACATGTCTCTTCAATAAATTTGAGCACACCTACATGGCTCTTCACTACATAACTCTTCAATAAATCTGAGCACACCTACATGGCTCTTCAATAACTCTGAGCACACCTCCATGGCTCTTCACTACATAACTCTTCAATAAATCTGAGCGCACCTACATGGCTCTTCAATAAATCTGAGCGCACCTACATGGCTCTTCAATAAATCTGAGCGCACCTACATGGCTCTTCAATAAATCTGAGCGCACCTACATGGCTCTTCAATAAATCTGAGCGCACCTACATGGCTCTTCAATAAATCTGAGCGCACCTACATGGCCCTTCTATAAATCTGATCACTACATGACTCTTCAATAAATCTGAGCACACCTACATGGCTCTTCTATAAATCTGATCACTACACGACCTCAATAAATCTGAGCGCACCTACATGGCTCTTCTATAAATCTGATCTCTACATGACTTCAATAAATCTGAGCTCACCTACATGGCTCTTCTATAAATCTGATCTCTACATGACTTCAATAAATCTGAGCTCACCTACATGGCTCTTCAATAAATCTGAGCGCACCTACATGGCTCTTCAATAAATCTGAGCGCACCTACATGGCTCTTCAATAAATCTGAGCGCACCTACATGGCCCTTCTATAAATCTGATCACTACATGACTCTTCAATAAATCTGAGCACACCTACATGGCTCTTCTATAAATCTGAGCGCACCTACATGGCTCTTCAATAAATCTGAGCGCACCTACATGGCTCTTCAATAAATCTGAGCGCACCTACATGGCCCTTCTATAAATCTGATCACTACATGACTCTTCAATAAATCTGAGCACACCTACATGGCTCTTCAATAACTCTGAGCACACCTCCATGGCTCTTCACTACATAACTCTTCAATAAATCTGAGCACACCTACATGGCTCTTCAATAAATCTGAGCGCACCTACATGGCTCTTCAATAAATCTGAGCGCACCTACATGGCCCTTCTATAAATCTGATCACTACATGACTCTTCAATAAATCTGAGCACACCTACATGGCTCTTCAATAAATCTGAGCGCACCTACATGGCTCTTCAATAAATCTGAGCGCACCTACATGGCTCTTCAATAAATCTGAGCGCACCTACATGGCCCTTCTATAAATCTGATCACTACATGACTCTTCAATAAATCTGAGCACACCTACATGGCTCTTCTATAAATCTGATCACTACACGACCTCAATAAATCTGAGCGCACCTACATGGCTCTTCTATAAATCTGATCTCTACATGACTTCAATAAATCTGAGCTCACCTACATGGCTCTTCTATAAATCTGATCTCTACATGACTTCAATAAATCTGAGCTCACCTACATGGCTCTTCTATAAATCTGATCTCTACATGACTTCAATAAATCTGAGCTCACATGGTTCTTCACTACATGACTCAATAAATCTGAGCTCACCTACATGGCTCTTCAATAAATCTGATCACTACATGACTTCAATAAATCTGAGCTCACCTACATGGCTCTTCACTACATGACTCAATAAATCTGAGCTCACATACATGGCTCTTCACTACATGACTCAATAAATCTGAGCTCACCTACATGGCTCTTCAATAAATCAGAGCACAACATGGCTCGTCAATAAATCGGAGCTCAACCTGGCTCTTCAATTAATCAGAGCACACCATGGCTCTTCAATTAATCAGAGCACAACATGGCTCTTCAATTAATCAGAGCACAACATGGCTCTTCAATTAATCAGAGCACTACATGGCTCTTCAATTAATCAGAGCACAACATGGCTCTTCAATTAATCAGAGCACAACATGGCTCTTCAATTAATCAGAGCACAACATGGCTCTTCAATAAATCTGAGGACCTTCATCGTCGAAAAACACGGTAGCCATAATGTAGCACTACCACTAAATACTAAATATAAATCGATTGCAACAATCTCGTGAAAAAAATCAACTGCCCTCATTTCGGGGCACACGGTAATTTTGTGGGCGATGATAGGCTTTTAAAGCCGATCCCGCTTCTGATATGTAAAAGACTTGGTTAAAACGCGCCTCTTATATGCACTATATTCGCTACACAACTTTACTGTATATCTCAAACTAGTTGTGTACACTTCGAGCTCCAAGGGGAGACTAACTCAATAATGATAGCTCCCGCTCTTTTATACCTTTTGCTTTAGTTAATAAAGAAATACCTTCCACAAATATTATGAATTACTTGGAGGGTAGTTAATATAAATATAATTAACATACTACCCCTCAATATCGTGTACTAAATCACAACAATTATCCGAATTCGTAACAATATATATATACTGGGTGTTTCATAAAGTTGGTACCTATAATAATTCCACATACAGGGAGAACGATTTCAAGTGCAATGGTAAAGTTAAGAAATAAAAAATTAATTATATTTTTTTAATCAATATTAAAACATGGGAATTTTAAATTCGGAATGTGACCTGTAAATCGACGCAAATAGCAAAATAACGGTTTTGTGTATACTAAAAATAATTAATTAACCCATAGATAGTTTGTAAATGTGCTGCAGTTGACCCAGTGAGCCAGAAAAAAGTTTTTCATCACTTATTCAAGTTTTCATTATTCAAAAACTATAAGCCTTACGAAATTTTAAACTTTACCGCTAGATTGCTAGCCATCCTCCCTTTAAGTGAAGTTATTATGGATACCAACTTTATGAAACACCCTGTATATATATATATTATTCATTTATTTATAGCAGAGACTGGCAAACGAGCTGATGAGTCACTTGATGGTAAGTGTTCTCCACTGTCTATAGTTACCCAAGACACAAAAAGAATCATGGGTGCGTTGCCAACCTGAAAGAAGGGAATGGAAGGGGGGGATTGGGAAAGGGATGGGGAAATGGGCCACCGGAAATCTCACTCACCGAGCGAAACGCGACAGCAAGTTGCCACTTTACGTCGGTTTTCTGTGAGACAGTGGTATCAAACCGGTCGAGCCGGTCCATTCGTGCTGTCTACAGCGTGGCTCTACCACTCAAATATATGGTATATGTGTACTTGTGCCTTGTAGCAATGGTCAAATAAAGTTATTTTATTCCTTCTTTTAAAAACTTGAAGTTATTGATTGTACAACCGTATTGTGTAACCGTGACATGTAGACCCTTCCTTGGTGTAGTGGCAGCCTATACGGGCTGTGCACCGCAAGGTCTTGGGATCGATTCCTAGGTCGGGTGGGGTTTTCTAACACGATTTATTCAATATCCCCCAGAGGACAGCGACGTCAGTCAGGCCATATTAGTACTACCAATATTCTACAACTAGGCATTTACAACCAAGCTTTAGCATTTACAAACGGTTTGACTGCGAATAATTAAGAATGTCTGACTGACTAGCTATTTTTTGAGTAATGGTTTTATTAAACACTGTCGTTGGCAAAATGATCAACCTCTGATAGAGGCCATATTTTTTTTAAATAAAGAAGAAGAACGAACGGTTCTACTTTCACAAAAGATCGTAGTATATCTCACATGCGCGTGCGCCGCGCCAGCGATAACCACGGTCCCGGTAATTTATAGCTCTGTAGCATAAGTGTAAATTAAACGCTTTCACACTGATAAATATTATGATAAATTCTGATAAACTTACAGGCGGGATAATTAAATTAGGATCTCTGTGAGAAATATGAAATTTTGCTACAGAGATAATTCAACTTAAAAAATTGTCAATGGTCTATGATTCCAAGCCCTAAGAAGGATGGTTACCTAGGTGGTAGATACTTTGTATATCTAGAGATGTTGTCAATTATGTTTTCGAAACTCATGTTCTTTATTGAGCTTAGTCAAAGGAAGCTTTAAACTGTTTGGAAAATATTTTGAATTCGTGTCTGGTAGTGGAAAAGGGTGGTTTTCAACAACGAAGCCGACTCTGGGGTTTCTTGTAATTGTATAATGGATTTATTTAATTCATTTACAATATATATATTTTGGTGAAATATATACTAGTGGTCGCTTTTTTTGCTTTCGCGAGAAAAAGCGTTTTAACGTCGTTTTAACGCTGCCGCCTCACCTTGGGCACGTGACGTTTATGTCGGTTTCACCGGTCTTACCACCCAACGTTAAGCCGCCCGGGAGAGATCGCCTAGAAGTCGAAATTCGACCATAATTAAAAAAATAGCTTTATGCACTTCTTCTCTATATAAGCTTTAACAATGTCAAATTTCACCTTCATCCGTTCGCGCAATTCTCTTTAAAAGGGGTACAAAAGTTTCGCCTCATAGATATTGAATTTTTCAGTATCAGCCCGGAGTCGGGAATTTGTGCCCGATATGGCGATAGGCACTCCCCCTATCACATCTGGAACGTAAATTAGCGCGGCGAAATGTGGGTGATCTAGTTATATAGTTCGCTTCTGCCTACACCTTCAGGGATACAGGCGTGAGTCTATGTATGTAAAGTTTTCGCTTCACGTATTGTCACATAGATAAGTACATACATACATACATACATAGACTCACGCCTTTTTCCCATAGGGGTAGGCAGAGACAACGGATTTCCATTTGCTACGATCCTTACACACCTCTTTCGCCTCATTCAGTCTCATTACATTCTTCATGTATGCACGTCGGTTTAGGGTACTTTTAACTTGACCTTTCTCGAGTAAATCTCTGACTTGGTCAGAGAATGTTCGATGAGGTAGATAATACATAGATAAGTATCCTTCCATACTGAAGCTAACTTATACAGTGCCTAGAGCATAATAAAACAATTATTCCATGACCACAAGCACGCAGTCGCTGTTACAACTTACAAGTTTACAACCAAGATCATAACGGGCATGCATGTATGCAACTAGTACAAGCAAAAAGAAAAGCGTTAAAGTAATTTGTATATTTTTTGTCCGGTAACTGTTAGAGTTAAGCGGTTGATGGTCTACCGTTAGCTTGCGCATGCGATGTCAACCGCAACATTAAATACTAACAGGTCTTTGCTGGCTCACGGCCAAGCGTTATGTCCCCAAAATAATTTTTATGATGGCAATTATAATTAGCGTCGTAAATCTAGTTGTATTAAATCACTATACTGCTGTTCGGGATAAAGTATATCGGACTGGACACAAAATTTTATATTAGTGTTATTTTGGCAATAAATATTTGGTTATTGTCATTGCTGTAGCCATTATGTTGAAATAAAGTTGACTTCAAAGGCTTGAGCAAGAATAGTTTTGATAATTGAATTCGAAACGAACTCGATGCTTACGACTTGTAAATAATAAATAAATAACACCCAACAGTCACACACCTAGTCCTGACCCCACACTAGGTATAACCAGTATCGTGGGTATCAGAAACTATGAGAGACTTTCGGTCTCACAACACCCAGACTTGAAACAAATATCTGTGGGCCACACAAACATTTGTCTCAATGCGGGAATCGAACCCGCGGCCTCTCGCTTCACAGCCGGCTATTCGCCCACTGCGCCACGGAGGCTGTCAAAACTTGCGACATGACTTGATGGTTGAAGGGGTTTTGTATCCACATATATATCGACACAAGTATGTATGACTTGTGTCCCTATGCCTGCATCAATCATCCGCTGTTATGTCACATACCTCTCAATTAGCTTCTCGTTCCTCGGAGATTAAATGAGCATTTATGCAGATCGGCAAGATTCTGGCGTCCAGCGATAAACTTGTCGTTTGTCGTCAGTTTGGCAGTGGTCGTTAATTTTTTGGATTGCACTGCTATTTCATTAGACATAGTGTAGTCACTTTGCCATGATGGAAAATAACGGACACAAGTATGTATCCACATACTTGTGTCCTTATGCCTGCATCAATCATCCGCTGTTATGTCACATGCCTCTCAATTGGGTTCTCGTTCTTTGGAGACTAAAGAAGCATTTATGCAGATTGGCAAGATTCTGGCGTCCACCAATAAACTTATCGTTTGTCGTCAGTTTGGCAGTGGTCGTTAATTTTTTGAACTGCACTGCAATAATCATTAGACACAGTATAGTGTCACTTTGCCATGATGGAAAAAAACGAGATTCTCCTAGAGAAATCGACCGAATGGTCAAATGCTATACAACTTTAACGGCTTCTTACATTGATTTCCGCCATACAATTTTGATAGATAAACAGCCTTAGGGCGACTTGCACCACTACTACTAACCAACGGTTAGTCCTAACCGCAAGTTAAATTGAAATAGAAATATGTGAAGGACATGTAATTCATTACATATAATGTAATAAAATAATAAAAATAATATTAGCCCTGTAATATTACTGTCCCACTGCTGGGCACGGGCCTCCTCTACTATTGAGAGGGGTTACATATAATGTACTACATCTAATTACAGATAATATATGGTGACATTAAATTAATTACATGTAACGAATTACATGTCCTTCATATATTTCTATTTCAATTTAACTTGAGGTTAGGACTAACGTAGGTTAGTAATAGTGGTGCAAGTCGCCCTTAAACGACATAAGGCGACCTATAGGCTGAGATCTATAGAGCAAACTTCGACTAAGTGTGAGTCAAAGACATGAACTCAGTGAGGATTTGGAATTTTTAAATAGAACTTTGACTCAGTCCGAGTCATTTTTTATAAGAAAATATTTGCTTAGTCTGCCTGTCAGTCTGTTTAGCTTGGAAAAAATGGCCCGTACTAAGTAGGAAGTTCTATTTAAAAATTCCAAATCCTCACCGAGTTTGTTCCTTTGACTAAGACTTATTCGAAGTTCGCTCTATAGATCTCAACTTATGTGTATGAGCAATCGGCGATTAGTCTCCTTTCTTAAAAACATAATTACAATTCTATTTCAACACAAAGCCAGCATCTATTTTGGGCATTAGTTCCCGCCCTTTCCGTGAATAGTGGCCTATTTTGGTAAACTGCACGGCAACATTCTGTTTGTTCTAAGTTCCTGCTCCCTTACCAAGTTTCCATTACCATAGAACGTGAAATGGCAATGCATATTAGCTAAACATAACAAAACTTAAATGTCGGACCATTTGTATGCTATTACATACATGGTTATTAATGATGGAAGCAAGTAGATACTCCATTATTTTAAACATAACCCGTTCATAAAACATATTTAATACGAAAATATGTCTACGTAACATAAACAATTGATTTTGTATATCTGAAAGACCGTACATGGATTCCTGATGGTGATCACGAGTGCCATTAAATATTTTTTATAGCAGACTGGCAAACGAGCAGCCGGTCTACTTGATGGTAAGTGGTCTCCACCGCCCATAGACACCCAAGACACAAAAAGAATCATGGGTGCGTTGCCAACCCAAAAGGGGAGAAACAGCGATTGGGAAAGGGAGGGGGCAGAATTGGACTACCGGATGCCACTTTAAGTCGGTTTTTTGTAAGACAGTGGTATCAAACCGGTCAATCCGGCCCATTCGTGCTGTAGACGTAACCGTTTATAGCGTAGCTTTACCGCTCGAATGGAAAACTCCACAGACCACGATTTTTTTAAACTTTTGACTGTATACGTTCATCACATAAGGTGTTAAGTCTTAGAATCCCCAGGAACTTGGTTTCTATGTGCTCTATATCGAATCAATGCTAGAATACTGCTACTAAACGGCAAAAATAGACGAAAAGGTGGTAAGAGTACCTATTCAGACGAACTGCATAGACTTGTCAATGACATAGTTACTAATTTCTAAGTTATAAATATATAATTTATTGTTTTAAATACAAATACAAGGTAAAAAAGGCAGCACTAATGTGCTGATTGCTAAAATAATGATGGAAAATAACAATTTATAACATCATACCATGCAGTCATTAAAGAACATGGAATTTCCGAATGTTCAATACGCGAGAGAATTATATCTCTTTTCCTTTGTACCTTGTTACGACAGGTAGGTAATACGCGGTTTATTAATATTGGGCGATCAATTACTCTTTGATCAATCTCCATCGCTCCAGGCAGAGTTCAGATTATAAAAGATTCAATTATAATAAATGCAGCTAATTTCAATCAAATAATACCACTAATTAGCTGACATAGAAACTTCTTTGTGCGGCCCGCTTAACAAATGGCTCAATTGGTGTTGTTAATAGTGGGGCCTTCTCGGCCTCATTACTGACTCGTGGTTCGAGAACCGTCACGAACTTTGGTAGGCAAATGGATATCAGTTCCCAACGATTACCATCAATCTTTGTACGTGTATAATAAATATCTGACTAATCAACGAGACTTAAGTGTTCCCCAGGGTCATATTGTATGTATGAATCATATAAATCATTTTGTGTAAAACAGACTGACCTCGTGCGAAACGAAAGACCAGCAGGGTTACCACCACCTCTTATAGCAGTATTATTATAATCTTTTGTTTTGTATGGGAATCGGTACAAGTAAAATTATAATAATACTGCTATAAGAGGTGGTGGTAACCCCATGGGGAGACTCCTGACGCTCGATTCGAACTTGAATTCGATTCGGTTTTATTTATTGTCTTAAAATTCCACCGAAATCGAGTTAAAAAGTGCATTAATGTCACGTTAAAAATTACCAAATAACTAGTTCTCGAATATTATGTAACATTAGCGCACTTTGTTCCGCACACAATGTTCCGATTTGCAACTGTTTTGTAGAGCTTCCGCGGGCAAAGTTATCCGCAAAAGTCATAGAAATGATTGCGGCGATCAAAGATTTCGTTAAACTGTTTACACCTTAAGCTGTAACTGTATTGTAACTGTTGTTGCGATTAATAACATAGATATGTTATTATATTAATCGATGTATTCAACGATGATCTAGGATCAAAATTATTCGGGAAATTTCATATTAACAAAAGACCGGGGAGCAAATGAAATAATCTTTACAGTTATGTAACTTAATAGGCAATTGTAATATATACGTTTTACTTTAGTATGGGAAAATACATCATGCGAAAATGAAACCAGAATTAAATAACTGTTGATCATTAAAAGTCATATGTTAATGATATAAAAATAAGTAAAAATTAAGTTTGTGAATTCTTTGTAAGCAACGCAAACATAAAGGCTAATTATGCAACAAGATCCTAATAATATTATCAAAGGAAAGTCTTAATTATTGGAAACAACTGATCTTCCAAGGACACAGCTTATTAATCTGCAGTCCCAAATATAATTCAAGCCTCAAATACTAAATTTAACTAGTTCTTTACAAAAATGATATCGTTATTCTAAACAAATTATACAATGTGTTTTTAATAATAAAGATAACATAGTTCATTATTATTTAACAAAAATATCCATGTTTTAATATTCGGCCCATTAGTTAAATCTTGGGGCTATGGTCGTCTTCCATCTTTAAAAATGGCTAATTAAGGAGCATGGTTTTCCAGAAAGAAAGTTACAAGTTTTTGTTTCGTTCACAATAATTGCTACACGTGTATTTATAATGGATAAAAATAAATCTTGCGTGTCGAGGGTTGTGGAGGCATAAAAATTTAGTAAATATCTACAAACTACGTAGTAAAGTAGTACGTACTAGCACGAATATGAACAGTGTTTTTATAACATTTAAAATAATTCGCAATCTAAGTGTAATTAATAAATAAAGTGTAATCGCAATGTGTGTATATGTGTTGTCTAAGCATTAATTCACACAAGTTTTTTTTAAATGAGATATATAGGATTACATCCATGTTTCTCTTTAAAAAGCTTGAATTAAGCTTTTCTTTCTGCCTGGCGTTATGCCGGTCTTCTGCCAGGGTCCGCCTTCCTACTTAAACGCTTCCACTTCGTCCGGTCTTGAGCATCCTCCCTAATGAGGCCATTGGCTCTCATATCTTCTTCCAAAACGTCCAGCCAGCGCTTTTTGGGTCGTCCACGGGAACGCACCCCTGGTACGATCTGGGCCAGACACATGCGACCAACGTACTAATGTGGTTTCCTCAAAACGTGGCCATACCATCTTAAGCGACATTCCTGCAGTTTATCTGCCACGCTTGAGCTAAAGCTTGAATAAAGCAAGTTAAGAAAAAGAGTATTTGCATGACAAAGCATAATAAATTAAATGACAAACATACCCCCGAATCCTTCAACGCAACTCTTGAGGTCATGTTATGGCAATGGAGGCCGCAATACGCTACCGTTTCGGTATTCCAGCGATAAAATAAATTAAAAGGTTATAAGTTTTAATAAGAAATCAATATAAAACGGCACTTAGATAATGTTATAATTGCACATAATTCCAATAATAAACGATAATATTTTAATTAAATGATAAAGATTATCATTTGAACATGTGACTTCTGTGACCGTTTATTTGCTATAAACATCAAAAGTCGACGGGACGTCAATAGCTTTGTTTACAAGTTACAACTGATAACACGTAGTGAGTAAATTCATTGATAAATTCAAGTTCAATGTCTGCTCCGTGAATCAATTGAATTTGAATAGGTATTCAAAGGTTTTAACCGTCGTAACTCGTAATAAAGTACATTTTTAATTCATGGCGAATCGTTTTTATTCCTTCTTATTCTTCCAACATACATAGGTATATGGTATAGCTTTAGGATCACTTGTAGCTCCGCCATAAATCTCTATTTATCCCAAATCTTGATTTAAACATAGGAGTGAGCTGTAGGATAAATAGACTTTAGATATAAGTCCGGATTAGTAATAGCGCTGCAAGTCGCTCTTAGAATTGTGATGAAGTTCAGCATTGTTTAATGATTTACATCGAAGATTTATAAATACATAATTATGGCTAAATCAAAGTATTCATCTTAAATATCTGCCATTGTAGGAAATAGTATTTTTTATTAATAAATAATTGAATTGTCGTCCCCTTGGTCTAGTGACAGCATAATAATATAGAGGTATGGGTTGTAGACCGAGACATCCTGAGTTCGATCTCAGGTCGGGCAAAACGACATTTCTATTTTAATTTGCCCGGGACTGGATCCGTCAGAGGGCGTTGACGTCAGAAGGCAGCCGATCGTAAAAACTAAGTCAAATCCTATCTGCAACATATTTGAAAAATGTGTTGCGCCGACCCCATATTAAAATGGGATAAGAGCAGGTAGAAAGAAATATTCAATCATTGAATAAAAAAATAATATCACTGACTCACTTAACTACAACGTTCAAAGTTGGTCACTCTATTTTAAATTAGATTATGATCTAATTTCATTTTACAGTGGGTATGGGTCGATTTTATTTTTAGAAAACAGTATTTATAGCTCTTTGTATCCATGTGTCTTCATAAAATAGCTATTTTGATGGACGGGGGTGCAAGGTGGCCCGTGGGACGACAGGGCAGCGGGCGGTCGGTCGAGGTAAAAAACGCGGGATTTTAATATGACAACAATAATCCAGAGGAATCCATTTTTTCTTACTACTTTCTTATAATAAACACGAGAAAATATGCCTAGTTTGCATTGTCATTTGTTGATAAAAGCAATATTATTTAATTCTGATTTCTTTTGTTTACGCGAATGTTATACATTGAAATAAAACTATTTTTACGGATTCTATCGATTATATACGATTAGGGTTTTATGTCTGACCCGTGACAACGAAGACTGCAAAGAAACGTCGAAAATAATAATTAAAAACCTAATCTTGATAGAATCCGTAAAAATAGTTTTATTTCAATTATTTCATGCCTTAATATTATTTTAATAAAATAATTAAAATAAGCGAATTATTTTATTATACAATATTATCCCATTGCGAAAACTAACTGAAATCTAACCTAGCTTTGGGCCTCAGTTAATAAGGTGCTACAAAAATTTTGGGCCTAGGCTGGCATCAGAATATTGTTATTCCTGTAGACTTTGTCAGATAGGTGAGACTGATAGGTTCGGGCATAGTATCTACAAAAGTATATCATAGTAATATTGTTTTATGCGACCTAGATTAAATGGTCGCGTCGTCCAGTCTTTTTGCTATTTACAAATTGACGTTTTTAAAAATCTAGTGTATTTTTAAGCCGTGTCTCCTGCACTAGTTTTTCTCGAAACATTACACAAAAAAAACATACGCAAAACAACGATTTTAGCTATCTCCTGCTCGTAGAACGATGGACCATAGATAAAAAATACATGTTTTGAGTAATTTTTTAGTGCAGGAGACGCGGCTTTAACTCAACAAACTAAGACTGTCCACCTCAAAATAACCATACCATAGACAATAAAAATAAAACAAAAATGGCCGCCATAAAAAGTAACACAAGATGACATTAACCGTTACAAGTCAGCCAGTTGCATGTAAGTAACCAGGTAAAGAGTGTTACGTTATGCCCCAGTACCTACATCACACTTCAACGCATTTTGACGAGCGTGTTAAAACTTTTATTATATTGCTAGACGGGATAAATGTCTGCGTTTGATGGACGTTTGATTTGCTGCCTGACAGGCCGGCTGCCAGGTGGTCCCCGGTTTTACTATGTATTGTGTTACAATTTTATATTTGATGTGGATGCATTTAAAAATATAATACGTACAGACGTTCCGTTGTTAAAAGTTTTTAAGTGAACTGTCAGGTTTCTAATTTTAAAACAATCATTATGAAACGATGCTACTTTATTTGATATCGCAGTTTAGTTTAATTTTAAGTAATTTGGAATTTCAATAAAAAAATCTCGGTTCTGTCTGTAATTTCAGTCAATGGAGCACAAAGTACAATATTTTTTTACTTATATTTGCACATCATTATGTCACGGCAGAATCTTAGTCCACCTAAACGCCAAATGAACTTTACTCAATACCATTTAACACTTGTATATCCAACAGCGACTCGACAAAATCTATGTTAAGCGAGTTTACAACACGTCCCTTACAAAAACCATTTGAGAGCAAAGCAAACAACATGAGTATAAATCTAGAAGTTGTAATGAAGCGTTATTGGTGCGATAATAAAAGCTAAATTGATTAGCGGTGGTCCCGTGCAGGTAGACCGCATTCCGAACGCCCCCTCCCGGCACGGCCGCCAGTAACGCCACACGGGACGGGGACGGGACGCATCATAACGTTACAACTCGGGGACAGGGTTGCCAGATTGAATAATTAGATACAAAAACTGTATAATTGGGTGGCGATTGTATGCTAGAATCTGATTTATACTCGTAATTGGATACGAAACAAAATCAATCTGCGGAGGACCATTAAAAACTTATATAGTGGCACATGCATGTACTTATGTGGAATTTATGTTAAACGTAGGGTTGGCAACTTGGTGTACAAGATACAAGATGCTTGTACATTGGAATAGGACAAAAAACAGTAGGAATTTTATAAATGGTTCTAAAAGTTGCACTATGGATACGTTGTGACCGTGCCTCAGTGCAGCACTTTGTCATTTAATTTCAAATATACAGATGCGATGAAAACAGTATTTATATAATACATACTTTGATTATTAAATAATTAACAGGACAAAGGTCGGCGTTATATAGTGACAAGTGGCAACGCTGAGTGTCTCTTATATTTCTGGGACTTTGTAGAAATTTGAAAAACATACTGGCAGCCCTGCTCCGGGAATTAATAAAAAGTATGATGAAGGTACACAATGCGTGTCCTGGTGTAAAGATGTCGCCGTCAGGTAGATTCTTGATCTGTTTAATGTTTACTAAGTTGGGTTAATGGGGAATTTCTGAGTAATTCATGAAGATGGAATGTATTTATGATATTGGGGATTATTGTATTCATTTTATATTCGGGGATAGGTACGTCTTTTCTGAGGTGAATAGGTTAATAATATTATCATAATTCCTTTGCCAGGACTATTAGAATCTGTAAGGAGTTTCCGTACCGAAACATAAACAGGTCTAAGGTTTGGATTTATGTCATACGATAATTTATTGTAATTTTTATCGATGCTTGGAAAAATTACTGTCTCTGGCGGTAAGTGCAGTACTTATAATGCTACAAAAATTGACAGACAATGCTTCTTACAATGGCTTAAAATAACTCAATGAAATGTCATAAGAAATAGGGAGCATCTGCGAAAGAATAAATACAACAGGTCGATTCGTTTAATTCTGTTTCAGTTGTAACACTATGTAGATTTTTAATCGTAAGTCATGTTTACCTTTAATTTTTTACAAGTTAAAGTTGCAATAAATAACAGTTGAAACCCTAGATTCTACCATTTGTTTTAGTTTATATAATTAACTCGCACTAATTGTTTCATTGAGAATACATTAATTGACATCTATGAACTCTCTAATGACATGCACGTTTCCCACGCATTTCTTTATTGCGGTACATTATGCAAATAAGTATATACATGAGTTTCGAAAACGTGTAGTCCCTGCGATTACACCGATTCAAATTGCTTGCTTGTCACGTCATTCCCGTTTCGGGGTCTCGAATTCTTGTTACGAGTGGAAAAAACTGCTTCGTTAAAACACGTCGGAAACCTATGGTTATTTTAGGCATTCATACAGTACACTCGTCGATAGTTTACTCAGCCAGCACGCTAATTGGACTGCTGTAGTGGTCTGGGACCTAAAACCAGTCCTAACTGTGGCCTAAAGCGAAGTCTAGACTATACAAGGTAATTTCGCAGTGGCTTCGTGCTGTAATAATATAATATTAGGCTTGTAATATTATTACCTGTTGTTCCACTCGGCATGAGACTGCTCAACAAATGGATTAAGGCTTTAGTGTACCACGATGGTAGCGATTGGTAGACTTCACATACCTTTGACATTCTTGAAATGAATACTCAGATATGCAAGTTTCTTCACCATTAAAAGAAGCAAATATTCATAATAAATACACAGGAAAAGTTAAACAACCATCTTCAAAACCCGACGCGGTTTATTTATGTCGAGGAGTTTTTTCAAGTTTGCCCCGTACTCCGTTATTAAATCTTAACCAAACTCGTATGAAACCCTTGGATTTTACCATAACCAATACAGAAAGAAACATCAAAATCGAATCAAATCGTCTTTTCTCGAAATTTCTGTTGACAACACATCTAAACTTCAATTTGGCAAAACAATATCGCAGAAACTTATTTTTAAGATATCTTTAGTCTTACCTATAAGCCACAAGGGTGGTGACTGGTCCTAAGTATATTTGGTCAAGATGGATGAATTGTGAATTCGGTTATAGAGGTATTTTTAAACCTGTGATTATTTTAGCATTACAATTAGGTAGTACACAAAATTGTCGAAGCACAGTATAAGATTATAACATGGATATCTGCGCAGTCGCATGAGTCAGCTAGGGCGAGGTGAAAATAAGCGTAAAATTAATATCAGATCAAGGTTACAATCAAAGCTTCCGCTCGTGCGTGATCTATATTTTTAAGCTAATATAACAAAATCATGCTTATAGATACCCTAATTTAAAGAGAACAAAAGTTTAATTAAACATGTATTTATATTTATTACTAGGTTGAATATGGACCATAAATAAAAATATAAATGGTTTAATTTTTGTATTGATTACAAAAAAACTTTTCAATAGCTAATAGACAAAATAAAATCGATTTGATTAACAGGAAATAAACAGTAATTACTGAACTATTTTGTCGTTGCCTATTTATATTAGAACATTATATTTACACTGAAGGTAGGATTTTATAATTATTACCTTCTAATGTTGACGTACAACGTAATATAATAGACTATTTTTTTTTAATAATTTTATGAAATTTACGTCGTCTAAAATATAAAACAGAAAGAAATATTGAAATATTCTTGAAAATAAAAAAGTTATAAGCCTTTAAAGTTTAGTGTAACCGTAAAATTGCGGGAAAGAGAAGTATCAGTATAATCACGTCACTCCATAACGGTATGTGCGTTGGAAAGGGATAGCAAGATATCTACAATATGCCCCCACTCCAGAATTTAATATATGAATTCGGTACTGTCTCATTTATCAACCAATTTCGATGCAGTTTCTACACAAGGGTTTATTTTTGTTTTTTTTGCTATTCCATATAAATATGTGTATAAAATCAAACATCAAGTCAAATATCAAATTGTGCCGAAAAATTACACTTTCAACTAATAAATAAAAAAAACAGTGCTAAAGAACAGCAAGGGCATGACGGTTATATAGTACAACAGGAAGAGCAAATAATTAAGGACGACGTTGATTTAAAACAGTAGTCATACAAAATAATGGTTTTATTTTAAATCAAATAATTGTTTTGCTAATTGGCTGTACAGATAAAGTAGTTCTCAGAAGGAGGTTGCGGTGTAACTGTTAAATATTAAAGTATTCAATATAGAGTAATAATAATGAATAAATACGTGTATCCGTTGATGTAGTATGTAGTACTTTATACTGATTTTTAAAATAATAATGATACAATAACGACAATAAAGACAGCGACGAGCAGGAAAACTCTAGGTTCATAGATTTTGGCAAGTTAAAAATAGTACTAACAGGAAAAAAATAATAGAATTCTATGGAATATTTAATAAAATAAATTTTAACAACAGTGATACAGACACATTTTGAAATTACTGTCAATGTTAACGCTATCATTTCTAATGTCTACAAGCCTAAACTTTGAATGAACATTTTCTTATTTATTTTACAGTGGTCCGAGCTCAATGTCCATTTTATTGAGAGAACGGCTGCGTAGGCGCATGCGTGTACCTACAGACTATAAATTTAAGGCCGGCAATAAAAATACTACTAACACGTTTCCTACACTTTGATTCGACTGTTTATATAGATCAAAGCTAAAGAATATAGTTTATCTAATATTCCATCATAACTTCGAAAATTCTGGGAATTAATGAATTATTGTCCCAGTTCTTAAAGAGGTTTTGCGGTGACTAAAGCTGATTGAAAAGTTGCAATAAAGATCTGGTTATGTAAGGAGCACAACACGCAATAAAAATATGGATGAAAGAGGCTGTGAATGTGCTGTGTACACCTGATAATAGAGCTACGAATGACACGTGGCAGCTAATTGTGAATTATTAACGGGCCGATGCAACGAAGCCCGATCGGATCGCAAATGAGTGTATTGTAAGCGAGTGTTATTACCGCTCGAGATTCGCTCCGCAGTCTGCACTCAGCATTAGTCTACAGACTCTAGAGGTACAGCCGACACGTCTCGCCGGAACTATCGCGTGAAGGCATCCCGCCTCATGAATGAACGCCGATTGGACTTCCATTCGACCAGTTTTGTTACGCACTGATTGCTGCTTACCCACTTTTAATCTTATCTACTACACGAGCTCGAAACGCCACGTGGAGTTAAACCGACAAACGGCAACGACCATCTCGATTGGCCGGCTGCGAGCTGACCGCGGCACCAAAAAACTGCCCGATGTTGCATCGCCGCGTCTTCCTCATTTCATTCACACCTTTTTATACAGTTTTTTGGTGAATGAAGTCGTGTTCGGGATAATTATTAAATTTCGACGATTCGTTACAAATATCGACGAGCCGGAAGCCTATCGGCGCGGATGATTACATCGGGTGATCAGATTCCGACGTTCAGAAAGTAATTTTATGGTTTTTACACTGAATTTAGTTTGATCTAAAATTTGAACTTGGGTGTTCACGACACCGTGTTATTTGGAATGGGTTAGTTCTGTTGGTGGACGTTTAATTAAACATTTACGTACGGACAGTCTGTCCGTGTAATAACAGTTACATAAAACATAATACACTTCGTAGAAATAATTTGTCCACAAAGGCAGTAATTTAAAACGTCGAATTAAATCTAAATCTACAAACAGCGCTGCAGTCGTCGATTGTAGGGTGGATATTAGACGGGCATTATAAAACGAATCAGTGGTAATAACGCAGGGGATCTAATTAAATTGCCGCCGATAATAATGGCACTCGGTCTCCCCTAGCAGACCCCTCGACATTTATTATTCCTGCTACAGTACCCCACAACACAGTACCTGAAGTAACACGGAAACAACGCGGAATGGTTTTGTAATTTTTCTTGATGTTTACTAGCGAATAGAGCGGCTCATCGGACGATGTCGGTGATAAAATGTAAACATATTAAAACAAAACGGGTAAGTGGAGCGAGGGCGCAATTAAAGGGCTTCTGGCGCGCATCTTATTATATTTATCACGATCGGGCCATAACGTGCGTACTGTGTAATCAGACCAGCTATCCGAATTACTGACAATAATCCGTTTGTGGGTTTGATTCCAGCTTCGAGACATACTTCTGTGATCCACAGATGTATTTGTTTAGTTTTGGTCTGGGTGTTTATGGGACCGTAGTTCCCGATACCCATGATACAGGTTAAACTTAGTGTGGGGTTAGGACTATGTGTGTGACTTTTGGATGTATTTATTTTACTTTATTGTTTAGTAACGACTTTATTAGTAACATTTAAACTGGAAACTGAGTTTTTTACACATTTGTCCGAGTCGTTCTAGATAATACGAAACAAAGACGTATTCCGTTGGTAATACCTACTTTAAATTTTTTGTAGTATTAACGTTAATCGCTAAACTAATATCGAAGACTATAGGTAAATTAAAAAAATATAGTTGTTGTTTATAAATAAATAATTCCATTGCTAATTTTTCTAATTCTAATTTAGTTTGACTTCCATTAGCCTATAAATGCTCGACGACGTTATTCTAATAGTGCAATACTACTAAATTTAATTCAGTAAAAAACACACATAGGCGAATGTTAGCGCTGGGATGTGAATAGTTGTGAAACATATTAGTCTAATGTTATTTCATCTCAGTTAGTACTACTTTGTTGAATTGCAATTCACGGCAATTCAAACACACACCTTTATATTGTTATACCTCCATTTCATTGCTCGCTAGGGACTACATCTGCCTGCGTCCCGCGCCTCGCCGCACCCCCCCCCCCGCTCGCGCCCCGCGTCCCTACCCCACGTCCATTAGTGTTTTGTGAATGATTTAAAAGCTCTTTCGGATAACTACTCTGTAAGTGAGTAATTTAAGACTTGCTTCCCATTTTATCAGTGCTCCCCAAATTTGAGTGCGCATTAAAACATTACGTTGTGCCGTAGAAAGCGAATGCGGAGCGTAATTGTGTCGCTGGAAGAGTTAATGAGGAACTGTATCTGTTCAACTGTTTCATGCTGCGAATATTTTAATGCCGGTAGAGAGTATCTGATACCGACGAGCGGGAAAAATAGGATCTGAGGGGACGATGATTACCTTTTTTCGGTCTTCTGTTGATCTTGTCGTATTATAGGGTTAATAGCTTTGTAAATATTATGCCCTTAATTTGTCACCTGTCATTCTATACATTTATATATGTTACACTCACTTATTGTCTCTACTTTTGGCAAGAGAAAGTGCAAGACTTGAATTATCTAAAAGTACACAAGATGACGTACACAGGCTTGTGTGTATTAATTTCTGTCCCTTACCCTTGAAAAAATATTTTTTTCAGTTCTTTTACTAAACTGGACAATGTCGCTTTGTCTGTATAGACTGCACGCCACTCCATAATAATTATTATTAATATTAGCCCTGTAATACTACTGTCCCACTGCTGGGCACGGCCCTCCTCTACTAATGAGGGCCTTATGGGATGGTCTTAAGACGAATGTATTTTAGTGAAACAATAAATTTATTAAGGCACTTAATACTAAAGTATTTAACAACAGTGTGGGTTTCGTTATAAACAACAAGTAAAGGTTAGGTACACCGTATCAGAAGATCTCATTTCGAAATAATATGTTTATGCTACCGACCGTTTGATCAGATCGACCAACCTTTAACTGCTGCATGTTATTAGCCTCGTAGTTTATCGTACACAAATATCTTTATTAAATTCACATTTATATTTAATTTATTTGACCATATTGTGCGTAATGCCGGGTACACACCAACCAAACGAAGGCGAAAGTATGTTCGCGAAGGGCCATTGCCGCGAATCCTCGCTGTTGAGTTCTCACAACAGTTATCCTGCGCACGACCGAACGGGACAGAACGCTTTCGTTCGGCTTTGTCGTCGTCGTCCACACCGACCCCTTCGCAAACATTCTTTCGCCTTCGTTCGGTTGGTGTGTACGCGCTATTAAATAAAACTGTATAAACATAAAAATCGCATTAAAATCTATGTAATCCTTTTCAAACTCTTCTTTATGACTACAGATTATAAATATATTTCAATATAAATTTCAAAATTAATAACGTGTTAGTGTCAAACAGATGGACTGTTCAGCAATACTTAGACCAAATTATTAAAATTATTAGTTTTCACACCTATAAAAGCATTGTGGGAGGAATGGATTTAAGGTGATAATGACACACTTTAATAACAATTCTTAGCGCAGCCTTTGTTTGCTAAGTCTTAAATGGAAATGCTAATTTTTATTTTCCAAGCCAATAAAACTGAGTCATGATCCATAAATGTATAGGTGAGCAGACAAATGGCGGGTTAGGCTGTACGCAGAGGAACAGCGGAAGAAAATCCGTCATCTCGCACCCGTAAACAATGCTCGCCGGTACGTACGTGCATAGGGTTGCCAGACGTAATCCTAAAATAATACAACTTTGTGTAAAAATCAGAAGATCAACGGAATAAACATAAGATACAAAACTAGACCGATAAGGTCTTCCAAATATTGCCTAGAGTTCATTTGAACAGTGGTACATTTTTTGAAACGAGCTCGGCATTGTGACTACGCTACACTTGATGGTAACCGCAGTGAAGTCCAAAAATACCAACAAAAAATAAACAATGAGTCAATTGGTGGTTACTACATACTAACTATTATACCTCTAGTATTATGCTATCCAATCATATTAATATGCCAGACAATCATATTATTATAGGTACCCAATAATTTCACAAATGTTCTTATACAAATTGAGTATGTGTGTGTTATGCAGTGTATGTTATGGCTATCATAAAATAACTAGATTTTGAAAAACAATATAATAACATAATAAAAATATTTTTAGCGCCAAAAACATGACATGAATTTATGTTAAAATAATAAGTTGTTTACTGCAATAGTAAATCTGTATCGCAGTAGGTTTTAAAGTAATCAAAATCTCGGGAAACATTATTAGATCTGGCAACTCAGTACGTGCATGTAAATGAGAGTTATGGTAATTTATCGGCGGGGATGGGGCGGTAATGATAAGATAACGCTTTTGTTCCCGCCCGGGCCGGAGATACGGCTCATGGATGGGCGACGCTCGCGCACGCATACAGCCAAATCATTTTTTATGTGAAAAATTACAAAACAAAAAACAAGATTTTACACTTAGACCTTCATATCCGATATGCCCACGGAATGGATACGCCGTGTACCTATTGCGTTTAAGGCTTCGAAGTATACTTAGGTCCGTATTCACAATGACTCAAGCATTAATCCCGTTTTAGAATAAGATTTTTGTTTGCTAAACTACCTAGCTTTAAATGTAATTCATGTCTGAGTAGCGTTCTGTACCCTTAGTATGAGTTTATTTTGACAGTTCTCGATTCTCGAAATCGACGATAGTTTGCGTTTTGTCCATACATTTGACTAGCACTGACACATTGCGGAAACTACAACGAACTAAAAAATGTATGGAGAAACTGAAAACTATCGTCGATTTCGAGAATCGAGAAAAACTCGTACTAAGGGTACTGTAATACGGGTCTTAGAAGCTTAATGGTGTCTGTAATAGTACAATATTATAATATTAGTTATGTATTTGAGTTTGTAAGTGGTATAATTGAAAATTGTATAATTCCAAGGAAATAAAAAAAAATGGACGGAGCGCTATGAACATTGTAAGTGAAGCAGGATTTTCGGCCCATTCGATCTATCGACACGTAATAGCGGCGACTAATCGAATGGGCCGAAAACCTTACTTCACTTTCAATGTCCCTAGCGCTCCGTCCATCTTTTTTTACGTCCGTGTATAATTCTATATTTCTTTGAGTTAGGTGAAAACTGATAGTTTAGCAAATTACTTGGTACAATAATGATTTTAAGTTACTGGGTCTGATGTCAGCGTTTATGTTTTGAGTGTCTTTTCTTTTTACCTGCCCTAATCCCACCTTGATATGGGGTTGGCGCTACAAACTTTTTTAAGCATGTTGCACAAAGGATTTGGCTTAGTTTTTACGACCAGCTGCCTGTCTGGCTCCCACTCCCATCTAGGGCTCCAGTCCCGGGAAAATAGTGTTAGAAAAACACCACGGACGACCAGGGAATCGAAGCCGGATCCTCACGATCACAGGCCATATACACTGCCAAAACAAATTATTAGGCCACGATTTAACCCAGAAAATGATTGTCATAGAAGACACACACCAAAGCTCAAATTCTTAGTGTAATTCCTTCTATTGTAGCGCAAAATAACAAGTAATAAAACCGGTCTTTATCAACTTTTTAATATAGTATAAATAATCAACATTCCCAGAAATTCGGTATGGCGCCAATTACAGTCGCCTGCTTCTAAGTAACAAAACTAACTGTGGCCGATACGCTTCACTAATGTACCTACATTACTTTATAATAGTAAAAATAATTAGAATGGTAGAGTTGGAAGGGGAAGACCTCATCGAACATTCTCTGACCAAGTCAGAGATTTACTCGAGAAAGGTCAAGTTAAAAGTACCCTAAACCGACGTGCATGCATGAAGAATGTAATGAGACTGAATGAGGCGAAAGAGGTGTGTAAGGATCGTAGCAAATGGAAATCCGTTGTCTCTGCCTACCCCTATGGGAAAAAGGCGTGAGTCTATGTATGTATGTATGTAATTAGGTAAAGTACAAAGACATTCAACAGTATATAGATGGGACAACAGCACAAAACTTGTGATCCAAAAGTTATGACCTAGTGGTCATAAGTCGCTCAGTTTATTTGAAATTACATACGCGCGCCAGGCCGGCCAGCGTAATAATATTGAGAGAATAAACTTATCTTACGTGATTCTTAAGCATTCAAAGAACATTCTAAGGTGTAAATTGTAATAATCACCCTTGCATTTTAATAAATAGTACATGTTGATACTGAACATAACATAAGCTCACGCCTGTATCCCTGAAGGGGTAGGCAGAGGCGCCCTAGCGAACTAGAACACCCACATTTCGCCGAGCTTTGTTCCGTCCCAGATGTGATGTTGATTGTTGTTCAGATGTTGGTACTGAAGTTTGAGATTATTTTTTTTGTATGGAAACTTGCTTCATATCTCCTCTATAGTTAGTAATATTAAATCTACTGATTTCTTAAGTTTACGTGAATACTATACATTGAAATAAAACTATTCTTACGGATTCTATCACGATTAGGTTATTATTATTTAGATTACCTAATCGTGATAGAATCCGTAAGAATAGTTTTATTTCAATATTAAATCTCTTTGGTAAAGTAACGTTTTTAATACCTTACTAGACCGACGATTTTCATTATCGTACTAAGCCATGTCTCGTAAATTCGTGAATTGTAAACAGTAGGTACCTATGTAACAAAAACTGATGCGATCCAACCTTGACATTGGCAGAGTGATCATAAATGTGTGGAAGCCTTTTTTTTAAAGATGAAGAAGTATATAACATAACATAAGCTCACGCCTGTATCCCCGAAAGTAGGCAGAGGCACACTAGCGAACTAGAACACCCACATTTCGCCGAGCTTAGTTCCGTCCCAGATGTGATAGGGAGCGAGCCTATCGCCATATCGGGCACAAATTCCAGACTCCGGGCTGATATGGAAAAATCCAATATCACTTTGCCCGACCCGGGGATCGAACCTGAGACCTCAGAACCGTAGTCGTACCGAAATACCACCACGCCACCGAGGCAGTCGAGAGCAGAAGAAGTATATAATGAATAAAATATCTGTTAACAAGAACCATAAATAGTAATTTATTAAAAGTGTTTAACAAAATGCAGTAAAGTCGTAAAAGTGTATTTAAAATGCGTTATAAATAAAACATCGTCAGATTTTATCAGTTCAATAACAGGAGTGCGAGATAACAATCATTTGGACTTTTATCCAACGATCTTTTCATAAATAATTATCTATGATATCTGTAAATACCTACTTAAGTAGTCATTATCTGAGTTTTGACAAAATTTTAAGGTTACACTGATCAGTTTGACATTGGTATTTGAATACATTCATAATAAGTTGTTTATTTCCTTGTTTTTTTGCCACTGAAGCATTTCTAATCTTAGATTGAATTAATTTAGACAACCACTTCAGATTAAAATATTTGGAATGTATAGGCACCCAATTTTGATAAGAATCTTGCACCATAATTTTAAGTACATCCTTATTTACTACTAAAGTAGGTACTGTTTTACTTTGCTTGATTATGGATTACAATCACTGATAATAATACCAGTCCTACCTTTTTTTCTACCTGCCCTTATCCCACCTTAATGTGGGGTCGGCGCAATACACTTTTTCGAGCATGTTGCAGAAATGATTTGGATTCGTTTTTACGACCGGTTGCCTGCCTGACGTCAACCCCCACTGAGAGATCCAGTCCCAGGCAAAATTAAATCAGAAAATTCACTTTGCCCGACCTGGGAATCCAACCCAGGACCTCTAGGTCCACAGCCCATATATGCTGCCAATAGACCAAAGAGGCGACTAATACCAGTCCTACCGAATATTGAAAATTATGAATAGCTCAATCTATCGACTCGTCATTGACGCTAATGCTTCACAGCTAAATGATAAGTGTCATCGTATCACGACAATAGAGTATTGGGGTAAACTGGAAATAAATGTATCTATGTGTTCGGAGTTAACGAGCCACGCTGCGGGGCGCCGCGGCCCCATCTGTTACCCCAGACTTGGTGACGCCAATTCACATTATTGTAATAGCGAACAAAATAATTCATAGCGTTTATAAGCAAATACGTTTGTCCAAAATTATTTCTGTTTGGTATTTTTATTACACAATCTTGTTTTGTTTTTGAATGTCAGCGTATGAAAACGACAGAGAAAGATTAGCAACGTGTCCATTGGCGTAACAGGGAGGCATGTCAAAATGCCACGGGCCCCGACCATAGGAGGCCCCAGCGATGAACGGAAGGTGGCCTCGGACCGAAAAATCCGTCACTATATAGGGAGACCGGAGACCGCGAGACCTCCACCCAATGAATTTGCCACGGGCCCCCAACACTACAGTTACGCCACTGAACGTGTCGACTAATTATTGTTAGTGGCTCCGCTCCGGTGATGTCTTTTATCAAGACAAAATGGTCTTTGTCATTTAAGTATAGGGTAACTTTTAATTTTTCAAAAACGGCTCAGTAGTTTCACAGGTTAGCATATTCAAACATAAATTTTATTTGGCTTATGATATATTTACGAAAGATGAGCTGAGATGTCTGAGATCTCTATGGATTTTCTTAGTCTTTTTGTTTTAGAATGGCTTCTCTGAAATTACAGTTAATGCTCTGGTAGGAAATGTCTGCCACGATTGATTTCACTGTGTTAACTAAAAGTTGCCTTATATAGTTTCTTTCATTTTCTGCGTTCTTACAAATTAGGGAGTGGTACTTCTTCTTCATCTTCCTTCTTATTTTGGCCATGTTATGACAAACGATAATTGGGATGGCACTTATAGCTAATACTTTTACATCTAGAAACACAGCACCACGTTGCAATTTGTTTACCCGAGAAATATTATTTTTCACATTGTTTACACACTACATACAATGTTAGTAACAAGGTACATTTGACACCGTTCATGGTACACCGAGGTCTTCTGACACACATTAACATAAATAATTCATAGTTGCGATCAAGTGCGCGGGCGCAGGTCGTTCATTGTTCGCGTGATGAGTGTGTCCAGATGAACAACGCGTTGGAAACTATGCCAGCGCATATAGTTCAGTTTAACACTCCGAAGAGAGAAGAATAATACGACAGGACCCGCAAATGACCGAAATAAGCGTAAGAACACAAGGCTAGAACCCTCATAACCAACCGGCTATCAAGTTATATCACAAGTCTCTTGGAAGAACAGGGTATGATGATGAAACATGATATGATGCTGGAACGTGAACCACACGAGGTATGTGGGTCACAAAAGATAAAAACGAAATTACAAAAATGAAATCAACGCAAAAAGCATCACAGAATTCAAATGTTGCGTTAATGACCGAATTCTAGCAAACTCTTTGAGATTATGTAGCCTACATTTTACTTATCTACACGTAAAATGATTATTAAGCAAATATGTGTCGTAATAAGTAAACTATTAAGTATCGCGAAGGTCTGTGGATCAGGCTCGTTAAAACTTCATACGACGCGGAGTACTTTAACGAGTTCACGTTTCTTTATGATTTTTAGTCGACTTGTAACATTTAATTTACACTTCTTGGAAATATGAACACACTGAGCGAGCTCCACAAGAGTTTCTTCCTATGTCACGAGGTGGTTTAATTGGAGATATAAGAAAATGTGATTAAAATGTACATAATAGTTTTATTGTTTATACCAGTGAGCTTTTGGTGCAACGAAAATTTCATGCTATATAGCTGTGGATCTATAATAATTAAAATGTATAATTTCAATAACAAAATGTTGTAATTTTAAAATAGAAACATTAATTATTTGTGTCATTAAAGTTGGCACTTGTTAAAACTCTGTGACTTAGGGCAACTTGTAGCAGTTAGATAAATCTCGATTTAAATATACAAATGATATGTAATTTAAATCGAGTTTATGACTAACTCTAAAATACAATAGTGCTGCAAGTTTCCTCTTATTATTGAAATATTTTTGTTAGATAGTCTAGAAGTAAATCGGCCGATAGCTGATAAATGCACAAATGCACAATGAACAAAGATGTGGCGCACTAGAAACAATTGACAATAAACTAGTCCCATTTAATCAGAGTTTCTAATGCGACACAAGACCAAATCTAACAGAAAATTATCATTTACGAGGTTGCGTCAAAGATTTCTGTTTGAATTTTTATGACACGGCCACTTGCTGCTTTGCCGCTTAAGAGCGCATGGTACCTCAGCTCAAATTCAAATTTTGCACCCGCTACCTGTCTCTGCTAGAGTGCGCTATCGTACGTTGTCTCGCTCATACACTAATGGCGTCATAGGATGTCAAGCGGTGTTGATAAGACAAACAAGTGACGTAGCGTGGCGGGCCCGCATTTACGACGCATTAGGACAATTTATTTACAAAAACATAAGCTCACGCCTGTACCGCCGAAAGAGTAGGCAGAGGTGCACTAGCGACTAGAACACCCACATTTCGCCGAGCTTAGTTCCGTCCGAGATGCGATAGGGGCCGAACCTATTGCCATATAGCGCTCAAATTCTAGACTCTGGGCTGATATTGAAAACATGCAATATCACTTTGCCCGAACCAGGGGTCGAAACCAAGACCTCAGGATGGTAGTCGTACTTAAATACAACTAAACCCCGGAGGTAGAGTTTACACACATAGTAACACATAATCGAGGCACAATTTATTTTAGTACAATTAAAAAACTTTTCAATGGCGTGTCAGCGCTGACGCTGTCTGTCGGGCTTAGAAAGTTATGTTTGAGCCATGGATCATCGAACCATCAGGTAACTTTTCTTACAAGATAACTTTGGTTTAGGTGTCCTCTTAACCAGTCACACAGCCCACCTGTGCTATAAGTTCTCCTTGCTGGAACTTCCGTTGACAAACCTGTAGAGAAACGGATGTCAATGTTCCTCCACTGGATGGGGACAGTTTCTTGTCAGATAGGTTTAAGCGGCTCCTCCAGTGTTTGATGTTTAGCGGTGGTATATAGAGTTAGTCCCAATATATGTAGAAAACTAAAAGGAGACCACAGGATTCGTAATAATAAACAACTTTTATATTTGCAAAATTGTCAATATACCTGATGTTTCATAGATATTGCCATTCAAAGATTTTATAAATAATCCGTGTACTTAACCAAAATAATTTAGGTGTATTCGGCAGTTCTTTGCGTTCTTTCTATGGAGAAAACTCTTATTTCTTACCCGATGATCCTCACACCTCTACGGACTAAGTCAAGGATGTGGATATTGGGAATTAAATGATTCACTGCCAATACCAGAATTCCAATTCACAGCTAGTATAACAATGTCGGCGCCGTCACTGCACGTCTTAAACAGCCCGCATAATTGGCGTGAAATGTCACCTTTTAGGCTTGGAGCCCTATATCTAAGGAAGGGAAAGTAAAGTTACGTACAGCTTTCGAATCCAACAGGAGGGCCAAGGGAAAATACCTATGCAAAATTGAAGGGCGACAGAAAAGCTATCTCGGAAATCGAGCTTTTGGTGACTTGTCATCGCAATGTAAAGCAGTTTCTACTAGCTTAATCTGCAGTCACTGCGTAAACTTGATAACCACAGTAAAATAACACTCATCTTTGAGTTGAACCCTTTGCCTCAAATTCGATTTTGTACAATGGTGGAGCCACGCTACTGGACATTGCACCGGCGCAGCGTGTGTGGAGTACTACATGAATCCATATCAACCTGTATGCGGTCAGGCGAGAGCCTGAATCTTGGACATTCGAAAGTCGAGCATGGCTGATCGTATTCCCGTGGTGGTTCTTAAGACGTCCGCGGCTGAGTTAACCCTCGTTCTCAGGAGTTTCCTCAATTTTTCATATAAGAGTTCCGACTCTGAAGAATTTTTGACATCCATCTATGTTGAAGACTGCGCACACCAATCGGAAATCCTAATAGAGTGACCGGTCGGACCTTTCCAATTATAGTCTCCATCACGTCCTTTTTTTCCAAAACTAGCAATTAATTAATACATGGCTCCTGAAGTATTTATAACTCGCCTCATTGATCTATTAACTATTGGTAGCGTATATCGGGTGTGAACACTATGAGGTCCTGGAATCCATTTCCAGATCGGGCAGACGTTTTTGACTTTATGGGTGGGTCATTACACAGGTAGCCCATTGTAAAAACTAAGGCCAAACACCTCTGCAACATGCTTTAACAATGTGTTGCATCGACTCCATACTGAGGTGGAATAAACGTACGCCTACATAATATCACGCCTGTATCCCATAGGGGTAGGTAGAGACTATAGATTTACACTTTGCCCGATTCTGACATACTACTTTCGCTTCATCTACTATTATGAATCTCTTAATCTTTATGCATTAGAGTCGGTTTTGTTTTTTATCTGTTCTTTAGTCAATATATCATCAATTTGCCCAATATAAGTGCGATGCGGTCGCCCTATACCGACTTTTCCATGCACACTCGTTTTGTGTCACTGTTTCGATCATCTCCTATCATCCATCCTCTCAATATGTCTGAATCATCTCAACATCCCTTTCTATTTCTTATCACTACATCTTCTTTCACTCGACAGAGATCCAACACCACTTTATTCCACACTCTATCACGCGGCACATGCTCCTTCATGCTCTCATTTCCATCACCCTGCGGGCTTAGCCAAGTAGCTTATGCGCTAGTCGAATAGAATAGTAAATATATGGGAATGAGATAAGAGTACGCTATATATAGCGTACTAATAGAATAAATGTATAGGAATGACATAAGAGTCCACCAGTAAGCCCACTGATCTTACTTTCATGCCTGTTTTGTCACACCCAACTTTCACTCTCATTTATAAGCGTGGGCACTAACACTTCTTTATGAACGGCCAATCGTGTCTTTTTAGAGACCTTTCAGCTACTCATAAAGGTGTTCAGCGCTCCATTAACTCGATTACCTGCACATACTTGTCTTTTAATGTCGCTATCATGCTTCCCGTCACTTATAAATATACAACCCAGATATACAAAGTCTTTCACTTGTTCTACTCTCTCGTTACCTATCATAATTTTGCACTCTGTTATACTTTCATTTCTTTAAAAAAACATACTTTTCGTCTTACCTACATTAATTTTCTCCTTTCTTTTTAAATGCATCATCCATAATTATTACCATTGTCTGTAATTCGTCCTAGGCGTTCTCCAAGTCTACAAAGGCGCAAAAGACTTTTCGTTCTTTGGCTGAGAATTTTTCCGGAAAGCTTCGTAGGGAGAAGATCTAATCCGCACATCCCATACTCTTTCGAAATCCCGCTTGTACATTCTATAACTTATTATTCGTCTCATACATTACCCATTTCAATCAGAACTTTCGCATATAATTTGCCGACAACACTAAGAACGTACTCTGGATAGTCTTGCCGTGTCTCCTTATCCTTATACAACGGAACAATACATTTAAAGATGGAATAAAGGCAGGTGAAAAAAATATATACAGGGTTAGTCGGTAAGTGTGTAGAGAGCCTTGGCCAACATAATGTATCATTATTAAATATTTCTACCGTGGATAGCGTACGTCATTTTAATCTTTCTTTCTACCTGCCCATAACCCACTTTCATGAGTGGTCGGTGCAACACCCTATTTCAAGCATATTGCAGAAAGGATTTGGCTAAGATTTTAGTTTAACCAGCTACCTGCCTGACGTCAACCCCCTCCGGAGGATCCAGTCCCGGGCAAATTAAATTAGAAAATTCGCTTTACCCGACCTGGGAATCGAACCCACGACCTCCCGGTCCACAGCCCATATATGCTGCCACTAGACCAAGGAGGCCACGAGCGTACCTCATCTTAATAGTAGGACATTTTTTAATTCATATAAAAAGTAAACTACCTATCCCACGATTACATATCGGCAAAATACGTGCCGCTTACGCAATGCGCGCGCCCCCACACTGTAATTTTAACAAAGATATAGTTACTATGCGTCTTTTAATTATTATTATCTAGGACTTATACAGCACATTGTCACTAGATAATCATCGATTTAGTAACAAAATCATGAAGTTACCACATTAATAGCCACTTAAATAATGATTACAGATTAAACTAATCATTGAAATAAAACAATCTTGGTAGCTTAGATGTTGGTAGCACGCCCCGCGAAACATGTTTCTGTCTGGCTTTATCCCGGCCTTCTGCCAAGGGCCGTCTTCCTACTTCAACGCTTCCACTTCACACGGTGCTGAACGTCCTCCATAGTGAGGCTTGGCTCTCATATCTAGGAAGATATCTCCAGAACGCTTTTTGGGCCGTTCACGACCGTCCACCTACCGGAACAAATGCAACACTTATTTAAAATATAGCCTACAATACAAGTATTTGAATATTATTTTTATTATTACAATTTTAATTTTGTGTTATATTTTCATATTTTATTTGTTTTTATTCATTATAAATATAAGAAATAAATATAAATATAAAATTTATTAATTCTCAAATGGAAATTACAAAAGCGAACTTACAGCTATTACAGTAATTAACAACTATAATAAGCCAATTAAAACAAACTGAGAAAACAAGTGACTATCTATAAAACATTAACTGTTAACCTCCACACTAGGAATAAACCTGTGTCATGGGGGTCTTCAAGAGTGTGCTTTTAGAGTTCTCAAATATTGTTCAATTAGCCATTACATACAAAAGAGGTTAAAGTGGTGTGTGTGTGTGTGTGTGTGCGTGTGCGTGTGCGTGTGCGTGTGCGTGTACGTGTGCGTGTGCGTGTGCGTGTGCGTGTGTGGGCGTGTGTTAATATATTTCAATTCATAATCTTTAGGAAATCTTCGGTTTCAGAGTAGTCAATAACCATTTAATAACAGTCATTTTTGCATCTTTTATAGAACATTCCTTTATATCACAACATAACACGACCTTATTAATATATATCATGCCTCATGTATATCTCCATATGCTGGGCAAATGATGTATTGCACACATTCACGTATTATTAAAGATTTTTGTTTCTTAAGATTTCGTACTTATAAAAATTATGTTGAGTTTAATGGTTAATAACACTAGTAATGACGACGAACACTATGCCTCTGCATTATCTGAATCTGGCAATATCAGTGATGAGAGTTGCCATAGTGTTTCTTCGCTTCGTGATGATAACCTTGAGAGTCAGTTTTCGGACGTATCTAAGAATTTTAATATCGTTCATATTAATGCGAAAACTGCCTCAACTGCCTCGGTGGCGTGGTTGTGGTTGGGTACGACTGCCGTCCTGAGGTCTCGGGTTCGATCCCCGGGTCGAACAAAGTTATATTGGATTTTTCCATATCAGCCCGGAGTCTGGAATTTGTGCCCGATATGGCGAAAGGCTCGCCCCCTATCATATCTGGGACGAAACTAAGCTCGACGAAATGTGGGTGTATTAGTTTGCTAGTGCGCCTCTATCTACCCCTTCGGTGATACACGCCTGGGCTTATGTTATGTTTATGTTTTATGTTTATGTAAAGCAAAAAGTATTCCGGCCCATTTATCCGATATGTCGGCATGCCTAGACCATAAAAACCTTTACTTTACACCTCCGCTTATCTGCTGATCCTTTAACCCCTTCAGAAGGTTATCTGGAAGAGATCGCGTCAAGCGATAAGACAGCCTATTGTAACATTTTATAGTTTAAAGTTCTGTCTGTACTGTTTACTTAATCCTTACTATGGTGTTAAAGAGTTATCTATCTATCTAATCGTTCGCGAATGACAATATCTATGAATACTTTCATATACTACTTTACTAATACTTTCACTTTAGGTATATTATAATTTTTACTGATATATTCTTGATCATTATTATGAGTTCTGTAGTATCCTTTCAGTTTCTTACAAATATTACGACAAACTTTGTATATTATACGAAATCAAAGTTAACAGGAATACACCGTGTGGCACCAACATAACTTAAATTTCGTCGCAAAAATATAATTATGCGGTAATATGCACGGGCCAACCTAGATGTATATAAACTTCAGTAAGTATACGGCGTGACGTCAAATCGCGCGTTTGTCAACGATAAAAGTATTAAACCGCTAATATCAACTGTTTAAGGTTGCTCCGAACGTACATTATGTGCAAAAATTTAGAAAACTAAAAAATCAATCCTATGGTTATTTTATTTATTCGTCTTATTTTTTGTACAAGCCCTTGCAACATTAAAAGGTACATATATATATATATAGGGGACGATTAAGTGTCGGTAGGTCAGCGTCAATCATTATGTAAAAAGCTGAAATTACACTATATTTTTTTAATGGAAGACTCAAGCTGTTGACAGTTACGTCTACAACATGAATGGGCCGCCGGCTCGACCTGTTGGACACCACTGTCTCACAGAAAACCGATGTAAAATGGCAGCACGCTGTTGCATATCGTACGGTGAGTTATATTTCCTGTGGTCCAATTTCAATCTCTTTATCAATCCCTTTTCCCCTCCTTTTAGGTTAGCAATATACCCATGATATTTTTTGTAATGGGTGTCTCTATCTATGGGCGGTGGAGATGACTTACCCTGACCCACGAGCAATCGTGTTACTGCTATATAAATACTTTATATTTAAATTTTTAATATACATATACCTAATAATTTTATGTAGGATTTAAAAATAAAACTTTGGCAATATCTGTGAAAGTATTAAGTATATTGAAAAAATTGCAAGAATAAAAGTTGTTTATTACTACGAATACAGTATCCTTTCAGCTTCGTACATAATAATTTATGTTCTAACTAACCGTGTGTAATAGTAGAGAGCCCGTGACATTTGCTATACTTACGCCGCTGACACGCGACTGGATTTCTAATCTACTAAATATTCAGGTAAATGGAAACCTAGAAAATACTGACTTATTTATTAGAATATTCTCGTTATCATCATTATAATCACCTACAATACGTTGTTTAATTGATGAAGTATCCCAGATATATAAATTATATTTATTTATTTTGCTGACAGCAAGCGACACAACCTCCCCGTCTGACAGCCGAAGCGGGAATGTGTGCGGGCCGGGCGGCAGGGCGGTCTTGACTAAAACGGTGCGCAAAACGCGGAAATTTAGATAATTGGATCTTACAATAAAAAGACAAATTATTTTCAAAATCCAAAACACATAACCTATGCGTATTATTTAACTAAGTTACTATATAAAATTTCACGATCTTATTTGAAGTATGTAATGAGTAATCCGGGATATTAATTCGGTTTAGAGGTAACTTTGCAATTTTTTTCTATCGAGAAAATTTTAAGGAATCGTGTTTTCGCCACACATGTTCACTCACATAAGCCCTCAACTTTATCATATATTTATTACAAAGTAAAAGCTGCAGTATTGTTGATTTTATCCGGGTTCAAAATAAGCCATTTGAGGTAGTATGGGCCCTTAATCTGCAACAAATGGGCCTTAAGGTACAATACTGTTGGGTCACAGGAAGATGGTGGTTGATAACGCTCGTAAGGAAATGTATTTCACGGCGCGAACGATAGAGCGTAATTGCATTCGTAGACACATAGTTTTTAATGTTATACACTACGCCATTTAAAACTACATGCATTTGTGTACTTAGAATGTATGGACTGTGATATTTTTAACATTGGCTCTGCTGCTTTAAAAAAATCTCTACTTCAAAATTTGCAACCGTAGCTTGAGCTTGTAACATAATAAACCCTTTTTCCTTACCTAATATAATAAACCGATGTCACTAACTGTCGTACGATGTTACCAATTTTTAACATATTAATTGTTGCGTATAGTTGTAATCGGGCTTTAGGCATTAATTTTTTTTTACTTTTATTTTGTAACATATTCTAATGTTTGTTTAGTCTGTAGTCCGTAATTGTACCTAATAAAAAAAATACAAATTTTGAAATACAGTGCTTTACGGTCACGGCGAAATACACGGTCGGATATATTACTGATTGGTAATGATGAATAGAGACGATGGACTCTTTAGGAATATGGCCCCTTACTTATAAAAATATTTGAGCGCTGCTTATCTTTATACCATAGGTTGTCCCTTTCATTTTTAAACAATGTAACGCAAGGAAAAAAGTGACAGGTTATTCGTAAACATTTGCTCAGCTAAAAATGCTGTTTTAAGTAAGGCCCATTTTGATTATTAGTTTGAATAATAATTAGTTGTCATACAAATTAAACGGTCGTACATACAATTTTATAAGCCAGTATATCTGTCTATTAACGTCGTAAGAAGCCGTTAAACACAAATTAACATTTCTAAGTTGCACATGCCTACTTTTATGATGATACACCTTTGCGAGTTATAAAATTGTAATTAAATAGTATTAGAAACTCATGTCACTGTTAATGTATATTTTAGAACTGGTATAAACTATAAACTGTTTACTCGCCGACTTTCTACAAGCTTAAGATACAGCAAATAACTTAAATGGCAATGAAAAAGAAGTAAGGAAGAATTGTAGGACTAATAAAGACAAGCTTGTGCGAGAATCACAGTTTAAGGATGAAGGAAAACATTGTAAGCCTTGCACAATATTAGAACGTAATTTCCAATGTAAGATGCGAAGTGGTTTTTACATTTCCCTGTGTTGGACGCATTTTTTATGTTCAATTAAGGTTCACCCTTGAATTCATTGCAGGGGAGAGATGTCACACCTAATTATCTTTATGATGGTAATGGCTAATCGTATTTGCTATACACAATTTGGATAAAATGTTTATAATAACAGTTTTTTTTCTGGCTAACTAGACGAAGATAATAATTTAGGAATAATAATGCAAAATTTATTTATTACAGTTTTTGTATGTTGCTGCATAGAAAAACTTACTGCTGTATTAATTCAAGGTTAAAAACTACGTTATTTTAATTACACATTTACACTTATAGCGAAAATGAAATATCAAATATAATGGATTCCCCTTCCAGAGGCACCGGTATCCCTGTAGTAAGGATAAAAATGATGGTTGACATTATTTATAGGTGTCGACATGAACTTTGTCGAATTAACCTACTGAACTCCCATACCCACCCCAATGTAAAAAGATGCCTAATTGATTGCATCGGAGCGAGCTCATCTGACTGATTGTATAGAGCTCCAAATTGCGTATTTAACGTATGGGAGAGAAGACCCCTCGCGAACCGCTGCCAATTTAGATTGGCGCCCTTTGCAACCGGCAGATCCAGGGTATAGCTTGTTTATATTGCGTTTCTATTATTTAAATTTAGATAGAAATTACTTTTATCGCTTTTAAAATGCTTTTGAGATAGGATTATGCAATATTTCAATTATGTTTTAATGCATTTTGGGGTTCAAAAAAGTGGATTTTTTAAATGATTTAATGCAGTCTAATTGTTTCAATGTATACTAGAGGTAATATTATAAAGAGGATGGATTTATTTTTTGCTTGTAATGAATAGGCTCAAAATCTACTAAACCGTTATAAAAAATCTTTTACCTGGAAAGGTACATTATCAGGGAGTAACGTATAGGCTACTTTTTTATGTATAGCAGAAACAGGCAAACGGGCAGATGGGTCACCTGATGGTAAGTGATCTCCACCACCATAGACACTCAAGACCCAAAAATAATGGGTTCGTCCTCAACCTAAAAGGGAGGAATAGAAAGGGAGGGAGAATTGATTGGGAAAGGGAGGGGGAGAAATGGGCCACCGGAAATCTCACTCACCGAACGAAACGCGGCAGCAAGTCGCCACTTTACGTCGGTTTTCTGTGAGACAGTGGTCTCCAACCGGTCGAGCCGACCCATTCGTGCTGTAGACGTTACTGTCTACAGCGTGTCTCTACCACTCAAGAATGCGGAAAAATGTACGGTTTCCGTAGAACAAGTCGAGCAACAGCTATACTAAATACTATGATTAAAATATATGACTAAGGAAAATTACAATTTTTATGTAAGTTGGTGACTGGTGAGTCAAACCTCAACATGTTTGATAGATGATAGATAAACTCCAAAGAATTGAAAGGTAAACAAACAGAAGAGTATCGTGAAGGTAAATGTGATGTAGATTAGAGCGATTTTATGTGGAACAGTGTTGCAAAACTGACGATCCGTTAAGGGCCATTCCCCGCATTATCAACGTGCAAATATCCCGCCCTGAGCAGATTAGATAAACTACAGAAAATCAAGCGACGTGGGAAGCCCAACCTAAAACGATGCCAGCAGCGTTTAATTACTTGCGTTTGTGCAAATTACACCATTAATCATCAAGAAAAATAATCAGCGGCATCGTAATTCATAAATAACGTTTTTTACTCCGCCGAGGTCGTTCAATGTGACTCTTATTGTTATTCAAACTGTAGATTCCACAATTAGTTGATACATCGTATTTATGGTACTCTCAAAGTTATGCGCATAATTTGGCGAAAACTGTCCGATTTGCAGGAAGCGCGAGCGTTTCCCGGATAGTTCGATATCTATTCTATGCAGATCTAAATTTAGTAATCGCTTGTTTAATAATATATGCCGCAGCGAGCACTCGCCGTAATCTATTTACATTCGGACTGGACTGTTCGTCAAATATTAGCGGAGTTTGGACAAATCGCAATAGAATCCGTTAAAACTAGTTTTATTTCAATGACTTTTCCTGTATTGTCCTATTACTCATATCACGGACGAAGGGAAACCACGCTGACCTTTTAATGACAAGAGATTCGCAGAGGAAAATATGTCAACGCCAATCAATCGCTCAGAATACCGATTCTGGAAAAAACAGACTTTGTAGTTTTCAAATTATTATATCGTTTTGTGACGCTCTTTATTTATTTGGGATAAACTCTTTATCTGGCATTGTATCTACATTTTCTACCCACTACGAAGAACTTCATGACTTGACTTAGGCTGAGATCTATAGAGCGAACTTCAACTAAGTCTGAGTTAAAGAAAGGAACTCAGTGAGGATTTGGAAATTTTAAATCAATTGATGACTTTGTCCGAGTCATTTTTTACAAGAATATATTTGCTTAGTCTGTCAGTCTGTTTTTCTTGTAAAAAATGGCTCGGACAAAGTTCGATTTAAAAATTCTAAATCCTCACCGAGTTCGTTCTTTGACTCAGACTTAGTCGAAGTTCGCTCTATAGATCTCAGGCTTAATGTCCTATGACCCCCTGAGGGGAGCTATAGGCTGATGAAATTATAATATATGAAGCTATGCCAATTTCAATGTTAAGCAAGTACCAGCAAAACAACTGCGGTGCCTTTATACCAAGGTTTAACCAGTAAATCATCTTTAGAATGGTCATTAAACATTATAAACATAAAACTGGACATTGAAGTATCTTTCATGCAAAAACGTGACATTGAATTTGTCTTTTATTGTATAGAATAATATTTATTCAAAATAACCAGGATTATATCACATGTTGCATAAGTTTCGACGATTTTTTGCAATAAAGGTTTGTCTTATCATACAAATATGAATAACTGAATATTTCCGTCAATGGGTCACGGATATCGTCAGTCAACGGCACACTAACAGATGGCTCATTGTGTTAAGAAATAGAGATAAGCCATGCTTCATGTGAATAATACTTTGGGACTTAAGAAACTGCCACAGCCACAGTACAAAACTAAAAAAGTTCCTGTCCGTAAACACATTTCATGAGACATAAATAATATGTGTAGTTGGTTTATATTCTAACACTCGTCAGTCGTAAATTTATTTTGAGAAAATATTACTGGTTATGAAGCATGATACATTAATTTATATTAGATAACTGGAATGATTCAGCGTACAGCTGAACGCAAATACCGACATTGTCTTCACCATTATAAAATTAATAACAACAATGACGCAGTGTAACGAATAAATCAAATTACAACGCCAACTACGTGGTGAACAATGAAACAAAGTATAACGTTTAAGTAACAATTAATACAAGACAATGTGATGGGAAGAAGCGGTGCAAAACTGAGAAGTTCACGGATCCTCATCAATCAGCGATCACGAGCCCCGACTTTACTCGTTACACATAATTAATCACTGAATATAATTAAAATTCCCGATGACAAGGCGCGATCACCGCCGCATTCAGCTGGGAGGGGAGCTCGCGAAAAAATATCGGCCAGCTAAAAACTGTTGTGACAGTAACTTGTAACCCGTTACGATGTCATTGGGACTTCTTACAACATTTTTCAACACTCTAATTAGTCGAGCCATGACTTGTAAGTTGTACTACATAAACATAATAACATTATACCTATTTAACATCAATATGCAACTATATCTTAGCCATAAACCGGTTCGCTAGGCGCATAAAGCACAAAGCAATGCATATATGGAAGTTATTACATTTTTCAACTGCATTTTATCCTGTATGGGCGATTGACCTTTAAAAGTGGCTCCAATTAAATTGGTTAAATTATTCTATTGGACTTGCAACTTTTCGAGTGATACCATCGTGACAAGGTTACGGTAATGAGCCAAAAATAATGGTAGATTTGAGGCGCCTCCCTGGCGTCTGCTGTGGTGTAATTACCTAGTGACTCAGCAATGCTTTGTTCGCCCTGCATAGGATCCGCGAACAAACTTGTTTTAATTAATTTCGTGTCTCGAACAAGCCTTCAGCTGATTGTTATCTACTTAGTTGCTGTTAGCGCTCCGGACGCCCCGATAATGAAGCAACAAATCGTTCTAAAGTTATGATTTGATAGTGTAGTGATATAGCTCTCTTGGCCTGTGTGTTCCTTTTCATTATTAATATTAGGTATAATGAGAAACTTAGCTAATATTCAATCAGAACTGGGCGTGGTGGACCAAAGCACAATCTTTATTTATAGTAAAATTCCCTTTCATAATGAAATCCTGGTCTCATCGAAAGCATAACCCTATTTTTGCCTACTTTAGCTAAAAGAGAACTAAAATATGTTTATCGAATACAATGTCGCTGGTAACAGAAAAAACATTATTTTTATCTCTGGCAAGCTTTGAAACAAATAGGAAGTCTTAACTGGAAACAATCAATAAAAAATATATACCAATCTTAGATGGCGTCCTAGACCATAACAAAATTAATGTAATTAAGAAAGAACATCAAACTTGAAACATCTGATCGGATCGGCCATGTTTTCACTATCGAACGTTAGAACATTTTAACGCTATTGAACGATTATGAATACAATTTTTATGAAACGTACTATTGCGGTCTTATTGCGCTCTACTAAGTTATGAATAATGGCGCGTCCACACCGGGCTGAACGAAGGCGAACGAATCATGCCTGTTTCATTCCCACAACAGCGAAAGTTTGTTTGTGTGAACGCAACAGGGATAGATTCGTTCGCCTTCGTTCGGCCGGTGTGTACAAGCCATAAGGGAGTAAGTTTCGTTGTTCGTACATATTTGGAAATCTATCTTTTCTACGAAACGCAATAATAAGCCGCGTCTTTATTTCACTTCTTTTTAAAACAGTATTAGGTACTACCTATGTAAGCGTGGTGTGCTTCTACCGCTTATTGAAAATAAAAATACTTTTATTCATCTAAATCTAATATAATCGTCGGGGCTAAAGTATAGGATATATTCTGTATAATGAATTATATTCTATTTCATTCTGATTTAGTACAGATACGGTGCGCCGAGCTTTCTCTGTCATTATTTTATATCTTGTAGCCTCGTAGGTCGATGTTGTTTGGCGCGCCGGTCGTCATGGCAACCCGTGAAATATGGGCTTCGTCTTTTCCACGTTTATTGCCGTTATTAGGTAGGGATAACTATTAATTCCAACTGTAATAATAGCTACTTGTGAAATACGAATGCCAGTTTGTTCTGTCTGCCATGTTATTGTAATAGTCACTTGGCTACAAATATGGTTTCATGTAGATTCAATATTGTAGTATAGACACATAAGCTCATACCTCACCCCGAAGGGGTAGGCGGAGGCGGACTAGAACACCCACATTTCGCTGAGCTTAGTTCCGTCCCAGATGTGATAGGGGGCGAGCTTATCGCTATATCGGGCACAAATTCCAGACTCCGAGCTGATATTGAAAAAATCCAATATCACTTGCCCGACCCGGGGAACGAACCAGCGACCTCAGGACGGTAGTCATACCGAATAGAAACTACGCCACTTCGGCAGTCAAATTAAATTATTATTGAGAAACACTGTCACTTCATCATAAACACTATAAGTAGGTAAGTATGTACATACCAAGACCTGCATAAAGGAGCCGAACTTGCGCCCAGATGGTCAAACACTACTCAACTTTAACGGCTTCTTAGATTGATTTTCGCCATACAACTTTGACTGATAAGGCGGCCTTAAACAACTTAAGGCGACCTTAAGTGTACACGTCATTTGAGCTTGAATGATTTTTTGTATAGTATTGCCTTTTTAGTTTTAAATGATAGTTTAAAGTTGAAGTCATCAGGTATATGTAAATATTGTCAAATGGAAGCCAAATTCGAGACCACACACGCGTCTTTGTGATTTATTTGGTCCCATATGTGATAAGTGGCGAAACTGCCTCTTGAACGTATGACATATGTGAAAGTTGACATTTTAATGGTTAACAGAATCTCCATCCGCCTGCCGTAACTTTTAAAATTACTTTAAATTGTCTATACAATTTTTTGCAGACGTCACTTAACCACTGACGCCTGCTTGGTCTAGTGGCAGCATGTATGAGCTGTGAACCGTGAGATCGTGGGTTCGATTCCCAGGTCGGACAAAGCAAATTTTCTAATTTAATTTGCCCGGGACTGGATCCCTCAGAGGGGGTTGACGTCAGGCAGGCAGCCGGTCGTAAAAACTTAGCCAAATCCTTTCTGCAACATGCTTGAAAAAGTGTGTTGCGCTGATCCCACATTAAAGTGGGATAAGGGCAGGTAGAAAGAAAGTTACTTAACAACCAATGAAAGGTATTAATTGAATACATTTATAATTAGGAGTAGAAATGAAGAACATTGAAGTTTCTAAAAGATCCATCGACGTACAATGACTGAATCAAAACATGAGGTCAAAGAACGGTAATTATCATATATTCTTATTATACCTTGATTAAGTCTTAAAACCACGAAGTTAATTAAGCAAACATGTGAGTTCCAAAATCAAGATAAATTATATTATCTTCGTATTAAAATAACATAAAAAGAAGGCCCTCAAAACAATAATTAGTACCAATTACAACACAAAATTCCCTCCACAATCAAATAGGATGACTGGCACTACTTGAGTGGCCGCACGCAGAGAGAAATTAAGGAAGTGTTCTCTCTCTTTCTAGATCTATGAAAACGGTATGTCTATCCTTCTCTCTCGGATACAAGTTTTCAATGATTGACATCAGAAACTGTCAATGTGATGGAATGGGTCATTTCGAATTTGATAGATTAAGTAATTTAATATAGATCCATAGAAACTATGTATGTTGTTGTATCTATACGACCCTTTAAATCTTGGTATTTTATTATGATCTAATCATTTTTATGGCCAGTAAAATGTCGAGCTAATGTAAAAGTCCTTAATTCAATATAACAGATAAGCCATTTCGGTAAAGAATATGGATTTAAAATACATTAATCAGTTTTTTATGTATCTTACACGATTTAAAATGTCACGACCATTAATTTTGATGTTTGAGTTCCTCTATAATCTATATTTTTAGACATTCTTATTGATTTTAAAAAGTTTGAAAGCCGTCCAGACCTCACAAGAACGTGACGAATATAGAGGTATACGACACGGATTTAGATAATCACTTTAAAAACTTAACAGACCGACTTCAAATTTGATCGTGACCAAATTTATATGGCCGACCCTTGAAATAAGCTCTATCGAATACAAAAAGATTTTTGATAATCGGTCCACATTTGGCGGAGATCGCGTAACATAGATAAAAGAGACGAATTGAAGACCTTCTCCTTTTTGGAAGTCGGTCGAAAAAGAAGAAAGGGAGTTAGGAAGGGAGATAGAGAAATTTAGGTGTAAAACAACAAGCACTAGAAATATTCCCCTAATATCGGTTTTCTGTGCGAATGTTATTGCTATAAAGCTAACCCAGCAGTAGGCTGAACTTTCCACAGCGTAACCTCAGACTAACTATATAAAATGTTGAATGATCATGTATGAGAGAGAGGATAATTTTATTGCTTTAAAAAAACACAAAGAATTAGCAACCGGGGAAATATAACAAGGATTATAATTATTATTAATTATATTGATCCATGTCTGGAACTACAAAAATATATTAAGTACCAAATGTATCTAGATATTGGGAGTAATTACCACAACAGTATTATGAAGTTATAGACTTAATTAAATTGTATAATAGAATACATATTACCAATTATTTATGTATAATTCTTCTTCTACTTTTTATATTAAATGGCTTCCACGCATTTGCGGTGAATTTTCTATAATTACCAACAATCATTATCCAGTTTGTTGTAACAACTTCATTCAACTGTAAGCTTAATAAGTTAAACCAATGTTTCTGGCATCTTCAGTAGGCATCAATGGTTGAAGCGTTAATGACCAAAGCACGACTTCTGTACGTCATTCATGAAAACTTTTTAAACTGCATTCTGAGACCACCCTCTAAAGCTAAAGTACACAAAACACACATACACACACAATATAAAGGTACGGTTCCAACTATCATATCAGGATAAATATTAGTATTTGGTTTAAGCGTGGGTGTTGGGTATAATACAGTACACGGAAACCATTGAAAAGGATTCATAATGAAATCACAGTAGAAAAAAGAAAGATTGCACGGTCCTGACCAAAGACATATTTGTAGTCCTGACTGACTACTACCGCATCATCAAATTTCATTTTTACCTATCCTTTCTTTAATATCATCATTAGATATACAAAAATTACGGAACTTTAAATTTGTTTATTTTATTATATACAAAATTAAAATCATCAATAAACAACTGATTTTCGTGGATAAAGATGTGTATGTTGCCAGGGTTACTAAATTTTTCATGGACTGATTTAAACAAACACGTCCTTTCATAATAGGAGCTTCTCTTATTCTTCAAACATCATTACTATCCGTTACCAGAGATCCCTCTTACCTACAGAACAAATAAACTGCGGTTGACTGTTTATTTTTGTAAAGCAGCCGAATCACTTGTTCCTAGAATGTGGGCAACATCGGTAATCATTCGGTAAACATGGTTACAAAAATGTCTAATAACGGAGGTTATGGACATAAGGTGTACGATAATCTATAGGTTAGTGTTCTGGTTGAGCAGGAATATTAAGTGTATGGTCCTACCATCTTACTTATTATGAATGTGAAATTTAAAATGTCGGTGAATTTCCAGATTTGGTTGTTGACGAAGAACGCCACACAAATGAAATATCAACGGATCTAGATAAAATTGGGAGCCCAGGTGAACCATGACATGAATTAAAACATAGTTACTTTAATCCGTTTCACGTAGAAGGAGCCGCAAGCAAAAGCTAGAGATATAATCTTTACAATTAGGTTTGTATATACCTTCGTGCTTAATTTTGTATGCAATTTGAATCCGTTACCACGAGAGTTTGCGACCGAGTTCAGCGCGTGTAAAAGTTCATTGATCTTAATAATTATAATACTCGTATCTGAATTTGTGGATATAAAAATAATAAAAATTGTCATTACGAAATTATTTCAATGAGTTTGACTTGTGAATGTACTTGTGAAAAACAAACTAAGGTAAGTATTGAAAAAAAAGACTAGAAATTATGAGAATCTCTTTGTATTAATAATGTAAACATAATCACAGGATACTTCCAGTAGAAATCAATCACTTATCGATATAAATTCTACACAAGGCAAGATACAAAACGAGCATGTGCAGTTTATCAAAGTACTCCACAAAGACTATCCAATTACATATATTCTAATTTTCGGAACGGGCAATACTAAAATTAATTTTGCATTCTATAATATCGTATTGAGAATATGCAGAACTATGTGAGAGGTTCGTTTCCGCCAGTATAAGTAGGTAGCTATAATAACCTGTAATCGAAACCGGTTTACTCAATGTGGACTTACGAACCGGGGAGAGGGCCTGCGCGATATCAAGGCAGGTGTTCCACTGTTAGTCCACAGCCTCAATGAGAATTCCAATTCGAGCCTTAAATAGTTCCCTCAGATTTATTCCTTGAATTTAAATAGCACAGCTGACGCTAGAATGTCTCGCTACTCTATATTCGATAATGTTTGTCAAAGGAGTGAAAGTTACAACTTTTATAAACTTTACCAATCATTCAGACATCAAGTACGAGAATTTGAAGATGGGGTGGCGTGTAACGTTTCTTTAATAATTTAGCAGACGCGGTCCCTAGTCCGTCGGATCTGAATAATGGATGCAATAATAATATGGGGCTAGCATACGTTTATGTAATATATTTAGTACCACCAGCCAGTAGACTGTTCCATGTATTATTGTATTAGTAAACTGTTCCACTGCTAGGCAGGGGACTCTACTTACTTATGTCCCTTAGTCTTAGGTTAGAAATTATTAAGGTTCCTGTATTCATTTTTCTTTATCATCTTTTCAATGAGGGCTCGTTGTTAAGGCAAATTTTAAAGTAGCATTTAATGGAACATGTTCTTCTTTAATTTTGATATCAATTCCTTTTCTGTAACATTCAGAATATGGGAGCGACAGTTTTCGATATTGATACCGGTAATCTTCTTATCTTAACAATTGAGACTCATTTGTGGCGTTAAAATTTCCCTCCGAATAAAATGCTTTTATAGCTGACATGGGAACTCACACCTGTCGCTCCCCGAGTTTTAGAATAGCGTCTGGCTACAGAATTAAATCGGTTTGTTAACATTAGAAACATGTTGAGCCACAAAAATATAGATGTGTTTTCCAGAGAGATATTTGAACGGCGGATTTTATGTCTTATTTATCTCATTATTGTTAAGATAATAGAACTTTCGAATATTCCGTGCCACTAACCTGTTATACACAGGCTTTATTTGCATAAAAGCGAGTTGTTTAGTTGCTCTTTAAACGTAAGGAACTAATGTGTAGGTAGACTCGAGCGGAACTGGTTATCTTGTTTTACTAATTTAAATTAATGTAATTTACTTACAAAAATTCTAATGTTCACGTAAAACATTCGATGCGTTCAAGGAAACAGAAGGTAACAGAAGTCACTAGCCGTTGTTTAATATCTAAATTTAGCCAAGTACGAGTATGTTTCATTTTAATTAAGTCTCAAAAATGATTTTGATATGAACGTTTGTTATAATAGAAGTTGGTTGTTTGGACGAGGGTGCAGCAGAATGCGTTTAATTCGTTAATAAATCAGGCTGCGGGGAGGTAGGGGTTCATTAGACTGATCGCCCGCGGCCTTCCGGGGAGTCCGGCCCGCCACCATCCTTGTGATGCATTTAATTTGGCGAGGGCAATGGATGATGGATACGACGCACGCCTAATTTGATTTGCCTGTCAATGCATTTGTCATGTCCGTTGGATTAGGTTGGATTGGATGGCCAAGCTGTCACATTGGATAAAAGCTCTTCACTGTTGTAACTGTGTGTGTTAAATAGAATCAATGCGATTGAAATTGTATATAGAATTGGTTTCCAAAGAAATTGATAAAAGCTTTCATCCCATTAGAATTTATCACAGTTCTATTAATCGTTTAGGCTTTTATAATCACGATAAAGATTAAGAATTATAAAAATGTATTAAATGTAAGTGACAATCTTAGTTAATATAAGTAATTAATAGGCTCTCTTAAGTTGAGCTTATCGCCGGCATAAATTAAGGTGGATTCGCCGGCGCCGCGCGCCGTGCCGCGTCCACGCACGTAGTGAAACTTTTAATTGCATCGAGCTCTATCACTGTCGTCGACGGAGGGTGAGGAGGGGAGCGGAGCTAACGACACTCGCGCAGATTTGTGCATAGTTTATTTAACAAAAATTATACATTTGGTAATTCATTTTATATTTTCTTTAATAGAAAAATCAGTAAGCTTTTAATGCTTCCAATGATTGATTTATATAACATCTAAAATATATACATAAACTCACGCCTGTTTTCCGTTGGGGTAGGCAGAGACTAAGGAGCGCCAATTGCCTCGGTTCAAACACACCTTTTTCGCTTCTTCCACAGTCATCAGTGTTTTCATACACGCTCGTCGATTACAAGAACTCCTTATTTGGCCTTTTTTTTAAAAGATCGCCAATTTGGTCCATAAAGGTACGTCTAGGATGTCCTTAGCCGATGTTACCATTCACTTTCGCTACATAAATTTCTTTCGTCACTCTACTATCATCCATCCTTTCAACGTGGCCAAACCACCAAGCATTCCTTTCTCAATCCTCGTCACTACATCTTCCTTCAATCCACATTTCTCTCTTATGCTGTAATTCCTCACTCTATCATTCAACTTCAGCCCACACATACTTTTTAACGATCTCATCTCCACCTCACACTCAAAATTCACTACCATACATTAGTGTTGGCACCAGAATCTAAAGTAATTACCAAATAATGAAAATAAAATTGTATTTAATTACCTATTTTCGTTGTTGTATGAAACGACATTCTATTTATTTTGTTATAAAATTTTCAGAATTATTTAACTATCATTGTGTACAATCACGCCGTTGCAAAAAAAAATAATAATTTATCAACGAAAATATATTTGGATCTCATAAACGGAGCGCGAAATGAATAATGGAATTAATTAGAATTTTTAAATTAAAATTGTCACCGTGTATCCGGTGGGTGGCGACCATAAACTTAATACAATGGAAGCCAGTACCGGACGAGAGGACTCATTAATTTAGATGATTGTACAATTATCTAAATATAAGCGGGGCGAGACGCCCACGCGGGGCACGAGGGGAAGGGGACACGCCAACCCGAAAAGGAGGGAGGGGTGCGGGCACTCGTTTTTAATTAAACCAACGATGAAATGAAGTGGTCCGTATAATATTGCTTAGACATGTTTTAAATTAATTTCAACCCGTCTTATTACGAATGATTTGATGAAATAATTTGCTAACGGTACAAACAACTTCGCATACGACTCTTTCGACTCACATACCTAGATTACTTAAGTCACTGTGACTCATGAGTCATGACTCGCGAGTCTGAGTAATGAAACGATTGTTTGTAAGGTATAAATTGGCCTAAACGCTGTTTTTGTCAGGGTCCCGCCATGTGCCCGGCTGGCCCCGGCTCGTCCGCAAGGGTTGGACTCGCTTCTAAAAGCTTTAATTAAAATTAGGTTTATTTTAAAGAAAATTGATGTTCAAAGTAAATAAATCCTTGTTGGTTTCATTATCTCTTCGTAATTGAGTTTCACCTGATGGTAAAATAATTACTGCTGTGCTCACGAGCTGTTTATTAATTAATTATTTTCAAAATATTGCTGACGGGTTTATGGCACGATGTCTTCGGGCCTTAATTGATGTGCTCAAACATTGTCTGCGAGTGGCTGCAAGTTTGGATTCTGTCCAATATTGTTAAAATTCACACTTTTAAGAGCATCGCATTCTTCCGAAATCAGGTCTGCTCTATTTTCGTATTCTATATCTAAATGTTTTTGTTTATTGTCCTCAAACATGTTTCAAACAAAATTAACGGAACGAACATCATTCTTTCATGCAACTACCTTCTATTCTTCTCGTATCGGCAAAATTTCGCACTCTTAACATTCAGCATTCAAAAATACCTTCAAGGTATGTATTGTTGGATGCATAATAACTTGGAAGCTTTCTACAGTGCTTTATAATATTTTACTGCGCATTGTTAAGTTTGTAAACAGAGTTCAGGAAACGGCGCACGTGGTCTTCCGTCAAAACTTATTTCGAATGAGTTCCACTGAAATCCTGCAGACTGAGCTCAGTTGTGACTCAACACCAATTATAGTAATGTTTCCTTGTGTCACAGGACATTAGATGATGCAGTATGTTTACTAACATACTGCATTGCAGCTCGTTGCTACAAACGCTCAATATTCCGACACCAACCACCAAATTCTTCCAAATAGTTACCTAAAGGCTTTGTCCTTTGGGGCCTGTGAGCCGCGCGTCCAGGCTTGATGCCTCGAAGGGACCGCCGGTCTCCGGACCGGCGCGATGCACCAAACAAAAAAACTTAACAATAACAAAAAAAACACAACCAACGTACGAACAGCAAAAACTGCACGCCGAGTGCAATCTCTTTGACGTCGAGTTCGACGGAATAAAAGGCTGAACACATAAAACTTCCTTGTGGAAACTTTGAAACAAAACTGTATAGGACAACTTCGAAAAAAGTAGTTGCGTTTGCGGGGATCGACGACACTTCCCCGTACGGCGTTTCGATCGCGACTGAGCCACGCGGTCGCGCGCGGGGCGGCGGAGGGGGGCAGGCCGGGCGCAGGGGGCGCTGGCCCCTCACCTCCGCGGTATTATTTGATTAATTCGCCTCCCCCTTGTATACTCGGTGAGTCGTTACGGGGACGGCGACGTTAAGTTTTTAAATTTCAGTGAGAGCCGCAACCTTCACCTACTCCTTAATACTTTAATTGAATTAATTAAGATCGACGGGCGCCTACAAAGATTAGACGTTAATAAGCAAACGCTGAAGGATCCGTCCCGTTCATGGTTAATTAGAAGACGGCTGTGGAGTGCGGGCTGTGGTACGCGCGGTATACGGTGCTACGCAGGCAAAAAATCCCAACTTGAAATAATGAGTATTACCTGCCGAGAAACGTAAGACCCGCTAATTGGAGTGCATTTGCATACTGAAGTAAAATCAAGTCTGAGTGAGTTATTTTGACGACGACGGATGGAAAGCAGCCGGCAACTGATGTATGATCTGAGATCGAGTGTGGTTATAGATATTTTACGAAATGATATATAAACGTACTCGCACTTTACGATAGTAATTTGACGACAGTAAATTGTTGTAGTAAATTGGCCGTAATAATTAATTATAAATATTTACAAAATAATTGAAGAAAAGATTAGCGTCCGTCTAACCGCGGCACAGGCCATAGCAAGGTAGGAATAGGCAAGAGATTTGGAAATTTGAAAGTCCAATTACCTCTTCTCATTCTCAATTCCCTTTCCTTTCCATAAAGTCGGCAACACATTCGTGATTTGGGTTTGTGGAAAAAAACTAAAAAAACTTACTTTGGTTTTTATAGTATACAGTTGGATTGCCAATTTAATCATGAACGCAATATACTCGTAAATAATTTAATTTAAAATGTTAATCTAAAATCTTTTGTCGGCCATTGTTTTCGGCGTATGAGAACAGGAAATCTCTCATCAGATTACAAGAAAGAGGTGGGTCCGTTTGCGGTCTAATTCAATAATCTGGTGATGAGGCATTATCCAGCTAATTGGGTTTGGTTCGATCGATCACGGAGTACGGAGCGTGCGTGGGCGGCCTGCGCGAGCGCACAATATGCGCCAAGATTTTATTACTAAATGCTTTTTAATTGTACTTAAACTGTGTATTGTGCAATGTTTTGCGCATTTTTTATTATAAGCCTTTAAATACCTTTCATATATTAAAAGATATATTTTAATATCGATGCTTTTATGTAATCCTTTGGTCTACTTAAGTATTAACGTAAGTACTTAGGCTGAGATCTATAGAGCGAACTTTGACTAAGTCTAAGTCACAGTAACAAACTCAGTGAGGATTTTGACTTATCCCAAGTCATTTTTTACAAGAAAATCTTAATTTCTGTTTTTCTTGTAAAAAATGTCTCGGACTAAGTCGAAATCCTCGTTGAGTTCGTTTCTTTGACTCAGATTTAGTCGAAGTTCGCTTAATAATTCGCTTAATACTCAATACAAGTCAGATACTTTTAATAAGTATGCACAGCACGTAATGTTCCTTAGTGACCAATATAACAAATGTTGTAAACCTAGAACATTTATCAAAAATCTCCGAGCTGACCGCCCATAAAATATTGGACGCAATATTTAAAATTGATTACATAAACAGATACCCCTGACGTCCGTAGTTTTCGTGGTACCGGGATAATATCTTTATGAGAACGGAGTTAGCTTCGCTTCGAAATTAATCTTTGTTTAAAGTTAATGGGCCTTATTAATCATGAGCATTATGTCTAGATGGATATAATGTGGTAATCGATGACTCAGACTCGAAAGATATCGAGGCTTTTATTACGAAAACAAATGTACCGTTACACAACCTGCTCTATTAGATGCATAGAATTGATAAAACTCGATCGATTGTGAACCCTATGTGTGTGGAATAAGGTTTATAAACAGTGAAATTTTGATCAAACAGGGACAGATTAGTCAGAGGGACAGGTGAACGTGTTACTAATGTTATAGTTCTTAATTAGTGCAGTGAACGCACCTTTCATTCAGGAAGTTTGTAATTTGATAGACTGTTAACGTTCATTATCCTAATTTTATAACAGAAATTGTAACACGTTATTTTGTTATCGTTATTTTTATTAAATTTTATGCACGTGTTTAAATTTTAATGTGTTTGTGATTGTTGAGTCAGAGCTTATTTGAGCTTTTAAATAATTACTAAGTGGCACTGAGTGTGTTTTTTAAAATTTAATTTAAGTTATAAAATAACGTGCCAATTAGTTATTCATGATATAGCCATTATTTTCCACCTGCCCTTATTTCAGCGCAATGTGGACGTGGGGTCAGTGCAACACACCTTTTTGAAACATTATGCTGACAGGATTTGTATTTGACATCAACCCACCTCTGGGGTATTCAGTCCCGAGCAAATCGTGTTAGAAAAACACCCCGCCCGACCTGGAAACCGAACCCAGGACCGCCTAGTTTACTATACAAACGAGTTTACTATACAACGCCTTTTTGATTATGTTATGCCAAAAATACATTGTCAAAATAGTATTTAAAAACGGGTTTAACCTGTGTTCTACGTACCTACCTACGTACTGTTGGACGTGCATTGTAAATTAAGACTCATCAAATCTTTATTACCCAATGCAGACCGCAGTAGTTCAAAAGATCAAATACAAAATCATCGCATAAAACGCAAAAAACATCCCGCGAACAGCTCTTGTGAACACTTTTAAAAGAACATCAAAGATCTTAACACTAAATGCAGGAAATTTATACGTGATTCCAAAATTAGTCGATTGTGCGAACTGAAGCAGTGGTAACAGCAAAACAAGGGTACAATTAAGGCGGTGGCACAGTGCATCGTTGCATTGCATTTAAGGGCGAGCTTTGGAGTCGCCGTGTCGGTCACAATGCGCCAAATGACGGTCGCCGCGCCGCACCGGTACGCAAATGAAGAATATTGTCGGATCCCGTGAATGCTCCTTAATGACGCACCAGACACCCCGTGTGCTGAAGTTGTCACCCACACGACATTTGCACGCGATTGTCGACTGTTAATTATTGGGTCATTGTCACAAAGTGCCTGTGCAACTCAACACAAAAATATTGGACTTTGTTGACGTAGTCGAATAGGGGTTTTGGTACACTTTTGAATAAACTATTATTAGCTTCATGCTTTATTTTGTCAACATCACGTGAGTCTGTGTCTGGACTCTGGATACTGTGGCTGACTGGCTCAATCATTGCAAGTTACATAATGGGGATTTTCATTTGTCTAACTCTAGCATATTACAAATTGCTAGCATGTGTGGTATGTAATTTTTTGTTTTAATTTTGATGCAATAATCATGCTACATTTTAAACGCTTTACATTAGCTTGCCGGTACGTGGTCTCAACTCCAGAACATTTCTGCCCCATTAGCTACCCCCATCAGTACTACGAGCTATGTGCCCTGCCCACTGCCATTTCAGCTTGTTAATCTGCTGTGTAAATCAGTGACTTTTGTACCGGCAAGCGCAGCGTTAGACGTCCACTTGCTAGGTGGACAGACGACCTGATAAAGGTCGCAGGAAGTCGCTGAACGGAGGACACTTCCAACAGGTCGATATAGAAATCTTTGGGGGAGCCCCATGTCCAGCAGTGGACGTTCTGTGGCTGATCACGATGATAATGATGATAACATTAGCTTGACCTGTATGTATCTATATAATGGAATCTTTTAACGCGATTTCCAACATGTTCCAGATGTCTGATGAACTTGAAAATTGGCACACGTATCAAGAGCCGATGACAATACAATAATTTAATAATTTTGTCGTTTCGTCACGTTTAATGATTTATATCGCTCCAGCCTCTAGAACAAACTCTGTATACTGAAAAGTTGTTTTAATTTATTTAGTGCGGTGTTACAAAAGCGTGTTTTTTTTAACTATTATTTTTAACAATGATATTCCGGTCATAGATCTTTTACTTTGGCGTTTGGGTTTAAGGCACTATTTAGGTAGCTTTTAGGCCGCTTGCATTACTTTTTCTGACCTCTCTGTATGTCCATTTGTTTTTGCCTGTTTAAACAACACACTAGACTAAACATTTTAGAATCTATAGCAGTGACTGAATACATTAAAATACAAGTCAAAACATACCGATATTTTAATATACGCGTTACTCAACAGCTGGAATGTTTTAAAGCTCGGATATCATTCCAGAGCATAATTCGGTTAAATGTTTATTGCTAGTTTTAAACGTTGCGCGGGACAAATGGCATAACACATGCATTATGAGAACACTAAATGTCAGGATGGTGAAGTTTGCCAGGTCCTAGCTCACTGACGCCCATTTACAAACACTGTTCAAGATTACAGAAATTAGAAACGAACGATAAAGATGGGACTGAGACTCAAAGTCAAGCCATCAGCTAGTATTGATAACTTGAATCAAATTAATATTTTGATTTAATAAAACAAAATTGTGTTCGACACTCGACAAGAATAGAAAATCTTGACGCGTATTGATCGTCTTTCTTATTTTAATGAATTGAAATAAAGCCAAATTGAATGCGGTCAAAGTGATTCTTCGAAAGCGATTCTCCTTTAGACGATGCTACGAGATCTTGTAAACTCGCGACCAAGCGGGACACGTGCCAAATGCCCTGAAAATAGGTACACATAACTTTCATTCAAACAACATTTTTCCTATTTTAATTATTTTATAGCCTCTTAGATTCATTTTAAAAGCTTTATAGCAATAAACATAACACTTCTATTCTGGTACGGGGCACTTTAATTCAAAAAGCACTCTAGTCTGATGTTGTTTTAGTGTGTTTTAAATGGATAAATTCCTCAGATCATGTTTGTGGAGTATTCATGTCTAAGAAATGTCATCACGATATCAACAGGTGTAGTGATTTATTATGCGTAGTTGACCCGGACCTTAGCGAGCAAATTACCTTCACAAAGGAAGCGATGACGGGACCCACGAATCGCTTGACCTTACGAATTACGATACACTGACATGTGGACCCTGAGGGCAAATTACTGACTGCTTCGTTGATTTATCGCTAACTAAATCGTTTTAATGTTATTTATGTAGATATTCGCGATATACGATAATTTTGCAGTAGACAATATGCTAATAATTGTGTGTGATATTTGTTGAAACAGATACTTGTTTTGCCTTGACAAGATCTAGTTATGTTGCTGCTTAGTAAATATGACTCTTTGTTTTGGTGATTTTTGTGTTGTTTATTGTTCTTGCTCTGTAACTTCGAATAGCAATTAATTTATTTATGAACATGTTTCAGTATTTGAGACCGTTTAATCTATGTAAAGTGTGCATTATAATTGAGATCGAAGTTAAAGAGTTCCTTATTAATAGCAAGGAAACAGAGCACAAAATAAATAACGCCGTTTATCCTTTACAGTTTAATTGCAGTAAGTATAAAGAAACAGACGTTCAACGGTCATTAATCGCCAAATCAGCACAAAATAATGAATAAGGTATCAGCAGGAGAAGGAAGACTAGCATGGTGTCATCGAACGAGCGCAGTATTACATTCGATTGTAGGGCCTGGCGGGGCCTAATTGCCAGCATTGTGTCGGCATGCAGATGTGAATGGGCTTTGATTTGGCCCGGAGCGCGGGGCCCGGGGCAAGGGGCCCGGGGTCCGGGGACAAATCGCTCGTTACGGCTGCAGGTAAACTTTCATTGAGCGTCGGAAGGCGACGGACGTGAGAGGCGACCGACAAAATGCCCTCGTTATTCGCCGCCGAATCACTCGCTCATTGTGCTCCGGGAAACGGTAGACGCGGTCGCCGAATAACTAAAAAGACTTTAATGAGCCGTGAGAACGCTCCAAATGACTGATTGTGTAGTCCATGCAGCGACGGTTAATGAACGATTGATACCAAAGTGGCATTGATTAACGAGAATTAACAACTATTGTTCGTAGTGCCGGCGGTATACGTTTCCGAGGAACTGTATGATAAAAGATAATCTTGGTTTCGGGAGTTTCGGCAGTTCATTGTACCACCTGTTGCTTCGTGGAGGGTGAGAGAAAAACTCGAGTGTCGAGCGAGAGGCGATCCTCTTCACCCCTCACCCCGCGGCACGCGGCCCACCCCCTGCACTCCTCTGGCCCGAAGTCGACGCCATGCCAATTAAAATTTGACTCCTGGCGTTTTGTCATGTCGGTGTGTACGGCAGATTTAGCTAGCCGTGTCGAATTTTAATTGAATCAATGTCCTAGAAATATTTTAATTGGCACAAACGAGTGGCCTGTGTGAAACATGAAATACGAACTATATTTTTAATAAAGATCGTATAATCAAAATGGATGTAAAGGTCATTCATGTTTCCTGGAATTAGGCCAATGTATTTTGTATTTTATTTTACAGATATTTTTATTAAAATAGTTAATCAGCGTTGGACGTCCACTTGCTAGGTGGACAGACTACTTGATAAAGGTCGCAGGAAGTCGCTGGATGCAGGCCGCTTTCAAAAGGTCGATCTGGAAATCTTTAGGAGTGACCTAAGTCCAGCAGTGGGCGTCCTGTGGCTGATGATGATGATGAATCAAAATTCTTGACACTATTGTGTTTTCACGTGTATAGTCCAAATCAAAGGCGCGAGCAGGAACATTTCTGACAATCGAATTCGTATCGAGCTTGATGCGCGTCTATGACATTTGTATGGAAACTTAACCAAATGTCATCAGTTCACATCGAGGTCGACACGAATTCGTTTGCAAAATTATTTCTGATTGGGCACAGGTTCCCCCCCACCAGTTATATTATGATTTCCAGCGACAGTCATACGCACTTTTCCAGCACACAACTCTAAAAATAACTGCCAGCATAGTCATAACTCAAACTTAATTAACAAAGTGAGTACTAATTGCGAGAACAACGTTGTATTTCTTTCAAAATGTTATGTTGACTCGTGTACAGGATGTGGAGTACAATTGCATCGATTTATAAGTGCACGCATATTCGAACCACCCCTGTGTTAGTGGGGCGCGCCGTGGCAGGTGGATGAGGTGCCTCGGGCCCAACGGCTTGCGTGTACAGAGCAGAATAGTATGCCAGGTAGCTAATGATTTCTTAGGTTTACGCGAATGTTATTCATTGGAATAAAACTATTTTTACGGATTCTATCACGATTTGGTTTTAATTTTTATGCCCGACGTTTCGAAAGCTTTGCAGCCTTCGTGGTCACGGGTCAGACCGAACCGTTTTATTCCAATACCAGGTAGCTGTCAAATGGGTTTTAAGACAATATTAAATTTTAAAATTTTATGTGCATCTGCTTCGATCAATCTGGCCCATGTCCAGCTTTGGACGTCCTGTAGCTGATGATGATGATATATCATTATAGCTTCGATTTTACACTGTATTTTATCTATTTTTTTTCAAGGAGGTTTGTTTAGACCAATTATTGTTTTAAATAGCAAGGAATAACTACAAACTTTATAGTTAATGTATGGAATAGAGTAATAAAGGCTTTATTAATAAAATATTACAACAAATAATTGAAGTGGTGTTACTGATCACTAAATACTCTGCGAAAGGCCTTCCTGTATTTTTAATACGTATCTACTATTTATACGTTAATGTACAATTTAATTAACGTTTAAAAATAAGTACAAACATTAACTCACGGATGTAAGAAAAAGATGGACGAAGCGCTAGGAACATTAAAAGTGAAGCTTGGTTTTCGGCCCATTCGATCTATCGACACGTAATGGCGGCGACTGAGCGTGTTTTGAGTGTGAATAGGGCACTTTTGTACAGGCGCAGGCGGCAGTTGTTTATGTGCGTGGCTTCTCTGTGGCGTCCGTTTAACTATAGGCGAGATGGTGTCCTTCTTTTTTTTACGTCCGTGCATTATCTATAATTATGCGGACTCTATAAATATCCGTAGACCCGTGTCATTTATAAATTCGATAAGTTTCCATAATTACTCAATATTTAATTATAGGCGTAAGCGTGTTGCTGTTCGATTTATCGATTTAACTTTTTGCAGTTGATTTAGTTAAACTTCTAGGAACGATTAGATTATCGAGTTGAATCCTGGGATGCGATGCATTTTTATACATAACTTATTTAGATATTTATTCCCAAATCATAATCAGCCATAGGACGTCCACTGCTGAACATAGCCCTCCCCCAAGGATGATGCAGGATGCAAGCCGCTTCCAACAGATCGATTTGGAAATCTTTGAGGGAGGCCTACGTTCAGCAGTTATTTCCATAACCCAATTCAAACACTTAAAATCGTCTTAGTTTATTTGAGAAATTATTATGGGAAAATTGTTTGGGATAAGTAGCCGTTAGAGTTGAGTAGTGTTTAAAGTTTTTGGGCCCTAAAAAAATATTTTTTCATGGATTTTCATCGCAGCTAACAGGTTTAATTAAATAACAACACTAAATAAGGCCATAGATTATTTTTTTCTGAAACATAACTAAGGTTGCTATAAATAACTATAAATGTTTCATTTGGGTACGGGACCCAATTACTGCTATGTATAACTACTAGAAAGCTTGTTTAGAAGTAAAATTATTGTGTCACATTACGGCGAGTGTATGACGTTTGACGGCTAAGGAAAATAGCATCTCTATAGTAAGTTGCGGTCAATTAACTTATTGCGCGAATTGTATGTACCGACCAGCCTGTCTAGTCGTATACATAGAAAACTTTGACGGGACCCTAAGAAACTACAGTATCAACACGTTTTGTTAACAGAAGGTACCAACATAAAACAAAAGGTGAAACCACGCAGGTGTGACCATAATTTGACACCATGCTACTCTATACTTTTGATGAAACAAGCATCTTTTTTAACCAAATGGCTTTTTCCGAAACGAAAACAATACACCGTGACAAAGAGATATATTACGATACTAGCTGTTGCTCGCGATTTCGTCCACGTGGAAATTTAATTACAAATCTATCCCATGGGATCCGTTCATTTTCCGGGATACAAAGTAGGCTATCAGTGGCGAAGCGTGAAAATTTCTAAACGGGAAGCCGATAGTTTATCTTTGAATTAATCCCCATTTATTAGCAGATATTTTGGCAAATAACCACCCTTCGCCACTGTAGCCTATGTTCTTTACTAATAATGTATCTTACCTTTCTTTCTACCTGCCCCTATTCCACCTTAATGTGGGCTCGGCGCAACACATTTTTTGCATGTTGTAGAAAGGATTTGACTTAGTTTTTTCGACCTGCCTACCTGACGTCGACTCCTTCTGAGGGATCCAATCCCAGGCAAATTAAATTTAAAAATTCGCTTTACCCGACCTGGAAATCGAACCCAGGATCTCCCGGTCCACAGCCCATATATACTGCCACTAGACCAAGGAGGCGACTGATAATGTATCCTACTTACCATAGGAAAAATAATTTTTAAAATCGGTTCTATAGTTTTTGAGCCTATTCATTACAAGAATCATCGATATATTATTTACCTAGATGCACAGTTGACGCTCGGAAAATGGGACAGCAAAGAAGTGCTTAAGCACTCGTTTTGCCTACAGTCGGACGTCGATAGAATTCTAAATTTCAAAATTCAAATTAAAGAACGCTTGCTCATTTCGTTTAAAAAGCTACTTTATTACACGTGCATAGGTTTACATTTGTGTTGATTTAATTAGAACTTGTGATCTTTTTCTTTGTTTTATTTCTGAGACCACTTTTTATGAGGATATTTGCAAAGAACTGTGCATCTAGGGTATAATATGATGACAAGAATATAAAAAAAACTTTTCTCTTTATAATATTGGTATATACGAGTGTTTTCGACCGACTTCCAAAAAGGAGAAGGTCCTCAATTCGTCTGTATTTTTTTTATATATGTTACGCGATATCTCCGGCAAATGTGGACGGATTTCTATCGGTCTGTTAAGTTTTGAAACTTGTGATTATGTATAATCACAAGTTTAACAACTTAACGGTCCGACTTCAAATCGGATCGTGACTAAGTTTATATGGGACCACCCTTGAAAAAAGCTCTATCGAACACAAAAAGAATTTTGAAAATCGGTCCACATTTGGTGGATATCGCGTAACATACACAAAAAATACAGACGAATTGAGGACACTCTCCTTTTTGGAAGTCGGACGAAAAAGTGCGATTATATTAAAGCTCATATTAACAATTAAAGCTCGGTAGCAAGTTGCAACGCGAAGACATGCGCACGTGATTTCAATGTTTGGTATCAAAGGGCGCGTTCACACTGCGGTCTCGGGCCTCACGCGTTCCACTCCTACAATTACGCGCTTGTGTCATATTTACAGGCCAGGTAATTGCCATTCAATTACGTTGCCAGCCCGCTGTGGCCCGATAGAGAGGTCCGATGGCCGGCAATGGTCCCGTCTCTGTCCAACACGGTCTGCCATCAATCATCGAACACCCCCCGCCAGGCGGCCGTAGGGATGAGACTAACCGTGTCTCGGGCCAACAATACTCGATAAGTGGGCAAACGCCACGCTAAATTGAATCTGAAACGATTCAAATCCGTTCATTGTTTAATAGCATTAATTTATTTGTGATACCGCTTTATATTGTCCGTGTATTTGCGACATATGCAATTCAATCTGTGTTTTACGGCGGGTACACACCGGTCGAACGAAGGCGAAAGAATCTATGCCTGTTTCATTCATACAACAGCGAAGGTTTGTTTGTGTGAACTAAACAGGCGACGATTCGCGAACATTCGTTCGGTTAGTTTATACCCGCCATTATTCAGGCATCAGATTAAAATTAAGTTATGTTAGATTTAACAGCAATTGAAGTTTAATTAATAAACGAGCACACAATTTTTGCCAACATAATGTAAATAGCAATAAATGTGCCAAAGAATATAATATTAAGTTGTTAGTGTTACGACCGTTGGTCACATGTTTTCACCTTAAAAGCAGTAATTTAAATAACTTAAAGTAATAAAATTATTTTACATTAATGAATACATTAAAGATAAAACGTGCAATTTTACATAAAGAACGTTAACGGCGAAAGTGATAAAGTAAATAAATATACTGCAAAATTCGGATATTTTAAAACGTACTGACATTTACGACGCTTTAATTTTCGATATCGATATAATTTAGATAACGTTCTGAAACATCGATACACGAGCAACTCTATGTGTGACAGGTATGCAATCTCGGCTCTACCTTCATCCTATTGCACTTCCACGCTCGGACCATATCTTTTTAATGGAGTGAATATTTCCATAACGTACAATATTGTAAGCTATTTCTTTCTCACCGGTTACTTTTTCCAAGTAGGACTTTAAGTACGGGATATTGTCGACCGTGGGATTTGAAACAACCATTTACTGGGCTTGATAATTCTCCTAAACCTTATTTTAAAAATGGCCGCTACAATTTTATTTGAGATCAAAGAAATAACTATTCCTATGTAGATTATGGAAGTAACTAAACTGCCTCGGTGGCGAAGTGGTATTGCGTGTGGGATACGACATTGTCCTGAGGTTCTCGGGATCCCGGGTCAGGCAAAGTGATATTGGATTTTTCAGTATCAGCCCGGAGTCTGGAATTTGTGCCCGATATGGCGATAGGTCGCCCCCTATCACATCTGAGACGAAACTTATCTCGGCGAAATGTGAGTATTCTAGTTCGCTAGTGCGCCTCTGCCTACCCCTTCGGGGATACAGGCGTGATAACATAAGCATGTTCTGTTATGTTATGTTATGTTACATGGGTAGCATAGATCTCTCTCGCCTCAATCTTTATTTAGATAAGTAGTCGGCAAACTTTTACTAAATTTAAAATGAGATAAATAAATCTCTTACTTACAAGTCTATGCAACTTGAAAAAATAATCACATCTCGGGACTGCACAAATAACAATGATTCCAATGATGTTAAGTGATCAAAAAATGTATTAGAAACAACTCACTATGTAAATGAGGCTTTAATTTAACGCATAATAAATTAGTAGGACCTGCAGATTGTTTTAACTTCAATTATTTCGAAACATAATTGTAATAACTAATGTTATTTATTATGAACAACAAAATATTCACGAAAGAATTTAATATAAAGCTTGTAATGTAATTTAAGTTTCAGTGTCTGAGAGAACGTAATTAAAAATTTGATATAAAAGTAACTTTCATTTTAAGTTTCTAGTTTAACTTTTAACCTTTAATTAGAGCAACACGACTTAATATTTTATACACAGCTACATTGCGGGTATGGTGTTGTTTTTATACAATGATAATAAAATATCTGTGTGTTTGTATGACAATAAATGACTGCCTCGGTGGCGTGGTTGTATTTCGCTACGGCTACCGTCCTGAGGTCTCGGGTTCGGTCCCCGGGTCGGGCAAAGTGATATTGGATTGTTCCATATCAGCATGGAGTTTGGAATTTGTGCCCGATATGGCGACAGGCTCGCCCCCTATCACATCTGGGACGAAACTAAGCTCGGCGAAATGTGGGTGTTCTAGTTCGCTATTGCACCTCTGCCTATCCCTTCTGGGATACAAGCGTAAGCTCATGTTATGTTTGCATGTCAATAGGAATGTAAAAATGTACATAAATGAGAATTTCATGCATACATAACATCTCGTTACGTCCATACATATACACGTGACGGGGTATCCCCGAAAGGGTGGGCAGAGGCAAATTAACAAACTGTAACACTCGCATTTCACCGAGCTTATTTCCGTCCAATGTGATAGGGTTAATTATTTTCATAACTAAAAAATATTTGTTGCTCCCGTTATAAACTCATTATAAGTATTCAGCATAATTCATTCATAGGGGATTTAATTGGAGATTTTCTGGGAAAAATCCGAGACTTGCTTGTTTCAATTACGCTTACTAATGAGTTGACTTCTACTCGCTAATTAGCCACCTTGCTAATTAATAACGGGCTCGCCTTGTAACGTGAAAGTTCGTTTTACACGAATATCTTTTATTATACTGTGTAGTTTTATTATTTCTGGACTGAAAACTCATTCCCCGTAATTATATTATAAATTGTATGCGTATCTTATTCGTAGGGAATAAAGTAATTTGGTACCATCTGGCAAAAGTCTGCACTGTGTAAGATAAAAATGTATATTATATAAGTATTATAAAAAGAATGTTTAAGTATTATAAAAGGAATTTGTGCCCGATATGGCGATAGGCTCGCCCCCTATCACATCTGGGACGAAATTTAGCTCGGCGAAATGCCCTTTCGGGGATACAGGCGTGAGCTTATGTTATGTTATGTGTATTATAAAAAGTTGAAATTATTGTTAAAACTCATTGGATTTTCCCTAATCAAATAATAGGCAAGGATCTCTCGGACATTATTAATATTTGGTGGCCTTTCACCATTTTCTATGAATAAATAAATAATACACATAGCCCAAGTTACCATGCCTTCATGTTTCTTTTCGACAGAAAAGATCAAAGCATTGGCATTGAAAAAGATAAAAAATGTTTTGACAAGATTCCAAATAGTATTTTATGAATACTTTCCACATGTCACAATTTAAACTATATCAAATTTATAAATAATTAAACCACAAAAAGTATACAGGCGCTTTTTTTTATAGCAGAGACTGGCAAACGAGCAGATGGGTCACCTGATGGTAAGGGATCTCTACCGCCCATAGACACTCAGGACAAAAAAGAAACCAAAGTTGCCAACCTAAAAGGAGGGAATGGAAGGGGAAGGAAAAGAGATTGGGCAAGGGAGGAAGAAATGGGCCACCTGAAATCTCACTCACCGAACGAAACGCGACAGCAAGCTGCCACTTTACGCCGGTTTTCTATGATACAGTGGTATCAAACCGGTCGAACCAGCCCATTTGTGTTGCAGACGTTACTGTCTACAGCGTGGCTCTAGCACTCAAAAACAGCTCAGCTATCTTAACTTAACTCAGCTTCTAACATGACGGACGCTCTGGAAATGTTTGGGGTAAGCTGAGGTTCTGTGTTCAGCAGTGGATATCCAGTGGCTGGTGACGATGACGATGCCACTATATTAATTAAATTGATTTAGATAATAAAAGATAAATTAGATAATGAATTAGATAAATCGCTTTAGAGTTATATTATTGAGATAAATGTAAATAAGACTCGATGTTAAAACCGAGCTAATTAATTATACCGAATATCTCCATTCAGATTCTAATTAATGATTTTGAAATGATAACGATCTATTATCGTTTTAGATAAGTCCACTAATTATGTTTTTATATGTGGATTGGACGGAATATTCTTTGACGATAATCATTCAAATAAGTATGGATTTATGTGATATGTATTGTCTTGACATTTTGTTATCTATTATTAGAATTTTATTGCAGTAACCTGATTTTTTCTCCAAGCCAAGGTTTAAGTTTTTTTGTCTGCTCATACTAAGCACGACCTTAACGTTAAGTGGCGAAGATCAACGAAACCGTATTGGGAGTGAACATTTTAAAAGTTTGGGAGTCCAAATTTGTAAATTTTAGGTTTTGTAATTTTGAACTAAACACTGTAAAAATCTTTGGGCATATCGAAAGAATATTTAATTTATAAACCATAAAGATGAAAGATAAATGCATCAAAATAGAATCGCATAGGCAAGAAGATTATATGAAATACACTCGAAAAAACATTACCACACTTGTGGCACAGTTTATTTTATTTGTTAAATGTTACCTGTTTTTTCTCTGTGTGTGTTTACAATAAAGAGTTACTATCTATCTATCTACCCTCCTTACGAGACGGTAGGCTAAAAAATACTTAATTTAAGAGTACGAATTAAATTCGGAGTCCATTTATTCTCGTAGGTTAACAAAATCCCAGTAATATTCAAAATAGGAACCGATAATCAGTTTACACGCATTATTAAAATAAATTACACTTCTAAGGCCCGAAAGGGGTACGTAATCGGATTGTGTGGAATAATGAGATTGTGATAGCGGGCGATGTATCAACGACGATAGGATCTTAAGATAGTGCCGGATAGCAAGTCACGTTGCGCCCGAGCAACAACTACAACTTCATCCGACGATCCACTTTACCACTCCTTATGAAACGGCGTATATTTAGACCTGCGGCCCGAGCACGAAAATTTCTGACAATCGTAAATATATTCGAGCTCGGTGCGCGTCTATGAAATTTAAATAAATAAATACACCCAACAGTCACACACCTAGTCCTAACCCCACACTAGGTATAACCTGTATCGTGGGTGTCAGAGACAAACTGCCGAATGTTCATACACTTAAGGCCACCTTATAAGCGACTTAAGGCCGCCTTATCTGTCAAAATTGTATGGCGAAAATCAATGTAAGAATCTGTTAAAGTTGAGCAGCGTTTGACCATTCGGGCGTAAGAGAAACTTTCGGTCTCACATCACCCAGAATTGAAACAAATATCTGTGGGCCACACAAACATTTGTCTCAATGCGGGAATCGAATCCGCGGCCTCTCGCTTCACATACAGGTTATGCATTCAATACAGGTTATACCTAGTATGGGATCAGCCGCTGCGGCTTGTGCAGGAAAATTTCTGACAACCGTAAATGTATTCGAACTCGATGCGCGTCTATGAAATTTGTATGAAATATTAACCAAACGTCATCAGTGCGCAGCGAGCTCGAATACATTTACATTTACATTAGTTGTTCGGGCTACAGTAGGGTAAATGTACACTAATGTCACGTTAAAAATGACCAAATGGCAAGTTCTCATTGGCGCACTTTTTACCTCGATTTCGGTGGAATTTTAAGTCAATAAATGAAACCAAGCAGCGATAGCCCAGTTGGGAATGGTATGGACTGCCGAGACAAGTGTCGGAGGTTCGAGACCAACCCCAAAATGGAGCATACACCTCTGACTTTTCTATGTTAAGTGTATTTTCACTGTGAAATATCGCTTGCTATAACGGTGAAGGAAAACATCGTGAGGAAACCTGCATACCCGAGAATTTCTTCACAGGAATTTCGAAGGTATGTGAAGTCTGCCAACCCGCATTAGGCCAGCGTCGTAGACTAAGGCCTAACCCCTCTCATTAGTAGAGGAGGCCCGTGCCCAGCAGTGGGACAGTAATATTACAGGGCTAATATTATAATTTATTATAAATGAAACCAAATCGTAGTCGCAATCGAATCGAGTGTCAAAAGTCAGGGGGTTGGACTACATATATGTATTACTCTTAGGTGTATTTATTTATTTATATTAACATTTATTCTATGTACGGTAATCGAACCGCGTACTTGCCCTGGCTAACAAGCTCAATGTGTTATACTATTTGTATCACAAAGCGACATCAAAATGCTTTTAATAAAGATGGACATGCTCATTGAAAACCCATTAAATATCGCATGCTTGTATTTAAAAGTTTTCTTTTTGCTTCGAGTTACACCAATGTCGATACGAAATGAGTGGCGAATAAAATATTTATTTACATTTTAAACGCCGTCTACAGGACTATATTTTAAGGCAGTTCAGCGTTTGCTTCGAGTAATTAAACGCAGCTTTCATTATGGTAATTAAATTCAATTAAAGGAAATTGCGCTTAGAAACTACTTGATGGTAAATTACGATTGGCTTTTATAACGAAATAAATTCTAAGATAATAACTTAACATTTCGTTCCAAATGCACAATTATTCAAAATAATAAGACGATAATCTATTCCCACGTACATGCAAATTGTTCCTTCAGCGCTTTGACATGTTCTTCTTCAAACACCGTAGAGTATTTATACAATAGACAGCGACTAAGCTGAGCGCTCGGTATTGTCAGCATCAGGGGCATGATTCTCTATGACCAAACATACATTTAACGCACTCACGTCATGTTGTCTGGTAAAGGATTCTTTATACCGTTTACTTTAAGTCTATTTTCGACCGATTTCCCAAAAAGGAGGTCCTCAATTCGTCGGTATTTTTTTTTTATGTATGTTACGCGGTATCTCCGCCAAATGTGGACCGATTTTCAAATTTCAAGGGTGGTCCCATATAAATTTGGTCACGATACGTAAATTGGAAGTCGGTCAGTTAAGTTTTTAAACTTGTGATTATCATAAATGCGATGAGGTGTAGTTACGGTGTGTTAAGAGTTAAGACTAAGTGCATTAGAGAATATATTGGAAATTTACTTTGCGTTTCGTATCGTAAGTGAGATATCCGGAGGCCTATTACGCATTGTAGATAAATTGGTAGGGTTGGTATCGACCAACCTTACCATCGGGTAGAGAGATCTTCTTGGGAGAGATTTTCTTGTCAAATGTGTGTTGTGTGTACTTGTGCCTGACCGCCACAACCGCTCCGATGGTTGATATTGATGGTTGTAATATACTCGTATATGCTGACCGTTGCTCACATTTTGCTACCGCGATTCAGGATTCGTTGTTTTTAATGTGCCGTACGCCGTGGGCTATCCAAGTCGCCACACTATCGTGGTGGATTAAACTTAGCTTCGCTTATAATAGAAAAGGCTGATAATAAGTGTTTTTATGTAACTCTGAATAGGGTCTATAAATGAGCACTATTCATAAAGACAGCACTATCATAAGATTAAAAGAAACCCAAACACAGGACCACTAAATTCAATTACCAAATGAAATTAGTGTGTCCAAATGAGAAAGGCTCACAGAACTATTGGTAGAAGGCATCTCGCGTCGACGGCGAGGCGGTGCGGTGCGGTGTAGTCGCGATCGATGCCACCCTCACGTTCCCAATCAGCTTCATCAAAACTCGAGCTCATTACTCAAAATCAATTAGCGTTATTAGTGCGGCGCGTCTTCGTTAGCCCGTGATGGAGGGTAATTTATTGGCATCTCTTAATTAGGGATAAGTCTAATTGGAGGCTTAGTCGTAACGAGGCCCTCGAAATCTGACGTCCCGACGAATAAATTGGTCGGTCGGGGTGCGGCCCGAACGCACGCACTCCACTCGCTCTATTACCACTGATATTTTGACGTGCCAACTGGATTTATGCTCGTGATTCGGTTTAACGACTGCTCTAATGTTTTAATGGCGACTTAAACCTTATGAGTCGCCTTATGAATAACACGTACGGATTAAGAAGTTCACTCGACGTTAGGTGATAAAACTTTTTGCGTTTTCTCAGGACTAATTTAATTTCAATTTAATTATCTGGTTTTTGGTGTCAGCGGTGGAATAAACGTCCTTGCATGTAATCTTGCTCATAATTATATTTACCAGATAACCAAAAAATTTTGATTTCCAGTTTCAACATCGCATCTCATATTTTTAACATAATAATAATATAATAATATTCGCCCTGTAATATTACTGTCCCACTGCTGGGCACGGGCCTCCTTTACTAATGAGAGGGGTTAGGCCTTAGTCTACCACGCTGGCCTAATGCGGGTTGGTAGACTTCACATACCTTCGAAATTCCTGTAAAGAAATTCTCAGGTATGCAGGTATGCTCACGACGTTTTCCTTCACCGTTATAGCAAGCGATATTTTACAAAAGTCAGAGGTGTATACTCCATTTTGGGGTTGGTCTCGAATCTCCGACACTTGTCTCGGCAGTCCGTACCATTCCCAACTGAGCTGTCGCTGCTTCCCATATATTTTTAACAGCGTATGAAAAATCAGCAAGGGGTTGATGTGATTGTAAATGGTTACTACCGCATATCAACATCATGGCTGCGTTACCGGTCTTAAAATAAAGGTAATAAATAAATAACACCCAACAGTCACACACACACTCCAGACCCTACACTAAGATCGGAACTACGAGAGGCTTTCGGTCTCACAACACCCAGACCCGGAACAAATATCAGTGGGCCTCACAAATATTTGTCTCGGTGTGGCAATCGAACCCGCGGCATCTCACTTCACAGCCGGCTACTCGCCCGCTGCGCCACGGAGGCTGACAATAGTGTTATAGTGTTCTATAAGATGCAGTGCAGTGATAACAGTTAAATCGAGCCAGCCCATTAATACACTACACGCATTTTCTCTTATACAAACATACCCCACACACTACTTAATTGACATTATTTTCCCACACCTTGTGCCTATTCAAAAAATGATCATCGAATTTAAGGTCTAGATATAAGGAGTGTGGGCGCTCGGTTAAGCACTGCGGTCGCGGTCGGTGCGGTCGTCGTTCAAAGCGGCCCAATAAAAATAAAGCAGGACGCAAGCAGACAAATAAAAGAGTGCAGACAACGGCATGATCAAGTGCACCGCGCGATGTAACGCGATACTTTGTGGCGTGCTTTATTCGGCCGAAGGACGCGCCTGTCCCGCGCCAGCAAGCTCTTTAATTAGATTTGGTGCGACTGTGACGTTTATCCAATAATTCATTTAATATAATATCTCTTATCTTCACCGGTCATTATCCCACTCTAATTGGTGGGTGAAAAATTGTTCAAGCACTTTACAGAAAGTATTTAGTACTTATGACCGTCTGCCTGCCTGACATCAACCCCTCTAGGGGCTTCAGTCCCTCAGCAGCTCGTATTAAAGAAGTCGCTTTGGCCGACCTGAACGTCGAACTTCTAGAGCATTATTCACAAACCACACGACGGTCTATGTTTTCGTTATTATATAAAAGACAAAAACCTTCGTGTTTAGCATATTAATAATTATGATAAATCGAATAAAATTTATACAAAGATACATGATTAATATTGTTATTAAATTCTTTTTTCTTTCTATCTGCCTATATCCCACCTAAATGTAGGGTCGGCACACAGACGTAAAAAAAAGATGGACGGAGCGCTAGGAATGTGCTTAATTTTTACAGCCGGCTGCTTGCTTCAAGTCCAACGCCTCCAGTCCTAGGCAAATAGTGTTAGAAAAATACTCTACCCGACCTGGGAATCGAACGCAGTATGTTCCGGTCCATAGCACATAGCCGATCACTAAACTAAGACGGCGATCATTCCATTATTTAATTAAAATCTTTAATTTCATAATCACTATATCGAAGGCCAGTGAGTGTCTTTACTTTATGCAAATGGCTTGAAGCACAATTAAGGTTTGTCTTACTGCAAATGTTTAATGTCAAACGTAGTTGTAATCCGGCATCTAATGCGCCTGCGGTGAACCGCCGACCTACTAAAAGTTGAAACGAACCGTTGCATACAAACACTTAGACGTAATTTCTAATTGAACTAACCCTCAGGTCATATTATCTTAAGTACATGTGATTCTGATTTAGTAATTACTTCTATGCTTGCAAACCTTAATTTCCGTAATTGTACCTCTGCTTAATCTCTCGAAGATTCTTTTACAGCAGAGACTGGCAAACGAGGGCAAAACAGGGAGGTTCTGGGTTCGATTCCCAGGTTGGGCAAAGCGATTTTTCTAATTTGATTTGCCCGGGACTGGATCTCCCAAAGGGGGGTTGACGTCAGGCAGGCAGCCAGTCGTTAAAACTGAGCCAAATTCTTTCTACAACATGCTTGAAAAAGTGTGTTGCGCCGACCCCGCATAAAAGTGGGATAAGGGCAGGTAGAAAGAGAGAAAGAGACTGGCAAACGAGCAAGTAGTTCACCAAAATGTAAGTGATCTCCACTTTCCACAGATAGCCATGATACCAAGCGAATCAACCTTAAAGGGGGAAATAGAGATAGGGTAAAAGTAGGGGCAATTGACCCACCGTAAACCACACTCGAACGAAACGCAACAGCGAGCTGCCACTTGACGTTAGTTTTCTGTCAGACGGTGGTATCAAATCGGTCGAGCCGACCCATTCGTGCTATAGACGTTAAGTATAATAACAAGTTTAAAAACTTAACAGACCGACTTCAGATCCGATCGTGACCAAATTTATATGGGACCACCCTTGAAAGAAGCTCTATCGAATACAAAAAGAATTTTGAAGATCGGTCCACATTTGGCGAAGATATCGCGTAACATACATAAAAAAACAGACGAATTGAGGACCTTCTTTTTTGGTATTCGGTCGAAAAGATACACGCGTAGTCTTATGTTAACAAGATGCTGATTTAACTGTGCTTGAAACTAGGTGTCTCAAGATACACGAATGTGGTTTGACGCTCGCTCCAAGACAAACACTTGTTGATTGCACAAATATTTGTCGCAATGCTAGATGGACTCCATGGCTTCATTCTGCTATAACCATAAGTAATATTACGCTGAAATAAAACTATTCTTACGGATTCTATCACGTTGTACGGATTCAATCGTTGTGACAACGAAGATTGCAAAGGCTTCGAAACGTCGGGAATAATAATTAAAACCTAATCGTGATAGAATCCGTAAGAATAGTTTTATTTCAATGTATAATATTCGCGTAAACTTAAGAAATTAATATTACGCTGATAAATATCAAGTCACAAGGTATTTTCTGACAGCCTCCGTGGCGCAGCGGGCGAGTCGCCGGCTGTGAAGCGAGAGGCCGCTGGTTCGATCCCCGCACCGAGACAAATGTTAGTGTGGCACACAGATATTTGTTTCGGGTCTGGGTGTTGTGAGACTGAAAGTATCTCGTAGTTACTGATATCTACGACACAAGACTAGTGTGGGGTCAGGACTGTATGTGTGACTGTTGGGTGTTATTTATTTTAAGCTCACGCCTGTATCCCCGAAGGTTTAGGCAGATGCGAACTAGATAAATGGAACACACATTACGCCGAGCTTATTTTCACCCCAGGCGTTTTAGGGAACGAGCCTTTTGCCATATCGGCATCGATATAATAATATACCTAGATGCACAGTTCCATACAAATATCATTGTAAACAGTGTCCTCGATAGACAAAACAAGTAAACATCACAAATTTAATTAAATTAACACAAATATGACCTTACAGACGCGGCATAAAGTAGCTTTTTAAATTGAATGTTCAAACGTTCTTGTATTCAAAATTTTTGAATTTCTAATCGTTTTTGAATTTGACAAGAATTTGACATTATTAAAAGAAACATTCTAGTCACTTGGACAAAGATTGAATGGAGTCGAATAGTTCTTGTATTTATTTGTGAGAAATGTTGACCACGTGGCGTACAATGTAGATGAGAATGGCGATATCTGTATAATAATTTTACTTACATTAAGAGATAGATAGAGTATAAATGTTTAGAAGATAACAATGCTTATTAGTTATGAATATGAAATAAGCACTGTTTTGCCTTAGCGTGATTCATAAATAAATAAATAATACCCAACAGTCACATACATAGTCCTGGCCCCACACTAAGTCCACATCGTCCTTTGGTCTTTAGATTCTTAATAATTTCTTTTAGACTATCATTTCGTTTTCTTAATATTTTGTTCTGCCTTTTTAAGTTTCGCACTAAATTAGATTTAAATTTAAATTTTTGGTTGCGTTCTTTCAAATTATCTTTCCAAAATAACGTCTTAGGTGTGTTAAATATTGATGAAAATTCTGATGGTATTGGTGATCCTTCATTATTTATTGGTTCAATTGCTGGTTCCTGGAAATGAATATGTTTCCAAAAAATGATGACGCCACAATTACTGTTGTAGTAATTATGCCTAACGACCGGTTCCAATAAATGATCTCAATCCGAGAATCCAAGATAAAAATGAAAAATTAAAAAATGAAAAATCGCGAGAATGAAATTAAAATTATTATTTGACAGCGGAATGTTCAACTTTGTTCATATTGGCAAATTTTTATGATCTGCACACTTTGATTGAAAACATTTATTAGAATTAGCCACAAATTATTAAATAGTCATTTTACATGACAGTATGTACCTAGTATATGCTTGCTATTGATGAATTCTGTATCAAATATTTTTCGGATATTATACTTGTACTGCACCCTGCCTCATTTAAACTTGTAGTTACGACAATCTAAAATAAAGTCAATAAATGTGGCAATATTTATTTATTTATTTATTTATAGGTACACCAACAGCATACATATTGTTAAATTAAATAGTAAACATTAGTTAAGGACAATGTAGCTGATGACAATTTATCACCTTTATTTTTGGTACAGCATTCTTTTTAATTTTCCTAATCCCTCTTTCTGTATAATATCCATCGGAATCGGCAAAATGGTCTGAACAAACCACACTTGAGTAATTGGGTTTAAAATTTTCTTCTCTCCTTTCTTCGGAAATAATTTTACGCCATTTATCTCTTACTATTTCATTTCATGGAAATCTGTAATTAATAAATAAAATAAATTAAAAAAATCATAAATTTAAAATAAATATAATATATTTACAAAAAAAAAGCGACTCCATATATTTCATTGTTCCAAATCAAGATTTCAAAAGGGACAAAATATTTTATTAACTGAATTCGTTAAATGAATTATTTATACACGTTTAATACTTAATTTAACATGATTAAGGTTTTAAGAATCAAGTAAGGGAATTATACTTACTTAAAATATGAAATCCCATGTGTTTTGCGCTTTGTAAGAGTGTTATTTTTGCACTCTTTCACAGAGCATTTAGGCATCTTCACAGGCGAACGGTCGGCGCCCGACTGACAGTACACAAGTGCTTACTTACATTTTAAGCACTCGTTGGCTGTCCCACTTTCTGAGCGTCAACTGTGCATCTAGGTATATTATTATATCGATGCATATCGGACACAAATTCCAGGTTTCGGGCTAATACTGAGAAAAACCCAATATCACGTTACCCGACCCGGGGATCGAACCCAAGACCTCAGAGTTGGTAGTCATACCGCACACACACTTAAACTCCGCCACCGAGGCAGTAAGGTATTTTAATGTTGGATTAAATGTAATAATATTGTGTATTTTGGAGCTGCTTAGCTCGTATTATAAAACGACACTAGTATAAATCTAGGTCTTATTTCAAAACTAGGTTGATGTCTGTTTATCGTCGTATAATACTAAACTTGTAATTAAATGTGTAAAAAGATATATTCATTTTTTCCACCTACGCTTAACCCACTTTAATATGGTATAAGCGCAATACACTTTTTGAATGAGACCTGGCTTCAAATCCTCACAACAATTCGTGATTTAGGTTTTCAGTTCGAAAAATCATGTTTTAGGTCTAGGTTTTAGCCTAGGGTCGGAAATTATGCCAGGCATGGCGATAGAGTCACCCCTATAACTCGGTTGGAAGAAAACAAAATCAGCCAGACGTGGGTACTCTAGTTCTGCCTGCCCATCAAGAGTACATTCGTGAACATATGATGTATATAGTAATTACAAATAAAACAATACATACATGTATAAAACAAATAAAAACTCCAATGTGTCTAACGCGTTTGAGTCTTTTCTTCTGATAACGTTGTTTTAATGTTCCTGGGAACTTTTTTACTTAACATTAACCATATTTCTAAGGACCTAATAATGCAACTGATCTGCAGAGTTCGAAATCTATGTACCTGAGAGCTTAAATCTTGGAAGAGTATTGATTAAAATGCGAAAGTAGTATGTTTGTTACTCTATTCTTGTAAGCTGTGTTCGCCTATAATGGTTGTCATGTTTAGAATAATACTGTTAGAATTAAGTTAATATTGTATAATATAATGTGAAACCGCTGGTGGGCGGAATAACCAAAATAAAATAAACTAAAATCCCATAGAGTATAGTAATTAGGAATACACAAAAGCTTATTTCTAATATTCGATAATATTCGTCCGAAAATATTTTTTGCCTCCTGTTTGATATCTGTTAATTTGTATTATTACTTAAAGGAGGTGAAATATGATTCTAACCTGCATTTTTGGTTTGTAGTGCAACGAAGCTAAAGACCCTCGATAAAACATTACACAAAACATGGTATTTCAATTTTTTTTTGTCTATGGTCCATTGTTATATGAGCAGGAGATAATGAAAAACCTAGTTTTGTGTAGGTATTTTTAGTGTTTTGTTTCGACAAAACATGTGCAGGCGACGTGGCTTAAGCCACACCTAAAAGTAAGTTTCAGACACTTTACGCCTGTTACTTAGCAAATGCTTTCTCGAACATTCCCGTTTACAACTCGTGTGAAACGTGATGTTCACAAAGCAAAGCCTCCATCCGGAGCCAAATACCAAGAAAGGAGTAATAATGAAAAATCTCTTAACACAGAACAATTCGCCAACACAAAACGGCCATAAAGATCACCACTAATCCTTAGGCCGTACAAATAAAAAGAAAACCAACGCGGCCATACATTACCCTTTAGGACGTCGTCTCGGCCGGACTAATGCCTACAATGTGTATTATAGCATTTAATATAATAATAACGTAATGAAACGTCTCGCGAGGGGGGCCGGCGGGGGTGAGGCGCGCCCGGCGCGGGGCGGGGTGGGAGCACGGGAACCGGTCGCCGGAGGTCATCGGCAGCGAGCCTTCCGCGACCAGTGCTGCCAGCTTAACATGACTCTTTGCCCATTTAAGTAGTTTTTAGACGCGACTGAGGTTAACTGGGGCAGGGTACATCCGTGACGTTTATTAGCCGCTTTAAACACGTCTTAGTAGCGTTTAGTGAGCAGGATGTGTTATGTGTATGCGTGCTCAAGAATTTTGTAATACCAATTTACCTAGTTTCATGTTAATGTATCCAGTTCTTGGTAATTTGTTCACTTAATCGTTCCTTAACTACGTATATCTACTTAGTTAAACCATTTATGTTTCAATACGATTCGAGTGTTGAGTGTACGTAAAATTTACAATGTAAATTAGAATACATATATACATAGACTCACGTCTATATCTCCGAGCTCATTTTCGTCCCAAATGAGATAGGGCGCGAGCCTATCGCCATATCAAGCATAAATTCTAGACTCTGGGCTGATATTGAGTAAAAATAAACAATATCACTTTGTCCGAGCCGGTGGTTTATCTCAGTTAACAACAGGCTATTTGCCCACTGCGCCACGAAGGCTGTCAAATCTGTCAATTCCAGACAAAAGTATGACTTAACACTATAGACTTAAGACGTACGTATGTCATAAGAACTTGTTTCATAAGAAATTCACATTTAAGTTAAACATACACATACATAAGCTCACGCCTGTATCCCCGAAGGCGTAGGCAGAGGTGCACTAGCGAACTAGAACACCCACATTTCGCCGAGCTTAGTTCCGTCCCAGCTGTGATATGGGGTGAGCCTATCGCCATATCGGGCACAAATTCCAGACTCCGGGCTGATATGGAATAATCCAATATCACTTTACCTGACCCGGGGATCGAACCCGCGACATCAGGACGGTAGTTATACTGAAATACAACTACGCCACCGAGGCAGATTTATGTTAAAATTAGATACAAAACCACAGAAGAAGCTAAAAGTACTTTAAATTAGTCTCTTGCACTCAATAATATAAACTTATTTTTAAAAGTACAGTAACTCACAGCTTTTATTAAAATAAAGATTTGTGTGCTATTACCCCCAGTACTTACTTTTTGTACGAACAATTCGTCAAAAAACGGGATGACCTTCAGTCTGGCAACACCGGTCCAGCTATGGTAATGGTTCGACGCGTCGCTCGCGCATACGTTAATGCTCCATTAAGATTATACTAATTGAAAGCCAATAAATACAACGGCTATGAATATTAATTTTATTTGAGTTCGCACTGTTACTGAACGCAGCCTGCTGGCGGATCGCGTGAGCTCCGTTACCTTTATCATTCTACTACCATATCATTTGAGTGGTAGAGCCACTATGCAAACAATTATTTCTACAGCACGAATAGGCTGGCTCGACCGGTTTGATACCACTGTCTTACAGAAGACGGTCGTGAAGTGAAATCTTGCTGTTGCGTTTGGTTCGGATAGTGAGATTTCCCCTCATCCCAATCCCTATCCCCTTCTTTAAGATTGGCAACGCACCCACGATGGTATTTGTATCGTGGAAGTCTACCATAGTGACCCACACTCCGCGTGTGGTTCGCGTTCCAGAATCAGCAAGTGAATTTCCGGTTCTCTCGAGGGGCTTGCGGCATGACTTGATGGTTGGTTGAGACGGGTATGGGGGTATCCCTGTATCTGCATCGGTCATCCGACTGTCTTGTCGCAAGCCCCTCGATTTAATTCTTCCCTCTTCGGATTCGGAGTGTGAAGAAGCATAAATAGGCCAGCATGATTCTGACGACCACTGATAAACACAGTGTTTGTCAGTGGTCGCTAGTTTTTTTTGGACTGCGCTTACCATCAGGTGCAGTATAGTCACTTTGCCCTGCCCGGATAAAAAAAAAGTCTATGAGCAGTTGAGATCACTTACCATCTACACTAATTTCACTTCTATGTGGGGTCGGCGCAACACACTTTTTAGTATGTTGCAAAATGGATTCGGCGAGCACAACCGGCTGCCTGCAACCCCATTTCCCTCAGGAGTCGTGGCGAAAAATCGTTTTACCCGACCTAGAATTAGGGCCTCTGGTCCACCGCCTATAAATGCTGCAAAGGCTTATTTCAAAAAGTAATCTATGTAAAGGTTGTTTGGTAGATATCGCTTTAAGCGATAAGACCTATTGTTTACGCTTTAATTAATTGTCTTTTTTGTGAAGTTGTTTTTGTTGGTGTGCAATGAGGAGTTATCTATAATTATAACTAATTTAAAAGCACGTGTTTAGGTGTTCTAGTTCGCTATTGCGCCTCTGCCTATCCCTTCGGAGATACAGGCATGAGCTTATATTATGTGTTAATTTAAAAGCATTGCTTACAACTCTTGAGAAGCACAATCTCTTTTCCCGCGTAGCCATATTTTTATGATAAGGAACAATAGGAGATATTTCACACTCCTTGGAGACTTAGCAACAGGTGAATGAAGGCAGCGGGCGTGCGAGGTCACGGACGTTTGACTTGGTCACATAGAACGCTTGTATTAACTGATATTGATATACAAACAGAAACAATAAACATTTGCATAAATATTTGTTAATAATAAATCAAGATCAGGCGAAATTGAAGGATATAAGTAAGAAGAAACAAAATTAAATAACAATACGAAAACAATCATGATATATTAGACGTAAAAGTCCTCAAGGATGATAAGAAATATCATCATTACTATAAACATATGTGAGTAAAAATAAGAATCAATGACGAGTAATAATGTGGAACAGATACTATTTATAGAAGAGCGCGCGCGGCGTGGCGCGGCGTGTATACCGATTCCCGACCACCTCTATCTTCACAATCCGTCGACTAGCATGACGTCTCGATATTCCTGTCAATCCCGTTCGCCGACGATTACACAGGACAAATCAATTACCGCTCGCATTCCACCGGCGGCCGACCGACGAATTCTCTGTCACGATCCTATCGGACGATGACGAGACCTCTCATCGAATACGCCACGTCGTCAAGCAGCGGAATGCGGACCATTGCGCGCCGATACCGCATCCTAACTCTGGAGACTAGATTCGCACACCGACGGCAATGGAACTCGCGATTCCATCAATCGTCTCCGAATACCTTGCATTCAAACATACGTCTAGATCGAACCGTTGGCGTTGTATCCCTCAAGCTCGCCTCGGCTTTGACCACGCTAAGAATTTCGTGTTCGATACCTGAACCGGAATGTTATCAGTGCGTCGCATCGGCACTCGGCATCAAACATGTCAGCCGGTATCGTACTACATTGTAAACCACTATTTAAATTGAGCAGGAAAATTAATTGAAACACAGCTCTGTAACGTGCATGACACGCAACTACTCGCATGTATCCTGCAATAATCACTAATTGGATATGAATTATTGATCTCATAAGTGGTAACGGTCGCCCTGTGCGGCCGACCGGATGAAAATCGCACAGTTGGCGTGTAGATAAACGTCTTGAACGTTTTTGCTACCGGCAATTAAGCACCTAGCTATGGTTTAAATGAAATTAAAAAACACAAAGCGTGTAGGTACAGTGGTTGCGGGTCAATGTCGGCTCTCGTGCGGTTTTCCTTCGCAGCTGGGACGCGAGGTCGCTAACTGCTAATTATTTTTCGGCTGACGTAGTTGCGACATCAGCCGGTTCAAAGATGACTAACTGACTAAATGCGGTTTAGCGATCACGAAACGTCTAAACCATTACGTGGTAATGGCATGATTGAGTTAATTGCGGCCACGAGTAATGTTTTGTGTAAACAACGCTGCGACACGGAGTGCTGCGAGCGCGGGATCAGTCCACACTCCACCGGCTCCATTATTATGTACGTGAGTGAGATGCGCGAGAGCACGCGCCCACGCGGGGTCGCCAGTGTTCGCCTCGATTTTATGTTAATCGAAGAGTCATGTCCTCGGTCGACACATACTCGTACACGCGACATCACGGTTAGGTAATACGGCACATCCAGTCTCAAATACATTAAATACGCCATTATCCACAACCGAGAACAATTTACCATTTACGACTTTACACTGGACACGTCGTAAATAAACTTTATACACTTTCTATTGCATACTTATTTGTACGACGAGGTTGTGTGCGGGCCAAATAAAATTAAATTGGACATTTGTTTGCAACAGTCACGATTATTTTTTGCATTGATTTCCTTGTATTTATTTTAGGATTAACGCACAGATGTAAAGAAAAAGGACACCATCTCGCCTATAGTCAAACGGATACACAGAGACGCCACGCACACAAACTTGCCTGTAAAAAAGTGCCCTAGGCACACACACGCCATTACGTGTCGATAGATCGAATGGGCCGAAAACTCTGCTTCACTTTCAATGTTCCTGACGCTCCATCCATCTTTTTTTAAGTCCGTGGATTAACGCATAACACATAGCCATGTTTAAAGTCTTACAAATCATACTTGTTTTCAAGTTAGCATTTTTTGTCCTACAACCCTTTGAGTGCGAAAAAGAAAACTTTCCTTATCGAGAATATATATAAGTACTTACCTATTTTGTGATTACACAGATATATAATAGGTCGGTTTGAAAATCTTTTGTGGTGGCCTATATTCAGCAGTGGATATTTTATGGACATGGCTGATCATGATGATATTGTTAGCTATAACTACAATTACATGTTATTAACACCCGAATGGTCAAACGCTACTTAACTTTAACGGCTTCTTACATTGATTTTCGCCATACAATTTTGACAGATAAGGCAGCCTTAACGACATAAGGCGACCTTAACTGTATGGGCATTCGGTGGTTAGATTCTAACAATCTTATAACGGTCATGATTGGCTATAGTACTTTTCGACATTGAGATTTGCCTGATGATATTCCAATATCTTATACGATGTCCAATACATTCGTAGTGCCAACCTGACCGCGAAAATATTTTGTGCAGTTATGAAAAAATGTTTAAATTGAAGTACTTCTTACCATGAGCCATCCACCTGGTGTCAATAGGATTATACTTACAAACATATGCAAAAACTTACCTGAAACAAAAAATGAATGAACTTATAACAAATTGCTGCATTTTAACCAACATAATAGTGAATATGTATTACATTGAAACTAAATTATCAGCAATTAAATTCAATGAGCATTGTCCTCATACGACAATGTAAAATATGTTGCCAACATGATAGAATTACGGTCGCAGCATAATAATAAAAAGAGTTCATATTATATGATTAATGATTAAACGAACTTACCTGTACGTGAAGTTCTATCATAATTATACGAAGGCTTCGTCCGAAGAGATTAGCATAGAACACAATGTAGTATCGTGTAGTCATACGCCGATCTTGCACTTTATTTTAGATTTTTTTTTTTTTTTTTTTTTGTTTTTTATGTAATACCCGTCCCAATATTTCCAATTACCTTCATTTAGTTTAGAGACTTTTCCTTATATAAAATATTTCACAACCTCATAGGGTCCTACAGCAAAGGATAGGGAGGGCGGGATGCTAATCTCTTCGGACGAAGCCTTCGTATAATTATGATAGAACTTCACGTACAGGTAAGTTCGTTTAATCATTAATTATACTTTAGCTTCGTCCTCGAGATTAGCATAGAACACAATGTAGACTTTTAGAGATCAAGTAGTGAAATATTTATATATATTTATTTATATTTTTAATAATTAACATTTTAATCAGATACATTATTCATCACTATTGATCTAGCAAAAGAATGATCATCAACTACATTACATAAGGTTCTATTATAGAATCTAAAGAATGTGTTGGAATTAGCGGTCCAGCCCGCGGTTCGCCTGATCAAATCCAGATTAACACCATGTCGGTGCGCGGCGGAGGTGGCAGCGTGCCGCGTACTATGAGCACTGAATGTAGCCACATTAATTCCACTATCCCTTAATGTGGATTTGATCCAGCGGCTCAAGGTCTGCGACCCCACTGCTTTGTGGGGCTTTTTAATACCAATGAACAAGGAATTAACATCTTTACGTATTGATTTCGTAATGTTTAAATATGTTATGAGCGTTTTTCCCGGGCAAATTTCGGGTTTTTCTTCGAAGAAAGGCAATATTAAATTGGGCTGTGAAATTCCGATACGAGATGTCTTAATTACATCTGTAATTTTAATTGTAACTTTACTGGGATCTATCATGATATTATTTATAGTAATCTTGGAAAAAGTTTGAGCTCGATGTGCAGTAATAAGAGCTATAAGAGTAATTAATTTCTTTGAAATTTGATCAAGGTTCAATTGTTCATTTGGATGGTAAGTACTCAAATGGTTTAGTACAACTGAAGTGTCCCATGTCGTATCGTATTTTGGTAATGGAGGTCGCAATCGAAATATGCCCTTAAAAAACCTCTTTATTCGATCATCTTGCCCTATATGTGACCCCAGTAATAAACTTAGAGCGGATCTACACGCGTTTAGGGTCCCATATTGGGCTCCCTCTTCGTAACATTTAGTTAAGAAGAAGATTACATTAGGAATTGATGCTTCATAGACATCCACATCATATAATTGGCAAAATAACAACCATTTTTTAAAACCGACATCATATTGTTTCAACGTATTACTAGATAATGACGCCATCATTACGCCGATTGCAGAAGGAGGAATTCTTCTCTTTAGCCACGCTGACCGGATAAGATTCCGGCCGCCAGGGTAATTTTGGTGTGAATTTTGCGATTGCTGTAAGAATATGATATAATTGGATTTTTACTCGGTTTAAAAACTATAGGTGCGGTTAAAAGAAGCTTTTTAAAAAGCGGGTACCACGGTTGCGTGGGCCATAAGGGTATTACCACAATACCTTCCGCCCCATCAGAAACGATCTTTCTTAATGTTTTTAATATAATTGAAAAAGGTGGGAATGCGTAAAAATAATATTTAGACCATGATATAGTGAATGCGTTAACTGCAAAAGCATCCGGATCTCTCTGCCAAGACACATATTTTTCGCATTTCTTATTTGTCCTGCTCGCAAATAAGTCGATATCAGGTGGACCATACTTTGATACAATAGCTCGATATGCTGTCTCTGATAGTTGCCACTCTATATCAGGATGTATTCGCCTAGACTCCGCATCTGCCAACGTATTCTGTGCGGATTGTATATAAGCAGCGTATACGTATAATTTACGAACTTCACACCATGTCCATAAATTTTTGGCAATCTCCGTAAGATGTGGAAATTGAATTCCACCTATTCTATTAATGTACGATATCGCAGTTGTATTATCTATACGGAGCAGTATTTGGCAATTAGTTAAATGTTTGGCAAATATTTTTATACCGAAAAAGGCAGCCAATAATTCCAAGCTATTAATATGTTGTAGTCTCTCTTCCTCACTCCACTGTCCACTAGCCGTCTGATTCCCGCATGCGACCCCCCACCCCGTTGTTGAGGCATCTGAGAAAATTTCGAGGTCAAACTGATCCAGTTTTATTTTAGAAACGGAATGATCAACTGCATAGTTCCACCATTGCAAATCAGTTATTATAGAATCTGGAATTTTCATATAATTATCGTAATTATTATTATTCTTTAAATTCAAATATTTTGCGCGTTCAAAGCTTTTTGTATAAAGCCAACCATAATCAACGGCTGGACAAGCCGAGACTAGCAATCCCACGAAACTAGCGAATTCACGTATTTTGCAATGGGTAATATTTAAAAAAATATTAATTTCTTTTTTAATCCGAATTCGTTTCTCCTCCGGAAGTTTGACTTCAAAATTTCGTGAGTCTATAATATTGCCAAGAAACATACAATTCCTTTTGGGAATCAAACAGCTTTTTTCCTGATTTACAATAAACCCAAGGGCAGTGAGTAGCGAAGTGGTCATGAATGTATTATACATACATTCATTATACGATTGACCTATTAATAAGAAATCAAGATACACTGTTGATATTAATCCTACCGATCGAAGCAATCGAACTACCGGTTTCATGATCTTGGTGAAAATGTAAGGTGCAGTATTTAGGCCAAATGGTAAAACGTTAAACTCATAAAGTTCTTGGTCGAATTCAAATCTTAGGTACTTTTTTGAATCAGGGTGTATTTTTATCAAAAAATAAGCATCTTGAAGATCCAGCTTAGTCATATAGTCATTCTTTTTTATTAATTTTAAAACAGTTCGCAAATCCTCTAGTTTAAAATGTTCGGTGTCAATAAATTTATTTAAGTTTTTTAAATTTAATATAAACCTCATTTTACCATTTGTCTTAGGGATTAAGAAAATTCTAGATAAGAATTGATTTTTACAAGGTTTGCATTTAGAAATAGCACCCAAGGAAAGTAGTTTGCTGATAGCATCTATAAAGTGGCTTTTTTCTGCGGTTGACACTGTCTGCAAGTTGGGTGATGGGTCCGATTTTACCGGCCGTGCAAAACGGATCTTATAACCTTGTATATATGAAAGAATTATGGAGTCATTGGTTATCAGAGACCATTGTTCGTAAAACTCTGATAACCTGCCTGCATAATTTACCGGAGTTATCGACGTCTGGTGTTGCGCTGCGGCCGATGCTGTGACTGCCTCGATGAGTTGGACTGCTGATGTCCCGTCGCTGCAGGCTCCTTCGTCCTGGGTGGTCCGGCCTGCCTGCGTGGCTGAATCGGACCCTTCCAGTTTAAAGCTCTTGTATTGTTAGCCGGTGGTTTTCTATTTAATGGTGGTTTAGCTACTGGCGTAGCTTTCAACTCTGAGCTCGATTTGTTAACTGCTTTAGCTGCTTTTAATGACTCTGCTAGACTCTGGCCAAAGAGGTAATTATCTATTTTAGTTGTAGACTGTAGTGACTCTTTTATATCCTTTTTTAGGAAGGAAAGAACGAATCCGCGCCTTCTAATCGAGTCAGAATATTGGCAATCGCAAAGCATACGGATCGTATCCATGAGTAATCTTATTAATTCAGCATCTTTGTCTTTAGACAAGAACAGTCGAGTCAACGCTTGTCCTAGTGCAGATATGGCAGAAGCGAGTTGTGACTGTTTTATTTCTATGGCCTTATCGCGATTTGCCATCGCCTCGGAGAGTGCAGCTTTAAGTTCGGCGTTCAATACCGGAGCATTAATCAATTTACAGTTGCTGGGCACAAGATATTTTTCTTTTAACTCTTTCCGGTTTTCCTTAGACAAACCATTACAAGCGTAGTGCTCTAATCTAATTGCCAATTCTTTTTGAATTTCAGCGCCAAAATTATTTTCCTGAGTTGGATCAATCCCCAGGATTTCTAAAATGGTATCATCTAGTTCTGGTACCGATGTTATTTCCTCCGAAGCTATTATGTTGATTGAATCCGTCGAGGTGGGCGCGAGTAGTAACGGAGCTGAGCTCCCCGACGCGTCACCGGCGGCGTCGCTAAGCGCTGACGCGGCGTCGGTCGGAGCCGGCGCGGCCCCAAGCGCCGCCGCTTGCGCTGACGTTGATGCAATCGGCTCATCGTGTTCTGAAGTTGAAAATACCTTTTCTAAACTTCGGTAATATCGTTACGCTCAGTAGCCAAGAAACAGTCGTATAATACTGTTCGCAAAGCTAAATTATGGGTAGTGACAACCGCCAGGGGTAGCACGCAAACCCGGTAACGAAAACGACAGCATGTTTTATATTAACGACAATGTAATGGTTAGAAACAGCCGTAATTTGTGATCTGTTCGCACAACCATATCACAATGATATCTTAATTATCTTGATAAGAGACAGCCGCTAGGAACTGTCCGCAATATCATTATGCACTCGATACATAATAATTACAACAAAGTTTATGTACTAACCGTGTTGTCTCGGATGTGCCGGTGATATTTCTCGTGAGGCCGGTTGCGGCGACCTGTGACGTCGTCGCTTTCGATGTAATTTTCTTTCCAACTTTTGTATTTTCCGTTCCAAATACTCACAGTCTCCGTTATCTCCTCTTCTTTTAGGCATTATATCGCCAAAAACACAATTAATTAACAACTATTTAGACGGAGCGTGTGCAATACGGCGAAGCACTAAAACACGAATGAAGGTAATTGGAAATATTGGGACGGGTATTACATAAAAAACAAAAAAAAAAAAAAAAAAAATCTAAAATAAAGTGCAAGATCGGCGTATGACTACACGATACTACATTGTGTTCTATGCTAATCTCGAGGACGAAGCTAAAGTATAATGCTATTTAAAAGGTATTCCATAGTTTTTTGCTATTCGAAAACTATGTAAATTCAGATAATAGTTATATTACGTCGTTTGATAATAAACTATGTGTTATATAAAAATAATCGGTAACTGTATTTTATAGTCGCTTTCTTGGTCTAGGTCTAGTGGCTACATATATGGGCTTTGGACCCGAGAAGTCCTGGATTCGATTCTCAGGTCGGGCAAAGCATTTTTTCTAATTCGATATGCGCGAAACTGGAATCTTCAAAGGTTGACGTCAGACGCCTGCCTGAGCAGCTGCGTAGCTGATCGTAAAAACAAAGCCGAATCAATTTTACAACGTGCTTCAAAAAGTGTGTTACGCCGACCCCACATCGTGAGCTAAGGGCAGGTAGAAAGAAAAGTACCTGTTCATTATACTTGTTTATTTTCTACGAATTTTCTTCTAATTTTCTTGGAATAATTCATAATTATAAGGCTCAGAACACAAGTCAAATCTCTACCAGAAATACAGACTACAAAACAAGCAATAAATTACGAACGCTTAAAATAGAATTTATATGCAATATCAAGATTATGCAAATGAAATATATGTGGGAATCGGTTTATTTGTTTCCGGTTTGGATTTTATACTCTGATACTACCTCTATAATGTATTAGATACCTACAAGCGACAATATTTGAGTGAAAGTGGAAACTTTAAACAAAGCTTAATAATAAACATCAATTAAATTGCAGGCAGGCAGTCGGTCGTAAAAACTAAGCCGAATCCGTACTGCAACACACTCGGAAAAGTGTGTTGCGCCGACCTCACATTGGAGTAAAGGGTAGGTGTTTTTTGTGATAATATTTTTTTTTCTTTCTTTCTTTCCTTCTAGGTAGAAACAAAAGGTGGAAGTCATTTACCATCAGGTGCCCCACTTCCTAGTTGGTATCTGCTATAAGACCAAACCGTCGCAGCCATCTTATATTTTTGTGTATCAGAAATTGATTAAAGGATCATAGTATGGGTCACCTCTTAGTAAGTGATCTTTAACGTCCTGATACCTTGATACCAAAACCATATGGATGCGTTGCCTACTAAAGGAGGGGAATTGGGCAATCCCTATGTGAATGAAAGGAGACTTCCTAATGGAAAGAAGGTGGGGGATTAGGCCACCGGAAATCTGCCAGTCTGAAGCCAGCAATAAAGCCAGCTGTCATTTAACGTCTGTTTTCTGTAAAACATTGGTATCAAACCGGTCGAATCGGCCCCGTGCTGTAGAAATTACTGTCTACAGCATGGCTCTACCACTCATACAATTGAATTGACTGAATAAACTCGTCACAACGACGACATAACATAACATAAGCTCATGCTTGTATCCCCGAAGGGGTAGGCAGAGGCGCACAAGCGTACCAGAAAACCCACATTTCACCGAGTTAAGTCCCGTCCCAGGTGTGATAGAGTGCGAGCTTATCGTGTCGTATCGACCCGTGTATGACAGCGGTAGACCTAACGTATGATGATTCTAACCTGGGACCCCTCGATACAGGCTTACCTAGTGAGGGGACCGCGTATGTTAACAATGAACTGTAGAACTATAGAAATTACAAGCTAAGTCAAACAATGTTTCTTATACTGTTGTAATAGTGTAAAAAAAAAATCATTTTGAAATAAGTATATTTTCATTTTTTATTTTCATCGCCATATCGGACGAATTCCCTTTCCAAAGATCGAACCCGATACCTCAGTACGATAGTAGTACCGATACAACTACGCCATCGAATAAACACGTCACATAAACAACAAATGCATTGTGAATGAAATAAATACATTAGAGCTTCCCCGGTATCTCACGCTCCCACACACACACCTACATAACATGTCTGTAAGAATAACGCATCTTAATTTAAACAACCTTGTCTCGAAATCATACACAAAAAGGTGAAAAGTTATCTTTGAGAATTTATATTTATAGGAAATTGATTATATCAAATATTGGACTCTAATAAATTGTGATATTAATTATCGTAGAAACATTTATTGGTAGTGAATTTGTAATTTGAGGTCACAAATGAATGATAATCGTATATTAATAGAACACCACGGGTTCAATTCTCGCGCTTTTGGAATTCGAAAATTCGTACTAGAACTTTTTTCAAGTGAAATCGAAGACGTATTCTAAATTTTTTCGAATTCCAATTGGCGAGAATTGTTCCTCGGAAGGCTTGATATTCCGAAATTGCTTCGTGTCGGATGGCGCGTGTTTATATTTTTAAACGAAAAAAATACATTAAAAACAAATATTTTAAAAGGTAATCAATTTAAAAATTCAGTAAAATAAACATGTGACACAATACACATAAATATCCAATGCGCAAATTATAGGACAACAATTAATAAAGGTATAATTAAAAGACAAAACCTTTAATGTATAATGTATGTTAGCTAAAGCAATTAATTACGGGCTGATATTAATGGACCTCTATCGTAGGTTATAAAATATTTATGATAAACAATTATTCGCTCATTATTCCACCAAGAGGATAAAGGCTAAAAGGAAAGATCCACTGTTCTTTTTTGCATTTAATTATAATGTTAACACAATACCCACTCATGTTTTATCACGAATTAACAATTCAAACAAAACAGTCGAGGTAAGCATGAGGGCCTTCTAGGCACAAGTATTAATTAAGAGGGTTGAACCACTCTGTCTCTAATTAACCGAAGACCCAAGCCACATTCGGTGTAATTAGTTTCCTCCGAAGGATGTTCTCACGCTCTCGGACCTTAAACATTGCGGAATAACAGGAATTTCATCGATTCCAATTATGCAAATAAGACTAAAATAAAGACTAGAACCACCGGCATATTCCACGTCAAATAAATTACCGGCCATTAATAAGCAGCGAGTGGCGAGTGGCGTCGCAAACTCGCAACGCTCGGAGCTGAACGCTCGCAATCTCCCAGTGCGAACTGCGAACAGTAAAAGAGATGTCACATTGGCGGCGCCATTACTCGCGGGCCGCGGTCAGCTGCCGCAATTTGTCGGCCGGTACGTGGATCGGTTATTAATCTGTTGCTACAATTACTCGCCGACCATTGAATTAATTGTGCCCCTTATCTGGCGAATTCAGCCGTCCGCGTCAGCTATATCGAGCTGTTAACTTCTTGTATGGCAATCGAGAAACACTCGCGGCGATATGTTTATTGTGGCAAAAAGTGGCGAGTGTGACATGCTCATACGCCCCTTAACTTCGCCTGAGCAGCACTTATTATGTCGAACACTTGTCGCCCTTCCCGCGCGCACATTACACGCAAAAACGATAACGTCCGATCGCGCGTTTCAATAAAACGAATTTAAATCGTGCGTTCGGAAAGACGTCGACAACGAAACAAGAGATCGCCATCGACGTCAGCAATAAACATTTCATAACGAGATTTTTAAACAGTAATGCTCGAGCGAGGGTGGTCGAGAATCTTTATTAAAATTTCCAAAGAGTAATAAAAACAGAGTTAAATGCGGAGAACTCTGATGAAAATATTAATTAATGTTTTGGAATGGGAAACATGTTGCTAATTAAATGGCGATATCGCATAAAACGTAATTAGGGGTCGGGAACATACGTTTCTCACGGGGCGGAGTGCGGACTCTGTCGGTGCAGCCCGTGCAGGCAATGCTCCATCGTACTGCATCGTCCGGCATCGCGCGGTACAAGCGCGGCGTCGCCGTGCGATACTGGTCCGCGCTCGCACATCTCATGCATTTTATGAAAGGAATGCAACGAGTACGCTTACACAGCACAAACAGGTTACATACAGCCCGGTGAAGTCATACTGTATAAACATTTTCTTCGGTCAAGCCTCGAGACATTAAAATTCGAGTTTAACAGTTGTTAACTTTTTGTCGATCCCTCATAAGGCACAATGTTTAAATTTAATTTGCGAGCGTGATTAAATTTAATCCATTATCCGTTTTGATTATTGTTCAGAAAATAGATAAAAAAGTGCATTAATATAAAATCCGCGAGAGCGAAACTTGGGTTGTGGAGGCGATGGCGGCACGGCGCGGCGGCGTGGCACGGCGAGCTTTATTAAATGCACTGACTGGCAACTATTAGCCGCGATGATCGATGCCTCAATGGGCGGCGTAATTAAAAAAGTCAATGATCACTTATTGTAATTAGCGGTAACGTTGTGCCGACAAAAAGGTAATTGTTTTCTGATGGACATCAATCTGTTCTGATCGTGGGGAGAATGGGGTAACAGGTACACGTGTGGCCCTCTCGACGCTTGTCATTCTAATCACGGCTGAGGCGGGCATTGAATGCGGTATTAGAGGCGAGAATAACGACTTGATCAATGACGACGGCAATTATTTTACTGCCATTATGAGTCTCATGAAACTGATATCTAATAGTGCTTAGTCACGACAAAGTTCATTATGTATTTACCCGGATTTCAACGCCGCGTTTAATTGACTGAATCATAAGAGCTATGTTTACTACATACATTTTATTTAATATTTTTCTTTATTACCGCATAATTAAGCACGACTCAGTAGTCTCATACTTAGCTAAAACACAACAAGGACTCAAATTGCATGTTACACTATTTCAACTTGCATTCGAGTTTAAAGAATTGATATAATCTGACAGCCTCCGTGGCGCAGCGGGGGACTGGCCGGCTGTGAAGCGATAGGCCGCGGGTTCGATTCCCGCATTGAGACAAATGTTTGTGTAACCCACAGATATTTGTTTCAAGTCTGGGTGTTGTGAGACCGAAAGTCTCTCATAGTCTCTGACACCCACGATACAGGTATACCTAGTGTGGGGTCAGGACTAGGTGTGTGACTGTTAGGTGTTTTTATTTATTTATAATTATTATTTATTTATTTATAGTACATAAATTGCGTGGCATAATTATTTATGTCCGTATCCGTATAACGATGGGATGGCTAGACTTAGTGTTGCCAGATTCATTTTGTGAAGTATCGGAACACAAGGTTAAAATGGTTGGGACATAGGTTTTCAAATCGGGACGTTACCGGCCGATTAGCATAACAAAGAAATCAAACTATAATAGGTATTTTTTTCTAAAAATAATAAAAATTTATGGTCCAATCTCAGCATTGGCGAAGTTTGAAAGCGTTGTTTAATCGCAGTTGTATACCCCACACTTAGAGGATTCAATCCTGGGTTGATTTAGTTCGTACTTCCACCCTACCTTTTTTTTTGTCGCAGTGAAAAGTGATTTACCACTGCCGCCGCGCCCGGGGCGGTTGGACGTGGCGGGTATGTTTGCCAGTCTTACGACCCAGCGCCGTGATGCCTGGGAGAGATGTTCGACATCTGGGCGACGCTGGGCCGAGTCCCTAACAAATTCCCTACACTGGCAATACCGACTAAAAACCCCGCGGTGGCCTACTTCGGCGCTTAATGGGGCGGTCCCGGGATATCCGGAGATATACTCGGATTGTTACCGGAACCGCCCCTGCGCGGTGCCGCCTTGCGGCCCGTCTCCAATTTGGGGGGTCTCAGAAGCCCCCGCTGCTGAAGGACGCCCTCGGCGTCTACATCAGCACGAGGCCGACCATCCGTGCTGCCGTCCATCCCGCATGTACAATAGTACTAAAAGGGGCGCACAGCCCTCCCACTGCGCGCCCGCGACCCCGGAAGGCCCCTATTAGTCGCCTCTTACGACAGGCAGGGGTTACCGAATTCTCCAAACGCCCCCGTTCCACAAGGCGGGAGACGCCGGTCAGTCATCCACCCGGCGTCTCCTACGTCTCATTTGGCGGCGGGTAGGTTCGTTCCGCTCACGATCCCGCTCGGCGCTCTCCTTCCGCGAGATGACGCGCTCGCAGAAGGAGACCGTCGTTCGCCATGACTTCTGGCTGCCGACCATGGCGGACATCACGGCCGGCAGCGAGAGGTCGCCTCCGAACTTCCACTCTACCTACACTCGAAATATGCCCAGCCTAGGATAAAGAGTGCACCGTTCTCAGAGTAGTCACGTCGTCGTCGCAAAAAACCTCTCGGTGCCAGGCATGACCTGAACCATGTTTGAGATCCGGGAGGTCTAGCGTGCAGGGGCAATTGCAATTCTAGGGTGCAATTTTTACGAGATGATCATCTCATAGAAGAAGAGTGCCGAGAGAGATCGGGAACGATCTAATCCTTGATTCTTTGATTTTTTTTTAATCTGATCACTCTAGCCAGAGGAGGCATAGGAGGCGCGACTGACCCTTGTTTCCCACTCTGTGACTGGGGGCATTAGAAAAATGTCATCCTAGTTTCGCCTGCTTGTCGTAAGCTTCGACTTTTAGGGCCAACGGGGGTCGTAGCAGGTGGCTGTCGTAGCGCCCCCAAGATGGACAGCAGCGCCGGTGGTCGACCTAGTTCTGTCATTAACGCCAAGGGCATCCATCGGAGGCTAGGGTATATGAGCTATCTGCGATTGGAGACGAGCCACAAGGCGGCACCGCTTAGGAGCGATACCAACCAAAGCCTAGGTGCTTCTTGCCTAGGGAAATCCGGAGTCATTTCTAATCGCCGCCAGGCTTTTAAGCGATATAGCTAGTGCACGATGTGTTAGTGATTCGGCCCAGTGGCGCCTGGATATTTTCCATCTCTCCCGGGCATTATGGCCCTGGACCATATGACCGGTGACTCCGATATAACCGTCACGTATCTTCCCAGAGATGACGTCAGTAGTAAAAGGGGAAAAGTGTCCCCAAGAAAATTTGATTTCCAAGATTTTTTCGCTAGTTAGCTTCGTTAAAAGTACATATATAAAAACTTTGACGTGACTTGACCTGCCCGTAAGGGTCATGTTAGCGAAAACCACGCCGTGGAGATGAAGATGTAGTGGTGGTTATGCAACGTTACACGTTTAGACCCAATACTCAAATTAGTGTCAGATTAACTTCAGGAATGTCGCTTGAAAGATATTGCCACATTTTGAGCAAACTACGGGAGCAGTCGGTCGCACGTGTCTGAACCAATCGTCCCAACTCCCAGGGATGCGTTCCCGTGGACGGCCCAAAAAGTAGCGGCTAGTCATTTTGGAAAAAAGTATAAGAGCTGATGGTTTCATTGTTTCTTTGGATGTTCAAGACCGGGTGAAGTGGAAACATTTACACAAAACAACCATTTAGCTGGCAGAACGGGACACTTTTTTATCCACGGGGAAAAATTTACTCTTTACGGATATCTCCCAGCCTGGGGGCAGTGGGATGGTTATACCCGACTCGTCGGCCTTTCGAGGACAGGTCCATTACCAAATACCTACACGGACATTATCGACTAAAAATCCCGTGGGTGCCTACAGCGTATGTGATATGGTCCGGAGGATGTGGAGTAACCTCTGGATTGCTGCTGGAACCGACTTCGCATGTTGCATTTCGGTCCGTCTCTTTTGGGGCGGGAACCCCACAAATTTATTCCGCCTTTGGCAAGCACAATACACGATGTTTTCGTGCCGCTGTGCTGTAAATCTCCTGATATGCAACCATTGGGTGGTATCAATGTAATATACAAATACCGCACATCCCCCGCTTTACGGCTCTGACCCCAATCTGCAGGACTGGAGGCGCCAGTAAATGACCAGGCGCCTCCCTTATTGTTTGGCGACTGGAATCCAAGCATTCCCAATCCCGTCCAGCGCTTTCATTGTGCAACATAACACGTACACAGAAGGAGGTCATACCGCGCCACGACCTTCAAGTTCCGACTACCGACCATGGTAGCTTCTATTACCGGCAGAGGGAAGCCGTTACCGGGTACAGCTCTGAGAACGCGTTTTTCATCCCTGGCTGGACACATTTCGAGAGTGTGCTGAGACGTATCCTCGAGGCAGATGCCATAATGGTAGCACACGACAAATTCTTCCTATCCTATCTTACAGGAATCAACCGAAGCACCCATACCCAGTCAGTGCCTGCGTCAGACTAAATGTTGGCGCGCCGTGGCGCCTGTCGCCATTCTCTAAACATAGGACGCACTCCTGCGATGGTCCTAGAGCCCGCACTCACGCTTTCCCGCCCGGTTAGCTATTCATCCACGATAGTATTACGAAGAGGGCCTCTCTCCGCAGTATGGTTGAGCCTTTATCTCCGCAGAGCCAGTCTCAACAAAAATGGTTTAACATACCACCATAATATTTACTACTTTGTCGGTAAGCGAGTACGAGCGACTGTTTGACTGATAGAAAATTTCAATTAAAGTACATGCTAAGAAGGATAGTCAGAAATCGGGACATTCTGCGTCCCGATTAAGGGTAAATCGGGACGGGTCACCAGACCCCTGAAAATCGGGACGTCCCGCGCAAATCGGGACATCTGGCAACACTAGCTAGACTGCTAGAGGGTGATATCGCAAATTGTAAACAATAGCTGCACTTCTGAAATATAGATACGTTGCAGTGGAAAATTTGATTAATCTCCTGCCCAATTTTTCTATTTGATTAATTTCCTGGCGAGATTGTGTTTTACATTTAAAACTCAAACAGAAATTGTGATGCTCCACCTAAGATTTGGATCCAGGATTCTATATAGGAATATATCTCGGTCTATTTTAGAGTACTTATTGACGGAGATTTACTGCTATGTCACGTCACGTGTCACGTAATATATGTTAAAATAATGCCGTGGCTTGTAAATTTAATTTCTTCGTATTTAGATGATGAACACCATTCGAGTCACTATTATGATTTTGTACACAAACTTCCCCACGGATTAGATACGTCGACATCACCTCCAAAATAGATAAAATTGCTTTAAAATTTTACTTTGAAAGTGCGTATTCGATCTTTAGTTGCATCTTTCGAACAAACAAAAGCAGACAAGAAATAATACAGCATTAGTTGGCAATCGTACAAACAAAAGAAGACCATATATTTCATAATGAGGTTATTACGGAGCGTTTTAGCCGGCTAGGCTTATCTGAGACCATAACGAGTCGAAGTCTAGCGCCAAATTGGCGTGGCGGAGTGCGCGGGCGCAGCGATCGCCACTACAGATATAGCTAATTAAGGGTCGCGCGAGCCGATCTATTTGGAAAGATCTAGCGGCTGACGTGTGAAAATACCCAATTAATTAACGCGAAACGCTCTCAGATCGCGGGCCATCGCCCCTCGCGTGCTTAAAAAGACCCGGCCTAACGCTACAAACTCTATTTCCAGTTTAATTTGCGATGTTTCCTGTATTTGGAACATTAATTTACATCACTGGCCTTTTTCTTCGCGCTTAATTGCATTGGTTTTAGTCATTAAACGGTTTTCGACTTCGTGCCGTTTGGAATTATTGCGCAGTGCTATAAATTGTAGATTAGTAAAGCTTTTATAACATTAGATCGTAATTGATCTGAAATTTTGTAAATGTAAATCAGTATTTATTCTTCTTTACTTCTTTAGTATACAGCCATTATTTTATTAAGTCTTTTTAACTTTATAAATTAACTTAGATTGATTACCAAGTTTCGAATCAGTATAAAAAGGACATACAATTTAACACTCGTCTGATCCTAATCTAACGCTGAACTCTTTTAATAGTAATACATAGCAATAATCGCTATATCGGGCACAAATTCCAGACTCCAGGCTGATACTGAAAAAAAAAACGAATAACGTATTTCCCGATCCGGGGATCAAACCAGAAATCTCAAGACGGCAGTCGTACCGCGAACGCAGTGCAACAACGCCACCGAGGCACTTTACAAGTCGCAACAGATTCCTATCAATTAACAATAGTTATCCTGAAAGAGTGTTGTTCGAGATAGTTGTAGCCTTGTAGGTAGATGGATGTAACTGATGTAAGCGATGCGAGCGGTGTAAAGCGAGTGTTAATGGGCCATTAGGTGGCGCGGCGTCTAATTGGCGGGCGGACACGGCCCGGGCGCAGCACGCCGCAGCACGCGGTATGGTGCACGCTGCACGTCGCGAGCACGACGCGCCAGCACGCGCTAGATGTGCTGATACCACGCACGCCAACCAGTATTTTTGGCTTCATTGCGACGTCAATTTGTGTTCTACGAAGGTGTTATGCATTGATAGTATTTTGAAAAAATATTATGGGGTAACGTTTTGTAGTTATCCATTTAACGGAGATTGATTTTTTGTGCGTTTTAGTTTAAAAATTTAAGAATTCACACAAAGAGACCGTGTCGTGTAGTTTTAAAGCCGCAAATGTTTTCTTTCTATCCATTTTGAAATTAAACTCTCCATCGATATTCAAAAATAAGTCGTCATCAAAATATATTATTTATTTATTTATTTGGCCTTAGCAACTATAAGATATTATCGTTGTTACACTAAATTACATAATATTTTTTATGTATGCTTCTAAGGTAGGTAAGTAGTAAAGTAAAGCTTAGTATAATATGATAATAGAGTTATATTACAACAAAAACCTAATGCGTCGTCGAAGTAGAGCAGTCTCAAGTTGTGACAGAATGCCTTGAACATTCAGATATTGGGGCAACCCACAGACATGGAGGGCAACCGCAATGTACCACAAACAACAGTGCAAAATAAACAGTAGTGCAACCGTTAATAGACAATAATGATAATAAAGTAAACACAAATATTATGTTTTATCAAGGATCAGTATACTTTCTGAAAGTTGTAATAGTATAGTTTCTATAGCATTGTAGACAATTTTGTTTCGTCTACGGCATGAATGCGGGTGATCGACTGGGTTATTACTATTATCTTATGGAAACCGACGTAAAATTGCAGCTTACTGTTTCCTTTGGAACGACTGAATGAGGTTTATTTAACCATAAGATTTAGTAATTTGCGCTCACAATGAATACATCTATGAAATTATTATCACAAAGCAATCACAAAGCAGTGCTAAAGTTCAATACAAACAGTACAAACTTTGAGCAGGCTAATTAACTCGAATGATCGCCAGAGGGCGCCCGAGGTCATAAAACAGTTCCAAACGCATTAACCGTCCGAGCAGTTCTTCTCAACAACGGCACGACTTGTACAATCAGTTGGCGGCGTCAGCAGGAAATTAAACGGTTGGACAGTGCGGCCCTGCGAGCCAGCGCTGTCCTCACGTCATTCAAACTACGACGCCTCTATTTACTGGCGGATTTTGAGTGAACACCGGTGCTTCTGTTTCGATTCTTTTCAACTTTGAGCGCCTTAATTAAGACACTGATTGGATGGGCTTAGCTTAGTGCGTGAAACGCGCTTGCATTTAATACATAAATAAATAACACCCAACAGTCACATACATAGTCCTGACCCCACACTAAGATCGAGTCTTGTGTCGTGGGTATCGGGAGCTACGAGAAACTTTCGGTCTTACAACACCCAGACCCGAAACAAATATCTGTAGGCCATACAAACATTTGTCTCGGTGCGGGGATTGAACCCGCGGCCTCTCGCTTCGCAGCCGGCTACTCACCCGCTGCGCCACGGAGGCTGTCAATGTATCATGTAATGGATCTGGTAGTCTGATACATACTCCTTAAAATATTAATTGGTTTTGAAAGTATAAGAGTTCCTTATGCTTTAACTCTTCACTTGATGTCCTGCAAATTACTTTGTATGAAAATTGATACAATTAAGAATCAAAGGCCTTGGAAAGGCAAGCCTCTCATCTAATGAAGAGCCTTACAAACACTAACTCCATCAAAATAATTTCAAGTCCGGCATGGAGTAAGCAAGCTAATTGAGCGCACATAGACAAGGCATCCCAGGCGCTGAGCAGGCGTGTGTCGGCGTTTAATTTCCTGCCGATGCACGGATTCAGAGCGTGCGTTAGCGTTCACACAACAGTGTCAGATTAACTTCAGGAATGTCGCTTGAAAGATATTGCCACATTTTGAGCAAACTACGGGAGCAGTCGGTCGCACGTGTCTGAACCAATCGTCCCAACTCCCAGGGATGCGTTCCCGTGGACGGCCCAAAAAGTAGCGGCTAGTCATTTTGGAAAAAAGTATAAGAGCTGATGGTTTCATTGTTTCTTTGGATGTTCAAGACCGGGTGAAGTGGAAACATTTACACAAAACAACCATTTAGCTGGCAGAACGGGACACTTTTTTATCCACGGGGAAAAATTTACTCTTTACGGATATCTCCCAGCCTGGGGGCAGTGGGATGGTTATACCCGACTCGTCGGCCTTTCGAGGACAGGTCCATTACCAAATACCTACACGGACATTATCGACTAAAAATCCCGTGGGTGCCTACAGCGTATGTGATATGGTCCGGAGGATGTGGAGTAACCTCTGGATTGCTGCTGGAACCGACTTCGCATGTTGCATTTCGGTCCGTCTCTTTTGGGGCGGGAACCCCACAAATTTATTCCGCCTTTGGCAAGCACAATACACGATGTTTTCGTGCCGCTGTGCTGTAAATCTCCTGATATGCAACCATTGGGTGGTATCAATGTAATATACAAATACCGCACATCCCCCGCTTTACGGCTCTGACCCCAATCTGCAGGACTGGAGGCGCCAGTAAATGACCAGGCGCCTCCCTTATTGTTTGGCGACTGGAATCCAAGCATTCCCAATCCCGTCCAGCGCTTTCATTGTGCAACATAACACGTACACAGAAGGAGGTCATACCGCGCCACGACCTTCAAGTTCCGACTACCGACCATGGTAGCTTCTATTACCGGCAGAGGGAAGCCGTTACCGGGTACAGCTCTGAGAACGCGTTTTTCATCCCTGGCTGGACACATTTCGAGAGTGTGCTGAGACGTATCCTCGAGGCAGATGCCATAATGGTAGCACACGACAAATTCTTCCTATCCTATCTTACAGGAATCAACCGAAGCACCCATACCCAGTCAGTGCCTGCGTCAGACTAAATGTTGGCGCGCCGTGGCGCCTGTCGCCATTCTCTAAACATAGGACGCACTCCTGCGATGGTCCTAGAGCCCGCACTCACGCTTTCCCGCCCGGTTAGCTATTCATCCACGATAGTATTACGAAGAGGGCCTCTCTCCGCAGTATGGTTGAGCCTTTATCTCCGCAGAGCCAGTCTCAACAAAAATGGTTTAACATACCACCATAATATTTACTACTTTGTCGGTAAGCGAGTACGAGCGACTGTTTGACTGATAGAAAATTTCAATTAAAGTACATGCTAAGAAGGATAGTCAGAAATCGGGACATTCTGCGTCCCGATTAAGGGTAAATCGGGACGGGTCACCAGACCCCTGAAAATCGGGACGTCCCGCGCAAATCGGGACATCTGGCAACACTAGCTAGACTGCTAGAGGGTGATATCGCAAATTGTAAACAATAGCTGCACTTCTGAAATATAGATACGTTGCAGTGGAAAATTTGATTAATCTCCTGCCCAATTTTTCTATTTGATTAATTTCCTGGCGAGATTGTGTTTTACATTTAAAACTCAAACAGAAATTGTGATGCTCCACCTAAGATTTGGATCCAGGATTCTATATAGGAATATATCTCGGTCTATTTTAGAGTACTTATTGACGGAGATTTACTGCTATGTCACGTCACGTGTCACGTAATATATGTTAAAATAATGCCGTGGCTTGTAAATTTAATTTCTTCGTATTTAGATGATGAACACCATTCGAGTCACTATTATGATTTTGTACACAAACTTCCCCACGGATTAGATACGTCGACATCACCTCCAAAATAGATAAAATTGCTTTAAAATTTTACTTTGAAAGTGCGTATTCGATCTTTAGTTGCATCTTTCGAACAAACAAAAGCAGACAAGAAATAATACAGCATTAGTTGGCAATCGTACAAACAAAAGAAGACCATATATTTCATAATGAGGTTATTACGGAGCGTTTTAGCCGGCTAGGCTTATCTGAGACCATAACGAGTCGAAGTCTAGCGCCAAATTGGCGTGGCGGAGTGCGCGGGCGCAGCGATCGCCACTACAGATATAGCTAATTAAGGGTCGCGCGAGCCGATCTATTTGGAAAGATCTAGCGGCTGACGTGTGAAAATACCCAATTAATTAACGCGAAACGCTCTCAGATCGCGGGCCATCGCCCCTCGCGTGCTTAAAAAGACCCGGCCTAACGCTACAAACTCTATTTCCAGTTTAATTTGCGATGTTTCCTGTATTTGGAACATTAATTTACATCACTGGCCTTTTTCTTCGCGCTTAATTGCATTGGTTTTAGTCATTAAACGGTTTTCGACTTCGTGCCGTTTGGAATTATTGCGCAGTGCTATAAATTGTAGATTAGTAAAGCTTTTATAACATTAGATCGTAATTGATCTGAAATTTTGTAAATGTAAATCAGTATTTATTCTTCTTTACTTCTTTAGTATACAGCCATTATTTTATTAAGTCTTTTTAACTTTATAAATTAACTTAGATTGATTACCAAGTTTCGAATCAGTATAAAAAGGACATACAATTTAACACTCGTCTGATCCTAATCTAACGCTGAACTCTTTTAATAGTAATACATAGCAATAATCGCTATATCGGGCACAAATTCCAGACTCCAGGCTGATACTGAAAAAAAAAACGAATAACGTATTTCCCGATCCGGGGATCAAACCAGAAATCTCAAGACGGCAGTCGTACCGCGAACGCAGTGCAACAACGCCACCGAGGCACTTTACAAGTCGCAACAGATTCCTATCAATTAACAATAGTTATCCTGAAAGAGTGTTGTTCGAGATAGTTGTAGCCTTGTAGGTAGATGGATGTAACTGATGTAAGCGATGCGAGCGGTGTAAAGCGAGTGTTAATGGGCCATTAGGTGGCGCGGCGTCTAATTGGCGGGCGGACACGGCCCGGGCGCAGCACGCCGCAGCACGCGGTATGGTGCACGCTGCACGTCGCGAGCACGACGCGCCAGCACGCGCTAGATGTGCTGATACCACGCACGCCAACCAGTATTTTTGGCTTCATTGCGACGTCAATTTGTGTTCTACGAAGGTGTTATGCATTGATAGTATTTTGAAAAAATATTATGGGGTAACGTTTTGTAGTTATCCATTTAACGGAGATTGATTTTTTGTGCGTTTTAGTTTAAAAATTTAAGAATTCACACAAAGAGACCGTGTCGTGTAGTTTTAAAGCCGCAAATGTTTTCTTTCTATCCATTTTGAAATTAAACTCTCCATCGATATTCAAAAATAAGTCGTCATCAAAATATATTATTTATTTATTTATTTGGCCTTAGCAACTATAAGATATTATCGTTGTTACACTAAATTACATAATATTTTTTATGTATGCTTCTAAGGTAGGTAAGTAGTAAAGTAAAGCTTAGTATAATATGATAATAGAGTTATATTACAACAAAAACCTAATGCGTCGTCGAAGTAGAGCAGTCTCAAGTTGTGACAGAATGCCTTGAACATTCAGATATTGGGGCAACCCACAGACATGGAGGGCAACCGCAATGTACCACAAACAACAGTGCAAAATAAACAGTAGTGCAACCGTTAATAGACAATAATGATAATAAAGTAAACACAAATATTATGTTTTATCAAGGATCAGTATACTTTCTGAAAGTTGTAATAGTATAGTTTCTATAGCATTGTAGACAATTTTGTTTCGTCTACGGCATGAATGCGGGTGATCGACTGGGTTATTACTATTATCTTATGGAAACCGACGTAAAATTGCAGCTTACTGTTTCCTTTGGAACGACTGAATGAGGTTTATTTAACCATAAGATTTAGTAATTTGCGCTCACAATGAATACATCTATGAAATTATTATCACAAAGCAATCACAAAGCAGTGCTAAAGTTCAATACAAACAGTACAAACTTTGAGCAGGCTAATTAACTCGAATGATCGCCAGAGGGCGCCCGAGGTCATAAAACAGTTCCAAACGCATTAACCGTCCGAGCAGTTCTTCTCAACAACGGCACGACTTGTACAATCAGTTGGCGGCGTCAGCAGGAAATTAAACGGTTGGACAGTGCGGCCCTGCGAGCCAGCGCTGTCCTCACGTCATTCAAACTACGACGCCTCTATTTACTGGCGGATTTTGAGTGAACACCGGTGCTTCTGTTTCGATTCTTTTCAACTTTGAGCGCCTTAATTAAGACACTGATTGGACGGGCTTAGCTTGTAGTGAGTGGAATGCGCTTGCCTTTAATAAATAAATAAATAACACCCAACAGTCACATACATAGTCCTGACCCCACACTAAGATCGAGTCTTGTGTCGTGGGTATCAGGAACTACGAGAAACTTTCGGTCTTACAACAACCAGACCCGAAACAAATATCTGTAGGCCATACAAACATTTGTCTCGGTGCGTTAATCAAACCCGCGGCCTCTCGCTTCACAGCCGGCTACTCGCCCGCTGCGCCACGGAGGCTGTCAATGTATCGTGTAATGGATCTGGTAGTCTGATATATATATATATATATATTAATTGGTTTAAAAAGTATAAGAGTTCCTTGTGCTTTAACTCTTCACTTGATGTCCTGCAAATTACTTTGTATGAAAATTGATACAATTAAGAATCAAAGGGCGTGGAAGGCGAGCCTCTCATGTAATGAAGAGCCTTACAAACACTAACTCCATCAAAATAATTTCAAGTCCGGCATGGAGTAAGCAAGCTAATTGAGCGCACATAGACAAGGCATCCCGGGCGCTGAGCAGGCGTGTGTCGGCGTTTAATTTCCTGCCGATGCACGGATTCAGAGCGTGCGTTAGCGTTACACACAACGGTGCAGATTAGTTAGCCGTCTGTCGGATGGGTAAGTTATTAGTTTACATAAACATCATAACCTACATTGCAGAGTCATTACGCAGTTGGTTATTATAAATATACATTATTTAAACAATTACGTATTTTACATTTTGCTGATGTTATTCGAATTAAAAATCAACTCTACATAACATCTGTACAGTCCATCCTATATACAATCCTTCGGTCAAGATAAAATATGTTTGTAGTAGGTACGTATATTGTGTAATACAGGATAGTAAACGAAACTTAGGTACCTAGGGGGCAATTCTCGACCATTACGAATTCGAAAAAAATATCGAATTCCACTTAATTACAGTTGAAAACAATTCGAAATATTTTCTAATTCTCCCGAGAATTAATCCCTGATCACCAAGACCTTTTTTGTCCGAGCACGGCAAAGTGACCACATTACACCTGCGGTTCGAGCAGGAATATAGAGGTATGGTAGAGACCTTTTTCTTTCTTCCTACCTGCCCTTATCCCACTTTAATGTAGGGTCGACGCAAACACTTATTCAAGCATGTTGCAGAGAGGATTTGGCCTAGTTTTTAAGACCGGCCACCTGTCTGACGTCAACCCCTATGAGGGATCCAGTCCCGGGTAAATTAAATTAGAAAATTCGCTTTCCCGACCTAAGAACCGAAACCACGACCTCCCGGTTCACATGCCATGTATACATATATATGGGCACGGCACATAGCTCGTATAACCGATAGTCGATGGGGCAGAAAAGTTCTTGAGTGGAGACCGTGTACCGGCAAGCGCAGCGTTGGACGTCCACCTACTAGGTGGACTGACGTCGTGATAAAGGTCGCAGGAAGTCGCTGGATGTAGGCCGCATCCAACAGGTCGATCTGGAAATCTTTGGGGGAGGCCTATGTCCAGCAGTGGACGTCCCGTGGGCCCTGTGGCTGATGATGATCATGATACAACGTGCGCAGCGTTGACATAAGATCCGAATGAAAAATACGACTACTTATGGGAGCGATAAATAACAATAGTTAAGCTGATAATAAAGCCGATCACGTCTATCAAACGAAAAAGAAATCGCAACTATAAAATCATAATAGCAAATCAGCTGTTCCATAAGCATAATGAATCTTGCTCGCAGATTAGCAGACAAGGATCGTTATTAAGTGGGCATTGTTCAGCTAAAGAAAGTGACCGATGACGTTTAATTTCCTTCGCAGTGGGCGCCCACTCTCGCTGGCCCACTTGCTGTTGCATAATCAGATAGTCAGAGATTCAATTAACACGATCTCGTGGAACCGCGCTGTGTCGGCGCATCATGTTTCTTGAAATGTAAATTAAGTGATATTTATCCTAATGAAAATCGACGCGGACATTGTTAATGGTTCCAATGATGCATTCATTGTCTTTAATTTATCGAAACCTAATGTAAATGATAGCTTGCTGTTGCGTTTGTTTCTTTGAGTGAACTTTCCAGTGGCTCAAACCACCACTCGCCTTCACAACATCTATCCCCTTATATAAGGTTGGCAACGCATGGTACCCATGTTTCTTTTGGTAAAGTGACTATGAGCAGTCCCATCCGCTTGTTTGCTAGTCTTTCTGTCTGGCGTTATCCTGACCTTCTGCCAGGCTCTACCTTTCTACTTAAACGCTTCCACTTCGCCCGGTGGTGGAACATCATAATACGCAATAAATTAAATTATTTCTATTTGCACTAAGCACCCAACTCATGTAATACTAAGCTCGAAAATATTTTTAATTTTCTATATTTACTGTTTAAAATATTTCCATCTAAAAGTTTCCGCGCTGATATCCTGTTAAATGAAAAAATACCGAACACGGAGCGCCCGCATCAATCACAGTTTTCCTGCATAAAGCTTAGGATACACCGGCGAGACAATGCAAGTGCAAACACGGTCTTATATGGGGGTGCATATAGCTGTCTGGCCCGTAGTGCAAAACAGCAGCGAAGTAATTTTCTCGTGCCGGTTTCATGGAGCGTTCGTCGCGTGTTTGCTAGTTAGAATTCGGGTGTAGTTCGGAAATTAATCAGGGCCCATTGTGGGCGCTTTGTCGCGGGCCCTGGTGCCAATTATTGGCTCCGCAGCGTAGCTCCGTAATTGAACCTGCTTCGAGCCAGTTACCGATTGATTCGACGATTGCAGAAAAACAATTGTCATGCATATTTGCTGTTCTAATGATGTTGCGAATGATATGTACTCTATAAAACAGTATTTTGTTATTTGGGCCCAACTAATTGCGCTATTGTAACTACACAATTTTTTCAAAAGTGCTGAAATTCTGTAAACGAACGTTAATTTTGTTAACAGTCACATCATAAGCAATCAGTCGCTAGTGAATGAAATAAATTTTACGTTCCCATTTACAATATTCGTTGTTGCGAAAAATTGAAATGAAAACATAGTTGATTCGGTAGCTTCGCAATTTGAGAGGCTTGTGTCACGAGGCATCCGCTTACGCTCCCGTTCACGGTCCCGCTCCAGCGCCCGCTTACGCCTCCGCCTTCGCTCTCGCTCTCGCTACCGCTCGCCGGTGCACCGCGCAATCCACTGATTGATTACAATAAAATAATTTGCGTGAAAGCGCAAACTTCATCACTTTTATGTTCTTTTTCGTTTTTACATTCCAATCACTGTTATTAAGTGGTGAAAACTTGTGAATTTAATCACGGAATGCAAAATACAACTGTCGTCGAATGTTTGAGATGTCGATAGGCTTTTAGAGTTATAAAATTGTCGACCTACACTCACACAACGATGCGATAGCTTTTATAATGACAGAAAATTGACTTATTCTAACACACACGATCTTAAGGTGCGTCTCCTGCACCTATTTTTTCAAAACAAAAGACACCTACACATAACAAGGTTTTTCATTGTCCCCTGTTCATGTAACAGTGGACCATAGACAAAAAAAATTAAAAGTACCATGTTTTGTGTAATGTTTTATTGCAGGGAATAAGCAGGGTCTCCTGCACTAAGCAACGATCTAAACCACCATAACCAGTTCAACAACACAACTAAGCTCCGTATAATTTTCTTCAAAAGTACGCAATACACAAAAAGTAATTAAACGTTAAAACTACGATTAAGCAAGTCCCCGTGCAGCGGAGGTATGTAGAGTTAATATCAACACATAAAGCGAAACAAAAGGCAAGTCCGAGAGACTGCTATTCAGGGGGTTAACGTATTTAAAGGTATAAAAGTCCAAGGGTGGCGTAAACCGAGGCGCGTTAAAACAATGGACAGTGTAACGCGCTGGTAACCGCCGCCAAATTTGCATTCCTCATTGCGAGAGCACATAAAAATGCTCTCATTAACTCGGGGTGGTCAAAAACAACCAACCTGTCGACCGGACGGGCCGGACTGCGTCGTGCGTTCCATACCACACGGTGCGTCGTTTATCTAATGGTAGGTAAGAATATTATAATTTATCACTTAAAAAATGATTAAAGTATACGCTAGGAGCAGATGAAAACAGACTGATGATTACATTATCATCATACTATAGAAAGGTGGCAGTGGATGGATGCGAGCTGCGTAAGACCGGCATGGTTGGCGCTCATTTGGGGGGGCCTACGTATAACAAAGTTAACGTAAACGTTTAGAAAAGGATAGTCGGACATGTTTTGTGAAAGTAGTATAATTAATAAAGGCGAAGAAGTCAAAAAGCCAGGCAATACTAAGTTCACTGCTGACGGAAACAAATGAAAATCAGAACTCGATATATATTTTACTGTGCATGATCGATAATATTATACACCCGTATTAAAGCGAAAGCACAAATGGCCCGATTACTGTGGATAATTACATATGTACATTCTATGTAACGTCGCATAAGCATTCCTATTACACATTATATTGCTAGGATAGATACTCGGTTGATCGCGCACACCACACGTAATTATAAGGTACAGATGAGAGTGTAATATTTATTGAGTCAGAAAAAACAACCATAATAAATAATCAGCCTGCGAGGGTTATACGTAGCAAAGCCCACACCGTACACAGTCGTATGCACCGTGACGTATGTAGTGAAGTAAGATCGGTGGCGGAGTAATCAGGTATTCGTAGCAGTTTTCATTACCGGCCTGCTTAACATACCGAGTGCAGTGCACAGTGCTCCGGACCAGAGGCATCCGCGGACATGGCACGTGCCCGCTTTTTATTTGCGCCTAATGTTTATTGCAGTGCCACGGGTTTGTGTAAAACAACTGTAATGTCCACATGTTTCACTGAACCGTATTTACATCGTAAAAAACGAAATATAAAATTTTTACATTTCGTTTAGTAATAATCCATTTCCTACAAATGCAGAATGATTTATTAAACGGTCAAGTCCCATGTTTGTTTACACGCCTCGAGTTATGAGAAACTAAATTAGAGTTCACTGTATACGTATACTTGAGTTGATTTTCATAATCCACCGCTTTCGAGGGTTAAATTCAGTCCGCAATGGCGGCATTGTTCCATTAACACAATTTTATATCCTACATATTAAAATAATAAAAACTTATGCCTCTCTTAATTAAATAATTTAGCGGCGGGTTGAGCCGAGATATGTAAATTGTTTTAGGGGATAGATCAAACAACCCTTTTTTATGACTTTAATATGCGGTCGCCAGGGGCGGGAGGGGGCCATGAGACAGAGGCGCGCGCGGGACGGGGACGAGGTAAGTTATGAAATATTTAATAACGGCGCACACGATTCCATTTGAATTACTTTCGAGGAAATGACGACGTGCAAAGCAGGCGGCACACCGTGCGCTGCCCTTCTACGCCCGCGCCGCGCTGCTTGCTTGCCGTAGCAAGTACGAGTACGTGGGAGCTCCGAGCGCCGAAATGAGCCGAGAAACAAATATTACTACAAACAAACTTTTTGCTTTATTAAAATTCACGAATGAACAAGTATTTTTATATAATCAATTCTTTGTTCTTTACTCTGTGGATATTGTATGATGTATTCTTTTAGTAATATATCTTCGTGCGGCAAACGAGGTGTTCATTTTCTTACTTATTGCAATTTATGTCCTAGTTTTCGTAATATATTATTAAACTGTAAATTGCAAGGTGAGCGACGTATGATCCATACATCACATATAATTAACAGTAAGTCCGGACATAACTAGTGTTTAGAATAATATAAAACAACATTTATTGACACCTCAGTAGCTAAATGGAGTGGTAGAGCCACGCTGTAAACAGTTACGGCTCGACCGGTTTGATACCACTGTCTCACAGAAAACCGACGTAAAGTGGCAGCTAGTTGTCGCGTTTCGTTCGGTGAGTGAGATTTCCGGTGGCCCATTTCCCCCTTCCCTTTCCCAATCCCTTTTCCCTCCCCTTCCATTTCCTCTTTTTAGGTTGGCAACGCACCCATGATTCTTATTGTGTCTTGGGTGTCTATGGGCGGTAGAGATCACTTACCATCAGGTGACCCATCTGCTCGTTTGCCAGTCTCTGATATAAAAAAAAATAATACAACGGTCTTCTTGCTGGTTCTAGACCTGTTTTATTGATGAAATGGTTTACATCTTTGTCCACTACGCTGGCCTACGAGTTGGTTAAGATTATGGTACTAAAAAAACAATAAAAAACCGACTGCCTCTGTGGCATAGTTGTATTTCGGTACGACTACCGTTCTAAGGTCTCGGATTCGATCGCCGGGTTGGGCAGTAATGTGGAATTTGTGCTCGATATGGCGGTAGGCTCGCCCTTTATCACATCTGGGACTAAGCTCGGCGAAATGTGGGTGTGCCAGTTTGCTAGTGCGCCTCTGCCTATCCCTTCGAGGATACAGGCGTGAGCTTATATTATGTGGTATCAGGAATTACGAGAGACTTTGGCTCTCACAGCATCCTGACCTAAAACAAATATTTGTGGGCTCACAAACATTTGTCCGATGCTGGGATTGAACCCGCTGCCTACTGCTTCACTCATAGCTCCACAAAAAGACGTTCTAAAACAATAATTTCACATCATTAAACGTTGAAAAGGATAATGCGCTAAACATCTAGGGAGTCTTTTAATTAATGTACATAGAAATGCGAAAAAAGCGTGAAGATGAGGTGGGTACGAGGTGGGGTTACCGTGTACCCGCTATTATAACCCGAATGATGCTTATTATAGCGATGGGAGTTCATCAGGATGCTCTTTACGCGATGACGCCTAAAGTATAGAAGCTTGTAAGGCATAGGCCTGTATTAATAGGTTAACTTCGTGTGTTTATTTAGCTCACAAAAATGAATGGACCATTTTCTTTATTTTTTAAATGTTCCCAAACAAAATAATAATAATAATAAATACACCCAACAGTCACACACATATGTAGTCCTGACCCCACACTAAGATCGAGTCTTGTGTCGTGAGTATCAGAAACTACGAGAGACTTGTGGTCTCACAACACCCAGACCCGAAACAAATATCTGTGAGCCACACAGACATTTGTCTCGGTGCGGGAATTGAACCCTCGACCTCACGTTTCAAAGCCGGCTATTCGCCCGCTGCGCCACGGAGGCCGTAAATGGATAGTAGTCGTATTTTTTGGGCGACACACACTTCATGGTGCACTGACTGCTTAGTTTTTACAAATGGCCAATTGAGTCCTTGACTATGTTTGAATTTATACACATTTTTATATGTAATAACAAATAAAACAAAAAAGAAACCGTTCTGTAAAAATTGCATCGAAATTGGTTGAAAAATGAGGCAGTAATTCATATTTTAAATTCTGGAGTGAGGGCATAGTGGAGATATCTCGCTATCCCTTTCCAATGCACGTATCGTTATGGCGGTGACGTGATTATACTGATACTTCTCTATCCCGCAGTTTGCAGGTTACACCTAACTTCAAAGGCTTATAACTTTTTCATTTAAAAATACATATTTCAATAATTCTTTCTGTTCTGTATTTTAGAAGACGTATATTTCAAAAAAAAATAAAAAAATAGTCAATTAGATACCTAATTGTATGATGTTAAGAACTCTGGGAGTTCCAGTCTCAGGCGAAATGTGTAGGAATTTAAACATAGCTTACTTAGTAAACAGCTATTGAGTTATTGACCCACTTGTATTAGGCCACCTATAAAAATTAAACACAATAAAATATAACGCATTAAACATATCGTTATAAAAGTACAAACAATATAATGAATGATATCTAAATTAGCTTTTTTTAAATAATCCGAGGTCACAATGGAGGTCGCGATGTCTAAAATCAAAATGCATTCTCTTCTGACCTCACTGTCCAAGATTAGCGTATCTATCAACGGAATAATACCGAGATGCAATTTAAACAGTTTTAAATGATGAGGTACAATGAGATATAGAAGTATATTGGATATTAGCTTTAGTTAGCTTGACTGCCTCGGTGGCGTGGTTGTATTTCGCTACGACTACCATTCTGAGGTCTCGGGTTCGATTCCCGGGTCGGGCAAAGTGATATTGGATTTTTTCATATCAGCTCGGAGTCTGGAATTTGTGCTCGATATGGCGATAGGCTCGCCCCCTATCACATCTGGGAAGGAACTAAGCTCGGCGAAATGTGGGTGTTCTAGTTCGCTAGTGCACCCCTGCCTACCCCTTCGGAGATACAAGCGTAAGCTTATGTAAGCCGAGAACGCTGAATAGATTACATGTATTTTTTTTTTCGAAAATCGCCGTGTTATTGAAGGTTCGATGTCCTATTTCCTATTATGATATTGAATACATGATGGGGCCATTTTGCCGGTCGTAAAAACTTTGCCAAATCCTTTCTGCAACATGCTTGAAGAAGTGTGTCGCGCCGACCCCACATTAAGGTGGGATAAGGGCAGCTAGTAAGAAAGGAAGATGGGGTCCCATTTTGTTTTTGACAATAACTTATGAAAGAATATATGAATACTTCATATAAACAAAATCTGTCAAAATAGTAACCATTTCTTACTAGAAATGGTTACAGTTTTGACAGATTTTGTTTCACTTTAATTAATAAATAAATACACCCAACAGTCACACACATAGTCCAGACCCCACACTAGGTACAACCTGTATCGTGGGTATCAGAAACTACGAGAGACTCTTGGTCTCACAACACCCAGACCCGATAATTGTTGTATGTTGTTGTAATTGTTGGATTATATTATTTTACAATTATGTTTATTGTATTTCGCTGAATAAAAATACGTGCAGTAAGATTTTTTTACATAACATATTATATTCGAAATCAATAAAACCGTAGTCGCGACTATTTCGGAACTACGAACATTTTAGTATTTACCTCTATAGTTCTCGAGTTTCTCTTTCAAATTGACGATGATTATACATAATTATTGAACTTTCAATGACCGTCATGTCGCATCGGCGTAGAAGAAAACAATACTTAATTAGAAAAGACGGGACAACAGCACGAAACTTGTGATCCAAAAGTTGTTACCGAGGTAATAAGTCACTCAGTATCATACGCGCGCAAGGTCGTGCCAGCATAATAATGTTTAGATAATAAAATTATATTGTGTGATTCTAGAAGATTCACAGAACATTCTACGGTGTAAGTTTACATAAGCGCTCTCGCATTGTAATAAGTTAAGACGGCGTTACTGACGTTTGGGATGCTTGATGGCCCCTCTATAGTCATATTAAATCTCTTTGCTCAGATACGATATACTGAATGACCAACAAGAATGTTTTTAAATCGCCACAGGCAACAATGCTCCGCAAAAACATACTCAAGACTTTCGCCACAATGCAAGCACAAATAGGATCTAAAAAACGTACCCAGAACAATATTATGAACGCTGAGTAATTCTTCATAGTCGTTTTGTGGGCCGTGCATGCTATGCTGGGCGTGGACTCACAACGGGGCCGTGAAAACCATTCAGAGATAAATCGATAGCTAATTCGAAATGGCTCATTGTTGTCTGCATCTATACAAAGGCACAACTTTCACAGATATTGCTCTTGCACAATAGTGGGACACTTAGACGCACGCTCAAAGGGTTGTAGCGGCGAGCTTTACTGCAAGTACTGCTGAAAATATACTCGCGTCAAACTTATGTGGACAGTTGTCGGTACGAACTGTTTAACTGGCTTAGACAAGTGGCGTAAACAATGTTTTAATAAAGGTAAACTATACGAATATCACAAGACGTAACTCTTCACATGTACCAGATGCAACGTCCATCAAGTCTGACCACGTACTTCATACGTGTTAATAACCACGTTCTCACGCGCGTGCTTATTATGAACGATGATATTCTAATAACAGTCGAGGGGCAACGGCTCTTGCATTATGACGGTCACAACATTCTGGAAATAGGACTGGAATTATTAGAAATGTATCCATGTTACACATTTAGTCGCCTCCTTGGTTTAGTGGCAGCATATAGGGGCTGTGGACCGGGAGGTCCTGGGTTCGATTCCCAGGTCGGGTCGGATTTTCTAATTTAATTTGCCCCAGACTGGATACCTCAAAGAGGGTTGACGTGAGGCAGCCGTTCGTAAATAAGAAATAAATAAACTCAGCAGTCACACACATAGTCCTGACATAGTCCTAAGATACTGGTCTTTTGTCGTGGGTATCAGGAACTACGAGAGATTTTCGGTTTCACAACACCCAAACCCGAAACGAATATCTGTGGGCCGCACAAGTATTTGTCTCGGTGCGGGAATCGAACCCGCTGTCTCTCGTTTCACAGCCTTTCTGCAACATGCTTGATAGAGTGTGTTGCGCCGACCCCACATTAAGGTGGGATAGGGGCAGGTAGAAAGAAGAAAGTATCCATGTTACACATTTGTAAACTATCGCAAATACAAGGGCGTCGTCCGTCGAGTGTACGGGGCACGGTCTGTGGAGTGGTCGGGGCTGGGCACGCGTGGGCCACGGACACGGCGGCTGTAACAACTTAATAAGCGGTTGTGCGTGATTTACGCGCGCCCGCGGCGCCGGCGCATTCGCCTGCACACACTTATTTATACTAATTTATGACAGATAAACATCGAATTTACTTTGTTATACTTGTATAATTATAAGCGATAACTCTCAATTCGTAGAATGCAAATAAATTAAAGCACGGACACACCCATTTAACGAATTGACGTCGAATCAAAAAGTGTTTAACGCATTAAAATATGTTCAAGTGAAGGTGCGTCTCCTGCACGTGTTTTTCTCGAAACAAAAACACATACTTGCGTATAAACGATTTTAGCTATCCCTGCTCGTAGAACAATGGGCCATAGATAACAGATACATGTTTTGTGTAGTTGTTTTGTGTAATGTATTTCGACAGTCTCGGTGGCGCAGCGGGCGAGAGCCGGCTGTGAAGCGAGAGGCCGCGAGTTCGATTCCCGCATTGAGACAAATGTTTGTGTGGCCCACAGATATTTGTTTCAAGTCTGGGTATTGTAAGACCGAAAGTCTCTCATAGTCCCTCACACCCATGATACAGGTGATACCTAGTGTGGGGTCAGGACTAGGTGCGTGAATGAAATAAAAAAATGTTTTAGTGCAGGAGACGCGAATTAATAAACACTTGGCACCATTCAAACGGCTCATTAGCGCAAGCGAACTTGCAATAAAAGGTTCCACTAACTTGGATTGTAAATTTAAACTCGTGCTAATTACACCGCACGCTATAAATCTTTGGCATTATATAGAACGTAAATGCACCACAAATCCACCATAAATATATCAGTGAGCGATCGCAGGCCATGGACCCCACTCGACGCGGTTCTCGAGTCAAGTTATGGCCCTTCGAACAGCCACGTCGCCCGTAACAATCGGTGTGAATCGGAAATAACCGGAAAATTTCCACAACTTGTCTAATGGCTTATTGTTGTACGATTGTTGTATTATTGTTGTTAAGGGCTAACAAATTGCCGTGTTGTCAATGTGTTTAAGCGTTATTTAGTGAGCTGTTGTTAGGCCGGTCGCCGAACTATGGACGACGAATATAAACTCTCCAATATTCAAAAGCAAACTGGTGTTATCAATATTTAATAGCCTCAGCTATGATTATACAAAATTGGTGTCGATGACATTTGAACACAACATTTCCCTAACCAAAAAATGACAATTTATAAAATTATATGAATTATCAACCAAAAATCCTTTGGGCGAATTTCTTGTATTACATCGGTATGTTTTGTCTCATATTAGGTTATCAAAGGTAGTCACTGCTCATACAAACGTCTTCTGATACAAATTGCTTGTATAGTTTTTCTACCCTGGCACGGCAAAGTTACCCTCTCGAAAGTCGAACCTTCTTCAAAAATAACCTTTCATGTATCACTACAGAGGCGCAGGATCAGGATCAGGTATCACTATGTGGATACTCTGCCTAAGTTATCTTTTCCATCAGGTAACTGCATTAATCGTTTGTCAGTGTTGCCACTAGAGAGTATATAGGGTGATTTATCTATCTTCTTACTGCAAAAGATCTTCTCCTTCTGCATGTTCTTATCGCACTTCACTGTGAGGTCGGTGCAATACAATTTTTTCAAGGTTGATGTAGATTTGGCTTTAGTTTTTACAACCAGAAGAAGAAGCCTTGAAGTCAACCCTGCCTAGATTATTTAGTACCGAGCAAATCCTATTAGAAAAACCACTTTGTCCAACCAGTGATTTGAACCCAGAACCTCACAACTACAGCAGCCCGAGCAGGAAATTTTCTGACAACCGGACTGATGACATTTGGTTAATATTTCATACAAATTTCATAGACGCGCATCGAGCACGAATACATTTACCGTTGTCAGAATTTTTCCTGCTCAGGCCGCAGGCTACAGCTCTTATACGGTGCCGCTAGACCGAAGAGGCCACTCTACTACCAAAACTATATAAACTAATTATAATACTATAATAACAAAGAATGGCGCACTTGAAGCGATCCGCGTGCATAATAATTAACTGAGTATGTTAGCATTAGCTACTAACCGAACTAGCGTACTCGTGACCTAAATAACATGGAAACACAAACTATGGATGCTTTAATAAAATTTTAATTTATGTAAGTACTTTTGCCGGTAATCTCATAATAAAAATATTAGCGCTGTTATATTACTGTCCCACTGCTGGGCACGGGCCTCCTACTAATGAGAGGCGTTAGGCCTTAATCTAAGGGGTTCTCATGTATAAGAAAAATACCAAGCAATACATACATCCATAGAGTCACGTCTTTACCCTTGAAGGGGTAGGATGACGTATACTAGAGAACGAGAACTTCATTTCCACTAGCTTATTTCCCAGATGTGATAGGGGCGAGCCTATCGCCATATCGAGCAAAAATAACAGACTCCGGCCTGATACTGAATCGAAAAACCCAATATCACGTACCCAGGGATCGAACCCAATACTTTAAAAGGGTAGTCGTACCGCGCACGCAATGCAACTACGCCACCGAGGCAAGGTCCTCATATTATAAATCCATAATAATTAAGATCCACGATATCAGGTGACTGAGACTGCCTCGGTGGCGTGGTTGTATTTCGGTACTATCGTCCTGAGGTCTCGGGTTCGATCCCCGGGTCGGGCAGTGATATTGGAATTTTCCATATTAGGCCCGAGTCTGGAATTTGTGCTTAACTTAGCTTAACTTAGTGCGGAACTTAGCTCGGCGAAATATGGGTGTTCTAGTTCGCTAGGGCGCCTCTGCCTACCCCTTCGGGGATACAGGCGTGAGCTTATGTTATGTTATCAGGAATAGTTATTTTTACATAAATCAGTCTACTGCTAGGCGTCAGCAACTCTGGCAGTATAGTAACAAAAAATATAGTAGCCTCATTTTCTAATAGTATTAATCGGCCTCATCTTCACGGTCGGACACGCAAAGGCATTATCTCAGTTAGCAAGGTGGCATCGCGTGCCAATTTTTTTTCACAACCAGAGTGACCGCTAATGGTCGTTTCGTCGATTGCGGAATCAGCTCGTTAGTGTGAGACCATTGTCGCTATAGTTGCTGTCTATTGAGATATTATCTAGGAATTTATATTGCAAGTTTATGTACTAGGTTGTAGCCAATAGCTTATCGTTTTATTGCACCAAAGTATAGGACGATAATGTGATGAGCTTGAGCAAAAATCTACAAATTAAATACAATTTTAGATAATATTAGTGTAAGGTATTCTAGTGTTCCAGGCACTGTAAAAATACTAGAAAAGCCTTTTAATATTATGTGTAGAAATACCTGGTAATTACAATACGTGCATCAAAATTACGGTAGCGACAAAATAGAAGAAAAAAATAATCCGCAGTCAAACTCAAAATAAAACCACAGTTTATTTTTCTACTTGCTTTCATACCCTCTACCTCATACTTTTTATGTTATGTGTATGTTGCAGAAAGGATTCGGCTTTAGTTTTTAAGAGCGGTTGCCTGCCTGACGTCAACACTTATGCGGATTAAAAGTAATTTAGTCAAAAGTTGCTTGTATAAAATCATATTATCATCATCATAATTATCAGCCACGGGACGTCCACTGCTGAACATAGGCTGAAAATTAAATAATTACCGATAAATTAATTTGAAAATATATTTCCATTTCGAATTTTTAAAGCCTCGCATCGGACGGGTAAGTAGGCGGAAGTAATGCACCACCAATACAGTTATATCAACAGGCGATAGAGGAAAATGTTGGTGTACAAACTGGGAACGATTCGGGTAGCGTGGGTAGACGCGGGTAACGCGGGGAAACGCGGCCAGCATTCAGTTTGTGCGACCAACTCAAACCGCGCCGCTCGCTCCAGCTTACACCCGCCGAACCTCTACATGCCTTGGAAAAATACATCTTCTATTTATTTTATAAATAGAAAATTTACATTGAAGTTCAGTCATGTGCAGTAAAAGATATTTTAGAAAAATGTGCCGTAGAATAATTTTGAACAAAAATATTTATAAAGAATGTGACCAAAAACAAGATAATAAACACCTTCCTATCAAATAATAACTTCACCAATAAAAGGTTGTATACTGTACAATTATCCGCAATAATATTCTGAACAAAACGAAACACATTTAAGTCTCCACGTAAGAACACGTGTATACAATACTCAAACCCAATTAACAAATAATAGGGCCGTAATATACGGTCTCATCTTGTAGATACCTAATAAAGGTCGGTAACACGTATTAATAAAATACAAAGCTATTCATTACTGTTCTTGTAGGCACGTTGCAGGCCCTCCAACTTGTAATTAGGGGAATCGGACTCGGTCATTTTCGATAATTCATAATGTATGTTAATTATGGAGGTCCACTCGCCCCGGGACAAACCTTGCCCCTTCTCCTTTCCGACCACTGTTTGTATTGTTCGCCTTTGAATAAAATAATAGTGTGTTGCCCGGTATTTTAAATTGAACACCACATGAAAATAATAGTTACGGGTTGTATTAATAAAGCTCCTAATTCTAGGTGCAGTGTGGGAATGTTTCGCTGTTACGATTTGTTTATGAATACAGTAATTGGTATGTTACTTTGAATTGGTACAAATGCGTTTACTTTATAACTTTGGGGCTGATTTCCGCTCTAGAAGACTACGTACTTGTACAAGCATGAATTAAGATTTAAGGGCGACTTTCAGCACTATTACTAATGTAGATATTGTCCTAATCTCGATTTAACTTACATGTCATTCGTATATTTAAATCGAGATTTATATAAGCGCTGCAAGTCGCTCTTAAGGTAGTTTCTGCATATTAATAAAATGTTTTAAAACTAGATTAATGCCCGAGCCCCGAGTATAATTTTGTAATCCGGGCCAAGCCACTGATTTTTGTGCTTCAAAAGGTGTGATGAGTACTAAACGTGCCAATTTATTGACATAATATTATTGTGTATAGAATGACACTTTTTAATCCGCAATAACACATTTGATACCATTCTATGCGTACATTCTACATTTGGATTCGCGCGGGTGTAAACGCGCACACTAACTACACGCCAGCACAACACTTTTGTGTGTTTTTCACAGCTTCAACGAGCGCGATACTGAAAAGCCTCAAGCTCCTAATTAGGCTGAAGTCGGACGTGCCAATTAATTCAAGTTTCACTCGGAAACTTTGCCGCGTCAATTAATTTCATAGTTAATTAGCAAGCACGGAGTCCGGACAAAACCGCACGCCTGCGAAAGAAAGGGTAACGATGCTTGCCCGCGGCCCGCACAATGCACCAATTACATCACCTTTGTTACATACAACTCTATTCGCATCGTGGATTCATTCAATCTCGTCTGCTCCGACTGCAGCCTGCAGCCTCTGTATGTAATAAATATTTTTATGTCCGCCCGTTTGAAACTTTTCTTCCATGCTTTATTAATTTAGGCAGATTGTTTAGAACTTCTGTAAATATAACAAAGTATTAACGTGTTAACGATTTTATATATTAACAAATTTTTCAGCTATTTACATATCCGCACACATAAAAAAAAAATATGTACAACGCACGCCTTCATTCCCGAAGAGGTAGGCAGAGGTAAACTAGAGAATCAGAGCCACCTTATTTCGTCGAGTACATTTTCTTTTCACGAGTAAAAATAGTTTTATTTCATTTTTACCACGGAGTTTGAAAGCCCACTACTACTGACTAATATTAATTGGGTTAAATAAGTTTTAGATAGCAATGTGTCCACGCTTAACGAAAAAATCTGTTCAATACTTTTATTTGAATCAAGAGAAAATAACCTACATATCCTCCAAAGCACCAACAATTGCTTGTAATCCAACTGACACTGAAGTATGGAACCGATCACTTTATATGGTGCTATATTTCAATTGGTTCCTTTTTATACACAATTTTTAGATAAATAAGGATCCATTCTACCAAACAGTCGACTCGAGTTAAGCCCCTTCAATATTCCCCAGAGCTATAAATAAGAGCGACTATTTTATTTTATTTGTAGACATTGCCTTACATCAAGTAATAATGGTCCACGAACGAGTCCGATGTACCGCGGAGAATTTAACAACATCACGCCGAGACGGCATTGGAGCAATAACTCCGTACAAATAAAATTTTAACCTCTGCTTAATATCTCGAGGAAAATTTCGAGTGAAATTGACAGACAGTAAAATATTTTATTCGTGCAATAATTTAATTTGTAGGAAAAACAAGGTATGCGGGTTGAGGGGGGTGCAGAAATGCCGCGGGTGCGTGATGCTCGGGCTCGGCGGTACTCCGCAGCACTCGGCAGCAGGCGGCAGCGGCGTTCCGCAAACATCTTCCACTTGAATTAGCCTATTAAACATTAAATTCGGGTAACATACTTCGGCTTACGCCACTCGTAAAATTGTCTAATATATTTACTTAAAAGATGAACAGAACAAAAGCTTTCGTGCTTATATTTTTAATGTTTCTGTACTGGTTATAATTTGTAATAACTGGTAAAGGATTAGAATCTCATAATAATATGAAGAAAGAAGAAAAAGATGGCGCATGATAATAGCGAATTAAATATCAATCGAAACGATTTTTGTGTCCAAGGCCATCAAACCGATGTGAATGATAATTTCATGGGTAAGTTACTGACTATAAGAAATGAATAGAAATTGGCAAAGGGAGGGGGTCCTGTACCACTAAGAAATACTTGTCATACGAGACGGTAAGGTGCCAATTCAGTTCCGATTTTTGTGAGTCAGTGACGATAACCCGAACAAACCGATCCATCAATGAACAACTTATTTCAATTCACAGATTGCAAAGTTTCAAAACAACACACAACTTTTACGCTGTAGCCCAATGCACAACCTAAAAGCAATTCTAATTCAAATAAATAAATCAGCATTTGGCCTAATACTTAAGTTATACTCGGGTGAGATCTCAAGTTCAAATCGAGCGTGGAGAGCAAGCACTAGCAAGAGCACTCGGTCCACTGTCGGTGGAGTCGAGCTGGTTCGCTTTGTTTTCCCGATGTCATTAGTGGAAAGCCCTCGATATTTTCACAAGCATCGATTATTTTTAATGGGCCGCCGCCGGCAGAGGTAGGCCGCACGTGCTTGCAAACATCCTAGTAGTATGAACTTCTAAGGTAGGCTTGCACGACTTTTAATTATTATTTCGTATGGCTTTTGGGATCATGTACATCGTCAGTTTCACTCATCAATCCAAGCTCTGGCATTTCGGGAGGTTTGGAGAAAACCACTTTTAATAATCTAGGGTTAGTCCTAAACTCGATTGAATTATACATATACGAATGACATGTGAGTTAAATTGAGTTAAGGACTAACTCTAGATTAGTGGCGGAAATGTTCAAAAGCCAATGCCACTTTATCTTCTAAATAATACCTACATAATATTTATTTATTAGCCTACAATCTGGCAAAGGGAAGATGGTTAGAATCAGATTGTATAGACCCTTCGCCGCTGATAGTGATACAAGTCGGCCAAAAAAGCATAGATTTTTATTAACAGATTCGGTGTCGTGTACCGAAATGCTTTCTGTAATGCCATCATCATAGAATCTTAAGGTATTACCCGAATACTGAAACGCTACTCAACTTTAAGAGTTCCCTACATTGTTTTGCGCCATACAATTTTGTCAGATAAAGCGGTCTCAAATGAAATAAGATGATCTCAAATGTTTGAGTTGCGTGTTAATATTCAGGTTTTAGGTTATGGCAATGTTTTTAATCAATATGGTCTTTGAGTTTTAATACTTCTTTTTCTGTTTGAGTTATCTTAAAAATGTTTTTTATATTTGAAATTATAATTTAGACTCAACTTCACGGAACTGCAACATGTATTGTCCATAGATCCTCATACTCCGCTTTCTCTAAACAACGTACAATCAAAAAATACTACCGTTTTGCAACCTTTTCTATATTTTTTATACCACAATTTTTGTGGTAAAACGACTGAGCAGCAATCATTAAGAAATCATTAAGGCGGCCTAACGACGAACTCTTGAGTTGTCGCTTTTCGTGTCGGCCCATGATGGCGCTGTTTGCACACGTCTTAAGCCATGCTTTCTTATTTATAGAAGGGGCAATTGATGGGAAGTTAAATATCATAATGATTGCAGGATTCCCGTTAATGACTTTGTTGCGTTTAGATACAATAATGCTTTACAATGTGTAAATATTTGTCTCAGTCGCCTCCTTAGTTTAGTGGCAGCATGTATGGGTTGTAGACCGAGAGTTCCTGGGTTCGATTCCCAGGTCGGGAAATGCAAATTTTCTAATTTAATTTGCCCGGGACTGGATCCCTCCGAGGGGGGTGACGTCAGGCAAGCGTTTGTTGCGCCGACCCCACATTAAGGTGAGATACGGACAGGTAGAAAGAAAAGAATGTGTAAATATTTGCTGTAGATTAGAAGATTTAGGAAACATTCGATAGTTACAGTTTTAAACTTTGGCAAAATGATCATGTCTTGATAGACAATTCATCATCATCATCACCCACAGGACGTCCACTGCTGGACATAAGCCTCCCCCAAAGATTTCTAGATCGACCACTGTCTAAAACCAGCGTGTTTAAACAGCTTTACATACTGATGCGTTTCATTCACGACGTTTCATGTCGTCAATGATTTTAACACGGCCTCAGAACTTTGAGCCCAATCTCAATTCAGTTCGCTTTTGTTTCATCATTATTGATAATGCATTCACGGTTCCCCCTGATCGTAAATGGATAATCCTATTCCTAATTTAAAATTAGGTAGCCCGCTGGTACATCAAGGTGATACTTATAAAAATGACTAAATTAGTATTAAGTTTTTATATTTATATGTGACTAACCGCGACTCTGTTGGCGTATATTATTATTTTCGAGAATAATAATTTATTTATTTTCCGAAATAAAAGTAGTCTATGATTTATTCTGATGTATAATCTATATCACTGTAAAGTTTCATCAAAATCCCTTAAGTAGTTTTTGCGTGAAATAGTAACACACATACACACACTTACTCACAAAATTCACATTTATTATATTAATATGAAGCGGCCCGCATCCAACGACTTCCTGCGACCTTTATCAAGTCATCTGTCCACCTTATAGGTGGACGTCCAGGTCGATCTGGAAATCATTGGGGGAGGTATATGTCCAGCAGTGGACGTCCTATGGCTGATGAATGAATATTAGAAGGATTGCGCGAACATTTTTGTAAAATAATCTCTAAACACAAAATCATTTAAAAACGAACGCAAATTTAACTTTCTATTATTCTAGACCAGTTTTAGATACAATTTTCCTTCGCCATTAGAATAGGTGAGCGCGTATTAGAGCCCTGTCAGCGAGGAGAGAGTTGAGGACGCGTGAGGTGTGCGCGTCGCCCGAGGCTCAATCATTAAGGCATCATTAAAAGTCCACCGCGCCGCCGTCAACCTGTTGGCCACGCTCCACCGATACCCTTTCTCTACTTTTATGCTTTTCCTTTATCATTTTAAACGTTTCGAATGTTTTGTGTTTTGTAAGGGTTTGGTTACAACGATGGGTGATCTAAGATGAATGAATGATGTCCAAATAAATACCTTCAAATACCAACTAATAAATAGAAATCAACAATTTCTTGGACATGTGGACATAATAATTATCATTTACGAAATCAGTATCTTATATTAATCAAACTTGGTTCTTAATAATTATTGATTTTTTTATATGAGTGCCTTTTAGAAATTGGTACTTTCTTTTTTTCTACCTGCCCTTATCCCACCTTAATGTGGGGTCGGCGCAATTTTTTCAAGCATGTTGCAGAAAGAATTTGGCTTAGTTTTAACGACCGGCTGTCTGCCTAACGGGACCCTCTGTGGGATCCAGTCCCGGGCAAATTATATTAAAAACTCCGCTTTGCTCTATCTGGGAATCGAACACAGGTACCTCCCGGTACAGTCTATATTTGCCGCGACTAGACCAAGGAGGTGATTTTTATAAATAGGTTATTATTATTATAATTATTATTCCACAAAAAAAATGCAATATGCTTGAAGTAGTGTGTTACGTCACCATACGTCACCATACGCATAGGATAAGATAAGGTTGAGTAAAAACATAGAATATGCAATACAAAGTAGTTAACTCTAATATTAAATAACCACAAGTTTAAACACTTTACAGACCGACTTCAAATCCGATCGTGACCAAATTTATATGAGACCACTCTTGAAATCAGCTCCATTGAATACAAAAACAATTTTGAAAATCGGTCCAGATTTGGCGGAGATATCGCGTAACATACATAAAAAGGTACCGACGAATTGAGGACCTTCTCCTTTCTTGAAGTCGGTTGATTATACAGCATTACCAAAAGTGTTAAATAACTTACACGCCAATTTGGCTAACGTTGCAAACAAGAAAATATGTTCTGCGGGTTTAGACAAGTGGCTTATGCGCTAGTCGAATAGAAAAGTAAATGTATGGGGATGACATAAGAGAACGCTGCATACAGCGTAGGTACTCGTATGTCATTCCCATACATTTATTATTCTATTCGACTAGCGCATAAGCCATTCGTCTAAGCCCACTGTTGTTTATAGCCCCAATACAATATCTTAAATGTTCTACTTGACTTAAAACGTTGCACTAACCGCAATTGTATCAATAAATTATTGTGTTATTACTCCAAGTAAATTATGTTATTGTTGAAACATTAATGTTTCTACTACACAGGTCTGTTAAACTAGTTGAGATTATACTTTACCAATATAAAATATAATTTTCAATGTGATGTTAAATCAATATCAAAAGGGAACTGAGGTTTCGGTTTTGATCACAGAGTCGGGAAAAGTGATTTTGAGTTTTTCAGTTCAGTATCAGCGGCCCGAGAAGGAAAATTTCTGACAATCGTAAATGTATTCAAGCTCGATGCGTGTCTATGAAATTTTGTATGAAATATTAACCAAATGTAATCAGTGCGCAGCGAGATCGAATACATTTACGATTGTCTGAAATTTTCCGGCCCGATATGGCGATAGACTTGCCTCCTATCACATCTGGGACAAGCGGCGTGCAGTGCGTATAGGACAAAGAGCCACTGTCTACCCTGACAATTTGCTATTTAGTACTATTTACATAAATAAATAATAAAAATCATAATAAAAAACAGATTTTCAAAATAGCAGCGCTTGACTTAAATCAACACGAGGATGATGATTGTAGTGATGATGATGAAAGTATCGAAGAAAATAAGCAAATTTTGTCTACACTGATCGAAATGCCGGTACACGTCACTGTCTGGGACGGAAATGAGTTCGGCGAGATGTGGGTGTTCTAGTTCGCCTCTGCTTACCCCTGCTGGGATACAGGCGTGAGTCTATGTACGTCGAAGACATGCACAGGTTATCAATTCTGTCGTGGTGATCGAGATGGCAGCAAGTCACGAAATTACTATTATCTTTAAATAACTTTCATTTAAATTCCTTAAACATTTTTTTACCTTTCTATTGGCAATATGCAACATGAAGATCCGTCCTATAGTTTTTCTACAAACACAAATTTTGAAATTGGGAAATTGCATTTTAATCGCCGTTTTCTCGAAATCGTGTTTTCGGAGTTACTGCTAAGTGCTAACTCGATTACCACGCCAAAATTTGTAAGCTTTTATAACGATGATGTTTTCATCATGTTATGGATAACAAAAATTCATATTAACATAATTTGAAATCGCTGATTTTCATCGAAATTATTGTATTCACCCACTTACGAAAGCAGCATCGGCTTACATGAAAGTATATTATTACTAAATTTCTGCCTCTTTCTTAAAAATTTAGAATAACATAACATAAGCACTCGCCTGTATCCCCGAAGGGGTAGGCAGAGGTGCACTAGGGAACTAGAACACCCACATTACGCCGAGCTTAGTTCCGTCCCAGATGTGATAGGGGGCGAGCCATATGAATATGATCATTATTAACTCGAAATAAATTATTAGTTTGCAATTCTTGGGGGCATTTTAGACATTTAGTGCTTAAAATCCTGACACTGATCACATCAACGGATAGTTATAAGAGGTATTGGATTGAAAAGAGTGGTAACAAAGTCCCGGAGGTTGTTGTTGAGGGTTGCAGGGACTGGGACGTGGGGAGGGGGAGACACGCCGCGGCGAGCAAATGAGGCGCGACGCTCACTGCTAACTAAACCAATCGGCCGAGCAGACTGAACAGACGAGCGGGAATACGCAGCGTTTCAACCGCGAGAGAAGTAGCTCATAGTCCGTAGTGCGTTTTTAGCTTCGCGTTATTTTATAAACGTTTTACTTACTACCCCCCAGAAGTCGACGTAGAGCAGGTAACCCGTCGTAGAACTAATCAATTCAGCAACATGCTTAAAAAGTGTGTTGATTCGACCCTACATTGGAGTGGTAAAGTACAGGTGGTAAGGGTGACAGCCTCCGTGGTGCAATGGGCGAGTAACCGGCTGTGAAGCGAGGGGTCGCGTGCATTGAGACAAATGTTTGTGTGGCCCACAGATATTTGTTTCAAGTCTGGGTGTTGTGAGACCGAAAGTCTCTCATAGCTTCTGATACCAACTATACAGGTTATACCTAGTGTGGGGTCAGGACTAGGTGTGTGACTGTTGGGTGTGTATTTTAAAGACATTTTGTAGAAAGAAAGAAAGGAACTTTATTAAGCCAGCCTTTTTTTTGAGACCAGCCGTAAACACCGAAAATGGGCTCAGGTGTTTTACTTAATGAAGCGGTAATATCGAAATCAGACAATGAATAAAAGTTCAAAGTTGAATATTTTTAAGGGCCCTAGACCAATTAATTATTATTGATATACTATATCGTCATTTCATGCCATTTTAAATACGAGTAGATAGATATTATTATAAAACATTCAAAATAGCGAGTATATAGTTGGTGCAAAAAAATTATTTGTATTTTTTTTAATAACATAAAAACGCAATCAACATCATATAAAACGCTTGTCTACGTCGATCATTTAGCATCATTTGCGGGAACTGCTTTTTAAAACTCATCTGTTTTTAATGCGACCGCTGAATCCTTTCGCCCGCTTGTTATTCGGAAACAATGCTCGCTGTGATTTCAGGTGTCTACTATCTTGTTACCAGATCGCAGCGCAACTTTTCGCGTCTCGTTTAATTTTACATTGTTAACGTAATAAGTTCAGTTCTGAATTTTCGGCCTGCATCTGATAATTTATTTCGTTTCAGGTCTTTTAATAAGGCTCGGATTGGAAAATTATGTAAGTACTGAGACCCGAGCAGCCCCCTCCCGGACTTTCGACACTCGATTCGATTTTGAATACGATTCGGTTTCCTTTATCAACTTAACATTCCATCGAAATCCAGTTAAAAAGGTTTTTTTATTGCAAAGACTTGCTAACGAGCATGTGGGCCACCTGATGGTTAGTGATCTCCACCGCCCATAGACATCTAAGACACATAGACTCTAGGGTACATCGCTAACCTAAAATTGAGGAATAGGGATTAGGAAAGGTAGGGGGGGAATCGGGCCACCGTAAATCTCACTCACCGAACTCAACGCAACAGCGAGCTGCCACTTTACGCCGGTTTTCTGTGAGACAGTGGTCTGCAACCGGTCGAGCCATTAGTGGTGTAGACGTTGCTGTCTACAGCGTAGCTCTACCACTTCGACAAAGATTTGCAATGTATCTCTATGTTGTGTCTATGGAGCTGACATTGTTCCAAATCATTCATAACTCCACAGTTCTATTACTATGGTCTATAATGCGTGTAGCATTATAGTGCACATAATCCATGATCCCTGGGTGAATAGCATATTGTAAACTAACATTAATATTTACGACGCAGCACGACATTAACCCAGTTACTGTCAACAGCTGACAGCTTGTGCCGTATCCCAGCTTAATTTTAAGCACTAATTTAGTAAGCTATGAAACATTACAGCTTGTAAGCATACTGATTGATGCTTAATTATATAGGGTGTTGCAAAATGCTGGTACCTATAAGAAGGGATGGCTAGCAATTGAACGGTAAAGTTTAAAATTTCTTAAAGCTCATAGTTTTTTTAATAATGAAAACGAATTTTTGACGGTAAAAATCTCACCCATTTCATTGGGTCAGTTGCTGTACATTTGCAAACTACCTAGGGTAATTAATTATTTTTAACGTACACGAAAGTGTTCTTAGTAATAACGAGGATTGATAAGTCGCATATCGACTAAAAATCTCCATGCTTAGTAATTGTTTAAAAAAATGAGTTAAATCAAGTATTCCTTATTATCCTATTATTGAAATAAAACTATTTTATACGGATTCTATGACGATTTGTTTTTATTTTTATGCCCAACGCTTCGAAGGCTTTGCAGCTTTCGTGGTCATGGGTCGGACTCATAGGTCGGACTGAGGTGTCATTTGTCAAAAAATGTTAGTGTTACAATTGACTTTATTAATCTAAGGTTAAATCAAACAAAATTAAAAATTAATCATATTTTGTGTTCCCATCTACGCAGCACGAGTTCACGGTGTTTTGAGGTTTAGCAGCTGGTCTTTTGGAGCCCACTTTAATTAAATGTATAATTGAATCCCAGGTTTGTGCAAGCTTCCAACCATCTTCTCTATTGAAATTAGATGTTTTTTTAATTTCAATAGCCTCGCGTATCATCCTATGGAAGAATCGGTGTTATTTGGATTTGTGGTTTATTAAATTAATCAGTAATTAGAAGAAATCAGTTGGTATCAGCTTTGTGCGACACCCGCTATAATGCATACCATAAAATGCCTCGGTGGCGTAGTTGTATTTCGGTACGGCCACCGTCCTGAGGTCTCGGTTCGATCCCGGGTCAAGCAATGTGGTATTGGATCTTTTCAATATCAGCCCGGAAACTGGAATTTGTGCCGGATATGACGATAGGCTCGCCGCGTATCACATCTGAGACGGAACTAAGCTCGGTACTAGCTGCCGCGCCATGTTTTTAACCGACTTCCAAAATAATGAAAAAAAATCGTCAGTAAGCTGAAAGTTGCCAAAGTTCTTGTTTCAAATTTGTCTGCCAATAATGGTACAGCCGCCCTAACCCCGGCCTAGCTGGCCTTAGAAGAAATCTGCCACTATATCTACACTACGATCGATCTGCCAAATAAAACACTACGTCATATTTCTTCACGCTTTCGCTTAGTTATTAAACATGCGTGTAACATAATTAATGTGACACATCCGTAACTCGTTGACTAAACCGAACTAAGCCGTGAACACCGACAATACAGGGGGTACGTCGCGTCGCGGTGGTGTCGTGTCGTTGCCGCATCCCCCTAATCCGTAACGAGCACGTAACGATCACGGCTCGTTATCCCGCCGCGGCCGCCAGTTACCGCCAACCTCATTATGCGATGCGATATCGAGAAATATCTACTGCTGTCTTAATTTATTATTTTTAGCGTTTAGTAATGATAGGTTTAGATCATCAATATAATATAATACTAGATGCACAGTTCTTTGCAAATATCCTCCTAAAAAGTGGTCTCAGGAATAAAACAAAGAAAAAGATCGTAAGTTTATCGTAATTAAAGCAACACAAATATAACCCTATGCATGTGTTATTAAGTAGCTTTTTAAACGAAATGATCAAGCGTTCTTAAATTTGAATTTTGAAATTTAGAATTCTATCTGCGTCCGACTGCAAGCAAAAGAAGTGCTTAAGCAGTTTGCAATTGGAAGTCGGACAGTTAAGTTTTTAAACTTGTGATTATTTGCTGTCCCATTTTCCGACCGTCAACTGTGCATCTAGGTAAATAATATATCGATGGTTTAGATGGAAATTGTTGGTTGTCAGCCCCCTTACTCTTGACACTCGATTCGACTTTGAATTCGATTCGGTTTCATTTATTGTCTTAAAATTCCACTGAAATCGAGTTAAAAACTGCGCTAATGTTACATTAAATTCGAGAACTTGTCATTTGGTAATTTTTACCGTGACATTAGTGCACTTTTTAACTCCATTTCGGTGGAATTCTGAGTATGGATGGTGATGGCATTGGATCGAGGGAAATGGAAGGAGAGGGGGGAGACTTTTGCCCAACAGTAGGATGATACAGGTTAATAAAAAAAAATTAAGTCTAATCGAAGTTAAATTCGAATCGAGTATCAAGATCAGTCCCTAGGCTAAATTCAAAGACTTCTATGTATTTACTAGACAAGCTGTTTCGAAGTAAAATTGTGGCACATGACGGCGAGTGTTTGACGTTTCACGGCTAAGGATGAGAGCTGATTTCTATAGTGAGTTGAAGTCGAATAACAGAGACTTAATGCGCACATTCTATGTACCGAACAGCCAGTCTAGTAGTTAGTATACATAGAATGTACTTTGTTTGTTTTTATTAATTGAAGGACAAAAGAGCTTTTATATTTTTTTGTTAATCAATCTAAGTAAACAAATAATAATCTATCTAACGCCACTCGGGAAAAATATTAATTAAATCGGAAACAGTCTATCAATGGGACTCGTTAAATTGAACAGTCCATTAATATGTACCCAAATGGCCCAGATTTGTTATATACACATATATAAGCTCACGCCTGTATTCCCACAGGGGTAGGCAGAGGCGCACTAGCGAACTAGTACACGCACATTTCGCCGAACTTAGTTCCGTCCCGAACATGATAGGGGGCGAGCGTATAGCCATATCGGGCTATGTGCCCGATATGGCGATACGCTCCAGACTCTGTGCCTATATTGAAAAATCCAATATCACTTTGCCCAACCCGGGGATCGAAAGATCGAAGGTCTCAACCTCATGTCGATAACCGTACCGTGCACGTTATAACACTACGCCACCGAGGTAGTCAATTTGTTATATAATAATAGTTTAATCATTTTAGTGTTACTGACACGTGATATAATTAGGTTGTACAATGATCAGGTATGGGCAAAATATTGACATGAACTTCGTCAAATATATTCTATTTACAAATACATTCAAAAACATCCAGTTACATGCGTGAAGGATATAAAATGAACACGGTAAAGTTGTACTTTCTCAAATAGCTGGCAATTTAAATACTAGAAATTCTAGTTAGAAGTATTAATAGTCATCCAGTAGTAACATTACTAGGACAAGGAAATAAACTTATACGACCTGTGTACAAATAAAAACTAAATTATGAATTTCTTTCCTCCTACCATATTCCACCTCAATATGGGGTCTGCACAAAACACTATTTCAAGCGTGTTGCAGAAAGGATTCGACTTAGTTTTAACGACCTATCTGCAAACTTAGAAAAACACCCCGTACGACCTAGGAATCAAACCCAAGACGTCCCGTTATACAGCCCTGACACGCTGCCACTAGACCAAGTAGGCGAAAAAATGCATACATTTTTATTAATATTATAGATATCTTTGATACTTATACACATCTGTGTACAGGAAAATAATCCTGGGAAAATATTCTCGCAAAACACCTGCTTCGCTTAAGGCGCAGTATTTTTAAGTTACTCGAAATAAGTGACGGGCGGCTCGGCTTCTGGAGGCCGAGACACTTATGTAATATAGAGGTATATATATGCCGCCTCCAATGGGTTAAGAAATTATTTCCTATTGACCTGTATTCACTATCTATAAAAAACGGCTTAGTACGATTTAATGTTTCGAGTCGATTAAAAATAATATCGAACCATCGAGACAAAAAAAATGCTACAAATCCGTTAAAATCAGTTTCTTATTCATTTTTGAATGCTGTTAGGTTAGGCTGGATGTAAAATAATTCTCAATTTATTTGGACAATATTAGCTAATATTATAAATTTCTTTATTTTTTTATTGATAGATTTTAAAATTATTAAAATGATTTTAAAAATTCTTTCACCTATCTTTTTCTTTCTATCTGCCCTCATCCCACCTTAATGTGGGGTCGGCGCAACACACTTTTATAAGCATGATGCAGAGAGGATTTGGCTTTGTTTTTTCGACCGGCCGCCTGCTTGACGTCAACCCCCGATGAGGGAGAGAGCCTATAGTGAGCTTTATTATTATCACTAAGTAGGATAAACTATATTTATTTTGAAAAAAAAATAAGCATCTCGGGACAAGATGAATTCGATGCTAACATCCTTGTTTCCATTTACCCACATATATCATCAAATCATTTACAACAAACAAAGCATATTAAAATCCTTAAACTATATAAAGCATCAAAAGAATACACCGCAAAATAATCAAATTAAATCGCAAACAATTCCAATGAAAAAATTTACGTATCAATCGGAAATTCCTTTTCAATGGACGAAAAAGTCTGCGAAGACAAACCCGCGGAGCCAAAGCACCCCAATCGAGATGGAAAAACGATCCGCGCCGATTGCCATAAAAAGATCGCGGGCCAATAAAACGGAATCGACATTGTCAGCGATGATTTCAGTGGCAGTAGGGGTGTGCGAACCGGATTTTTTTTTTAAATATTCAAAACGTTTTCTACACAACGCGAAGAGGTACCTAAATATACAACACTTTGTTTTTGTAGTAAAATATATATTCATAATTTAACACTTAGAAAGTTAAAAATAATCCAAGAATGTATCTATGTATTTTTACCTATTTTCTCAAAAACTACACAAACACATCTTGTTCAAGCTAATTTTGATTTAAAAGCACTACTTTAAGCACTATTGACTAATATTTTTCAGATTTATCCACCCCGTTGTTTAAAGTTGGAGGGAGTCAAAATTTTACGGTTTTGGTAGCGAATATATCGCATTTGTTTAAATAAAAAAAACTATTTTATTAACATCGATATCATTTTTAAAGACCATTGATACCCACAAAGCATATGTACAATGAAAAAAATTCATTACTCAGGTTTCTAAGAGAAACCCTGAAGAAAGATTTATTATTTCATATTATTTCATCCAAAAGTAAATCATCTTGAATCCCTTTGTAATATTTATACTTATGGATTTGTGGTATTTTAGGTTATAATATTATAAATTGACAGTAAACACAACACCAGCGTTATAGCCTAATTTTAACGTTACTCCCACTTCTGTACGACTACCCTGGCAGGGACTTTTCTCCTTATGAGAGAAGTACTTTTTTTGTATAGTACTTCTCTCTAATCGCAATAAGTTAAATGATTATTTTAATCACGAAATGGAATTAATATGAGCACTGTCCCCCGTAAGTAAAAACGTAAAAACATAAAATACACAGAAACATCTTTTTATTCAAATATTAATTTAAAAATTCCGAGCGTGCCAACCCTGATGTCTTGTGCGGCCGGGGTGCGGCGCGCGGGTAACAGCGCCACAGCGGTACACGGTTTGGGCGGGCGGACATTTTTATCCCACGACAGGAAAAACGCGAACCCAACGTAACACACCGATGACGACTGATTTGTTCCCTTTATTGGGACCGAAATGATACCGGTGACAGTCGACTTTATACGATTTGGTTGGGCCTTGTGATTTATATTTGCGTACAAGACTGTACTAGAAAGGGTTTTGACAAAGTTCATCTTAGTTCATAAAGGGATTTGTAACTTGTGAAAATATTTTTGTTCAAGTCGTATAAAATTTTATCAAACAAATGAAATATTAAAATTGCAGTAAAATTATCCTAGTGATCCTGCAGTAATGTATCTAATATAATAATAATTCATTTCAAGAACCTTTTCATTTCAAGTACTTTCTCAAAACAACTTTAAAATGTAATTATAATTATAATATTTTCACAATTAGTAAATAATGACCGGATTTTAAATTGATATAACTTTTCACATCACTTATTTTGAGTGATTAATTATAATGAAATTTTTTTATGATAGTTTATTCTTAAATACCTACTCGAATTTATTCAAGTCTTTAAAATGAGGCTGCTAATTAATTGACATACACACTATTAATATTTAATAGTGCAAGGCGCAAAAGTTACTTTACAGCTTTCATCGAATTAGAAAGTTGATCACAAGTGTACTCCTATTTAGATCATACGTGATGAAAGTTCATACTATATTAAGGGGTAACTCGTCTAATTTAAATAGTTCTTAGAACTATCGAAGTGAACTTACTTGACGTGTGCGTGGGGTGGTGCGTCAGAGGCAGGGAAGAGACCGGGGAGCGGCCCACGCCCTCGGCACAGCACCACAACACTCAACAGTCAGGGGAATCAACAGTGCCTGTGGCGGCAGTCGCGAGATGTTATCGTAAACAATGAGCAAGTCGCGCCGAGTGTCGCGCGAAGATGAGCGTCAAACGTCGAGTCAACAGACCGACTGCGGCATGCCGCGGCCGCCGCGCCGCGCTCTCGCCGGCCGCGACCGAGCGCACCGCTGGGCGGGCCACAGCGACACGCCCCGCCCTGGCCCCGCCCACACGAGGACACGCCCACCTGAATTAATAAAGGCGGCAAACACTACCGGACACGCGGACAATGCTGCATTGTCCTGTGTCCAAAATAGTTTCAATTAGAATCGAGAACAAGGCACAAAAGCGGCCGCCGGCGGATCATTCACTGCGAAATTGGCCGCTACATGCGCGATTAGCAAACTCACACACAAAACTGACGATCATATCATAAATTGTTGAAGTATGTTTAATTGTTTCCGCGTTCAGAAACTGTTTTTTGAACACTTACAGTAATCCAACATGCGCATTGAAGGTCACGAGCACGAGAAAGGCAGTCTGTTGTACCGATAAGTTTAAACGCATTCTATTCGAGTACTAATAAAACATTTCGAAACGTATCATTTAGCCTCTTTACTGCAGAATGTCGTTTCTCTATTGCAATCGAATGACGAGACGAGCAAGCCGCTCTCCTAATGATGACGACTGGTGACTATCCATGATAATCACAAGTTTAAAAACTTTACTTAACTTCTAATCCGATCGTGGCCAAATTTATATGGGACCACCCTTGAAATAAGCTCTATCCAACTCAAAAAGTATTTTGAAAATCGGTCCACATTTGGCGGAGATATCGCGTAACATATATAAAAAAATACCGAGGAATTCAGGACCTTCTCTTTTTTGGTAGTCGGTCGAAAAGTAACAACACAAGGAGGTACAAAGTGTAACATATTGCACTGTATTTGTCGCCTAGATACTAGTGGCGTAGGGTTATTTTAAAAAAAAAGGAAGCCGATGCAGCATTTTCTTCTGAATAATGTTTATTTCTGCCTCCGTGGCGTGGTGGTATCTCGGTACGACTACGGTTCTGAGGTCTCGGGTTCGATCCCCGGGTCGGGCAAAGTGTTATTGGATTTTTCCATATCAGCCCGGAGTCTGGAATTTGTGCCCGATATGGCGATAAGCTCGCCCCCTATCACATCTGGGACGGAACTAAGCTCGGCGAAATGTGGGTGTTCTATTTCGCTAGTGCGCCTCTGCCTACCCCTTCGGGGATACAGGCGTGAGCTAATGTTATGTTATGTTAATGTTTATTTGTTAAGCCAATAATTTATGAACTCTTCGCCACTGGTAGATACACACTTTACATTGGCTACAACGTCATTCAATGAAACACAACAATGCTTTAACAATGCTGCTTGGCAGTAGGAAGAGACATTGTAGTGGTATCTATCAAAATGGCCTCTCGCGTATCGCGTCTTACCACCAGAGAGATTCAATATTAGTTACTAGTTTAATGTCTCTGCTTACCACCTTCTTGGCTGACCTATAGTCGTTTCGATGACGTTCATCACAAGTTATACACATACAAAAGATAGACGTACTTTTTACGAGTATTCGCCTGTGCATGCGTCGTCAACCTCCCTGGCGGACGTAGTTTCGAGTACATAGTAAAAAAACGTGCTGCTCGAGAAGCCCGAGAAGGAACATTATTGACAATCGAATCTTCAGCGAGCTTGATACGAATTCGATTGTCAAAAATATTCTTGCTCGGGCCGCTGGGATTGAAACTTTAGACCACCGAGGCCACAACTCACATACTCTGTCGTTAAACCAAGGGACTTTTAGGTAATAATCACTTGTCTAATACAATTCAAATTAATTGTATAAGACTGCCTCAGTGGCGTGGCTGTATTTCGGTATGACTACTATCCTTAAGCCTCAGGTTCGATGCCCGGGTCGGGCAAAGTGATATTGGATTTTCCATATCAGCCCGGAGTCTGGAATTTTTGCCCGATATGGCGATAGGCGCACCTCCTATCAGATCTGGGACGGACCTAAGCTCGGCGAAATGTGGGAGTTCTAGTTCGCTAGTGCGCTTCTGCCTACCCCTTCGGGGATACAGGCGTGAGCTTATGTTACGTTAATTTTAGATATAACTACACGGTATATTATCTATTCCCGGAAAATCGTCCAATGAAGTAAGAAAATACCTATTCCCAAACTACAGTCTGAAGCATTCACGGATGACAGAGCGATAGTTCCGTTCGTCCGTCACCAATAAGTAATGTTCAAACTAGTGAATTTCCGTTTACTTTACGGTCGCAAGAGGAAGGGATCTCTCGCTTGAATAAACAACCTCTCCGCCAGTGTTGCCAGATGTGATGATGAAATTTCCTTAAAACTTTGGATTTATTTAATTACATCAAACCGAAAATGGAATAGATTTACAAAAAGAAAACAAATTATACTTTAATTAGTCGTCCTTTTTAAAAAAGCTTCCTAATTATAAAGAAAAGGTAACTAATAAATTAGTGCCTTATATTTTTTTCGTTTTATCCGTTCTTATCCTAGTTGGACTTGGCAACCCCCAAAATTAGTAACTTATGACCATACAGTTGATTTTTAAGAAATCTACGGATCTACTGAATAATAAGAAGGTCTGGTAACTCAACTTGCCAGGATCGCACAAATATACCGGGGATTTTACAATAACACGCAGATTACACAAGCTAAGTCCGTAGACCATTCTTAATAGGTTTATCAGAAGGTAGGTACATTCTAATGAAATCGACAAATCTTTGTGGAAGTCTCACTGATATTTGTTTTACACCATTTGAATTTAAAGGGCAGTTTATCAATTAAGTTTAAAATTGGCTATGCATTTAATAGTACATAGAATCCGCATTCTGAATATTAAAGAACTTTAAATAATTTAAAAAATGTTGTGGATTGAAGCCGCGGTAGGTGTTCTCAGGATAAGTCATATTATTATTATTTTTGCAGTGTTATCCGTTAAGCACTTATTCGTTATACCTGAATATGCCTGAATAATGCCTTGATATTGTACACGCGTTGAAAACTCTTTTTAATGCCTCATAGATATTGTAACACTAACATTTTGGACGGCAGTCCGACCCGTGACCATATAAGCTGTATAGCTTTGGAAACGCCTGGATTGAAAAAAAAACGTAATAAAATCCGTAAAAACTACTTTTATATCAACAAATTTGTTATGCGCCTAACTTTTTTCCGTACGCCACGTTATTTGAAAATGAAAGGGACAAGCTATTATTAAAGATAAGAAGCACGTAAATATTTTTACAAGGGGATATATTTCGTCCAATTTTGTATTATGATGGCCACAAGCTATATAACTCATAATTCTATATAAAAGCAATCATACATATTTCTCTGTGCAACGTCGAGCAATATCCATGGCCGAAAGCGTATACTCGCATGATCTTATCTACAAGATCCATTGTGATGGAGGCGATACCTACATTGTACTGCGGGATGTTACACTGATACTAGATAATAACGACATCGATACACGATAGTTAGACATGCTCGGAACATACCGATGTTGTGAGAGTACGAAGATTTTGGCAGTGGATAGGAGATAAAAAAAGTTTATTATTGTATTTTAATTAAATAAATAAATAATACCCAACACCCAACAGTCAACTCCAGACAGCCTCCGTGGCGCAGCGGGCGAGTAGCCGGCTGTGAAGCGAGAGGCCGCGGGTTCGATTCCCGCATTGAGACAAATGTTTGTGTGACCCACAGATATTTGTTTCAAGTCTGGGTGTTGTGAGACTGAAAGTCTCTCATAGTCTCTGACACCCACGATACAGGTTATACCTAGTGTGGGGTCAGGACTAAGTGTGTGACTGTTGGGTGTATTTATTTATTATTATTTATATTTATACACACAATTAACTGCGACTTCGAAAAGAAATAAATTACCTTTCAGCGGCTCGAGCAGTAAAATTTCTGACAATCGTAAATGTATTCGAGCTCGATGCGCGTCTATAGAATAATGAGCTCACACCTGTATCCCCGAAAAGGTAGGCAGAGGCGAACTAGCAACTCAACTAACACTCACATTTCGCCGAGCATAGTTCCGTCCCAGATGTGATAGGGGGCGAGCCTATCGCTATATCGGACACGAATTCCAGACTCCGGGCTGATATGGAAAATCCAATATCACTTTGCCCGACCCGGCGATCGAACCCGAGACTTCACGACAGTAGTCATACCGAAATACAACCACGCCACCGAGGCAGTCAACCGTAAAGGCCCTTTTCTAAGTTACTTAAAAATATATCCTTTTCTCAACAATAACGTTTTCCATCTATTCTTGTGTGAAATTACAGCCAGTACTCATTCAGTGTGAAATGCAAATAGAGTGCAGGCGGAGCGAACACGTCTCCGGTCACGTGTTCCAATATTTATTGTATCAATATTGAAATGCCTCAGTGGCGTGGTGGTATTTCGGTACGACTACGGTGCTGAGGTCTCGGGTTCGATCCCCGGGTCGGGCAAAGTGATATTGGATTTTTCCATATCAGTCCGGAGTCTGGAATTTGTGCCCGATATGGCGATAGGCTCGCCCCCTATCACATCTGTGACGGAACTAAGCTCGGCGAAATGTGGGTGTTCTAGTTCGCTAGTGCGCCTCTGCCTACCCCTTCGGGGATACAGGCGTGAGCTTATGTTATATTATGTTATGTGTCATATTGAAATTGGCTTCACCATGGTGACGTTCTGTCTCGCAGCACCTCTGGAGTTGTTTTATATTTCTACTACCTTTCTCCAGCTTATGCATTCTCAAAATGGAATTTTAAGGAAGTCTGTATTCTAGAGCGGTGGTCCGAGAAGGGATAATTTTGACAATCGAATACGTTTCGAGCTCGATGCGCGTCTATGACATTTGTATAAAATATTAACCAAACATCATCGGTGCGCAGTAGGTTGATACGAATTCCATTGACAAAAAAATATATAAAAAGATGCTCAGGCTGCTCTTACATTGCTCCAGCTTATGCATTCTGAAAATGGAATTTTAATCGTATGTATTCTATAGCAGATAGAATTTTCAGGTAACCGACGTAAAGTTGCAACTTGCTGTTGTATTTCGTACAGTAAGTGAGATATCTAGAAACTCAAATACCGTCTTTCCTTCTCCTTTCTTTATCTTTGCCGTAGCAGCGGTTCGACAATATCCCTAGCTTGTAGTAGATAATGATAATCATTACGTAGGCCGTCTGGTTTTTTAAACAATTATGATAAATATCACAAGTTTATAAACTTAACGGACCGACTTCTAAATTGATCCGATCGTGACTAAATTTATATAGGACCACCCTTGAAATAAGTACTATCTAACGCAAAAATATATTTTTATAATCGTTGGACATTAATAAATAAATAAATACACCCAACAGTCACACACGTAGTCCTGACCCCACACTAGGTATAACCTGTATCGTGGGTATCAGAAACTATGAGAGACTTTCGGTCTCACAACACCCAGACTTGAAACAAATATCTGCGGGCCACACAAACATTTGTCTCAATGCGGGAATCGAACCCGCGGCCTCTCGCTTCACAGCCAGGTACTCGCCCACTGCTCCACGGAGGTTGTCAAATTTGGCGGAGATATCGAGGAATATACATGATAAAACAGACGAATTGAAGACCTTCTCCTTTTTTGAAGTCGGCCGAAAAACAAATCCAATCTTGATACTGTTTTCTCCGTACGCCAAATATACTTATAAAGCGGCACCGGCCCGAAAGTTTTACTTCACGTATTAATATCGTCACATTTATGACAAAAGTACAAATCTAACATTTAAAAGAAATATATATTTAATACAAACGTGTGTAAGTTAAGAAATGTATGTCTATGTTAATTTCTATCAGTGATATACGAATAGGCCAAATACTTGTCTCAAATCGAACCCATGACTCATTGCTGGCTATTCGCTCGCCAGGCCATAAAGACTACCAATAGACCCTTTTCCACGGCACCGCACAAGAATCGCGTAAAGCCCGCTAATACGCTAACGAGGCGCTATTCTGCGAGTTTATTTTCCAACGCCCCGCCGCGCCGCCCCGCCGGTCGGAATGTTAAGCAGTCACTGTTCCCACTCGTTGACATTCCACTGGCGAGTCGATTGAACGAAAAATACACTTGTCATGCATTTAACTCGGAATTTTTATGATTTGCGCGAGTTATGGCGGTTATTCGTGTTTGCGCGATGGGTAAAACGTAGCCAAATTGTCGCGTTTAATAATTGATTTTGTACGTTTTGAGTGAATAAGTTAAACTGATTTTAAATTGAAAAAACTTTATTGACTAGTTCGATTTTATAAACAACCGGAACTTTATAATCGGTCGCCTAGAAAAACTTGCAAAATTATACTTGTAACGTAAAAAAGCTTTTTAAATAATACATTATTATTCATTAAAAGTGGGAAAACAAATGTGTCAGGATCCTAGTTTGTGACGCTCAATGGTCTCTACCTAAACCCATGGGATGGAGGTGTGAGTAAATGTATGTATGTATTATTATTCATAATTTCACAATTTACTCTTGCAATTTACTAATAAAACAGAAAGAAAATAACTCCAGCACCACCGAAAAATAACGTAATAACTCAAATATCAAAATGATCCGTACTAATATTCATAAGGGTTGCATCCCAGAGGATTTGCACCTGCTTACAAGACGTCATGTCCGACACCAATCATTGGAGAAGTTACGCAAAATAGAACTGCGAGTACGTGAGGACCTAATTCTCAGAGTTATGTCGCACGTCGCTCTTCAGCCGTCACATCTACTGTCAGGGTGTGCACTCTAACGAAAAAGTATTTCAAATAAGAAAAAAAAAATCATTTATTTTTTGTTTTATGGCGCGTACCCACCAACCGAACGAAGGCAAAAGAATGTTCCCAAAGGGCCATCGGCGATGGGGACCGAACGTTCCCGATCATTCGCGAATCGCGAATCTTCGCTGTTGCGTTCATACAACAGCGAATGTTTGTTTCTGTGAATGCGACAGCGAAGATTTACTGTGTTAGACAATTTGAGGACATGAAAAGTACATAGATTTATGCTATAAGTGGCAGATACTCTATTAGGTAATTTTGCATACAGCATAAATGGATCGGCTCGACCGGGTTATTACCACTGTCTCACAGACTGAGATAAAGCAGCTTGTTGTTGCATTTCGTAGGGTGAATAAGACTTCCGGGCGCTTAGATACCCTTTCCCTTTTTTGCTCGGCTATGCTCTTGATATTTTCGATAACCACGCGGGACTATAAGCACTTACCAATTACCATCATTTGCCCGTGTGCCTTCGTAAGTAGTGAGTAAATAGTATAAAAAAGAATAAACATTAAAAAGACCTTAATTTTTTATATCGACATTAGTAATGGACTCTATTATAATGATTTATTTAATGTCGGTTTGAAAATCCATGGGAGATGTTTATATTCAGCAGTGGACGTCCTGTGATTGATGATGAATGTGAACTGTACAAAGTGAATCTAAGTTTTGTGCTTAAATTAAGTTTTTCAATCTTAATTATTGTTATTTCATCAACAGTGATCTATCGATTAATCAAAATCGACATAGTATATACATAAACTCATGATTAAATCAATTGTTACGTAGTCTACGCAATCTATTAAAAATACATTGCGTCTAGAGGTATAACCAACAACTGTCATCGAATTACAATAGCGCTAGTTTTAAACAAGTCAATTAAAATTAAACGATATTCATGACCGACATAAGACATCGCATAAAAAACAAAATGTAAATTGCATACTTTTTAAGGGAATGCATCATCCCTGCGGATATCGAGTGAGACAACGTCTCAGTCGGAGTGACAGCGGAGACATATTTTATTCAGATCGCAGCGCCGTAATGCCGTCGATGTAGATAAATTGTTTTACCGCGGGAGCAAGCCACGTCTCACTTTGGCGTTTGCATGATGAGCTCGTTTTTTATGCTCGAATAAAATTGTGTTAGCCAGCGGTACGCCAACAGAACGTGTGAACGCTGCCTGTGGATCCAAGAAATTGTTTTCGTAAGCCTGCTTTGATATTTATGAAAGTTGGCATGTCGGCCGGTTGGAAGGTACGCGGTGGATTTTGGGATGTACTTGTCTTTATAGTGAATATTAAAATAAAGTAGTTTGAAGATAGCAATGTTCAATGTACATTGAACAGTATAGGTCAATCATTTGTATAGGTCAATCTTACGCATTTTTGAAGAATAAATATGTAACATAATATTAATTTTATTTGTTATTAAATAAACACAAGTTTAAAAACTCAACGGACCGACTTCAAAATGTATCCAATAGTGACGAAATTTTTGGCACCAGCCTTGAAATAAGCTCTATCGAACACAAAAAAAAACTTGATAATCTGTCCACATTTGGCGGTGATATCGAGTAACATACATTGAAAAAACAAACATATGAATTGAGGTCCTTCTCCTTTTTTGAAGTCGGTCAAAAAAATAGTAATTTGCCTTAGCCCAGTGGCAGCGATTATGGACTTCGGCGTCCTATGTTTAAATCCCGACGGACTGACCGGACATTTCCGTCAAACAACGTGATTTTTCTATCACAATTTGCTCCCCAAAGGGGGAAAACGGTAGGCAGCCAACCGGTCGTAAAAACTAAACGGATTCTCTTCTGCAACATGTTGGAGTAGAATAAGGGCAAGTGGAGAAGGAAGCGCGATCACTGCCTGATTCTAAAATATGCATTCTATAAAACCCTAAAATACAGAATTGTTTTAAAAATATAAATATTTAAACAATTACACAAAATAAGTAAACAAAGCATAATTCATGCATGTTTAGCTGAGTCGAATCATTAATTTAACGGTTTATTTAGGTACACTAAGTCTACTCAAACAGGTTACATTACCATGTGGTGTGTTATTGCATTTATCCAGTAACTTTATACTGTTTGTCCAGGACCGGAATCAACCAAATAGTCTATGAGGCTAAAAATATGTAAAGCTTGGGACGTCGCTTATTAAGAATTATTATACAGCATTTTTTATCGATATTCACTAATATATTATTTTGATTCTCATATTTTGATTTAAATTTAAATTAGATGACTGATGATGATGTGATAGAAGTTGATAAACAAATAGTGCGTGTTGATAAATTTACCTTCTTACTGGCAGTTTTAACCAAGAGAGCGGGAGACTCATGATCTTTATATTTTTTGGTGCATTCGCTAAATGTTAGCATAATACCTACAATATGATCCATGGATACCATCCTGTGTTTACTTACAGTACGATTCGCAACTCATTAATATTCAAGCTAACTGTGACTAACTTTCCGTTACTTTGGCCTACCCTTGATCACCATACTGGTGGAAAATCACTTTTTTAATAAAATTGCGGAGTATTGCCGTCATAATTCTGTCCACTGTCGAGGGACGCAACGTATGTATGACATTATTTGAACTACTACTGGTACCTTCTTACCCTAAAACGGATGCTATGGTCGAAAGTACTGAGTATGGTAGACATGATAACATGGTAGAGCACCATGTAGAATTGATTGTATCGCGTCATTTTATTTGCAGCAATGTTGGTATGATTAGTTATAGATATGCGCAGACGCATATTAGGCATAATGCATTATATGCATAATTTTTCGTTCTAGCTGCTCTTATCCCACCTTAATATGGGGTTGGCGCAACACACATTTTCAAGCATGTTGCAGAAAGGATTTGGCTGAGTTATACGACCGGCTAACCTGCCTGACGTCAATCCCATCTGAGGGATCCAATACCGGACAAATTAAATTAGAAAACTCGCTTTGCCTGACTTGGAAATCGAACCCATGACTGCTGGTCCACAGCCCCTTATAATATGCTACCACTAGACCAAGGAGCCGAATGCACTATATGCATAATGCACACAAGAAAGAAAAAAGAAAACAACTGAAACTGAAAAATCAACGAAGTTGAAAAATTACTAATCTTTTATTTTAATTATACATCGTAATGATATTCTAGTTACTAAATAATATAGGGTACTAAAATTAGCAAGTAGATAATAATTACATTACATGTTAACGTCACATGTTAAAAATATTTGTTTTACGAGCTCCCGACATCCGGTGACCAAACACGTGAAGCAAACAAGCGGGAATTCCGAAATTTTCTAAACACGAAAATCAGCTTTGACCCAAGCGACTTTCGTGGACGGATTATGAATGTTTATACTGAAAATAATGCGCGCTTGTGGCATTCGACGCAAATATTTGAAGACGTAGTCAAAGGGTGGCTTTTTGGAACGCCCTTTGAGCTCTCGCGGTCTGTGGTCAGATAAACCGATTAACCGCGCGTTGGCCCGCTGCGGTCACCCGGGATGGTTCACAGTACTGTGTAGTTGACGGCAAAAACTCTACATTTTAAAACCTCATTATCATTTAACTCTAACTTCGTATAGTTTAAACTAATGATTGGTGAAATAAAACTATTTTATACGGATTCTATTACGATTTGTTTTTATTTTTAGGCCCGACCTTTCGAAGGCTTTGCAGTCTTCGTGGTCACGGGTTGGACTGAGGTGTCATTTGTCCAAAAATATTAGTGTTACAATATCTATTGTCATTTTTAAATTATACAAAATTAAAAATAAAAAAAATAATTAACTATTTTTCCGATCTACGCAGTACGAGCTCACGGTGTCTTGAGGCTTGGCAGCTGCTGACGACAGAAATAAAAACAAATCGTGATAGAATCCGTATAAAATAGTTTTGATTTCAATGTATAAACATTCGCGTAAACTTATGAAATCGTAAATGGTAGGTGAACAAGTTATATAATGTATTTCATAAACTGCTTTTAAGACGATATGAGAATAAAATATGAAAGCGTGAAGGGCTGGTTTTGACGTATTCTACGCGCACACCGGTGCGCGCATCAGCGCGGTAATGCCCGCGACATATTAACTTGTCAGCACAAAGACATTAAACAGTTTAGCCTAAGAGCCAAGATGCTAACGCGCGTCATGACCTCTTGGATTATGAAGATTAGATGCTCAAAAGAAAAAAAAGGTTGTGTCTTATATATTATGTTAACATTTATAAACTAGCTTATATAGATAACTGAACGATCTGCAACTCGTTTAAATTAATAATTAATTATTAATTACCCGTGCACAGCAGTGGGGCAGTAATATTACAGGGTTAATATTATTATATTGACCAAAAATTTTGAAACTTTTAACATATACCACTATTATAGAAATGTTGTTTTGGAATAATCTTAAAATTCTTAAGTGGTCTATTTGACAAAATGAACCTATTTCGATGAATTTGGGTATGAGGATAATTTTAGCCATCTCAATCTGCAGACAGGATATTTTTATGAATTCAGGCCTAATAGGGATGAAATAATTGTTTAATTACAATTTAATTCAGTTGCCTCCTTGGTCTAGTGGCATATATGGGCTGTGAACCGAGAGGTTCTGGGTTCGATTCCCAGATCGATCAAAGCTAATTAAATTTAATAGATTTTGATGAAATTTTATATGAGGATACACTTGTCTTTAGGGACTCAAATGAGGTACTTAATTTTTTTTATTAACCCCTAAAGGGATGAAATACATGTTGAAAGTTTGGTTGGGCATTCGGAAATCTTAAAAGATTTTGATGAAATTTGGTATGAGGATACATTTGACCGTAGGGACTTGGGCTCAAATGGGGTACTTCATTTTTTTAACCCCTAAAAGGACGAAATAAGGGATGAAAGTTTGGATGGGAGTTCAGAATCCACTTAATGGTTTTTTTTAAATTTGGTATGAGGATATCTTTGGTCTGAGGACAGACACAAGGGACACAAGGGTTTATTTTTTTAAATCAACACCTATGGGCATGGATTGCTTTTCTTTCTTTCTTAAAAAAAAATAGATGATAAAAGTTTATATCGGGAATTAGAAACCGCTGATTATACGGATTTTGATATAAGTTGGTATGAGGATGTGATGTTTTGCAAACATGGTGTTTATCTGCAAAAAGGGATGAATCTTTCTTCTTGGTCGCACTCTTCATTTCTGAAGGTCGTGTCTGTCTTGAAATTTCCGTCGCATCTCTCGGATGATCTTCTTCCAGGTTTTTCTGTCGTTAGCCTGCCTCATTGCTGTTGTTACTGAGAGTCCCGTAAGTAGTTTTATTTGATCGGACCAACGGCTAGGCACACGCCCTCGCGGTCGTTTCCCTTCTACCTTTCCAACCAAGAGTAGTTTCTCCAAATTGGGGGGGTCCCGGCGAGCCACATGTCCAAAATACTGTAGTCAGCAAAGGGATGAAATAGGGGTTGAAATTAGTTTTTTTTAATCTTTGATCCGATTGACTTTAAAATCGATATCTGAGTCCCCCCGTAGTTCCAAACGTCGAAACCGCTCTTAAAAGTGACAAAAGTGACCGCCATTTTGTACTTCTTTGTTTTTGGGCCAATTGACTTCAATATCGATATCTGAGTCACCCCGTGGTTCCGAACGACAGAACCACTGTCAAACCTGTCAAAAGGGGCCGCCCTTTTTGTTTTTCTTTGTTTTTGGGCCGATTGACTTCAAAATCGATATCTGGGTCACTCCGTGCTTCCAAATGACGGAACCGATGTCAAAGTTGTCAAAAGAGGCCGCCATTTTGTATTTATTTGTTTCTGGGCAGATTTATTTTAAAATCGATATCTGAGTCGTCCCGTTGTAGAATATTTAGACTAAAACGACAGGGTGGATCGAAAAATTAATAGTTTTTACCGTTGGCCCTACAAAATACGCGTGCGAAGCAGCGGGCAAAAGCTAGTATAAAATATGCTGCGACATGCCCAAATAAAATGGCGGCCACTTTTGACAGTTTTGACATCAGTTCCGTCATTAGAAACCACGGGGCGGCCTGGTATCGATTTTGTAGTCAATTGGCCCAAAAACAAAGAAAATCAAAATGGCGGCCACTTTTGACTGTTTTGACATCGGTTCGGTCGTTAGCAACTACGGGGCGACCCAGATATCGATTTTGAAGTCAATCGGCCCGAAACAAAGAAAAATCAAATGGCGGCCATTTTTGACAGTTTTGACATCGGTTTCATTGTTAGCAACAACGGGGCGACCCAGATATCGTTTTTGAAGTCAATCGGCCCTGAAACAAAGAAAAACAAAATGGCGGCCACTTATGACAGTTTTGATATTGGTTCGGTCGTTAGCAACTACGGGGCGACCTAGATATCGATTTTGAAGTCAATCCGCCCAAAAACAAAGAAAAACAAAATGGCGGACACTTTTCTTGATTTTGACCTTGGATCTGTCCTTAAAAACTACGAGGTGACCCAGATATATTGAAGTAAATCGAATTAAGGCCAAAAAACAAATTTTCCATCCCTATTTCATCCCTTTATATGTATGTATGTCCCTTTATATGTTTTCTAAGTGGTAGAGCCACGCTGTAGACAGTAACGTCTATAGCACGAATGGGCCGGCTCGACCGGTTAGATACCACTGTCTCACAGAAAACCAACGTAAAGTGGCAGCTTCCTGTCGCGTTTCGTTCGGTGAGTGAGATTTCCGGTGGCCCATTTCCCCACTCCCTTTCCCAATTCCCCTTCCATTCCCTCCTTTTAGGTTGGCAACGCACCCATGATTCCTTTTGTGTCTTGGATGTCTATGGGCGGTGAAGATCACTTACCATCAGGTGACCATCTGCTCGTTTGCCAATCTCTGCTATTAAAAAAAAAAAAAAAGGTTGAAATAGGGATCATGCCAGACATCCACCCCTTCTGGGGGATCAAGTCCCAAATTAAATTACAAAATTCGCTTTGCCCTACATGGGAATCGAACTCACAACCTCCCGGTTCACAGTCCATATATGTTGCCACTAGATCAAGGAGGCGACTAGAAAAGTACCCTCATACCAACTTTCTTAAAAATCCGTTCAGCCGTTTCTGGAATCCCATATAAACTTTTACCCCTTTAGGGTTGTTAAATTTGTGTCCTTTTGGTCAAAAGTATCCTCATACTAAATTTCATCGAAATCCATCAAGGAGTTTCAAAATGGATTGACTCCTAGACTATCAATGTCTAATATTTGACACAAAGAACTGAATAAACGTAATATCAGAGTTGAAAATGTCGAGCACGTCCCTCCCCTTCAATGGTTACCGGACGACTGAGATCGACACGGGCCGTCTCAGAAAACAATGATGTAATGCCACAGCGTATGTGCAAAACCAATTTTTTCCTTATTGTGATAAAACTATTTAACTTGGTGAAATTTTTTTTTCGACACATTTAAATTAATATTGATGTCTACGTTTTAAATCAAGTTACAAATTTATATCGTTCGCCGTACGGAAGATTCAAGGTTTTTTAAAAACAGATGAGAGGTAACTTTGGATTTTTTTTCTATCGAGAAAACTTTTAGTAATTATGTTTTTGCTCACGACAGAATTTAAGTTAAATGGTCTATTAATACATTTCCAAAAATTACCTTCGTAATCTTAGTACTTTAGGACACCCAAGCTCGTGAAAATCCTTATTTTGTTCTCATATCCTCTTAACTGGATAGAAAAGTGCACGTACCTAAATTGTATTTTATTACTTGAATCATAAATCGTACATTCGTTTTCTTTAAAGCAAACGCAAATATTGATTTGATAAGGAGAAGATGTTGCAGTCTCTCAACGGGCGATATAATTTATAACCCTTTACTTAAATCACCTTTAACCTATAATTAGCACTAAGATCAAATGTAGTGATTTGTAGTGATGAAAATTAAGTATTACTTAATTACATTTAAGCAGGCCGGCATGATAAACACCGATCGATTCTTATCTATCAGTGGTCCCTGTTTTTTTGACCGACTTCCAAAAACGAGAAGGTCCTCAATTCATCGGTATTTTTTATGTATGTTACGCGATATCTCCGCCAAATGTGGACCGATTTTCAAAACTATTTTTGTGTTCGATAGAGCTTATTTCAAGGGTGGTCCCACATAAATTTGGTTACGATCCGATTTGAAGTCGGTACGTTATGATTTTAAACTTGTGATTATTATGGACTGCGGTCCGAGCAGGAACATTTCTGACTATTTATTATAAATGTATTGGAGCTCGATGCGCACTGATGACATTTGGTTAATATTTCACACAAATTTCATAAACGCGCATCGAGCTCGAATACATCTACGATTGTGCGAAATTTTCTTACTGGGGTCGCTGCACTGCGCTTACCATCAGTTTTTGCATAGCCACTTTGTCGTGCTTGCATAAAAAGGTTCGTTTTAAAGTCTGTTTTTCTTGAAATCTATATTAAATACTCAACACCACAACCGTAAAACATTGGCTATCCCCATTGATATATTATTTACCTAGATGCACTGTTGACGCTCGGAAAATGGGACAGCAAAGAAGTGCTTAAGCACTCCTTTTGCCTACAGTCAGACGCCGAGAGAATTCTAAATTTCAAAATTCAGATTTAAGAACGCTTGCTCATTTCCTTTACAAAAGCTACTTTATAACACGTGAATAGAGTTTTATTTGTGTTGATTTAATTAGAACTTGTGATCTTTTTCTTTGTTGTATTCCTGAGATCAACTTTTTAGGAGGGTATTTTCAATGAACTTGTGCATCTAGGGTATATTATATTGATGGCTATCCCCCAAAATTTTCATATCTTCAGAAAACGTACAGACTTATGATCAATAATACGGTTGTTACATCCTTACATCATAAGAGAAATATTACATTTTGAACTGTTATAAAGTTGTACCTGCCTCGCAGTATTCATGCTCTTTACGACTGACTGACACTAAAATGTTTTCAAATAAAATTGTTGTCCGTCAAAATATCCCGTGTTCCTTCATACGAGACGTACAGGAATGCCTACGAGCAACCGAACCTCAAATAAAGATTCTGGATAAGACAACATTTATCATAATCAGCTTTATTGTTTATGTTCCCTTTTATTCATTTGGATTTTTGTTAATTGGTTTAGATAAAATATGGCACACAGGTAGACCATAGTCTTAGTTAGGACATAAAATGCTATTTCTCCAGGATGGATTGCCATGGGTCAGGATTTCCACGAAAACTGAATACATTACATATTCTTACGACTTGTTCATATGGCATTCATGATCTAGTATCTATGTGTCCATATTCAGCCTTCTATTATTTTATTCAAAGTCTTCTATGTATACTACTAGACTGGTTGTTCGGTACATAGAATGTGCGAACTAAGTCTCTGTTAATCAACCTCAACTCACTATAGAAATCTTCTCTTTTCCTTAGCCGTGAAACGTGAAACACTCGCCGTCAGGTGCCACAATTTTACTTCGAAACTGCTTGTCTAGTAAATACATAGAAATCTTTGATTTTATTAGTAGTTACAGCAATATTAGTCGGTTTTGCACTAATTGCCGCCACGACGATTCGTGGCTTAGGCTAAGATCTTGGAAAAATCTTGAGAAAATCTTTGCTTAGTCTGTCTGCAAGTCTGTTTTTCTTGTAAGAAATGGCTCGGACTAAGTGAAAGTTCGATTTAAAAATGCCAAATCGTCACTGAGTTCGTTTCTTTAACTTAGACTTAGTCGAAGTTCGCTCTATAAATCTCAGCCGTAATACAAATTTGACAAAGGTTTTTGTTTCAATTCTATAGATTAAAGTAATATATTGTTCAGAAGTTGAAGTTCGCTCTATAAATCTCAGCCGTAATACAAATTTGACAAAGGTTTTTGTTTCAATTCTATAGATTAAAGTAATATATTGTTCAGAAGTTGAAGTTTGCTCTATAAATCTCAGCCGTAATACAAATTTGACAAAGGTTTTTGTTTCAATTCTATAGATTAAAGTAATATATTTATTATTATGAATTTTAAAATATTTACATTATAGTATTTGATATAAGCAGTTTATGTATCGTAGGTAATCATTTCCTTATCACAATGCCGCCGATGTCGCCTCCTTGGTAGTGGTCTAATGGCTGTGGATCGGGAGGTCCTGGGTTCGATTCCAAGGTCGGACAAAGCAAATTTTCTAATTTAATTTGCTCGGGACTGGATCCCTCATAGGGGGTTGACGTCAGGCAGGCGGCCAGTAGTTAAAACTAAACCAAATCCTCTCTGCAACTTGCTTGAAAAAGTGCTCTTACCCCACATTAAGGTGGGATAAGAGCAGGTAGAAAAAAATGCTACCCAAATAATCTCAAAGATCATTAAGTGCAGTAACTGTCTGCCGTATAGGAGATGCAAAGCTCAGCTGTATTATATTAAAATGTATATTGTAAATTTTTCACGACAAAGCAACTTTTCGATAATATGCCACATCCAGCCCATCAGATTTACAAGGCATGTCCTGCTGACTTATTCAGAAGCGACGGCAAAGGCTCAACGGCACTCTACCTGCGGTTAGGTGTAACTTAACGAACCCCCGATGAATCTTTAATATAGTTTCATTTAATGTAGGCTAGTTTTAAACTTTACGAATAGCCCGTGTTGTTTTGGATATAACTTGTAGAAACTAAATAGGAGTGGTTGGTTGTTTATTTGTGAGGACGGTCCTTAAGTTACCAAAAAGGGGAATGAATCAAGAAAGGTTTAGCAAGATATACTTAATTTCAAAGCTATTTAGCTTGATCATATACTCGGGCTGTGCAGATGTACTCTACTGCATGTAGGTATGGATTTTAAGATTCCAATCACACTAATATTATAAAGGTGAAAGTTTGTCAGTGTGTTTGTATGTCTGTTACTTCTTCACGCTCAAACGGCTGGACCAGTTTTAATGAAATTTGGTATGGAAGTAGCTGACACCGTGGATTAACACATAGGTTTTTTATCCCGAAAAATAAAATTCCACGCGAACGGAGTCGCGGGCAGCAAGCAGCAACAGCTAATTAGACATTAAAAATACACGAAAGTATGTACTTAATTTTAATATTGTTGGAAATATATAAGTGTCGCAGTAAAATTACGTTTGTTTTTTACTTTAATAATAAGAAGTGCGATGAAAGGAATTGTAAATGTATTGACCCATTGTGATAAGTATATGTTTACAATGTAATTGTGGGCTAGTTTGTGAGAGGTTAGGAAATAGGACATTTCCTGGTTATCAGGCTCCATAATGGATCTATAATAGACAATCTAGCACAGTTTGTGGTCGAGATGTTGCAAGCAATAGATACATAGACTATTGAGCTTTGAGTAGCGAACAAGATGTGTATTGTTATAAATAATATAATAACTAACATGAATAATTTTACTTTAGACTAAAAAGTTTAATGTTTCCATTTTAATTTGAAACAATCGAATTATTTCGAAGCGCTCACTGTACAGGCCATGCTTTATTTGTGCACATTTTAATCATTCAAACATTGATTTAACTGAGACAACGTACTTGAAATAATATAATTTATGTCTCCAAATTGAAAAGCAAAATTAATTCCATTACTAATATAAACATCTACCTTTTGGTGAACGGACGCGCGCTCCTCAAACGAGCCTTCGGTTCCCGACTTCGCAAATTAGATTTCGCATAAAGCCTATTTTAATTTGCACGCTCGCTAAACATTGCGAGCTCTTTAATGTTTAAGCGGGCGCACAACTGTATTGACTCTGCGAGAGCGGCGGCAACGGCGACGGTCGACGTTTGACATTCAACAAAGCAAATATGTTCTTGTCGGTGCGGTGGCGAGGTGGTGAGATGGCGACCCTGGGCCAGCGCGATAATAAGCTTACCGGTCGAGCCCCGCCCCGCGGCCGGCGCCGCCCTGCCCTCTTCGTATTATTAAATTCTTTTGTAGGTCTGACCGGCGGAATGCCCGGTTATTTAGTTTTGCCCTGTTACGGGATCAACATAAACATCTTGCGATTTACTCTTTGAACCCACGAGGATTGGAGGATCAAGTGGATTATTGGAATTGCTCTCCTGTTTTTGGCATTTCCGTGGTTAGGATTTTGGGAACTATGTGGGTTACAAAAGTTCCCTGCGAAAATTACACATATTAAACATAAGGAGCAGGTGTTTCAAATCTCCCATTCTTAACGTCACTGTACGACATGGATGCGATTATAAAATAGGGCGCATAAATTAAAACATGAAAATCCGAGTTCCATCCCCCGCCGCCAGTCGCGTCGCGTCGTAGTATGAATTTAGACATCCAAACTGCGAGTGAGCTTCATTTCGAGCACATTACTCTCTGTACAACAATAAAACTCATTAATTCGGTGCGGTCGTGTTTTATAAATGTTTCACGTATTAATAAAAGTAACAAAGCGGTGGTACGCGAGAGGGCTATTTCCCGACAAAGCGTCAGAGCGTAGCACAATGGAATCTAAAATAAATACGAGGACTTTAGCAAACAGCAGCGCGCACAAAGCGTCCACCTGGCGGGAGGCGGTAGGCGCCCTGGGTACTATTGAAAATTAAGTGGCTGCGACCGAGTTCAATTAATGCCCACAAGCCACGAGGTGCCCGCCGGAAAGCCTCGCTCTACTGCTCTCTGCGATAAGCTCTTGCGCTACCTTCTAAAGAATTTACATGTGGCTTATCTCGCCCTTTTACTCTCCACCTTTTCATTGGGCAAACGATACTACCGTAGATTAAATGCAAAATTAAACATTTTAAAAAGAATATGGGTAGGAAAGAGCCAGTTAGCTACTTCACCTCTGGCTCGCTGAACAGTATGGCCTCCTTGAGATGAGTGACTTACTATATTTCTTCCGTCATCTTTGTCTCTTGAATACCTGTTACAATGGTTGTATTCAGATGCAAGCATTCTGAAGTTGGCTTCGGGGTGGCGTTGATTAACGAGAAAATTACCTTCTATAATTTTTTTATAAAAGAGACTGGCAAACGAGCAGATTGTAAGTGATCTCCACCGCCCATAGATAACCAAGACACAAAAAAATCATGGGCGCGTTGCCAACCTAAAGGGAGGGAGATAGGGATTGTGTAAGGGAGGAGGGAAGTGGACCACCAGAAATCTCACTCGTCGTACGAAACTCGACAGCAAACTGCCACTTTACGTCGGTTTACTGTGAGACAGTAGTATCAAATCGGCCGAGCTGGCCTATTCGTGCGGTAGACGTAACCGTCTACAGCATGGTTCTATCACTCAAAACTACATATTATAGAGGTAGGTACATTGATTATGCATTCACACTGAAACATATAGGGCCTTACTTATAAAAACAGTTTAGCTGAGCAAATGGCTAAGAATAGCCCATCACTATTTTCCATGTGTCACATTGTTTGAAAATAAAAAGGACAGGCTATTCTTTACCATCTGCTCAGTTAAACTATTTTTATAAGTAAGGCTCATAATGCATAATGTATAAATCGACTTTATGCTAAGTTAAATACGTTTCTAGATTATTCCACGCTAAATCTCTACAAAGTGTTCTCACTTTATCTCAGTGGAGTCCGAATGGTATCGATGGCACCCTCGTGGACAGATCGCTATCGCTTCACGTCCACCGCTCGCCGCTATTAAACTGCCGCTTATCTCGCAAATTACACCGTTTTACTGGATCCTCTCGAAAACTGCGAAAACTTGTACCTTTTTTGTGGCTTAGAAATCCACTACCAAACATTGCTATTCTGTTATCGACAATCAGATGATTTGGCTCGCAGGCGTGTGATACGAAAAAATCTTTAGTTAAAAACATAAGATAAATGACTTTTAGAATAAGCTGATCTATGTTTTTTTTTTCATTTTTGTCATCAAGCGCCACAGGATCTCCACTCCACTGTTGAACACTCCACTGGCCTTTGTAGGTAATTGTCATAATTAAATATTAATATAATCAATGTAATGTGGGTAGGAATGAAACATCTAATAAATCAGTCTGAGCTAACTCGTGATGTTTGATTGACGTGTACCTTAACATGGCGCAGCCGGTAACGGATTTTAACAATGGAATTATTTTGCAACCGCCGGAACCGTTTAAGTTTGAAAATAATTTAACAAATATTACATCTGGAAATTTAAGCAGAGATTGGAACAAATGGAAGAAATCGTTTAACATTTATTACGAAGCATGTGAGTTGAAGAGAAAAGACGATAACGTACAAGTCAATATATTATTGCACATAATTGGAGATCAGTGCCGAGAAGTTTATGATCAGTTTAAAGGAGAATATAAAACAGTTAACGAGTTATTAGAAAGTTTCGACAAATTTTTCATCCCAAAAAAGAATTTGGCGGTAGAACGTCACAAGTTTTTTAAACGTGATCAGCATGAATTGGAATCAACGGAACAGTACGTTTTTGAGTTAAACAAAATAGCACGAAATTGTGAGTTTAAGGAGCTGCGGGATGACCTGGTATGCAGCCGTTTAATTTGTGGCATCAGAGATGTTGCTTTGGCAGAACGATTGTTGAGGGAACCGGACATCAAGTTACCGAAGGCATTAGATATATGTCGATTAGCCGAAATGTCGCGTATTCAGGCACAGAATATTAAACAAGAAAATAATGAGCATCAAGTTAACCAAATTTCACATTACGATGATTATGGAAGTAATACGCCAAGCAGTTCTCAGGTATTTGCCATTAATCGCAAGCGTAATTATTATGACCGCACTTCGCGTCTCCAGCCAAACAATCTACCGGACGTGCACCCACAGTCGGCATCGCGAGCTCCGCCGCAACCGCAGCATCGGGATACCCGCTGGGCTGGCAGCGGCCGGGGACCGGCGCGCGCGCCGATCTCACGGCGTACGGACAACATGGCAAGGCCGGCGAATCGATCGCGAAATATTGAAACCCAACTATATAAGGACATTTGTGGAAATTGTGGTCGGCTCCATAAACGCAACGAGTGTTTCGCTTACGGACAACAGTGCAACAAGTGTTACAAAATGAATCATTACGCGAGAATGTGCAGGGCAGGCAGAGTTTACGAAGTACTGGATGATAACTCCACCGATCAGGTAATATTTCATATTAGTAACGACTCGAGCAATGATTGGTTGGTTGATTTAAACATTAATAGTCGCACCATAAGTTTTAAGCTAGATACTGGAGCCGATGTGAATGTGTTGCCTCGTAGATATCTTAGTAATATTCAGATAAAAGAACACGAGTTAACTAGTAGTTCTATGAGATTGCAGGGTTACTCTGGATGTCCAATTGATGTTTTAGGCAAATGTTATTTAAAGGCTGTATATAAAAATAACACCTATTTGTTACAATTTATTGTAGTAAATGTTAATTCACCTCCAATATTAGGAAGAAATTCATGTGAGGAATTAAAATTAATAAAAAGGATAATGGCGGTAGGGTCACATGTAGACAGCAATAACATATTTAAGGAGTTTCCCAGTGTTTTCGAAGGTATGGGTTGTTTGCCTGATGAATATGAAATACAGTTAAGAGAAGATGCTCAGCCAGTAGTTCATGCACCTAGAAAATTACCGGTGGCTCTAAAAGACCAGATTAAAAATAAGTTACTCCAAATGCAAAGAGAGGGTATTATAACAAAAGTTGAGGGGCCAACTGATTGGGTCAACAGTATGACGGTTGTTAAAAAACCAAACGGGGATTTACGTATATGTCTAGATCCTCGTGATTTAAATAAGGCAATCAAGCGGGAGCATTTTAAATTGCCAACTTTTGAAGAAATTGCAGCTAGTTTGGCTGGTTCAAAATACTTTAGTACTTTAGACGCAAAGCAAGGGTTTTGGCAATTAAAGTTACATAAAAACAGTACCGATCTATGTACTTTTAGCACGGTATTTGGTAGGTTTAAATTTTTGCGAATGCCTTACGGGATATCATCTGCTTCAGAAGTTTTTCATAAGCGTTTGTATGGTCACTTTGATGATATTGAAGGAGTTTGTCTTTTCGTTGATGATTTATTAGTTTACGGTCCAACAAAAGAGATTCATGATCAGCGACTTCGAGCAGTACTTAAAAGGTGTCAAGCTATTAATATCAAATTAAATAAAGAAAAATGCAAAATAGGTGTAACAGAAATAAAATACTTAGGTCATAAAATTACAAAGAATGGCATTAGTCCTGACATGTCTCGTATAAATGCAATAAAAAATATGCCAAGGCCAAGTAATACGAAGGACGTAGAAAGGTTTTTGGGTCTTATTACGTATGTAAGCAGTTTCGTTCCAAACTTTTCGGAAAAAACGCATATTTTACGCGAATTATTAAAAAAGGACATTGCCTGGCATTGGAGTAGTGACCATGAAAAATGTTTTAATGCTCTAAAACAGTGTTTAGTCAGTCCCCCAGTATTACAGTATTATACGTTAGAAAAACCCGTGGTTATCTCAGTAGACGCAAGTAAAAACGGCCTAGGAGCCTGCTTACTGCAAGATAATTTACCTGTATGTTATGCATCTAAATCGTTAACGAAAACGGAAAAATCGTACGCTCAGATCGAAAAAGAATTATACGCATGTGTATTTGCTTGTGAAAAATTTTATACATATATATACGGTCGCCGAGATGTTGTAATAGAAACGGATCATAAACCGTTAGTCACAATAATAAACAAACCCCTCTCGAGTGCCCCGGCGCGGTTACAAAGAATGTTATTACGTTTGCAGCCATATACATTTAAACTAGTATATAAGCCCGGCAAATATCTATTCATTGCCGATACACTATCTCGGGCAGTTGCACCGGTGACGGCGAGCGATGCGTTCATTTCGCGTGATCACTTTGAGGCGCAGGCGCAGGTGTGTGCTTTAACGGCGAGCAATCCTTTGACTGACACACATTTTCTACAAATACAAAAATGTACTAAAGAGGATTCAGAATTACAAGAATTAATAAAAGTAATAAAGCAGGGCTGGCCAAACGAAAAAGTGAAATTATCTAATATATTAAAATGTTATTGGGACAGTAAAGAGGAATTGACAGTGGATTTCGGGATTGTGTGGAAAGGTTCTCGGGTAGTTATGCCGAAATGCATGCGGCGTGATATGTTGAAAAAGATTCACACGAGTCATTTAGGGTTAGAAAAATGCAAACTGAGGGCTCGAGAAATAATGTTTTGGCCTACTATGAATTCGGAATTACAAGATTATTTATCACGTTGTCAGGCATGCTTAACTTATAAAAAACAAAATACTAAAGAGCCAATGATATCACATGAAGTACCTAGCCGACCATGGTGTAAGATAGGGACCGATATTTTTCATTTGGGACCAAAATCATATATTATAGTAGTAGATTATTTTAGTAAGTATGTTGAAATTGCAAAATTGAATTCACTTTCTTCAGAAAATGTAATAAATAAATTAAAAAATATTTTTAGTAGATTAGGAATTCCCGAAACTGTTATGTCGGATAATGGCCCTGAATTCTCGTCAATTAGTTTTTATAATTTCGCTAAGGACTGGAATTTTAAACACGTGACGTCATCACCCCGATATCCTCAATCTAATGGTCAGGTAGAACGTGCTATACAAACTATAAAAAACATATTGAAAAAAACCATGTACAGTCAAAGCGATTTTAATCTAGCTATTTTAGAATATTTAAATACCCCGATTAGCAATGATATAGCTTCTCCTGCTGAGTTATTATATAATAGGAAACTACGGAGTATTATTCCATGTGTACCACAATTACTCTTGCCTAGAATAAAGAACGATACGAGGGATAAACTGATCAGTCGGCAAAAGATTCAAAAAAGATACTATGATAAAGGTTCTAGAATATTAAAGCAATTATCAATAGGACAAAAAGTTAAAGTGTGGTTTTATAATAAATGGACCTCGGGGATAGTTAATCGTGTAGTAGGACCTCGATCTTATTTGATTAAAATGGGCAATGGTAATATAATACGAAGAAACAGAAAACATTTGATTTTTGATTCACCTCAAAGCTGTGAATGGTCACAACCACTATTATATGACGATATAGGCAGTAATGTGACTTCTGCGGCGACTATTCCCCTTGGCTCCAGCAGCGGCTTACAGCCAAACGATCAAATGCTTGCTCCTTCAAATAATACATTTTATCGTACTCATTCCGGCAGGATAGTGAAACCGCCTGATCGGTGGGGGTACTCCGCATCATCGCACCAGTGAAATTAATTAGTATATAATTTTTTTTTAAGAAAGTAGTGTTAATTGTAGGTATTGCATGATTATATTGTTTGAACTACTAGAAAACTGCGTAATAAAAAATAAAATTGAATAGTTTATTTAAAAATAATAATGATAATCATTAATCATATTCGTTCAAGTCTATATATTGTATGTATAAGTTATTTTAATTTAATCAACATCAAATGTCATGACATGAAATATCGTTAAATTAATGCTATTAATTATTACAATATTTACACCACAATATGTGTATTTAATGTGAACATTACGTCTATTATGTTTTCCTCAGGAAAATTGTAGTTATGATGTAAGTATTCAATTAATGTAAAGATAGCAAAATTGATCAGCATTCTAATTTGGTTTATGATATGTAATGTCTTATTAGATTTTCCTCTGGAAAATAATAATTATGATGAGTTAAATTGATGTTGAATAATAATGTTGTGGAAATTATTAAAATGTTATTTTGACATTTAAAATAGTGAATTGATAATAATACAAAATTCTAAATTGTTATTCCTATGGTGTATGATTATTATCTGGACATATTTTTGAATTGTTTTTAATTAAATATTGATATCTGATTATGTAAAGAATATAATGATGTAAAATTAATAATTATAGTAGGTGTAAAAGAAAGCAATTAATTAATAATATTAATATATTTCATATTAAAATGTACTTAGCTTAAAAGCTGTAAAACATAATATGAAAAATGTTATTTAATTGTAAATTATTCTGTTTTTATTTAAGGAAGGGATTGTAGGTAATTGTCATAATTAAATATTAATATAATCAATGTAATGTGGGTAGGAATGAAACATCTAATAAATCAGTCTGAGCTAACTCGTGATGTTTGATTGACGTGTACCTTAACAGCCTTCCTGAAGTGGCCGGCATCCAGCGACTTCCTGCCACCTTTATCAGGTTTTATTTTATCCGTGCACGGCAAAGTGACTACATTGCACCTGATGGTAAGCGTAGTGCAGTCCAAAAAAACTAGCGACCACTGACAAACAATGGATTTATCAGTGGTCGCCACTCGCCAGAATCAAGCCGACAATCAATCAGTTTACCTAATATTTATCACGCTCGCACTATACCATCTTATTTATGGACAATATAATTGATTTTCAATTATTTTTCAACTAAATAGAGACCACAACAACTAAGTGCAATCAGCGAGGCATATAATCGACACAAAAAGATCCGATGTCGAAATGTCGCGTCGTGTCGTGGTAGGGGAGTCGAGCTTACCAATCGCTAGCTTAACCCCAGGCGGCGGATTTTATTGCCATTCGTATTGTCGGCCAGAGATTTACTTTGACACGTCGGAAATTCGGCAGTTGACTCTTCGTCGTTGTTTTGAAATGTCTATTTCGGCCGCAATTTTCACCGTTTACTTATTTCAAAAGGCTTAATTAACATGCCTACCTCTTGAATATCGCACTCTGAAACAATTAAAACATGAACGGGGAGAAATTGTCAAATATACAATAAATAATAATTTGACAGCTTCCGTGGCGCAGCGGGTGAGTAGCCGGCTGTGAAGCGAGAGGCCGCGGGTTCGATCCCCGCAACGAGACAAATGTTTGTGTGGCCTACAGATATTTGTTTCGGGTCTGGGTGTTGTGAGACCAAGTCTCTCGTAGTTCATGATACCCCCGACAAAAGATTAGATCTTAGGGTGGGTCAGGACTATGTATGTATATGTTGGGTGTTATTTATTATTATTTATTTATAATGTGGGTAGTATTACTGGACATTCACGAACGACACTTTGATATTCGTCGATAATCATCAAATTCGTGAATCCAAATTTTTACAATCCATGAACTAGCAAAACTGTTGTATAATTCAAAGCTAAGATTCAAAGTATATGAATGTTTATAAATGCTTTTCCAATTATGAAAGCCTTTGTCATGAATTAACTCACACACATTCATCACACCACATTCATATCATCTAAGTACTCTTTTTAAATGTTTATAGATAAATGATTTCTGCTAACCTAACCAACTGATACAAATTATTGTTATTTTTCTAATTTTCCGACACATTTAAGTACCAAAGCAAGGTATGAGACAGACCGCAGATGTATAGCAGGTGTGTCAAGCAAAATGCATCGAGCAACACATTAACAATGTTTCCTCTGAAAGCCTTTGTCTGCACTCAACGAATTACGGGGAAAGGCGAAAATTTAAATACCCGACGGGACTGTTTTACATGTAAGAGATGCATTTTGCATGTAATGTGGCGATTAAAGATGACAACGGTTTATGAATGTTGCAGAATGAACTAGGGAATGCTAACAGAGAATTTGAATAGCTGAATTGAAATTGCGAGTATTTTTATTGCATTGGACTAGGAAATTAAATTGCGGCTAGTCTAATTGTGAATACATAACCTCACGCATGTATCCCGGAAAAACTCCTTACTTATTTTTCAGAAATCCGCAATTAATAGCTATAATACTTAAATACTTTTACTCATTACCAAATCCGCAATAACGATCATATACCATCAATGTGGGTGTTCTAGTTGACAAGCGCGCCTCTGCCTATCCCTTTAAGGATACAGACGTGAGTTTATATTATGGTTATAGTTTATACCATCAATAAAAAATTTGAAAACAATTAATTTGAAAACAGCGATGGGGAAGTGACAACCATTGTCACTTGCGTTGAAGTCGCTCCCTGTGCGATGCGACGTGACGTGACGTCGACGTCGACTCTGGACGTACGTAGTGCACGTCGTTTGAGGGTGACACCTCTCGTCGCCACACACGTGCAAAGCGAAGAAAACTCAATTAAAACAACAGCGACACTCGACCCGACCCGTTCACATTACCAGACGATTAAGCTCGCTAGTAACATTATACGTGTAGTTTACGAGGAAATGTGCATTTCAAAAGACTGACTAATGTAGCAGTAATTGTTTTATTAATGCAGTTATTGTAAGTTCGGTAAAGTCTTTGGATTACGCTCTGTAATGATAAGTATTTGAACTATAGGAGGCTACAAGGTGTACGCACAAAAAACAAAAGCCCGTTGGTTGAACCCGAATTCAAATCGAGTGATCTAACAAATATTTAACTAAGCTCGAAATACCAGGTAATAATAGACCGAGATCCAGCTGCAATATCACTACGTTCATCATGTATGTAGTCAAAATCTTTATACATATATTATTCTATATTTATTTTTATGGATAATTATAAATGGGGGAATCTATTTTTGCCAAGGCGCCAATAAAAATTAGCCAGCGAGTATTTTTTTTTATTAAAATACATAACATTAATTAAAAATACTCGCGGTCCATTTTTTTTTCTTATAGCAGAGAGTGAAAACGAGCAAATGGGTCACCTGATGGTAAGCGATCTCCACCGCCCATAGACACCCAAAACACAAAAAGAATCATCAATCATGAAAATAACGCGACAACAAGCTTCCACTTTACGACAGCTTTCTATGAGACGGTAGTATCAAACCGGTCGAGCCGACCCATTCGCGGTGTAGACTTAACCTTTTACAGTGTGATTTTCAAAAAATAAAAAAAGATTTTGACTACATACATTAAGAACGTGGTGATCTTGCAGCCGGATCTCGGCCTATAACAATTTGTTTCTTAGTAAGTTATGATTATTTCGCTTTTTATAAAACATATATTCCACAACCTAAGTATTCGTATGTAGCTACTATGCCCAAACTCAAAATTACACGTGCTTAGATCACTTATATCTACAATGCCTTCAGATGGAAAACAAAGATCAGCACACAAACCAATTTCACATCTTAAGCTCCTTTACTGTACTTACAAACCACAAAACCGCTTCAGATAAGATTTCACCAGATGTTTTCTTTCACGGGATTACGTCAAGAGGGCGTAAAAGAGGCGACGATCTGACCAATAGCCGTCCTTAGAGGGAGGGCTGATAACAAATGACCACGGAGCTCACGACCGAACAAAATCTCGACAATCTTTACACATTTAACAAGTTTTTTTTTTCCGGGTACGGCAAAGTGACTACACTGCACCTGATAGTAAGCGTAGTGGAGTCCAAAAAAACTAGCAACCACTGACAAAAACTGTGTTTATCAGTGGTCGTCAGAATCATGCTGGCCCATTTATGTTTCTTCACACTCCGAATCCGAAGAGGGAAGATGCAAATTGAGGGGCTTGTGACAAGACAGGCGGATGATCGATGCAGATACAGGGATATCCCCATACCCGTCTCAACCAACCATCAAGTCATGCCGCAAGCCCCTCGAATGAACCAGAAGTACATTGGCTGATCCTGGAATGCGAACCACACACGGAGTGTGGGTCACTATGGTAGGTTTTAGCACCATGTGTACGGTGGTCGTCATCCGGTCGGATACGAATGCCCTACCACCAGCAAGCAAAATAATCACAAGCTTAAAAACTTAACGGACCAACTTCAAAACTTATACGGTCGTGACCAAATGTCGAACACAAAAATAATCTTCAAAGTCGGTCCATATTTCACGGTGATATCGCGTAACATAAAAATAAAATATAGACGAAATAAGGACCTTCTCCTTTTTCGAAGTCGGTCGAAAATCAATAAAATTGGGTCATTAAAGCGTACTTATAAAAGTGGCAGAAGCCGTTATTCGAAACACCTTCTCGGGCCCGTCGGGGATAATTCATTTTGAAGTTGGCTCATTAATTAATTGGGCATCTACCGCGATGGGCCGCGTGCTTTTTACGACGCCAATAAAGTTGTGTTGCGTACAGCCGCCGCGGGTGGCGTCATTATCTCTCACAACCACCGAGCTAACGTCACAATTAATGCGTATACATTCACAAATAATGTTGTTCTTATGACACGGTATTTATTGTTTACAACCTATGGAAATTACAACACTGTCGAGAATTCGTTTTTTGGTAACGCAATAAACTTTCAATAATTACGTGCAAACGTGCAGGTGTATTACTGAATAAGAAGTGGATATAAGTTATTGATTATTATTGAATGTCATAAATCATAATAAGTTAAAAGTTAAGTGATACTCGGCGAAATGTAGGTGTTTTAGTTCGCTAGTGCGGCGCTGCCTACCCCTTCAGGGATATAGGCGTGCGCTTAGGTTATGCTAACAATAGCTTTGTTTCTTTTCACCTGCCCTTATCCAACCTGTCCCAAATGTAGGATTAGCATAATACAATTTTTTCAAGCCGGTTGCAAAACCAATTTGGCTTAGTTTTCTAAATATATTAATTAATAACTACACTCCTTCCGAGCCAGTTTTTTTTTTAAGTATTAGGTACCTTCCGGTTTTTCTATACGTACATTAAAATGTGGTAGACAGAACACTGGGTGTTTCATAAAGTTGGTTTTAACAATTCATGCATACAGAGGGAACGGCTTGAATTATAAAGTTAAAAAATAAATATTGAACTTATTTTTTTTTAAATTTAAGCATGGGGTTTTAAAATCGGAATGCGACCTGTAAATCGTTGCAATTAGCATAGGAATGGCTTTTTGTATGCTAAATATATTAAATTACCCCATACGTGGTTTGCAAATGTACTGCAGCTGACCAGAAAAAATTGCCGTCATAAATTCAAATTACCATTATTCAAAATCTATGAGACTTACAAAATTTTAAACTTTACCGTTAGATTGCTAGCCATCCTCTTTTTTTTATTTATTTAGGACAACAAACAGTAACACTAATAAAATAAAGTTAATCAGTACTTAGATGCTAAAAAAATACTAAAAGTGAGACCAGCTCCCTTATCCACAATTTTTATCATTTATACCTACGAAGTACAAACTAAGTATTTACAAAAACATAGATGCAGCAACAAACTCATTAACGCTAATACAAATTATGGCAAACAAACCAATTTACGAGGGCTTAACTATATTATAATATACCAGTTTTTTGAAACTAGAAACTGAACATTCAAATTTCTCAACTTCAAATTCTCTTTATGTGTAGACTATACCTCTAGTTATTATTAATAACAACTTTGTGAAACAACCTGTAGAAGTATAGTACCTTCTTGCTGCATTCCACGTTGGAATAACGAATAAACAGGCAAAAGGTGTATTCCGTTTTACGCATATTTGATTATAAGTTGGTGTACGCAATTAAACAGACTCTAGGCCAATTCAGTTTACGATTGAGCTCCCTTTTGGGGCTTTTCGACGCCGCAATCAGTTTTACGATGCTTTTTGTCAGAAATTTGCGATTTTATTGCCTAAGGGAATAATTTGGTTCGTGTCTTTGAAGATCTATACCACAGTACATAGTGTAAATGAATGATGAACATTTACTTTTGTTTAGGTACTATTATAACGTATAAGCGCAAAATCAATGTATAAAAACAAACTAAATAATTAGTGGTGGCCTTTGTAGCGGTTAACTTGCGAGTTGACTGCCTGGGTGGCGTGGCTGTATCTCCAGTTCGTACCCCGGATCAGGCAAAGTGATATTGTATTTTTCCATATCAGCCCGGAGTCTGGAATTTGTGCCCGATATGGCGACAGGCTCGCCTCCTATCACACCTGGGACGGAACTAAACTCGGCGAAATGTGAGTGTTCTAGTTAACTACCTCTGCCTACCCCTTCGGCGATACAGGCGTAAGCTTATATTATGTTTTTTAGCGGGTTAACTATATTATAGAGGTACATAGAAGTCTTTGACCATAGATGATGATACTCTCTATATATGATGATGATTGAAACATACCTACATGGGGCCTTACTTAAAACAGCATTTTTACCTGAGCAAATTACGAATAACCTGTCACTTTTTTCCTTGCGTTACATTGTTTAGAAATGAAAGGGACAACCTATGGTATAAAGATAAGCAGCGCTCAAATATTTTTATAAGTAAGGGGCATGGACTTTAAGCTAAAGAGAATTAGAATAATAAAATGAAAGTAGGTAAAAGTATTAGGGAGTAACCACACTTATCAACGCTGAATCTGCTTGAGCAAAGTTTTATGTTAGTGAAAAGAACGTGCAATAAAAGTCATTCGCTTCATTCAACATCAATGAGATACAGAGTTGAACCCCGGACCTCTCAGTGTAGACTAATAGGTACTAACTAATTTTGAGTGAACGTAGTTTACTTGATGATAGTATTTACTGAATTGGTTTCATTATGAGCTTATATTACGTTTAAGACTAATGAGAATTTACTGAATCGTGGCTATAAAGGTCCACCTGACAAAATAAAATAGCAACTTGCAGAAACGTATACAAAATTGTCAGGTATTTAAAACAGTTGTTAAACGGCGCGGCATCCCTGAAGACATCCCACAACGCATGTTGAAGCTGTGAGCTTGTGGTACTTTTAATGGCGGGCGCGCGGCGAATGTAAATCACACGACACACCGATTGTTGGCAACACCTGACTTTGTTAAACATTCTACAAAGACTGCTGACTCTGCAACGTAAGCTTTATGGGTAAACAGCTTGCTATTTTTGAATTTAGCCGCTTTACAAAATGGGTACTTGACTATCTTTGATTTTATACACATTTTTATATGTTATGGCAAATTAATCAAAAAGGAATGCATATGTATTGGTTGAAAATGAGGCAGTAATTCATATTTTAAATTATGTAATGAGCAATAGTGGGGGCATAGTGGGAATATATTGCTATCCCTTTCCAACGCACGTACCGTTATGGCTGGGACGTGAATATACTAATGCTTCTATTTCATGCAGTTTGAAGGTTATACGAAATTTCAAAAGCTGATATTTTATATTTCTTTCTGTGCTATATCTTAGATGACGTTTTCACATAATTTTTTTTTTAATTAATCAAGTACCCAATTGCATATTATAAAGGAAAGTGTGGATTTACTGTGGAACGAGATATCCTGGATTTGAATTCCAGTCGAACAAAGCGTTTTTCTGCCGCGGTTTTCCCGGAACTGGATCCCGCAGGAGGTTGATGTCAGACAGACGACCGATCGTAAAAGCTAAACCGAATCCTTACTGCAACACGCTTGAAAAGATATTACTCATATAAAAATGAAGTAGGTAGCCTAGGTAGGTAATTAAAAAGCTCTTATTGTGACAAAACCTTTATTTTCGTCTTCTAGGTACAATTCCAAGCAATTTTATAACTTTTCAAACTTTATCAAGACTGAATCGTGGCACGTTCTAGAAATAATTCCCCTTTTACACACGGCATTTGAATATGAATCGAGGCACCAGTTGTCATGACGAATTCAAATTACAACTTATAAAACACGTCAACAAAATTTAAGCATGAATTAATTCATAATTTCAGGTAAGTTATTATTAAATCGTACAATTGGTACATATTGTATTTTGTATTGGTACATATTGTGTATTAATTTGATACATAATAATAGCATAATAATAGCATTCTAATCCAGAACTGTATATTCGATAAAATGTATTTACATAATACATATTAAAATATACTGCCTCGGTGGCGTGGTGGTATTTCGGTACGACTACGGTTCTGAGGTCTCGGGTTCGATCCCCGGGTCGGGCAAAGTGATATTGGATTTTTCCATATCAGCCCGGAGTCTGGAAATTGTGCCCGATATGGCGATAGGCTCGCCCCCTATCACATCTGGTACGGAACTAAGCTCGACGAAATGTGGGTGTTCTAGTTCGCTAGTGCGCCTCTGCCTACCCCTTCAGGGATACAGGCGTGAGCTTATGTTATGTTTATGTTATGTTACATATTAAAATATATCAATAAATATAATTACCTAATATTTTATTCATATTACGTGAAGATGTGCAATCAAGAGTGTACAAGTCATTTATCGTCCGACTTCCACAAAAGGAGAAGGTCCTCAATTCGTCTGTATTTTTTTTATGTACGTTACTCGATATCTCCGCCAAATGTGGACCGATTTTTCAATTTTTTTTTGTGTTCGATAGAGCTTATTTCAAGCGTCCCATATAAATATAGTAACGAATTTACTTCTTCTTCTTCTTCTAACTTCAGTTTGCGTATTTGATCCGTAAATTGGAAGTCGGTCAGATAAGTTTTTAATTAAGGAATTTTATAAATGAATCCGCGTCAAATTAAATTGATTGTAATATTTTGATCAATAACAATTTTTTTTTGTTATGGCGGGTACACACCAACCGAACGAAGGCGAAAGAACGCTCTCTAAGGGCAATCGGCGATAGAGACCGAACGTTCCTGATCATTGGCGGATCTTGCGTTCACACAACAGCAAAGATTTGTTTTTGTGAATGCGACTGCGAAGATTCGTTAATGATCGCGATCGTTCATTCGCCTTCGTTCGGTTGGTGTGTACGCACCATTATTCTTACACACTCCGTACCTCCAGTGTAGAACTTATTAATATGAGTTCAAGTATTTAATATTTATTATATAGATTTGACTGCCTCGGTGGCATAGTTGTATTCAGTACGACTACCTGATGTCTCGGGTTCAACCCCTTGGTCGAGCAAATTGATATTGGGTTTGTCAATATTACCCCAGAGTCTGGAATTTGTCCCTACCCCTTCAGAGATATAGGCATGAGCTTATGTTATGAGCTTATAGACATGCGAAGGCAGACTAACAAACTGCCTAATTATGGTAACTATTGTAAGTGGTAACTGTGGCCCATGGACATCTGCGATGCTGTTGAAAAATATTTGGACCTGCGGAAATTTCAAATGTTCTATCATTTAAATTGTAAAGTAAAGGGAATTTTCTGTAATAAAATGTACGTATTTGAAACATGTTTTATCCATGTGTTTTGGCCTTAATATAATAATTTGAAATATACTAGAATTGCAATCCTATTTGATGCCACCGTTATTCATATTACAATTTCTTACGGATAAGAAGCTTGGATCATGGATAACATTGAATTATAAATGAATATTGTACAACTTTCACTTCAAATAACATTGTAATAAATATTAACATTAAACAATATAGATAAGTCAATAAATACATAATTTATCTACAATAATTACATTATATTTAAGATCTTTTTACACCTTAATAATTATTCGAGTAACTCAGCCCTTCACCGTTTTCAAATTTTAAATACTGCGTAATAGGTTCTTAACAAAAAATACTGCAATATTTTATCTAACAATAACTAGTATATTTTACTATATTTTATAAATAAGTACATTTTAATACTACGATTTTAATTACTTTTTTAAGCGATGACTAACTTAAAAAGCCGCATGTCATTTTCTTTCTCACGGCATTTTTTTGAGAATGAAGGAGACAAAGCACTGCTTAAGTTAAACACCGCTTAAATTATAAGTAAGGCCCTATAATTATTTGTATACAAATATACACTAAGGGAGCGACCACACTTATCGAAACGGAATGTGCTCGAGCAGAGTCGGAAAGAGCTTTATATTATCTGTACATCAGAGTGATAGAACAGTAAGGATGATCTATAAAGCGAACTTTGACTAGGTCTGAGTCAAGGAAACGAACTCAGTGAGGATTTGGAATTTTTAAATCGAGCTTCGACTTATTCCAAGCCTTTTTTACAAGAAAAACAGACTGACAGACAGACTAAGTAAATATTTTCTTGTAAAAAATGACTCGGACTAAGTCAAAGTTCGATTTAAAAAATCCAAACCCTCACTGAGTTCGTTGCTTTGACTTAGACTTAGTCGAAATTCGCTCTATAGAGCTCAGCGTTAATCAATATTTTCCAAAATCCTGTTTTTTGTGGTACAAAACACAAAAATGTTAAATACATAAACAAATATTTTTTATAACTTTTAATTCAATTGACCAGTACTGACTTCATATATATGCGGCGCACATTTTCGCCTCTCCTGTAAAATTTGTATTAGGCGCTTTATGTTGTATGCCTCTGAGGGACAGATGTAAATAGGTGTTACCCGCGATTCCGTTCGCGTGGAAATTTATTTTCCGGGAAAAAACCCTACATGTTATTCTGATGTACAATATATACAACTGTAAAGTTCAAAATCATCCAGTAGTTTTTGTGTGAAAGAGCAACAAACATACACACATACTCAGAAACTTACACGTTTATAATATTAGTAGGATTACCATAATAACATTTATTGCATTGTTTTTATAAATAAATAAATATAAATACACCCAACAGTCACACACCTAGTCCTGACCCCACACTAGGTATAACCTGTATCGTGAGTGTCAGAGACTATGAGAGACGCACGGTCTCACAACACCCAGACTTGAAAGAAATATCTGTGGGCCACACAAACATTTGTCTCAATGCGGGAATCGAACCCGCGGCCTCTCGCTTCACAGCCGGCTACTCGTCCGCTGCGCCACGGAGGCTGTCATTGACATAAAGCTCTTTCTGACGGTCTCGAGTATATTCCGCGTCAGTGAGTTAGTACTCCCTATTACCGATAACACATTACTCCTAAACGTATAGGAAATAAGGCACAAGCCTAGCACCTCGTAATTATTGTCACATGTACGTGTTTTAATAGCAGCTAATTAGAAAAGGCACTATATTATTCCATACACTCATTCCATAGTTTTTATACCGATTAAACGCGTATTGCGTAAATAGTAATGTATCATTAAATTATTTTAGCGCGAATTATGAATGTCGGGCCTTATGCCCTTATCCCACCTTAATATGGAGTCGGCGCAACACACTTTTTCAAGCATGTTGCAGAGAGGATTTGGCTTAGTTTTTAAGACTGCCGGCCGTCTGCCTGACGTCAACCCCCTCTGAGGGGTCCTCTCTCCAGCCCCGAGCAAATTAAATTAGAAAATTTGCTTTGCCCGACCTGGGAATCGAACCCAGGACCTCCTCGTCCACAGCCCATACATGCACCCAATAGACCAAGGAGGCGATCTTGTTACCTTCATGGAACTTATTTGCCTCAGGTATGTTATATGTTAATTCTAATTTCCTGCTATCAAAATCGAATTCAATAAACCTATCTATACATCTCTATCACAACATCGATAACTGTCCGTTCTTTTAAAAATTTATTATAACTTTATCATACTTTATTACATAATAAATATTATCCAACTTTAAGAGTACAATTGGACCCCATAAATCTTTTCCGGTGTCTTCTTCATAGTATAAGAACATTTATTGTCACGATCGTAAACATACAATGACACAACTTTCCAACAATTTACCACAAATCACCGCAAACAAACCAATTGGTCCCTACGATGAGATAAAACTATCACTCTTTACGATTTAGACTTGCATTATACAGTTATTTAAAAACTTATGATATTTTCATCCACAGTAATATGCGAATTTCATTAGCAAACGTAAAACAATTTTAACGGTTTTTACTTTTGCTAATGACATATACATACATAACATAGCTGCAATGGATAATATGTTATAGTATTTTTCGGTGCCAAATTTTTCTTTAATAATATCGAAATGTGGATAATATGCACATCAGCATTCAAAATATGTTATCAACAAACATAAATAATAGGTGGTAATAATAGGAAAACATTTTACCCTTAATTTGGGTCTCGGGTTCGATCCCCGGCTCGGGCAAATTGATATTGGATTTTTCCATATCAGCCCGGAATCTGTAATTTGTGCCCGATATGGCGATAGGCCCCCTATCACATCTGGAACGGAACTAAGCTCGGCGAAATGTGGGTGTCCTAGTTCTCTAGTGCACCTCTGCCTACCCCTTCGGGGATACAGGCCTGAGCTTATGTTATGTTTTAGTAGTAGTAGATATATAATACCTATTAAGGTACATAAATATTCGCTGCTTACGCATTTTTGAAGTGCAATAAAAACTAATTGAATATTCAATTACACGCAAATATATTTCTTAGCGAACCCCTATATTTTAAATACACACTTTTTCAATAACTTTTCGTTTCTCGTGACTAGAATCTTTGTCACCATTAACTAGATACATCATGATCATACTGTTTTCTGTTACTCCCCGCTCTGACCTCATCTGGTGGCCTCGCCGTTAACTTCGATCTAAAAATAAACAACATACGGTTGACGTTGGTGTCTTTTACGTAATCAAAGCCAAACTTAACTTAAATATATTGAAATCCTGACAAGTTTGGTGAATGCCAAAAGAATAAACACTTATAAAATTGATATAAAACTATTTTTACGGATTCTATCACGATTTGTTTTATTTTTTATTAAAACAAATCGTGATAGATTCCGTAAAAATCGTTTTATTTCAATGTATAAAATTCGCGTAAACTTAAGAAATCAGCACTTATAAAATATTACAGAATTAGTAACATCGTACTAATTTGCTAAGAGGAATCGTGTAGGCGTTCAAATTAATTTGTGTTTCCAAACGGTAATAATTGATGTCTTCATGGGGAGAGAGACTAAGGGGGCAGCTGAAAAAGAGCCTTGACTATTTGTCATAGACAATTTTATCATCGCTCTCTTTTTTCATCAATCGCTAAAGGTACAGAATTGTCATCTTGGCTAATTTATTAGCTGATGAGGCAGTAGTTTTTTATACATATCTTTCTTTCTTTATCCCTAGAGTTATACCAGCATAATTCCAGGGTCCGCCTTCTTACTTAATCGCTTCCACTACATCCAATTTTAAGCATCTTTCAGAGACCAATATATCAATATGAACAACATTACCTTATCAACCCTGGCCAGGATCAACGGAGCTGCCTGAGGAGGCACATCCTCGGCTCTGGTCCTCAATCGCCTCGTCTTGCCGATATTCTCGTGAGCCTCCTTCGGCAGCCACTTCCATATCACTGGGGTGAACAACTCGGCGTCCATCTTAATGGCCTGCTTGTTGTCGAAGAGCCACCCCACCAGAGCGCCCGTCACGAGTGTGGCTATCAGCCCTAGCGGCGCGATCCAGTGGTACGAGATCCTGAACAGCGGGAATATCGTTTCCGGGTCCTGTCGATTGTTGAGTACTTTGTCACTTATAATCTCCTTAAATCATCAATCCACATCAAAAGAACGAAGTTCTTAACTTGTCTGTATTTTTTATGTTACTCAACACATTCAGCAAAATTAAATGTGGACCGATTTTCAAGATTCACTTTATGTTCAATAGAGCTTAGAGCAAGAGTGGTCCCGTTTAAATTTGGATTTTAAAGACGATTTTTTATTATTTTACTTACGACACCGATAAATGTATGCCATTGTTAATTCTGGCTTACAAGTGTTACAGTGGTAGGGTGTGTAGTGGTACTTCTAATTTATTTATTAACTTATGTGAACTGATGTGAACTATCTAAGATAACAGTTCAAAACTGTCTATATTACCATAAAGTAAGACATATTAATAATCAACCCTTACCAGTTTCTCAGTGACTGAAACAAAAGATCCATTTCTGGCACACTCCATTGTGATGTTAAGTGGGGGTGCTCTCAACCCTTTAGCTGCAGCAGCCTGAGTGCCCATGGACGTGGTGCCAGCTACGAGGGCTCCGGCGATGCCCCCCGCTATAGCACCCTTAGGTCCCACCCACCAGCACGCCATGCCAAGCGTGAAGATACCACACGTTGTACTCGCTGCTATGGCTGATAACGCTGTAGCTACACCTATTACACAAACATCAAATCCAAAATCCAAATAAAATTCTAAACACCAACGAAGGTTTTTAAAATTGTTTGGTGGAGAGTTTTCAGCAGTAGAGCACAGCAAAAAAGGGCTGGCTCAACCACTTTGATACCACTATGTCACAGAAAACTAATATAAAGTGCCAGTCTCTTTGCGTTTCTTTTCGTGAATGAGGTATCCAGTGGCCCAAATTATACCTCTCATACCCAATGCCTATTCCTATTAATTAAGATTATTTTGAGAAATTGCTAATATGGGTCATTTACGAGGAATTTAAATATTTGGAATGTCACAAAACAAGTTTTTAAATGTATTGGAATCGTATTAATAGATATATTTTTGTAAAACTTACCGAGCACACCGCCCAGTTTCGCAATAACAATAAGCATGACGACTGATATGATCGCCAGTAAGAATGTGACCAGCCGCGCCAGAAGACCTTCGTATAACGGTCTCAGCTTCAAACGCAACCAGCTCCTGAGGATATCTTCTATGGCCACCAGTGCGCATGCGTTCAACACCGCTGACAAAGAACTACGAGAGAAAATGATAATATCTATCTATGGATTAAGAACAATTACAACGTTCACAACGATGTTTTGGCTGCAATCTAAGCAATCACACCAATTTCAACTCCAAACACTAGCCAGAAACTCGCCAGCTAGTGCAAATAGATGTTGTTCTTTTGTCATGAAAATAATAAACTACCATCGACCAGAGAGGCTCCACCTGTTCTGCAGTCATACTTACAATGAACGTCGTAAGATTTATTTTAACAAAATTGTCGTTTGACACTTAAGGATATGAAAACCATCGTCTTAGTCCACAAAGTCGTCACACAAGTCCAACAAATCGAATAGTAGTCTGTAATATTCACATGAATTATAAAACCCAGAAAGGCATCACATGTTCTGTTGCCTTCCATGACCCTTACCATGACATCATGCTCCATATATCCAAACTGTTTTATAAAAATAAAACAGTTAAAAATTAAACCTAAGGGTACAAAAAACATCGTATTATTTCAAAGTCCTCACCTAAGTCCAGCTCCGAACACGCCTGCCAGGAACACGCCCGCGAGTCCCGGCAGGTGCTGCACCTTGGCGACGTAGGTGACGAAGGCGGGCAGCAGCCGGTCGTCGACGAGCGGCGCGCCGCCCGGGCTGCACCCGCCCGTGATCCACGCCGTGAACGCGGACAGGCCGCACCACACGCACAGCGATATCGCGAATATCGCGCCGATGCAAAATATACCCAGAGCACTGGAATTTTATTGTACTTATTCATCTGCTATCATAACATAACATAAGCTCACGCCTGTATCCCCGAAGGGGTAGGCAGAGGCGCACTAGCGGACTAGAACACACATATTTCGCCGAGCTCAGTTCCGTCCCAGATATGATAGGGGGCGAGCCTATCGCCATATCGGGCACAAATTCCAGACTCCGGGCTGATATGGAAAAATCCGATATTTTCCCATTGCCCAACCCGGGGATCGAACCCGAGACCTCAGAACCGTTGTCGTACCGAAATACCACCACGCCACCGAGGCAGTCATCATCTGCTACCATAAGGAAAAATGAATCTGGCATTCGGACATTCCGTTATAAAGGAAAAAGACGTATCTAACATTTGATTATAAAGAAAAAAGACATATTTAACATTTATAAAGGAGAAAAGACGTATCTAATATTCCGCTATAAAAGAAAAAAGACGTATCTAGCATTCCGTTATAAAGGAGCAAAAACGTATCTAGCACTTTTTCCGACACAGATACGTAATTTTTCTCTATTACTATTTATTTTTTTATTTTTTTATCCGAGCACGGCAAAGTGACTAGACTACACCTGATGGTAAGCGTTACCATAGGTTTAGCAGTGGCCACCAGAATCATACCGGCCTATATAAGGTATGGCACAAACAATACCAAATCATATACTAAAAGCTTTTAACCACCTATTAAAAAGATTCATAATGAGTTCAGAATTCAAACGAGTTTTAAATGTTTCAGAAAAATATAGAAAGCCATTCTGGTAACACTCCAAGAATGCAGAATTTACAAAAACAAACTAAAATTTTTGTTGGAGGTCAAAACACTCTTGACCTTTATGAATTGACTATTTGTCTGAAATTTCTATTTCTGATTAAAATATATCTTCAAACTTAAATTTTCTTGGCAATATCTCAATATATATCATCATAATATAATCAATGTCTATTTCTTTTTACTTCACCTTCTACTGATTTAATTAAAGAAATAACATATAAATACCGTTTATCTAAAGTAAAATGTTTCCAAAGTCAAATTTATGAAAATATTTCCCTTTTTTCATCTCCTGCTGACAAATCCGTGGCCCATAATCAAATTCGACATTGAAATTATATTTCCGCTAGTAGAGGATGCTACAACATTAATATTTTCAGATATTATACCCACGTAATAGCCTTCCTTTTGGTAGGCAAGGCAATATACCGCTGAACCATAGTCTGGTTGACGGAATTGAAGCATGTCCAATACAAGAAGCCGCCGACGACGGCGCCCCAGCCGGTCTGACGCTCGTATGGACAGAAACTCCAACTAAAACAAAAAACATCGTAAAACCCCAATGGCACGAGCAGTAGAAGTTCGTTTTGACATTTCTCACTTCTCGATAACGATGAGAGCTATTTTCGTTTGGGATTAAGGGTGAAATGGTTCTAGAGAGGCGAACTGCCCCCTGACTTACACTTTTAAACTGAAATCCGGTGGAATTTTAAGTCACTAAATGAAATCAAATCGAATGTCAAAAGTTACCCTACTGATCATCCGTCTGACCTACGGCAGACGTCTTCACCATAAATAGAATAACTAATGGTATTCGTTTTTTCCATACATTTATTTTACTAGTTCCCTTAAGTGGCTCTACTAGTCAAATGTGTGGTGAAATCGGAAACTATCATCGATTAAGCAAATTATCAAAACTCGAAGAAGAGTTTATGGTATCACAGAAAGGAGAAAGCGCTCAACGCTCTGAAACTCTCACAATAATTAAATAAAATTCATATTAAAAGACAAGCTGAGTCAGATCACCATATCATCATCAGCCATAGGACGTCCACAGCTGGACATAAAAAGTGGATGCAGGCCGCTTCCAACAGATCGATCTGGAAATCTTTGGGGGAGGCTTATGTTCAGCAGTGGATTTCCTGTGGCTGAGCCAGATCACAACAAGAAAAAAAATGTATTGTACACCCACTTACTTGCTCAATTCCAGTCTGCCAGCCGCGCTGGTTACATCGATGACAACCTTCACGCCGCCGACGGCGATGGTACCAGCCGCGGCTATCAGCACCACGCCGATGAACATTATCCCAGTTTGAACAGAGTCTGTCCATACTACCGCCCGAAGACCACCCTAGGAGACGTAGATCTATATATTATATAGTCTTTATATCGACATTTTCCACAATTTCTTTCAACGTGCCCTAATCCCACGTTATGGGGAGTTAGCACAACACATTTTTAGGCACGTTGCACAAAGGCTTCGTTTTTACGTCCGGCTGCCTGCCTGACCTCAAACCCCTAGTCGGCATGTTCCATAATTTGTAACTCTGGTTTTAAAACTTTTAAATTTGATTTGAATAATAATCCATAAACATAAAAAATATGTAAAAAATCATATATATATATATATATATATATTTTTACTAAATGATGATCACCACGCAAAAACCATAGCCTGATAACAAGTTGTGGCAAAAACAAATTCAAATACACAAACACACTTTACAAACCAAATTAATAAATTAAAAGGGCATACATAAATATTATAATACATTTTTCCTTACATTTGAATATTTACTCAAGGGGATACTTAAAATATTGAATTAAGCATTGCCTTGAGAAAAGAACGTTAAATTTTTCTTATCCATTCCCACATGACTGATTTGTACAATTATTATTGGATTAAGTAATGTTTAAAATACTGAATTTAGGACGACTTGCAACACTATTACTTATCTAAAGTTAGTAATCCTAAATTGGATTTAATTGACATGTCATTCGTATACGTAAATCTCGATTTATCTAAGTGCTGCAAGTCGCCCTAAGTGCTGCAAATTGCCGTAAATCATATCATCCACTTTTTAATCTTCGCTGTTGCGTTCATCGCCTTCGTTCGGTTGATGTGTACCCGGCATAACAAGAAATAGATTTAATTGGCAACATTTACTTATGAGTCTTCTGCATAGATAATAGGGAAATAAAAAATATTATCATACTTCCATCAAGACGTACAATAGGTACTATTGCCAATCCACAAGCCCATAGTAACTTACATAACATACAATAGTAGTGTTAATAGAGTTAATGTTTATATATTTTCTCACGTACGCCTTTCACTTTTATAATATTTTTAATGGATACCTAACTCAGTTTAATAACAGATTCTATGTGTATACAAATGATTAACAACTTTATTGATAACATCGTATTACATTACTTATCTATTATTTATTACTTTGTGACACAATTTTGGTATTAATTGATTAACAGATATGGTGATAAAATACTATTTAATATCATACTGATATTAAAAATGCTATGCAACCATTTGTCTGTCTGTCAAGTATTCACGGTGAATGACTGAACTGATATTGATACAATTTTGAAACGAATCGATGATTAATGTGAATTTAAAAGAGCAACGCCAGAGTTTCTTGCCCGTTCTTCTCTGGCGAAACGGCCTTCCGAACTGGTGCGACGGTAGAGAAAATGTGACAATATAAATGATGTAGTACATATTTTATGTATTTAATAAATATGGGAATTATGTGGGTGTTCTAGTTCGCTAGTGCGCCTCTGCCTACCACTTCGGGGATACAGGCGTGAGCTTATGTTATGTTAATAAATATTTTGATTTGTTATTTAATTTGATCTGTTGGGAGTGAAATGGGATGAACTAACTAGCCACATTGATGAGCGCTACTGGTCAGTACCTATTCATATCTCCCACAAGGCCATGACGGTCATTTATGGGCTTTAGCATCTCATCCATATAAAACAAAATTTTTTTTTAGGTAATTGTGCCTCGCAATGTAAACCACTAATAAGCTGTATACAATATAGCTGGAGCACGGCTCTACCTCTTCAAATCTTTTATATACATATTTTATCTTTCGTATTATATAATTCATGGCACTAAATAAATATAAAAACGTATTTGAAACAATCTTCTAAAAGATATAACACCAATCTATATCAACATTACGTTTCAAGTGACGTACATAGAATATTATCATGTAATTTATCAATTAATTATTAAATATTACGTTTACACGCGGTAGGAATAGGCTTGTGTAGGTACATTTACTTTGGGTCTATTTACAAAAAAAAACATACATTTTGAAGTATATTATAATTTAGCTGATTTAACAGAAGTAAACAAATGTCAAAATGCAAATCATTTTCCCGGTAAAAAAATAAGTAGCCATTGAAACACAAATAAGGATAAAAATAATAAAATAAATAAACAGATACTGATAGCCTCCGTGGCGGGCGAATAACCGATTGTGAAGCGAGAGGCCGCGGGTTCGATTCCCGTATTGAGACAAATGTTGTGGCCCACAGACATTTGTGTCAAGCCTGGGTGTTGTGAGACCGAAAGTCTCACATAGTTTCTGATACCCACGATACAGGTTATATGGACCTAGTGTAGGGTCAGGACTAGGTGTGTGACTGTTGGGTGTATTTTATTATTTTATTTATTATTATTTACTTAGCAGCGATAGCTCAGTTGGGAATGGTACGGACTGACGAGACAAGTGTCGGAGGTTCGAGACCAACCCCAAAATGGAGCATACACCTCTGACTTTTCTATGTTAAGTGTATTTTCATTGTGAAATATCGCTTGCTATAACGGTGAAGGAAAACATCGTGAGGAAACCTGCATACCTGAGAATTTCTTCACAGGAATTTCGAAGGTATGTGAAGTCTACCAACCCGCATTAGGCCAGCGTGGTAGACTAAGACCTAACCCCTCTCATTGGTAGAGGAGGCCCGTGCCCAGCAGTGGGACAGTAATATTACAGGGCTAATATTATTTTATTATTTACTTACTAAAACAGTGTACAGGCCACATATCGCAACCATGGCGCCGCCTACCGCAAACACACTGACCCCCGTCACTGGAGAACATAAAGATACAAAATGAATCCAACAAAAATCATACATATAATATAAGTTAATATTTAATTTTAAGGGTTTTAACATATTTGTCTCCGTTAAGCCGAGTCTCCTGCACTAAAACATGCATTTTATATCTATGCTCCATTGTTCTACGAGCAGGTGACAGCTAAAATCGTTGTTTTGCGTATGTTTTTTTAGTGTTTTGTTTCACAAAAGTTAGTGCAGGAGACCCGGCTGTAGGGTTGCCAACCCCAAACTAAGAAAACAAGAATTAAATTACAAAAATTTGCAGCAGTAATAACACGCAATACGATGTCAATCAAAAAACAGCTATTAGAATTACTATATACTGATGAAAAAATTAATGCAACATTTAAAAAATAAGATTAATTAGAGAGGAGATTAATCATTAGTAGAGGAGGCCCGTGCCCAACAGTGGAACAGTAATATTACAGGGCTAATATTATTATTATACTGCCTGCCTCGACTGCCTCGGTGGCGTGGTTGTATTTCGGTACGACTACCGTCCTGAGGTCTCGGGTTCGATCCCCAGGCCGGGCCAAGTAATATTGGATTTTTCCATATCAGCTCGGAGTCTGGAATTTGTGCCCGATCACATCTGGGACGGAACTAAGCTCGGCGAAATGTGGGTGTACTAGTTCGCTAGTGCGCCTCTGCCTACACCTTCGGGGATACAGGCGTGAGCTTATGTTATGTAATATTATTATTATATATAAAAAATGAAATAAATGGATAAATTCTAGTAATGGCGTAATCATTTTAACACACAAACATTTGGCAAAACTCATAGGGATACCTGAAAACCATCAAGGATACCGCCAAAATTCACATAGTAAGTATACCTAAAGCCCAGTTGGTAACTCTCATGGTTAGATTATACTTATACCAAAATATTTTTATTTTTGTAAAAATCTCACGTAATAAATATAATCCAAACGTGATGTTGCAATTGTAATCGCAGAATATTAATCAGATGTTTAATATTCAAGTCATCAATCCCGTATACTTGTCTAGTTTGAAAACGTATCGGTAGTATATTATGTGGAAAATTTCATGACACGTTCACTTATGACTGTTTTTTTCCTGACAACTTTAAATAATTAGTTTTTTAGCATAACAAGTTCGAGGCAAGAATTCCCTTTTCGACCGACTTCCAAAAAGGAGAAGGTCCTCAATTCGTCTGTATTTTTTTTATAAAAACATAACATAACATAAGCTCACGCCTGTATCCCCGAAGGGGTAGGCAGAGGCATCCTAGCGAACTAGAACACCCACATTTCGCCAAGCTTAGTTCCGTCCCAGATGTGATAGGGGGCGAGCCTATCGCCATATCGGTGCCTATAGCCTATCCAATATCACTTTGCCCGACCCAGGGATCGAACCCGAGACCTCAGGACGGTAGACGTACCGAAATACAACCACACCACCGAGGCAGTCATTTTTTTATGTATGTTACGCGATATCTCCGCCAAATGTGGACCGATTTTCAAAATTATTTTTGTGTTCAATAGAACTTATTTCAAGGGTGGTCCCATATAAATTTGATCACGATCGGATTTGAAGTAGGTCTGATATTGTACATGAGTAATTAAACCCTGTAGTTATATGCAAATACCCCTTATACTTTTTCTTCTTCATTGATTGATTCCATATTTTGATGTTCGACAATATTATGGGCTGGAAACCGAACCGAAACCGTCGGCTCAAACCAAAAAGTAAACCCGCGTCTCCTGATCCTGCACCTGTTTTTCTCGAAACAAAACACAAAAACACATACGCAAATCAATGATTTTGGCTGTCTCCTGCTCGTAGAACAATGGACCAAAGAAAAAAATACATGATTTGTGTACGTGTTTTGTATAATGTTTTAGTGCAGGAGACGCGATTTACGATGCGCAGTGTTATTTGACCGTGAGGCGTGACACAACTTGCTTTCTTTCTAAAGTTTCTTTCTTTCTTTCAAATACTGTGTCTACAACCACATAACCTGAACATTTAAGTTAAGGTACAAACATGAGCTAAACTTACATTGGTTAAACGCTAATGCAGGAACATAAACTACCATTGGCAGGAATAGTACCTGTAACAAACGTAACAATATCAATAATTTTCCTCATTACTTGTAAAAATAATATCTTAAATCACCCATGCATTACACTTTTACAACACATCGTTTACTTGAAACAAACATTTATAAATATAACGGGAGCATATACATACAAGGAGTCTAGATAGTAAATAAAATTCATATTTATTCTGGTATATAAGTGAAAGAGCTCGGCACTTATAATGTAAAGTTTGGACTCAATTCATCAATCGATTAATTCATTGCATGTCTCAGATTCTTTATGGATTTTGTAGAACTAGTATCTGATTGTGTTAGCATTTAAGGGACACTTGCATACCGTATAGTTTATGGCCAGTACTGGGTTCAATTTGCCCGGGACTAGATCCCTAGAGGGGTTTGACTACAGACAAGACGTAAAAACAATTTGTATCCTTTCTGCTACATGCTTAAAAAAGGAATTTTACCCCTGCCCTTATTCCACTCAATGTATAGACATTGAGTAGGGAATTTAAGAGACTGTAAATTTACGAAAATCTTGATTACGTTCTGGAGATAATCATAAACTTGACTCAAATCTCATTAGATATAATTTTCTGGTGTAATTTGTGGACAGCCAGCATTTTAGCAACACGGGTAAAAGAGTACCTACAATACGATCACAGTCGTTTTTGCGAAATTAGCAACTTGATACTGCAATTGCATATATGGGCTTTAATTCTACATCATGGCAGAACAGTAACCACTCTTTGTGTCGCATTACCCGACTAACATAACATGACATCATTCTTTATCATGTGATGTCATATTATGTTAGTCCTCTTGACATATAGGGACATAATTAACGACCTTACACAAATTACGGCACCTTGTCAAAAATAACAGATTCATTATCATTAATTATCGTGGATGATGTTTTTCCGTCATTCGCTGGTAACACTAAGCAAACATGTCACAAGAACCACCATAAACGTTCTATCAAATAGCCAATTGAAGACCGTGATCATTGTTTACGCGCCGTCGCCTCGCGAATAGTTGCGATCAAAGTACAGAGTGATGACCAAGTAACCTTGTCCGATAATACATCGTGTTAAAAATAGTACTGTATAAAAAAATACGCGTGTACGATCATTGATGTAGCTTGAAAGGCGTTTCGATCATGTCTCATCAACGTTTAACAAATGACAATTTCATTATTACATAACAACATAAGCTCACGTCTGTATCCCCGAAGGGGTAGGCAGAGACGCACTAGCGAACTAGAAGACCGACATTTCGCAGAGCTTAGTTCTGTCCCACCGGGTTTAGCCAAGTGGCTTATGCGCTAGTCGAATAGAATAGTAAATGTATCGGAATGACATAAAAGTACGCCGCATATAGCGTACTCTTATGTCATCCCCATACATTTATTATTCTATTCGATTAGCGCATAAGCCACTTGTCTAAGCCCCCAGATGTGATAGGAGGCGAGCCTATCGTCATATCGGGGACAAATCCTAGACTCCGGGCTAATAATGAAAAGTCCAATACCTCTTTGTCCGCCCTAGGGATCGAACCCGATCATCGAAAATGTACACCTTTTGGCCGGGATTAAAATTTGTACTACGTAACAAATTACGAGAGGCGGAAGACACGACCACAAACGCATCTCGTATCTACCGACAGATGCCTATGCCCCTGTACGTCCCCTGGATAAGCGTAATCTTTTATGGAGTATTTAAGTTCATAGGGTGAATAAATATGTTTGGAATACGTAAAAGTATATTTTTAGGTACGTATGTAATTAAATAACAAAGAGATTTGTCATGAATAACAATTAATCGGTGCCAATGCACATGTCTGCACTAACATTGTATATACTTTGAATACTATTTAAATTTGAATTAAAAACTTAAGCAGAATATTATCTGCAACATTTTGAAGAATATTTTGCACCAACCCCATAGTAGAGTGAGGATAAGAGAAGATTATTCTTCGTTAATAATTTTAGTTAAATACAAGTTAGCTAATGCTAGTCGCCTCCTTGGTCTAGTGGTAGCATATATGGGCTGTGAACCGGGAAGTCCTGGCTTCGATTCCCATCTCAGTCAAAGTGGATTTTCTAATTTAATCTCCCAGGTCTGGATCCCTCAGAGGGAGTTGACGTCAGGCAGGCAGCCGGTCGTAAAAACTAAGCCAAATCCTTTCTGCAACATGCTTGAAACAGTGTATTGCGCTGATCCCACATTAAGGTGGGATAAGGGAAGGTAGAAAGGAACAATGGGTTAGCTAATGCGAATAAATTGTAGTTAACATCTTCATTATAGTAGATTTCGTTGGACTACATCACAATAGAATAATTCTACGATACACACATGCATCTAGCGGAGTGGATACAACGCGAGTTCCGACAATCTGACTGTGACAATTGATGTTGATTTTCTTTACAATAAAACGGCGGACAGTGTACAAAGTCCAACGTGCATGAAGCGAACGACCTCACTGTGCATAATAATATGAATTGCTGATTGAACAAGACTATGGCGACCACATAGAAATATCATACATAGAACCGCAGTACAGGGCCACGGCGTGAAGGCGTTCTGGGTGAGCCCGTTTAGGTACCCAACGCCGCACGGCGTGTCAGTGTCCTATGTCAAGTCTTAGTATGAAGAGCTCCCACAAATTTAATTATATTATGACGAACTGCGCTATCAAAGGATGTCACAATACAATGAACAAGCACCAAGGAAATATAAAGATAACATTTCACAAGTAATTAATTGCTGACATGTTTTAATATTAAGTAAAACATTCATCAAAACTACAAATAAAATTGTAAAAATGACAGACGCCATTTACGTTATGAATCATTATGAATGTTGCCAATAATGCCAACCAATTTACCCATTTTTTAAATACTATTAGGGATAATGAAATGAGAGGGAAATGCTTCCATACAATCTTGGGCCTAGATTGTAAAAGGATGAAAGTAGTGTCAATTAATAGATATAGTATATTATGAGATCATTACTAAAACTTTGACTTAAATAAAAGTGAGGTTATGGAATAAACTATACGCAAACAAATGATGTTCTAGTTAAAATGCAAATCTATATTCATATTAAACTAATTAACTCTGCGATAACTCTGTTTGTGCAGTGGCGTGCACTTCGTATAGACAAAGCTACACTGCCTATCCTGACAATTTGCTATTAACATAAATAATGAACAAAATCAAATAACACAGCTTAGCTTATGTTTGATATCAAAATGGGGATTATGATGATAGTAATTGGTGATGTAAGGGTTAAAGAAAATAATTTTCAACTTTTATGCGTACTCTAATCGGAAAGTGTGTTTTTTGCGTTTTCATGGTTATATCACTGTACCGATTTTTATGTAAATAGGTATGATTAAACCTAAAGGATTTTCTGTTTTTTAATCTTTTTTAACGAACAAATAAAAACCAAAAGGAGACGGGGATCTTTGGGTCAAAATGTAATGAGTTGAGATATGGCCCAAAAATTTGACATTTTTTTTATTTCAAAATATAAAAAAATTTTGCCCAATTCACAATCTAGAAAATGAGATATCTGAAAAATAAGTAAAGGACATTATTAAAATAGAATCGATTACTTTACCGATTAAGATGAATGAGTTAAAAAAAAAATATATGTATGTATGTATATATAATGTTAGACCCGGATGATTAATTCAAGTAAAAATAATTGAAAACATAAAAACTAACAATAAATAGTTCTGAAAAAAAAAAACAGTAACTGAATAGCTTCGCGGCATGCATTCAGACCTTAGCTGGTTCCCTGTAAAAAAATCGTTTTCATTTGCTTCGTTTTCGTATTGTTTCGTGCGTGTGCGTTTTGGGTGTTTTCCATCTTTTAAATAGAACAATGTTGCTCAGTCTGTAGAAATATTATGTTCCTGAGAATAATCGTCTTTGTGATCAACATTTAGTTATCGAATGTGGGTGTTCGAGTTTCTGCCATCCCTTCGGAGATATAGGCGTGAGCGTATGTTATCTACATTAAAACATATCAATACGTAAGATTTGTACTTATAAACATCAGTTGTTTGCGTATAGTTTGTTCCATAACCTCACTTTTATTTAAGTCAAAGTGAGGCTCATAACTATGTTCTCAGATTACAAAAAGTCGCCAAATGTTCAGTAATGATCTCATAATATACTATCTATTAATTGACACTACTTTCATCCTTTTACAATCTAGGCCCAAGATTGTATGGAAGTGTTTCCGTCTCCTGTTTATTTCAAACACATTATACACAAATATGTTCAGACGAACTTAATGCCAGCGGCATTCGCTACCAGTCAACCTTTGGGTGGTGCAGAGAAAAGACAAGGCGGGTGTATATGAAGAAAATAAAAATGAGGGTAGTGTTAAATTCTACTGCACCGCATCTGCTTATAGTCTTCGTGACTGATCGCATGATAATATATAAAAAGAAAAAAAAAAGTATTAAATATAATGTTACATATACTCATAATATTAAATATCATTGCGATATATAGCTATAAAATAATATATCATATAATATACATAAATAAATTCATAATCATAATATTTATACATACACAAGCATACACATACAACGCGAACGCGAACATTACGAACAACTCTATCGAACAATTGATAAAAAAAGTTATGTTTATACAGAAAAATTCAGAACCTTTTTATTTTAAAGTCGGTTCAAAACTATACAAATGTTTTTTAAGTTCAGAATAAAAGAAGTGTATCATTATTAGAACACTTTCGATTTCCCTATTTTGTTGGTAAAATGTATTTTACTTGCAACACTATTTACGTGCGTATGTGTGTGTCGGCTCAAGTAGTTACGCGCCGACGATGCACACATTGAATCGTTATCGGCTTCAATTTCCGAAGGAATTTTGTATGAGACTATATCTCTATACGTTATTACTCTAAGGGCGACCACTAAAAAACCGCTCCACGCAACTACATGACGTAAAGTAAACGCAATGTTGACGTATTTGTCTAATTAATTTTGCTGAGCAAGCTTATCAAACAATATGTTAAGATAACATTCGGTTCTTAGCGATGGCGATCCCAGGTTCTAGGCGTTTTCTAGGCGACGCGGCGCTGTCTCTTGCTTTCGTTAGTATTTCATATAAATTCATACAAAGAAGTAAGTCGCGTGGTGCTGTTGCAAGTCGTGGTCGCTAGAACCGACTGCTACCTTTAGATGAGGAATTAATGTCACGTATTATGTAATTTTCTATGCGCAATCTATATACACAAGATATTTCACAGTTAATTAACAGAGTGGATATTTCTAAACTGACTTAACTATAGTTACGACTTACGTTTTTGAGACGTCAATTATATGAACTATTAATACTTTATTTACAGCTCAGAGATGATTAACGTAAACTTATGCATTGTTTCTTAATTAAAGAAGTAACCGTTTTATAACATATATTTACAACCGTAGCAAAAGACACGTATCATTAGTTCATCTTTGAAAATGAGACTTGTACAGAGCGTTAAATGTAAAGCACTCCTCCTCTCCTGCACTAAAACATTACACAAAACACCTACAGAAAACATGATATTTATACAGTTTTTTGTCATGGTCCATTGTTATATGTGCAGGAGACAATGAAAAACCTTGTTTTGTGTAGGTGTTTTGTGGTTTGTTTAGAAAAAATATGTGTAGTAGACGAGCCTTTACTTACACTATCTAAGTAATGTAATGAAAAAACATTGCCCTCCTTCCGGGGATATCAGGTAAAAATTGAGAAATTAATCAGACCTCTATCAATTGTCTCCGTAATTCAATATTCATTCATTTCAACGGTAAAACACAAACACAAAAATAATATTATGATGGAGTATAACATTTATGGTTATACAATAAATAAACAAGATTACGCTAGCGATAACTGGTGAAAATTCCACCATAGTGCCGTTCCAGCGTTATGATATACCTATTACAACAACTTTGAAGCGGCGTAATGCTGGCTGCTAATTTCTATTATACCCATAGATATATATTGATAGGATTTATATTGATATGTAGGTATATATCCCTACATAGATGGCACTTATACACGTAGACTAACGCCCGAAAATTGAAAAGCTACCCAACTTTAACGGCTTCTTACATTATTTTTATCATACAATTTTGACAGATAAGGCGGACTTAAACGACATAAGGCGACCTTAAATGTATGAGTACTCAGCGTTAAGTGCATCTTATTTACGTTATTATTACTGGACAACGTATGATTAACTGACTAATTGGTAGGGACTTAGTAAATAATTCAAAAGTGACAATAGGGAAGAAAAAGAATCCTCCTTACATGAACGGTTTACTCCAACAAGAATCGAAAAAGAAATATTCCGTTGAAAATGAATAACGAATTACGATGAAAATTATCAAAAGTATTCAAAAAATGAAATGTTAGGATATTTAATGTCCTATTTTTTCTTCTCTTTACTCTTATCCCATTCGTACACGTACATATGTACATAAGTAAGTGATAGGCAACATACTTTTTGAGCATGATAAAAAGCATTTGGCTTAGTTTTTACGGCGAGCCTGACGTCAACCCCCTCTGGAGGATTCACCTCCGGACAAGTCTTCTTAGTATAATTCACACAAAGTGTTGCCAATACTGGGTTCGAATCCACGGGGTTCCACAGGTTTAGACTGCCAATATATCAAGAAGGTGATGGTATATCTTACTGTAATTTATGTTCAGTCCAGTAGCTTAACTGTGAGCTACTTTTTGTCATTTTTGACTAGCGACTACATTAAAATAAATAATTTGTATGAAAAACATTGATTTCCTACGTAACTACTAGAGGTTGTCGGGTGTTTGTCATACAAAAATATTTGTCGCTAGCGAGAAATATCAAAAAACTGATTGTTGAGTTACAGTAATGCATTTCGAAAAGGCTGTATTTTTCGGCCCACTTCTACAGGAGGAGGAGGTCCTCAATTCGTCTGTATTTTTTTAATTCTTACTCTGATAGATAGCTTATGCTAGATTAACACAACTTTATTTTTAAAATTATCTATTACCTGGCGGATGTTGGTTATCGTTAATCTAAGCAGTAAATAACTTGCGCAAATGCGGTTCCATGATAAAATATGTATCTAATCTTTTATTGCCGAAAGCACTATATCAATCTTCAGAATGTATACCTAATCATTACGGACGACCACACAATAAGACGCGTGCGTCGATAAACATACTTTTGAACCAGGATTCGGATACTATCTGATAAATAGTATTACAGTATTACTGCGCTTTAGATTTTCGACCGACTTCCAAAAAGGAGAACGTCCTCAATTCGTCTGTATTTTCGGCTGACTTCCCAAAAAGGAGAAGGTCCTCAATTCGTCGGTATTTTTTTTATGTATGTTACTCGATATCTCCGCCAAATGTGGACCGTTTTTTAAAATTCATTTTTGTTTTCGATAGAGCTTATTTCAAGGGTGGTCCCATATAAATTTGGTCACCATCGGTAAATTGGAAGTCGGTCAGTCAAGTTTTTAAACTTGTGATTATTTTATGTATGTTACGAAAAGTAAGTAGTAAGTTTGGAAAAGTACCTACATTACAAATTAGTTATAGATGTATGCATTGGGTGTATGGCAATAAATCTTGTTATTTCACGTGCAAACGATTGATTTATAATCGCTGATTTATAGTAATATAACAAAGAATGACTTACCTCGTCTAATAAGAATAAAATTGAAGCGACGGCTCTCACGTGGCGGTTAAATCTTAACTCTAGGTACTGAAACAAAAAGTGTATATTAATTAAATTGATCTTAGACTTAAATCAATTATTTTATCATTTTTCTTCTGCACATTTTGATATTTCGTAGGACTAAATGAGTAAACATTATACATATTTCCTGATTGCAATTCAGCATAGTCTAAAACTCAATAGTTACGAGTTGCATTTATATTCTACATGCTCCAAAGATATACAATTACTGTGTATTTTATTTAACAGTTTTTCATTTATTTACTAATAACTGACTGACTGCTTCGGGGGCGTAGTTGTATTTCGGTACGACTACCGTCCTGAGGTCTCGGGTTTGATCCCCGGGTCGGGCAAAATGATATTGGATTTTTCCATGTCAGCCCGGAGTCTGGAATTTGTGCCCGATATGGCGATAAGCTCGCCCCCTATCACATCTGGGACGGAACTAAGCTCGGCGAAATGTGGGTGTCATAGTTCGCTAGTTCACCTCTGCCAACCCATACGGGGATACAGGCGTGAGCTTATGTTGTTGTAATATATTTTTCACAGAGGAATCGTGTTGGCAACATGCACAATGTTTACATTCATTGAACTGACAGAGAATTTCTGAATACTCAAGAATCAGACCGTGCATTCACATGAGCTATCATTAGTTTCGGTTTTATGTAAGTGATAATATGCATTACCATGTGTTATTTAGCCAAAGCCAAAATGCCCAGCAACACAAGACATAATAAGGTTAAATGTTTAATTTGCAATTTGGCTGCGAATATTTATTCTTTGTTTCATTAACATTTTCGCAATAAATATATACAAATTATTTTATTGTACACAAATAAAAGTTTAAACAATCGACTCCAAAATGCTTATTTGCGTAAATGTGATTTTTAACCTTCTTGCCAGTTAAAACATTCGGGTGATACCGGATCCGCTTGACCATCAGAGATTAACTAAATGCAATATGAGACAATAATTGAAGAACTCTTTATCGAATGAAAGAATTACCAAAATCGGTCCATGTCTAGCACAGATACGAGTTAATACCCACTAATAGACTGTTTATATCCAAAAGCTTTTTCTTACAGAACTCCGTTAAAAAATATACCTAATCATATCCTTAAACATATAGCCCCTTACTTATAAAAATATTTAAGCGCTGCTTATCTTTAACCATAGGTTGTCCCTTTCATTTTTGAACAATGTAACGCAAGGAAAAAAGTGACAGGCTATTCTTAGTGACAAGCTAAGCGAAAATGTTTTTATAAGCAAGGCCCTTAAATGTAGAGGCCATAGTCCCATCGTTATATTATGTACTAGCTGACCCGCGCAACTTCGTCTGCGTATGAGAGAGAGGATTGAAAGAGTGAATCGTAGGCACCTAAAGCACAATAATTCTAAAAGAGGTAATGGGATGATCTACTTCGGCCGTCAGTCACCCCGTCTCTCACACCGTCAGTCACACCGTCTGTCAAACCGTATGTCACCCCGTCTCTTACCCCTTCAGTCACACCCTCTGTCACACCGTCTGTCACTCCGTCTGTCACCCCGCCTGTCACCCCGTCTGACACCTTGTCTGTCACCCAGTCGGTCACCCGTCTGTCACCACGTCCGACATCCCGCCTGTCACCCAGTCGGTCACCCAGTCGGTCACCCCGTCTGTCACCCAGTCTATCACGCCGTCTGTTACCACGTCCGTCACCCCGTCTGTCACCCCTTCTGTCACCCCTTCTGTCACCCGTCTGTCACCCCGCCGGTCACCCCGTCTGTCACCTCGTCTGTCACCCAGTCGGTCACCCCGTCTGTCACCAGTCTGTCACCCCGTCTGTCACCACGTCCGTCACCCCGTCTGTCACCCCGTCTGTCACCCCGTCTGTCACCCTTCTGTCACCCAGTCGGTCACCCCATCTGTCACCCCGGCTGTCACCCCGTCATTCACCTCGTCAGTCACTCCGTCTGCCACCCCATCAGTCAGGCTGTCAGTCACCCCGTCATTCCTCACGTCGGTCACCCTGTCAGTCATCCCATTAGTCACCCTACCATTCATCCCCTTGGTCAACACTAAAATATTTTTTCAAATCGAACCAGTAGTTTTTGAGATACAAAATTCCCCGCTAGCAGCATTTTTCATTTCTGCTCTGCTCCTATTGGCCATAGCGTGATGATATATAGCCTATGGCCACCCTCGATAAATAGGCTATCCAACACAAAAAAAAATTTTCAATTCGAACTAGTAGTTTCTGAAATATAGTCTTTTCAACATTTTTCATTTCTGCTCCGCTCCTATTGGTCATAGCGTGATGTTATATAGCCTATAGCCACCGTCGATAATTGGGTTATCCAACACAAAAATAATTTTTCAAATCGAACCAGTAGTTCCTGAGATTAGCGCGTTCAATCAAACAAACAAACAAACTCTTCAGCTTTATAATATTAGTATAGATATGGAACAGTTTAATGTGTAATGAACAGAGCTCTATTCAAACCGACATAATAAGATCCGCAAATGTAACCTTATGATAAATTACAGAACTGTATGTGAATTTGATTTCTGTTTTATTACTGTGTAGCATGAGTGGCTCTTTGTTTCATAAAAGAAAATGTCGATAAGGCGTAGTTTATAACCACAAATGGAAGGTTATTGCAAATGGTAAATCATTATCAATCAAATAAGAAAAATCCTTACTTTATCTGAGAACAATAGGCGGTATTTCGTACTCTGCATACTGAACCGTGGATTAGAACGATTTTTTTTTATTCCAATTTCCCGTAAATACTACAGTATTTCAATAAAGAATAGTATAAATAATCTATTATAAGATGCAGGCCGCTTCCAACAGGTCGATCTGGAAATCTTTGGGGGAGGCCTATGTTCAGCAGTGGACGTCCTATGGCTGATGATGATGATGATGATGATATTTCGTTAGACGCACGAGAACCTTAAATTGTTTCCACAATAAAAGTAGCCTGTGTATACCAGGCTGTAATCTATCTCTGTGCCATATTTCATCTAAATCCGTTAAGCCATTCTGGTGTGATGATAATAAACAACAAATAAACATCCATTCCATCCATCCAAGCATTCAAACTTTCACGTTTATAATGGTAGTAAGATTTTAGGATTTATTTACAATTTCAAGAATGGGCATGATTGTCAAGGATGTGGATTAGGCGTTATCATTATTATCAATAGATAATCAGTGGCTAAACAGACATTAGTCTGATATCACACATTGCGAAAACCTATTACTTGTAGTTTTTAATCGTCTTAATGACAAGGCAAAAGGCCGCTCGTCAGTAATTATTTTTTTAAGAAGTCTTTTTTAAAACGCTCTGTAATACCAAATTATTTTGATAGGCGGCAATTTAGCACTGTATTTACGGCGACTAATGTAAATAAATTCTTTCCTCTTTACCAAACTGCAATTTACAATTCATAGTCATAATAGATTGTTGGCTTGGGATTAACATCCTAGTCAATAAATATTTTACCATTATGTAAACCTGCTACCTTCTTGGACTATTTGATTAGTATGATGTTCTGCATTATTTACTGTCAGGCCAATTTAATAAACGTTCAGTATTTACAATGTTGTTAGCTTAATTTTGTTTCATTAGATCAATTATTAAATACCAGCTGTTGCCCTCGACCCTGTTCGCGTAGATATTTTATACGAGATAAAATTTATTTTCCGGGATAAAAAGTAGCCCCTGTGTTATTCTAATATACAATCTATGTTACCGTAAAGTTTCATCAAAATCCTTCTGTTAGTTTTTGCGTGGAAGAGTAACAAACATTTACACACACAGACTCACCAACTTTTACGTTTATAATATTAGTAAGAAAGTCTCACAAAATGTCATAATGAATAATGGCTCTACCAGCAACTGTACCAAAAGGTATAGTATAAGCAGGTATATAAACTGTAGCTCGACCATGAGTTTTTTGACATTTCACGCTAGGGACTACGTTAAATAATTTCTATGAAAAACGTCAATTCCCCGCGAAACCGCTAGAGGCGTTCGGGTGTTTATCGTACAAAATTTTAAGGAGTCGCCAGCGAGTTATGTCAAAAAATGGTTGGCCTACATGTGTATAGTAAACAAAAGTACACTCACTTCATACGACGACGACAACCTCAGAGTACAGAAGACTGGCAGGTACACTGTGGCCACCACAACACAGCTGAGGGTCACACCGAATATCACCAACCAGTACTGCGTGCCGTAGTTGTAGATCTCAGCCGGCGTCCCCAGGATCGTCACGCCCGACACGTAACTGCGACGAAGAGAATTTAATCAGAGTTGTATAAAATCGAAATGTGAGGTCTCGAGTTCAATCCTCTGCCTCGGTGGCGTGGTGGTATTTCGGTACGACTACGGTTCTGAGGTCTCGGGTTCGATCCCCGGGTCGGGCGAAATGATATTGGATTTTTCCATTTCAGTCCAGAGTCTGGAATTTGTGCCCGATATGGCGATAGGCTCGCCCCCTATCACATCTGGGACGGAACTAAGCTCGGCCAAATGTGGGTGTTCTAGTTCGCTAGTGCGCCTCTGCCTACCCGTTCGGGGATACAGGCGTGAGCTTATGTTATGTTATGAGTTCAATCCCAGGTCGAGCATAGATATAATCATAAGGTTTTTCTACTCAGTATCACTACGTACATAATACATCAGTATAAGCAGCGATAGCTAAGTTGGGAATTGTACGGGCTGCAGAGACGCGGAGGAGGTTCGAGACCAACCCCAAAATGAAGCATATACCTCTGACTCTTCTGTGTTAAGTGTGTGTGTCAATCATCGCTTGCTATAAAGGTGAAGGAAAATATCATGAGGAAACCGCATACCCGAGATTTCTCCACAAAAATATCGAAGTCTGCGTGCAGTGCATATAGACAAAGAGACACTGTCTAGCCTGACAATTTGCTTTTTACCCAAATAGAGAATAAATTTTTTGACTAAAACCAATTTTGAAAATAGCACCGCTCGGCTTACATTTTAAATCGACACGAGAATGTTGATGATGTACGAGTTGAAGAAATTTTTTTGTCTACCCTGATCCAAATGCTTATGCACGTCACTAATCGACATGTAGTGCTCGGGTTGGTAATCACAATTTGTGTCTGAATTTTTGAAAAAATGAAAAGAAATGTGGGTGTTCTCTCTAGTTCACTTCTGCTTACCCATTGTGGGATACAGGCATAAGTTTATGTTTCTATATGAGTTTAGGGTGGAGCTAGATATTCCTTTTATTACATCTACAGTAAATATATTTAATAGTATATATTACAATATTTTAAGTTTGTTTTAAAATGCCATTGATTTGGAAAACCTCGAAAACCGGTATCGACCTAAAGATCAAGAATGCGACCTTGTTGCCGGAATATTTGAATAATTGTCTTATATTATTATTTAATATGTCTACATAGACAGTAATTAGCAAACAAACTTTTTCAAGTTATTCATCATCATCATCATCATCAGCCATAGGTCGTCCACTGCTGAACATAGGCCTCCCCCAAAGATTTCCAGATCGACCTGTTGGAAGCGGCCTGCATCCAGCGACTTCCTGCGACCTTTATCAGGTCGTCGACCTTTTTCAAGTTATTAATTACTAGTAATTATTTATTTATCGACAATAAGCAATAATATATTATTTATATTACCATACGCATACCATCACAAAATCTCGGCAACTCAAGCTAATTTCAGACAACAGAATATACACGGTATCTAGACGTGTATAATTGTATATTATGATTTAATTAAAACTTAATAATGTATCATGTGTGTATTAGTAGTATAAAATGATTTTATAATCACCAATCTACCATAATTGATGCATGATACGACAAATATAATTTTCTTTCTACAGTTTAACTGAGCGTCTTTGGTTTAATGTAGAGCTATATATGTACGTCATTTCCAGATGTGTAGCCTTCTATCCCCAGTGGCGTGCAGTCAATATAGAGAAATAGACTCTGTCTACCCAGACAATTTGCTAATAATACAATATAGTCGTATAGAAATAAAGGCGGCAATCTGCAAAATGAATGGATTATTGTTATTCAATATTTTTGTTTTGTTTTTAATTGCGATATAAAATTGGCATACTAACACAAGATTTAATGTCTATTAGACCACATTGCCAAAAAAACACACACAATCAATATAAAATTTTTCATTCATTTACAGATTGCCGTCTTTGTTATTATAGGTAAGACGCAATTAAAACAAAAAAAAGATCAACAAAACGAGATTTGCAAAATCGCAGCGCTCGATGTATATTTAAATCGGTATGAGGATGACAATGATGCTTTAGCAAAGCATTAATTCAATAAAATAATTATGCAAGATTATTGTCTACCCTAACATGAATACCTGTACACGTCACTGTCTATCCTCGGGACCGTCAGTAAGTCAGTTCTACCGGTCGCTGGGTCATAAGACTGGAACTCTCACCTGGCTATAAGTGACATCGCAACTGGAAACGTAGACATGGTTTTGCCCCCAAGGAGGTAATCTTTGACATCCACCACCGCCTTCGTCCGGGAACCTCTCGCGCTGTACCACAGCCCGCCGGTGCAGGATGCAGCACAGAGGATGCCGAACGCCACGTAGTCTCCCACCTTGAACCCGCCCTCTTTCATTGTAAACGGCATCTTGATTGTGAATGTAACTGAAACAATATACATAAAATAATTTCTCAGATTACGGTTATCTGGCTCTTGATAAAACCGCCCTTTAAGTTACTTTCTAAGGGCCACTTGCAGCTTCGCGATAAATCTCCATTTATTCCAATTCTTGATTTAAAGATAGGAGTGACCTGTAGGATAAATAGAGATAAGGTGTGACTGTAGATTATTTATAGCGCTGCAAGTGGCCTTACGGCCACACGTTACCGTGTGACGGGCGGCTCGGCCTCCGGAGGCCGAGACACTTATATAACATATATATGTGCCACCTCCAACGGATAGTTCTTAAAAAATACATCGATTTTATTTATTTGCATATTCTTTGATGGATTTACATTTTTTTACCACTTTTTGCACACACATGCATTATGGGTATCAACGAATAGATCTTTATAAATTATAATTATCAAGACGTAATATTTGATTATTATATAATTGTCGCCTCCTTGATCTAGTGGCAGTGTATATAGGCTGTGAACCGGGAGGTCGTGAGTTCGATTATCAGTTCGGGCGTTGTGTTTTACTAATTTCTCGGGACTGGAGACAGTTGGTCGTAAAAACTTAGCCAAATCCTTTCTGCAACATGCTTGAACAACTTGTTTCGCCGGCCCCACATTACAGTGGTATAGGAGCAGACATTATAGAAAGAAGTATATAATTATGTGTGCAATAATGATGACATTGAAGGATTAGTTTTCCATTTAATCAATAAATTGGCGATGTATTATTGGCAATAAAATAAAAATTATAGTCCAATAATTATTAAAATACCAAAAAGTTTCTGCAACATGCTTGAAAAAGTGTGTCGAAAAAAAACTTTGCTTAGTCGAATAATTACTTAGTCGAAGTTAGCTCTGTAGATCTCAGCCTAAATACTGATAAAGAGAGACGGAAACAAAATAAAGAATTCTAAAACGTTTAATAAGGATATTAAATAATTGTTTGCTTATTAACATGACTCGTACCATCTATGTAGGTGCGTATTTTTTTCCACACGCATACCTACTGCATACCATATATTGATTTCGTGAAGTAGTTTTCCATTACGTTTGCGAATGAACCATTGCAAACTTGCGAAACTTGTTTTAAGACTACAAATATTTTATACGTAACAATATTGTAGAAACAAAATGGATTGGTTATCACGTGGCATTACAAAATATAATAATACGGGAAAGTAACAAATTGGCTATTAATTTTTGCCTACAGTTTTGGCTTGGTCAGGTTTATTCCACTGCCCCACAGAAAACCGACTTTCTTTTGCGTTACGTAGGAGATATAGATTTTCGGAGGCTTATAAAAATACTCTTGCCCTGTCACAAACTCTTCCGTTTTCACGGTAAGCTTGGTTGCAGCGTCGACTTTACCTATATCGATGGCTGCGTCATATTAACATTAGGAAATTCTTATGAAAAACTAGATAGATTCAATGACGGGTATAAGTGCCCCTAGTGGCCTATTTACTAATAAATATTTGAATTTGAATTTTGAATCTATTCTTTAAGCCTTTCTCATTAAGCATATATGTATTTCATTAACGACATGAGGTGCTTTACACACGCGTATTGAAATGTTGTCATAGAGAATCAAGCCTCTATAAGCTGCCCACGATTTCCAAAGTGTGGAAAATTTCAATATCGACGCGGTCAGACGCGGTCAATCACTGGGTTTAGTGGGTTCATGCCAAATGTTACTTAACCGCATCGTCGCGTCGCGTCACCTCCTTGGTCTAGTAACAGCCTATATGGACTGTGGAACGGAAGGTCCTGGGTTCGATTCCCAGTTCGAGCGGGGTGACATCGGCAATCAGCCGGTCGTAAAAATTAAGCCTTTTCCTTTCTGAAACATGCTTGAAAATTTGTGTTTCGTCGGCGTCAAATTGAGAATTTTTAGAACTATCAAGACTCCCTTCCGCCCCCTTGTAAGAAAAAATAAGACATGGTCGGCCCCCCTCCCCCCCAAATCGACGTACGTAATAAATAAATGACCGCGTACATTTTATCATTTAAATATCGCTAAAGTGTAAATTATTCCTACAACTAGCTCATTCATTGAATGCATGTCAAGTCGCGCGCAGAAGTAAATGGACAATTTCCACGCACTATGGGTACAGAATACTATGATATATTGGATCGGATCCAAGTGTAAAAATGTGCATGTCCGCGATTCCTTACAATGTAAAATATATAGTTCTGCCAGCTGAATGGACAGTATTTGTTTCAATACATTACTATGGAAAATAAGTGTTTGTGTGGTAGAGCCACGCTGTACTCTGTCAAAGGTGAGTTGTCCCTTAAAATGAATAAAAATTATCAAATTTTTGCCAAAATTATTTTCACCAAAAGAGCAAATGTTTCCTAAGATGATTTATCTGTATTTATCTATATTGTATTCCTATAGTTTCCGATTTCCCCGTACTGTCGCAATAAAATAAAACACACTGTATACTGCAACAAATTAATTAAGCATGAATGAAAAGTGTTTTACGTTTTTGCAATAAAAGTCACTGTAAAGATAACAACGTTGATTAAATTTTAATTCAATCATTTTAACGTCATATGCACGAATGGTTGTAAATTTCACGCATTTTTTTATACCTATTTACATAACGTGCTATAGAAAATTACTTAATTTTATACTAATACATATATTATAAATGTAGGGGTTCTAGTTCTATAAGGGCCACTTGCGGCGCCATTATAATCTAGAGTTAAACCTAAACTTGATTTATCCTATCCTTTATTTCCTTGATTTATCCCTTCGGAGACTCAAGCAGATCTTTCTGTATCTGGTGCTGTACTGTATAGGTACATAATAAATAAATACACCCAACAGTCACACACCTAGTCCTGACCCCACACTAGGTATAACCTGTATTGTGAGTGTCAGAGACTATGAGAGACTTTTGGACTCACAACACCCAGACCCGAAACAAATATCTGTGGGCTACACAAACATTTGTCTCAATGCGGGAATCGAAGCCGGCTAATCACCCGCTGCGCCACGGAGGCTGTCTTGTAAGTTGTTGACTGTAAATTGGTGTTAAAAAGAGCAACGTCAGAGTTTCTTGTCCGTTCTTCTCTGGCGAAACAGCCTTCCGAACAGGCGGTAGAGTTAAAATTTGACAGAATTTAAATGATGTTTGACAATTTTATGGATTCAATAAATATATTGATTTTGATTTTTGATTTTCATTAGACTATGTATAAATATAATATGACTGCCTCGGTGGCGTGGTGGTATTTCGGTACGACTACGGGTCTGAGGTCTCGGGTTCGATCCCGGGTCGGGAAAAGTGATATTGGATTTTTCCATATCAGCCCGGAGTCTGGAATTTGTGCCCGATATGGCGATAGGCTCGCCCCCTATCACATCTAGGACGGAACTAAGCTCGGCGAAATGTGGGTGTTCTAGTTCGCCAGTGCGCCTCTGCCTACCCCTTCGGGGATACAGGCGTGAGCTTATGTTATGTTATGTTATGTATAAATATGTATAGATAGATGTAAGACGTACACATTAGAAACTTAAACTTCTTATACTAAAAATTTCGAAATTGCTCCATGTGAACTACTTTAAGGATACTGAATATCAAAGACACTCATCAGTACATAGACGGGACACCGCGGAACACCGCAAAAATTGTGATTCAGTCCAAAAACTGTAAAATTGTTACTATTTAAATTGGTCATAAGCCACTCAGTCGTATTTGAGTATGTTTCAAGTGCGCAAGGTAGTGCCAGAATAATAATTTTAAAAAATAAAATGATTACGTGATTCTTGATCATTCACAGAACATTCTATGATGTAAATTGTAATAATCACAATAATAAGCGGTATACGGCGTTACTGGCGTTAAAGACCAATTTTTTGTACGGGACTTGCTTGACAGCCTTTCTATATTTAGTAATATAGTCACGGGCGGCTCGGCCTCCGGTGGCCCATACGCTTATGTAACATATGTGCCGCCTCTGACGGGTTTACCTTTGCTGAATATCAATTATTGATTTCAGTATCTTCACTAGAGTGTATGTTTTTGACTTTTGTACTCCTTACGTTTTGTATACAAAATATATTTTAAACAAACATATTGTTTCTTTCTTCCTGCCTTTATCCCACCTTAATGTGGGGTCTTCAAGTCTTCACTTTTTAAGGATGTTGCAGAAAGGATTTGGCTTAGTTTTTACGACCGGCTGCCTGCCTGACATCAACCCCCTTTGGAAAAAATATAACAGTATGCCTACTAGAAACGAAAGCTACACTCAAAATGATTAATATTGGCCTGATCGTCATTAACCTCGCTAAATTAATCGTTTTTTTACACATAACGTTTATACTTCTTATGTTTTGTTTTATGTATATGTTCCAGTATTCTAAATTTGTTAAAAATGCTTGGCCATGACATTAAAATAATTTGCCGATTTTTTTGTTTGGATAAATACATTATAAATTTCACAAAAAAATTAATAGTTCAAACTACATACAAATCCATAATAGTAAATAATTTTAACAATAATTTACCTACCTATTTGAATGTAATAAATATATGTACAACAGTCCACATAATATTAAGTCTAAGAAAAACTAAATTTACCCAGCTTCACATACCTACTGAGTGCATAAAATCAATTATATTTATTTTAAAATAACGACTACAACTAACATTAATAACTGAAATTCTTTTGACTACAATCTAGACTGCTAACGTAGCATTGGAAAAATATATAAAACATGATAGTTTAATCAACCACAACAAACACTTTATAATAGTAAATAAAATATGGAGTATTAGTTTCAGCTCTATATATTCCGCAGTTCATAATACCATAATATACTATAATATAATATTCACCTTTATATCAACAAGTCCTTGAAAGCGCAGCAGATCAGCTTGCGGAAATAAATTCTTCTCATATATGGCATTTGCGCGAGGGCATGGGTGTATACTTGCAGTGAATACGACACAGATGCTTCACTACATCGAACTATTTACTTTCACTCGGCATAACTTGAACATAACACTGCTGTACTAGATAGAACCAACGAATTCGCCTAACAAGTCCGGTCGAAATTCCCGCGCACACATAACATGTCAATGTCACTCCACAAATCCAGTCTTATGAATGACACCCGGAAGATGTTTGGAAATATTTCACACACGTTTACACATCTATACAGCATGAAAGGAACGAAAACGTTGTCACCGGCGCGTGTCTCTACGAATACTACTTAATGCATAGTTCGTTTCTTATACAATCATCCAGCTAAACACTACCAACTAAGATTTTATGTGACATACACATTGACAGCTGTTGATCGCGAAATCGCGCCACAGATTGATAAAAAACATGTGCGGAGTTCACTTCAAACAGTATGCTCAACACCAATACTATTATTATCTTCGATTAACGCCATCTAGTAATAACATATCGAATCAAAATACTATCTTAACAGTCTTATAACGATAGTAGCGGGAAACTTTGATTGAAACTTTTTTTTAACAAACTTTGAAAGTAGCTAGTGCGTTGAATAGAATATTAATTTGTAACGTTTATTATATATTATTGAACTAAAGATTATTGAACTAAAACCACGCTTTATAACTAATAACGGAAAAAAATAAATGAACTAAATGTTTTTCCTGTAACTGAACTATATTTATCTTTTTATATGCCGAACTCATTCATACGTTGATTTAATAATGACATTTAAGTGTCATTTCTATAAACAAGCTTTATAATATCAATATGCCACCAAAGTCCAAAGAAGCAGTTAAAAAACCCACTCCACAAGTAGCTCGACCGGTTATCAGTACTGCAACACTTCTTTATATTCCTGACGATGTAGTTGAAGGTATTCAATCTTAAAATTCAAACTTCACGTCACGCTTGCGTGGTTTAATACACCCTAGTGCACTCACCGTTTTATGCATATTTTTCAGTATTTCGTTTGATAATATAATATCTAAGAATATCATGGGCTAAAAAGGCTAAGAATATCATGCATTAAACTTATATTAAGTACCAGCACTAATATATTCTTTTATAATGAAAACCAGTGTAAATAATTGTAATAACATATAAAATTTATTATGTTTTAGGTTTCCAAGAACGTATCGAAACGAGTATAAACTGGACACTAGTGGAAGAAGCAGCACGACATCACAAACAACGCTGTCTGAAAGAAGATATACCACAACTAACATTTTCCAAAGCATTTGAAAATAAAATCAAATTGAGCTATTTACACGGATTTCTTGATGACGACTCTAAACTGAGCCTTGATCAACAATGGGAACTGATGCTTCCTATTATCTTATGGGACAATGAAAATTTTTCAAACGATGAAGGAAAGACATGCTTTCGTAGTGTAAATTGTATTACTGATGATTTAGTAAAGCTAATCAAAAAGGCCGTAAAAGGTGGGGATAGGAACATACTGAAAAAAGATCTAAAAATGGTGCAAGTATTGCGAGTAAATGATTCACAGGTTGAATGAAATATAATTAATATTGATATAAACTGATTCTAATTTTTAGTTAATTTTGAAAATTAAATTGTTTATATTTCAGATGACTGCACTGGACAATAGTTTAACAGAATTTAAAAATCTCGTTACCCTAAATTTATGTGGCAATTTCATTGAAAATATTGATTGCTCTTTCATTCCGAGTGGTTTGCGAGTTTTAGAATTACAAGCAAACAGAATAAGTGACGTTGAGCCTTTTGGGCAATATTTGCCTGCAGATTTGCTTTATCTCGGCTTATCTCGTAATTTACTCACCAGTGGTAAGTCATATAAAACTATTATTGTTGTTTCGGTGTTAATATTTTATAGATCTGTTTTTAATCATACTGTTAGTAATTTAATTTAATTATATTTCAGATCATGTTGAAGGATTAGTGCATTTGCCACAACACCTCACGGTTTTAGATTTATCTGAAAATGACATCTATAATTTGGAACCACTACTCGATGTTCTAGTTAGGTTGCAAAATTTAACATCGCTGATGCTCACAGGAAACCCTTGCTCGGTAGGTAGTTCGCTTGTTTAACTAGTAGTACACAATGTTGTTTCTAGATGGCGCTGTTATCTAACATCTAATTTTAGGTGTGTGCAGCATATGCAAGAATAATAACAATGCGACTGCAACGATTGAGATGGCTAGATTCACGGGAAATTCTTTCTTCCGATCGATCCTTAGAACCTTACGAGCCACATCCCGATGATCTACGTTCTGCTTATTTCAACTTTATAATTTTTCGAATTATGTCCACTCCACAGCCGCCTAAACCAGAAAAAGTATTTTATATAATTGTGTCATTATCATCACCATTATTATTCCGAATTTTGGTTTCCATTATTAAATTAAGCATCCTCACATTGACCCCTTTGTTTTCTAAATTAGATTAATCTTTACCAAGGACGGGACAGCTGCATACTTTTGCAGACAATTAACAAGTTAGATTCCTATCTCATTTTCTAGATCAATACTGTAGATATTGTTATTTTATATAATATTATAGAGGTAGATAAGAAAGCACTTAGCAAATCTATATATATATATATATATATATATATATATTATTATATTCCAATTAATTTTCCAGGGAGCAACAACAACATTTCATGTCGAGCTTGAAATACCTCTGCTAGACGCTGAGAGAAGAAAATTCTTAATGTTTCGTCGAAATGAATCGCTTACGGAAATGTTACCGCCTCCTGAGGACGACGAATGGCCAATACAAAAAATGCCGTCAAATTATGTCGACAGTAAATCCATTGTAGGTGTGTATGAGTGTATCAAAGATTTTGGTTATCAAATTATATACAATCTCTTTTCGATTGTTAGTAATTGTTACCATCTAGGGCATTGTTAATGACTACGATATCGCTCGCTAGACGCTTCGTTTCAATTAAAATTTATGTCACAATAAGGAAATTCAGCTGTTTAAACCATTATTAAAAATTAATCATCATTTAGTCACAATCAGCCCGGGAATATCTCAGAGTGCCTAGTCATATAGAACAATAAGGGATTTACTGAAACTCTACTTTATGTAGAGTTCCTGCACCTCCTTTAAAAAAGCAACTTTTATTAGATATTCGTTAGCTAAAAATATTATTAAAAGTCATAAATTAATCTTTACACATGTATATGTATATCACTTTTGACTATCTCGGTAGCGTAGTTGTGTTACGGTACGGCTACCATCGTGAAGTCTTCGGTTCGATCCCCGAGTGGGGCAATGTGATATTGAGTTTTTCAGTATCAGCTCGGAGTCTGGTATTTGTTTGACATTTTGGAAGTCTGGAGTCTTGTCTGGTCGAGAGAGATCCATCGCCAAAATCAACGAGGCACTCCTAGCACTAGCTCTCGCATGCATGCGGGTGAAACCACAAGTGAGAGCAATTCTAGTAATAACATTATGTTAATCATTTGGTTCAAAAGGTGAAGGGTCGTCTCATGAGTCCGATATCTATCGGCGGCTTACAACGAAGAATTCCCGGGAAATCTGCCACTTCACTACATTCGAGAGTAACAAAGTACAGTGGAACAAAGTCATGAACTTTCAAGAGCCCGCTGTTCGAATATTTTCTCCAGATCTTGTGGCTCTGAGAGACACTTTCCGCAGCGTCATTACTGTTAGATTGATTTACTCAGTGGTACGAAATTTCTATTGCTTTAAAATCCTTTATATTGTATACTTTTCTGTCTGACTGCCTGGGTGACGTAGTGGTATTGCGTGCGCAGGGCGACCATCATCCTGAGGTCTCGGGTTCGATCCCCGGGTCGGGCAAAGTGATATTGATTTTTTGTGTCAGCCTGGTGTCTGGAATTGGTATTCTTTAAGGTGATAGGCTCGCCCGCTATCATATCAGGAACGAAATGTAGGTCGGCGAAATGTAGGTGTACTAGTTCGCTAGTGCGGGGATACAGGTGTGAACTTATGGTATATTATATACTTTTGTATGATAAACTTTATTCCAACTTTTAAACACACATTACATAAGGTCACGCCTGTATCCCCGAAGGGGTAGGCAGAGGCGCACTAGCGAACTAGAACACCCACATTTCGCCGAGCTTGGTTCCATCCCAGATATGATAGGGGGCGAGCCTATCGCCATATCGGGCACAAATTCCAGACTCCGGGCTCATATGGAAAAGTCCAATATCACTTTACCCGATCCGGGGATCGAACCCGAGACCTCAGAACCGTAGTCGTACCGAAATACCACCACGCCACCGAGGCAGTCACATTGGTGGCCCAAGATTATAAATATTTGTATTCAATGAAACCATCGACTCGTAGCTACCCAATCAGTGATTTGGGTGTTAAGGTTATACCACATACTATTTACATTTCACGTGATTTTTATCAGTTTCCTTATTACGGTATTCGATCCAAAATTTGTTCAATTTATTTCTGAATACAATTGATCCGGACACTTCAGTCACATGTCATATTCAATTAAAATGTGCATCTCTGATGTTAAGATTCTCCGTACCATAGAGTACACAAAAGAAAGAAATGTACATCTCTTTCTAAAAATAGTAATAACCTTTTGTTCCAGACAAGCACCGCAAAACAAGGAAAACCGGACAAAAAGAGCGGACAATTTATCAAAGGCTCCGGAGAACAGAGAGCTATTCTAGCGTCCATTAAATGTGCCCTGAGGTGCCCCGATTGGAGTCAGTCGTCTCAACATTTTCATTGGGACGATTCGCTCGGAACTAACGATGCCATCCATTGGGGAGATGGAGATCTTTCCGTTAGTAACAATTTGTTTCTTTTCGACAAAAAGAGAAGGTCCTCAATTCGTCTGTATTTTTTTTATGTATGTTCCCCGATATCTCCGCCAAACGTGGACCGATTTTCAAGATTCTGTTTTTGTTCGATAGAATTTATTCCAAGGGTGGATCCATATAAATTTGGTCACGACTCACGTATGGATAAATTTTGAAATCGGTCCGTAAGTTTTTAAACTTGTTCATTATATGCAGATGGATCCCCTACTATGAAAAATCATATCTATCCTTTACTTAAAGGAAGGACAAAACCATTACACCATCTCATTTATAACATTAGTATTGATGTTAAATCGAATAGTGATATTATATTTCAGCAATATTGTACTAACAGAACTTTATGATAGGAATATTGCCATAAAATAGTCATAAAATATAGTTTCCATACTTGCTATTACATGTCAAATAAACTGGTTCATATAATTTATATTCATTACCCAAACAGTATGGTACAAACAAATAGTATAGTCAGCAAAAAGAAAGCGTGGGATGTGATTATAGTGATGGTAATTTTAATAATAAGAGAGCATGACATGACATGACAGCCTCCGTGGCGCAGTGGGCGAGTAGCCGGCTGTAAAGCGAGCGGCCGCGGGTTCGATTCCCGCATTGAGACAAATGTTTGTGTGGCCCACAGATATTTGTTTCAAGTCTGGGTGTCGTGAGACCGAAAGTCTCTCATATTCTCTTATACCCACGATACAGGTTTTACCTAATGTGGGGTCAGGACTAGGTGTGTGACTGTTGGAAAAAAAATCTTTTGCAAATGATTTAAAGAAACTATATTGAGTGGTTACAAAACCGCAATAATAATAATTAGAAGTAAAACATTTATATATAGCAAACGAAGTTAATGACGTCAGACATGAACCACTGAACATGTAAAAATATTTGCTCCAGGTGCTTCAATATAGTCAACTACCAGTGAAACCTACAAAGGGTAAACCGGAGTCGGATATCGGATCCTCTAGACAATTGCCCCCCGAAAACCTTACTTGCCATTTCGCATTCGGCATTGATACGCTGCGTGCCTAATATCAGGTCACGTTAGATTTAAAACTTTCTTTTAGCGAATGCAAATTGTGACGGCGTTTAAATTCTTTGATTGTGACAATAAAATATTTTTTTAAAAGAGCGATGACAGTTTTATTGTTTGTGTTGTTTTCAATATTTTGCAATTGTGTAAATTGAGTTGTAACAAACTAAACAGCGGGCTTAGCCAAGTGGCTTATGCTCTAGTCGAATAGAATAGTCTAATAGAATAAATGTATATATAGCATACATATATATAGCGCTATAATAGCGTCCTCTTATCTCATTCCCATACATTAACTATTCAGAGGCCCTAGACAAAAACCAAGCGTGACGTTGGATAAGGCTAGTAATGCCTGGTAGAAAAACATTAGCGGTAACGCCTAGCGTTATCAAACTTCACACTTGGTTTTTGTCTAGGGCCTCTGTTCCACTAGCGAATAAGCCACTTGGCTAAGCCCACAGATTTGTCAAGTGAATAGTTACTTCTTAACGAGATGCACTTATTTTAGAAGTAGTATGACTAGCATTTACTCTGTACATATTAATTTTAGTTTAACAACATAACTGACACTAACACGAATCCAGACTACAAGGAAGTATAGTTTACAAGTGCCAGCTGTCTGCGGTACAACGGTCCATTATCCTATTGTACACCGATTACGGTACTTAAACTTATCGTCAGGACCCCCATAGCGAGGACACATGTAAACCAGACAGTAGCTAGTGCCCACAGACTACTTCTAGGTTACAATGCTTAAATTTGATTTATGTATATTCGTGCTCATATTGTGTAATATTATAAAAGAAATTGTGTAATATCAAAGGATTGTTTTTAAATGGCTGGATCCACACAAGACCGTTGGGGGAGCCAGCTGGAATATCTACTGTCATGTCTGGGATACGCTGTCGGTATCGGAAACCTTTGGCGTTTTCCTTATTTATGTTATAGAAATGGCGGAGGTACAGTATATTTTATAGTGATTTATGCCGTAATTTGCGATGATAACATTCTAATGTTAATTTACAGGAGCCTTTTTGATTCCGTATTTCCTTACGTTGATAATATGTGGCATACCTCTTGTTTATCTCGAAACAACACTGGGACAGTTCGCCAGCGCCGGTTGCATTTCTGTATTCAACATAAATCCTTTATTTAAAGGTATGAGTGCTTTTCATGAATCAAACGCCTTGAATTCCTATTTATATTAATTTTATTTTGTTTTTTCTTCAACAGGCGCGGGATACGCTGTTATATTATTGAATGTAATAGCATCGATATACTTCTCAGCAATTATGTCATATCCGATTCTTTACATCTATCATTCGATGAGCTCGCCGCTACCTTGGCAAAGTTGCGGCAATTCCTGGAACACTGAGAAATGCACCGAAGTAAGCTAAATTTACTCTCAAGGATTAACACAATTTATAATCCACGCTTAATATCAATACACGCAACTGTTTTAGATAACAGGAAACGCGAGTTTTTTCACATCAAACGGGTCCATCGCTACGCCGGAAGACGAATACTTTCAGTAAGTGTTTATTATACACAACACTGCTTTATTGATATAGTCATCCGCTTCCAGGAAGATCATAAACATCTATTTTAAATACACTGTAGTCTATCAATTTTATTTGAAAATGGCTATATCGTTTTGTTATCGACTGCCTCGGTGGCGTGGTGGTATTTCGGTACGACTACCGTTCTGAGGTCTCGGGTTCGATTCCCGGGTCGGCCAAAGTGATATTGGATTTTTCCATATCAGCCCGGAGTCTGGAATTTGTGCCCGATATGGCGATAGGTTCGCCCCCTATCACATCTGGGACGGAACTAAGCTCGGCGAAATGTGGGTGTTCTAGTTCGCTAGTGCGCCTCTGCCTACCCCTTCGGGGATACAGGCGTAAGCTTATGTTATGTTATTGTAGCGGCCTAGAGTGCTACTTAAAGAAGGTGTGAGTCTTAGGTGTTTGTCCCGACACATTGCGCGTTGTCAGCATTAAGCACCTACATTATGTTATATCGTTTTGTTACATATACGATCTATATAACATAATGCATTAAATAATGATTTCTTAGGTTTACGCTAATGTTATTAATTGAAATAAAACTATTTTTACGGATTCTATCACGATTTGGTTTTAATTTTTATGCCCGACGTTTCGAAAGCTTTGCAGCCTTCGTGGGTCGGGTCGGACGGGTCGGACATAAAAATTAAAACTAAATCGTGATAGAATCCGTAAAATAGTTTTATTTCAATAATGCATTCGATTTTTTTCTAGCCGCCATCTCTTGCAATTGTCTCCCGATATCACTCATATTGGACGTGTTGTCAGTCCCGTGTTCTGGTGTAACGTGCTATGTTGGATCCTCGTGTATCTGTGCATCTGTAATGGGGTCAAGAGCGTCGGAAAGGTAACGCACGTGTTTATTCTTTCCCAAATTGACACCACTTGGCATTGTGCCTTTTCGTCAATCTGGTCAGAATATTGTTTTTCCACGAACTCTTTTAGTACCCAATTATTTGTTAACCGATTTCAAAGGGAATTTCTCAATTCGATTGTATTTTTATGTATGTTACGTGTGTACTTTATATATTATGTTGAATGTCGACCTATTTTTGACCGACTTTACAAAAAGGAGAAGGTCCTCAATTTGGTCTATATTTTTTATGTAACGCGATATCTCCTCCATTAGTGGACCAATTTTCAAGATTTTTTTTGTTTTATAGAGCTTATTTCAAGGGTGATCCATATAAATTTGGTCACAATCAGATAAGTTTTGAAGTCAGTGCGTTAAGTTTTTAAAATTCTTTGTGTGCGGTGGAGTTTACTCCAAGGACTGTCTCATATGTATTTGGTTAAGATCTGATTCAGGACTACGATTTAAATAAACAACAACATAGACTTATCTTGTGGTTTTGATGTCTGTTTTTATTTATTTATTTCAGATTGTGTACTTTACCGTATTGTTTCCGTATGTTGTGTTGTGTGCTTTGTTCGTGCGAGGGATCACACTGCCTGGTGCTTGGAAGGGCATATCGTTCTACATATTCCCCGATTGGGAACAGTTAGCCAAACCGAAAGTATGTGTCAGATCTTAAAGTATAGCTTAATCAGCTCAAGAACGGGTCATGCAATCAACTTTCTGTTCCAAGGTCTGGGCAGATGCAGCAACGCAGATTTTCTTCTCACTCGGTCCCGGGTGGGGTGGTCTTGTCAGCATGTCCAGTTTTAACAAATTTCACTACAATAACTTACGGTTAGTCATTATTAAGCGCAAACATAACATTTCGGCCGTAGGATACAGCTCATTAATATCCTATTCTCGTAGGTCCTCAATAATAATTCCGTTAGTGAACAGCGGAACAAGCATCTGGGCTGGTTTCGTCATTTTCTCAGTGCTTGGATTTGCTGCGGAACGTACGAATGTGCCGGTCGGTCAAGTAGCGACTGCTGGCCCGGGCTTGGCCTTCGTCACCTACCCGGCTATAGTGACCAAGATGCCAGCACCTAATATGTGGGCCATTATATTTTTTGTAATGCTCTTCTTCCTTGGAATTGACACTATGGTAAGAACGTATACGTTTAACTCCAATTATAAAATGTTTAAAACTATTTATTAATTCTATGTATGGGTCCGAAGACGAATATAAACTAGAAAAAAAAAACACTGTCTTAGATGATTTATTATTCCTACCGGTTACATAATACATCTGTATTGCTACCACTGTCACATGCTGACAAACACAATGGTAAAAAAATAGTCAGTAAAATTAATGAGTTAATTCTTTATGCTTGTGGTAGTAGGTGGCGCATATGTAATATGTTCCGACATTTAGGGCGAATTTTACATTTTTTTTTATTAATTTTTCTACAAATAAGATGTATATCACTTTTAAATGTCAATTGCACGGTTTATAATAAAGACCGGCATTTCGTGGCTATTCTTGAGAAGAAATTCCGAAAACAAACTCAAGGTTTATCGCCTTTTTCAACCCGGACAAATTCACTAATGAACACAAACCTAACAATATAATAAATAAGGCAATTTATATTGTTTCAGTTTGTCACCATAGAAGCTATAATAGCTGGATTATTGGACGAGTTTCCCAAATACAAAACACGTAAACGAGTAATAACGTTCGTTACATGTGTCATTCTTTTTAGTTTGTCCATTATCTGCAATACCGAGGTAAGAAATAAAGGTACCTACACAACAAGTCACACACAGTCCTGGGGGGTTACCACCACCTCTTACAGCAGTATTATTAGTCTTACTTCGTTTTTTTTGTACGGGAATCGGTACAAGTAAGATTATAGTAATATTGCTATAAGAGGTGGTGGTTACCCCCCTGATCCCACACTTTCTTTCTGTCTGGCATTATCCCGGCCTTCTGCCAGGGTACGCCTTCCTACTTAAACGCCTCCACTTCGCCCGGTCTTGAGCATCCTCCATAATGAGACCATTGGCTCTCATATCCTCCAGAACGTCCAGCCAGCACTTTTTGGGCGTCCACGGGAACGCAGCTCTGGTACAATCTGGTAGTCCTGATTCCATACTGAAATTAATTATTTACCAACGTATAAAACACCACACAAAGCTGACAATCCTATAATACCCAGACATGTACTTTTGGACTATGGGTCGCACACACACATATACAATTCTTTCATTCTGAGGAACAAGCCTATAGTTTCACAACCATCTTCGCCAAAGATACACGACTAGATGTATATATTTTTAACCCATAATGTAACTCTTAGCATGGGATACTTCATAAATAGGTTGTTGTATTGTATAACTATAAGAATTCGCATCTCTTCACGAAAAATATTAATAATTTTGTTATTTGTTAACACTAAAAACGAACTAAACAATTTTTAATTGACGTTACACATTGTATCTTCAGTTATATTAACGTTGCAATTACAATAACCGACAGTGAAACAACCCAGCCCTCAGGTTTTAACTACCGATATACGTTAAATTTTTTATCTAGTATCTACGACATGTAACTACAGGTACTTTAAAGGCACGTCTCCTGCACTAAAACATTACACAAAACACCTACACTAAACATTATTTCACTACATATTTTTGTCTATGCTCCATTGTCACACGAACGGGAGATAGCGAAAAACATTGTTTTGTGTTTTGTTTCGAGAAAAACATGTGCAGAAAACGCAGCTTAACAGTTGCAAACACAACATTGCATTTTCGATTAAGTTGAGAATGCACCACGTAATCGCGTGACAACTCACAACGTTTGAAAGTTCAACATGCATGTGTCATTAGAAATTAATGGCCATTAGTTTTGATAACGCGAATAACTTACATATTCGGATCATCTATAATCTATATCTATTGACGATATAATATTATAGAAGTCGTCAATATATCTTACCTAAGACTATTCCATAGGCGAATTATCAGAAAAAATTTCACGTAACATGACATAACAAAACATTTTCCCCGGAACTACATCCCCTAGAGGGAGTTAGCGTCAGACAACCTGTTCGTCGTCTAAACTACAATCTATTGTTTTCTGTGCTATCATACTAACGTGTTTTAGTTTTAATCCTGTAACATGCTCTCAAATGTGTAATCCGCCGTCTCCACATTGGACTGGGATAAAAGACAGGTGGAAAAGAAGAAAATTACATAAGCTCATGTTTGTATCTTCAACGGGGTAATTAGAGCACCCGCGTATCGCTGAATTCATTTCTGTCCCTTTATTTAGAAAGTGAGTCAATCGCCATACCAGGTAAATATCGCTCGCCGGGCAACTCATGTGTGATTTTACAATTTGAAAAGCTCAACCACCAATGTAGTGTTTGTCTGAAAATCGACAGGAGAATTTAGTCTTTGTCCTCAAGGTCTTTACTCTATGTACGCAATCACTAACGGCCGGTTCCAATAAACAATTTCAGTTTGAATGTGCAGATAGCTAACAAAAAATTGCCAATGAGAACACAGTTTAAACATGACTCCGTCATATGACTTGATTTGATTGGTTCATAATCGCGATATATCTGCGCTCTAAACTGAGATCGTTTATTGAAACCAGCTGTTAACCAAGAAGACGATCATTATCGTTGTAAATATTTGGTAATAAATACTCTGACAGCATATTCATCATTGGCAAGGTTTCCGCAACTGTTTAACATTTTCCCCATCCCTACCTAACTTTTTCAGTTTCATTGAGAGATATAATTTCATGTTCCCAAATACTCACCGACCTTCAATGTTCCATGTAAAAAATGCGTGGCATTGTGCATGTCATACCGGTTTATATTTTGATATATTTTCGTAATTTCCTTTTTTGACATTAAAAATGTTACCTTGTATCTGAATATAGTCGAAATCTTTTAAGGAGTAGTGATTTTAAGTAAGAGTAATGAAATTTACAGCTGGACTAGTCAGTTTCTCTATAAATGATCACCTTTTCGACATAATTCCAAAGAGAAGGTTCTCAATTGGTCTATATTTTTTATGTATATATGTTACGCGATATCTCCACCAAATGTGGACCGATCTTAAAAATTCTTTGTGTTCAATAGAGCTTATTTCAAGGGTGGTTCCATATAAATTTGGTCACGATCGGATTTGATGTCGGTCCGTTAAGTTTTTAAACTTGTGATTATACCAACTATGCACATTTCTTTACTACAAACATAATAATATAGGTGCGAAGAAACCGTATTTATTTCAGGCACGGTATGCCATTACAAGCAATAGAACTTGCTCAACCGCATTTGAATTCCTTCGTCTTTATTCTTAGAGCTAGTTCTGCAAATAGTGCAGAATGTCATACATATACTATAATACCATTTTTCTATTTTAATTATTTATTTATTTAGCTACTTATCCAGGTCATATAGTAATACTGTGACAAATCACACCACACCAAGCATTAATTATTATTAATCGTAAACATAAAAATATTCAAATATAGTCCAATATATTATTTTAATTACAACTTACCTATATAGGAGTAATCCACGACGACGACGACGTCCACCTACAAGGTGGACCGACGACCTGATAAAGGTCGCGGGAAGTCGCTGGATGCAGGCCGCTTCCAACAGGTCGATCTGGAAATCTTTGGGGGAGGCCTATGTTCAGCAGTGGATGTCCTATGGCTGATGATGATGATGATGATGATGATATAGGAGTAATCACCATATGTAGGGAATTGTAATTTAGATTCGGAGTACGTACACTTCAAATGAAAAAAGCATGAAAAACCAAAGACGCAAGCATAAAATATATTCAAACTAATGATGAATTGTTTCCAACAGGGTGGTCTACATGTGATTAGTTTGCTGGACTCACACGTGGCGATAGTTTGCGTCCCACTGGTCTGTGCGATGGAGATCATAGCTGCGGTGTACACGTACCAACATTTCAGCACTGATGTCCTGTTCATGACCGGCCGCCCTTTACGACGTATCTGGCTAATACTGTGGAGATATGTCATACTTCTATTATTACTGGTATACGAAAATTGTTGTTTAAACATAAATGTTAAACATAAAGTTAGGAGAAGTTATTGTATGAATTAAAAATACGCATTACATTATATTACAAATAATAATTATAGTAATGTAGTCCTTCCGAGCCGGATTTTTTAACCAGATATCTTTTATTTGAAAAATAATGTTGACGTCGTGACAGTTAACGTATGGAATATTGAAACACCAAAATGCCTCAGAATTAGTAATATGGCTATTGAAATATCCTTCCTAAAATACAGTCCAACAATTATAATATTTACTGAGTTCTATAATATTATGAATTTATCAATAGCAAATACCCGTGCACGTTGCCGTTCAATTGAGGCTGGCCCTAAGGCACACTAGGCAAACCGTTTGCATGTTATATTTACATAGTATAGCATACAACGCGTTCTAAGCATAGTTTCAGATGCACACAGATGCCAATTTGCAGCTAAATCACAGGATATCTAACATATTCAACATACTGAAAAGTAGTGCACGATTTACTCAATCGCATCCTATTTTGTAGCTCCAAGTGTTAGCAGCTAACTGTTTGCCTCATGAGTCTCCAGCCTAATTGTCAAATATCACACATGACACAAATGAAAACTACATCAATTAATAAGACGTTCAAATATGTATTTAATATTTACATATGTATTTATTATAGGTGATCACACTGTATTGTCTATTGGAAGTGTCGAGTATGACTGGTTTATGCGTTGCACTTGTCTCTGTTGTTTGCGTCCCAATTTACGCAGCTAAAGTGCTATTACAAGCAAAAGGATCATTATTAGAGGTATTATAACATTTTCTATTGCCTTTGGTTTTCTATGGACTCTAACCATAAATTAATCAACCGTTTAAGAGAGCTTTAATCACGCTTCTTCAATTTAGACTTGACGTGAGATTTGATTTTACTTTTTTTTTTTTTATATCAGAGACTGGCAACAAGCAGATGGGTCACCTGATGGTAAGTGATCTCCACCACCCGTAGACACACAAAAAAAAAAAAAATCATGGGTGCGTACTGCGTTGCCAACCTAAAGGTAGGTAATGGAAGGAGAGGGCAAAAGGGATTGGGAAAGGAAGGGGGGAAAAGGGCCACCGGAAATCTCACTCACTGAACGAAACGCGACAGCAAGCTGCCATATTACGTCGGTTTTCTGTGAGACAGTTGTATCTAACCGGTCGAGCCGGCCCATTCGTGCTGTAGACATTACTGTCTACAGCGTGGCTCTACCACTTAAGTATCTACTATCGAAAAACCTCGATTAATAGTTTTTGTTGTAACTACTCTTAGTTCATTATTTAAGCAATTAAGATTGTATATGCAGTGCAGAGTGTTATTAAAGCGATGGTAAATTATTCGTTTGTTTCAAATTAGGTCATAATAATCATTGTTAGGAGCGTAACATATCATTGTGTGTGAATATAGGATTTCCATACGTTTAAGTAGATATCTAAATTACTGTAGTAATCTAGATAGATTGCTGCAGTTTCGATGTGAAACCAAGAATAGATGTAAATTGAAGTTATTAAGCTCAATTATGCTGTATATAATATATCAAAATTATATTATTTAGATCTTGATTGAAGTCTTAGCATTCTTTTAAGGTATGTTTATATCGGAATCCACCGTCTCTCGTAGTAATAGCTAAACAAAACACAAAACTCGTATCTTTCTGTGGGGTCTGGACTATAATTATGTGTATCACTGTTGGGTTTTATTTTTTATTTAGTTCGTTTTTTATAAAATATTTACACATTTTTATTTCCTGTGAATTATCGCTTGCTAGAGCGGTGAAGGAACACATCGTGAGAAAATCTGCATACCTGAGAATTTCTCCACAAGAATTGCGAAGGTATGTGAAGTCTACCAACCCGCTTTAGGCCAGCGTGGTAGACTAAGCCCTAACATACCTTACTAGTAAAGGATACCCTTGCCCAGCAGTGGGACAGTAATATTACAGGGTTATTATTATTATTTCCAGCGAATCCGTGTCAGCTGCCGTCCTAATAAGGAATGGGGTCCATCGGAGCCCGAGATACGACGCCAATGGGAGCTACTTAACAAACAACAGAACGGAATGTTTCCGATGAATGATCTTGATAAATGTTAAATATAAAGTGTTATAAAAGAATATTCGTTTTCTGTTTTCTTTAATGATTTTCCTTTAATATTTATTTAGAACTATGTAAGTGTATGTCGGTGCTATATTTTTTGACCATCGCCAACTCCAAAGATAAAGTATTTATCACCAAACACGTTACAGAAAGGATTATTTTTTTACTACAGGCTGCCTTCCTTTCATTAACCCCCTTTGGGAATGACACACTCCCATTCCTACTCTTATACAATAAGAAAATTGAGAAACAAACTAAATACTTATTCGATTTCTTTTGAGTCGCCTGCATAACTTTGACATAATTACAAATAAAACTGCTCTTGACAACTATAATCAGACATGGCCGAATTAATCAAAATTTGACGCTAATATTTTTCGGACCCTTTCTAAATTTTTATTTCTTATTTTCATTCTATTCGAAAAATGCTTTAAATTGTTCGTCGTATTAATTAAATCAAAATTATCAGTGAATATTTAACATACATAATAAATTAAATTAAAATATAAATATGGGTGACTCTGGACAAGGTGGTGGAAAAAGCAAAGATGACAAAAAAGTCAAAATTAACGTAAGTTTCTGTGTAACATAACATAACATAAATTCACGCCTGTATCCCCGAAGGGGTAGGCAGAGGCGCACTAGCGAACTAGAACACCCACATTTCGCCGAGCTTAATTCCGTCGCAGATGTGATAGGGGGCGAGCCTATCGCTATATCGGGCACAAATTCCAGACTCCGGGCTGATATGGAAAAATCCAATATCACTTTGCCGGACCCGGGGATCGAACCCGAGACCTCAGGACGGTAGTCGTACCGAAATACAACCACGCCACTGAGTCAGTCAAGTTTCTGTGTACAAATAGTTAATTTATCTACGTATATATATATTTTTTTTTTATTAGCAGAGACGCACACGAGCAGATGGGTCACCTGATGGTAAGTGATCTCCACCGCCCATAGACACCCAAGACAAAAAAAATCATGTGTGCGTTGCCAACCTAAAAGGAGGAAATGGAAGGGGAAGGAAAAAGGGATTGGGAAAGGAAGGGGGGGAAGTGGGCCACCGGAAATCTCACTCACCGAACGAAACGCGACAGCAAGCTGCCACTTTACGTCGGTTTTCTGTGAGACAGTGGTATCAAACCGGTCGAGCCGGCCCATTCGTGCTGTAGATGTAACTGTTTACAGCGTGACTCTACCACTCAAAGATATAAAACATAAAGCAAAAGTACTGCATATGATATTTCATCTTTACTCTTCAGTTAACTCTGAAGTGATCGTCATTTAAATATGAACTTGCTACTTCTATCTATCAATGGATACGTTTGACATGTTTGTTCTATATCAAAGGCCCGTGTGCAGGGATTAGGGATCTATGGTACATGGTCCAAGTGTGGGTCACTAAGAAAAAGAAAACTAATGGAAATAATGGCTACACAGTCAAGTACTAACACATACTTGTGGGGACACACTAACGACACTAATTTAAAAATACCCTTCACAATTTTTAACAAGAATTTATCTTAGGCACAATAGCACCATCTGAAAATTATTGTAACTAGCTATGGTTCCCTTTAAATAAAGATAGTTTCGTCTGTATTCGGGACTATCAAAATGACAAAATCTGTAGATTGTTCACCATTGCTACAATAACTTTAACCGACGGATTTTGTTCTTGCAACATATGTAAATATGTTAAAAAAATTGTGTTCAGCAAACTGATGTGATGGAGTAAACTTACATATGTACATACATGCCTTTGAAACCGAAAGCGTAGTCAGAGGCGAGCTAGCGAACTAGAACATCCACATTTCGACTAGCTCATTTCCGTTCCAGATGTGATAAAAAACGTATCGCCATATCGGACATAAATTTCAGACTCCAGGCTGACATTGATATGAAAAACCCAATATCACTTTGCTCTATCCGGGGATCGAACCCGAGACCTCAGGACGGTAGTCGTACCGAAATACAACCACGTCACCAAGACAATCTAAAAATATAAACTTGTATGTATCAAACGACTCATAGGTGGAGGGTGAAGACGAGACCGGAGAGGGCGAAATGGGCCGCAAGCAGATGAAGAGATTTCAACTGCCCAACCTACCTCGCTGGTGGCAAGCTAAAATCATACAATATGCGTAAGTAGATTTATTTTTTATTTTTGTATATATCGGCGCAAAATCGCAAGCTTATTTAAAAAGCCGTTGTTATTTCACGTTATTAATTTGTTTTACAATTGTTAAACTGCTGAAACCTTAAAAGATTCTAAAAAGTTAAAATAATCGTTATAATTATTTCTTTGCCATTCGATATTCGGTATCGAGTAGGTAGTTGCAAATATTGCACCCTATAAAAGGAGTGTTCAGAGCAAATTCGACGCAGTCGTGCTCCGGCACTCGGACTGTCCATATCCCTGACTAGACGGTGCTGTTGAGCACCGTTAATAAAGGGAGGTAGTGAATTTCAGTGTTCACACTTGATAAATAGGATGAGTAATCATCTTATTGTCAAAAGTGACGTCAGCCATGCTGACGTCACCGTTTTTAAAAAACAACGCCAGCGTTTGCCATCCGACATATAATTTTTTAATGATGGTAGATATTGTAACACTAACCTTTTTTGGACAAATGACACCTCAGTCTGACCCGTGACAACGAAAACTGCAAAGCCTTCGAAACGTCGGGAATAATAATTAAAACCTAATCGTGATAGAATCCGTAAGAATAGTTTTATTTCAAAAGATTTTAATCACTATGATATTTAATATAAGGGCTACTTTCTTTATACGCCTTTAAACAATGAAAATTTAATATAAGGCCTGAAGTAGCGGTTACTATTAATACAGTGGTTTTAGGTTGGTAACAAATTAACAATGTTAGACATGTCCTTTATTTTATTGATTTATTAATTAGGATCGCCAAGGGGTTACAAATAAACTTAAATAGCACTTACAACATTGCTCCCAGTTACAGGCAATCACAGCATGCATTATTGTGGTGTTTAGGTACACCAGACACAAATTAAATTAAATTAACAGATATTTAAAGTAAGTTTTATAAAAATGAACAAAACAAACTTAAACATAAACCATAGAGGCTGCTTTAAAAGTTAAGCATAGTTTAGATAGGTACATAGTACGTAGATAGCCCTTTAAGTAAATGCTGAAAATTTCGGTTTATTCGTTGAGATTATAAGTTACTTTATATCTCTCATGGAATAAAACATGTATCCTCCAACTTAATTCGTTTTTAAATGCGCGTTTTTCGTGATACGAAATACCAGTAACTCATTTTCTGCCACTTCTAAAATACTTAATAGGTAAAATAAGCGAAGATCATGTCGAATATTGTTTATGTGATCTCGTGACCTCCGTCAGTTAAATTACCATAACGTCTTTATTCACGTCATGAAATACATATAAGGAGTGACATTATTTCACATTTGATATTTGTAATGGACTTTTATTGCGCGCCGTTTACGTTGCATGTGATTTGCCTATCCAATCATTCTGTGCAGGACAAATTGAATCTTATGAAAGACAATTTACGTACCAAAATCGGTGTTGATTCCTTAAATAATTCCAAGGATGTTGTCGAAATAGTTGTGAAAGAATTTCACCCAGTGAAAAATGAATGCAATTATGTTTGAGCCTGCGAAGGACGGCACAACATCCGGCCGACCCGGTCACGACCGGCGACGTTGGCGCTATCCGGGTCACCTCAGGATGAATCGCTGGCACTGTTTGTTGTCACATTTAAGCGAGTTGTCCATTCAAACTGACTTGTGTATTGAACGTAACGTCCGTACATCAGAGTTTCTTTGCATCACAAATTATTCTTATCATTATTATTCATCCAATAGATTAAGTAACAAATTATAATAGGTGATTAAATTCTGTAGTTCACCTTTGCCCACACCTTCGGGTATACAGCCGTAAGCTTATGTAAGGTGATAAATTAACTTTCATCCACTTATAAAATCATATTATAATGTTGGTATCATTTGTATTGGTTTAAGTGTTAAGTCGTTGTAACCTAAGCATTACACTCGTTTAAGACCTGGCGAATTACTAACCTTCATTAAAACTTAGTAGGCAATGAAACTTCGTACTCCAAACAACAATTATAAATTGTGGCGCGAACAAATAAACTCAATTAAACAGCTTAGTGTCGATAGACTGCTGTAAAAAGGCGGCAAGTCGTTCATGACAGGTGTCGAGTAGAGATTAATGATCGCGTGTGGAACACGTGCGGGGCTGTCGAGGCAAGGGTGGTAAACGGTGGCAGTCATTGCACCTTCAGCCACGCAGGCAGATACTTGCACCGTGGACGATCACTCGTGTAACATGCAGCGGACATCTTCAAACGCCTCCGAGGGTTCCTTCTGGACTACGATTGAACTCCTCGCTGACCGCGGTCGGAGACGCTCAGCGGCCGATATTGACGACTATGCCGTACCCATCGATACCGGCTCAAGGAGAACATCATCATGCAGGTGCTTATTATTTTTAACACTTCAACGAGTGTTATTTATATTGATTCTTTGATTTTTGTGCGTTTATCGCTTACCGAACTAGTTTAATAAACGTAAACACGCTTTGAAGTTTGGATATTGAGTAATTTCAATAAACTATTGTAAGTGCGAATAAATTACCATTTCTTAATCCCACTTCTGACTAGAAAATCTAAATATTTGTGTGAAATTAATGCATACTTGTCAGGAACGAAACCATCGTAAATCTGTAAAGGAATTTAATATTTTACTATTTTCTCGCGATTTCCCTCGTCTGTACGATACTGCTCTGCTTCCGTTCATTGTAGAATGCGATTTGAATGTTTTGATACAAAGTCCTTACCAAATAGATAATCTGGTGTGTAACTTTAGTGTGAACTTGATCTCAGCGGTCACCGCGTCGGTCATACACGATTGCAAACAGCTTGACCTACTGTCATGTTGGTTGTAGAAATTAGAAAAGTTTTAATATATATACATATATATAAATATATACATAGACTCACGCCTTTTCCCATAGGGATAGGCAGAGACAACGGAAATATATAATTTCACGGAATTTTGGATACTTTCAATTCTAGTCATACATTTGATAGTGCACTGATGTTAATAAACGCATACACAAGTATATAGGTAATAATTTTGCGTCATTCACATACCGATTTACGCGTTTAAAATAGATATTATGTTTAATTACACGGTGTTGCCGCTATCATCACTTGCTGCTTGTTCTCACGCCTACCGAAACCCAGACAGAGCTTAGTCTCTAAATTATATAGCGATTTCTCCGTCTGCACTGTAATAATTCGAACTACTAAAAAACAACGTTTACTACGAAAAGTTGCAGTCTTCTAATTATTTAAATTCAGAATAGTTACTAATTGCGAATCGGTTAAAAACCGATTACATATTCAATTTGCGTACATACGAAATAAAATGAGCATGCTTACACGAAATAGTTATGAAGTCTGTCTTAGTCGTTAGTGTTGTTTATGTTTTACTACGTTTTTCCAGTTAGTAATTACAAGCTGCGTCAACAATTTGTGTTTACGCAAATTCCTTGTTAGTTTTTCTAGTTTTACTTGTTGAAATCATATCATACTTATCGAAACAAATTTTGTGCTACAAAAACATACAAAGCACTCTGCAAAAATATACATTTTATTACCGAAATGTACGATGAACGTCAATCACCCGGCAGTATGTACCACAGAGTTTCTCACTATATTTTACATCACCGCTTTTATTTTATTACTCGTGTCTTAGATTTTTTTATAGTATGCCTTCCTAAAACGATCATGATAAACATTACAGCATTTACTCATTAAACCATTTTTATTTAAAACTCATAAAAATGATGAATTTAAATATGAATATAATGTACCAGCTGAAGTATATTGTAAAAACTGTTATTGTTAATATGTGTATGGGTAGAATACTCAAATTCTATATCCAACTTCTAGGTATACGATAATCCAAATATTATAAAAGTTTCAGATGCCGATACAAGAATTTAGCGTTTACGTACAAAGACGAAAATACTTATACTTTTTAACACGGATAAGATAAATTACTAAAACTTTTTACTTACTAATGCACGAAAACACATTAATCTCACAACAGGAGTAAATGTGCTAAGTGTATAAACTCTAAAATGGTTCAATATCTGTGTTGTTTAATGCTTTAAAAATAAAGCGGCTTTCTGTTTTATTGCAGACAGCTTTACAACATCGAGTGGTCGTTGCTTAATCCATCAATCTAGTTTACAATACTCTTTACTCTATGAGGCCAATTAAAATACATAAATACTAGCCGCGAACTAATTCATAGTGAAACGGTCGCAAATAACGTAGTCGTCGACGTTCTGTCTGGATGAATTTTATTCATGGGAGTTTAGTTCATCATTCGTTTAGCTGGAATATATAGTAATAAAGGAATTAAAAACGAGGTTTCGAATTAAGACTCCTGTGTTTACATCATAATCAAAACAGTGATTACCTTAATCACTACCTATGCAGTCTTTTGTCTTCAGTCAACTGTAGCCCGAGCACGAAAAACTAATGTAAATGTAAATGTATTCGAGTTCGCTGCGCACTGATGACGTTTGGTTAATATTTCATACAAATTTCATAGACGCGCATCGAGTTCGAATACATTTACGGTTGTCAGAAATGTTCCTGCTCAGGCCGTTGTTCGTTTGACCAGCATACGCTGAGTTGGGCCGTTTTTGTGATATGCACATAATAAAAATCGTTGTTTTATTATTATTATTTTCTCTAATCTAATATTGTATGTGCTTTCACAAAGAAACTATTTCTTTCTTTCTTATTATTTTCGACTGACATCATCATCATCATAACAACAAAAACTAGAGTAATAACTACGCAGTGCGTAAGTGTAAATTTTGTAAAGAACTCCTAAAAAATAAAGATAAGGACGTAAAATATGCAAAGTAAATGAACTCGGTATTTACCTGATGAGTCACGAACACCGAATTTTCTCAATACACATTGCCAGTGATTCGCAAGCGATGTAATTTTGACTTCTCGTAATTCTTTCAGGAATTTGTTTTCAATGTCAATGAATCATTGGTTGACTCGAAATGTAGTATTACTTTGTCAATGCCAATATAATATGAATTTATTCCAAAGCCCAAAGTGCGCGATACGGTTGCTCTAATGCCGCGTCTCCTGTACTAAAACCCCTACACAAAACTTTGTTTCGTTATACATTTTTATCTATGGTCCATTCTCCTATGAGCAGGAGACAGCGAAAACCATAGTTTAACGTTTTTTTTTTTGTGTAGTGTTTCGAGAAAAACTTATGCAGGAGACGCGCCTTAGGAATACTCTTATTTTCATACGCCAATTTTGGACATTATGGACTTACTTATAAAAACATTTTCGTTTATCTTTGCGTTCAGAATAGCCCGTCACTTTTTTCCTTGCGTTACATTATTTAAAAAATGAAAGGGACAATCTACGGTTAAAGTAAGGGGCAAGAATATTGAACCGCAAGTTTTAACATTATGCAATGGAATATAATAAGCAGTATCGTTTATACCCACAACTGTATACTTGCTGCAAATGACACAAACAAAATCAAAATCAACTTTATTTCGTTGGCCTAAAAGGCACTTAAAATCGTCATTCAGAAGTACATATAAAATTGTATATATATGTATAATAAGAAATTATTACAAGCACATGGCACAGAAACGACACAATTCACAAAACGACAACATGGCTTGGTACATAGGTACACCGTACAATGAGTCATCTCATCGGTGGAACACAATAAATAGACAAAACAGGTATTATAAAGTACAGAAATAGAGGAATTTGTGCTCGATATGGCGATAGGCTCGCCCCCTATCACATCTAGGACGGAACTAAGCTGGGCGAAATGTGGGTGTTCTAGTTCGCTAGTGCACCTCTGCCTACCCCTTCGGGGATACAGGCGTTAGCTTATGTAATGTTCTAAAATGCAGATTAGAATAAAGTCAAATGTTCTTAAAAGCAATTGAACTGATGAAAATGATATTCTAGTAAACTTAATAAACAAATATTTATAATAGAAAACTAACATCTTTCAAAAACTGGAAAATAAAATGAATATTTACAATAGATAGTAGAAGATGGTAAAATGTGCACGTACATCGAGGAATCGGGATTTCTGACGTCAACCAGTGACGTAACAGATGTATCGTCACATGTAATTCTGGAACTATGATAAACATCACCGACATTATTGGCGAGTGCCGTGTCTATTGTTTATCTCGTCGTGTCTGGTGTGGAATATGTCTACAGTATCCAGATTATATATTGTATTCAGACACGTTTGTTGTCGTCCGAGTTTAAAAATGACTAAATGATGAAATTATTTTATTTAATTTATCGAACAAATAATCTAAAACCATCGACGATACATACCAAACAATAAACTTTTGTCAAAGCAACGATGCTCTTAATTTGAATCCGAATCCAATCAATCAATCTGAGTATTGAAAGCGCTTTCGTCGAATAATTGTCAACAATCAACTGACCACATATTACGACAAAGAAACTTGTATGCGTGATTTTATCGATTCACTACGGCTTGTGTTTTAGTAGAGTTTTTGAACTATTCGATAGTGAATGTGGCGTCATGATCTTACAACTTAAAATCTAAATGTTAAAAACTAAATGTTAATAAAGTAAGAAAAATAAAATTAAAATTGTAAAAATGAAATTCAAAATTCAAATTGTAAAAGTAAAATAAATTTATATAAATGAAACAGTAAATTAAACACTTGAGATAACATTGTAAATAATAAATTCAATTATGTACAGTTCAAACATCAATAAACAAACAGTACAGAGTTTGTTATATATAGTATCCGACTGCCTGATACGTCACCCTTTGTTCGTGGCCCGGCTGATAGACGTCACGACTGGTTTGACGGGGTCCGCGCCGGCTCGCGCCGCAGCGGCGAGCCCGCTAACAGTCAGTTCATGCACTAGACGCGGAACGTATTATAATTTATAACTTCTTAGGGCTCACCATTACTCGTATTACTGTACTCGCTATTATTTCGCTGCTATTGACTTTATTCTCCTTCTATCTCTGTTCTTCTTGTGCGTGTGTTTCTACTCTACTGTATTTCGTGTTCTGTGCCTAATAAACTCTTTTCTATCAACTTTACTTATTGCTTCACATCTACCTACTTCCTATACGGACGACACACGCCACCGACCTACAAGTGGTGACCCGTAACTGTTCACGAAGAAAAGTCGTAGCAACGATGAGCGAAGACAGGCAAGAATTTTCCGCCAAATGCGCTGAGTCATGCCGCGTGGGTATAAAAATTCCACCGTTTTACCCAGAGAAGCCGTCACTTTGGTTCGCACAGCTGGAGGCACAATTCGTTTTATCGAATATTACGAGCGATGCAACGAAGTACTTCCACACCATCGCCCAGCTAGATTCTCAGTACGCTACTGTTGTTGAAGACATCATAGAATCTCCACCAGATACCGACAGGTACGTCAAGCTGAAGACGGAATTAATTAAAAGATTATCGGCTTCCCGAGACAGAAAGGTCAAGCAGTTGCTCATCCACGAGGAGCTCGGGGACCGAAAACCGTCGCAGTTCGTCCGTCACTTGCAGAACCTGGCAGGACCTGGGATACCCGAAGACTTCCTGAGGTCGATATGGACGAGTCGCCTGCCCCAGGCAATTCAGTCCATAGTCGCATCTCAACCGAAGGCAACGTTGGAGGAATTGGCAGACCTGGCTGACCGTGTACACGACGTCGTTACCCCCAATGTGCAAGTCGCGTCGACATCTATAGCCACCAGCACTAACGTCGTAGCAGCTATGGATCAGAAGATCGCAATGCTCGCGGAGGAAGTTAGAGTGCTTGCTACAGAGGTCCGGAGAGCTCGACCGACACAAAGGGAGCATTCACAGCAGCGTCGACGACAGCGTTCTCGCACGAGATCACAGTCCAACTACCGGAGGTACCCTCAATGTTGGTACCATCAGACGTTTGGCAGCAAAGCCAAGAGGTGCATCAAGCCATGTGACTTCGCGGGAAACGTGCAGGGCGGTCGATAATGGCGACGAGCGATTGCCCCAGTACCGGTCGCCTATTTGTTACAGACTTTAGATCAAAAGTGCAATTTTTAGTTGATACGGGTAGTGATTTATGTGTTTTTCCAATGTCCAAAATTAGTCCACGACACCTATCTAAAACAGATTTTGATTTGTGCGCCGCTAACGGTAGTAAAATTAGTACGTACGGGTATATTAATTTAAATTTAAACTTAGGGTTGCGTCGTGACTTTGTTTGGAGATTTATTATAGCAGACGTCACAAAGGCTATAATAGGCGTTGATTTCTTATGCCATTTTAATCTCATTGTCGATTGCAGAAATCAACGGTTAATTGATAACAGCACTAGCCTTGTTGCAGTGGCTTCGCCTGCTTGTTCGCCTGATGTTATTCCGTCGGTAAAGGTGATCACTGGTGAGTCTGTGTATCACAACATACTCAAGGACTTTCCAGACATTACTCGCCCTTCTGGCACACATCACGTACCCAAGCACAACACTCTACACTACATTTGCACTACACCTGGTCCACCTGTTACATGTACACCGCGACGTCTAGCTCCTGACAAATTAAAGGTTGCAAAAGAGGAGTTCGCGACTATGCTCCAAATGGGTATAGCCAGACCCTCGGATTCGCCTTGGTCATCCCCACTTCACTTAGCTCCCAAAAAGGACAATGGATGGAGACCGTGTGGTGACTATAGGATGCTCAATGCACGGACAATACCGGACAAGTATCCTATACGTCACATCCACGACTTCGCCCATTGTCTTTCAGGTTGCAAAATGTTTTCAACAATAGATCTGGTGAAAGCATACAACCAGATTCCGGTGAACCCAGCAGACATTCCCAAGACCGCTATAGCAACTCCTTTCGGACTCTTTGAGTTCCCGTTTATGACGTTCGGTCTTAGGAATGCCGCACAGACATTCCAGCGGTTCGTAGATGAGATGTTGCGAGGACTCGATTTTTGTTACGCCTACTTGGATGATTTTTTGGTATTTTCTTCGGACGAGGAAACCCACAAACATCATCTTCGAGAAATCTTCACGAGGCTAAAGGAGTACGGGATGGTAATTAACACCTCAAAATGCAAATTTGGAGTCTCAGAAGTTACTTTTTTAGGTTATCGCATCACTTCTGAAGGCACTACACCACTCCCTACAAAAGTCGAGGCAATCCAGAACTTTCCAGTTCCGAAGACTGCGAGAGAGCTTAGGAGATTTTTAGGTATGCTCAATTTTTACCGCAGATTTATACCGAATGCTGCTCAACACCAAGCTCCTCTCAACGCGCTTCTCCAAGGCACCGTGAAGGGTTCACAACCTGTCACATTTTCCGAAGTTGAATACGAGGCTTTCCAAGCCAGCAAAGACGGTTTGTGTAATGCTGCTTTGTTGGCTCATCCTAGTAGCCAGGCCAAAATTGCCCTGGTCACTGATGCCTCCGACACAGCAATTGGTGCTGTTTTACAGCAGTTAGGGCAAGATGATTCTTGGCAGCCGCTAGCGTTCTTCTCAAAGAAGCTTGGTCCGCCCCAGCAAAAGTACTCTCCGTACGACAGAGAGTTGCTGGCGATATATGAAGCCATAAAGCATTTCCGGCATATGGTCGAGGCACGTGACTTTGTGGTTTATACAGACCACAAGCCATTGTGCTACGCCTTCAATTCCCGCAAGGAGAATTGCTCGCCCAGACAGTTCAGACATCTTGATTTTATATCACAATTTACCACGGACATTCGCCACATTTCTGGTAAGGATAACGTGGTGGCTGATACACTATCCAGAATCCAAGAAATTGCCCAACCGGTCGATTTAAAGTATTTGGCAGAAATGCAAAACTCAGATTCCGAGTTAAGGCAACTTCTGGATAGTGACACCTCGTTATGCCTTCAGAAGGTCAAGGTGCCGGGTATTGATGCTGAACTGTTCTGCGACGTAAGCGGCGATACACCCCGACCATATGTCCCACGAGAGCTCCGCCATGCCATTTTTGAGAGCCTGCATTCCTTAAGCCACCCCGGTGCCAAGGCATCTGCCAAACTGGTGGCAGAGAGATACGTTTGGCCAGGGGTACGAAGGGACTGCAGGACATGGACGCAGGCTTGTCTGTCTTGCCAAAAATCAAAGATATCGCGTCATGTGACATCTCCGATTGGCACGTTCAAATTGCCACGAGCGAGATTTGCTCACATTCACATAGACCTAGTTGGCCCATTACCACCATCTAATGGATATAGATATTGCCTCACTGCCGTCGATAGGTTCACTCGTTGGCCCGAGGCAATACCATTGCGCGACATCACAGCTGAGACTGTGGCAAACGCGCTAGTCCATGGTTGGATTGCCCGTTTTGGATGCCCGTCGGATATAGTCACCGATCGCGGCATGCAGTTCGAGTCGGCCCTATTTAAGCGCTTAGCAGAGCTTATAGGTTTCCGACATAAGCGAACAACGGCATATCATCCCGCTTGTAATGGCTTAGTGGAGAGATTCCATAGGCAGTTAAAAACTGCCATAACTTGCCACGGTAATGACCATTGGGTGGAATCTCTCCCACTAGTCCTTCTAGGCATCCGAAGTGCTTATAAGGATGACCTAGGAAGCTCATCTGCCGAGCTCGTCTATGGCGAGCCGCTTAGACTCCCTGGAGAATTTTTTAATCCCCAGGCTCAAAATTTCAGTGACGTGACGGACTATTTACACCGGATTCGATCGTTTGCTCGAAAGATCCAACCGACACCAGCATCACGTCACGGCAACCGTAGTGTCTTTGTGTTCAAAGATCTTGCGACAGCGTCGCATGTTTTTCTCAGGGACGAAGTAAACCGTGGACGCTTTCAACCCGCATATACTGGTCCTCACCAGATACTTAAGCGAAGTGATAAGGTGATCACAATACTTCGTAACGGTAAACCAGTTTCAGTATCGGTAGACCGCGTTAAGCCGGCGTACATACTGCAGGACTCACACACTACCAACACACATACAAACATACATACTGACACTCACGATAACAAACATACATCAAACACGCCACAAAATTCAACACAATCACCACAGACTCTCAGAGACCCTAATCCGACGGAATTAGACATTAGGAAAACAAAATCAGGCCGCTCAATACGCTTTCCTAACTATTATCGCCCGTAGGACGGTCTCAAGGGGGGGGTGATGTGGCGTCATGATCTTACAACTTAAAATCTAAATGTTAAAAACTAAATGTTAATAAAGTAAGAAAAATAAAATTAAAATTGTAAAAATGAAATTCAAAATTAAAATTGTAAAAGTAAAATAAATTTATATAAATGAAACAGTAAATTAAACACTTGAGATAACATTGTAAATAATAAATTCAATTATGTACAGTTCAAACATCAATAAACAAACAGTACAGAGTTTGTTATATATAGTGACCGACTGCCTGATACGTCACCCTTTGTTCGTGGCCCGGCTGATAGACGTCACGACTGGTTTGACGGGGTCCGCGCCGGCTCGCGCCGCAGCGGCGAGCCCGCTAACAGTCAGTTCATGCACTAGACGCGGAACGTATTATAATTTATAACTTCTTAGGGCTCACCATTACTCGTATTACTGTACTCGCTATTATTTCGCTGCTATTGACTTTATTCTCCTTCTATCTCTGTTCTTCTTGTGCGTGTGTTTCTACTCTACTGTATTTCGTGTTCTGTGCCTAATAAACTCTTTTCTATCAACTTTACTTATTGCTTCACATCTACCTACTTCCTATACGGACGACACACGCCACCGACCTACAGTGAATATTAAAATATTTAGTTAGTTATTGACAGGTAATCAAAGTACCTAGATGTCAATGACATTGTCCTTGGAGGAAATTGGTTTTTTCTTGACTTCTCTGAGTTTACATTATGTTCTGACCTTGAATGTCTAATACGCGTCGCGACTCGCGACTCGTGCGGCCGACTTATAATTCTGCACGATAATTCTGTCTCGTTTAATGATGGGATTCTTCTCGGATAAATACTCAAGCGCGAGTATAGAATATCAATAAACACCCGTTTCTACTGAGTATTTGCTGCGCATTTCTTTATAGTTTTTGTTTTGCAATGTTGTTCAAACATTAAATTAAGCTTATGCATAATTTAAATTATAACGTAACAACAAATTAGTTAGTTGCTCAATAGAAACGGGTGTTTATGGATATTTAGTCACGCTTGAGTATTTATCCGAGAAGTATTCTATCATCTCGTTACAATATTATACAAATCGAACTCATAGGTACTTAAAACAATTACGACAGCTTTAAATATATAAGTATTTTACTATTAATACTTTAGTTATGTTGTGAAAATGGACCAAATGTTTGTGATACAATGTTTTCCCTTCAAATATACTTTATTCTCGATATTACGTGCAATATTTGTCAACAATGGGAAAGCGTATACTAGCAATTTATCCATTTACCATAGAACTAAAAATAGTAAATCCCGCGTAAAACCAAGTACAGCCAACGAATATTCTTTGTAAAAAAATTCAGGTTTGCATCCCTAGCGAAGGTAATATTTTTTACTGCGATTAAACAAGTGTCGAACGATAGAGATAAAAAATTATTAATCCCATTGAAATGACAGTTGTGGAAAATCGGAACAGTGAATTTTCATAGAAACGTGCCGTCTCTATGAGGTTGTAAAGCTCGCAAACAACAATCATTATCTACACTTTTATTACATTCACTCCCCTTTTACGAGGTTCGCTTCGCACCCCTGTTTTGTATAAAGTTACAGAATATCGTGATTCGTTTAAACTTGACAATACGCACTAATGTTCGGTATTGTGAAACGAATGTTTTTTTGGCATAATTCACCAGAATTGTTATTGTATGTTACTGTTTAAAATATGCAATTCAGTGCACACAATAGCGATAAGTCACTGATACCTGTGTCATGTAGAACATTCGTAGAATTTTCAACAGTCACGATAGATAAAGGACCGTTTATGATGAACCGATAGAGGTGAAAATAACTTTACTTACGAGTACTTTCCTTATAAGGTCTTTGACGTATGTTCTGCACACGGACGTAAAAATAAAAGCTGGACGGAGCGCTAGGAACATTGAAAGTGAAGCAGGGTTTTCGGCTCATTGGATCACTCATCATCTTCTTCACTTTCAATTATTCTAGCACTCTGTCCATCTTTTTTTCGTCCTTGGTTCTGCATAAGATTTTTCTGAGTTTTATCATATAGTTTTGGCTCAATTAAGATTTAAAGCATAGCACCAATAGCATCATAACAAAATAACTTTCATCATAAATCTTAAATCTAACATTGTTATAACATTACCATCTTTAATTGTATGATATATCTACTTATTTGTCAGTACATATTGATAGGGTTTGCTCTAAATTTTCTAACCGAGACTTTATATTTTTCAGTACGTATGTACTTAAATTTAGATAGATTTTATCTTATCTTATCACGGACGTTGTTTCAACCCATATTGTATAAGTACTCTCTAAGTCTCTAGCGGCCACACGATTCGATTAAGCCATGCGGCGCCACAGTGACCGTAGTGCGTTAAGCCTAGTCTGCACTAAAACATTACACAAAACATGATTTCGCTACATATTTTTATCTATAGTCCATTGTTCTATAAACAGGAGACAGCTAAAATTATTGTTTTGTGTATGTGTTTTGTTTCGAGAAAAACAGATGCAGGAGACGCGCCTTTACACATTCTTAAAATATTCAGAAATAAAATTAATGACAATGAATGCAGACTATACATACGTTATTTGTTACATTATTTTTTAAGCTAAAAAAAAACTAAACAACATGTGTTTTTAACATAATGGGCCTTGCTTATAAAAACATTTTCGCTTAACTTTTTGCCTGTAATTTTTTCCTTGCGTTACATTGTATAAAAATGAAAGGAGCAACCTATGGTTAAAGATAAGCAGCGCTTAAATATTTTTATAAGTAAGGGGCAATATATTGTATTTTGTCCTAAAATCAGAGTATCAATTCTTGTAAGTCGGACACCACATTATTATAAAATCAGCTGAACTCAAGCGCGTGATTCGTTGCCTACTGATTACGCATGCGCGCGGGCAGGACAATATTCGTACGCTGTCACCGTATGAGTTTACTATTATTTTTTCTGAATTTGAATTAAAATTTAATTCGGATGTTTGAGCTTCAAAATAAACAAAAACGAATGCTGTATAAAAGTCGCTACGACAAATTCTTGCGTTTTGCATATAAAAATTGTACTATCTGAACAACGTGTAAACAATACTTTCAAGTTAGGTACTTATTATTTCATCCTTATAAGCACAGTCATTGCATCGTTAGTATTAACAAACTTACTACAGATAAAAAACCAAGACGATGTCTAGTTCCGAAACGAACTTTTCTAAATAAAATTACAGTATGTTGAGTTGTCAATTGTCATACCACTTTACTTGAGTTTAGGTGTATATTGTTGAATGTACACATCGCGTGTGTAGGCTTCTTCACACGAAATTTGTACCTACATGTGGTGTCGAGGGGGGTCGTGCCATACCGTGCCAGGCCCATCGTACACCACGATAAAGGTCTCAACTATAACACGGAGCACCTAGCGTCAGAACTAGTAAAACATTACGGTGGGAATCTGACGTCTAGACCGTGTAGTCTCAAAGGCCAGGGCACCATCAAACTGTGTCAAAACGTATTCGGAAAAGCGATCGAACGCATCGTCGCGGCAGTGGTGAGTCCAAAACATTTCAATCACATCATATTATACTTGACGCCTTAATTTTAACCGTCTTTGAAATATTTTCAGAACTGTATACAAAAACATTGAGCACAAAATATTTAAATACAAATATCTAAAAAACTAAGCAGCGATAGCTCAGTTGGGAATGGTATGGACTGCCGAGACAAGTGTCGGAGGTTCGAAACCAACCCCAAAATGGAGCATACACCTCTGACTTTTCTATGTTAAGTGTATTTTCATTGTGAAATATCGCTTGCTATAACGGTGAAGGAAAACATCGTGAGGAAACCTGCATACCCGAGAATTTCTTCACAGGAATTTCGAAGGTATGTGAAGTTTGCCAACCCGCATTAGGCCAGCGTGGTAGACTAAGGCCTAACCCCTCTCATTAGTAGAGGAGGCCCGTGCCCAGCAGTGGGACAGTAATATTACAGGGCTAATATTATTATTATTTTTATTATATCTAAAAAACTACTCTTCTATACCAACGTGGTGAATGTATAAAATACTATTATAATAATTCGTCTTTCTTTCTATCAGTCTCAGTGTGGGTTCTTCGCAATACGCTTTCTCGAGCATATTGAGAAAGGAATCGGCTTAGTTATTTACGACCGGCTGCCAGCATAACGTCTATCGCTATGGGGTATCAAGTTCCCGAGCAAATAATGTTAGACATATACTATTGCCTCACCAACGAATCGAACTTAGGGTCTTCCGATTCACAATCCATACGCGCTGCGAATAATGATTAAAATCAATTATTTATAAGAGAAGATCTTTTAAATTTTCAATAAAGTCTGTCTAACCAATGAAAATATAATTTTGGATGAGTCTTAACTTTCAACATTGTTTCAACATCTTAATAGAATCTCTAATATAGAACAAGGATGATGTAACATTAAGAATAATAATTTGTATTGTACGTAGGTGACGAAGTTTTAGACCAGAAATTTATATGATTTTTTTTTCGCCAACAGCTTCGCGCACCCGCATGTCCGCGCCAGGTTGGAGAAACACATGGGATCCAATCTGGTGCGCCTCACAGACAAGACCTACATCACCGAACTGGAGGAACGGATACGAGCAGTCAACGAAGAGAACTTAAACAAGAGGATATCTTCACGAGTCGTGAGCACAATGACACAATTACATACTAATTAATGTAGCCTTCATTTAACAAATGATATATCTAAAAGCGTGACTTAAACTTCATTAAAACTCATCAACCCCATTATATAGTGCTCCATCTTCTTTACAACGACTGTTTACTCTATTCATGATGTAATTTATTACTTTTTAATGACTTCTACGCAGAGTCTACCTCTTTTAGTGGTGTCGAGTATAGTCATATGTGTCAGAAATAGCTGATTGCTATCATCATGAAATAAATAAATTCTTTCTTTCTACCTGCCCCTATACCACCTTAATGTGGGGTCGGCACAACACACTTTTTTATGCATGTTGCAGAAAAGATTTTGCTTAGTTTTTACGACCGACTGCCTGCCTGACGTCAACCCCCGCTGGGGGATCCAGTTCCGGTCAAATTAAATTAGAAAATTCGCTGTGCCCGACCTAGGAGTCGAACCCAGGACCTCGATCCACAGCCCATATATGCTATCAGTAGACCAAGGAGGCGACTATTATGAATCATGAAAGAAATAAATGTATTTACTATGTATTTCGTTATGGACTGCAAACGTAATGGCACGTATTTACGTATTTATTTAGTTAAATAGCCATCAATCAAGATTCAAAAGATGATATTCTTGTTTACTTTAAATTAATTTTGTACTTACCAACATCAGTACGGAACTATACTAGTTGGGATACATATAATGACAATTTAAATAAGTTCATCAGATTCAAATTATAAGGTCTTTCAACTTTTCTTCGACAGCTTGATGAGATGGAGAGATTGAAGCGTCTCATTCTAGTAGGGAAAACGCCTCTAAAGGAATGTCCTCCGGAATTGTTCAACCATCCAGTGTTCGTATTCTGGCGAATGGTTAATCGAGAAGTTGCAAAAGCATCCAAAAAACGAGCTGATGCATATTACAGGAAACTTAAGGCGTCACAGAAATTTGACCAGGTACGTCTAGCCTAAATTAAAGTACTTTTTATTGCTAATAATATTTCTATTTCAAATTCTTGCGCCTTAATCATGTGTATGGAGACTTCTTTTGTTGCATGCATGTAACGTCTGTCAATGATGTATGTATGTACCTTGTGTCACAACACATGCAGCAAATGCATGACGATCCGGAAAATATGACAAAAATAGGCTCAACTGATAATTTTAAACATAAACTCTTATAAGTTGATACAGAGATAAAATTTAAATGTTATCGTTTTCAGTCCATGGATGAAGAAGCAGAAACTGAAGAGGAACAACACATAGGCGAACAGCTGACAGCTGACCAACTCTTTGCAAAATGTCGTGCAGAATTGGAAAACCAGAAACAAATTGATATTGAAAAAGGTGTACGATTCACAGACGACCAATTCGCTTTGCTCAAATATGAAACCACTGATGTGAAAACCCTAAAAAGCCTCACGGTAAATATCAATCTTCAATTGACTGGAGTTTTATTCAATAAACGGTTCTTATGCAAGTCTAGACATAAAGCAGACACAAAACTCGCATTGAAATCAATGTTAGAGCTCATATTAACTAATGCGTAATAGTAAATACAACGTTTTACGGATCCAATTACCGTTAAAGTAATAGCTAAACCTCATCTTACTACGCATTACCAATTCAAATACAAATTAACTAGGTGATTACCGTAAACCAGAATTATCGGGTTAAATTTAACAGATAACACAAGAGTCATTAGGTCTGGTTAGCACTATCACCTTTCAGAACTGACAATACTAATCATCGGTTGGACATTATAGTAGTAGCAGACAGGGCTCGTGTCAAACCAGATTGAACCAGACTAATACTAGCTTTGTATGACCCAAAGTGCGTTTGCGATAACACTAATCAAGGTACATTATAGACTCGTGTACATCACAAATCCACTAGAACGTGCCGGATCTTGCAATTTTTTTTTTTATAACTAATATCCGAATGAACCATTCAGATAGACATCTAGGTGAAAAACGCTGTATCGCCCTGACTTTCTATGTATAGGTAATAACTGCCTCTTTAGTAGATTGCACATGGTACATGTAAATGCAATTAAATACATAGTATCCATAGTTCTTGACGTCAACATGTTTTACCGTACATCGTCATACTATAAACCACAATAAACGGAAGAAAAATCGTGCAAAACATATTTTTATAGACACTACCTTCTCAACTATGTTACTTAAGACGTTAATACCACGCCACAAAAATACCGCGAACTGATAGATAAGAAAGTACTAACAATGTGAAGATTGTCCGAGTGGTCTAGCATGAAGTAACGAAGTAAAAGCCAGCAATCAAGTATTCGATTAGAATTATTTTTTAACGTGTTTTTGTCAAACACGGTAAATAGACTACATTGCACATGATGGTAAGAGCCAACAATAGTTACTAGAATCATGCCGGCCTATGTATACCTTTCTTCACACTCTGAAGAGGGAGTACCTATTAAGTAGGACTTACCTACTATCTCATTTACTACCTAACAACGGAATATAAAATCACGGAGACTACGCCCGCTACATAGAGCTGCGGCTTTGATAAGCTAGCGACAAAGGTCGTCGTACTCATATGGTCTTTGGAACACGCGAATTATTTGCCATAGCAGACTGAATGACCTACAAAGTTATTGAAAATGTCATAGAGCTATAAAGGGCTGCTGTTATGATGGCCCCGCATAGTATGTAGAGCCATATATTTGACATGATTTCTGAAACAGTTTCCAATTATTGAAACGTTTCACCTGCCTAAATGATAAAAATTGAAAACGATGCTGTTGATATGGTAATTAATACCCAAAGAAACACTTCAACAACAAAACGAGAGTTGTGACTTGTGTAAAGCCGGGTCTCCTGCACTAAAACATTATACAGAACACCTACACAAAACATGCATTTTTTATCTATGGTCCATTGTGCTACGAGCAGATAAAATCGTTGTTTTGCGTTTGTGTTTTTAGTGTTTTGTATCGAAAAAGCTTGTGGAGGAGACCCGGCTTTAGAGCGGCAATTTTGATGTTTTTTCTTCTCCTTTCAGACAGTGGAAGAACTTTATGCCCTGGCTGACAAGATCATTGGAACAAAACGCATATGATTTATTTTTAAATAGTGAAAATTCAAAGCAATAACATGTACAAAATATACGTAAGAGTCTTTTTGTGATTTTTTTGTGAATAATTTTAAGAGTGCTTTGTATGTGTCTATTCTACACCACATATTATCGTATCGTTAAATGAAAAACATCGTATAGTTCCTGAAAGTAGTGAAAGTAAGTAACAATGTGTTTTGTATGTAATAAATGTTAATTTTATACGATCGTTTATTCTTTTTTTACCTTTTTTTTTGGAGTGGTAAAGCCACGCTGTAGACAGTTACGTCTACAGCACGATTGTGCCGGCTCGCCCGGTCTGATACCACTGTCTCATAGGAAATCGACGTAAAGTAGCAGCTTGCTGTCACGTGTCATTCGGTGAGTAAGATTTACGGGGGCCCATTTCCCCCCTCCCTTTCCCATATCCCATTTCCCTCCTCTTGCATTCCCTCAACCTCCTCCACCCATGATTCTTTTTGTGTCTTAGGTGTCTGGGCGGTATAAATCATGGTAAGCCATCAGGTGACCCATCTACTTGTTTGCCAGTCTTTTCTTTCTTTCTGCCTGGCGTTATCCCGGCCTTCTGCCAGGGTCCGCCTTCCCACTTAAACGCTTCCACTTCGCCCGGTCTTGAGCATCCTCCCTAGCGAGGCCATTGGCTCTCATATCTTCCTCCAAGACGTCCAGCCAGCGCTTTTTGGGCCGTCCACGGCTACGCACCCCTGGTACGATCTGTGCTAGACACATGCGACCGACGTACTCCTGTGGTTTCCTCAAAACGTGGCCATACCATCTCAAGCGACATTCCTGCAGTTTATCTGCCACGTCGCGGACGCCAAGACTACCGCGGATGTGCACGTTACGAATACGATCCAGTCGTGTAACATTGCACATCCACCGCAGCATCTTCATTTCCGCAACGTGGATTTGCCTAACATGACGCTTAAGGGCAGGCCACGTCTCACACCCATACAGAAGTACAGGCCGAATGATGGTCTTGTATATGAGACCTTTGAGTCTCATCGGCATCTTCCGGTCACAAGTGACTCCCGTGACCTGTCGCCACTTAGCCCAGGCGGCGCCAATACGTGCCGTGACGTCGGAGTCGATGTCACCCGACTCGTGCAATACAGACCCTAGGTACTTGAACTTGTCCGTTTTCACGGCAAGCTCGTTCCCTATCCGGATACTATCCGGGTCTGCACTCCCGCAGCCCATGTACTCGGTCTTCGCTACATTTAGTTTCAGACCACCGTTCTCAAGCGTCTCCTTCCACAGGTTTACCCTCTGTTCTAGGCGCTGTTTGTCCTCATCTATAAGCGCTATGTCATCAGCATACATAAGCACCCACGGGGGCTGCTCCTGTACCTCCGCTGTTGTGACATCAAGCACTAGGTTGAATAGAAGAGGACTCAGCGCCGAGCCCTGGTGCACCCCCACGGTTATCGGGAAGGAGTTGGTGTCGCCAACAGCAGTCCGAACCAGAGACTCGGATCGGAGGTACATGTCCCTGATGATGTCAATATAGGCTTCGGGCACTCCTTTAACCCTCAGTGCCCACCAGATCGCCCGTCGGGGCACACAGTCGAAGGCCTTCTGCAGATCTAAAAAGGCGATATGCAGAGGCTTCTTCTTCGCCCTATATGCCTCGCTTAGCGATCTAATGGCAAAGATTGGGTCCATAGTGCCACACCCAGGTTTGAAGCCATATTGACATCCAGAGACATCACACTCTTGGCGGAGCCTGGATTCGAGGACGCGTTCGAAGAGCTTCATGGTGTGGCACATGAGCTTAATGCCGCGATAGTTACCACAATCCTGAACACTACCTTTGCCCTTGTATACGGGAGTTAGAAAACTCAACCGCCAAGGGTCAGGCATTTTCTTGGTGTTCAGTATGCGGTTGAACAAGGCGGCAAGAAGCTCCACACCATAATAGCCCATCGTTTTCCACGCCTCGATGTTTGCCAGTCTCTGCTATTAAAAAAAATCTTGGATTTAACAGTCTCCAATGTGAAAACGGCGCAACACACTAATTACAGTATATTTGTTACAGCACCGATTTTGTAAGAGGTTTTTGCCTTGGTTTTATAGATGTGGTATAAATAATTTTAGCCATGTCATATTATTGTCCCACTGCTGGGCACGGGGCTCCTCTATTAATGAGAAGGGTTAGGCCTTAATCCATCGCACTGACCTAATTCACCTATGCGTGTTGGCGGACTTCATATACCTTCGAAATTCTCGTGGGAAAATTCTCGAGGTTTCACGTACACGATATTTTCCTTCACCATTATAATTCACACTTAATACAGAGAACTCAGAGGTGTGTGTTCTTTTTTGATTTGGTTTCGAACCTTCCACACGTTCGATATCAGCACCATTACCATTCCCAAATCCCAACTGAGCTATCGCTGCTAATATGGGACACCAGCCCATCTTATTTCTTAATTTGACCACCGGAGCGTGGTTATATGATGTTAACATAATACATTTTTTAATCAAAAATATTAGCCCCAGTATAGTGTGTTAGACTTAAGTACATACATGATTTGTTTTATCTAAATTAGTTACTACTTACTACTAGAGCTTTGTTGTTTCCAACATGTTTTACAACACTGCTGTCTAGTATTGTTGTGACATAAAAAAAAAATCGGTAATTTTTTGTCTCGACGTATTTTTCTGTATTTACATATACTTAATTAAAAAGTCATTGTTTAGTTTTGAGTCTAGATACGCTCTTCATTTGTTAAGATTGTAAACTTCATTCAATTGCTTTATAAGAGTTTCTCCGTAAACGATTACATAAGGATAAGGATATTTTATTGCTTGTTCTTAGTATTCCTGGTTATTGTTCTGTCACAGGTTGTTTATCAATAATCAAACAAGTTATGTAACAATAATGACTGTTTATTAGCATAAAATTATTCAATATTTATCAAATTAAATATTTGATTAACTTGGCATCAATTAACATACATCTTTTTAAACTTTGGCCCAATTTGGTCATGATAAAACGGTAACTAAAATTGCATAAATATTAAAAACTTTACATTTTCAACCTTACATTCAATGGTTTTATTGGCACATAGACAACATACAAGCATTTTTCGTTCCGCTCAAATAAACATTCCTTAAATAATAAAGTAATAATACAAACGCTTAATCGTAACATAACTTAGATAATCCATTAATACTATCACAATCACTCTCACTTCAAAATCACAATCGACTTTTGAGGCGGCGTCGAAGCTGTGCATAGATGAGACCTGCCGGCTTGTCTATGGGTTGGTAGATATAATGTCGAGGGTCTCCTTTCGTCACGTTAGCAGGAAACTTCGACATATCGATGTTCAAGTAATGCTTGTTCGGCATCGTCATCTTAATCCAATTTATCTAAGGAAAAAATAAATATGTTAGTATAACTGTTTTGTACATACAAAATCGTAATAAAACTGGCTGTAAATTAACTTAAATAAGTTAAACACAGATTACAGTTTCAAGGTAAATTTGGCGTTTTATTCTGACGTCAGATTTTTTTTCTTTCTACCTGCCCTTATCCCACATTAAAGTGAGGTCGACGCAACACACTTTTTCAAGTTTGCTGCAGAAAGGATTTGGCTTAGTTTTTACGACCGGCTGCCTGCCTGACGTCAACCTCCACTGAGGGATCCAGTCCCGGGTAAATTAAATGAGCAAATTCGCTTTGTCCGACCTGGGAATTGAACCCAGGACCTCCCGGTTCACAGCCCATAAATGCAGCCTCTAGACCAAAGAGGACGTCGTGACGTTACGTTAGTGACGTCGAAAAAAATATTTTGAATAAAATAATATGTGATGATTGAACAATAAATAAACCACAGATGTAGAGTCGACTTCGTACATCGTCAAATCATACATCTATTTAATAAACCTAATAACCTACAAATCCCAAACCCCAGCGGAGTCTGCGAACAAAACCTAACTTCATGATAATTGAATAATTCTTAATAAATCTTACCTCGGGAACTTTTTCGAGCACGACTTTCTCGGCTTGGTATAGAGTATGTTGGACGGAAGGAGAGTACACGCCCGTGTCTGGTGGGCCTGCGAACTTGTCCAAAATTGCGTCCTTTACCGTAAGCCACGCGTTATCGAAGTCGACCGTCCTCATGCTGTCGTATATCCACTCTGCTTCCACGACCGTACTAAAAGATAAATAGACTGTTGTAGTTTGTACAAAACTTCAAGGATCTACTTTTTAGCTGGTTATTTCTGTTTTTTTTTTTTTATTATTTGTCTGGAATCAACTGTGGTAGTAAAATCTATTAAAATCATCATCATGGAATGCCATCTTCTGTTTGAAGTTTGGAGGTCAATTGGTGAAATCTGTTGTGGATTTTGTGATTCGCTTTAGTTCCGCATATCCCTGGGCGGTCCATTATTTTAGGTCGTCGTACCACTTCCGTTGTTGCCGGCAGGGAGCTCTCGTCCCCGGTATACTTCCAAAAAACCTTCTAAAATGGTTCTGAGGAAATAGTAGTGAGATCCTCTTTGTATATAGCCAAAATAGGCGATTTTCCTATTCTATTAAAATAATGCCAGGTATAAAGAGAATTCAGCAGTGGACGAGTATAAGCTTATGATGATAATGATGATGATAAATAGAACTGGGCAACATAATAGTACTGTGTTTACCTGAATATTCTCTCAGCAGCATCGGCGAGCGTTGTGTATTCATCCTGAACAAAGTCCACAAATGCGGATTGCGTTGTTTTTAGGACACGAAGATCACTCAACCCAGACTTCACCACAACCGCTTCTGATCAAAATAAATATGGTAATTTAGATTAAATTAATGCAAAGAACTTATTTTCGAGTATACTGCACATAATCAACAGTAAAATTAATTAGCACTAATGCAAATCACGCTCCATTTTACTTTTTGCATTTAATTCGCATTTCTGGCTTGTACACTCTACAGAGCATAATGTTATGATGATATCTTATCTATTACTACTGTGTAGACTGTAGACATCTTACCATGACGACATTGTGATACTTCAGACCATCGCCTGGCGGTCGGAGAAAATATGAAGGCATGGTTATGCGGTGCTCCAGCTTGCAGTCTCTCCCAAGGATACTCCACCACGCGGCACTTCGCTTCAGTGATTTGCTTGTACATATAAAGGAAATGATTCACAACCACCGCTCCGAATTCCTCCGGCGTCTTCACTCCAAACTTTTTTGCTAATAAATATATGGTATTCTTTTGTGAGTCAGTCGCTACCACTTCTTTGTTGTCTCCTATAACGTACGCCGTTTCAGATGCGAGTTTCAATTCTGTGTGTACCTCGAATTCTCTGATTTTGTGATATTCTCCATCACGATGTGCGTGAAGTAGTTTTACAGAGCTCTTGCCGTAACCGTGATCACACAATTCGAATCTACCACCTGAATCTTCGGCTGCAGTAAGTGCCACTTTTGGCCTGGCGGGAATACTGATCGAAGCCTCAGTAGCTCCTGTGTTTGAAGGTTTCGCATAAATCCTGTAACAAATGGTAATATTAGTAACATAATAAAATGTTTTCATTTAGTTATATTTACTACTATTTACCTGTTAGTGCTTGTCCACGGCATTGTGAATTTATTGCGATTCACTTAATTTTAAGTGTGTGCAGAAAAGAGCGTCGGCGCATGAAGCAGAGCGTTCGCAAACTACGATGAGTCTCACCACCCCTCTCGTATTTAAGGGCAGTATGTGACCCACGTTATCAAAGTCGAGCACGCGACAACTGTTCGGTTTATAAACAATGTAATGAGTATTTACATCTAAATGTATACTTATATATAATATTCAATACTATGTTCCCACGTATGTTGGGATTTAACTCAGTTGTTAGACGGCTTGTGGTGTTTTATATGGGAACAGATAAAGTTCCGAAGGTAGACATGGAGTGTAAACCTTATCGACCGACTTCCACAAAAGGAGGAGGTCCTCAATTCGTCTGTTTTTTTATGTATGTTACTCGATATCTTCGCCAAATGTGGACCGATTTTCAAAATTCTTTTTGTGTTCAATAGAGATTATTTCAAGGGTGGACTCATATAAATTTGGTCACGATCGGTAAATTGGAAGTCGGTCAGTTAAGTTTTTAAACTTGTGATTATGTTAAAATTTAAATCTAACCTATTTCAATGTTTCTAATTATGTATTGCATTTATTTTTGTAGGATATACCAACATACAAGTCCACCTACAAGGTGGACCGACGACCTGATAAAGGTCGCAGGATATCGCTGGATGCATGCCGCTTCCAAGAGGTCGATTTGGAAATCTTTGGGGGAGGCCTATGTTCAGCAGTGGACCTCCTATGGCTGATGATGATGATGATGATGATGATACCAACATAGTTGACTGTTGAAAAGAATGTATCACGAAAAGTGCCTATAATACATTACAATTTATATTATACCTACTCTATTTGCCATAATATGGGAATGCGACCGTCTTTTATATAATAATAATAATAATATTAGCCCTGTAATATTACTGTCCCACTGCTGGGCACGGGCCTCCTCTACTAATGAGAGGGGTTAGGCCTTAGTCTACCACGCTGGCCTAATGCGGGTTGGTAGACTTCACATACCTTCGAAATTCCTGTGAAGAAATTCTCGGGTATGCAGGTTTCCTCACGATGTTTTCCTTCACCGTTATAGCAAGCGATATTTCACAATGAAAATACACTTAACATAGAAAAGTCAGAGGTGTATGCTCCATTTTGGGGTTGGTCTCGAACCTATGTTATAAAATACAACGCAGCGATAGCTCTGTTGGGAATGGTATGGACTGCCGAGACGTCTTTTATAACATAGTTCTTAATATGTACATCTGCTCATTCCAAACTCATTTTAAAGCGGATTGCAAAAATAGGTTAACAAATATTTGAAGTCAATATCCCTAATACTGCGGCCCAGACAAATACTACAATATAACTAGACAAACAATCACAGAAACATTCTAATTTTAGGCACTTCAGACATGACATAAATATTATTCCGTCCGTACATACTCTAATTTTGCAATAGCGGCGCGTATTTTGTTGAAAGTCGAGATTCTCTGTATTGGATTCTGTTTAGTTTTGCAGTTTCGAGTTTGAGTAAAGCCGCGTGTCCTACACTAGTTTTTCTCGAAAGAAAGGAAGAAAGAAATAAACTTTATTCAGCCAATGTCTCAGGCAACAATAAGTGGGAGAACACAAAAAAAAAGACAATATATAACACTAAAGCTCAATTGCACCACTATTATTAACCTAGAGTTAGTCCTAACCGCAAGCTAATTTGACAGAAAATGTATGAATGACATGTAACTTAACTTGCGGTTAGGACTAACTCTAGGTTAATAATAGTGGTGCAATTGAGACTAAGAGGTAACAAATTTGTTAGTTATACGTGGTAAATATTATTCGTAAAGTAAAAAAAAAGAGCACCCAGAAAAAAAATATTACATTACAAACATTACACATAAACACATACTCAAAACATCGATGTTAGTTGTCTCCTTCTCGTAGGATTGGATCATAGATAAAAAATACCTGTTTTGTGTAGGTGTTTTGTGTAATATTAGTGCAGGAGACGCGGCTTTATGGAATTAATGAAGTTTACGTAAAATGTTTACACAGTTACGAAAATGACGTTTTAGGACTATTTGCGACAGGCACCCTCCTATTACATCTGGGACGGAAATATGCTCGAAGAAATATGGGTGTTCTAGTTATCTAGCTCGCTTCTGCCTACGCCTTCGTTTAACCTCTATAGGCTTGAGTATATGTATATAGTTTTAGGACTTAGTGGTTTGTTTCAAGATAAAAGATTTTATAATTATACTAGCGACCCGCTCCGACTTCGCACGGGTGCAATGCTGGTATCAATTATTGTGATCTATCTCGTAATGTAAGCGCAAAAAATGTGTTTATTTACGACATCACATTAAAAACCTCTAAAATTATCAATGTTTCTCTACTATATTATGCATGTATTATTCATATAAACATTCCTCTTGAATGACTCTATCTATTAAAAAAACGCAACAAAATCCGTTGCGTAGTTTTAAAATTCTAAGCATACATAGGGACAGACAGACAGCGGGAAGCGACTTTGTTTTATACTATGTAGTGATATGTCGCCTCCTTACTCTAGTGGCAGCACATATGGGCTGTGTACCGGGAGGCCGTGGGTTCGATTCCCAGGTCAATTTTCAACAAACACAAAGCGAATTTTCTAATTTACTTTGTCCGGGACTGGATCGCTCAGAGAGGGTTGACGTCACGCAGGCAGCCGGTCGTAAAAACTTAGCCAAATCCTTTCTGCAACATGCTCGAAAAAGTGTGTTGCGCCGACCCCACATTAGGGTGGGATAAGGAGAGGTAGAAAGAAAAAAAGTGATATTCAATACTTAGATTAATAAACTCTTTGACTCAATATTATTATTTCCCTAATTAGTAAATATTTCGTTTAGTAGCAGGAGAGTTATAGCTAGAACATAATACAGAGGTAACTGCAATATTTATAAAATGTGTTCACACTTCAAATGCCAAATGCGAGTTCAATAACATTTGAAATGACCCTTTCGTCTGTAAGACGTGTTTATTTTAAATGTATTTACTGAATGTAAAAGAACAAAAAGTTGTAGGTCTTCCCAAAATAAAACATTAAGTTTTGAACGTGAAAGTAGCATCAAAATGTGAGTGGAGTGCAAATTTTATGGTGCTATCATAATGTTTTATGTTTGCCCTACTTACGATTACTTTTCATCGATCTAAATAAAGACGTCTTAGGAGGAATATGATCTTTATAAATAATTGTATTTAAATGGACCCTGTGTCTAAGCATCTGAAAAGTATTGGTTCTTCTTCTTTTAATTTGATGGCTCCACCGGGTCGTCGGTGATTTAGCCACTAACCAAACAAGGCGAACAATATATCCGGCCCACAGTACCTATCTAATCTATAATTTTTAATGATATTAAAAATTATTAAAATTATTTTAATTTGAAAACTATTTGATATTGAATAAATAAAAAATGAAGAATTATTACAAAACCCTAACAAAAAAAATGGATTTGTTGATTTTGAGCTAATTTCAATTGACAATTTTATTAGTATTTTGATAAAAGTTAATAATTAAAATTACCTACATTACAAAAAGTATTGGTTATAAAATAATACTTAATTTTATATAGTAGGTAATAAAATTAATCTACGTTAAACTTTGTATCAGCTTCTGATACATTGTTTTAAGATCCGTAACAATATTAATATAGAGTGTGCAATAAATATTGACGAGTTATAGTAGGTATAGCCCGTCTGCTAACTCCACTTGTGAAACGTCAGCATGCTATACTATAATACGAACACGGGAAATACGCGTTTTCAAGCTCGCTTCAGTTGCGAAACAGCGTCCGAATGGGACTGTTCCGGCCGCGGCCGCTTTGAGTTTAGTATCGGAAGTCTCTATTACTCTCGTATTGTGTAGTGTGAAGACAGCAGACAACGCTGTTTGAAAAAATAGTGGACAGTGCGGCGCGGGCGGCCGGCGGCTACGAGCAAGTTCGCCGGTCCGAGGGCGGGCGGTGTTTGCAGCGGCCATCCGGGGGCGGGCGGCGTGGTGCGGCGCGGCGCTGTGCGGCGCCGTAATGACGTGACGCAGTCACTCAGCTGATGGCGCGGTCGCTTGGTGAGCGTGACGCGTCGCCTGCCACGCATCGATACCGCGCATGTCCGTTACGAATATCTGCCGGGTAATGCCACCGTCCGCCCTTTAGTTAGCAACGTGTTTGCCGGTCGAGTCGAGTGTGCACGCCTCGTGTTTATTGTCCAGTCCAGATGATGGTGCGACGCAGCGGACGATACACCGTCAATTGGCGAGGTTTCAGAGATTTGGCGTTTGGAAACAAACCGCCCGATGAAGGTGAGTCTCGACTCTCGATGCGGTCGAAATGTTCAGTCTTCGGTTTGAATGGCTATTACACCCGGTATAACCTCAAACCTAAAACCTGACATAAAACATTCTGGATTAATAGGAATGTTTTCGCTGTTTATCACTCATAGTAAAATTATTCAATGTAAATAAACAGTAGAGTGATGGAGCTACGAATATAAATGTTTTCTCATAATATGAAATCATCGTTAACTATGGTAGGTACACGTAACAGAAAAACAATCATGGTTTTTACTCAACTACTATAATTTATTATTCTATTGAATTTGGGCATAACATACATAAATCGAACTCAATTCATATCAGTAGTTATGCTAGAGCGCAACCTACAAGTTTAAAAGTATTAGAACCACATTACACACACTGTGCAATTTTATCACAAGATTCAATACTCGATATCATACAATAATAATGTAACTACTTATATAAACAACGTACCAACCAACATAATATAAAAGTAAAATAATAGAAAAGGACCAAAAAGACTATCTTTTGAACTGTAAGTATTGTGTGAACTCCTCCAGTGGTTACGTGGAAAATTAACGTTTTTCATACAAATTATTGTACGTGCGACTGCCTGACTCAACTCCGACTGCCTCGATGGCGTGGTTTTATTTCGGTATGACTGCCGTCCTGAGGTCTCGGGTTCGATCCCTGGGTCGATCAACGTGATATTGGATTTTTCCATATCAGCTCGGAGTCTGGAATTTGTGCCCGATATGGTGATAGGCTCGCCCCCTATCACATCTAGGACAGAACTAAGCTCGACGAAATGTGGGTTCGCTAGTGCGCCTCTGCCTACCCCTCCGGGGATACAGGCGTGAGTGAGCTAAAAAGTCTATTTGCACGGTTATTTTTTGTACAGCGATACAAAAATTTAATTTACAATAATAACTAATTATTCATCCACTAAGTCGCGGAAGACTGTAAAATATGCAATATACGCTCAAATATTCAAAATATTTACATGTAAATGACAAAGTTAAATATGTATAAAATCATGTTGCATGAAATGTATGCAAATAGTCGTTTCTTTGGTTTACCTAACACGTGAATATTTAGTCGGTGATTTCGTTGTCGCGTTTATAAAATCCTTCAACAGTCAACTTTGTTGTCGAGAGTGACCTGGATCAAGCCTTACATATTTAATAGTTCTGCGGTAGACCGTAGAGGTTTTGCAGCCTTTTTCTCGTGTCAGCAACCTTTCATGCTACAAAAACATTTCATGATATTGTAGTTTTCGTCAAACATTATGGAAACAGGCGGTATCGAACGCGGTGGAAGTGATTAACTTTAGAATATAAGTACTAAATTGCTATTATTAAATTCTTGTTTGAACTGATATTTTCAAAATACATTTAAATAAATTTTGGGGTAACTACTTAATAATAAACGAATAAATTTAAATAACAAATAAGGCTCTATTATTTAAGCTTAACTGAAAAGCGCGTGGCATGAAAATATTCTGCTCTTTCATAACTTGTAATTTCTACAAAGAACACAACGGTACCAAATGGACTATAGATATGACACATACCTTAAAAGTAGCAAGGATAAGAATGTATCATACTATTTTCATAATGTATTTAGCTGTGCACGACGGTTCCGATTTGCAAAATAACATTGTGGTATCCTATAGGATGTGGGAAAGCAGTCAACGTGTCGTCGCCTTCTAACTTCCCTTAAAAAGTATCCCCATTATATCCGTTCAAATTGACACATTTGCGGATCAATTACTATGTTCTACTTTATTATTTTACTGTAATTATGATATTATTTTGTAATTATATTACATAAGAATACCTGTAGTGTCTCGCAGAAAAAGAGCGGAGTTTGTCGTTGGGCAATGCTCGTCGGGCGTAAGTGGTCCTGAGGCCATTTTTATCCTTTTCAATAGAGGTAGTGGCTTAGCCGTGCTAGTAACTAGTTTTGCCGATGTCTGTGGGCAACGATGTATCGTCATCTGCCTTTGTTAATTAATAACAAAACATTTTGCATTCATAATAAAATTAGTAGGTACTTCAGTGCAGAGATAGGACATTTTCGCACCGATGCTTATTTCTACAGGATCATGATCCCTATGTCTTAATCGGCAATTTATTTATGTTATGGAACTTCGCCTTCGCCACTGAAGTACTTATTATATTATATACTTTTATCTTATAATAAATAATTTTAAATAATAAAATTGGTTTGAATTAACAAACTATTTTAAAAGTATGAGTAAAAGCATTGACATTTTCCTTGACCTTTCTGATACCACAAACGTTAAACACGCAAAGATTTGGTTTCCATCGAAGAAAACGCGCCGTACCTACTTTGTTGAATTATAATCTAAGAAGTAACAATGGAACCGATACGCTCAAAATTCAGAACTCACATTCTAGAGTAAATTATTACACCACAGAAACTCAGACGCACGAACCTTTGAATGTTGGGCCTTCTGCAACCCTTTACTCCAGTGGAGTAACCCCACTGACAGCCAATCACATCAGAAAAATGTTATTTTGTCAATTTACAAATCGAATTGCATTTTACTTACAATCTTCAAAATCACAAAAGGAAACAAATGACGGTCGCAATTACATTTTTATTAAAGTTTTTTACTTTGAGCCTTACTTATAAAAACATTTTTGCTTATCTTTTCGATAAACTGTTCTGTCACTTTTTTCCTTGCGATACAATGTTTAAAAATGAAAGGGACCTATGGTTAAAGATAAGCAGTGCTTAAATATTTTTATAAGTAAGGGGCAGAATGTAATTTTCTTAGGGCAACTTCTTCAAGATTTGTGATATATAGAGATTTATCGCAGAGGTGCAAGTGGCTCTTAATTTTTACGTGGCTACATTGTATTTTAAAAGCAAAAGTAATACTAGTACATACATAATGATATGTCGTCAATAAAGTTCGTATTTTTATTTAAAACAGCACTATGAAGTCAGACATGATATTTTGAAAACTAATTTAACGTAATTAAGGTAACTAAACGTAACTTAGTTTGAAACGGTCAGTAGTCTGTACCTAAATAACCAAGGCTAGTCCAAAGCGTTTTATAACCTGCTATCACCGATTCATAATATAATTGCGTCTATAAACTTGTCTCTGGAGATCATCGATAGTCCTAAGGTAGCTTAAAATGTGCTGTAAGCTTTCATCCAAACCAGACTCTACCGCGCTGTGCGGCGCTAAGCTGCGGATGGAACAGTGCTCTATCAAATTTTGAAACTAATAATTTGGCGCCAGTTTATTACATTTATATCATCGACCGTATGCGCCCGAATGCTTTACCTTTTTAACAGATTTCTAAAAACATAAGCTCACGACTTTATCCCCGACGGGGTAAGCAGATGTGTAGAAGAATACATTACGCCCAGCTTATTTCCGTCCCAGATATGATAGGGTGGCGAGCCTATCGCCATAAAAAACCTCAATATCACGTTACCCAGGAATCGAATACGCTACCACAGAACTGTAATCGTACCACGCACACAATACGCTGAAAACTACGCCACCGAAACAGTAAAAATACAGAACGAAAAATAATCTTGGTCTATCCTAGCAAAAGTTTTATGGTAGAGCCAGGCTTCCGAAAAATGAGGCAATGGGTTCGGTAAGTGATTGGTAAACAATTCCATCGCCTATATGGAATGGAGCACACTGAAGACGTGAGGATTCGATGGTGATAAAAAAAGAGTGGCGTTTGATGATAATTGATGAGAGGCCTTTGACAATATCATCACTGTCTGAAGACTGTATCTAATAATCATAAGAACAAAACTGACATTTCTGGAAATTAAGTATCTCGTTGCATAAAAATTGACTACAGATGGCTTCACCAGTACCTACCTACTTAGGTATCTACTCAAAGTACATATACACTATACACATAACCGTAGATAGATTTCAACGAAAAAAACGTTTCTAATGGAATTCACGCGGACGCAAAGCTAGCAAAAGCAAAGCTAGTAAAAAATAAAATACTAATGACTAACAATTTATTTTTAGAAAAAGAAGAACAAAAGACAGAAGACCTAGCCAATCACGAAGTAATCTTTCTTAGAAGTATAGTGGAAAGTCCAGATTTTGCTAGGAAATATGAGGTAAGTGAAAATAACAATGTAACATTAAAAGTGTGATAATAACTACTTCCCTGGAAAACGTAAATAAATGTCGTTTTAAGGGATTTACCCATTTCCCCTGAAAGAGGATTGGTAATGTTTTAAGATTCATAAAATAGTAATAGTAATAATATATACACCCAACAGCCACGCACTTAACCCTGATTTCACCCTGGATTTAAACTGTACCTTGGTTATCAGGCCAGACGAGGGACCTACCGTCCAGAATCGGTAACAAATAGTGTGGTTCACACAAACATTTGTCTCTTTGTGCCGCATGTGGGAATCGAAACTACTGCCCCTTGTTTCACAACCGATTACTTACGCGTTTGGCCTGTCAAAAAGTAGAATAAAACGTAACATAAGCTCACGCCTGTATCCCCGAAGGAGCAGGCAGAGGCGCACTAGCGAACTAAAACACCCACATTTCGCCGAGCTTAGTTCCGTCCCAGATGTGATAGGGGGCGAGCCTATGGCCATATCGGGCACAAATTCCAGACTCCGGGCTGATATGGAAAAATCTAATATCACTGCCCGACCCGGGGATCGAACCCGAGACCTCAGGACAGTAGTCGCAACGAAAAATAAAAATAAAAAAAAAAATAAAAATCTTTATTGATCACGTAGGCATGTAAAAAAGCACTTATGACAAGTCAACACAAGTAAATTTTTAAATTAGGATTAATATAATTTACATTATATATTTGTATTAGACAACAGGCAGGCAAGTATGGACATAATAACGATGGGATGGCTGAGATAGGGTGATAAGGGGAAATAGGAATAGAGTGTAAGGGAATGGATTGTATGGGAATGGCATATGGCAGGACACACAACCACACCACCGAGTCAGTTAAAAAAATACATGTTTTGTGTAATATTATAGTGTAGGAGACGCGGCTTTACTTATAAAAATATTTAAACGCACTTCTTACTTTTAAAAATAGTTTGTCCCTTTCATTTTCAAATAATGAGATACAAGGAAAAAGGGACAAAATATTCTTAAAGATAAGAAGCGGGTAAATCTTTTTATAAATAAAGGGCACTATTTCAAAGCTAAGCAAACGTTATTATTAAGCCGCGTCTCCTGCAGTAGTTTTTCTCGAAACATTACACAAAAACACATACGCAAAACGACGATTTTAATTTTCTCTAAGGTCTAATTCTTTCTCTAAGGTCTACTGCTCGTAGAACAATCGACCATAGATACAAAATACATGTTCTGTGTAATGTTTTAGTGCAGGAGACGCGGCTGTAGAGTATATCTATAAACTCCAAAGTAGAGATGGGCGACGTAATCGAGATATGTCTCAATTACTAAACTTATCTTGATAGGTAATTAATATTAGAAATATTAGCAATGTTAGGTACTAATTTGTACTACCAATCAAGATCATCACGAATAACTGATTATTACTATTTAATTTTTTTTCATTGTAAATAAATAAATAAATACAAAATCTCCTGCTCATAGAACAATAGACCACAGACAACAAATTGTAGAAATACCATAGTTTGTGTAATTTTAATATTATAAGATACACGCCTTGCTAGTTGGTAAAAGTAGCAAGTTTAGTGCAGAGCTCCCTTATAAGTTATAGGTTATGTTTACACGTTTTTGAAAGTCTTGATGAACGAGGAATGAAAAAACATGTGGGTGTAACCGCGGTCAAAAGCTAGTACATAATAACTATAAAGAAAAAAGTTGAAAATAATTCATTTTTTATTTATCCTGACTAAATAGATCGCAATTCACTCACAATATAATGTGCATGGAGTTTCTCGAAGTATTTCTTATTTATTTACGAATACAAGCGTGTGAGAGGTTTTAGTGAAATACCCAAGGAAATATAATAATAATATTATTACGATTAATAAGTTCGTAATTAATCTTAGAGCAATAACAATCAATACTTATAACGTCTTTGTAATTATTCAATAATTACTATCGATATATCTGGAAACATTTTCATGATCGAATGATTTGATAAGTATATCTCATAATCGTACACCTCTAGTCCATAGCAACTTCGTGATTTGTGAAAGCGTAATTGGCTGTGTGGGTGTGTTCATTGTTTATTAAATGATATTATTTTCTAAAATACTAAATTAATATTACGACATTGGTAACATAAATAATATGTACAAATATATTTTTATATATATAAAGTAGCTGACGAGTGATTATCAAATTTTTCATTCATAAATGTGCCACGCCTATTCAATATCGCGTATTGCTTTTGTTTAAGTTTAACGACAGTAATCGTGATGTAGAACTGTTGAGTGTTAACAGTAACTGTTAATTAAAGTTGAGTGTTGTGATTACAGTCCATCGATTTGGAAGAGGAGTTGGTCGTAAAACCTGTGTCGTTGGGCAATGTAAACATAATACGGTCGCTCAGTGAGTATCGTGGCAACAACATACGAACTATTGAACAGGCTGAATTAGCTATCATAGTGTCCAGGGCACATTTTAAGGTGGGTACATTATCTATAAAATTACTAACAATCTACATCTTGGAGAAAGTACAAAATATTAGATCAGATAAAAGAAGCGTAACTAAAAACAAGTTATAAAAAAATATGCATAAAAATATCTGCTTACTTATTCAATTTTTAATGTTGAAGGTCCCCACATGTAAAATACAATTTGCATGTTAATTAAATTTAATATAGCTAATTATTTTATTTCCAACATGTATATAACTTCAAAAATGTTATTTGTTTCTAGGCTTTAATAGAAGCTCATGACAAAATAGGCGCAATTTGGTTGGATCGTGGCTCTGGTATTGAGGAAAATACTGAAGTTGAGCAAAACAAGGAGTTGGCAGAAGCTGCGGCTGTGATCCCTGAGGAGAACGGAGACATGCCTGTGGAGACCGTCAAGGTGGTGGGCCTTAGGAAAGTCCCCGGACAGCCTTTAGGATTAACTGTAAGATGTGATTCATACAACAATTCTTACTAAGTGTATTACAATTTTTATTTTCTCAATGGTGAAGTTATATTCCATACATGGTGTAAGTACTGTGCTGTGACTGTGCCCTCGGGTTCAATCCCTGGGGTGGGTAGTGACATTGTTTTTTTTATAGCAGAGACTGGCATATGAGCAGGTGGGTCCAAGACCCCAAAAAAATCATGGGTATGTTGCCAACATAAAACAAGGAAAAAGGGATTGAGAAAGGGAGTGGGGTAATTGGATCACAGGAAACTCACCAAACAAAACTTGACGGTATACTACCACTTTAACGTTGGTTTTCTGTGAGGCAGTAGTATCAAATCAGTCAAGCCGCCCAATTTCGTGCTGTAGGAGTAACTGTCTACAAGTCACTTTATCACTCAAAAATAATCATTCTTTTTTTTTAAGAAAAGAAAAGATAGCGTCTTTGTTGATATAGCTGAATTGTTGTAGGTGACCACTGATGAACATGGACAGCTGATCGTAGCCAGGATATTGGCAGGCAGTGCGGCCGCCAAACAAGCTTTAGTCTCTGTGGGAGATGTGCTATTGGAAGTGGATGGAGTACACATTGAATCTGAAGAGCAGCTCAAGGAAGCGGTTTCAAAGCCTAATGACCGGGTGACACTTAAAGTAGGACCAAACCTTAAGGAAAAAAGCACACAATTAACAAACAAACTAAGTGTAAGTAGTGCTTGTCATTATTTACATTAGTAAATTTTACTACCTCGGTAGCATAGTTTTATTTCGGTATGACTGACGTCCTGAGGTTTTGGATTCGATCCCCAGGTCAGGCAGTGATGTTGGATTTTTTCGTTATTAGTCTCAAATTTGTGCCCGATATGGCGATAGGCTCGCCCCCTATCACATATGAGATGCCTCTGTCTACCCCTCTGGGGATACAGGCGTGATCTTATGTATGTAAATGTTTTAAGTATGAAAATTGGCTTTCCTTATGTGTGGTGTAAGAATAGAATATGATTTATCCACTTATTAAGAGAAAAACATTCATGCTGGTGCTGTAGAGACCAAATACTTCTATGTATACTACTAGATGATCTGTTCCATAATTTTACATCTCAACAGCACGGCACCTAATCAGGCAGCAGAGCTCTATAGTGTATTGTTGTCAATTGGGTATTTGACTAATTTTTTTAAATTAATTTTATATGAAATTTACACCATCTAAAATATAGCACTGAAAGAATTATTCTCAAAAATAAAAAAGTTATAAGCATTTGAAATATGGTGTAACCTTCAAACTGCGGAAAAGAGAAGTATCAGTAAAATCACGTCAGGGACATATCGGTACGTGCGTTAGAAAGGGATAGCAAGATATCCCCACTGTGTCCCCACTCTTGCTCATTGCAGAATTTAAAATATGAATTACTGGCTCATTTTTCAACCAATTTTGATGCAGATTTTACAGAAGAGTATATCTTTGTTTTATTTGTTAGTACTTATAAAAATATGTACAAAATCAAACATAGTACCCAATTCACTGTAACTTAATGCATGAATTATTTGCACTACTCATCTAGTATACATAAAACTCCTTGGCAAAGACCTATAGAACGTACAGGCTGTACTGCACAGGAATGGCCAGTTGTATACAACAACACTAGTTTGGCACCTTCATACTAGGGTTCAAGCCTAATCATTTTGTTTAGTCATCAGTTTTAACAATTTTGTTTTAACTATTAAGCCGGGTCCCCTACACTAAAACATTATAAAAAACACCTACACAAAACATGTATTTATTATCTATGGTCCATTGTTTTACGAACATGTTTATAGAGGTGGTAGAGCCACGCTGTTGACAGTTACGTCTACAGCACGAATGGGTCGGCTCGACCGGTTTGATACCACTGTCTCACAGAAAACCGACGTAAAGTGGCAGCTTATTATCGCGTTTCGTTCGGTGAGTGAGATTTCCAGTGGCACATTTCCCCTTTCCCTTTCCCAATCCCGTTTCCCTCCCCTTCCATTTCCTCTTTTAAAGGCCCCAGTACACAATGGCCCATGCGAGCCCACTACAGGCCCTCGCCATTGTGTACAGGGGGTAATGGTATATGATGGCGAACAATTGTCAATCGTGGCGCGCAATCGGGGAGTTGTCGGTTTTTTGGGCACACTTCAAAGGAGTCGTGGCGTAGCGTGGCCTGTGGTGTTTACACAATCGGCCATTGCTTAGTTCGTCACCGGCCGCTGACCGGGATAGTACACTTTTGTGTTGCGTGCTAGAACTAGAATTTTCGATCGTCCAAAATGTCAACATCATGGAGCATTGAATTTATATAAAGTTTATATAAATTTATATAAAGTTTATTGAATTATATCAATCTGAGCCCGCAATTTGGGACCCAAATAATGCATAACATAACATAAGCTCACGCCTGTATCCCCAAAGGGGTAGGCAGAGGCGCACTAGCGAACTAGTACACCCACGTTTCGCCGAGCTTAGTTCCGTCCCAGATGTGATAGGGGGCGAGCCTATCGCCATATCGGGCACAAATTCCAGACTCCGGGCTGATATGGAAAAATCCAATATCACTTTGCCCGACCCGGGGATCGAACCCGAGACCTCAGAACCGTAGTCGTACCGAAATACCACCACGCCACCGAGCCAGTAATGCACTGCACAAGGATAAGATTGTGACGGTACACACTTCTGTAATACTTGTAAACAGTATACAAATAAATAGCCGCAGCCGTAATTACTTCGACGTCCATCGCAAGTGGTTTGCTAGGCAGCAATGAGCCATGCGCCATTGTGTGAACACCAAGTGATCGTGGCCTACAATTGTGCATTGCAAAGCGTGGCCCATCACAAGCCATTGTGTACTGGGGCCTTTAGGTTGGCAACGCACCCATGATTCTTATTGTGTCTTGGGTGTCTATGGGCGGTGGAGATCACTTACCATCAGGTAACCCATCTGCTCGTTTGCCAGTCTCTGCTATAAAAAAAAGAACAGGAGACAGCTAAAATCGTTGTATTGCGTATGTGTTTTTATGTAATGTTTCGAGAAAAAGTGCAGGAGACATAGCTTTAAGTTAAATCTAAACAATTTAATTTTCAGTGCTATGTGCGGACTCTGTTTGACTACAGCCCTAAAGAAGACAGTCTAATACCCTGCAAAGAAATTGGACTAGAATTCAAGAAAGGCGATATTTTACAAGTAATATTCTTCGAATATCTAATTAAACGTATAGATCTGACCACGGATACTAGCTCTCTTAACTGTCGAATTGCATTTTCAGGTATCTGACAGAAAAGATCCTAATTGGTGGCAAGCTAGCCATGTGGAAAACCCTGATGTTGTTGGTTTGATACCTTCTCCCGAGTTAGAAGAAAGGCGTAAAGCGTATGTCCCGCCTGAAGCTGACTTCGTTCACAAAATAAGCATTTGCGGCGCTCGGGTGAGTATAAAAAAAATATTAAACGGAAAACACGTTTCTGCTGATTGAACAGTAACGAAATTTCTTAAAGGAACAAAAATGCAAAATGACAAAGCCTTGGAATTCTAGTTAGGTCTTCATAACAGTTAACTATTCAAGCATAAAAATGAATAAAAGTGAAATTGCTATGTAACTGTGTACTGGGGTACTGTTGCGAAATCTTTATTCATGGTTAATCATAAGTATAATAATAGATATGCTATTCTTTATTTATTTATGTGAAAATTGTTCAAATTTAATACAATATTCTGAATAATTAATATGCCTATTTTCTTTATATAACATAAGCTCACGCCTTTATCCCCGAAGGGGTAGGCAGAGGCGCCTAGCGAACTAGAACACCCACTTTTCGCTGAGCTTAGTTCCGTCCCAGATGTGATAGGAGGCGAGCCTATCGCCATATTTCTTTTATATTGACTTAGGTTATAGGTATATTAAGTTAGTAAAAGTCGTCTTGTTGGTCTATTGGCAGCATATGTGAGCTGTGGATCGGGAGGTCTTGGGTGAAATCCCTGGTAGAGCAAAACGTTTATTCTAACACGAGTTGTGAGTTCCGCACAATGTAGTGGAATAAGGAGAAGAATGCTGCACTAAATCAAGGAATAGATAAACTATTGACTGTTTAAGAACTGTCTTAAGCCGCATTCCCTGCACTAGTTTATCCGAAACAAAACATTATAACACAAAACAAAGTTTTTCATTATCTCATGCTCATGTACATAACAATGGACCATAGACAATAAATTGTAGAAATACCATGTTTTGTGTGGTAATTTGTGTAATGTTTTAGTGCAGGAGATGCAGCTTTATAAACATTTCATTCCATGTGTATTATACACATGCATCGATGCAACAGTTACCTCTATGAAATTTTTGTTAGGGTTGGCGGTTTACAGAATACACCTTTAATCCAAACAACTCTTTAGTCCCAATAGTATCCAAGTAAGGGCTGACATGCATTGATAGACTAACATGACTAATTTGAAAAACATAAAGTGATGATATAAGTTTTTTTTTTACAATATGTAGATCATGTTTACCACCATTCATAACAATATTAATTGCGAGGATATTCAAAATGTTCAGTTCAGCACTTCAATAAACATTGCGATTATGAATCATTGAGATCAATTGGCTTTATTGGCCGTGATAAATTGTGATTTCTCACGCGTCAGGGCGCCTTTGATTCAGCATTCATATTGTTTTGAAGAGTTAGCATGTTTCACTCAATATTTATTGCTGAACTGCACTATGTGAGAGAATTTAAAAATGGTTTATCATGAATCATTGGAAAGCAGCTTTTAAGTGTAAATAAATATTGCATTTTAAAACAACAATTATAGTTCTTGATACGAGATGTTAGACGAATGATTCATAAATGGTTTATACAAAGCAAGTTTTTTAGATAATTCGTTCATATGAAAGTTAAAAGTTATACAGCCAATCTAAACTATAAAGTGGGTATCAGGAACCACGAGAAACTTTCGGTCTCACAACACCTAGACCTGAAATAAATATCTATGGGCCACTCCATAGCCGGCTACTCGCCCGCTGCACCACGGAATAGAAACGTCAGAGGTGTGTGCTGTCTTTGGGGTTGGCCTCGAACCTCCCGACATTCTCGGCAGCCCGTACCATTCCCAACTGAGCTATCGCTGCTTACCTTTTTTTGAAGTCGGTTAAAAACGCACCCCGGTTGAACGATCAGTCTGGTTTGGCAGATATCGAGGAAGAAAAAGAAGTTCGTGTACGAGTCCCGTTCGTCGGTGCAGCTGGAGGGCGCCGAGCTCGCGCTGTACGAGGAGGTGGCGCGCACGCCGCCCTTCCTGCGGCGCGTGCTCGCGCTCGTCGGCACGCGCGGCGTGGGACGACGCACGCTCAAGAACCGACTCATACAGGAACACCCCGACAGATTCGGAGCCGTCATACCACGTCTGTACACTTTTGCACGCGGATTTGTTCACTATGCATTCCTATGAGACTAATGCCCGAATGGTCAAACGCTCTTCAACTTTAACGGCTTCTTACATTGATTTTCGCCATACAATTTTGACAGATAAGGCGGCCTTAAACTATATAAGGCGACCTTAAGTGTATGAACATTCGGCGGTTAGACCCAGTTAAGGAACGTACCCATATTGCGTGACCCGTTCAGGGGGCTTCAAAATACCACGCTTGGTCACAGGGGCGGGGGAGGGTCTTAGGTTTTCGTAACTCAATATCCTCTAGGGCAATCTCGTGCTTTTTTGAACTATATTCAAATATGCCGCGCAGCGTTTAGCACTTTGCCATAGGGCAACACATCAAAATATTTTGTTTTTTAACTATTCTTCGACAATTATTAACAACCAGATTTATAAACTACTACTTGAAAACTAGATGAGAAGGGAGGGGGGGGGGGGTATAAAAATGGTAAAAAATGGGTCACGTAATATGGGTACATGCCCTTATTCATACTTAGTGCAGCTTTTAAATTCGATAGTGAATGTATGAATATCTAATGAGTATTATGAGAATTGACATCTAATGTAGGGCTTTTAAAGTGCTTTAAAATGTTTTTCATCATTTAATTTTATCATTGATGTACCCAGAAATGAATCATAATTGATGAAGTTCAGGTTTTGTGGTCGTCCATTACAGACACGTCCCGTCCGCCGCGTGCGATGGAGGAGAGCGGCCAGTCGTACTGGTTCGTGAGCCGCGACGAGATGGAACGCGACGCGCACGCGGGCCGCTTCCTCGAGTACGGCGACCACAACGGGAACCTCTACGGAACTCACTTGGACTCCATACGCGCTGTTATCAAGGACGGTCAGTCGACACACTTTACTCTACTGGCACGCACGCGCACAGACAAGTACACACACACACAGAGAGAGAGAGAGAGAGACGAGCACACACACACAAGACAGATACTATATTTATGAGAAAGTAATGAACAGGCTGCTTCCAACAGGTCGATCTGGAAATCTTTGGGGGAGGCCTATGTTCAGCAGTGAACGTCCTATGGTTGATGATGATGAATGAACAAAATAATATCTGCCTATGTCCAGCAGTGGATGTCCTGTGGCTGATGATGATGATGATGTGGCGTTTTGTTTTGTTATTGTTGACCAACAAGCGGACATCCCGCTAAGAAGAAAACATCTAGCAACACTATTGATAAAATACTAATATAAAATATTTCATTTCGAATTAGTTCTTTATCGTTTACTATGAGGATCTCTTATACAGGTAAAATGTGCATACTGGATTGTGCACCCCAATCGTTGAAACTGCTCCACAACAGCAGCGAGTTCCTGCCGTTCGTGGTGATGATCGCAGCGCCTGGCATCGAACAACTCAAGAACCTCACCTATGCATCCAACAGAAACTTAATGGTGAGTCACCATATCATTCATTTTCAATGTGCACAGTATAACGAAGTCGGTCTGAACATTGACACTTCACTGGCACTCAGTGACATCACGCAATGACGTCACTCGTAACTAACTTCAGTCCGGCCAAGTTATTTCGGGTGCATAATTGATATGTTACATTGGCCGAAGTGATAATGCATGTGCAGTGCCGTAAAGATTTTATTGTTTTATGAAGCCAGTATGTATTATCAGCTAAATTTAAATAGATTAAATACAACATATTGATTCATGTAGAATAATGTTCATGTTTTCCATAAGTACTGCTAATCCATCAGTTTGGGTTTTAATCTATGTTTTTTTTTTCATGTTATACCGTTTGGCATGTAGCATTGTCAGTTGTCCTGCGGGCTTAGCCTAGTGGCTTATACGCTAGTCTAATAAAACAGTAAATGTATGGAAATGACATGAAATGACGCTACATATAGCGTGCTCTTATGTCATTCCCATACATTTATTATATTCGACTAGTGCATAAGCCACTTAGCTAAGCCCGCTGTGCCCCTAAGTTCTCACTTCTCGAAAACGTTGATCATTTTCGATTTCTTCATACATTTATTTTAGTTCATCATAGTTTTCGAAAGTGTCGTTGCTAGTTACTATCATTTTTTACAAAAATTCGTGCAAGGGGCGATCTGCTAAAATATACATCTAGATCCAAGGATGTTGTAGACCAGTGCTGCAAGTTTATGTTCTCAATTGCGCATAAATTCAGTATGCATGCTTATTTCTCGTTTACTTACCGATTTATGAAAACTGTATTCAGTTAGCTTAATTTATGATTTGATTTTTGGACATGTTTTAGCGCACGTCCGAGACGGGAATGTAACAAAAAAACAGCGAACTAGGACACCCACATTTCGGCGAGCTTATTTCCGTCGTATCGCTATATCAGGCACAAACTCCAATATCCGGGCTGATACTGAAAAAAAAAACAATATCACATTGCACAACCCGGGGATCGAACCCAAGATAGGCGTATCGAAATACAATTGGGTACTTGCCTAGTTTTTTTTAGAAAGAAATATTGAAATATTCTCAAAAATAAAAAAGTTATAAGCCATTGAAGTTTGGTGTTACCGTCAAATTGTGGGAAAGAGAAGTATCAGTATATTTACGTCACGCCATAACGGTATCTGCGTTGGAAAAGGACGGCAATATATCTCCAATATGCCCCCACTCCAGAATTTAAAATATGAATTACTGCCTCATATTTCAACCAATGTCGATGCAGTTTTTACAGAAGGGTTTTTTAAATTTGCTATTACATATTGAGTGGTAGAGCCACGCTGTAGACAGTAATGTTTATAGCATGAATGGGCCTGCTCGACAGGTTAGATACCACTGGCTCACAGAAAACCGACGTAAAGTGCCAGCTTGCTGTCGCGTTTCGTTCGGTGAGTGAGATTTCCGGTGGCCCATTTACCCATTCCCTTTCCCAATCCCTTTTCCCGCCCCTTCCATCCCCTCCGTTTAGGTTGGCAACGCACCCGTGATTCTTTTTGTGTCGGGTGTCTATGGGCGGTTGAGATCACTTACCATAAGGTAACACATCTGCTCGTTTGCCAATCTCCACTATAAAAAAAAAAACATATTTGTGTTTAAAATCAAACATAGTCAAGTACCCAATTACGCTATTAAGGCAGGGTTTTGTTACATAAACTCACGCCTATATCCCCGAAGGGGTAGGCAGAGGCGCACTAGCGAACTAGAACACCCACATTTCGCCGAGCTTAGTTCAGTCCCAGATGTGATAGGGGGCGAGCCTATCGCCATATCGGGCACAAATTCCATACTCCGGGCTGATATGGAAAAATCCAATATCACTGCCCGACCCGGGGATCGAACCCGACACCTCAGAACTGTAGTCGTACCGAAATACCACCACGCCACCGAGGCAGTCAAGGCAGGGTTTTGTTACATTCTCGCCTATGTCGTGCGAGAGTCACTATCTAAGCGTAGTGGCGGTAGTAGTTGTGATTGGTTTGATTTGCTGTATGTGTCGGCGCACGGTGCGTGCGGTGTAGTTCGACAGACAGAGCTCCATCCGCTACAGCTCGCGGCGCGCGCGCACGCTCGAGTCGCTCGCGTCTCTCTACGAGGTATGGATATTTTATTTGTTTTATTGTCTTATCTATCTATAGGAATTTCGAAGGTATGTGAAGTCTACCAACCCACATTAGGCCAGCGTGGTAGACTAAGGCCTAACCCCTCTCATTAGTAGAGGAGGCCCGTGCCCAGCAGTGGGACAGTAATATTACAAGGCTAATATTATTATTATTGTCTTATCTGTACCTCAGAGGCATACAACATCAAGCGCCAAAACACAAATTTTACAGGAGGCGAAATGTGCGCCGCAAATGTATGAAGCCTGTACTGATCAGTGTAATTAAAAGTTGTAGAAATTGAATTCTTGTGTTTGATACCATTATAAAGATGTGGTTTTTGCGCATTTATTTGGTAAAATCCAGGATTTGGGAACAAATTTATTTACTATTGTATCACTCTGAGGTACATCAATCATAAATGTACATGATACTTTTACAAAGTTTCAAAATAATTCAATATATCCATAATATTATAACATGAAATGTAAAACAACCACATGTTTTTCTTTCTACCTGCCTATATCCCACTTTAATGTCGGGTCAGATCGCCCAGCATACGCGCCACGAGATATCCCGATAATCGACTGTCGAGATGTTGTACACGTGTTGTCTACAATATTGTATGAAAATAAACGAGGACGCATGTTAGTTTCCGTAGACAAATAGAGAAAACCGGTTATAACAGGACAAAAAGCGTAGACAAAATGTTCTCGTGGCGCGCATGCTAGTGGCATATAAGAGTCAGTGACGGGTGTGGGCAGGAATAAAAAAAGCAACATTTACAGGAGGAAGACATGAAACAAACTCTAGAAGAGAGCGCTCGCATCCAACGACAGTACGAGAAGTACATCGACCTCACAATCACAAACAGTAACAACGACACAACGTTCTCGAAGATCATGGACGCGCTGCATTCACTCTCCACCGACCACCAGTGGGTGCCAGTTAGTTGGATTTATTAGTAAAGATACATAAACATAGGGTTAACACTAGGCATGGGTTGTTTCAAATTATCAGCAAACGTAAGTAGCGAGCAATGATTTTAAAGGCGGGTCATATGCTTAAATCTTTCAAATAAAAGTACGTTTAAACAAGCGTTCCAAAGACTATTTCCACAAGTAACTTATAGGTAATATTAAAACTATTTAAAATCGATATGATCGAGAGCTGTTGTACAAAGCCAGTCCTTAATGTTTTCAAACCAATCGTTCTTAGCTAAGCTTTATATTTTATGTCTAAAATAGCTATTATTCATCTTTAACTTGAAAACGCCAACATCGATAGATTTCAAAACCAATGCTATCTACGAACTTTGTTACGATTACCGATTATTTGAAACAACACAACCTAAGTCATGTCAAAAACCATAGATATTAACGTTTTCGTAGACTGAGGCGGGCTGGGTGCTTGTTGTTATCTTTAATATAAAATATCGCCGATACTCTTAAATGTTTTGGTGTTTTAAGAACTTGCATCAATACCCTTTTCCCATACTAGCACGGTATTATGCAATATTCATCAATGAATAAAGCTAAATCTTTAGATAGGTACATTTTGCGTCTTCCTGCGCTATGTTAAATATCTATGAGAAAGCCTTTAAGCTACTTTTCTTAGAACAAACGCACGATGCCTCTGGCTTTACGAAATTTTCTGACATCACTTTTACGAAATAAATTCTAAAAAAAACTAAAATAAAAAGGCATGGATACGTTTTGTACCTTTATACCTATACTCGAAAAGAAAATAAACATCACGAAATATTTACCAAGAAAAAAGAATTTAGTTGTAGGACTATAGAAAGTAAGTGCAATATTGAGATATTTGTATTAATTTGATTAAAGTGCCACATGAAGTGTAATGAGACAAACAAATCATTCCAATGATTATTATTTCTTTTATGTTTGCGGAATGTAATTATCGAAGGAATTTAATACTACCCTTCAAAGGGCAATACGTGCAGCTACTTAGAATTTATTTATTGTCTTAAGCGTTATTTAAGGATATCTTCAAAGTATGCATTTCTTATTTCAATATACTTTTATATTTACAGGGCATATTATTGATATATTTTATTTCTTCTTTCAATCCCCTATAGTTATAATTTTAGTTTAATTACCTTAATTATTGTATCGAGTTGGATATCCCACCTAGTGCGTGATAACGGTGTTTAGATAGTATAATAGTAATGTACTTACGAATAGTATAAGGCCTCATTCGCACGAGAGCTTTTTCAACGCGCGTTGAAATTGAATATATGAGTTCTAGTATAGTTATTTAAACGCAAACGCTTTTAAAACGCGGCTTTTTTAAATGCATTGGGCGGTATGTAGAATATACCTTATTAAAAACAAGACAATGGTTTTCAAGCACTCGTGTGCAGCGTTGAGACGGTTTTTTAACGAACTTTGAAAATGCTCTCGTGTGAATGAGGCCTTACGCGTACACACCAATCTGAGACTTTAACCCGATGACGATATTAAATATCACGTTTTTACAAAAGTGGCACTGGGACATCTCAATTTGATTTGCCATTACAGTATCCTTATTACTTTGATCTTTTATAATTAAGGTCATCGCTTATTAGGTAGGCGATTGTAACGGGCGAGTTTTCTTTGCCCAATATAATCGCTCACGTGTCCCAATCTGGTGTTAATGCGTAGTAATGCGGAATTTGCCTAAATAAAGTATCTCGTGTGTCTTATAATGAGTATGGATCATGTAATGTGAACTTTAAATAGGATTTTTTTAAATGGGTTGCTAAATAATGCAGTCTATTTTTTACACTTTGTTATAATTACATCACTTGGCGACTTATCACATTTTAAATAATGGGCATATCTAATAGTTTATATTTAAAATAGGTTCGTAGTGGCTACAAATGTTGTATGATGTAATTTTCGTATTTCCGTATTTTTCGAATTAATACATGTATGTATGTCTTGTATTGCTTGTATATTAAATAACAGAGTTATTAGCCATATTTATATATGGTTTAAAACACATTATTCTTAGACGTTGTCCACACTTGTGCACTTATATCTTCGATAATATGTTTGTCATTATGCTACATTGTGTAATATGCTCACATGCTATATACATGCGACAAGAGGCTGGTTGCAGGAAGAAAGTGCACCAGTGGAGACATAGCTTTACATCCTAACATCACCCCATACAACTGTCACATGCATGGCGACTCTACACGCGATTGTCTTGTGTAAGAAATCGCGTAATTTCTATGTATGTGTTATATTGCTGTATTAATTTTAAGCTACATTTATAGTATAACTAGCTTAAACATCAAAGAATCTCACATTCCGTCCATTTTGTTTTGTTAATTAGCTGTAAAATTTTATTGTCAAGAATTATTCAATATACATTATGTAACTGCATTGCTTCATTTTATTTTCGTGCTTTGAAATAAAAATGCTGTTTGTATGCTCTATGAATATTTTATTAGTGTCTTATGTTTTCATTAAATATTTCATTGGTTCATGATTATTCTAGGGATTATTTTGACGTGTTACATTTTTGTGATGGCGTACCGAAGTCTTGAATATGTTAGGATCAATATGATTTAACCCTGTTTCGCTCCCAACAGAAATAAGAGTATTCTCCGTTTCAGTTTTCTCTAATAAATGCGGTGCCAGCAGTAAGAAAAGTTGCTGCAACATAAACGCATTAAAAATAATGGTGCCAAAGACTTATATTTATATTTTTATTTATTAATATTGTACCTCTGCCCAAGGAATCAACGGTAGATTAGCGAAGGCTGCCTGCCATCCAGGCAAACCCAAATGAACAAGAGCCATTCGGAAGTAGTGTGTGAAGGAATCGGCCAACCATCCCCATGCTCCTTCACGCGTAACCAGCCAAATAGACCATGAACCCCCAGTGTACACCAAGCATACCTTCAACAAAAATACCATGTTTATATACTATATCAATAATTTTTAACTACTTTTAAACTTTATCTAAGGTGATGCGCCTCGGTCTATTTTGTGAACATAAAAAAGCATTTCGGACGAATTCAAAGTAACTTATTCTGCCGTCTTCTCGCTAAAATGCTGTTAAGTGAATAAACCTAGTTTGGGTTGTCGCCAAAAAAAGGTGGAAAATATTGCTTTTTGGCGACATCTTAAAATTTGGTTTATTGACTTAACGCAAAGGGCTATCGAGCAAGTTTCCGTACAAAAAAGTGTATCTCAAATTTCAGTACCAACATGCACCATTATTTTATTAAAATGCAAGGGCGATTATTACAATTTACACCCTAGAATGTTCTGTGAATGATCACGTAAGATAAGTTTATTCTCTCAATGTTATTACGCAGTACGCTGGTCGACCTGGCGGGCGTATATTTCAAATAAACTGAACAACTTATGACCACTAGCTCATAACTTTGGGATCACAAGTTTTGTACTATTGTCCCGTCTACTTAACGGCATTATAGTGATAGGACGGCAGTATTAGTATCAGGCCCGTAGACAGACGAAGATGATTATTTTCGCCGCCTGGGTCTGATGCCCAACACACATATTTGTTTTTTAAATTTTGTATATTTTATATAGTAGGTACTACATCCGTAGGATTTTTAACAGAAATAAATACCTTTCCTATTGTTCTACAAGTATCCAATTCAAAAACCTTGCTCTTCGTATTTAGAATTGGCCGATTTCCTGTGTTCTGTCTCGTCAAGGAAAAATCAACAAGGTCCTTTAACCCAGGCGAAAGACACAGTTCGTTTAATGAATTCACTTTAATCGAACCGACCGGAAGTATTTCATCAGCTGTAAAAAAATGGGTATATTAAAAGAGATGCGTAGGTATTTTACTACAATAAGTAAATAGACATGGACATTTAAGTATGGTAATTTATATAATTAGATACTTTCCAGAATATTTATAGTGCCAGGTAAGCTGAAAACCGTCGCTGGAAGCATAAAAGTTTCTAAGATCTTCTGGTAATACCGCCGAGTGCCTTTGTTCCCAGTTTGAAAGTGCCACTCTATCACACGGAGCTCTACGTTCCACGCTTACGTTACAGATACGAGGATCCGACTCTGAAAATTGAATAATTTACTGTCTAAAAGGACGCAAAACAAAATACATACTTTTAACTCTACGAACACAATTTCAACGCCCTTATGGGATACAGGTGTGATAATATTATGTATGCAAGGTATGTATGTAATGTAATAAAAAAATTATATGGTATAATAACGGAATAAAACTTCGCCTTTGTCGTCTTGATCTAGTGGCAGCATATGTGGGCTGAGAACCAGGTGGTCATGGTTCGATTTCCAGGTCAGGCAAAGCAAATAATATTAATTTTATTTGCCCGGGACTGGATCCCCCAGAGGGGGGTTGACGTCAAGCAGGCAAACGGTTATAGCCACTCCTTTCTGCAACATACTTGAAAAAGTTTGTTGCGCCAGCCGCCAACCCACAGGGGGGCCCCTATTGTCAGAAAAGCTCTAGTGCGCTTAGATGTCGATTTTAAAACAAACGATTTTTTAAGTTGTTCGTATGATTGATGTCGTCATTGAGTTAATATTTAAAGTGCACATTCTGTTGCTGATAGTTATATCATTGAAACTAATTATGCCAATAATAGTCTAATATTTTAATGTTTGATAATCTTCAATATATCAAATAAAAACAAGTACTAGATAATAAACATTCAAAAATATTTACATTTGAACATTTATGTACTGCTTTGTAAAAACAATACAAAAATGTTTATCGACAAATCATCGACTATGTTACTTTAACGCACAAAATTTTTCGCCATCTTTAGCTGCCAGTCTGGTGCCTAGGTCATGAAGAGGGAACCGATCTCCGCTCTCTCTTTAATCTAAGCGCCAACCACACATTAAGGTGGGATAAGAGAAGGTAGAAAAAAAATAACGGAATAAAACATTTTGTCGATATCGTTGATATATGCAATGAATCACGACCCTCGCCACTAGACTGCCATTCCTGATGCCGTATCATTACTTTGGCCCGGGGGGCGTGGCTTATTGACGGATGCGGATCTATAGCAATTAGCAACAAACACACACATATATATATTGATCTTATTTTACTTGAGTTGATACCCATTAGTAGAAAAGAGAGAGCATTATTTTTTTTGCTGTTTTTAGATTGTAATAGACAACATACGGGCTTCTGGCCCCTCTGTGAGTTTACTGAAGATACACAATACACCAAATTGACTTTTTTAGCAAATTTCCTTAGATTAAAGAGAGAGAGTCGATGATTTGTCGTTAAACATTTTCGTATTGTTTTTACAAAGCAGTACATAAATGTTCAAATGTGAATATTTTTTTATGTATGTTTATTATTTATTACTTGTTTTTATTTGATTTATTTACGATTATCAAACATTACGTTTATTATTTAGTTAAAATATCAGACTATTATTGGCACATTTAGCTTCAATGATATAATCATCAGCAACAGAATGTGCGCTTTAAACATTAACTCAATGACGACATCAATCATAAGAACAACTAAAAAAATAGTTTGTTATAAAAATCGTTATCTAAACGCGCTAGAGCTTTTCTAATCATACGAATTAGAAAATTATAGTCTCTGCCTCCTCTTATGGTATACAGGTGTGACAATATGTATGTAATGCAAAAGAATATACCGTGAAATAACTAAATAAAACATATTATCGATATCGATGCCATACGCAATGAATCACGCCCCGTCACTAGACCACCATTTCAGCTGCCGTTTTATTATTATTTTGTTCCGGGGGCGTGGCTTATTGACGGATGCGGCCTATAGGAACAAACACTTGTATATTGATCCTTCTTTACCTGAGTTGACATCTATTAGGAAAAAAGAGATAGCTTTATTTTTTGCTGATTCTATAAAATTTTATACTCGATAGTTTAAATTCTTTGCTCGATAAGTTGTAAAAGACAATAGGACCAGTGCCAATTTCAAAGGCTGCGTTCCACTAAGCGTTCACAACGATCACGCTCACGACCGCAGTTTTTCCCGTTCCACTTGCTTGTGAGCGTTACTGTCGTAAACTCAAGTGGAATGGATTATAGAGCGTTTTGAGCGTGGAGGTAAATAATACAAACGGCGAGTTAATAAAAAGAATGCAAAATATTTAACAGATTTGGTTATAATCTCTAAGCCTTGAAAATAATCTTAATTAATTATTGTTTAAATCGATTTATATTGAAAAAAAATGTAATTTATTTTTTTTTATCCACTGCAGAAACATTCACTTCTACTAAAATATATCTTTCCGCATGAAATAACGTAAGCTTAACGGTCGCCATTTTTGATGCATTGAGTTTTGAAAACGCCGCTAATTTTCTCAACGATCACGACGACCCACCTTTTTAGATGGGTCGTCGTGAGCTTCGCGTGAGCGTAAGTCATGACGTCATAAGTGACGTTTTCGCCGCGACCACAACGACCGCGGTCGTTATGTGGAACGGCTAAAGGAGCATTTTGATCGTTGTGAACGCTTAGTGGAACGCAGCCAAAATCATCATTCATTTCAAAAAAATGTAAACATAACCTATAACACTCAAGGGAGCTGTGCACTAAACTTGCTACCTTTAGCAAGGCGTGTATATGATAAGATAAAAATATATTAAAGAAATATAGTTCTTTCCAGAAAGATAACCATGTCTAATTCGGGAGTGTGTGCGATTAAAGAAGAATTTATAGTACAAAGACCCTGTTGTGAAACCTCACAAGATAATTCGAATTCAGTCGGCAAAAGAAAATTGGATGATAACGCAAATACTGACGTTAAAAAAATTAAAACTTGTGAAAATAGTGAAGCTAAAAGTAAAAAACGAGGTCAAAATAAATCCAGACCTAAAACTTTTCAAGATATTAAGGAAAATAAGCCGTGCCCTACCATTATAGATGTTGCGTCCATCGATCATGTAAAACCTTGTCAGTTCTATAACTGTAAATACATACATGACCCCAAAGAATACATTAAATCTAAACCTGAAGACTTAGGAGAAGAATGTCACGTATTTAACCTTCGTGGAAGATGTCCGCGAGGCATTGCATGTCGATATGGTCAAAGCCACATAACAGAAGAAGGTTACAATATAATAAATGATGAAAAAATTGCCAAATATAGGGAAGATATAAAAAACTCACTCCAACCACATTTGCAAATAAACTTACAAAAGAAAAAATATGATTTCAGTTTATCTGAAAAACTTGTTAAGCACCTAGACAAAAGAAATAAAGCAAACAAAGAACCCGAATCAGATGCTGGGGCTACAGAAACAAAAGTTGTATACAGTGGAACAGTTACAGATGAAGATTTGATTAAACTCTTGCCACGGGAGAAAAAACCTATTGATTGGCGTGATAAATTATATCTCAGCCCTTTAACCACTGTTGGCAATCTGCCTTTTAGGAGAATATGTAAAGAATATGGAGCTGATATCACTTGTGGTGAAATGGCCCTATGTGAGTCATTGCTCAAAGGTTTAAAACAAGAATGGGCTCTTGTCAAGAGACATGAAACTGAAGATATATTTGGAGCCCAAATATGTGGCAACAATCCTTACATTATAACTAAAGTTGCACAACTCTTACAAGATAATACAGAACTAGATTTTATAGACCTAAACTTAGGTTGTCCAATAGATTTAATTTACAAAAAAGGAGCTGGATGTGGCATGATGCACAGATTACCATCATTTGAATCCTCCGTTAGATGTGCATCGAAAATGCTTGAAATTCCTTTTACAGTAAAGATGAGGACAGGAGTATATCAAGACAAGAAAATAACACACACTATTGTACCTAAAATGGCTGAGTGGGGTGCATCTCTGTTAACCATCCATGGTAGATCAAGGGAGGCAAGGTATACAAGGTCTGCAGATTGGGTATATATTGAAACATGTGCAAAAGCAGCTGCACCTATCCCAGTCTTTGGCAATGGGGATATTTTAAGTTATGAGGATTATGTTGAGAAAAGAAACATAGCCCCAACAGTTCAAGGAGTTATGATTGGAAGAGGGGCTTTAATAAAGCCATGGATATTTACAGAAATAAAGGAACAGAAGATTTGGGACATAAGTAGCAAGGAAAGATTTGAAATATTAAAAAAGTACACCAACTATGGCTTAGAACATTGGGGATCTGACACACAAGGTGTTGAGTCAACAAGAAAGTTTTTACTAGAATGGCTTTCATTCTTATATCGTTATGTACCAGTAGGCCTTTTAGAAAGGCCTCCTCAGAAAATCAATGAGAGACCTCCTACCTATTTTGGCAGAGATGATATGGAAACATTGATGGCATCGGGAAACTGTGCTGATTGGATTAAAATAAGCGAAATGTTGTTGGGTCCAGTGCCTGATGGATTTCAATTCTTGCCAAAGCATAAAGCAAATTCATATTGATGTAATTATTTTACATTATTTTGTACATAACTTTTATTTTACGTTATATTGTGCCTTATGTACCAATTCAGTGCAATAAATATTGTATATTAAATACAAAATGATCTTGCATCAATTTATTATGACCCAATTTGTGTAACTAATATTAGTCACAAAATAATTAATTATTGCATTTGCAATAATTTTTAGATTAGGCTTTATGACTTTCGAGACTTTAGACTTTCGAGCTATAATATCTTTAGGTACCTGCCCTTACCTAACTTCAATGTGGGATCGTCGCAACACACTTTTTCATAAGTGTTTACGACTGTTTCTACTGAATCTAAGCGAACTAGTCCCGGAGAGTCTTAACTCGTATCGGAGAGATCCGTCCTGAGCAGTGATATTCGAAGTTTGAACCCATGACCTGGTCCGCAGCCAGTATATTGCCACCAATGCGGCGACGAATAATATCCATATATTTGTTGTACTTAGACATTAACAATCAATTAATATATATGAACAAAAATTAAGATTATCTATTGTCTAGATGCCTACTATTTTAAAGCTATGTAAAGTGTACCTATGTCAAGCATTGCATACTGATTTGCACTTTATAAAATATCATTGCATTCATTGATATTACTCAAAGAGAATTAATATATTATACTATTAATCTAAGATTATACTTTTAATAATTATACTGTTTAATGTCTTTGATATTACTACTTACACAGTTGTACTATAAACTTTCACAACTCTCTCGGCTCGAAACTCTGGGCGTGTTTTCGTGAATGAACTAATCAGACTTCAATATATACTACGGTTAAGACTACGGTCTACCGTATAATATTATGGAGTAGGTAGGGACCTTAGGGACCTATCGTAATTTATAACAGACATTAAATAGAAATAAAGTACCTACTCTCTGGTACTCTCTTTTCTTTTCTTAAATGAACTAATATGTACTACTCTTTGTGTACTACTAACCAAGAAGCTTCGTCACACCCAGAGTGATATTTTCATAGAAAGAGTCTTCAGATACTAAGTCCACGCAAAAGCTCATGTTATAAGTATTACGATTACACAACAACTAATTTACAATATTTTGATGAAAATATACAAAAACATAACATTGACAAAATACTAAACAGTTCTGAAACCATGGTTACAATAATATTGTAGGTGATGTCTGCAGTTACAGACATCAGATGCAGACTGTCTGCACGCACAGCACTACGTATGGCGATTGGCGAAAGCAGGTGGGTAACGGGTTTGAGAGTTGTCTCTAATCCTACGGCAATGCCTACGCATGTACGTATGCTACAATATTTTCTAAGTGTTACATGGTCTCTATTTTTTTAAAGCCAGGGACTGTAGCAGTGATTTCGCTCACCGTATAGATATTCATACAACTTAGTTGTAAATTGCCATAAATAACGTATTGCACTAAAAATTTATAGTTATTATATCATTCTTTGTTAATTCAGTTGTGCAGAAAAGCGCCAACTTATAAATACTTACACCAATATTCTTCTACCTGCCCTTATCCCACTCCACTGTGGATTCGCAGCAACAACCATATATGTACCTATCAGTCGACACGTCTCAAACACAAATTGAGTGTTTAGAGCCACGCTGTAGACAGTTACGTCTACAGCATGAATGGGCCTTAGAGTAATAACGTATAGAGATATAGTCTCATACAAAATTCCTTCGGAAATTGAAGCCGATAACGATTCAATGTGTGCATCATCGGCGCGTAACTACTTGAGCCGACACACACATACGCGCGTGAATAGTGTTGCAAGTAAAAGACATTTTACCAACAAAATAGGGAAATCTAAAGTGTTCTCATAATGATACACTTGTTTTATTCTAAACTTAAAATAACATTTGTATAGTTTTGAACCGACTTTAAAATAAAAAGGAGACGGAAACGCTTCCATATAATCTTGGGCCTAGATTGTAAAAGGATGAAAGTGGTGTCAATTAAGATTAGTACATTAAGGGATCATTACTGAAAATTTGGCGACTTTTTGTAATCTGTGAACACAGTTATGAGCCTCACTTTGACTTAAATAAAAGTTCTGGAACAAACTATACGCAAACTGATGTTTATAAGTACAAATCTTACCTATTTAACTCATTCATCTTAATCGATAATGTAATCGATTCTATTTTGATAGTGTCCTTTACTTATTTTTCAGATATCTCATTTTCTAGATTGTGAATTGGGCTGATTTTTTTAATATTTTGAAATAGAAAAATATTAAAATTTTTTGGGCCATATCTCAACTCATTACATATTGGCCCAAAGATCCCCATCTCCTTTTGGTTTTTATTTGTTGGATAAAAAGATCAAAAAACAGAAAATCCTTTAGGTTTATTCATATCAAATGACGTCAAAATCGGTACAGTGATATAACCGTGAAAACGCAAAAAACACACTTTCCGATCAGAGTACGCATAAAAGTTGAAAATTATTTTCTTTAACTCTTACATTACCAATTACTATCATCATAATACCCATTCTGGTATCAAACATAAGCCAGGCTGTGTAATTTGATTTTCCTCATTATTTATGTTAATAGCAAATTGTCAGGATAGGCAGTGTCTCTTTGTCTATAAGGAGTGCACGCCACTGCACAAACAGAGCTATTATCGCAGAGTGATTTAGTTTAATATGAATATATATTTGCGTTTTAACTAGAGTATTCAGTACAGTTATTATTTAAAAATCATAATTCTACCGCGATTGTATTATAACCCGTCTAACGTCCAGGCAACTAGAATTGCCCAAATAGTCAACGCCATATCTTATTTGGCACGCGTATTTTACTGTGATAAGTGTTATTTGACATCAACAATTGATAAAAGGTGACACTTTATTAGATAAAGGTCCTATTCATAGCAATAACAGACCAAAAATAAAAGATGGCGCTGACTATTTGGGCAACTCTAGTTGCCTTGATGTTTGACGGAATAAAAATAATTATTACTATCGTAATATAAAGTTACCAAAGGAGACGGAGATCTTTGGGCCAAAGTGTAATGAGTTGAGATATGGCTAAAAAATAGTCATTTTTTTCTATTTCAAAATATGAAAAATCAGCTTAATTCATAATCTAGAAAATATGTGAAAAATAAGTAAAGGACACTAAATAGAATCGATTACTTAATCGATTAAGATGAATGAGTTAAAATAAAATATAAATATACTAGCTGACCCGCGCAACTTCGTCTGCGTAGGAGAGAGAGGGTTGAAAGAATGAGTTGTAGGCATCTATAATCCAATAATTCTAAAGGAGGTAATGAGATGATCTACTTTGGTCCGTTTTCGTCAGCCACCCCGTCAGTCACCCAGTCAGTACCCTCGTCAGTAACCCCGTCCATCACCCCGCCAGTTACCCCGTCAGTCACCCCGTCCATCACCCTGTCGGTCACCCCGACAGTCACCCTGTCGGTCAACCCGTCGGTCACCCCATCTATCTGCTCGATTGTCACCCCGTCTGTCACCCAGTCTGTCACCCCGTCTGTCACCCGTGTGTCACCCGTCTGTCACCCTGTATGTCACCCGTCTGTTACCCATCTGTCACCCAGTCTGTCACCTGTCTGTCACCCGTCTGTCACCCAGTCGGTCACCCCATCTGTCTGCTCGATTGTCACCCCGTCTGTGAAATCTCTAATATCTGGAAAATCTTTTTTCACGCACTGGCGCCATCTACTTAAAATATTGGTTTGTAGTACATGCTATGTATCAAAGATGGCGCTGTAAGTGAAAAAAAAAGTCCCGCTTTTCTGTTGAAATTTTTCCTGAATTTTCTTTGCTATAAACCTCACGGAGCCCGAGACCTTTCCAACGAATGCAAAACCGTGGAAATCGGTTCGTGCGTTCTGGAGTTATAGCGTCAGGAAGGAAAACCCGACTTATTTTTATATAGTAGATAGTAAATATAATGCTAGATGCGGATGATTAATTAGTGTGCGTTTTGGGTGATTTCCATCGTTTTAATAATTTTCTACTAAAACAATGTTGCTCAGACAGTATAAATACGAGTATTTTGTTCCTGAGAATAATTGTCTTTGTGACCAACATTTAGTTATCGAATGTGGGTTTTCGAGGTTTTATGTTTTCGATATAGGCGTGAGCTTATGTTATCTACATTAAAACATATCAATAGGTAAGATTTGTACTTATAAACATCAGTTGTTTGCATATAGTTTATTCCATAACCTCACTTTTATTTAAGTCAAAGTGAGGCTCTTAACTCTGTTCTCAGATTACAAAAAATCGCCAAATTTTTAGTAATTATCTCATAATATACTATCTATTAATTGACACTACTTTCATCCTTTAACAATCTAGGCCCAAGATTGTGTGGAAGCATTTCCCTCTCCTTTCATTATTCCTAATAGTATTTAAAAAATGGGTAAATTGGTTGGCATTATTGGCAACATTCATAATGATTCATAACGTAAATGGCGTCTGTCACTTTTACAATTTTATTTGTAGTTTTGATGAATGTTTTACTTAATATTAAAACATGTCAGCAATTAATTACTTGTGAAATGTTATCTTTATATTTCCTTGGTGCTTGTTCATTGTATTGTGACATCCTTTGATAGCGCAGTTCGTCATAATATAATTAAATTTGTGGGAGCTCTTCATACTAAGACTTGACATAGGACACTGACACGCCGTGCGGCGTTGGGTACCTAAACCGGCTCACCCAGAACGCCTTCACGCCGTGGCCCTGTACTGCGGTTCTATGTATGATATTTCTATGGAATGGGCCGGCTCAACCGGTTTGACACCACTGTTTCCCAGAAAAGTAACGTAAATGGACCAATTCCCGCCTCCCTTTCGCAATCCCTATTTCTATGGGCGGTGGAGATCACTTACCGTCAGGGGAGCCATTTGCTCGTTTGCCAGTCACTGCTATAAAAAACATATTTTTCGAAGCGTGTTGCACAATATATTCGGTTTAGATTTTACGACCCATTGCCTGCTTGAGCCGTGAGGTAAATCTCGGCCAAACCGTGGTAGAAAATCCGCTTTGTCCGCCGTAGGTTTGAACTCGGGACCTCCCGGTCCAAAACCCGTACGCTACCACTGGAGCAAGGAGGTGACCATCGTGATATCAATTTTTTACACCTGTTCCTAACCCATCTCAATGTGGGGTGGGCGCACCACATTTTTTAAGCATGTTGTATAAAGGATACGGCTTAGTTTTTACGACCGGATGCCTGCCTGACGTTAAACCCCATTTCAGAGGATTTAGTACCGGGTCGTATTAGAAAAAATCATTCGCCCGATTTGGAACTCAAAACACCAACCGGTGAATCAGTCTCTTAAAGTGGGATTCGAACCCATGATCTCCCGGCACACATCCCATATACGCTGCCACTACACCCAAAACTATACCAAGGAGGCGATCGTCAATATATATTTTTTTCAGCTATACTTAGATTGTAAATAATACGAATCTTTAGATAAGAACCAATAAATTTTAAAGCCAATAACATCAATCCTCAGCTTAGTCTAAGGTCCCTCTTTGTAGTCCTTCATTATTTCGGATCATAGATTTCGGATAAACCGTGGGAAATCAAAATGGTTATTGACACTATTATGATCCATTTCTATAGATATCTTAGATTAAATGAATGCGACATTATTGAGGTAGACCTTAATGCCACTTACGGCTTCGCTATAAATCTCTATCACAAATGTTGATTTAAAGATGAAGTGAGCTGTAGTATAGGGCACAGTGAGATAAGATCAGATTTATAGTACGAGAGCCCCCTTTTTAACCGCTGTACAAAAGAGAACGGTGATAGTTTTATCTCTGAAGTATTCGGTCATATTTCAGTTATTAATGCACAATGGACCTTATCGTCGATTCTAAAGCAATAATTAAAAGCTAGCTAGTTTGAACTCGTTTTGTAACTTCTTATAATGTATCTCTAATTTTATCAATCCATAGAGTCAGACTTTATCACTCCATTTTATTAGGATTTATTACTTTACAAAGTAAAAGGCCATTGAAATAGTGCAAAATTTTATTTTTGTTCTAGTCATACCTACAAGTTACAATCACTCTTACAAATATGAAATAACACACTCACACTATGTAGTCAAATCAGATATACATACCCAAAACTTTAGGTATGTATATGTACATCAAAAGTAGCATATTTTAAAAATACATATTACATACTTAATTCACAATGCTTCTAAAATTTTCAAGATCAATATAATTACTTTTTAAAGGAAATGATTTAAGCAGTATTAAGCTTTGTACAAGTCCAATGAAATTAATTAATTGCTAATATTCACGTAATACTACATACGGCTATAAGTTTTAATTCTAAAAAACACTTAAATATTATGTACATCTAACCACAGTTACATATTGTATGTATTAAATGAGCATACCATGACCTGAAGCGGATGGAGATATGCCAAATATGTAAATGCGGTTACAGTGCCATATCATGGCACAACTATATCAGAAAAGTATATGCATATTGCCAGTATATTAAATATTGCATATTACAAAATACAGATGAACAAAGTTGTAAAACTAAATACCTCTAGGTACACGTATAACTAGAACACGCGTCAATACTTGCTTTTTACAACGCAATAGGGGAGTATTGAAAATCGAAACAATCCCTTATTAATACAAAGTATGGAATGGCATTCACTTGAATTCGTGTTATTTAACAGATATTAATTTGTATTGTTCGCGACAATCAGGGATCCAGGGAAGTTCATCGTCTTCTACGTCGACGAGAGTCCCCGTTATATCCATTCTCTGCAAAAGAAACACTTTGACTTACTTCGAGAGCCCCTTATTATTGTTTTTCGCATTAGGGTATTGACATGAATATTAGAGTAACATAACATTGTACAATATAAGAATTATTGTTTAGCCAGATACGACGCAAATAATTACAAAAGCGAAAGGCGTCATATCTAGTCCGCATATCGAGGTGAGTTTGCATTGGTTCGAATATAACAAACCTCAGATGTTCACCGTCGGCGATTCCTCTGGCGGTCATTGTACCCCATGGAGCCATTAGCCAGCGCACCACCACTCTGATTGTTCTGATGTGTATCAACACCGTATGGCCTGCCAGGACCCATGTTTTGCTGGCCATAATATTCCATGGCGTTTTTGGACGCAGTGGAATCATAACCTTGATTAGCGTCATTTGACTGTTGGTTGTCCCGCTTGTGTTTAGAACCATATGAGCCGAAAGCTGTGAAATTAGCACCTTGTGATCCAACGTCGCCGCCGTTCTGTGGGAGCATGCGCGGCAATAGGCTCCCATGGGGTACGTCGAGACCGCCAGAGGCGTATCCATAGCCAGAGGGTTGACCCAGGCCGCCGCCCTCGGACCCACCGAGTCCTTGGGATCCGAGACCGCCGGAACTCGAATTCTCCGAGTCAAATTCGTCGTGGTTGCGTCCTCTTCCACGACGTCGTCTATCACGGCCTCTCGACCGCGAGCCTGAAGAGCCGGCCTCTGAGCCGAGGCCGCCGTCCGAGCCGAGGCCTCCGCCCGAGCCGAGCCCGCCGCCGGAGCCCAGGCCGCCGCCCGAGCCGTAGCTCGCGCCCGAGCCCAGGCCCCCGCCGGAGCCGAGCCCACCGCCGGCGCTGCCGCCGGAGCCCAGGCCCCCGCGCGAGGCCGGCCCGCAGCCCGAGCCAAGGCCACCGGAGCCCAAGCCGCCGCCAGATCCCGAACCATAGGTGACCGAATCACCGAGCCCGCCTGAGCGACCTCCGCGCTTTCTGGAATCTAACTCGAGTCCACTTTGTCCCGAGCCGCGCCCGTGGGTACCGCTGGCGCCGTTATCGGATGCGGGGGGTGGAGGGGGTGGCGGGGGTGGAGGAGCAGCCCAACCTCCGTTAGCCATCATTGGATTTGGAAATGCTGGTACCATCATACCATACTGATCGGCCGGAAAGTAGGGTGGCATCACGAAAGGTTGGCTGTTCATTGTTGGAGGAGGAACAGACATATTCATCTGTGGATTGAGAGCCATCAGTGGAGGTATTTGATTTGAATGCTGCATTTGATTAGAATTTGAATGATTGTGATTTAAATTCATATTAATATTAGAAGCTTCATTTTTTTGTGAGAAAGGCAGATCATTTTGACGTTGAGGGCTTGCGGGACGTTTACTTTTTGATTTGTCATCAGATATCGGGAGTTGAGGACCTATGGGTGTGGGTAGGAGGGGTTTCGGCGTAGGCAACAGAGCTTGTGGCGCCTGCTGCGGCACTGTAGCATTAGAGTCCTTTGTGATACTACACTTGCCTGAACGAGATCGACTACGCGAGCGCGAACGGGAACGCGAGCGACTTCTTGAAGATTTTGATGATTTGCTTCGAGAGGATCTGGAAGAGCTGTGGCGGCGACGGCGACGGTCTCGTGAGCGAGAGCGAGAGCGGGAGCGCGTGCGAGAGCGACGGCGGCGGGAGCGCGAGCGAGACCGCGACCGGCGCCCGCGGCGGTACCGCCCGCCGCGACCGCGGTGACCTGCCGACACAAAACACACTTAAACACGCCGAAACAACTAAATCATTATCGTACATTAAAACTTTACTTACGTCGACCACCGCCACCGCCCCTTTCAGCAAGCTCTTGTAACTTAGGATTGACGACTTGCTTAGCTTCTTTTAATACAGATATGAGATCCGACGCTTTAGCAGCATTCGACGGCGTGAAAAATGTATAGGCAGTTCCAGTTTTATTTGTACGCCCTGTTCTACCAATGCGGTGTACATAATCTTCAGAATTACTTGGATAATCAAAATTGATCACGAATTTCACATCATCAACATCTAGAAGAAAAAAATAATGTTATATGTTTTGTTTGCATTTTAAAATACTTATAGTATATTTATTTTATTACTTGGTTAAAAACGTACCTAAACCTCTAGCAGCTACATCCGTTGCTACAAGAATAGGAGCCTTTCCACTGCGAAAATCTGTAAGAATTTTGTTATTTTGAAAATACATGAACTCCCTAACTTGGTAAACACTGCTGGAGTTTGAAACAAAATGTTACACTTCAGATTACTTTATTGTATAACAATATGTAATAAATTGTTTTCAATAGTATATTGTGAATAAATATTATGTTTCTATACTTTCTGCATTACAAAATGAACATATATTGTTATAATATGAACATTTATAACAGCAGTAATCTAAATAAAGCCAGGCATCCTACAAGCTAATTAGAGTTTTATGTTTTACAATAATGAGAATTTCTTTGTTGTGCTTGATTAATTTATAACAATTGACAATTGTTTTCATTAGATATTATGTGACTTTAATGTAACTTTGTTTTCACAGGAATCCTGGCTTAAATTACTAGATATTGGTGATATTTTGAGTCATAATTGAGTGTCACTATCATAATTTCATATCAGATGTCATGAAAAACATGTCTGAATGATCCACAACTTACATCATTAGGAATCTTCCAAGTCACACTCAAGTTATTGTGCTATAACTTGGATCTTGAGAACAATAAAAGACAATTTCACAACCATGAACTCACATTCCAAATCTCTTAAGGTTCCAAAACATCTAGGACATTGTGATTTTTATAGTACAAAACAATAAGCTGGGTTTTAAAAACGTTCTAGACAATTTTAAATAAATAATTAAATAAATAAAGAGTATGTCGAATTATTTGGTCGGAATTACGAGTACTTGGTAGCCTTAAGAGACAGAATGAGACAAATGAATTTCTCTACTTTCATGTGAACTTACAAAGGTTACAGATTCCGTGAGTGAGTCATGGTGGCTAGTGCACATAATCAAATTCAAGAGCTAGAGGAGGCCGCCCGACAGCTCGGGAGGCGTGGCCAGAACCGAAAGCCGAACACCTCGCTCGGCAGGCCCTTCGGCGCATCGAGGCGCTACCGAGGCGCTACCGAAGCGCGCGGTGCCGCCGCTACAGCACTACGAGCCGGCCGGGGACAGCCTCCCGCACGCCGCGAGAAGCGGCTCGGACCGGCCGCCGGCCGCGGGAGCGAGTCTGTGCATGGGGCTTAGCCCCGACAACTAGCGGCGAGCCCAGCCCGCGCGCCGCCGCCGAGAGCCGCCGCCTGCACATGCAGACATCACATCAAACTCACGCTCCCACGCTCCCGCCGCACGCCTCCGGTACATGCCGCTTCTCTTTACCCACAACACTTCCGCTTATGTATTGGGATAAACTATATCAGTTACCACCAATACTGTGTCTATCATTATTTAGGCATATTTAACAATTTACTATTCATGAAATTGAGAAATTGACAACATTTATTATTCTAGTTGTAGTGCTGTTAAATTATATCTGGCAAAATTGATTGAGAAAAGTATTTCATAATTACATATTTACTTAATATTTTATAAATCTTACCTTGCAGAACCCAATCTCTTTCATTTTGTGATTTGTCCCCATGAATACATACTGCTGGCCACCTACATGATAAAAAGCATATTTAAAAAATGTATGACATTTTACAGCATTATTCAGTAGCACATGCACAGTTTCAAGATACACAGCAGCCTCAAACTTTAAGTGTCCCCCCCATTTATATAAAAAAATGTAATATGGTCATAAGTTTCAACACAATAGTCTCTTAAAGAACTTAAGTTGACGACATTACAAGTTCATTAATAACAGATACCTTTGAAGACATATTCTTAACTGAAATCCTTCTAAAGTCTAAACTCACCCATCTCTTTTCATTTTTCTTGTTATATCATCAACACGCCGTTTTGTTTCTATGAAAATTATAGTCTTGTTTTCTTTCTCAGCCATTATCTCTTTGAGAAGTGTACTAAGTTTAGTTTCTTTTTCATATTCCATACAGACATCTATAATCTGCAATATGTTGTGGTTGGCAGCTAGTTGCAATGAACCAACATTGATCTGCAGGTAATCCTTCAAAAACTCAGAAGCTAAACTTTGCACTTCCCTGGGCCACGTTGCAGACCACATAAGAGTCTGACGATCAGGCCGAATTTGCTCAATTATTTTACGAATCTGAGGCTCGAAACCCATGTCCAACATTCTATCAGCTTCATCCAATACCAAGTAGGTGGTACGTTTCAAATTTGTCCTTCCGCTTTCCAAGAAATCTAGCAGTCGACCCGGTGTTGCAATTACTATTTCCACTCCAGCATCTAGGTCTCGAGCCTGCGGCCCCTTAGGAGCACCACCAAACAAGCAAGTGTTGTGAATTTTAGATGTGTTAGCAAATTTATCACACACTTCCTGAATTTGTTGAGCTAATTCCCTAGTCGGTGCCAGAACAAGAGCAATAGGCCCATCACCACGGCTTGATTTCGGCTGATGGTTAATATGGACAATGGCAGGTAAAATGTATGACAACGTTTTTCCTGAACCTGTAGATGCTATCCCCACCATGTCGTTTCCGCTAAGAGCTATGGGCCAACCCTGGGCCTGTATAGGTGTTGGCTTGTTAAATCCCATTTTTTCTATTTCATCCATAACATAGTCTGGGAAACCTGCTTCATCAAAAGTTAATGTCGGTTTAGGTATATTACGACCTTTTAACGTGATATGATTGTCACTCCGCCACGCTTCCACTTCCGAGTCAGGTCTATTTTCAACATCTGGATGAGGTATGTAGAAGTCTTTCTTGAATGGCTTTAGTCTACTCAAGTCCCATTTCGGTTTTCGCAAATTAGCACCGGGATTACTTCGACGTCCGCCGCCGTAACCTCCGCCCCCACCTGAACCGAGCCCATAGCGCGGACTCCTGCTTCGGCTTCGACTCCTACTCCTGCTCCTACTGCGACGTCTATCACGACTGCGATCCCTATTCAATCACAAACAAACATTAAATTTACACCACAGACCTCTTTTAATGCAACGTTACATATTGGAAACATTTCACATAACGGGCATGTGTAACGAAAATTTGATTTATTTACCTGCCTCTCCCCATAATGGTTATGCAATAATAGTAATCTCTTTTATAAACTTAAACTAGCAGAAAATAGTTTTTTTTTACTACACAGGAATTGCACTGATTCTTTGTTTTGGAAGCCGGTAACTTTACAAAAACCAACGCCACTCAAGGTACAAAACAAAATGGCGTCGAATCATCCATGGACTGTCGGTGAAACTAGTCAATACCAATAGTCATGGCGTTATAACGAAAGCAGTTTAAAATATTTTTTTTAAAGCTAAAGATTCACTCACACAAAATAATTATAACATAACAAAATTCATGTATTCTTTATTAGACAGAATTAAAATGTATACCTAAAGTCGGGTCTCCTGCACTAAAACATTACACAAAACACCTACACAATACATGTGTTTATCTGTGGTCCATTGTTCTACGAACAAGTGACAGCTAAAGTAATTGTTTTGCGTATATGTTTTTAGTGTTTTGTTTCATTAAAGCTAGTACAGAAGACCCGGCTTAATCCAAAATGATTAACAAATACATCATGATACGATATGAAACATGACATCGACAAAACTCGTCCTAAAAAGTGGTCTCAGCAATAAAACAAAGAAAAAGATCACAAGTTAAATTAAATTAAATCAAAACAACATTGAAATAAAACTATTTGTTGTGCAGTCTGAAGAAACGTCGGGAATAAAATTAAAACCAAATCGTGATAGAATCCTTAAAAATAGTTTTAATTCAATGTTTAACATTCACGTAAACTTAAGAAATCAGTAAATCAAAACAAATATAACACAAAATTTTAATGATCAAGCGGCGGTAAAATAATTTGGATCAAGCGTTCTTAAATTGGAATTTTGTAGGGCGTCAACTGTGCATCTAGGTTAATATAAAGCTTACGGGAACTTTAAATAGCGAGTTAAAATAATAGCTTTATAAAAAAAGCCTGAACGACATAACTAATGAAAACCATAGTGAAAACCGGAGGAGTGAGCCATAGACAGTTTTTATTCTGTGCAGGGAATCTACTAAGGTTAAAGACCATGCTGCCAAGTAATTTTTCTATACTAATAATCTATTTTTCTAGTATATTAAATTATTCCTTGTCTTATTACGATGCTTTAAGATGATTTTACGGGTGCGGATCCACTATTAGACTACGTGCCAAAAATTAAATCGTAGACACTGTATCTGACCTTAGTCTTTATTTTCAAATATAATCTGTAACAGTGTTGCTTAATGTAATAAATATATCAGTTTTGTATATATTTGTAAATAAGATCTGTGATCAATAAAATATAGATACAATAATTTCTTAGGTTTACGCAAATGTAAACTTACGACATAAGGCGACTTTAAATGTATAAACATTCGGCGGTTAGGGTTGTTCCCATATCATTATTTCTTTCTACTTGGCGTTATTTCGACTTTATGCCAGGGTCCTCTTTCCTACTTACACGCTTCCACTTCACCCAGTCTCGAGCAACCAGATTTAATATTACAAACTATAAATGGGCTATCAAGCAAGTTTCCATACAAAAAAAAACACGTTGATAACGCCATCTACCACTTATGCGAGTGCGCTTTTATTACAATTTACACCCTAATATTCTAGAATCACGTAAGAAAATTGTGTTTACTTAACATTACTACGCTGGCACGACCTTGCACGTGTGTGTTTCAAATACGACTGAGTTAGTTATGACCCCGAGGTCACAACTTTTGCATCAAAAGATTTGTGCTGTTGTCCCGTCTATGTACAGTTGAATATCTTTTAGTCTCAAACATCCTCCATAGTGATAGGATGTTGGTGAAACTCTTATAAAAGAGTACATCCTGAATGTACTAATTAACATACAACAGCTGGAAGTACCTAACAGTCCTATCACTAAGAAACTTTGAAATAGATCAATCTTTTTGATTTTATCTGCCCTGGCAACCACTCTGAAAAGAGTAAAAAAGTAATTTTTACACGCTTTAGATTAGTTTGATCTGTATGAAATTTTCGACGTGATTTTCACCATGTTCTAGACGTCTGATGAATTTAGAAATTGGTACAAGTACCAAGGACCGATAACAATACAATAATTAGTTCGGTGTGTTATAAAAGTATATATTTTTCTCGTTAACTTTTAACTTTTTTACATTGAGTAAGACACACTCGTTGTTGTTGTTGATGCACATGTAAATAAATGTTTGGTCAATACAATATGTTTCACACATACGGTATAACACAGTATATCAGTCTCATTATTATGCCAAATACTTCTTGGGCAAATATAATAAATGTGTTGAATCGTTTACTTGGGTGAAATTGTGGTGGAATTAGTTCTGTTAGGTACATTCAACATTGACTTTTGCGTAACTTCAAGAAAATGTTACCTGGCAACATTATTCAGAACGGAATCCATTTTCTGCGTTGTTGTTGTGACATTTTGGTTTTGCTCACCAGTCTTTTATTATAGCAATTTGTATTTAAAAAATAAACGGCATAACAAAAAAGTGATGTCGCATTATCTACCGTTGTAAGATTGGAAAAAGAAATATTTAGACGTTTGAAGAAAAAACATTATGGGTTGAAAATAGTGTGTACTATCGGCATTCAATCATAATCATTTCACTACATTACTTTACACTAATACAATGGAACTTGAGGTTTCTCCTTTAAATACTGTAGACAACGATATGGAATATTCTGATAATTCATCTGACAGTAAATACGTTACAAACAACAATGAGCAATATTCGGTTATACGCATTCCTGACGATGTCGACAAATCAAGTAAGCACTCTTCTCGAAAGCAATCTAAACGTAGAAAAAAGAGCTCGAGCCACTCACGACCCCTGCCCAGGATCATAGTAAAGCCTCTACCGCCACCACCTCCGCCGGAAACTCGAGAATGGACGGCCGCCACCTCTTACGCCGACTCGAGTACAAATTCAAGGCCTTCTACCATGAGAGAGGTGTTGGCGAGCATACCAGGATTCTGTTTAAAACCTAGGAAACGTAGTGGTAAGAAATTATCAACAGCTGCTCAGCTGCAGCAGACAAGGGAAGGCTGCATAGACTTGGAGACACCAGATTCAATTTTAGTTAACACGAATATTAGAGCATTACTTAACAAACATACATTCTCATTACTTCCACCATTGTACCAATACAAACTTGGGCAGCTACTACCTAGTGTGGACCGGCTGAGTCCTTCAGGTCGTTTAAATTCATCTAGTCTAAATAATGAATTTTTTGCAAGAGCCTGTCTAGAATGGCAAGATAGTCTCTCTGGTGGGGAATTTACACCAGAGAACCAACAAAAAATGAAGACTGAAGCTGAGAAAGAGAAAAGTAAAATTGATCCTTGGAAATTAAAGCATTTTGAACCATTCTGGGGAGAAAAACTAAGAAAAGAGAAATCATCAATCAATTTTAATTCAGATAGACCATCATTGAAGACTACTATTAAATTGAGGCCAACCGCCTCAATCACGAGTAGTAGTACTGTTCCAAAGATTAAGAAAAGTAAATCGTCAAGTACAAGTAAGAGAATGCGTTCTGTCGGAGCTGTCACAAGGTCCTCTGCGAAGGCTGAAGATCTTATAGAAGAGACAATTCCATCTAGTGCCAAACCTTGTGCACCAGTTCCTGATCTGCTGCCGTTAAAGCAAATAAAGAATCACAACCAGGGTTATGAAGAATGCCATGTAGATTTACATTTCTCTGATTCATCATCAACACAAAGATTGGACGACTCAGTCTCCACTACACCTGTGGATCCACTCTTACTGCCTGAAAGTGAAGTGGAGCATAATGACTTAAAACAAGTATTAGATATTAGTGTAGTGACTATAGAAGAGTCGAGCACCTCAAAAGACTGTGCAGAAGAAAAGGTTACAGACTCTGATAGTAATTTACATGAACCTTCAAAAAGATTAAGTGATGATAATGAAGATTACAATTCAGCAAAACGAATACGATTTGAGGGTGACTATGCAATGGATAATGCAAGCTTCTTGCCGCATAACCCAGAGATTGTAAGTAACCATTCCTCTGATGGTGAAACACATTTCGGTAATGAACAAATTTGTCCAAATGATGAACTCATGTATCCAGGACAAGATCATGGGGACACCAATAGTGAAGACAGCAAGGCGACAGCATCTGTGTATGAGTATGATGAAAGAAGTGAATCTTCTATGTCAAGTCTAAAAATTGACACAAACATAAACAATACTGTAATTAATGAAGGTGTCGAAAATATGGATGTTCCATGTGACAATGCGGTACAAGAAATTGAGGAAACAACTGAAATTGAAAAAGAAGACTCTAAGAGCTCACCTGTGCATGATAGGCATGAATTCATGCAAGAACAGTACCAAGATAGTTTTAAATCTATTGATCATAATGTTGAATCTCCCCATCATAAGAATATATTGAATAATGAACAGGAAACAATTAGTCGAAACTTTGAAATGAATCAAGAAGTTGAATGTGAAACTCCACAAGCTAGTCGAGAGCAAGAGTTTAAAGATGACAATGTACATCCCCAAAAATGTGAGAGCAAAGAGAGACCTCAACAAAATGTGCACAACTACTATGATGACCACTTTAAAGATGCAGAATCATTTATATTAGAAACTGGACTTGCCATCCTCACATCACGTAAGTACTAACATATATTTAATTTGATACTGTAGAGCCAACTATACATTTTTTTCTGTTATTTTTATATACACATAAGGACAGTCTCAACAAAAACAAGTTTTATATTAACAAAATCAAATTAGCTACACAGGCTACACAGTTTGTGATTTGTCATCTTTCTTTTTCAAGCATGTTGCAGAAAGGATTTGGCTACGTTTTTACGACCGGCTGCCTGCCTGACGTCAACCCCCTCTAGGGGTCCAGTCAAGCAAATTAAATTAGACAAATTCGCCTTGCCCGACCTGGAAATCAAACCCACGACCAGACCATGGACCAGGATCCACAGCCCATATATACTGCCACTAGACCAAGGAGGCGACAGTTGATAAACTGTCATAATTTCAGATATTTATAGCTACCATATTTATGCTGGGGATGTCTAACGTTGCATAGATGGGTCATCAGCTCACCTCTTTAGAACCATTTCACTCTTAGCTAGCAATAATAGCAATATACTTTTAAACCTCATAATAAAATATCACAAGTTGAAAATCTCAACCACCTAAGTTTTCTTTCTTTCCATCTGAACTTAACACACCTCAAGGTGGGGTCCGATGGGGGCAAAACCTTTACACTAGCATGTAGCTCAAATGGTTCAGCTCAGTTTTTATGACCAGCTGCCTGCCTGATGTCAACTCACTTATGGAAGAATTAGTTCCAGTCACAGGCAAATTATGTTAGAGAAACACTGCCCGAATTGGAGACCCAGGACCTCCCAGTTCGCAGCATATATAAGCTACCACTTACCAAAGAGGCGACATAAGACTACCTAAATAATATTAAATTGATGGTGTTATTACCGAATTATAAAAAAAACGTGTCCTACCTATTCTGCTATTTTCGTAATTACATGAAACACCCTTCATTGCAGAGAGCGAAGATGTAAAATACACGCCACATCCAAACTTGATGGAGCTGTCGTCGTACATGAGTGAGACAAGTTAGTAATATTCATAATTTGAGGGTACTTGAGATATTTTTTTATTGTTTACTTGTCAGTGTAAAATAAAATATTGTAAGTTTAAGTTGGAATTAACGATTATAATAATATTAAGTTTTAGGAATTATAGGATATATGTAGGTATTTGTGATTACAGATGTTACTGCAGTTGTAACAATGCCCTTGACACATAACTCTTCAATACCCATGATGGAAGTGACTAATACGTCGGTAAGTTTATTTCAATGTGGTTTCTCAACTATCACAGTACAAATGTATACTGAGAATGTTTAGAATATTTTATAAACTTTGATAGTATCCGTTTTTAGTTTAAAAACGAATAGCACATATTATTGCTTATATTTTTGTCTGTAAATAGTGAAACGTTAGTCGCGATTCAAGCACAACAGACGAAATAATCTAAAGCAAAAGAATATGCAAACCACAAAGAATGTTAAGCCACATCTCCTGCACTAAAACATTACACAAAACATGGTATATCTACAATTTTTTTTGTATGGTCCATTGTTCCATGAGCAGGAGACAGTAAAAATCATTGTTTTGTGTAGGTTATTCTAGTGTTTTGTTTCGAAAAATCATGTGCAGGAGACACGCCTTTAGATACTCAATAATGCTCAATTCGTAACAACTTCGTCGAGTATTCACAAGAAGGTTATATGACATGAAAATGGTCTATAGAAATTGAACTTTAGCTTGTATTGTATCATTTGCTAGAATGGTACAAGAAAATGCTCCATTGTGTATTCAATGTTCCCATACTCTGCCTAAGGTTTATAACGTCGTGAATTTAGTTTTCTCCTCCACTCTTCGTGAGTGGTAGAGCAAAACTGTAGACAGTTATGTGCACAGCATGAATGGGCTGGCTCGACTGGTCTCATTCCACGTGTTTCGTAGAAAACCGATGTAAAGAGGCAACGCATTTATATCAATGAGTGATATTTCCAGAAACCTAAGTGGATACTCCCATTCTTAATCTGTATCCCCTGTCTTAAAGGTTGCCAATGCACCCATCGTTCTTTTTGTAACAAGTCGTATTTCTGTGATATGATCCTCAGAGTGATACAATAGTAATGTTTTCCAAAATCCTGTTTTCTACATCAATAGAGGCACAAAAACCAGACCTTTATAATGTTATAAAACACGAAATATTAAATACATAAATAATTTCTGTAACTTTTAATTAAATTTACCAGTACTGGCTTCATACATTTGCAGGACACATTTTCACCTCTTCTGTATTTGTGTTTTGGCGTTTGATGTTGTATGTCCCTGAGGAACAGATTTGTTTATATACACAGAATCAAGATCTGCTTTCCAGATGTGTGCATAAACTTTATTTTGAAGGAGATTCACTTCTATAGTCATGTAATAACATCTTCTGTTGTGGTAGGCGTTAATTTTGCATTAAAAACAAATTAGTGTTTATTATTATATGCTTGATTATAGATGGTGTCATATCCAGATGACAGGATGCAAGATGCTGCTAAGCCGAAGACATCAGCTGTTACGTGGAAAAGCGAAAATGACTGGCCCAACAATGAGAACATGATTACTCTGAATACATTCACGAACTTGAACAATGATAATGCGAAATACGTCAGCGAAGATTCAAAGACGAGTATGGAGGACATCAATGCCAATGAAGAACATTGTTTATATAAAGAGGATCGAGATCCAAGTTTCAATATAGAATCTTCAAATTCTTCGGAAAGTTGCCAGTCAGTCAAAGACAGTTCTGTCAAGCAGGATACGGAGCCTTTGACAACATTGGTCACAAGTAGCACCATCACTAACATATCAGTAAATGCAACCACACTTACACAAAATATGAGGCCAGTTGGCAAGAAGGCTAAGATGAATAAGGAGTCTAACAGGTAATATCACTTCCGTTACAATCACTCACCCACTACCGTCGACCATCACCCATCATCCACCACTCACCACCCATCAACCCCTTACTATCACCATTCCAAGAGATTCACGGAGTTACGAGCTGGTGGCAAAAGCGCGACTTTTCGCGTCACCACGGAAACAAACAACCATTAGATGTTTCACGACCTGCATTAAATGTTTCACGTCAAGTATAGTATACACTATACGTATGTACGTTATTTTTTGTTGACAGAAGTCGGAGCTCGAACAAGGTGCCGCCGGGCGCGGTGAACTTGGAGCGCAGCTACCAGATCTGCCAGGCGGTGATACAGAACAGCCCCAACCGCGACGCGCTGCGCGGCCAGCTGCGCCCCCCTCCCGCGCTGTTGACGCGTCCCCCACACCCGCACCCGCCGCCGCCCCTCGCGCCGGCCCGCGCGCTGCGACACCCGCACCCTCCGCCGCCACCCCCGCCGCCGCCCCCGCACCCTCACCCGCACCCGCCCGTGCTCGTGCGACAGCTGCCCGTCTCCGTCATGCACAACGAGGTCAGTTCTAAAACTATATCTACTATATAAAAATAAGTCGGGTTTTCCCTTCTGACGCTATAACTCCAGAACGCACGAAGCGATTTCCACGGTTTTGCATTCGTTGGAAAGGTCTCGGGCTCCGTGAGGTTTATAGCAAAGAAAATTCAGGAAAATTTTCAACAGAAAAGCGGGAAAATCTTTTTTCACATACAGCGCCATCTCTGATACATAGCATGTACTACAAACCAATATTTTAAGTAGATGGCGCCGGTGCGTGATACATTGTTTGACAGCTACTCATTGTTCTCTGCTCAGTTAATTTCATGTAATGTCGTTTTAAAAAAATAATACTATTACTTAAACGGCGGTCGTTGTAACGACCATGACTAATAGTCTATTTATCGAGGATGGCTATTGGCTATATAACATCACGCTATAACCAATAGGAGCGGAGCAAAAATGAATAATGCTGCTAGCGGGGAATTTTATATCTCAGAAACTGCTTCGATTTGAAAAAATATTTTAGTGTTGACCGACGGGATGAATGGTAGGGTGACTAAGGGGTGACTGACGTGGTGATTGATGGAGTGACTGATGGGATGACTGACGGGGTGACTGACAGGCTGACTGATGGGGTGGCGGACGGGGTGACTGACGAGGTGACAGACGGGGTGACAGATGGGGTGACCGACTGGGTGACAGACGGGATGACAGATGGGGTGACAGATGGGGTGACCGACTGGGTGACAGACGGGTGACAGAAGGCTGACAGACGGAGTGACAGACGGGTGATAGACGGGTGACAGACGTGGTGACAGACGGGGTGACAGACGGGTGACAGGCGGGGTGACCGACTGGGTGACAGACGGCGTGACCGACTGGGTGACAGACGGGTGACAGACGGGGTGACGGACGTGGTGACAGACGGGGTGACAGACTGGTGACAGACTGGGTGACAGACGGGGTGACCGACTGGGTGACGGGCTGGGTGACAGACGGGTGACAGACGGGGTGACAGACGGGGTGACAGGCGGGGTGACAGACGGGGTGACAGACGAGTGACCGACGTGGTGACAGATGGCGTGACAGACGGGTGACCGACGGGGTGACCGACTGGGTGACAGACGAGGTGACAGACGGGGTGACGGACGTGGTGACAGACGGGTGACATACTGGGTGACAGACGGGGTGATAGGCGGGGTGACAGGCGGGGTGACAGACGGGGTGACAGACGAGTGACCGACGTGGTGACAGATGGCGTGACAGACGGGTGACCGACGGGGTGACCGACTGGGTGACAGACGAGGTGACAGACGGGGTGACGGACGTGGTGACAGACGGGTGACATACTGGGTGACAGACGGGGTGACCGACTGGGTGACAGACGGGGTGACAGGCGGGGTGACAGACGGGGTGACAGACGGTGTGACAGACGGGGTGAGAGACGGGATGACTGACGGCCGAAGTAATCATCCCATTACCTCCTTTAGAATTATTGGATTATAGGTGCCTACGACTCACTCTTCAACCCTCTCTCACATACGCAGACAAAGTTGCGCGGGTCAGCTAGTGCCTATATATAACATGGCCGCTCAGAACTCACTTGAACGAATATGTTACAGTTACAAGAGAAGTGATATAGATTTAAAAAATAATAAGAATTTTTAATTACTCAAGTAGGTGTTATTTGTGCTATAGCATTATTTGTGTTGATTTTGTGTATTATTGTTGTTGTACAATTGCTGGAATTTTAATTAAAAATTGAGTTTTTGTTGTTTTAAGAAAATATTGTTATTATTGCTGTTATAGATTAACGAGAATCGTCCCAGCAACGTGGGGCAGTATATTCTTGTACAGAGAACGCCTAATGTGGCGCCCAGAGCATCCAGCGCGCCGCCGTCTAATCAAAACACTAATGTGGTAAGTACATTTTTTATAGCAGGGACTGGGAAATGTGAAGATGCGTCACTTGATGGTAAGTAATCTCCACCGCCCATAGACTACCAAGACAAAAAGTCATGGGTGCGTTTCATCCTAAAGAGAGGGAGATAGCGGGAGAAATTGGGCCACCGGAAATCTCACTCACCGAACGAAACGCGACAGCGAGCTGCGACTTACATTGGTATTCTGTGAGACATTCGAGCCAGCCTATTCGTGCTGTAGATGTAGCTGTCTACATATTTAAGAAATTCAAACCGATAACTATAAATGATCTATATTTGTAGATTTATTATTGCTATAAATATTGTAAGGAACCGACACTGCACGTTACCTTTCGGCCAGTCTCTTTGGGGCGGGGACCCCACACATTTATACCGCCTTTGGCGACCCCAAACAGCGCTATGTTTTCGTGTCGCCATGGTGTATATCTCTCAGGGGTCGCATCAATGTAATATACACATACACACAAAGGCCGCACATCCCCCCTCTGTGCGACCATGTATAGTGTCGGTGTTGTCGTGCAGAGCGTGGCGCGGTGCCGCAGCGTGGGCGCGGAGGAGGCGTGCGTGTGCAACCTGCGCGCCATGATCCTCTGCAAGAAGTGCGGCGCCTTCTGCCACGACGACTGCATCGGCTCGGCCGACCTCTGCCTCACCTGTCTCATACGCTGACGCTCCCACACTGCACCATACTCCATACTGGTAACATGTTTCATGTTCAGCCGCGTCTACACAGCCCGGTGACTCGCAGCCGGCCAGTGTGGACTCTGCTTTATAGTAGACTGATTGTAACATAGCTACGACCTGCTTTATATAGCTACATAGTGAAGCAATCTGCTCACATTATATAAAGTGTGCTGGCTGTACAGTTAAGCGTACTTATTGCGTGGAATAAATGTTTTCATATTTTATATGTTATTCTGGCAAATAGCGGTCGACCGTAGTCCGTTAGTGTAACCGGAACGCGCCTTTACATTTGTATATCTAAACGCGACTTCGTGCTTAGAGTAAGATTATGGGAATATGTATGATGGATAATTGAATATGGTTGTTAGGAATGGTGGTGCTATCTGTTTTGAATACATTCAGTCGACAAGAATCATTTAGTGATATACTCAATAGTGGTCTATTCTTCGGCACTCCATTCGTCATCTCCAATTAAGAACATCCTTGTCTGAGATGGAAATATCTTAAATGAGTTGTCTACATTATTTCTATATTCTGTTCCATAGAGAAAGGATGAAGGTAGACTAATTTCAGATGACACCTCACATAAGGTATTTTTTAACAGTATGAGTAATAAATGAGTCCATGTTGTATGTGCGGACTAGCATAGATAAGTGCGCAATAATTAATGGCGCATACGTAAATATAAGTCTTGCAAAATTTATACTTTACTTTTGTGATAATATAATGTGCATTGGGTATCGAAATATCAATATGTATATTGACGCGTTATACTTCTCCAATAATCTTAGCTATTGATAGGACGCGAAGCTGTAGCTATTAAGCCGATAATTAAAGTATTGCCATTATTATTTTAACGTTAGAATACGATCACAATTTGGTTTACAGTTTACACGATAGATATTTTAGTTGTAGTTTCGATATCTTTGTGTGTGTGTTAGCATACATGCAAGTGTGTTTGTTTGTAGTGGTGGCAGATCGCGATATATTCTTGGCACCATCTGTTTTGAATAATGTTTATAACTAAGTGTATGTACAGATATTTATTGACACGAAAAGGCTGGTGGTTCGAACATCGGATGGAAACAATACGTCATAGGTATTTATAAATCATTACTTGTTGTATTTAAGTTATTCTCTATGACGTGTACACTAATATGACACTAAGTTATGCAATATATTTATAGTTATCTATAATATTTTTATAAGGATCTTTTACAATCGAAGTATAGCTTTTTGCTAATTTTTAAGACTTCTTTGTAATGTTGAAATCCAAATTGTTTATATAATCTCCCTTCGATCTCTTGTTTTAATAACCCATTAATATACAATCCCTTATGATTCATATTGAAAGTAGCCAGTGGCGTAACTATACTCTTGGGGCCCATGGCAAGTTCACGGTCACGGTCTTTTCGGACAGAGGCCTGGCCAGCGGCGGGGGAGGGGAGGTCTTCTACTGTTGTAGGCCCGTGACATTTTGCCTGAATGCCACCTTATAGTTATGTCACTGAAAGTAGCGTATCATATAAGAATGTTATTGTAGCAAAAATAACTGATTATCAAAAAATAACTACAAGAGATTAAAGTTGCTCTTCATCAATATAATATACCATAGATGCACAGTTCTTTGCAAATATCCTCCTAAAAGTGGTCTCTCAGGAATAAAACATAGAAAAATATCACAAGTACTAATTATATCAACACAAATATAACTCTATGCACGTGTTATAAATTAGCTTTTTAAACGAAATGATCAAGCGTTTTTAAATTTGAATTTTGAAATTTAGAATTCTATCGGCGTCCGAATGTAAGCAAAAGAAGTCCTTAAGCCTTCGCAATTACTGTCCAATTTTCCGAGCGTCAACTGTGCATCTAGGTAAATAATATATCCATGTTGCTCTTAGACACGTGTCTTGGTTTGTGGATTACATTTCGACCTATCCAAAGAATAGAGTTACAGATCATAATGAATCGAAATTGCTTTTTTATTTTTCTGAGCTTAAATTGACCTATAATGTATTTAAGTAAGTAAGTAAAATTTGTTTTTTTAAGATACGACATAATAACAAGTTGTATTATGACATAGCTTAAAAAATATTTACTACTTAAATATATATGTCAGTTTAAGCTCAGAAAAATAAAAAAGCAATTTCGATTCATTATCATCTGTAACTTTATTGTTTGGATAGGTTGATTTATGCAAAATTACAGCCTATTCCTAGATAATCTACTACTTTCCATATAACCCCCGACCATGGACGTCATATTAATTTCAGTTATTATTTTCAACAATATGAAATAATATTTTGACCATTACGGCAATTTACGGCTGCAGCCGGCCACGTGTCTGACCAGACAGTCGATTATATTGTATTTATTAGCTATGCCTAGTATGTTCACATAGCTATGCCTTATATGAATGACTCCGATACTACGATTTACATAATATATATAAATACATATATAGTTATATAAAGCGTTGCTCACTCCAAAACACAAAATATGTACATCCTTTCGTATATCATTGGTAACTGTTAAAATATTCTATGTATACATTATTGTGTCACAAATAGATACATCTTGGGTATTTAGAGGTACCTATATGAAAAATTGTAATAAATTATAGAAGTAGATTAAGTAATTTACTAAACTGATCACTATATGCAATAAATTAATATTTAGAATTGTTTAAACTGTGTACTGACAATTCATTGGTAGGTGTACTTATCAAGTACCGATTTAATACCAACGATTTATAGGCAGGCCTTTGTTTTTGTTTATTTAAAAGGATGTGATGCGAACCATGCGTTTAATTACCTTAAAGTATTCGCATATTGTTATTTATTGGTAATTAGTTACTTTAGGCTGATTGACATTTTTTTCTCTAATAAAATTATGTTCTAACGTGTTTATTTTTCTTAACCTGTTATCCTTTATTGTGTGCATTTACTCGTCGATTTTCGACCAACTTCAAAAAAGGAGGAAGTTCTCCATTCAATGGGCTGTAGACCGGGAGGTCCTGTTTCGAAACCAAAGTTCAAGCATAGCTTTCTCATATACATAGATTGTCCAGCACTGGAGAGAGCGTTAACGTCAGGCAAGCTGCTGGTTGGTAGTAAAATATGAATAAGTGTATTGAAGTTGCTGGAATCGAATTATTGAGGTGTTTGAAAGAAAGAAAAGTTGGATAATTCCGTAGAGTTCCGGTAGATGGCGTTAAATTTCAAATTTATACGTAAAATACATATGTATCCGTTGACTGCGGGACTTACACAAAGTATTATTGCAATTTTTGCCACTAGATGACCTTAGATGCGATGGCGCGACGGCTCATGCTTTATGACATAAAACCATCGATATAATAATATACCTAGATGCACAGTTGACGCTCAGAAAGTGGGACAGCCAACGAGTGCTTAAAATGTAAGTAAGCACTTGTTGTCTGTCAGTTGGGCGCCGACCGTTCGCCTGTGACGATGCCTAAATGCTCTGTGAAAGAGTGCAAAAATAACACTCTTACAAAGCGCAAAACACATGGGATTTCATATTTTAAGTAAGTATAATTCCCTTACTTGATTCTTAAAACCTTAATCATGTTAAATTAAGTATTAAACGTGTATAAATAATTAATTTAACGAATTCAGTTAATAAAATATTTTGTCCCTTTTGAAATCATGATTTGGAACAATTAAATACATGGAGTCGTTTTTTTTTGGAAATATATTATATTTATTTTAAATTTATGATTTTTTTATTAATTTTATTTATTAATTACAGATTTCCATGAAATGAAATAGTAAGAGATAAATGGCGTAAAATTATTTCCGAAGAAAGGAGAGAAGAAAATTTACACAATTACTCAAGTGTGGTTTGTTCAGACCATTTTGCCGATTCCGATGGATATTATACAGAAAAATGGATTAGGAAAATTAAAAAGAATGCTGTACCAAAAATAAAGGTGATAAATTGTCATCAGCTACATTGTCCTTAACTAATGTTTACTATTTAATTTAACAATATGTATGCTGTTGGTGTACCTATAAATAAATAAATATTGCCACATTTATTGACTTTATTTTAGATTGTCGTAACTACAAGTTTAAATGAGGCAGGGTGCAGTACAAGTGTAATAGCTGAAAAATATTTGATACATAATTCATCAATAGCAAGCATATATTAGGTACATACTGCCATGTAAAATGACTATTTAATAATTTGCGGCTAATTCTAATAAATGTTTTCAATCAAAGTGTGCAGATCATAAAAATTTGCCAACATGAACAAAGTTGAACATTCCGCTGTCAAATAATAATTTTAATGGTTCATTCACGCGATTTTTATTTTTTTTATTTTTCACTTTTATCTTTGATTCTCGGATTGAGATCATTTATTGGAACCGGTCGTTAGGCATAATTACTACAACAGTAATTGTGGCGTCATCATTTATTGGAAACATATTCATTTCCAGGAACCAGCAATTGAACCAATAAATAATGAAGGATCACCAATACCATCAGAATTTTCATCAATCTTTAACACACCTAAGACGTTATTTTTTACAGTTCATTTGAAAGAACGCAACCAAAAATTTAAACTTAAATCTAATTTAGTGCGAAACTTAAAAAGGCAGAACAAAAGATTAAGAAAACGAAATGATAGTCTAAAATAAATTATTAAGAATCTAAAGAGCAAAAGACGATCTTAGTATGGGGCCAGGACTATGTATGTGACTGTTGGATGTTATTTATTTATTTATGAATCACGTTAAGGAAAAACAGTGTTTATTTCATATTTATAACTAATAAGCTTTGTTATCTTCTAAACATTTATACTCTATCTGGGTATTTCCACAAAAATAGGTCCACTTTTGGCAACAATTTGTCTTAATTAAATTTTAAATGCTGTTGGATTCCCTATTAGTGTATATAATGGTTGATTCATTTATATTGTATACTCAAAAGGGCCAGTCACTTTATGGAGTATTTTAAGAGAAATTTAGAATTCTGTGAAATTAGCTATCTAGGGACTGATAGGTATGGTTAGGGACTGATGAACAATGTTAATATTGTAATAAAACAAGCATTTTATAGATTTTGTGTCATATTTATTTGTAGCGCATCTTTAGACAATAACATAATACCTGATTATAAAAAAAAATTACGAGTAATAATGCTCCTTTCTTAGTATAATCAGTCATTTGTAGTTAGAATCTTTAAATTAAATCCTTACTAGCCTTAGTTAGGTTTTTACAGCTAAACTTAGATTACATTTTTTTAATTTACCTTTATGAGGTAGAAATTAATATTTTAAAGAAGCTTTTAGCCTAGTAACAAATTATTCAAGTAAAAAACAATAGGGACTCCTTGCCCAGATTTTTGCGTAGTAACAAATTATTCAAGTAAAAATAATTGGAATTCCTTGCCCATAGAATAATCAATGTAAATTAACATTCTTAATCTTAACATATAGGAAGTATCAAAACAATAGTTATTAGCAATATAAATTAATCAGACTAGTCTTTGTACTTTACAGTTTGAGTGTACTTTTAATTAGTAATAATAAAAGACGTAATATTAATATCTAAATAAAATAAGTCTCATTTGTCTAAAACATTAACAGCCTTTTAAAATTTGTAAAACACCCTATCACCTTTGACCACCAAATTGGGGATTGGCAGTTTTTTCAAAAACATCTTCGTAAGCTACATCAGCAACATCACTTTTATCTAATTTAAAGAGTTTTCCTTCTTCGTTACATACTTTAGAAAACTTTACAGTCAATTCTCCTTCTTAGTCATGTAACTTGAGCAAATTGCAGCATAAAGGTATTATTTTTTTATTGTGGCATATTCTGATCAATGTAATTATTACAAACGGTCCTAAGTTTTTGGTTCTTTCTATTATCAGACAAGTACTTTTTCCATTTTAATCGAATTTTTCTTTGCTCACGAGAGGTCTTATCTTTAACACATTTTCGCTGTCCTTTTTCCTTCTTTTTTATAGACTTTAGTCAATCTTTCTCTTTGTATTCAGCCAACAAAACTGGATCACTTTCAATTTTCTCCAAACTTGCTTTTGCAGCAGATGACTTTCCTCCTTGGACAACCTTGGGTTCTTTTTAGGCGGCGTGTTGCTGTAAAACAGATAAACATCACATATTTAGGAAATATCATCAATAAGTGTAATGGAATGTCAGTCCCTGACCACTCCCGTCAGTCCCTAGATACATTCACAGCAAGGGCCTGACGCTTCAGGGACTGACGATTCAGAGGAATAGTTTAAAAATTTTCCTGGTTGATAACATACTACGACACCTTATGAAATCTACCGAACAGTGCCAACAAAGTATTAGTAAATATTAATTAATTAATAACAATTTCCTACTATTAAACGATAAAATTACTTACCGAGGGACTGACACAGTGACTGGAATAACAGGTGTTTGCATAGCTTCTGCCGCGGTTGCACTCATTTACAAAATGATCAACGCAAAAGGAGTGTAGTATGTGGATAACTTCATGTCTTACTTTAAAATCAACTGGTTTTCATTCGCTTATTCACTCATTATGCCGAGAAATTTTAAATTCCGTAACTGGATAGGGCCTGATGATTAAAGTCGTGGACACTATTCTGCCATGTGGAAACGTACAATTTTTTTTTTTTATTATTAATAAATTTGTGAAATTAGGCGTAATTACTAAAATATTTAACAGCCGTAAAGAAAATATAAGCACAAACTTTATGTTTTTCGAGATATGGATACCCAAACACAAAATTTCGGTGCGCGGACATGGCTAGGGCCTGACATTTGGGGTTTATTACAAAGAATTTTAGAAGTAAAAAATATTTTTTTTTAAAATTAGATTTGGGTAATAAATAAAACACATTTTGAACTGTTTTTTAATAATCTTAATAATAAAATAAATTCATTATACCAAGTGAAAAGTGCCGCGGACATCGAGTTGCCCGATTTTTGTGGAATCACCCACCTATCTCTTAATGTAAGTAAAATTATTATACAGATATCGCCATTCTCATCTACATTGTACGCCATGTGGTCAACATTCCTACAAATAAATACAAGAACTATTCGACTCCATTCAATCTTTGTCCAAGTGACTAGAATGTTTCTTTTAATAATGTCAAATTATTGTCAAATTCAAAAACTATTGGAAATTCAAAAATTTCAAATATAAGAACGTTTGAACATGCAATTTAAAAAGCTACTTTATGCCGCGTCTATAAGGTCATATTTGTGTTAATTTAATTAAATTTGTGATGTTTATTTGTTTTGTCTGTCGAGGACACTGTTTACAATGATATTTGTATGGAACTGTGCATCTAGGTATATTATTATATCGATGCATAAAACACATCTAACGAGAAATCGATAGTCATTTTTTATTCTATTCGTGGTTATTAAATGGCAATTATTTTTTCGGATGTTTTTTAATTACATTTATTTTATAATCATGTTGTTTTATAAATCTTGGTTTTCGGTATTAGAACAAAATACGAATCCAAAGACCCCACAGGGAGTCTATTACAACCTTAGAGTAATAACGTATAGAGATATAGTCTCATACAAAATTCCTTCGGAAATTGAAGCCGATAACGATTCAATGTGTGCATCGTCGGCGCGTAACTACTTGAGCCGACACACACATACGCACGTAAATAGTGTTGCAAGTAAAAGACATTTTACCAACAAAATAGGGAAATCGAAAGTGTTTTAATAATGATACACTTCTTTTATTCTGAACTTAAAAAACATTTGTATAGTTTTGAACCGACTTTAAAATAAAAAGGTTCTGAATTTTTCTGTATAAACATAATTTTTTTTATCAATTGTTCGATAGAGTTGTTCGTAATGTTCGCGTTCGCGTTGTATGTGTATGCTTGTGTATGTATAAATATTATGATTATGAATTTATTTATGTATATTATATGATATATTCTTTTATAGCTATATATCGCAATGATATTTAATATTATGAGTATATGTAACATTATATTTAATACTTTTTTTTTCTTTTTATATATTATTATGCGATCAGTCACGAAGACTATAAGCAGATGCGGTGCAGTAGAATTTAACACTACCTTCATTTTTATTTTCTTCATATACACCCGCCTTGTCTTTTCTCTGCACCACCCAAAGGTTGACTGGTAGCGAATGCCGCTGGCATTAAGTTCGTCTGAACATATTTGTGTATAATGTGTTTGAAATAAAAAGGAGACGGAAACACTTCCATACAATCTTGGGCCTAGATTGTAAAAGGATGAAAGTAGTGTCAATTAATAGATAGTATATTATGAGATCATTACTGAACATTTGGCGACTTTTTGTAATCTGAGAACATAGTTATGAGCCTCACTTTGACTTAAATAAAAGTGAGGTTATGGAACAAACTATACGCAAACAACTGATGTTTATAAGTACAAATCTTACGTATTGATATGTTTTAATGTAGATAACATACGCTCACGCCTATATCTCCGAAGGGATGGCAGAAACTCGAACACCCACATTCGATAACTAAATGTTGATCACAAAGACGATTATTCTCAGGAACATAATATTTCTACAGACTGAGCAACATTGTTCTATTTAAAAGATGGAAAACACCCAAAACGCACACGCACGAAACAATACGAAAACGAAGCAAATTTTTTTTTTTTTTTTTTTTTTTTGTAATGATATACCATATGAAGCACATCATTGGAATTACAATCTAGCCTAACGACTAATAAGTAATTTAAGTTTAACCTAAACTTCTAATGAGACTATAGCTAAGAATATGTCCATTAACACACTTCTTATTGTCTCTATTAAGGGGAAGACACAATGTTCACGTGTTCTTTACGAATAGCACTCACTGCACTATATGTCACTAAATGTTCACTACACTAACTCAAAAGGTTTTGTCCTTTTTAGTCGTCTCACTAGGTCTGTGTTGTCAAGGAGCTGGATTGCCTCTACGTTCACATGATGATGAAGTCGACGTTCATGAGCTTCGGCGTATTTCTGTATCACATTGCTAACAAATTCCACTTTAAGGTCCCGGTGGAGATCATCATTTCTTATGTACCAGGGCGCATTTACGATACCCCGGAGCACTTTATTTTGAAATCGTTGGATCATTTGTATATGGCTTTGTTTGGTACAGCCCCACAACTGTATGCCATAAGTCCATACTGGCATTAGGACTTGTTTATATAAAAGGATTTTGTTGTGTACTGACAACGCGGAGTGTTTTCCAAGTAGCCAGTACATATTCCTATAACGAAGTTCCAGTTCGTCGCGTTTCTTTTTAACATGTGCTTTCCAGCGAAGCTTTGTGTCAAGTGTCATGCCCAAATACTTGGCTGTATTTTCGTACGGTACTTTATTACCATTTATTACCACTGGGTGATAATTTGGTCTTTTATTAGAGAAATCTACATGAACTGATTTTGATTCATTTATTTTTAAACGCCATTTTTTGGTCCAATCAATGATGGTATTAACGGCTGTTTGGACTTTTTCCACTGCTTCCTCGTGAGTAGAACCTGTAGCTATAATTGCTGTGTCATCCGCGAAGGTGGCAATGGTGTTGTTTTCCGTTGTAGGTATATCACAGGTGTATAATAAGTACAGTACGGGACCCAATACACTTCCCTGTGGTACTCCAGCGTTGATATGTTTTATGTCGGAATATGAATCTTCATGTTTTATTCGAAATGTTCTGTCCGATATATAAGATTCCAAGATATCTGAAAATTGCTTTGGAAGTAAATTTTTCAGCTTGTATGTAAGGCCGTGATGCCATACCTTATCAAATGCTTGTGCTACGTCTAAAAAAATAGTAGTGCAAACTTTCTTTTCTTCTAATGCTTTTTCAATAATGTTGATTATCCGATGCACTTGGTCTATCGTGGAGTGTTTTTCTCTAAAACCAAACTGATAGTCGGGGATTAAATTTCTTTGTTCTATAATAGGTTTTAATCTTTTTAAAAATAGTTTTTCAAATAATTTTGCCAAATGCCGAAGCAAATGAAAACGATTTTTTTACAGGGAACCAGCTAAGGTCTGAATGCATGCCGCCAAGCTATTCAGTTACTGTTTTTTTTTTCAGAACTATTTATTGTTAGTTTTTATGTTTTCAATTATTTTTACTTGAATTAATCATCCGGGTCTAACATTATATATACATACATACATATATACATTTATATATTTTAACTCATTCATCTTAATCGGTAAAGTAATCGATTCTATTTTAATAATGTCCTTTACTTATTTTTCAGATATCTCATTTTCTAGATTGTGAATTGGGCAGATTTTTTTATATTTTGAAATAAAAAAAATGTCAAATTTTTGGGCCATATCTCAACTCATTACATTTTGGCCCAAAGATCCCCGTCTCCTTTTGGTTTTTATTTGTTCGTTAAAAAAGATTAAAAAACAGAAAATCCTTTAGGTTTAATCATACCTATTTACATAAAAATTGGTACAGTGATATAACCATGAAAACGCAAAAAACACACTTTCCGATTAGAGTACGCATAAAAGTTGAAAATTATTTTCTTTAACCCTTACATCACCAATTACTATCATCATAATCCCCATTTTGATATCAAACATAAGCTAAGCTGTGTTATTTGATTTTGTTCATTATTTATGTTAATAGCAAATTGTCAGGATAGGCAGTGTAGCTTTGTCTATACGAAGTGCACGCCACTGCACAAACAGAGTTATCGCAGAGTTAATTAGTTTAATATGAATATAGATTTGCATTTTAACTAGAACATCATTTGTTTGCGTATAGTTTATTCCATAACCTCACTTTTATTTAAGTCAAAGTTTTAGTAATGATCTCATAATATACTATATCTATTAATTGACACTACTTTCATCCTTTTACAATCTAGGCCCAAGATTGTATGGAAGCATTTCCCTCTCATTTCATTATCCCTAATAGTATTTAAAAAATGGGTAAATTGGTTGGCATTATTGGCAACATTCATAATGATTCATAACGTAAATGGCGTCTGTCATTTTTACAATTTTATTTGTAGTTTTGATGAATGTTTTACTTAATATTAAAACATGTCAGCAATTAATTACTTGTGAAATGTTATCTTTATATTTCCTTGGTGCTTGTTCATTGTATTGTGACATCCTTTGATAGCACAGTTCGTCATAATATAATTAAATTTGTGGGAGCTCTTCATACTAAGACTTGACATAGGACACTGACACGCCGTGCGGCGTTGGGTACCTAAACCGGCTCACCCAGAATGCCTTCACGCCGTGGCCCTGTACTGCGGTTCTATGTATGATATTTCTATGATTACAACCTATTGAGTATAAAATCTGGTAGAATCAGCAAACAATAATGCTATCTCTTTTCTACTAAAAGGTGTCAACTCAGGTAAAAAAGGATCAATATACATTTGTTTCTTCTTATACACCCGCATCCGTCAATAAGCCACGCCCCCGGTCTAAAGTAATAATAATACGGCAGCAGGAATGGCGGTCTAGTGACGAGGGTCGGATTCATTGCGTTTATTATCGATATCGATAAAATGTTTTATTCAGCTTTTTTAAGCCGTACCATAAGAGTAGGCAGAGACTATAATTTTATAATTTGTATGATTAAAAAAGCTTTAGACATTCTGTAGCTGATGATGATAATATTATTAAAACTAATCATGCCAATAATACTCTTAATATTTTAATTAAATAATGAACGTAACGTTTATAATCTTAGATCAATCAAATAAAAGCAAGTAATAAATAATAAATGTACAAACTTATTCACTTTTGAACATTTATGTTTAAATATATTGTAAAAAAAATACAAAAATATTTATCGACAAATCATCGACTATAATTTCTTAAGTTTACGCGAATATTATACATTGAAATAAAACTATTCTTACGGATTCTATCACGATTATGTTTTAATTATTATTCCCGACGTTTCGAAGGCTTTGCAGTCTTCGTTGTCACGGGTCAGACTGAGGTGTCATTTGTCCAAAAAAGGTTAGTGTTACAATATCTACCATCATTAAAAAATATACAAAATCAAAAAAGGTTAATTATTTGTGTTCCGATTATTATTATTATTAAAACATAATCGTGATAGAATCCGTAAGAATAGTTTTATTTCATCGACTATAATATTTCGTGCACTAAACTTCCGCCATCTTTAGCTGCCAGTCTAGTGCCAAGGTCACGGAGATGTAACCGATCTCCGCTCTTTTTTATTTATGATTTATGAAAGAACCCGTGACGTTTTTGACATTGGCATTGTTACTGTCAAGATGGCAGGTGATAATATAACCAATCGATTGGCCGTATGAAGTATAGCCCACCAATAGGAATAAAAGTAATCCTAAATTTTGCCAATAAAATAAAAGTACTATATTCATGTTCTAGAAGTTTTAATTTCTTTTCATTTTTTTATAGTTTTCTGTTTTGTCGTGTGCCGGGTGGATGTGTAACTTCCTCTATATTTTGAGGAGTAATTTTTACCGATATTATGTAGATATTTTTGTCTATCATCAATCTCCGCTTACTGCTCGATTACCTGAAAATGTCGACGGTTCTTTTAGCTGTGGTTGCTGTAATATTGTGTGTACTTTTCCGAATACTAAACGTTAACAGTCAACCTCAAAAACCTGTGATATACGGGAGGGATAGAAGCTTTATCGAGAATGTCTTATTTGTTTCACCTTTCCTGAATGAACCGTAAGTATTTATTTATTATTTACAACTATGTTCATTCAAACTGCCGGTCTTTGATTCAATTTATTCCATTATAGTTTTCACTTCGAAGCGTGAGATCGGAATCAATATTTCGATGATGTCACTAGTTGAATCATAAAATGTGATTCGTTTATCTAAATAAACATAAATCTCATCGCGCCTGTTTAACTTTTCCACATGGTTAAGTTTGAATCAAATTGTCCTTAATAAACCATATAAATACCATTCTGTTTTATTATGGATATAATTTCGAGTTTGCATTATTGTATTCAAAGTAGCTATAAATTTTGAGGGGAAAGTTAATTTATCATAGTTTGTTCATTTCACTTGGAGTATTAACATAATTGAAGTAGGTAAGTATGTAATATTGTCAGAATTAGGTATATATACAGTATAAGGATTCTGTGTAGTGCAATATTATTTGGAAACCTCTTACAAATTTTTCAAGGTTATTTCAAACATATTGATTACTTTTATACAAATGTACTGCATTAGGTAAAATTGCCTAGATTTGCCCTTGTCTGGATCCTCCAGAAATCAAAAACTAAACCAAATTATTTATACAAAATAAAAAAAAGTGTTGCGCTGACCCCAAATTGAAGTGGAATAGGTCAGGTAAAAATTAAATAGCTAAAAATAAAAAAAATAAAAATTTCATACCAGTAAGCCAATTTTACAATAATCAGATACAATCGTTTGGAGAATAACTTTGATATTTTAGGTAATGTATGAAACTTCTGTCAAAACTATAATATTATCCCTCAGAACATAGTTTCTGGTTAATAAATTGGCCCTTATAAAAACATTAAATAAAATATTGTATAGTCATTCAGAGACATAAGTAGTTGTCAATATGTCATATCATACACCAATAGATTGGACTCGAGCACCATATTAAATCTGATGTTATGTTCATGTTAAAGAATGTTTATTTTATTTTATTAAGTAAAGGAAACAAACAGTACTTAATTATTACATAAAAGTATGAGTACATTTAAAACAGCACTTAAACCAGTGAAGTTTCCAAAAACTATTATTTATTCTAATTTGCCTGTCTGTATTAATGTTCCAAATATATTTACAAAAATGTTGTAACTAAAGTTTTGACTAATTATTATGTTATCCTAAAAACATACATTAGTTAATTTATATAATTATTTTGTGTTATATTTTATTGTTATGACTTGTTACAAGAGCTATTTATTAGCCTAGCCTTTTATTTAATGTAAGCAGCTATTTAAGACAATCTTGAGTCATAACACAACATGTCTATTGACTTTGGTATTGAATTATAAACATGCTAACAAATCTTATTGTTTTTTTTACATTTCCTCAGAACTAGGTAGATACTGTAGATATCTGTTTCTTCTTCTTCTACCTGCCCTTATCCCACCTTATGTGGGGTCGGCGCAACACACCTTTTCAAGCATGTTGCAGATAGGATTTGGCTTAGTTTTACGACCAGCCGCCTGTCTGACGTCAACCCCCTATGAGGGATCCAGTCCCGGGCAAAAAAAATTAGAACATTTGCTTTGCTCAACCTGGGAATCGAACCCAGGACCTCCCGGTCCAGAGCCCATACATTCTGGTACTAGACCAAGGAGGCGACATCTGCGACTATAGTTATCTGTTTATTTTTGATATATGGCGCCCGATATGGCGATAGGCTCGCCGCCTATCACATCTGGGCGGCACATCCACTGGTACGGGAGATTAATCGCTACTAAAAAATCAAAGTAGTATTAGTAAATGTTTTCAACAATACGTCAACAAAAAGAATCGATCTATATTTTGAATGTATTCAATGGTATTCAACCCGATCTTATTATGGTAAATTAGGCGCTCAAAATCTTGGAAATCTGGCATAAAATGTGAAATGCCTCTTAAAAACACCTGATTGCCTTTATCATTATCTGCATATTTGTTAGTATGTGTATGACTCTAATTAGAATTTATAATCACCTGGACATTGCTTTATAGACCTCAAACAAATAATTACTTATTGTTATGTAAAGAGTGATTATGTTTAATCTGGGTTAATTTTATTTTATTTATTGTAATTGTTACTCAACTGCATAAGGACCCATATTATAGTACCAGTTGTTAATTTATTTAAAATCTTTCTTGTACATCATAGAGAGCACAAAATATGCCTTTTATGTATTTTGAGTACAATTGGAGGTCTTATTGCTCATGAATATGCCATATAATGAGTTAATATCTTATTAAAATACAGGCTGTGTGCTCAAACGTGACTTCACCCCACATTTTTACACAATAGACTGTTCCATGGTAGATTCAAATATTTGCAAAATTATTGCACAGAAGCCCTGGAGAGGAATGAGCTTCAGCGCAGGATTATCAGTTACAATGTCAGAACATATGTCTCCCTCAAATAATCCAGAACAACCTGTTGCAAGCAGCCTGTATCAACATTTTTTTATTAAATTATTTTCAATTTATTCTATTGAAATTCATTACCTCGATACAATAAGTAATAATATTAAACAAACATCCAATGTTTTGAAAAAAATAATCATTTTGCATAGCATAATACTCAGTCTTAATACAGCACCATCTATTATAGTATCATATTATACATTTTATCATAGTGTATATATAATAATTAGATACCTAATTTATTTATGATAGTTCTTTCTACACACTGCAGGACACTATATAAGTATAATACACATTAGGCTTATATTCCACAATATTTCAACAATAATAGATTCCTCTGTATACAGGTGGTTGTATTTTGTCTTCTTCAAGTATGCTTAAAAACCATACTTCTAGGATTTGAACCCAGGACCTTCTGGTCTACAGCCCATATATGTATATGCTGTCACTAGACCAAGGAGGTGATCGATATTCGTATAGTCTTTGTTGTGAATTTGCTTATTTTGTAAACGCCATTGTAACTGCTATTTCGTGACGTCCACTGCTGAAGCTAGGTCTCCCCAAAAGAGATTAACGATTTTGTATATTATTTTTCGTGTTTTAGTCCATACTCATCTAATAACAAAAGTGTCATGTCATGATTTAAAGTAGTTTGTACGGATTCTATCGCGATTCCCGACGTTTCGAATGCTTTACAATCATCGTGGTCACAAACAAATTGTTACAAAATCCGTAAAAAATAGTTTTATTTCAATGTATAACATTCGCGTAAACTAAAGAAATCATTGCGTCACGAATAAAACCGCGTCTCCTGCACTAAAACATTACACGAACACCTACGCAAAAGATGGTTTCGGTACACATTTTTATCTATAGTCCATTGTTCTACGAGCAGGAGACAGCGAAAATCATTGTTGTGTGTTTCGTTTCAAGAAAAATAAGTGCAGCAGACGCGCCTTTAAATATAAATAGGTACCTATTTATTTGTTTCAAAATCAACATTATTATTGGTGTTTCACAGTTACATACCTACTCGTCTATGGGGCTTCAGCGGACATGTCCAGACGATCCTTCACAGCTTGATCGGGCGTGTCCGGTGCCCTTGGCCCATCGGTGGACGCATCTCCCTGATTCTACCTGACAAATCGACTCTCACATACGATTTGTATGAACCAGTGGGATCAGGGCATGAAGGTAATGTAAACTGTAACCATTTTTTAAATCAGAGTTTTTAATATCAACAAAGTAATTTACTTTACATTTAAGACTAAAAAGATTAATATTTACACACATTATACAACATAAATGTATTTATGCTTGTTAGATTTAAATATTATTGCAAAAAAATATCGCTAATTTATAGGCAGCAGAGTCTGAAGATTATTTACATCAGGCCACTTACCAAATACTCCTTTTTCAGTCTCTGCTATACCTATAAAAATATAACTTAAAATTATTGCTTCAAACGTATTCAATTAATTCATACTACGGTACTACGTGTATACTGCATTGCATTTTGTAGTATGATTAGCTATTTTCGAAGCAACCTGTATTCATTTAATGATAACACATAATATACTTCAGTCAGTGGATGCGGTCTTGTGAAACTTGAATTAACACAACATTGCAGTGGTTAATACACCTATCTATACTTATAACTTGCCTAGGTCCAATGGAGCGAGAACTTACTAAATCAATTTTACAAAGGAGTTTCTACAACTGTTGCTTTATTGTAATAAAGATACCGGTTAATAATTTGAATTTCTTTCGTCGACTTTCCCATAACGAAAAATACATATAACAAAAGTTCGTACTATGATCGAACTTGAGTACTGAATCTATTTTTACTCTAAGATTTTTACATATTCTCGTGACGCTCGCGTCATTTCAAACTTGCATTTAATTTGTATGGAATTTGTTCTCATAATAAGACAGAACAGTAATATTTTTTCCAGGTCTGTATTGACATTGTTAATATTATGCTATTATTGGACTTATTGTTTGCGGCGATTAAGTACATATTATATAGTACTCGCTCGTTCGACCACTTTATGTAATACAGTTATATGTATTTTGATGTTTCTAGAATTACGTATTGTTTTGATAATAACTGATTCATAAAATATGTACCGGTAATGGCACATGTATAAAAGATTAAAGGATCAAAGCGATATCATACGGTTGATAAAAATTTAACCTATCTAGTTGCTTGGAAAGCAAGCCGCGTGGTTCCGTTTACGTATTGTTAGTTATTATGTGGTATGTACGTAAAGTTTAATCATACGGGTAATAGCAGCATACTGATGACTATGCATTTAAAATGATCTGTGATTCGGGTGGTATAGGTACTTACTAATTTTCTGTTTATTGTTCCTACGATATTGCATTGGGAAATCCGTTAATAGCAGTAATAAGAAGGCATGGCAAGTTGATGTCGGGCAGAAGACATCATACTTGGGGTAAAATTATAGGCCAAAGTTTAGGCACCATGACTGAAACAAAATTGGCTATCATATTTTGTGATCTTAAGATAACAAGGGAAATTGAAGATATGATTAATAGATATAATCTTTCACATCATTTGTGATACTGCATATCTTATTTCATTTCTTCTTTCTACAGCAGCTACACGTAATATAGCCTTACTTATTAGCTTGTCTTATCTTTAAGAATATTTTGTCACTTTTTTGCTTGCGTCACATTGGAAATGAAAGGGTCAGGCTATTTTTAAAGATAAGAAAGAAGCGCTTAAATATTGTTACAAGTAAGTAAGTGTCAATAAGAACAATATGGGTCTTAAAACAGCATTTTTAGCTGAGCAAATGGTTAAGAAACCTGTCACTTTTTTCCTTGCGTTACATTGTTTAAATATGAAAGGGACAACCTATGGTATAAAGATAAGCAGCGTTCAAATATTTTTATAAGGGGCTATATTTCGGATTTCGCTATATTTTATTTCTTATCCTTTATATTTATATATTCAAATTCAAATAATTTATTCTGCAAATAGGATATTTTATACCACTTTCACATGTCAATTACGAGTATATATTGATATTAAGATATTGATAAAGTAATAAACGCGTCGGCATTTCGTGGCTATCCCTGAGAAGAAATGCCGAAACAAACTCAAGGGTTATGGCCTCTTTTAAAGTCTAGACAATACATGATATTATAAAATTACAATTATTTCAAGGTAATGAGTTGATGCAGTTGTTTCCTGGACATAATACACATACACAATGATATTATTGAAAAGTATAGTATTTTAAAGCGTTATTTCGTCTTTTAATTGGACACATGACTATGTTTGATTTTATACACACTTTTAAAACAAAAAAGAAATCCTTCTGTAAAAACTGCATTGAAATTGGTTGAAAAATGAGGCAATAATTAATATTTTAAATTCTACAATGAGCTTCTAGCAAGAGTGGGGACGTAGTGGGGTCATCTTGCTATCCCTTTACAATGCACGTACCTTTATGGCGGTGACGTGATTATACTGATACTTAGCTTTCCTGCAGTTTGAAGGTTACACTAAACTTCAAAGCCTTATAACTTTTTTATTTTTGAGAATATTTCAATATTTATTTTTGTGCTATATTTTAGATGACGTATATTTCATATATAATAAAAAATTTCAAGTACCCAATTGGACCGTGTTGTGCAGAAATGATCCAACCCACATTTTTTATTGATGCCAACATGATCTTAAAGTCTAACCCCCTTATTCATAATAACTTAGTAGAGCGTAAAGAGACCGCAAAAGTACGTTTCATAAAAATTGTATTCATAATGCCAACGTTCAATAGTGAAAACATGGCCGATTCCGATCAGCTGTTTCAAGTTTGATGTTCTTTCTTAATGATATTAATTTTTTATATTCTACGACTCCATCTAAGATTGATATATATATTTTATTAATTGTTTGGAAACAATTAATAAAAAATATATAGCCAAGACTTCGTATCTGTTTCGAAGCTTGCCAGAGATAAAAATAATATTTTTTCTGTAACCAGCAACATTGTATTCGATAAGCATATATTAGTTCTGTTTTTGCTAAACTAGGCAAAAGTAGGGTTATGCTTTCGATAAGACCAAGATTTCATTATGAATAAGGGGGTAAGCCATTATAGACCATATTGATGTAAAAAAGAAATGTGGGTTGGATCATTTCTGCACAACACGGTCCAATTATAGAAATTATTTTTTACGTTGGAAATGTGTATAAGTTTACGTACATTTTCTACTTGCATAACAGCATGACAAGCCTTAATAGAAAATATGTTGAGCACATGATGATTGTAAGCGCGTGAGTGATTTTATCTCATTTTCCTGCCTAAGTCCTCACAGATAACTAACAGTCAAGGACGGTCCTACGTACCAGACACCTATCAAAGATAAAACACGCTTGAAGTTAAAACCTGTGTGTGACACATAGAGCGATTGCGTCATGATTATAATGCATGAAACTACATACTATAAAAGTGCTTAGACTTATGAGAAATGATCCATAAAATTATTTATTTGTGTTGCATTATAAAATTTATTTGTAATGTAAAATTTGGTTCAAGGTAGATTGACCGGAGACACACCCATACATTTAAGAAGAATCCGTATTTTAACACTAGATATTGCTTGCGGCCTCACTCGCGTGATAAAAGTAGACTAGTATTTCACGGGATAAAAAGCCTTTGTCAGGAATAGCTTACTATTAGACAGCTATACTTATATTATTATAGAGGAATTATTTTTAAAATCATCATCATCATCATCAGCCATAGGACGTCCACCTACAAGGTGGACCGACGACCTGATAAAGGTCGCAGAAAGTCGCTGGATTTTTAAAATCAGTTCAGTAGAAATCCAGAAATTCAGAATCCACTTTAACTCAATTCATACAAACTTAGTTTTTACCTCGTTATAATTGTGGAGATTAAATTGTATCTATGAATGAACACAATTTTCCATGTGTATAAATGAGTGTAAATTGATGATTCATCACAACTTCTATGTGAATCCTCTCTTGTAGATTGTACAAATAACACAAAATTCAACTAATGGTTTATTAACAGGTGTATTAATAGGTTGACAACGCCATGACTGCATCTCTTGTACAGTAAATATTATAAAATATCAGTAGAATATTTAATACTAGCTTTTCCTCGCGACTTCGTTCACGTAGATATCCCATGTGAACCATGCATTTTCCCTGGATAGAAAGTAACCTAAGTCACTCGTTGATAACGTAGATTAAGGTGAAAGAATTTTTAAAATCGGTTCAGTAGTTTTTGAGCCTATTCATTACAAACAAAAAGAAAAGCTTTACTTTTTATAATATTAGTATAGATAGATCATCTTAGAGAGATACATATTATATGAATAAGCTCACGCAATCTATCTAATATTATAAAAATCAAAGTTTGTGAAGATAGATGATGGATACTCTTTCACGTAAAAACTACTAAATGCATATTGCTTAATCTTTACAGTTATATGTAGATTATACTTCGGAATAACATATACATAGGCTACTTTTTTCTACTTTTTTTTTTATCTGTACGGTGTAGATTTGTTAATAAAATTTTCACGCGGACGAAGTCTCGGGCAACAAACAGTTAGTAATAATAAATAATAATATATATAAAATGCAATAAAATTTTCTTAGTAGGTATAATTCACGTCTAAGTTGCGGCTGTATTCGGTATATTAACTTATATTAGGGTTATCCCAGATTGCCAAATGATGACCTGCTTGACGTCGACTGGCTACCTCTAGGAGACTGACCCCCTGTATACATATGATCGTGTTTTTGATAGATGACGTGACGGTGGCGATCTGTCCGGGCATCGGAAACACCTCTGAGAGCGTGTACATTCGAACTTACGTGCATTATTCACAATGCCACGGCTACCGGTGCGCTGTGTTGAACCACATTGGCGCTCTAAACAGCGTGCCCGTCACAGGAACACGGATATTCTCGTACGGTGAGTCATATTTTGCAGCATTATTGAATATCTTAAGTCTCAAGACACTTTCTCGAATGCTAATGCAAATGCATTCGGTTTAATGGTGTTTGGTGGTTCGTTATCAATTGTATGTATTCGAATATTGACGGACCAAAACAGCTGTCCTCGACAAAGTTCCTTACCTGTGTGAGGTACATTTATTTTAGTTTCATGATTCATCCGTGGTCCTGAACTTGTTTTGTTCGGATGATGTCATTACTGTTAGAAGTCGATGAAACAGATATCAAACGTAACACATAGCAAAACAAACTCTAGTCCACGACAGTGATGGGGGAAGTTTGCTTTCCGCTTTGCAATGCAGTTAAGCAAGTCCGTAAATTCTTATCCTGTCTTTAATAGTGCTGTATCAGTCGTAAAGGTGTTTGCGTGTGTCCAATTTTATTAGTTTTCAATGTTTGTCTATTCACTAATGAGTATGTTACTTCTGTTAGATAAGAAACAGTTATAGGTATTGGTAAAGTCTCCGTCTCGTGATAAGAAATATAAGCCAATATATACGTAATTTACGACATTGCTGAATATCAAATGCTCTTGAAAATACTTACATATTTCGATAGCTTTGTTAAGATTCTCGATTCTAAGCTCTATTATAACTTAATTCCAAAATTATAATAACAATTGGGGGAGACCTATGCCCAGTGGACGTCCTGTGGCTGATGTTGCTGAATGTCAAATTAATATATGTATGTAGTTCATTAGATACTTTTGGATAGTCATTATCTTTTTGCTTATTATCCTGTGTAGTCTACAGAGCATTGGTCATCAGCAGATTTTAAATACCCAGACAGTAGGGTATCTAAGTGCAAATCGTATTTGTCATGAATAGGTTCATGTAAGCTAGTAATTCTACCTGGAGTCGTGGCGGTCACGGTCACGTTTATTCATGGACGTTTACACTATACTGTACATTGTCATTAGGTACATCAAGAAATCGATATTAATCTTTCTAATCACCAATAATAAGAAAGCCGGCCATTAAATATAAGTGTAATTTAATGGTGGTACCTCGCCGTGACACTCGACGGACGGAATGACGGGAATGACTTCACCAACACTTGCATTTTCACACGGAGGCGTATCTACGGAGTATGAGTCACTGTGAGAAAGTGCCATAGGGAGACTTATGGCTCTGTTTTCCATCGATTAAAATGGAGCTGTCAAGTTACATTAATTGAATTATTGGTTGCTAATATTATTGTTGTCAATCCAAAACTGCGTGGATTATCGAAAAACATATTGATTGATGAATAAAATATTCACCCAGATTTTTCATTAACATATAAAATAATATTGTTATGATGTGAATATGTATATCATGGCTTTATGATATCTTACGCAAAAACCAGTTTTTTCATTAACACGCAAATTGCTTAATGTGGCAAAGTTATCGGATTTGAATTATCTATTTATGAGTTGTTTTACATACTTTCTGCTTTTGTTTGCCCTTCAGAACTTTGTAGGAATGTTGTCACTACATAATACTTTTTTATACTAGTAGGCTACGGGCGTAGCCAGGTTTTAGTTTAGGCAGGGGTTGGTTCAAGAAAATAAAACAACGTTAATGTGTTACCTGCTTACATTAGTACTCAGAATATGAATAAGAAAACAATATATATCAAAACTGCCTGACTGATCAAGACTGCCTCGGTGGCGTGGTGGTATTTCGGTACGACTACGGTTCTGAGGTCTCGGGTTCGATCCCCGGGTCGGGCAAAGTGGTATTGGATTTTTCCATATCAGCCCGGAGTCTGGAATTTGTGCCCAATATGGCGATAGGCTCGCCTCCTATCACATCTGGGACGGAACTAAGCTCGGCGAAATGTGGGTGTTCTAGTTCGCTAGTGCGCCTCTGCCTACCCCTTCGGGGATACAGGCGTGAGCTTATGTTATGTTATGTATATATCAAAAGGTAGTGAAATATTTTGGATATTTCGGGATTATTTCGACATTCTAGCTACGCCCGTGGCCTGGTAGATTTTATCTGTAGCTTGCTTGCGTGATTAGGTTCATTGATACAATTTATATTTCGCATACATATTATCTATACTATGTTGTTTAAAGTTTTATTTTTATTTTGATAAAGTAAATCATTATATTGCAAAGCAATTCCATGAATTTATATTTAATAGTTTTTTGTTACAGGCCACACAGAAGATTACAACTATATGGTAGAGAATCTTCTAGAACGATATCCTAATACAAAGCTAATTCTAGTCGGCTTCAGCCTTGGTGGTAATTTGATTACGAAATACCTGGGCGAAGACAGGAAAAGACCAAGCAACATAATAGGAGGCATTTCCATATGTCAGGGATACAATGCTATTGAGTAAGTTTGTATCACTTAACGTTTGTTTTATTCGTATCATTTGTGGAGTACAAGATGGTCGAGGTTATCTCAGATGTCAATGGACGGTCAATTAACGTTAAAGAAAAATAAACGTGGTCTCTGACTGGAACATACTTTGTTAGAGAGAACTTAATGTTCAAATACATTAAAAAAATATTGTTTTATAGCAGATACTGGCAAACGAGCAGATGGGTCACCCGATGGTAAGTGATCTCCATCGTCCATAGACACCCAACACAAAAAAAGTCATGGGTGCGTTTCCAATTTAAAGGAGGGATATAGGGATTGGGAAAGGCAGTGGGGGAATTGGGTCACCTGAAATCTCGTTAAAAATCGTCAGTTTGCTGTTAGACAGTGGTATCAAACTGAACGAGCCGGCCCATTCGTGCTGTAGACGTAAATCATTAATATTGATATTAAAACTTAGTCTTGAAATGTGCCGTAGAATTATTTATTTTAAGTTAAACTACTCCCTGTTGAAACACTATGATTCCTACGATATCCATTTGCCATTTTAGTATGAGGTAGGTACCTACAGGCTACAATATATTAGATAAACTGCATGTTTTTCCCCATTTGCTATCAATAAAATAATAATAAACTGTAGTATATGTATTTATTTCAATGATTATTATTGATAGCATATTTCACGCTGCAGTTGATGCGTTAAACTGAAACTAATCATTCCAATTACGATTTATATAAAGATGGACAGACAGTAACGATACATTATATGAATATGATACATAATAATAATTATTATATTTTAGTAAAGAAAAAGGAATACAGGCCTCAACGAATCAAAATATTGGTAGGTTCATTTGGGGCGGTCTAAAAACAGACAGGTACAGAAGTCAATCTCATGTATGTACTTCACTTTTCATACCTACGCTCGGCGGTCGCGCTAGGGTTGTCAATTTTGGCTTATGCACTGTGGCGACATCTCTGCAAAAACATGCCGAACTAAAATACAAAACATTGAGCGTCAGCGCACAACGGCAGTAGCTACGGAACAACAGATGGAGCCAAAGTTTACAGCAGACGTAGCATAAATACAACCTCCGAAGATTAACCATCGGAGGGGCCGCGGCAGTCAGGCACGACACCCGCTTGGCGAGGAGATCCCCTCTGGTGGAGGAACACTGACACCCGTTCTTCTACATGCACAAAAAAACTATCGTGGTAGGCCACTACCACTACTTACACCTGTTACATTCTCAACAATAAATCAAACAACCATTTATTTATTGTTGAGAATGTAACAGGAATAACAGAAATATAAACCAATAATAACTAAAATATGCCTACTTACCTCTTTGAAACCACTCATAGCTTAAAAAAACCTACCATTTACTGTTTAATCAACATTAATCAACCGTCCACTGAACAGTTATAATAACTTTTTTTTTGCCCCATTCTTGCACAAATAAGTTCACAGACGCGGATGGCACTCGCGCTCATACTGGTCCCAACCAGTCCCAGATATCGTGTCCGTGAACTGTGTCCATATATGAGTTGCTTGAGCGCACTTTGTATGTAGATTGACTTCTGTACCTATCTGTTTTATGGTCTAAATCTCCTTATAACAAAAAGTGGTCCAACTTTAGAGTCGGTTTCAATCTTCTAGTTACCATGGGTTGAAAGGACGGCCCCAGTCACACATACATATATGTATATTGTTTATAAGTGTAAATATGTCGTTGACGGGTTAAAGATGATCCACTTTTGTACAATCAGATCCTAAAAGTAAAATGAATAAGTGAAATGTCTGGCAAAGGTTCAAGTGAAAATATTCCAGAAGAGTGCGGTGCCAATATGTTAACATTTCGCTGGGGTTTGAATTTACAGATAAATCGCGTTCAAAGCTGATGTACTTTGACCTCAGATCACGCCACATTTTTTTAAAATTTAATTCACCGTATTAAAGATAACCAATTCCGATAACAACATTGGTAAACTCAATTATTGTCGATATGTTGTACATAGGTAATACTAACTGTTTGCTACTTGCTAGTATTTCGTGTTGACTTTGAAACCGGTTCCGCATTTTTAGTTTCGCGATCTATTTATGTACATGTAAGTTTTCACCGTGTCATAAAACTTAATAACGTATAAATAATTATTGATTTTATTATAAACACGGTGTTTTATTACAGATTATATATGCCGAATAGCATATGTTAAGGGGATTTTTATTCCGCCAAGTCGCCATTTTGGTTTCTCTCCACGCAATAGGCATACTTCTTTTTTCTTAGTTATGTCAAGTCCTTTAATCAATGACAAGCGAATAGAATGTCATTGATTTTCAGATATTTTTAGTCTACATATATGTTTGTTTATGTTAATCGAATACAGGTTATTATTGTGTATTTCATAATGAAAAAGCTAAAAAATAAAAAGACGAAAAGAAAATAAAATCTATTAGACCTGGTAAAACTTTGTAGAATAAACTGGTGCAAAATGTGATTCAACTATTTTATGTATTTTTTCATACGATCTCGTTATTTCATGTTTATCAAACATATTAGATCATGTGTTTGATTTCGTGATGATGAATTCGGTACTTGACTATGTTTGATTTTTCATTTTATACACATTTTTATACCTAAGATCAAATAAAACAAAAAAAGAAACCCTTCTGTAAAAATTGCATCAAAATTGGTTGAAAAATGAGGCTGATATTTTAAGTTATTAATTTCATATGAAATTATTTAAAAAAAATTTTATATTAAAAATACCCAATTGTGTTATTGAACACTAGCTGTTGCGCGCTACTCCGTTTCCATGGTAAAATATTGTCCTAGTTTAAAAATCCTATATTCCAAATGGATAGTAAATCTTTTAAATGTTGAAAAATTTTTAAAAACCAATTTACAAGTTCCGAATATTACATATTAGGTTACATACAAACTATCAAAGTTAACTTCTGTTAATTAATAAAGTTATAAGATCATTTTCAATATATTTATCACAACAAAACAAAGGAACGAACTTTTCAAAATATAAGTGAACTATGCATAAAAAACTTGCAATTGAAGTCTGCTAACAATGTCGGAGAACATTTATTTATTTATTTATTTTATTTTTTACACTTACAACTACTATTACAGGATTTCTTGTCCTAATGCAGTAATGTAGTCAGTTACTTAGTACATACATAATAGTTTTTCTTCAGGCCTTATACCGGGTGTTTCATAAACTTGGTACCAATAACAATACATACAGGAGAACGATTAAAAGCATATTACTAATGTTAGAAAATAAAAATGTCACTTTATTTTTTTCGTCAATTGTTAAATATGGGAATTTTAAAATCGAAATGCGACCTGTAAATCGTCACAGTTAGCGTAGGAATGGCTTTGTGTATGTTTAAAATAATAAATTATCTCAAAGGTGGTTTGCAAATGTACCTACTGTTTCTGATCCATTGAGCTAGAAAATGATTTTTCGTCACAAATTCCAGTTCCCAATATTCAAAAACTATAAGCCTTACGAATTTTTAAACTTTACCGCTAAATTGCTAGCTCATCCTTTCTTAGCTGTAGTTGTTAGTGATACCAACTTTATGAAACACCTGTATAATACTACTACTATATAATACCAGTTCCTTTTTATTTTACGTGCATTTTCTATGTACTAGTAACATAAGCTCACGCCTGTATCCCCGAAAGGGTAGGCATTTCGCCGAGCTTAGTACCGTCTTAGATGTGATAGGGGGCGAGCGTATCGCCATATCGGGCACAAATTCCAGACTCCGGGCTGATATGGAAAAATCCAATATCACTTTGCCCGACCCGGGGATCGAACCCGAGACCTCAAGACAGTAGTAGTACCGAATTACAATCACGCCACCGAGATAGTCTCGAGGTAGTCATTGTACTAGTATTCTATCAGTATTTCTGCTTTTGGGTGTTCATGCTGATATTCAATTAAGGCCCTCTTGACGTTTTTAATTATAGCGTGCGCCGCGCCGAGCCTCACTACTTATTAAATAGCAGTTACGTGTTTAGATATCGTAGAGTTGAGTACCGTCTCACACTTTCTATTAAGTGTGCGTTAATTTCATATGTCTATTTTCAGTACTATGGTATACCTGCTCCAGTGGCAGAACTTTAGACGTTTCTACTTGTACATCATGACCGACAACCACCGCAACATCATCACCAGGCACAAAAGGATACTGTTGAGCCCCGAACTGAAGAACCGGCACTCTCTGGATGAGAAAATGATTGTCTCGGCTGGTACATTACCCGATCTCGACGAGGCTTATTCGAGGTAATGCATATCATAAGCTCACACCTGTATTCCCGAAGGGGTAGGCAGAGGTGCACTAGCGAATTAGAACACCCACATTTCGCCGAGCTCAGTTCCATCCCAGATGTGATAGGGGGCGAGCCTATCGCCATATCGGGCAGAAACTCCAGACTTCGGGCTGATATGGAAAAATCCAATATCACTTTGCCCGACCCGGGGATCGAACTCGAGACCTCAGGACGGTAGTCGTACCGAAATACAACCACGCCACCGAGGCAGTCGAGGTAATGATAACAGATAAATCGATCTACAATGTAACAATGTTTAGTTTGTTACTGTAGCGTGATAACATCCGCCAGATTATTAGTTCTAATGTTATTTATTGATATTTTCTAGAACATAATATTTCATAACTTGTAGATTAATTAATGTTTGTTGGAAGGAAATTATTTTAATTGGATGCTTGTTACATTTATAAAGACAATATTTTTACTGTAGGGTAGTTAAATATGTAATTAGTGGTTTTTAATTATTACATAATTTGCGACCTAAAATTATGTATGAAGGGTAAATATGTTTAATGGGAAGTCGATGGTCACTTTTATTTTTTTAACTAGCTTCGCCTGCGTTAAACATATCCATCAAACAAGTACATCATAAGTTTGCGTGTGTAATTTTGTACTACTTTTTTTTTTTCATGAGCACTATCTGTTGGTAAAAACGAAAATTTGGGCTGATATTGAAAAAAAAACAATATCAATTTGCCCGACCCAGCGATCGAACCCAAGACATTAGGAAGGCAGTCATACTGAAATACAACCACGCACCGACGCAGTGAATATGTCATCATCATCATATCAGCCCTATATTATCCACTGCTGGACATAGGCCTCTTCCCTCTTCCCTCTGTCTCACCAACATTTCTTCTCCTGCGCTAGTCTCGTCCACGTTCTGCCTTGAACTTTAACGATGTCATCCTCCCATCTGGCTGTATATGAATGAATGAATAGTAGTGAATATGTACGAATGCAAATTAATGTTATTTGTAGGAGGGTGCACGGCTTCGATTCGGTGGCCGATTTATACAAGTGGAGTTCGTCGGCGTTTTACTTGCACAACATTAAAACTCCGATGATATTCATCAACGCACGCGATGACCCCATTGTTCCTGAACCATTGCTGCCAGCTATAAGGGAATTTGTTAGTGAGTATACATTGAGCAATGTATTTTAACATTACTATAGATGTGTAATTTTCATGGAGGAAAATTCATTAATTAGTTTTATAACATTAATTTATGCTTTCTGCCTCGGTGGCGTGGTGGTATTTCGGTACGACTACGGTTCTGAGGTCTCCGGTTCGATTCCCGGGTCGGGCAAAGTGATATTGGATTTTTCCATATCAGCCCGGAGTCTGGAATTTGTGCCCGATATGGCGATAGGCTCGTCCCCTTTCACATCTGGGACGGAACTAAGCTCGGCGAAATGTGGGTGTTCTAGTTCGCTAGTGCGCCTCTGCCTAACCCTTCGGGGAGACAGGCGTGAGCTTATGTTATGTATGTATTTATGCTTTTTTTTATCCAAGCACGCACAAAGTGACTACACTGCACCTGATGGTAGGCATAATGAAGTCCAAAAAAACAGCGATCACTGACATAACTGACTGATGTGTCTATCGGTGGTCACCAGAATATGCTGGCCTATTTATTCTCCTTCACACTCCTAAGAGGGAAGAAACAAATCTTAGGGCTTGCGACAAGACAGGCGGATGACCGATACAGACTAACGGCCAGGTTCAATAAACAATCTCAGTTCGAATGTGGAGATAGATTACAAAAATTAGCCAATAAGAACACAATTTGAACAAGACTCCATCAAATAACTTGATTTGATTGCTTCATAATCGCGATCAATCTGCACTCTAAACTGAGATCGTTTATTGAAACCGACCGATAGAGATGTACCTTCATGGGGCTGATTGGGCGGGTGCCCCAATCACCTATCGAGTCATGTCGCAACTCGCAACCCCTTCAAGAGATTGCATTTATCGCCCGACTTCCAAAAAGGAGAAGGTCCTCAATTCGTCTGTATTTTTTATGTATGTTACGCGATATCTCCGCCGAATGTGGACCAATCTACAAAATTCTTTTTGTGTCTGATAGAGCTTCTTTCAAGAGTGGTCCCATATAAATTTGGTCACGATCGGATTTGAAGTCGGTCCATTAAGTTTTTAAACTTTCGATTATCAATGTTTGAAAATTTGCAAACGCCTTGTATTAGACACGTCATGTAATTAATTGCTTGAGTTTAACAGTCTGCTTATCAGAATAATTCAAATGCGATAATGTCTGATCACGGTGCCTGTAAATGTCATAGTTGTGACTAAACTGATTTTTGGTAGTATTATTTTTATGCGGTTATTATCAAGTTACGGTTCAAAGTCACATTGATAACAAAGTTTGTTAAAATATTAATTATATTAACATAAGCTCTCGCTTGTATATGCGAGTGGATAAGCAGAGGTGAACTAGAACATCCAAATCTCTCCGAACTTATTTCCGCCCCTTTACGTGACAGAGAGAGAGCTTATCTCCCATAATGGGCATAATTTGCAAACGCGGGTAACTCATACAGGAATTTTGAAATTGAAATTTGTCTGTTACGTTTTTATTGGATGACACATCCGTCATATAAGATTATCATATATTATAGACATCATATAGGGGATGAAAGTTGTTTAGGAACCTGTAACAAAATATTATCTGCGATCACACAAATCTTATAACGAATATAAATAATTCATTCCAGATATAGTTGACAGCCTCCGTGGCGGAGCGGGCGAGTAGCCGGCTGTGAAGTGAGAGGCCGCGGGTTCGATTCCCGCATTGAGACAAATGTTTGTGTGGCCCATAGATATTTGTTTCAAGTCTGGGTGTTGTGAGACCGAAAGTCTCTCATAGTTTCTGACACCCACGATACAGGTTATACCTAGTGTGGGGCCAGGACTAGGTGTGTGACTGTTGGGTGTATTAATTATTATCTATAGTTACACGCGGGCCGCGACCGAAATCTAGTAAACATAACCTTTTCACGTCTCCTTTGTTTTAGGTTCACGTGACAAGTCTATGTACCTGGAGCTGGCTCATGGTGGGCACTTGGGTTTCTATGAAGGTGGTTTGATATATGCCAATCCGGTGAATTGGTTAGATCGCGCCTTAGTCGGCCTGGCTGGCGGCCTCCTCATGGCACATAACAAGTGTTCGCCAAAAGACGAGATGGCGTTGATTAACGAATACAACGTGTCTGACGAAGAGCCGGATCTCATCAAATCTGCCACTATCGTGTACCGTGATCCGTTTGAAAAGATGGCGCAGAAAACATTCTAAATTATAGTTTTTAGAAAGTGACTAAAGCTCAAGGAGCATATAGATAGATCATACATAGTAAATTATACACCAAAATATTCAGGATTATAACCATCCAGTTTCGTATAAAATGTTTGTGAATTCTTCAAATATTCTTATGTCTGATGATGGGTACCGATGTTTTATATTCATAACACGACCAAAATTTCAAACTTCCATAATCGTATGCATTTTAATCAGTAGCATTTGAGACTCATACTGATTATCCCTGGTATATCATTAGTAGTGTATCGACGCGAAGAGCGTGAAAATCTATAAAACTACATCCTGAATGGTCGATTTCGGTGTCTTTGTAGGCTCGATCGCAACTCCCAAAGTTTTAGGGATCTCGAGGTTCCTGATAACATGCCCTAAGTAAGATAAAAAATATTTTGTGTACGTTTATAATAATGTCGTTAATTGGACATGTTATTTATTAAAAATAAGATATGAAATGTTGAAAAATTTAAGGGCCATAATATGTGAGAAATTGAAAAGATCTGATTGTATTTGTACGTAGATGCTTCAGTGAGCCTAAATATGATAGAATAAAGTTTGATATTCTATTGACGTCCGTTTTATATTTGATAGTAATTGCGGGCCTATTTGAAGCCTTAAAATGATGCTAAATTAATGTATGAGTGATTTGTATGGGCCCTTACTTAACGTGATAATAATATGTAGCTCGTGATTTTATTTATGTACGTTTACATTTTATTTAAATATATTTTTAATAACAAACTTATTTTGAAGGCAAAGCTTAAAACTTGACGACAAGAAGTAGGCAGTAGGTATACTATACCAATATAGTATACTCATGAACATAATATACATACGGATCTCATTTGGATCAGGCACCAGACGGTAACAATTATTAAATTTATCGATCGGAATAATAAACGAATATTGTTTTAATGCTCGTCAAAATATATCTAGTCGTAGTTTAAATAATGTCTTCAAAAGAAAGTCTGTTATGTTATAGTTTGATTACCGAGTGTTAGGCACCTGATACCCTTGGGCTGGTGAAGTGATTGAGCAGAAGGAAAGGAACTTTGCATCGCTCTATCCTCTTCTTACATATCGCAGGTGACCAAGATGAAGTAATTGAGCAGGAGGCGAGGCCGTTTGCATCGCTCTATCCTCTTCTCACATGTCGCAGGTGACTAAGATGAAGTAATTGAGCAGGAGGCGAGGCCGTTTGCATCGCTCTATCCTCCTCTCAGGTGACTAACTATCGCGCGCGGACTATAACATATTGTTATTTTGTGATAAAAGTAATAGCACACTATCAGTATGTTGTAAGCACGTAGAAGTTTCGTATCACTGCTTTCAAGGAGCTTGTGAGATGCTCCTTCACAATAGTACAAATTAACTCGAAGCACAAGTCCTTATTTCTGTTCCTAAAGTGATGTCCACATACAGTGGATATTGTTTTTGTATTTTTATATTATGAGTAAAGGTTGTAGCTCTATATTGACTTATTCGAACGACTTGCGCTCGCAAAGAGAACGACACAAGCAAGGCAAAATGTTATAATGCGACTTATTACAGAGGCATAAGACTCACATTCTAAGCGCATGGCATGCGACGGGCATTAAAGCGGTTTGTTGACGAGTCGTCGGAACACGCTTTTACCTAAAACCGCTTCGGTACAGCAAAATAATGAATTGTTTAGTATGGATTTAAATTGTCCTGCGCTTGTCGCTTGTTTTTCCGACATATTTTTGTCACTCGAATGTTTTCAAAGCTTGAATTTAAAACCTATTTTGGAGCGGAGTCGTGAGCTATGGCCCTAATAGAAATGTAGCGAGGCCTATTAAACATGTTTGATCCCCGACAGTGTTGCATTGATACATTCCAATGATTTCAGCAAATAAATTGTATTTGTGGTTATTTCCAGTGTTAATTTGAATCGGCTTTGGTTTGAATGTACGTTTGTTGTTGAGCGACCATTTTGTACCTACGGTTACGTAAAGCCAGTGCTCGAAAATGGACGGCAACGCGTGGGTACGGCGTTCCCTTTCGTAAAAAAATATCGCACTCGGTTCTCTTTCTTGAAATGACTGTTCCGTTTTATAAAAGCAGCATTTCATAAATTCAGGAACGCAGGGGAAATGAGTTCCCTCGAAAAAGTCCATTTTGAGCACTGGCTAAAGCGTTACTCATTGGCAAATTTTTGTACCTACATTCCATGTATGATTGGACCCTGTTATTATATTAGACTTTTATTTATCCGATCTTTTATGGTTAATGATAGCGGTCATAGATAATTCAATATTGATTAGAAAGAATTGAATATGCTGTTAAACGTTAAGGGCGACTTGCACCACTATTACTAACCTACAGTTAGTCCTAACCTAAAGTTGAATTGAAATAGAAATATATGGAGGACATGTAATTAATTAAATGTCATCATATCTTATCTGTAATTTCATGTCCTTCATATATTTCTTTTCCAATATAACTTGAGGTTAGGACTAACTGTAGGTTAGGAATAGTGGTGCAAGTCGCCCTTGGAAGTGTAATTGGAATACTTTCAAAATTAAAGATAAAAAATATTGTTTGTTGTTCCACCGCTAAAGTTTGTAGTGTTAGTCGCCGTTGTGTGTATTAAAACACTAAAAACACCTGCACAAAACCGTTTTTCATTGTCTCTTGCTCATAACAATCAATCAAACAAATCGAACAAGGGACGGTAGACCATAGACAAAAAATTGTAGAAATACCATGTTTTGTGTAGGCGTTTTGTATGTTTTAGTGCAGGAGACGCGGCTTTATTGTAGCCGCTTGGACATTTTGGTCGTGAATTTTGTGATCATAACGCTACAACATTTTATTATAGAACATAATTTAATTAGTTGTTTCAAAAACGCGTGTCGACATCCATTTTATATGCATATTCCAAACTAAACATGTTATGTTCCAAACTAAAAAAATATAAATATATTGTGTTAAAAATTGTTAGTTGCCTCCTGACAAAAATTGACTATTCAATTATCGAACATCTGTACTGATTCCATGAGTTCTACATAACTCATATAAATTATAATTTGTATTAATTATATTATGTAACGTACTATGAGATTTAGCACCGAGTGCGATAGACATATAGAATGTATGCTATAATTGCTATTATATTCGTGATACAAGATAGGAATTGGAAAAAACAATCAGTTTACAGTGTTCGAAATGGATGACCGTTCCTTTTAAATACTCTCACACCGTTCCCTTTCATGAAATAAGTGTAAATATTCCTAACTGCGGGGTTTAATAAAAAGCACACCCGCTGGGAAAAAGGTTTCCCGCTGGTGAAAAATTTTCGAACTCCTAGTTCACTAAATTCTATAGGAAACTGATTGTAAATTTCTTAACTAAGGTCGACTTGCAACATTATTACTAATCTAGAGTTACTCCTTACCGCCATTTATCCTACAGGTCACTTCTATTGTTTAATCAAGTTTTGGGATAAATAGAAAAACCTCGTAGTTTGATGTTAGCTTTCAAATTGTTCAAATAACATTAAAATGTTGTAATAGATTAACAATTAAATGTTACACTATATCTGTTGCTTTTGTGACATGTTTATACATGTACTAACCTCATAGTTAGTACGTACTAACATTTGGTGTCTTATAAAAATAATTCGTCTGTCATAATTATTGATTATTGTACTTATGAGAGAACCTGTAGCAATCGTTTTACATCAAATGATCTCAACATGGCGTGGTTATTTATTTACAATTGTGATGAATATTGTTTTAAATTGTTTCTGTTCACACGTTGTTGTGGAGTATACAAAGATTAATTGCACAAATACACAAGTGTACACCATTATGTTTGTCTTATAATTTTTTGACCAGTGTGTTTAAATCGACTTTCATGTAGGTAATTATCGTCCGTAAGTAATTTTATTTATGGCGGCAATTCCTATCTAATATGATATTTAGAAACATGTTATCTTTATATTCAGTAGTGGACATCCTATGGCTGATGATGATGATATTTAAAACTCTATAATCTTTCTGGGAAATCAGAAAGCCTCAAGCTTTACTGTTTATTTCGGGACCATTGATAATTTAATAATTTAAAATCACTACAAATTACAATTGAGAGTCAAAACAGCGGCATAGATTTATATAGTGTGTTTCATAAAGTTGGTATCAATAATAACTTTACTTACAGAGAGGATGGCTAGCAACTTACGGAAACTTGCATTTGTATCGAAAAAAAAAATCTTGCTCATTGGGCATTCGTTCCACTTTTGGGGTAATTATTTTTAGCATAAACAAAATTGTTCCTATGCGAATTAGGTACTTGACAACTTTTGAAAAGTATTATGACATATAATCTTTGGGGGAGGCCTATGTTCAGCAATGGACGTCCTATGGCTGATGATGATGATGATTATGACATAAAAAATAATTTCATAATTAATTTACATATTTTATTACTGTAATATTTGTTACTGTAGTAAAGTTCCCAATTACAACGATTTACATGGTCGTAGTACATATTCGATTTTAGAACCCGCATGCATAATAATTAAAAAAAAAAATTAAGTAACTTTAAATCTTTCTCCCTGTACGTGGAATTGTTATTGGTACTAACTTTCTGTAACACCGGTATATTCAGGAAATGTCATGGTGGTAAATAACTCGAAATTAAACTATTATTGAAATTAATTATGTACTCGAAATATAAATGTTGTCAATTTAGTAACATATGAACTTTTAAATAAGTACAAAGTTATGAAAAGTGTTGAAATATATAATTTACCAATTGCCTAATAGACTTCAAAAGTATTCTGTAGAAATTCATTGATATTACTATAACTGGCTTTGTGTGTAAACTTACCTAATAGATGTTGGGTATGGAAATAAATGTTATTAAAATCAATAAACTGTTTTTCATGTTTTATCCCATTCATATTGAAATTATTTATTACAAAAGGATTGATAAATAAGTATATTTCTAAGTCAATAATATAAAATTTAAAGAGACGGGTGATTTTACGCTGCCTTATGTTCTAGCAAAATACATCTAAGTATATCTTAAAATATTTTGTAAATGGAATATTATTGTTCATTATTAGCTGTCCAGTTTTAACACATACATGAAAACTTTTACAAAAATGAACATAATTATTATTGTGACATTAACTTGAGCAAACAACAAAATGAGATCATAGTAAAAAAACCTTATTAATATGGATTACAATTCTGTCTAAATCTTTTAAATACTATTGTTGTCCTTCGGCAACTCCAAATGAGTACAGCAGATGTTATTCGTATACCCTGATAGCATTAAGATCATACATGCGTTTTCAGGATACAGAATATTTCTTTAAATAATTAGAGAAAAAAATAAAAATTAAACTCGCACTATTCACTATCAATATTCCAAATACAAATATCACAACATTTTCCTTAAATCTTACTCTCTTTACACATAAATCTTAGCATAATACACATCAATAATTAAGTATTTTAGATACATACAGATTAGATTTACATTATAAAATTTATTTTCAGTGCCAGATCTACAGTTTATATGAAATCATAAGATTTATTATTTCTAAAAAGACCAGTAGATACATTATATATTTAAATAATTATAAAAATAGCATGGACACTTAAGGTATGGCCACTGGAGAATAAATAAATGCATTAGAAATATTTGAGATTCTCTTTGATTATAAGATAAAAAAAATTTGTTCTTGTCACTGCTACCAAAGCCATTGCTAACAAACGAAATTGATTTGAATTCTTGAGACAATGTACCCCTGAAGCCTCCTCTTATTTTAAATAATATTAAATATTTTGTGACTTAAAACGAGTGGCAGATTTGAAATTAGTTTGTAATATTTATCCTAAATACCCATTATAATTTCAGAAATAGCAACATCTTGTTTAATTGTATCTTTTTAACAGTTTGACAATATTATATTACTTTGTTTGTGTTTTATAAATTTACATTCGGTATCAAACATAAATGCCCTTTACGTGCATTTGATATGAAAAACAATAATAATCATGGTTAATTAAATCTTCGCTTAGCCCAAAAAATAGTTTTAAACTTTTATCTAGTCAGGGAACTGATCTTTTACAGTCTTTTTACACATTATCGGTTTCGTATCAGAATATTTTCACAATAAATTAAAGCTTTTTTACAAAGTAGATTGTATGAACAAATTACGTAAATGCAATTAAATCGTAACTTACAGTGTCATATAGTCAGCATATAGATGTAGGGTCACCTTCCATAGTGCATGCTATGTTATCTAATTTATGAGCTAAGTGCATTTTATTCTCTAGCCCTAATATAATTTGCTCTCTATATTTACTGACATAGATATACAACTCTTTTAAGGCAGATAATGTGTCAAATTCATTCAACTGCTCCACTGAAAGTTGCTGCATTGATGTACTTAGCTCTTGGTCAGTTACTTGAGGTAACTGAGACACAGCTTGATAAAATCTTATCACCATGTCTCTGTATGTAGGCAAGTCCTTAGCAAAAAGTAGTTTGTTTGATGGCGAATCTTTACACAATCTATGTTCACTTAACGAACAAGCATCCATGAATGTTTGAGCAATCACTGATAAAGAAGAATCAACAGTCGCCGTCTTGTTTATATCAAAAATGAAATCTGGATTCTTTATTAAATTTACCCAGAATCTCAGAGGCAAACTGTTTGATTTCCACGCGTGAACTACTTCAGGGTTCAGAATGCCATGCGTTCTTGCAGCATCATCGAAAAGATCAAAGAGCCATTTAACGGCAGGTGGCAATACTTCATTAACAGTGAGTATTGTACTGAAAAAGTCATCCACAAACTTATGTACAGTCCCTTTAGTAGACAATAATCTTGTAAGGAATATTTCAGGAATGGCTTTATGACTGTGTTCTGAGGATTTGCTTATTATATGTTGATATTCAATCGGTTTCACTAAGTGGTAGTAATGAACATTCTGATCAGTAATATCACTGTTGTAAACTCGTATGTGTGAATTCGAACAATATATCCCTGTGCAGTTTTTGCATGGTATTTTATAAGGCGTGTTAAAGCTGTCGTTTTGTCGAGATATCAGTGACATTACGGCCGATTCTTTTACGCCATAATGGGAAAGCGTATTTAGTTTCCGCCAGCCGTTAACAGTTTTCGTAGTCACATCTTCATCTTGAAGCGTGACATGCCCGCCTCTACCGTGGCGCCATTCCAAATCGACTTCATGGACGGATGGTCGCAAGGAAAATGGCGTATTTTTGAATAAAGCGTCTAAAATTTTGGATTTAACTTGTGAAATGCTATCACAATCTAAAACTTTACATTGAACTTTTTCATCAAAATCATCTTGAACTATATGCAACGTAACAGACTGATAATCAATTTGCTCTTTCAACAGCTTCTCCTCAGATAGAGAATATCGCGCCTCGTGAGTTATAGCATCAACAACACCTTTTTCTATTTGGTGTTTAATAGCCTTGAAGAGTAAAAATAATGAAGATCCCGCATAATCCTTTAAATAATAATACATACAAAGTGCCATCCAGTTTGTTAACATTTTCTCAACAACACTTTCTGTTCTTCTTAACATTAGCTGAGGATGCTTGTTACATATGGACTTGTCAATAAGTCGCAGGAGGAGCGATTTTAAGATGTCAGTAGCGTATTCCATTTTCCCCATTAATATAACCATTAGTAGTGAAGCAACATTTACTTTATCTCTGATGTTAAATGATTTTTGCGCCTCCAATGTGTCTATAAATGACAGAAGGAAACTCTTATTGTTCAAAAGTTGTTCAAATTGGATCATTGCTGCATCATAGTTGGTTCTAGGAGCATTTATGAATTGTCTTTGGATGTTTAATATTGGATGGTCAGAAACTCCAGGAAAGAACACCTTCATAACATAATTAACATGATCCAGAGTTGGAATACCTGAATGTTCCAAATCAGCTGCCAAATCAGACATATCGGTTTGTAGTTCTGCAAAAGCTAATTTACATTCCAATCTCACATTACTTTCTAAGGTATCCATTTGTATCTGTATTCTTTTATATTCTCTCTCTGCTTTTGTACTTCTTCGTCTGTACATCACCAATACAATCATGAATATGAGGACCAAAAAGAAAGTGCCAGCTGCAATACCAGCTATGGCTTCTGGTGGGAAGTTATAATTTCTTAGTAATTCATAATGAAGATATCCAATTGGAAAACGTAAATTCTTTCCTATTTTTACTACTACTAATGGTAAATTAATATCAGTGGTTTGTAAACCATTTTCGTCAGTATTAGATGGTTGTATTTCAGGTGGTGTGCATAAAAGTTGCTGCATAGTTAAACTAGTAACATTGCATGGCTCTGTGCCAATAGTTACAACCACATCTGATTCATCACTTGCTCGAATTAAATTATCTCCCTCAATTACTAGTGGATCGCCTTTATATGACTTTATTCTGTTAGGAAATTGATATACATGCGGGTCTTCTACAAAAACCATATGTGTTCGGGGTGGATTAAAATATTTTTCCAGATCATGCATACTTTCTACATTATCCATAACAAAGCCAACTTTCATAGCAACTTGTGGTGTACTTGTTTGGGATTTGGTTGCCTGTAATATTTCATCATATTTTTTATTTATGGCAGGACTTGGACATTCCATTTGATTAGAATTCAAAACTGTACATTCAGTGTGGTTTATAGGAATTAATTCATTCCCATAATATAATTTTATAAGAGGTTTTTGGATTGTGTTTAAGTTTGTTCCATGAATTGTTATCATTCTTCCACCAGATACAAAACTTTTTAGAGGTTTAATTTCCATAATAGTAGGGTCTGCTGTATAATTAAACAAATCACCATTCAATGTTCTATTAGCCATATCAATAACTACTGTTAGTGTATGAATAACACGTGGAGTATTTGCTTTTGGAGTAATGCATATCAGTCTGCTGTTGGATGTCTGTGTTTTATTAACAGAACAGGGTAGTTCATCTAAAAATGCAGCAACAGTAGATCCAATGTTTAAATGCTGACCTCCTATTGCTAATTGTGTTCCTCCTGATATAGGGCCTAGCACAGGATAAATACCTTGCAGTTTTATATTTTTATAACTAAATAAGACTGATGATTCTGTATATCCAGAGTCATTCTCAACTATGACTGGAGCCACAGCAGAACCATTTGATGGCCCAGTGCGGCAGGTAATACTTACGGATACTTCGAAATCAACTATATCACATGGAACATCCCCTATACGAATTTTACCTTTTACTTCTTCTACTCTTAAGCCAAGGTTGCTACCTTCAATGGTGATTACAGTACCACCTTCTATCGGTCCACTTAGTGGTTTTATCATATCAATTCTAGGCTTAGGACATTCTGTTACAGGATTTTCTAGACAGGACTCACTGTAAGAGCAGGAATTTCCACACCATGTACACTGGTAAATTGAATTGCGTGTTATACAAAGAGAACAATCAGCATGTTCTCTGTGAGATCCAAGAATTTCACATTTGTACAATGTAATTGTAATAATGTCTATGTAATGATTATGATTCCATACAACTTTAACGCTGACATTATATTCCCCCACATCTTCTTCATAGGAGTAAGTTGTCTTGTCACATACAATATAATGGTTAGATTCTACTCTTGCTGGTAGTATCATATTAGCTTGTTCTATGGTGACTATACATTGGAATCCAGTATGTCCCGGTTGCAAATGAGGTAAGTTTTCAACTTCAAGTTCTAGTTCTTTAGGAACATTATTAGGCAATAAAATAGGTTTTTTATACTGTCTTATACGAGGACAATGTCCTACACCATGATTTAGTAATTTAGTAGGATTATTTTCTCCACTTATAATAGTTCTCTGGCACACAGAAATATCATGAGTGCATCTATTATCGTAAATACACCAATTACAAGCCCAATCACTTGTTACACAGGAATGGCATGTTGTGTGGCGAGAGCAATCATAGAAAGCAAAGTTGCGAGATACAAAATCTTTGTTAGTTTCAGATGAATGTACAGACAATGGCACATATACGTGGTCCTGCATTAAGGGGATTTTTGGCCGGTGTTTTAAATCTGGCGTGGGACAAGCCAATCCATTTGATGTGACAGCTGCATCAATGGGTGGAGTGTTTCCAAAGACACACTTGTATTTAGCTCCAAAAGGTAATTCTGGGAGAGTTCTTATTACAAGTTGAACTGTGGTGACTTCATTCATAGATATTCTATCTGGCAAAATCTGTTCAAAATCTATACATTGTTGTCCAGTGTACTGTGAAAGCCATCTAGGTGCACTTTGTGTCCCCTTTTGACACATACTCTGTACAGTACATCGTTTCTCTAAAGAACACCATCCACAATGTGGATCATTGGACTCTAAACAAGAAGAGCAATTGCTATGTTCAGCACACTTTTCCGTTGGTATTTGTACAATTGTATTTTTTGCCAGTACATACAGGGTTTTTTGGTATGGTGATAAAGTTGTATCTGGTAGAATCCGTTGTCCTGGTAATAACTCATCACTTGAGTATTCCAATGATTTATCTGCATCTATCAAAACTTTCTTTAATGTGCCATCATTTGTGCCTAGGAATGCTACAGTATGTAAGCCTGTCACAGAAATGGTGACACTGGTGATAAGGGTATCATTCCAGTTTATCACGGACATCGTTTTTATAGGATAAAGCCCACTGATCTTCAGGCCAACTTCACAAAAATTAAGTATGTTGCCTGTCGAGCCAACACTAGGACATTTGCCATCTGATATCATGCCTGATATGTAGCCCATATTCCGTGCTTTTGTGCTGCCATTGAAACACATATGAACATTTTCATTGAACTTAATATCCACCTCTTGTAATGAAAATACACACATGGCTGATTTTGACATGGGTTCATTAGATATACTTTTTGAGGGACTAAACAGGGCTACGAGTACAGAATCCCCTACTTCAATGCCTAGTTGTGTAGCCAAATTGGCACCTGCCTTAGCGATCTTTGCATCCTGAACCAAGTTGTAATTGACAAGTTCACTCTTATCACTAGTTTCTTCTCTTACATGACACTCTAAAGTGACTTCTGTATAACTATTATAATTATCATCATTGACACATGTGCGAGCCAGCCGCGACACATATCCAAACTCCTCATTACCAGCAAGGTGGGAATGTTTCTGAATTATCAAGAAATATGCATAATCACTGGCATTAAACCCATAAACATATTGCACCAAGAAGTTGTCCCTATACTTAACATCTATCTGTATCAAGCTCTGCTTGGAGAATGTGAATTGCGCGAGGTCCAAGGTCATAAGATCGCGACTAGAAATGGCTGGAACGTCGTGTCGGTACTCCCCATTGTTTGTGAATGTTGTCCCCACATATAACACGTTGGACCTATCCCACGAATTGTACCTTTCCGGCCCGATAAAAGCGTACGTGGATGCATCAGCATCGTTAGCTGCGACACTGACTGCGACGAACTCCGGCTCCGACGAGATATCTCCCAACTTGTACTTCAAACACGAACCCTGCTGGATTGAACCACACGCGATTACTATTCTTGACTCTTGATCGATCACTAATATTTTGTTTACATTATCAATCCATATAGTTTTTATATCTGTTGAAGTACAACCGGTAGCATGACACATTGGATTGTCGAGCTTCGGTCCAGTCCCCACTACGTGAATAGGTTTCAAATCTGGGCTCAGCTGATGAATCCAGTTTAGCGCACCCGCATACACTTGTCCACTAGCTCTATCTACAGCTAGGTGATAGAATTGGAATGTCTCATTCTGCTGATTGGGGTATTGTGATATGAATTCGTAACCATACACAGTGCACCGAAGCCAAAATGTTATGACTAACAACGTTACAAAAGCAGCCATGATCGCATTTTAATTCACCTTAAATCGTTTATTATTAACTTTTTCACATCCAACACGTTTACTTTAACTCAATTTCAACCCATTTTTATGATTTACAAAAATATAATGTAACTTGTAAAAGCATCCATCGATGCGATGACATGGGGAATAAACATTTTTTATTTTTTTGTTCCACAGGGATTAACTAAGGTATGAGACCATGCTGCCAAGTTATTAATTACATTTTTTTTCATGTTTCATACTTATTCTATGTTTGAACATGGTGTTACGTGTACGTTGTTGTAAGTTGTGAATTTGTGACTTTTAGCATACGATGCTTTATATAGTCCGATTCTTAGACTAAATATAGACTGGACAATCCTCACTGACATATTGAAGAAACGGGATGGTGATACGCATTTAAGTGTGTTGAACAAAGATACTAATCTAGTGCTTTGTCTCGGGTCGAATACCCAGAAATTCTTGCTTTGTGCATTTGCTTTGAGCTCAGAATTTGACAGCATATTTTATTCTGCAGTTTACGTGGATATAAATCACTTATAATTCAATTCAATTCTTATTATGATATTGAAACAGTGAGTTTGCAGAGTCTCATAATGGTGGGATGTTGCATTCGCGGGTGTAAAAGCAATAACAGACGAAATGAAATTTGTGTTACATTTCACACGTAAGTAACGATGAAATCTTATTTCTGAATATTTTATTAGTATCGGTGTGATATATTGAAGAGTATTTAATAAGATATGTGGAATAATATGCATATAAATCGCAATATAACGTGAAAATATAATTTCCTGACGTAATCATGGTGTTACCGGCTACTAAAATCGTAAAATCCGTAAATTGGTAAATTAATAATTTCATTGAATATCAATTCTTTAATAATGTATAAAGCAATAAAACATTACTTATAGGCTCTAAACCCTCGGAGGGGTCGGCAGAGAAACTATTACGCTCATTGTTCGCTCACGTTATTTCTGTCCCATTATGAACCTAGTACCTACTATTAATCGTAGGAGGTATCGATTTGAAATTAAAACCATATACGCAGATCTGTAGATGTTTGAAGCTTACTGACGGGGGCGTCGAAGTGTATTTGGAGGCGCACTGGAATTGGTGAGCGGTGTTGAAAAGGATTCCCCGAACGTGAGAACCCAGTATTTTATTTTGGAAATCCCCATACACGCCCGCGGCCGCGCCTCGTAACGTTAGCATTTATTTCAAAACTGACCAATAGAAGTCATTATGATAATAAAAATGGATATGCAAGTTATGAGAGTTTTTCCTTTACGTTTTGATATTTCTTTTTACCGCCCCCTTGAACATGCCGCCCGTGTGCGGTGCACACCTTGCACGTCCGCACGTAACTCTTGCGGCGATTACGATCAGGTAAGTTTGGAGTCGGTCCATTAAGTTTTTAAACTTGTAACTGTTTTACGTTTTCCTCTTACTTGTCATTAAATTATAACCAAATGAACATGGTACCTTTGAAATAATCTCTATCGAATACAATAGCATTTATCAGGATTACATTTGGCGAAGATATCACATACACTAAAATAGTACAAACTAAGTACGTACAGTCTTTCTGCCTCAGTGGCGTAGTGGTATTGCGTGCGCGGTACGACTATCGTTCTGAGGTCTTGGATTCGATCCCCGGGTCGGGCAAAGTGATATTGGATTTTTCAGTATCAGCCTGCAGTCTGGAATTTGTGCCCGATATGGCGATAAACTTACCCCCTATAATATCTGGGACGGAACTAAGCTCGGCGAAATGATCTACGATTTGCAAGAGGGATGACTGGACCGTGGGTAGCTTCACCTGGTGTCTGGGCCTAGAGCGTCGATTAAGAATGGAAGTAAAGCTGATTCGCATTCGTGATCCTTTTGGCCAGTGAGTATAACACACAGGAATGGAACCGGTACCCCGACCTAAGTGACCGTTGGGATTTCCAATATCGTGCTGTATTTTAACAGCGAACGGTCCGGTCAGTGAGTATCAGTACATAATCATTACTCTCCTGCGGTTAGGATCATAAGATCCGTATATAGATTTCTCACGCAAAGTTTAATGAGCAGTGTTGAATTGCATATATTTGTGTTTTTTTTTAATGTTTATAAATATTATAGGTACTAATTACATCGACAGCGTATTTTACTTACTTTGTGTTTACATATTTTTTACCTGAACTTATTCAAATCTTGATTCCAATTACAGAACATTTACATAAGTAGTTTTCATTCAACTTAAAAAGTAGGAGGTTCTCAATTCGTCGTTATTTTTAACGGGAGGCCGCGGGTTCGATCCCCGAGCCAAGACAAATGTTTATGTGATCACCAGATATTTGTTTCGGGTCTGGGTGTTATAGGACCGTAAGTACTGATACCTACGACACAGGTTAAGCCTAGTTTGGGGCCACGATTATATGTGACTGTTGGGCGAAAAAACCCTTTCATTCAAGGGCAGTTGTCTTGGTATGTTTGAATAACGTACCACAAAAAAAGCCTCATCAATATCCATAAGTATTGTTACCTAAAAAAATACTGGTGATGCCATCCGTGTGCGGTATTGAGAAACGCTTGTTGAAATATTTTGTAACTAGTTCTGCGGTCTGTCGCTGACGATATTTCGAACGTCGACATTTAAAAAAAATTTGAGGATTGTCTATGTTACGGAAGTTGACATATGTCGATCATAGTTTGTGGTCTTACATCCATTGTTAGTGTATGGAATTTTTCGCCTTATTGTGTAGACATATCGACTTGCTTTCTATGGAGGATTTTAGCTGGAATGTTCTCGAATTTGAGTCGGAAATGCGTGGGCGGGACCTTGTTGGAGGAGGAATGGTTTAAAAGCCGTGACAGAGTCGCTCCGGCCTTTTACTTCTTTTTCTTGGACGAGCTAGCAGCTAGAGAAATCTCCGAGTGACGGATCCCGGCGGGCGTAGCCTGGGCCGTGATCCACGAGGGTAGACATCAGAGAAAAACATCGTCTGCAACTCTGTTTTCCCCTGGAAGTAAGTGAAATGTTGTATTTTGAGTTTGTATTTTGAAGTGTTGTAATTTTGGGCTTGCGGTTTGGCAATCCCCAAACCGTGGTGTAACGGTGCTTGACGAGTGATTTCTTGTGGTCCTGCAGCACACCGTGGTGACTGTTTCGGGCTGCGTCCGTTGGGGGGGAGCTTCGCTGGTGGCGAAAGCTTCCACGGAGGTCGAGGGAGGCTGTATAAGGCAGTAACACCAAGCGGCCGGCGGCCGTCGTGCCTTGGAGGGCGACGAGGTAGCTGTAGATGACCTGGGGTGATCAGGGAAGCCGCGTGCTCATCATCACGTGCCCAGCGTCGCATTCAACACGGCGAATCGTCTTCCTGCTTTGTTCTTTTCTTTTATTTTAACGGCGCCCAACTTTACTTAACTACCATGAGAAGTGCCGTAATTTTTTTGTAATTCATATATGATGTTCTGGCGATTCTAGACGACCGAAATTCCATTCCAATAACCCACATTCGTACCGTGATCTAGTCGAGCATTATTTTTTTAATTAAGAATTATACATGTATTTAGATATACTAAGTTCTTTTTAAATTTTAATTCATCAGTAGATTGTCTGGTTTTGATTGTAAAGGTAATTAATTAAGGAGCGGAGTGTATATATGTTATAGTGCAGACACCAATGTAATTTAAGAAATATAGTTATTTAATATTGAAGTTGCGATTTTTTCCTTGCTCTGCAATTATTCCTAGTTCTTTCACACTTAGCCTTCTAATACACATAAATGTACATTTTCTTTGCTTGAAATACCAGACATACAAATGTCACTTGAAACAAACAATTACCTGTGACAGTATATATATTATAAGTTTTGTATATAGTAACAGTAGGATAATATATTACCAATAATATATAACTGAATATAATAGACAGGAATGGGCTCGGCGAAATATTGAGTGTTCTAGTTCGCTCCTGCCTACCCCTGAATACAGGCGTAAATATATGTATGTATGTACACAACTAATATTTCGATTAATATTCCCAAAAAAAAACCTGAATTCAGAAATTCAGGATTTTTTTTACAACCTGACCACACAAGCGATGGCTCTCGCTGTCTTATGTGTCGGTACGACGTGGTGATATCTATAGGATAATCTAAGGTCCGATTGCTAATTAAACGGAGTAAACTGACAGATCGAAATGTCACTTTCCTAAATAATGTTGCTTACTTTCAAAACATAAGGGGTGTAAGGGGGCTCAACCTACACCTTTCGGGCCCCAAGCCAACCTCACCTGCACGTTGGTGCACCCTGCCGGTCAGCGAACGAGGCTCTGGCGACTCGCCAACACGCAATGGACCAGCGCGGCGAGTTACGGTCCTACCCCCCCCCCCTTTTTTATGATGGAAAACAGTAAAAAATTGCCCCAAGTGCTCGGGAACCCCAGCTGTCATGTTGACGTTGACGGGCGTCAGGCTGACTCTGGAGTTAGGGGCCAGATGAATCTCCGAGCGGGACCCAACCGTCAAACGACCATGGCTTCGTTATTAAAGGACTCCGATTCGCTACATGTTTTGTCCTATAATGTCCGCACACTTATGAAAGACGAACGCCTTAGTGAATTAGAAAATTCACTAAAAGACCTGAATTGGGACATTATAGGGCTAGCCGAGGTAAGACGTCAAGGAGAGGGATCCTTTGAAAGAGAGGAAAATGTATTTTTTCACTTAGGAGAAACTTTGGGCCTTAATGGTGTTGGTTTCTTGGTGGCAAAAAAGTGGAAGAATAATATCCTCGAATTCAGAGGTTATTCCGAAAGAATAGCTGTGTTAAAATTTCAAATTACCAAAAACAAAACACTAACGCTCATCCAGGTTTACGCACCAACGTCTTCCCACAGCGATGATGAGATAGAGGATTTTTATGATCTGCTGAACAAAGCTTGCGATGAAAACCGTAGTACCTGGAACATCGTTCTTGGCGATTTTAATGCCAAAATAGGAAAAAGGCAAGAGATGGATAATAGCAACGTACTTGGACTTCACGGTTTGGGTAACCGCAACGAGCGCGGTACTCGCCTGCTCCACTTCGCTTTTGGACAAAAAATGGTCATAGCAAACAGCTTCTACAGCAAAAAACCACAAAGACGTTGGACCTGGACTTCACCCGATGGAAGTACAAAAAACGAAATAGATTATATACTTAGTTCCGATAAGCAAATAATCACAGATGTAAGTGTTATAAATAAAATTAAATTCAGTTCCGACCATAGACCAATCCGTGCAAAACTCAAATTTAATTTTAAGATCCACCGTGCTACCCTCTTCTCCAAAAATAATCTTTCAAAGTCTTTTCTACTAAATAATGCTAACAATTACAATTTACAACTCTCTAACTATTTTTCTCTCCTTAAACAAGATATATCCGACAGCGTTGAAAAGCAATATGATGATATAATAAAAGGAATACAAATAGTAAATAAAAAATTTAAAGAAAAGAAACAAAAGACACAAAAATTTTCAAGTAAAACTTTAGATCTCATACAGAAAAGATTAGACATAAAAATAAACACAGACGAATACCGCGTTATTAATAAGAAAGTAAAACGTAATATAAGGAATGATATTCGGAGTTATAACTGTCATTTAGTGAAGATGGCCTTAGAGAATTTTTCTTCACTTCGAGTCGCTAAGCAGGGAAAGTCTAATGGAAGAAGTTGGATTAATTGTCTACAAGATGACCATGGAAACAAACACAATAATCGAACTAAGCTAATAGAAATTTGTACAAAATATTATAAAAACCTGTACTCAGACTGCGCAAAAACACCGGTTATCTCAGAATATACCAGCCCAAATCCAGACGTAATTCCCTTTATCACTGGTCTTGAGGTATACAATGCTCTAAAAAATATGAAATATAACAGAAGTCCAGGAGAAGATGGCGTTACAACGGAGGCTTTAAAAACTGGTTTAACCACACTGCTTCCCCATATAACCAACTTGTTCAATAGTATTCTCTTAACAGGCAAACTTCCACCTCAAATGTGCCACTCTAACATCACTCTTCTTTATAAAAAAGGAGACAAGACAGATATAGGAAATTACAGACCCATTAGCATTACATCTCATTTATACAAAGCGTTTATTAAGGTAATTATGAATAGAATAGAGAAAAAGCTCGATATTCATCAACCCCCGGAACAGGCCGGTTTTCGCCCTGGCTATTCAACTACAGACCACCTTCACGCTTTAAACCAAATAATAGAAAAATACCAGGAATACCAAAATACCTTATATCTAGCATTTGTAGACTACAAAAAGGCGTTCGACAGTGTTTCCCACTCAGCTATTTTCAGAGCATTAAAGGAGCAGAATATAGAAAAAACGTATATTAATTTACTTGAGCATATCTACAGTCACAGCACAGCCACAATAAAACTCGAACGTACCGGTCCATCATTCAGTATGGAGAAGGGTGTAAAACAGGGCGATCCTTTGTCTCCTAAACTTTTCACCAGTTTATTAGAGGAAATATTTAAAAAATTAAATCCACTTTGGACGTCAAAAGGTATAAAAATTGGTGATAAAATATTAACCAATTTGCGCTTTGCCGATGACATAGTACTTTTTGCATCATCGGCGCAAGATCTTCAGCTTATGCTCCAAGACCTGAGCATGGCGAGCCTGGAGGTGGGGCTTGTCATGAATCGGTCAAAGACTCAAGTTATGACAAATAGCACGAAAAGTAATGTTCAACTTGACGGGCAGAATATACAATATGTCGACGAGTACATTTACTTGGGCCAGTTAGTTTCTTTCCAGAGCAGACAAGATCGAGAAATCAATCGTCGCATTGAAAACGCCTGGAAAAGCTACTGGTCTATGAAACAATATATGAAGGGCAACCTTCCAATATCATTTAAACGAAAACTCGTCGACATGTGTATACTGCCAATAATGACGTACGGTGCTCAAACTTGGTCTTTGACCGAGTCACAAAAGACCCGCCTCAGGATTTGCCAAAGAGCCATGGAGCGCAGTATCCTCGGCATAAAGCTTAGCGACAAAGTCTGAAACACCAAAATCCGTTCCAAAACAGGAATAGCAGATGTGGGACGAAAAACAGCGCGTCTCAAATGGGATTGGGCGGGTCATGTGGCTCGAATGCATTCAGAGCGTTGGGCAAAAGCAGTAACCGAATGGGTACCGGATGGACGACGCCCACGCGGTCGCCCTAAGAAACGGTGGCGAGACGATCTGGATGCATTTGAACCACTATGGATGGTGATGGCATTGGATCGAGGGAAGTGGAAGGAGAGGGGGGAGACCTTTGCCCAGCAGTGGGATGATATAGGTTAGAAAAAAAAAAGAAAAAAAAAAAAAAAAAACTTTCAAAACATAGTGATGGATCTATATCAGTTTTTATCATTCAAAGAAACAATAACTCAGCACTCAATTACAAAATTAGAATTTTATGGCGTATTTTTTAGAAATTTCAGCTTAACCCTTTGACTAAATGTCTGTGTAAATAATTTTGCGTAAATAATCATAACAGATACGCGAAATGACAACAATGAAAATTACAAATATTACTTTTATAACTTAGCATGCAGTAATTTACGATGACTATGATTCAGAAGATATGTAGTACTAATCACACATTGAGCAGGAATTACGACTTTGAGTTGGACTTTAGCAAATGAAAGAATTAAATAGTTCACTTAATTGAAATGTTGATCTTTTTACCGCAACACTATTTAAATTTCATGAAAAAGTGGCAACACTCGAAATGTCAGTTTACTCCGTTTAATTAGCAATCCGACTATAGATAATTTTCACAAAGCAAAATAACCAAATATGACACGGTCGAAATAATACACCTCTTTGTTTCTATCTGCCGTTATCTCATCATAATGTGGAGACAGCACTACACATTTTTCAAGCATGTTGCAGGAAGGATTTAGCTCAGTTTTTATCGCTTTGCCCGACATGGGAATCGAACCCAGGATCACTCGGTTTACAAACCATATATGCTGTCATTAAACTAGACCAAGTAAGTGACTGTTCGACCAATACGCCTGATAAAAATTAACTATTTAAATATACAACAAACAATTCTAGGTATGGCAGTATGGTCTCAGCCTTTAGCCAGTTACCTGTTTTAAGACATGTAAAAAGAGTTAGAAAAAATTAGCTTGGCCATTTCACCATGACAGCAGGGTCCAAACTTCATCTACAATACGCAACTAAGATGGCGAAATGTGTATATTATTTTGTCGACAATTTTATCGACACAATTTTATCCGCCTCGCACCTATTACTCTGAGGAAAAACTCTGTCAGTTTTTGAGGGGGAAGGGTAGAAGGGGGAACGAATAGCGATAAGGACAGACTACAGTCGATAATAAATAATTGATATGCAAGAATCTTCAAACGAAAGCACTTATTAGCAACTAATATATAAATCCTAATAAAATATTGTAACCAATAGAAAAGGATTATGGAGCTTCTTATCAATTAAAAAAACCATTTAATCCACGGTAAATAGCGATTTTTTTTATACATAGTCTGTGCCGGTCGATATTAAAAAAACATCGATGTAAACATGTCAATGTTATCAAAATCAAACCATCAATGTTTTCCAGCTAAATATTGATGTATTTTCACCATAGATGAATATCATCCCTACTTATGGCGCATACAGACCGGCCGAACGAAGGTGAAAGAATCTGTACCTGTTGCGTTCACATAAACAAACTTTCGCAGTTGTGTGAATGAAACAGGTATGATTCGTTTGCCTGCGTTCGGCCCGGTGTGTACGCGCCATCAGAGTTAGCTGCTTTATAAGCGCGATGCTCGATTGGCAGCTCGACAGCCAAGTGTCGGTTGAGTTTTTGTGTTGTAAACTTAGATTAAAGAGATAGAAGAGATCGATTCCATCTCCATGACCTTGGCACCAGACTGGCAGCTAAAGATGGCGGTAAGTTTAGTGCGTCTAAGTAATATAGTCGATGATTTGTCGATAAACATTTTCGTATTGATTTTACAAAGCAGTACATAAATGTTCAAATGTGAATAATTTGGACATTTATTATTTGTCACTTGTTTTTATTTGATTTATTTAAGATTATCAAACATTACGTTAATTATTTTGTTAAAATATTAGACTATTATTGGCACAATTAGTTTCAATGATATAATCATCAGCAACAGAATGTGCACTTTAAACAACAACTCAATGACGACATCAATCAAAAAAAGAACAACTCAAAAAATCGTTATCTAAACACATTAGAGCTTTTCTAATCATACGCATTGGAAAATTATAGTATCTGCCTCCTCTTATGGTATACAGGTGTGATAATATGTATGTAATGCAAAAGAATATACCGTGAAATAACTAAAAACATTTTATCGATATCGATACCATACGCAATGAATCACGCCCCCGTCACTAGACCACCATTTCAGTTGCCGTATTATTATTACTTTGTTCCGGGGGCGTGGCTTATTGACGGATGCGGGCCTAAAGGTACAAAAACTTATATATTGATCCTTTTTTATCGGAGTTGACATCTGTTGACATCCATTAGTAAAAAAGAGATAGCTTTATTTTTTGCTGATTCTATCAAATTTTATACTCGATAGGTTGTAAAAGACAATATGGTCCCCCTGTGGTGGCTCTCTTTGGTGGCTGTGGTTGTAAATTGTAATTTGCGTGAGATTTGTATGTGTGGTTTGTGTTTAACTTGTAATTTGTATGAATATTCTGATGGTCGTAATGTAATTATAAACTATTTTTATTTTTCCATAACTATATAATAAACATATAACTTGAATTGGGTAGAAATTATGTACCGACCCGTGTATAAACAATTTTCACCACAATCCACATGCTGCGAATAGCAAGCCAAGAGTAATGCTCGGAGAATTTGTATCGTATTTGTGTTTATACTTGTTGATACTTATGTTGTGATATTTAAAATGATGGCCACGATGGCCCCGGGAGGGCCCGGGGACCCGCATACACAAATGAACACGTACCGCAGTTATGTGACTATGCTGGCCGATCCGGGCGCTAAGGACGAAATTAAACTCAAGGCGGCTCAGGAGCTCAGCGAAAACTTTGAGGTCTGTGTGCTTAATTACATATCTAGAGATTTGGAGGGAATTAAGAGCATTCGGTCACGTAATGGTGTATTCAAAATATATTCGTCTAAAGGTGTTTATTGTTTAGAATGTTTCAATTGATATGAGTTCTCTTATTAAACAAAACAAAGTACCCCTTACTTATTTCATGTTTATTGAAACATGAATTAAGTAAGGGGTACTTTGTTTTGTTGTGTGTAGGTCGATTTTCTTCAGTTGAAGCACTTTGTGAGTAGGTATTGTCTAACAAGCATGATACTGGAAAGAATTGATGCTGAAATTCCTTAGGAAGACCTTAAAATCATCCACATTTTTGTGTTTTACATCATCATCATCAGCCACAGGACATCTACTGCTGGATATAGGCCTCCCCCAAAGATTTACAGATCGTCCTGTTGAAAGCGGCCAGCATCCAACAACTTCCTTTCACATATTGACATATATAAAAATACCATTCATTACTTGTACTTGATATTGCCAAATCATAAACTGGTGGCAACCATTGTTATTTTATAAAGAATAATCATAATTAATTTATGTATAGCTTGCCACTTTTGGTTTTACCTGTGTTAGGGTGCTTGATACAGGCTGTAATCTTTTAGAAGTTACTGTTGAAGTTCTATCAATTATTCAATTTCATAATAAGCGATATTTCTTTATTTATTTAAAATACAAAACAGGTTACAATCAAATAGGTACACACAAACAACACAAACAAGGTTTTTTTTAACATAATTAATAAAAATAAAATAAAATAAATAATTATTAATAAAATATTAATTCAAATATCCTATTGTAAAAAAACTTGTTGCAGGTTATACTTAGTTCACCCCAGTATCCACAGTTCTTGGATCACTCTCTTAAGATATTCCTGAAGATACTACAGGATGGAGAACCACATTTTATTGCCGAGTACAATATACAGCAAGTGAGAAAACTGATTCTGGAAATGATTCATCGTTTACCTATCAGTGAAACATTGAGGCAATATGTAAAGAGTATATTAATACTTATGCTGAAATTGATGGAGATAGAAAATGAGGAGAATGTCCTTGTCTGCTTGAAGATATTTATGGAGCTGCATAAACAATACAGGCCAGCATATAGCACTGATGTTGATGTAAGTCAAGTTCTTCATTTACTAATTTATGCTTCTTTCTTTCTTTCTGCCTAGTGTTATCCCTGTCTTCTGCCACAGTCTCCCTTTCTACTTAAACACTTGCACTTCGCCCGGTCTTGATCCTCTATGGTGAGGCCATTGGCTCTCATATCTTCGTCCAGAACATCCAGCCAGCGCTTTTTACTACTTTATGCAACAAGAAAAAAAAAGCAGCTCAAAATTAAGAACTTGCTGTTGGCATTATGAGTAAATTCAGAGAGGATGGTGCTATGTATTAAAAGGTCATTGTATATATGTTAATGCAATCGTGGTTCATTTTAGAATATTTATTGCAGACTGACTTGGTTGCACTGTATATACAAATAATAATGCTACTAGTAGTTGTTGTAAATGTATAATGTAACTAATTATAAAATTTAAGTATTTCTTCTTTATTTATAAAATATGGCCTCCATCAAAGGTTGATGATTTTGCCAATGACAGTGTTTAATAAGTATTTAATATTTTTTTTCATTACAGATACACAAGTTCCTGCAATGGGTTAAAGGAATATATTCAGACTTGCCAAACCATCTTCCAAAAATATTTGAACCCAAACCTACAATACGTGTGAAAGACTTATCTGAAGTCAATATTGAGCAGTTATTGCAGGAGACATACACTACTACACCAATACATACAGAGAAAAAGTTGATAGATGGAAGTGTGGTGACAGTAAGGACTCAAATATTTAAATTATTTGATTTGAAGTGAGATCAGACTCTTCCTTGGTCTTGGTCAACATATATGGGCTGTGAGCCAGGAGGTCCTGCCAGCCTAGCATGCATGCCACGAGATCATTTTGTCTATGCTTTTTGTCCTGTTTAACCAGTTTTTTCTATTTGTCTGCAAACATTAACATGTCTCCTCGTTTATTTTCATACAATGTTGTAAACATCGTGACATTCGTTTATTGAGATATCTTGTGGTGCACATGCTAGGAGGGCTGGGTTGGATTTCCATTTTGGGCAGGTGTGTTTCAAACACAATTTATCTAGTACTGGATGCCCCAAAGGAGGTTGACGTCAGGTAGGCAGCTGGTTGTAAAAAGTAAACCAATTAATTTCTGCAATATTCTTGCAAAAGTGTGTTGCAGCAAGCCCATATAGAGGATAAGGGCAGTTAGGAGGTTTGAAGTGAGATATTTATTTTTTTCTATTGAGTTTTAGCATATGTTACTTATGTAAAATGTATATTGTTTCAAGTTTTATGTTTACTAGCCTTCCTTATAAAACCAATTTAGCTGAGCAAATAGCTAAGAATAGTGGCTAAGAATAATCTGTCACTTTTTCCTTGTGTCACATTGTTTGAAAATAAAAGGGACAGGACTATTCTTTATCATTTGCTCAGTTAAACTGTTTTTATAAGGACCTATGCTTCTTCCAGTACAACCTTATTCCAAGATCAGTGCTGTCATTGAAGGTTATACAAGAGCTTCCAATAATAGTGGTATTAATGTACCAACTTTACAAGCAAAATGTGCACCAAGAAGTTAGTAACTTTATTCCACTCATAATGGAAACAATTACTTTACAACCTGCCGCTAATCACAGGTAATAAAAATATATTTCTTATTTCAATTTCTCCAATAATTATACACATAATTTGAGCTGTCTCAACTCTTAGGACTTAACTATAATGAAAACAAATAAATATATATTATTTGTTTTCATTATAGTTATAAATTATAACAATCGAATATATTATGGATCTTTTTAATTTAACATTTCATACACATAATTTGAGCTGTCTCAATTCTTAGGATATGATATATAATTTGTTTTCATTATAGTTATAAATTATAACAATCAAATATATTTTGGATCTTTTTAATTTAACATTTCACTATAAATCATATTGTGTTTTAGGCTTTCAGCATCATTTAACAAGGAAGTGTTTGTCGACTTCATGGGAGCACAAATCAAGACGTTAGCATTCTTAGCATACATTATAAGAATTTATCAGGACACCATCGCCAATCATGCCAATTTGATGGTGAAAGGAATCATTGGGTTGTTGACTTTGTGCCCTCCTGAAGTGGCACATCTTAGGAAGGAACTGGTTATTGCCACACGCCATATTCTCGCCACTGATTTGAGACTGAGTAAGTATTTCAATTTTACAATAGACTATAATTTGTACTATTTTGTTCATAGTCCAGTCTGAAATCCACTGGGATGAAACTGTTAATAATTTTATTTGAAACCTTTTTTTAGTTGTAGGGCAACTCTGTAGACAGTAGATGTCTGTAATACGAATGGGTTAGCTTGACCTGTTTAATATCACTATCTCATAGAAAACCGACATAAAGTGGCAGCTCACTGTTGCGTTCCCTTCGCTGAGTGAGATTACACTGTCCCAAGCCGCCGCCCCCTTCTCTTCCACCGGGAATAGCCTAATAAACATCGCCCTATTCTCCCTCTTTAAGGTTGGCAACACACCCATTATTATTTCGGTATCACGTGTGTCTATGGGTGGTGGAGATAATTACCACCATGTAGGTACCTGCTTGTTTGCCAGTTTCGACTATAAAAAAAATTTTGGTCAGTATTTACAATTAGCGCACTGTACATATGTTTTTTATTTCCATCAGAATTTGTTCCGTATATGGAGCGCTTATTCGACGAGGAGGTGCTGCTGGGCGGCGGGTGGACGGTGCACGAGTCGCTGCGGCCGCTGGCGTACTCCACGCTGGCGGACCTGGTGCACCACGTGCGGCAACACCTGCCTCTCACGGACCTGGCAATAGCAGCACATTTGTTTTCTAAGAATGTTCATGATGAATCTCTTCCAACCAGGTAAGTTTTTTAACAGTGGGTCGATTTTGACGGTTATTTAAATGAAATTATACTTTTAATTTTTTGATACTATAGTCGTTTTATAGCTAATGACTGATGTTAGCTCCAATATGATATTAAATTATTGCTCTTAAAGTAAGGTTTAAATTGCAAATTTTAGTTTTTGGATTGCATCTACAATGTCAAATCTAACAGTTTACAATAAAAATATTGTTTCGTTGATAGCATCCAAACAATGTCGTGCAAGTTACTGCTCAACCTGGTGGATTGCATACGACAACGTTCGGAGAGCGAAGGCGCGGCCGCGGCCGGCACGCAGCCCCAGGGGCGGCAGCTGCTCATGCGCATCCTAGAGGTGTTCGTACTCAAATTCAAAACCATATCCAAACTGCAACTGCCAGCACTCATGGCGAAATGGTAAGTGTGACACAGAGGTTTTTTTGACAATAATTCACAAAATTATCGAAAGTTTATTTTAATTCCATAACATAATATAATCCTAAATTAGCAATTATGTATGCAACGACTTTTTGATCATGTATATGTCCTGGTGGTTCTTATTCAGTCGCGTATGAATACGTATTCTTTCATCTTACCTTCGACTTCGTCTTCCACCTCATCAGATGAAATGTTTAATTTTAGTAAACAAACAACGCCACAACCCAATGGTACTACTACAAACGGTACAGCCCCGAGTACCCCAACTACAGCCGTAGTGGTTGCCCCGGCCACCCCCGCTGAGACTAGAATGGATGAAGACAAAACCTCACCTGACTTCCTCGATAGTATAGCAAAGGGCGAAGAAAAGTCCAAAATCGGTTTCCCTACCTCACAAATGAGTAATCTGAATGTGGGGGACTATAGGACATTGGTGAAGACTTTGGTGTGTGGTGTGAAGACTATCACTTGGGGATGCGCCTCATGTAAGGTATGTGTTGCATTATGTTAATATGTTTTACATTTCGGCACTTTTTAGTATCTAAGGCTATGTTTTGACCTAATATGATGCAATTTTAGTTTTTAGTATCATTAGCTTACTCTCTGTGTTGGTTGTGGATGATTTTATGTTTCTTGTTAAAAACGAGTCAGTAGCAAGTCATTGCCGTATTTGGAAGGCAAGGAGTATCACAAGCAGATGAATACACTCTTATAGTATGAGCTAGGGTCTTCGGTATGCGCGTAAAATCCTTTAAGGTTATATCTCCACTGTTGTCAGAACTGATGGAATAATACAAGTTCTGGAGAAACTGTTTTATCATTTTTTGTGCAACCATAAAATTCTACTTTAGATATACAAAGTAGTTAATATAAATGAGTACAGACAACAGTATGTCGGGTACAGACAACGACAAACAGTGAGGGTACATCGAGTGCGAGCATAGCGGGTCAGAAGCAGTTCAGCGCGCGCGAGACGCTCGTGTTCATCCGGCTGGTGCGGTGGGGGCTGCAGTCGCTCGACATCTACACGCTGGCGGCGCCGCGCGGGCTCGCGCACGCGCACGCGCAGCCGCCCGCGCAGCCGCACGTGCGCTCCAAGGAGGAGAAGGAGGTTCTTGAACATTTTAGCGGTGTGGTATGTATAGCACGACAACATCCTACTTGTTTGGACACCTTTTACTCTTTTATATTGTCTTAATATCATTATTTTAGCTGCTAATTAACTTGTAACTTTAAACCAGTCAAGTTATTTTAAGCGAATTGTAATATGTAGTTTTCGTTAGCCTTTATAGTTACGCAGAGTAATTCATCAGAGTAATTAGCTGACGTACTAATATGTCTATAACCTTTGCAGTTTTCAATGATGAATCCACAAACTTTCCAAGAGATATTTACGGCAACAATTTCTCACATGGTCGAGAGGATCAATAAAAATACAACATTGCAAATCATCGCCAATACGTTCCTATCGAACCCTGCAACTTCACCGATATTCGCGACCGTTCTCGTCGAGTACCTTCTTAAAAGAATGGAAGAAATGGGCACAAACGTTGAACGATCAAATCTCTACCTGAGGTTGTTCAAACTAGTGTTTGGTTCTGTAAGTTTGTTCCCGACTGAAAACGAGCAGATGTTGAGACCCCATCTCCATAGTATTGTAAACAAAGCGATGGACTATGCCATGACGGCAAAAGAGCCATACAACTATTTTCTTCTTTTGAGGGCATTGTTCCGCTCTATCGGCGGTGGAAGTCACGACTTGTTGTACCAAGAATTCTTACCGTTGCTGCCTAATTTGTTGGAGGGACTGAATCGTCTACAGAGTGGCCTCCACAAGCAACACATGAAAGATCTGTTCGTTGAGTTGTGCTTAACCGTTCCGGTAAGGCTCAGTAGTCTGTTGCCTTATTTACCGATGTTGATGGATCCATTGGTGTCTGCGCTCAACGGCTCTCACACGCTGATATCTCAGGGTCTACGGACGTTAGAACTTTGCGTAGACAATCTGCAACCAGACTTCTTGTACGAACACATACAACCGGTGCGTGCCGACTTGATGCAAGCACTCTGGCGAACACTACACAATAACGAGGTCGCGAGAATAGCGTTTAGAGTGCTCGGCAAGTTTGGCGGCGGGAACCGTAAAATGATGATTGAACCTCAGAGGTTAGAGTACCGTGAGACCGACGCCCCACCGCCCGCTGTGCAAGCTTACTTCCAAGACCAACCGAAGCCTATAGATTTTGAAGTGGATAAAGTGATAGAGACAGCGTTTTCTGCACTCAAATCGAGCACGACCGATCCGTTCTACAGACGTCAGTGTTGGGAAGTGCTCCGTTGTTATCTGGCATCGTCACTCAATCTCGACGATGACAAGGTGACACTGCAAAAACTATTTAATCACCCGAGTTTCCTGGATGGTGAAATCCAGGTTCAGAATGGACCATATTACAAGTGCAGTAATAGTATAGTGAGGAACACCCATCGCACGGCTTTGACGGGCATGTTCGTAGCCGCCGCTATAAAAGAACTGCGACATCACGTCCTGCCCACTATGGTGTCATTAGTGAGGCACTACACAATGGTGGCAATAGCCCAGGAGGCCGGGCCATTTGTATCTTCAGCTGCTCCTAAAGAGGGGCTCGATGCGTTAGTGCTAGTGGATGCCATTGCTGTTGTCATGGGTCATGAAGAGAAGGAGTTATGTAAGCCTGGCCACTTGGCTTTGGTATTGATGATCAATACTGCGGCGACTGTGCTCGGCAGTAAGGAGCGCGCGTGTCGGTTACCGCTGATGGAATACCTGGCGGAGCGGATGTCTGCTCTCTGCTACGAACGCGCTTGGTACGCTAAGCTCGGCGGATGTATAGCAGTCAAGTTTATGTTCGAAAAGATGGCGCCAGAATGGGTGTACAAACATGTATTTACGTTTTTGAAGGCAGTTCTGTTTGTGATGATGGATTTAACCGGGGAAGTGTCGTCAGGAGCTATTGATATGGCTACGATGAACTTGGAACGTCTCGTTCGGATCTGTGTGACTGGACCTGGGCCGCCGGGACAGATGTCGGAGCCGGAAGGCGAAGTGGCAGCGGCTAAGGCCCGAGCGTTACATGATGTGCTTCAAGAGCTTGTGCTGCAAGTCACTAGTCCTCATCTTCTCGTGCGTCAACAGGTATGCCAAAGTTCCCCAAACTTTACTAGATGGTTTTGTCTAGTTCTGCCAAGCACTGTATATTTTTTTTTCATCCTGTCCAGGCAATGAAATCTTTAGAATTAATAGCGGAACTGCAAAAGAAAACCGTGACAGAAGTGATGAATCCACATAGAGAGGTGCTTGCGGATATAATACCTCCAAAGAAACATCTACTTCGTCACCAACCTGCCAATGCACAGATGGGCCTCATGGACGGGACAACGTTCTGCACCACTCTGAAACCACGACTGTTCACGATAGGTAAGTAATCGTATGCGTAGTCGCATAGTATTCAGTTTCTTATCGATGGCCTTCTTTGTTATGATGATTTCACAGATGAAGTTATGATGAGTTACATTGTTTACATATTTAATATCCGAGAAGCAGAGGAGACAAAGCAGGATTAATTTTAGTGTCACGATAATAAGATTAAAGCAAGATTGCTTTTCCATCATGCTGTCAATATAAACAGTGCTCCAGAATAAATATTGCATTATAACACCCATCGAAAAAAAATTTGGTCCTAAAAAACAAAATTTTAGTTTTATTATAAACAAACAAATGTCTCGATGTTCGCTCTTGTTTGTAAGTAGAAGGTACCTGATGGCCAATATTTACCCTGTTTTACTATAATATCCTTGTGTATAGATTTGAACACAAACGAGCACAAAGTGTTCTTCCGCGAGTTGATATCCCTGTGCGAGGCGGAGGACGCGATGCTGGGCAAGCTGCCGTGCTACAAGGGAGTCAACCTCGTGCCGCTGCGGGCCTCCGCGCTGCGGGCGCTCGCCGCCTGCTACTACATACAGGACAAGCACTGCCGCGAGAAAATATTCCACGTGCTCTACAAGTCGCTGGAGAAGAACGATCCCGAGTTGCAACAGGTGCGTCATTCAACTCATTCAACTCATTCAACTCGTCTGTGCGCAATGTTTGGATGTAGTACACTAAAACAACGCAGGGCTTTCATTTAATCTTTTCACCTTCCGTTATCCCTCAAAGTGGAGTCGGAGCAACACTCTTTTTTTCAAGAATGTTGCAGAAAAGATTTAGGAGCGAGGGATGGCCAGTTTTCACCTTTCCTTTTATTATAAACATGTATGAATAAATATCAAATTTTATGGCTATTGCATAAATAAATAGTACAAAGTATAATATTTTCCTCTGCAGGCTGGGTTTGAATGTATGCAAAAATTTCTATCGGGTTTCCAAATCGACATGGAGATGGTTCATCCAGTAATGCGACCGTTGTTGTTGACGCTCGGTGATCACCGTCACCTCAGCGTCAACGGCGCCAAACGTCTCTCGTACCTCACACAGCTGTTCCCGTCGACATTCAGCGAGAAACTCTGCGAACAACTACTTCAGTTGTTAAAAAAACTGTTGGACTATTCTATACAGACTAACAGAGGTAAATATAGATTTAAGTCAAAAATGAATAATAATATACTCGACCAGTTTAAAAACTTAACGGATCAACCTCAAAATTTATCCGGTCATGACCAAATTACACTACACTGTCCCGACTGTTGGGCATAAGACTTTTGCAATGCTGAATAGTCATTTTCTATAATAGTTATCCAGCGTTTGCGCGCGGTTTAAAATTACACACATTAGAATAGACATGCAGTACTAGTACAAGGTGTCTTATTTTTTTAATTTTAGGTGGAAATTTCCTACAAAGCGTGTCGAAGAACATGGAAAACGAGCAGAAGATTATAATCCTGATAGGTATATTCCATCAGATCCCGGCCGCGTCGCCGCGGTTCATAGACGTGTTGTGTCGACTCATCTTCCACACTGAGAAGTCGCTCATGATCGAAGCTGGATCTCCATTCAGAGAACCACTTGTCAAATTCCTTATGAGGTATAGAATATTTTTATGTAGCTTGCATTTGTTTCTTTCCACATGGTTCGCCTTACATTTTTCATTTTTCGTCTTATCATACATAGCAAGTCCTTCGGCATAATATAATATGTGTCATGATCAAATATAAAAAAAAACTCTTTCAATATATTGTGATTTATGATTTCCAAGTTGAAAATTAAAATAATTTGTGTAGTATTTTTACATTTATAAAGTATCAAACATGTTCGGTCTTCTGTTTTGTGATTTGCGAGTGTCTAATGGTAATAATTTTAATTATATATTTCACATTTATTCTATAATAGCTGTTGCATATATGTTCATCCAGCGTGTCAGCTACCTCCATACCAACAAACATACAAACACAATCACAAACTTTCGTTTTTATAAGATTAGTGTAATATCTGATACATTTTCCAAAGCTTACAATACTTTTCAGGTACCCTAAAGAAACTCTTGATCTCATACTGAGCGACAATAATATAAAGGATCAACAATGGAGTAGGTTTCTAGTATTCCTCATCAAGCATCCAGATGCAGGCACAGCGTACCGGGAAGCTCTACACACCTCCAAGAAGCCCAGGCTGATGCAGCTGCTGGCCGCCAACACTAGCGGGACAGCAAGCACGTTGTCACAAACAGACAAGTCTGAGATGCAGTTCCAGGCTATCAGGGTGATATCTCTGTTGATAAAGTTTGACGACCAGTGGCTGTCGACGCAGCGCGATCTCATAGAACTATTGAAGCGTATATGGTGTAGCGATCAGTATCATGTGAGTTCTGTTTTTTGTTTATCTAATTTGGAATTACCAAATCAAAAGATTTATGCAAGCGACACAGTCCGCATGATATTTTTCGGACTTATACTTTGATTAAATTACTTACAGCACCGATGTTTATACAATCTTATTGTTGAAATAATTCACTGAATCAGTAAGTTTAGCATTTTTTCCCATTTTTAACAAAGTTCCTGATATAGAATCTTTATGTGCTATGTTATGTTGAGGTTTTACTAGCTTAAGAACTTTCATTAATACTTAAAAACGAGTTCCAAGCTAGTGTTGCTTAAGCTGGATATTTGTACAAGGAATTTAATAGCCACAAATGAGTTCCCATTACGGATCATTTTGAACTATCATGTCTTTTATTTATATGTGTAATAGGAAATCCATAAGAAAGTCGAAATTGTGGACTGCACGCATTGGAAAGAGCCAAAGTTGATTGTCAAGATACTGTTGCATTACTTCTGCCACCATCCCAATGACATCGATCTATTGTTCCAACTGCTGCGAGCCTTGTGTGACCGGTTCATTCCAGACTTTCAGGTAATTATTTTACATTTTACATGATTTTTTAACATAATGATGATAGTTTGTACGTTTTTTTTATTGTAATGATTGATTGCCAAATAAAATAATGAAACTTAGAGACGAGATCAATCAAAACCTATTGTAATCGCAAAGCACGTTGCTTATTTTATTTATCGGCTAAAGAGATAAAAAAAAATGTATTTTATCAATGATATAACTGGATTAGATTTCATATATTAAATTCCAATATTTTTTTTCTAGTTCCTTCGGGATTTCCTGGAGAACACAGTAGCGCAAAACTACACAGTAGAATGGAAACGCTCGGCGTTCTTCCGCTTCGTGGAGCATTTCTCGAGTGACGCCATGTCGCAGGAGCTGAAGGCCAAGGTTCTGCAGATGATTCTGATCCCTTGCTTCGCGGTCAGCTTCGACAAGGGACAGAAGATCGTGGGCGGACCGCCCGCACCGTACCAGGATAATCCTGATAATGTTGTGTCGGTTTTCATTAACAACGTAAGTACCTAGTCTATTTTATATAGTTTTATCGGTCGTTAACCATTAATTATTTTCGGACAATGTTTTTAGCGAGATATTGGTTAATTTATAAAAAAAAAGTGGTTAGAACTTTTTTAGCGTAATAAATGCCGATAAATGGAAAAGTGCATATTGTAAAAGCTCTAGAGAGGGCATTTTCAGTATGTCCTACACCCGTTTATAAACATGGTGTGACAAATATACAACCTCTGCTGACGGTTATGCGAAAAAGCACGCATCCATATTTATTTTAGCAAGACAGAATGTGACCTGCATCACTTTTTGTTATCAATTTTATGTAATGTAATGTAGTCCTAATGTCGCCATCGTAATTTTTAAGAAATCTCTCTTTATTTCATTGATTTCTAGTAAATTTAAACTAAATGTCTCAAGGTTTTTGAACTTTCGGCTTCGGCTGTGGCAAAAGCCGCTTAATCTGCTTCGGACAGAAATCGACCTTCGGTCTTTATTACATTACATTTATTACTAATTTATGTACAGGTGATCGACCCAGAGAACCCCTTCGCATGTTCGGATGCGGTCCGAATATCGCTATTGCAATTCGCTTGCTTACTGCTGGAGCAGGCGTCCGCTCACATACACGACGCCAATAATAAGAAGCAAGGCAACAAACTGCGCAGGCTCATGACCTTCGCCTGGCCCTGCTTGCTCGGCAAGAACTACGTCGATCCTGCGACTAGGTATTCATGTATCTGTTTAACTGAATATTACCATCATCATCGGCCTTTATCCATCTAGTGCTGGATATACTCAATCTTTCTTTCTACCTACCCTTAAGCCACCTTAATGTAGGGTCGGCGCAACACACTTTTTCAAGGTATGTCGTAGAAAGGATTTGGCTCAGTTTTTACGACCGGTTGCCTGCCTAAAGTTAACCCGATCTGGGAATCGAACCCAGGACTTCCGGTCCACAGCTCATTAGACCAGAGAGGCAACTAACAATATAACAACTCAATATTGAATGCATAAAAATTTTATCGGCCTGTAGTTGAGAAGTTATGAGCAGAGTTGTACCTATTCTTTTCTGGGATGAACATAACATACATAATATAAGCTCACGCCTGTATCCCCGAAGGGGTAGGCAGAGGCGCACTAGCAAACTAGAACACCCACATTTCGCCGAGCTTAGTTTCGTCCCAGATGTGATAGGGGGCGAGCCTATCGCCATATCGGGCACAAATTCCAGACTCCGGGCTAATATGGAAAAATCCTATATTACTTTGCCCGACCCGGGGATCGAACCCGAGACCTCAACCGTAGTCGTACAGAAATACCACCACGCCACCGAGGCAGTCTTGAAGGGATCAGAAGGGATTTGGCTTAGTTTTTACGACCGGCTGCCTGCCTGACGTTAACCCGATCTGGGAATCAAACCCAGGACTTCCGGTCCACAGCCCATTAGACCAGAGAGGCAACTAACAATATGACAACTCAATATTGAATGTACAAAAATTTTATCGGCCTGTAGTTGAGAAGTTATGAGCAGAGTTGTAGCTATTCTTTTCTGGGATGAAAGATTAATATAAATGTAAATTAATTAATGTTAAAGTTTCGTACAAAAGAGTCTGATTGTTTCAGGTATCATGGCCACTTATTGCTGAGTCATATCATAGCTAAATTCGCTATCCACAAGCGGATAGTTTTGCAAGGTATGTACTTAACACAATAATATACAGCTAGTAAGCAGTAATCATAAATTTATCTAAGCGTTGATATCGGACAGGCTGCCGGTGTTAAGAGACCAAATGAGAACATTTCTGTAACATGCTTGAATCAGTTTGTTGCGTCGACTCCACATTGGGGTGAGATAAGCCACAAGTTGAAGTTGTAAAAATGCCTAAAGTGTGTAATGTAAGTATATAATATAGATGTGTCGGTCGGTCAGTGTTCCACAGCCTGCTGAAGGCGCACGCGGTGGAGGCGCGGTCCGTGGTGCGGCAGGCGCTGGAGATCCTCACGCCCGCCATGCCGCAGCGCATGGAGGACGGCAACACCATGCTCACGCACTGGACCAAGAAGATCATCGTCGAGGACGGACACTCCGTGCAGCAGCTCTTCCACATACTGCAGCTCGTCGTCAGACATTATAAGGTACCATAAAACATATCAAACAGCTTAGACGACTTCATCAATATTGAACCTAGGTTCTGAATTCGTCGGTATTCATTGTTGTGTATGTTACTCGATATATCCAACAACTATACACAGATTTTCAAATTTTTTTGCATATGTATTGTTTTATTCCTATGGTGGTCTAACACAGATTTGATCATAATTCATGAATTTATAAGGCGGCTTTTATACTTGTGATTATCAGCAACAATACACAGCATATTTGAATTAAATTTGAACACTCACAGAAAACCGTCGTAAAGCGGCAGCTCGCTGTCGCGTTTCGTTCGGTGAGTGAGATTTCCGGTGGCCCAATTCTCTCCTTCCCTTTCCCAATGATTCACATTTATTGGACCTTGTCCGATCGGAGCGTGATGTATCATCCTCTTGTTACGACGTGTCGTACTCGTGCAGGTGTACTACCCCGTGCGTCACGCGCTGGTGGGGCACATGGTGAGCGCGATGCAGCGGCTCGGGTTCTCGGCCACGGCGTCGCTGGAGCACCGCCGGCTCGCCGTGGACCTCGCCGAGGTGGCGCTCAAGTGGGAGCTGCAGCGGGTGCGCGACCACTCGCCCGACGACAACGTGGTGTGTACACTCCTATATACCTCTACACCACAATCTACATAGTTCACCTCTCAGTTAGCGTTGTCTAATAAAAATCCTATAAAGTTCGTAATGCATATGCTTCATATTGGCAAAATCAGTGAACATGCCTGGAAGGCATTTTTTTAATTGAGTAGAAGAACATCCACTTCAAGGGGATCCCATATTTTGGTCATGATGTGGTTACTAAGTTTTGATTATTACCTCTAGTATAGTATCACAAGTTAGTTGTTTGTGAGGTTCACGCGTCTCGAGTGTGGTGTGGTGGTCTGACAGGTGTCAATGTCTCCGGGCGGCGCCATGAAGCGCGTGTCGTGCGAGGAGAGCGGCTCGGAGGCGCGCAAGGCGCTCAACACGGGCTGGGCCAGTCCGCAGGCCAGCGCCGCCCGGCTCGAGCCCGACGCCGCCAAGCCGCTCGACCGGCAGCACGTCGACGTCGTCGTCAACCTGCTGCTGAAGCTCGCTTGCCAGGTACTACACGACGCAACAATACTACGCGACACAACACGACACGAACACTATACAACACTACACGACACAACACAACACGACAAAACACAATTACATTACTATACAAACTATAACTACGTGTCAAGCCATAAAACATATTACACTAATATCAGCCGGTATAGACAAGCACGCAACGATAAATTTCGATTAATTCGAATTTCTGTATCTTTTCCACTACTCGGTGTGCATTATCATTAAGCCATCAGATTTTTCTAAAGTTTAGTTTCTTATGCCGTCGGTATCGGTACTCGCTGCAGTTATAGTACAAGTATTTTTAGGCTGAGATCTATAGAACGAACTTCGACTAAGTCCGAGTCAAAAAAACGAACTTAGTGAGGATTTGGAATTTATAAATCGAACTCAGACTTAGTCCAAGTCATTTTTCACAAGAAAAACTTTGCTAAGTCCAAGTCCACAAAACCTTGACTTCGGTCTGTCAGTTCGGCATGCAGTAATACCAGTATCGAAATACATAGGCTGAGATCTATAAAACGAACTTCGACTAAGTCCGAGTCAAAAAATCGAACTTAGTGAGGATTTGGAATTTATAAATCGAACTCAGACTTAGTCCAAGTCATTTTTCACAAGAAAAACTTTGCTAAGTCCTAGTCCACAAAACCTTGACTTCGGTCTGTCAGTTCGGCATGCAGTAATACCAGTATCGAAATACTGACATAAAATGTAGAAATTGTTTTATTCATTCTAACGATTTTTAAATTAAAATACCAAAACTATTGTTAGAAAATGTTTAATAATTAAAGGTACGAGATTTTCTTATATTGCAGTACCGTTTATTATACTGTAAATCGATCTATTAATTATTAAAGTTTAGCGAAAATAGATAATTTTGTTTGGGATAAACTTGTAACCCAGAAGATGCCAAAAAAAAAGACAAAATGTTTTGACAACTTCCAGTATTGTCCTGAATAATAATTAATATAACATTAAACCCGAAACCGTGCTCAGAATTAGAAAAACCGTTCTGCCGAGCCATTTGCGAAGTGCGAAAGGTGACCCGAGAACCTGTGGGAATGGACGGACGGCGGACTTCATCGCGGCGACCCACAATGCGACAGTGACCATCATGCTATTGCTCCAATAATATTATCATCATCATCAGCCACAGGACATCCACTACTGAACATAGGCCTCCCCCAAAGATTTCCAGATCGACCGGTTGGAAGCGGCCTGTAACCAGTGACTTCATGTGACCTTTGTCAGGTCGTCTGTCCACCTTGCAGTCATATTATAGTTTATACAGACAGTGAATCAGTGAATCAGTGAACGTACATATATTAATTATTATGTAGTCGGCCTAAATAATGTATAGATATTTTGAGAATGAATTGGTTACATGTTGTCAAGAAATTTATTTGCAGTAGGTAAATAAAATAATCATTATCATGAATAATATTTATTTATTACAATCTCTGATATTAACCTTTGTTATATTAACATAAATGGTAATCTCAACTATTGTGCAATATACCTACTGCACAAACTTCTGTAATATTGCTTGCGTTTGATAACTTGTTCTGCAGTTGGTTGTATGTGTGTGAAAATTTAATAATTTCAAAATGTTCTTTCTGAAACAGAAGAAATAAATATCAGACAAAGTTGCCCTCAGATCTTTCATTATTAATCAGCAAGATCACCACAATGGCAATTGGCATGGTCTCGCTTACAATATGCTTGCCTGACAGGTTAACCACTCAGATAGATGGTACCTAGATGGTAATCCCTCAACAGTTTACCGCTGGCAGGAAATGTTAATAAGGCATGGTTTTGCTTTGGGCTTGCTGGCTGACTGAGTTGCAATTTATACTCTACATGGGCTGCTAGTAAACAAACAGACAGACAGACAATTTGCTAGTAAACGGTCTCCAAAATACAAAATCCCCGTTTTAACAATTTTGATAACAAATTAATAAAACTTTTGTCAATATATTAATATGAAATAATGGCAGTAGATTAGCTAGAGCTCCAGGCTATGGCTTCAGGTATAGGTATCACAAAGTCAATCACCTCACTCACTCACCTGATTGTGACTCCTGGCATATTTGAGCCCTTGTAATTCTCTTGGTGGTTTACACTTTACTTCCTCATTTTAGGGCTTAGAATGCTTTTTTTATGTCATCATGTTTTCATCATCATCATCATCTTGTTTCTTCTTTCTTTAAAAATCATGGCCTTCTTCAAAATATTGATGATTTTGCCAACAATAGTAATAAATAATAAATCCATGTTTTGACTATCAAATGATGACGATTCATGTTTATTCTTTCTTCTACCTGCCCTTATCCCACCTTAATGTGGGGTCGGCGTAGCAAACTTTTTCAAGCATGTTGCTGAAAGGATTATAAGACGATTCATGTATAATGCGGTTTGTTTGTTTTTCACTTGACATTTCAAAGAGCGTCAGCCATTTTGTCAGCTGTTAATTACGTAATACGTTCCTTTACAACCAACAAATATAAAGGCGCGTCTCCTGTAAATATATAAAAATCTTACGTTTCTTTTGTCAAAGGAACTGTGTGAAACCGATAACGTCTGAGTAGCAAAGAGCATATAAGTAAGAGACAGAACTTCATACATTTCATACTAACATTGACGTGTATTTTACACCATAAAAGACAGGAACAGCCAATCATTGACTACCAAATTAGCCAACATAATGACCAAAAAATTAAAAAAAAAAAACTGAGATGTCAAAAACATAGGGCTTCCAAGTGTCGATTGATTATATTATAGTGATGTACAAACGCGAATATCGATATCGATAAAATGGTATAAACATAGGTTGTATACTTTTAAATATTATTAAATCATGGAGATAAAATATTCATATAGAATATGAACAAATAAAACATGTATTATTTTTTTAGAGTTTATTGATTCAAATTATTATTTTTGAATATAGTACAAATAATACAGTACAAATATAACTCAACCAATCATAAAACTTAAAATTACAATTGCATGAATTTCTATTATAGTGAATGATTACAATGCGCCTAATGGCAGCGTATATCGGCTGTGAACTGGAAGGTCTTCGCTTTGATTCCTAGGTCAAGTGAAATGTTTTTCTGACACAATTTGTTCGGGACTGGATCCGCTAGTGTGAGATTGACGTTGATATGGAGATTACAAATGCCTAAAACGTAATTGTAGTAAGAAAGAATTACTAAATAAACACAAATTTTTAGATAAATAATACATTACAACATTGTAAACGTACATTTTACCAACATAATACACGAACATTATTTAAAATATAAACCACAATATTATTCATAACTTACAAAAGTATTTGTTATTAAAGTAAATACATAATTATGTAATTTAATCCCTCAAATGCTGTTCGTTCATCATCTAAATTTATTTGTTATAAAAATGAAAAACACATAATACATCATCATTTTTAAAACATAAACAATAATATTATTTATAACTTACAAAAGTATTTGTTATTAAAGTAAATACATAATTATGTAATTCAACCCCTCAAATGCTGTTCATCATCTAAATTTATTTGTTTTACAAATGAAAACACATAATACATCAACATTATTTTAAACATAAACCATAATATTATTTATAACTTACAAAAAGTATTTATTATTGAAGTGAGTACATAATGATGTAATTTAGGCCTCAAATGCTGTTCGTCGTATAAATTTATTTGTTTACAAATAAAAAACACATAATACATGGACATTATTTAAAACATAAACCATGGACATTATTTAAAACATAAACCATAATAATATTATTTATAACTTACAAAAAGTATTTATTATTGAAGTGAGTACATAATGATGTAATTTAGGCCTCAAATGCTGTTCGTCGTATAAATTTATTTGTTTACAAATGAAAACACATAATACATGAACATTATTTGAAAAATAAACAATAATATTATTCATAATTTACAAAAAGTATTTGTTATTATAGTGAGTACATAATTATGTAATTTAGGCCTCAAATGCTGTTCGTCGTCTAAATTTATTTGTTTACAAATAAAAACACATAATTCATGGACATTATTTAAAACATAAACCATAATAATATTATTTATAACTTACAAAAAGTATTTGTTATTAAAGTGAGTACATAATTATGTCATTTACCTCTCAAATGCTGTTCATCGCCTTAATTGATTTGTAAACAAAAAAGATCTATTTTCTATCATGTCTCTACCGTAGTCTAAACTAAATTTGATTATCACATCGTTATACGACAATGACACAAACATGGAATAATTTAAATGCTATGCAGTGTAGTGCTGTGTGGCGCAATGTTCACCTCTGATGGCGGGTACACACCAGCCGAACGAAGGTGAACGAATCTATACCAGTTGCGTTCATAGAAACAAACTTTCGCAGTTGTGGGAATGAAACAGGCATGATTCGTTTGCCTTCGGCCCGGTGTGTACGCGGCATGAAACAAAGCATCAGTGATATCTTTGAAACAAGCTCATACTGTTGGCCCTAAAAAGGGCCTTTTTATAGTGGATAGTTATGCATACGAATTGTCCGCATGATTTGCAATTAACAATCCATGCTCGTTTGTTTGAGAAAATTTGCACGCTATCGTGTAGTTGCTGACCAATTTCGCAATGATTTTCGCCTTAAAATATTTTAACCTCTTCTGACTAATTGTTTTGTTTGAATCTGTAAGAGAAAACAAATTGACTTGTTATAATTTGATAAAATACTATTATTTTAGATTGGTTTCATGTTCATTTGGTTATAGAAAGTATCAAATAAAATATATGATTAAGGTTAGTGAATAATATTCTATTAATGGCGGGTACACACCGGCTGAAAGAAGGCGAAAGAATCTATACCTGTTGCGTTGACACAAACAAACTTTCGTTGTTATGGGAATGAAACAGGCATGATTCATTCGCCTTCGATCGGCCCGGTGCGTACGCGCCAATATGGTAACAATAGATTTGAATATTAAAACTTTACAAAGTTTTTGGCATTTATCTAATGACATCTTAAACCCAGTTCCAATAAACGATATTAAATCCAAATATGCAGATAGATTATAAATATTAGGTAACAAAGATTAAGTTGGAATTTGGCATCGTCACATGAAATAATTAAGTAAATTTTGTAATGTATCTGCACACTCTGATCTATATCGTTTATCGAACTCTACTGTGCACGTTTATTCCGAATTTTAAACAATAATTTCAATAAAATTTTGAAATAAAAACAAAACATTATGCCTCAAATGAAACATCATACGGTCAATCAATCTAAGACAGGGCAAAGTCTAATATTCCAACTTATAAAGCGTACTTAGACTGCGCTCTAACTTATCTCAAACTTACTGTACGAATATTTCACTTCACGCTTGTTTTTTTTGTTACAAAATGTATATTAGTAGAAGTAGTGCTTATTATTTTGTATTTTTTTAATAAAAATAAAAAATATTCGTATGGTAAACTTCAAGTACGTCTAAGCATAAGTATTTATGAATATTAGTGTTAAAGGGAATTACTGAATACTTTTCCGTTATTACATTATATGTTTTTTCGTTAATTTAACGCAAACGTGTTCTGCGTATATGGTTATAGTACACTCATATTCCATTGAGTAAGTACCTAAATTTGGGAATAATACAAGTAAACAACTCACAGAGCCATAAATAATTTTTCGCATGTTCTTGGATTAAGCCCGTTGCGCTGGATCTGGCTGCGACATCTTCTCCAAGTCCAACGCGGCTCCGGCAACTCCGATACTGCATCACAGTCCAACTGACAGTGCCGTAGACCTCGTATATCCTCTTCGGACACTCGTAGTTGTAATGCGAAGATATTCGATTCATCGCCGCCACATTGCCCCAAAAAATAAACCGAAAAACATGAATCCGGGCATATTTAGTATCAGTTATTCACAATATGAGTTTACCTACAAATACGCCACAAAGGCAGTAAATAAATAAAAATACCGAATAGTCACGCACATAGCCCTGGCCCAACATTAGGTTGAACGTGGAATCGCAGGTATTAGGGATTTACGGTCCCACAACAATCAGACCCGAAAAAAATATTTGTGGACCACACATATATTTAATATTTAAAGTTAAGTAAAGATTAAATTATCGTCCTAGTAGTATATAGCATCACCTTGTTGGTCTAATGGAAGCATATATTGGCTGTGGACCGGGAAGTCATGGGTCCGTTTCCCAGGTCGGGCATAGCGAATTTTATGATTTAATTTGCCCGGGACTGTATCCCCCAGAAGGGGTTGACGTCAAGCAGGCAGCCGGTAGTAAAAACTTAGCCAAATCCTTTCTGCAACATGCTTGAAAAAGTGTGTTGCAGCGATCCAACATTAAGGTAGAATAAGGGCAGGTAGAAAGGAAGAAAGATTAAATTATCTAATTTCGTACCGCGTTTAGTGTCTTTTCTGATAATGACGAGATGACCCGCCTCGATAAATTACTTCCATACTGCACGAAGGCGCACCCAGTTGCGCCGCATACCGCCAGTTGAAGCATGGAGACATTAGACGCGTAAGAACATCTGAAAATATATACCAGAAGATTTGTGTTTATAATATCTAAATAATGTAAATAGCAGTAAATATATTGCATAAATATATTGCATCTCCATGGCTCTTTAACCTTTACATGGATAGTTGTTTGGCAGGATTGAAAGAGATGGAATGTGGACTGAGAATGGATGAGCTACATGTCAAGTGTCTTCTTTACGCTGACGATCAAGTGTTACTTGCGCCGTCGGCGTGGGAGCTGCAAGACATGTTAGATGTAGTGAATGCCTCAATTAAGGACAAGGGAATGAAGGTGAATGTAAATAAGACGAAAGTTATGGTGATAGAAAGAGAGGAAGAAGTTACTGATAGTAACATAAGTATAGAAGGTGAGAAAGTAGAACAAGTGGAAGAGTTTGTATATTTGGGAAGTATGATAACTAGAGATGGAAAGTGTGATGGGGATATTGAAAGAAGAGTAGCGGCAGGTAATAAAGTGAACGGTGCCTTGCGCGCAGTTGTGGGTAGTCAGGCGGTGTCGTAGAAGGCGCGAATGGCTGTCCACAATGGTGTGCTGATACCGACACTTACATATGGAAGTGAGTGCTGGGTTTGGCAGAAGAAGCATGAAAGCCGAATAAATGCGGTGGAAATGCGTTCCCTACGGAGTATGTGTGGAGTCACCCTTGCTGATCGTGTGAGGAAAAGCATGATAAGGGATCGCTGTAAGCTGAAGGATGATGTGGTGACTAGAATTGATAAAGGAATGTTGAGGTGGTTTGGGCACGTGGAGAGGATGGATGAAAGGCGACTTACGAAAGGTATTTATCGCGCGAAAGTAAATGGAAGGGTCGGAAGAGGGCGCCCGAGGAGAACATACATGGATCAAATAAGTGATCTCCGAAAAGGGCAAGTGAGGAGTACCCTCAACCGGCGGAAATGTATGAAAAGATGCATGAGTGTGGAAGAGGCAAAAGAGGTGTGTCAGGATCGTAGCTTGTGGCGCTCAATAGTCTCTGCCTACCCCCATGGGATACAGGCGTGAGTGTGTATGTATGTATGTATATTGCATATATTGCTTACCTGGATGAATTAATTTTGGAAGCTTAGCATCCGCTTCAAACGGCAACAAAGCAATCCGCCCGAACCAATGACTTGCTGCACGACGGCGCACCTAGTTGCGCCGCATACCGCCAATTGTAGTATGGAGACATTAGACGCATAAGAACATCTGAAAAATATATACCAAAATATTAGTGTTTCTAATATTAAAATAATGCAAATAGTAGTAAATATATTGCATATATTGCTTACCTGGATGAATTAATTTTGGAAGCTTAGCGTCCGCTTCGAACGGTAACAAAGCAATCCGTCCGAACCAGTGACTCCCATGCTGCACGAAGGCGCACCCAGTTGCGCCGCATACCGCCAGTTGAAGCATGGAGACATTAGACGCATAAGAACATCTGAAAATATATACCAGAAGATTAGTGTTTATAATATTAAAATAATGTAAAAGTAGTAAATATATTGCATATATTGCTTACCTGGATGAATTAATTTTGGAAACTTAGCATCTGCTTAAAACGGCAACAAAGCAATCCGCCCGAACCAATAACTTGCTGCACGACGGCGCACCTAGTTGCGCCGCATACCGCCAATTGTAATATGGAGACATTAGACGCATAAGAACATCTGAAAATATATACCAGAATATTAGTGTTTCTAATATTAAAATAATGCAAATAGTAGTAAATATATTGCATATATTTCTTACCTGGATGAATTAGTTTTGGAAGCTTAGCGTCCGCTTCGAACGGCAACAAAGCAATCCGCCCGAACCAATGACTCCCATGCTGCACGAAGGCGCACCCAGTTGCGCCGCTTACCGCTAGTTGAAGCATGGAGACATTAGACGCGTAAGAACATCTGAAAAATGTATACCAAAATATTAGTGTTTCTTATATTAAAATAATGAAAATAGTAGTAAATATATTGCATATATTGCTTACCTGGATGAATTAATTTTGGAAGCTTAGGGTCCGCTTCGAACGGCAACAAAGCAATCCGCCCGAACCAATGACTCCCATGCTGCACGAAGACGCACCCAGTTGCACCGCTTACCGTCAGTTGAAGCATGGAGACATTAGACGCGTAAGAACATCTGAAAAATAATTTATTTAATTATTTTGTGTAAAAATTTGTGGCAAAAATTAGTGCTTATAATATTTTTTTTGTTATTTAATCATATTTAATAATATAAAAAGAGAAACTATCAAGGCCAGGGAGGTCTGTATCTTTGAAAAAAGAAACTGTGAAAAAGTGAAATCATTAAATAATATTGTATACTCTTTATAATAAAAATTTGTAGCAAAAATTATATTGTACAATTGCATACCATGATATACTAATTTTCTTGTATCTGTGAAGAACCACATTGTTCCGCTATCTTCTTAGCGTTAGTTTTGTTTTCTGCTAGAAGCCTATACGTTTGAGATATTCTGTGGCATTGGCGGCGTACAAATAATCGCGATAAACGATTAAAAATATGTTTTACAATAAGTTGCCGATGACGTGTACATGTCAGCCATGTAGTGTCACAGCTTGTGAAGAATAATGTAACACTTAGATTACAAATATTTTTCCGGTTTATATTATGCATAATTTCGGTTTCAAATATATTCAGTGCCTTTTCTACGGTACGACATAAAGCCAGTGAAGGATACGTTAAGGATTTTTTTTGTGTCCACCATTCGCGGAGTTGTATGTAACTATATATAGCATCACCAGTTTGCTGGTCATCAACTATTATTGACTGTTTACAGTCCAGACATTCGTGATTTCGCAGTGTGTGTGCTATGTAACCACTGACATAAACTGTGGCCTGATGCTCTAATTTCGCGAGATCACTTTCTATTTCATCATGTTCAAATTCTTCAGGAATATGTAAAACAGGAACATCTGGCTGCGATATACTCGACAAATTCTCGAGGATCTCATCAAACTGCGCACTTGCGGTCTCAATGTGTGATATTTGTGCTTTCAAGTCTCCTATCATATCCTCTAATCCAAATATGAGATCGTGGAAATTAGTGAGAAGTTTCTGATTGTCCTTTTCACAATTTGAAGCTCGACTGTGAGGAGCAGTGAGTCCCGTAACGATTGAAGTCTTTAGTGCGGCTACAAATCCGGAACAAGTAGGATGTTTGTTTGTTGGACTATGTTGCCGCACAATCCCGAATAAGTTTTCTAATGCGTCTTGGTTCAGGTTTCTCAAATTCAGATATTCAAAACCTAATTTTGATACTTCATGCCAAATATCCTGTAGGCTGCTTAGTGTCATTAAATATCCACGCACACATTTAACATTTCTAGCTTCAGTTCCATCACTTTTTATAAACTTTATCGTTGAAAGGGTTTTTCGGAAATGATTCCACATTTCAAGATGGTCGGTTTGTGCAGAACAATTTTCTCTTTCACCCTTTTTTACATCATGATTGCCAGAAGGCCCGTTAGTATAATCAAACAAGCGGTTAAGTTCTTGGACGACTAACGCAGTTTGTATATATTCATTGGCGTCCTCAAAAAAGAAGGAAAAGAAGAAGGAAAACCATTATTACTTTATTTGATTTATACACTGAAATAAAATGTATTATTAATGTAAGATTAGTAGGGCAGTTGTTACCTACCTCGTTGTCTTGTTTTTCTGAAGCTACTAATCTCAGTACAAGAGAAGTAGTATTACTCAGCATCTGTGCAGCATATTTAACCCTCATTTTAGCTCGATATTTAGGGTTCACATGTGTGGGTCCAACTTTGTTTATACGGAGTAATCTCCTAATATTAATCTCTTTTACAGCTTCAAAATGTTCCCATTTTCCAGTCATGCCATTAATTATTATAGTACCATGATTTAAAAAGTTATTTCGCAAAGATTTGAATAGGTGAGGAACATCAAACAATATAAATACTTTCTCGTTTTCTACCATAAAAAAGTTTTTCGTTTCTGCCCCAGGTATACCACAATGTTCCTGTAATAATTTGATTGCTCCCATATTTGTAGAGCCTTGATCACAAACCGTAGTCAATATTTTGTACCCCGTATCGTGTATGGCTCTAATTATTTCCTGAATAATTGAAGCTAAATTTTGTGAAGATATAGTTCCCTTCACAAAGTAATACGCAATTGGTTGTTTGAATTTCTCATATATACCTTGTATCATAAATACCAGAGCGTGATCGGCTACCTTATCCGATCTCCCAAGATCAGATTTACCCAAATCTTCAAACCCATCGACTTGGTCAGTCGATTCATTGTAAACAAGACATGGCTGTAGGGCAATTTCATCAAAAAGTAAAGCACATACTTTTTGTTTCATGTCTTTAGTTGGAGATGTTTGTCTCAAATGTTCCAAAACTGCTTTATTGATACCTGTATCTATAGGTATTTTTTTCAAAACATTTTGTAATGTTTTTGTACTTGGTAAAGGTATCATATGGGAGAGGTATCTATAAGCTTTTGGTGATCGTTTGTATAATGCCAAACAATTTATTTTATTATTTTTGGTCCATCGTCGGCCTTTTGGTTTTTTATTTTGATTTTTTAAAGTGTCAGCAACTATTTCCTTTAGTACTGGCGACTCAATTTTATCAATTAATTTTGCACTCTTCTTTAGTGATGCATAATCACATTTGGTTTTTTTCAACTCATTAACCAATTTCTCTATTCTCGTAGATTCTATAACAAAAAAGTAAGCAGATAGCATAGTATAGCAAATAGAAGGCGTCAAAATAAATGATTATATTATGCAAAAGTTTAAAAAGTTATGAGAAATCTTAACGAAACTTTTGAAGAAATTTTATGGTAATATGCTGATTGTTACTCGATACTGAAATAGATATATGTAGTTGCAATACACCGCAAATCTCATGCTTATAAAAATAAAATATTTATAAGCTAAAGTAAAAAGTTGAATTAAGCGCATGCCATTTGGAAGTATTTGAAATAGATAATATAATAAATCATATTTAATCATGCACCCTTAACGCTCAAAATAGAAACAAAAATGTATAGAATGCCTGAAAGTAGCTAGATAAACGATTGCGAATATATTGTGTGAATTAAATACACTGCAATTCTTTGCTTATCCTGTCCGACGGAATGACAGCTCACCAGCTTCTGCATTACACTCAGCGCAGGATCCGCTAAAATTAAGCGATCGGAGAGTTAAAGTTAAACTCCGGTAGATAAATAAATCGTTTTTTATTATTCGAGCATGGCATAGTGACTACACAACTCCTGATGGTAAGCGTTGTGCAGTCCAAAAACACCAGCAACCATCGATAGAACTTGCGTCCATCGGAGGCCACCAGTATAATGCCAGCGTGCATTATTAATGCTTCTTCACACTCTGTGTGAAGGGCCCAATGTAGGAGATGGGAGAGAATAGGTGTGACTGCATCCAGTAGAACTCTTTAGTAGAAACCTCAAAACTGTGGTTTCGTAAACCGGTACGGGTGGTTCTGTTATGGAAGGGAGAAGAATGGGATGAGGGTAAACAATTCTTAGGTAGGTAGGTAGGTAACAAAAGTTTAAAACAAAAAAACGACTTCAGAACTAAGTCACATTTTGCTCAAAAAAATTAGTAAGTATCACTTACTCTATCGAACTTAAAAATAACCTTGGAAATCGGTCCATCGGGCATTTACTGAAAATGTCGTGTAACATACATACATAAAAATACCGAGGAATTGAGAACCTTCTTCCTCGGATGATGATTAAAAAATAATTAACAGGATGCAGATAGATATCAATGTTAGGCTTTTGGAATTAAAACTAATGACGGTAAAGGTAACATTTCTTTCAGTTCTTACCCCCGATTCGATCTGCTTTATTTCTACCTGTCCTTATCCCATCTAAATAAGGGGTCGGCGCACTTTTTTAAGCATGTGACAGAAGGATTTTGATTCTTTTTTACGACCAGCGGCCTACCTGACGACAACACCCCTCTGGGAGATTCAGATACAGGCAAATCGAATTAGAAAAGTGGATTTTCCCAACCTGGGCATCGAACCCAGGAGGACCTCCCCATCCACTGTCTATATATGCTGCCAGGAGGTGACAAAGTCCCCTACTCGATTTGCTACATACTATTTTTTTTTATATCATAAAACTAGATAATTCTATGTCTTCATGGTATTTATAAAATGTATTATTGTATCTGTTGTTTCCCAAATAAATAAATACTAGGTATATTTGGTAATATATTGAAGTGCATACCTATATCCGGCTGGGAAACTGTTGTTGAGCGTGGTTGATGATGGCTGCTTGATGGTTCCTGCATATCTTGCCCATGCGCTGGTAAAAAAAAACATTCATATGTTTAATAGCGTCCGACTGAAGGTCGATTTCTAGGCGAAGCCGATCATCGGTTTTTGCCACAACCTTCGGCCGAGCCGAAGGTTTAATAACCCTAAGAAACTCTGTTGAATTTGACTTTCTTTCTACATGTCTCTATCTCACCTTAATTTGGGGTTGGCAAAACACCTTCTTTAAGCATGTTGCAGAAAGGATTTGGCTTAGTTTTTACAAACGGTTGCCCATTTGACGTCAACCCTCATCTGGGGATCCCGGGACTGGATGAAAATAAACTGTTAGAAAAACACCATATTTTCACCACCCCGCCCGAACTGGGAAACGAACCCACGGTCTACAACCCATATAGGTTCCACTGCACCAAGTAGGCGACCAAAAATTTGTCAGTTCAAATTGACTAAAAGTAAATAAAATAATGAATGGTTCCTAGGAAATTGATGTTAACTGTATATTTTTTGAGTGGTAGAGGCACGCTGTAGTTGCGACCGGTTTGATCCCACTGTCTCACAGAAAACCGACGTAAAGTGGGAGCTCGCTGTCGCGTTTCTTTCGGTGAGTGAGATTTCCGGTGGCCCAATTTCTCCCTCCCACATTCCCAATCCCTATTTCCTTCCTTTTCGGTTGTCGACGCACTCGTGATTCTTTTTGTGTCTTGGACGTCTATGGGCGGCAGACATCACTTACCATCAGGTGATCCTCCTGCTCGTTTGCCGGTTGTTATAAAAATAACGCTCTTAATACAAAAAACCCTTATTTTCATCCTCTATTTTACTCCTAGAGGATTTTATCCCCTTTCAGGGGACAAATTTTCAAATATACTTTGTTCTTAGTGCTCATTAGTAATATGTACATACCAATATCTGGCTGGGAAACTATTGTTGAATGTTGACTAGTTGACGGCTCTTGTATGTCTTGCTCATGCACTAGCAAAAATAACATGTTATATTAAATACTTATAAAAAAAATATGTTTAATTTGTTGGTACATTATGACAACGGTCTAAAATGCCCAAATAAAAAAAAAGATATATTATAGTTATTGCCAAGTAATTTTCATAGAGGATTCACTTTCTATTTAACATTTTCTGATCAATTAATAAGTATTATTTAATAATTGATCAAAAAATGTTATAAATGTTATAAAAAATGCATTGGATTTAGTTTTATGACATATAATTATTTATTTTAAATCGCGTATTATGTCTAGTCTCTAGACACTTGACTCTAGTGGCAGCATATATGGGCTGTGGACTGGGTGGCCCTGGGTTCGATTCCCAGGTCGGGCAAAACAATGTACCAATTTAATTTTCCTGGGACTGGATACTCCAGAAGGGGTTGACATCAGGCAGACAGCCGGTCGCAAAAAATACAACAAATCCTTTCTGCAACGTCTTTGAAAAAGTGTATTGTGCCGACCCCATATTAAAGTGTGTATGTAACAAAAGATTTTTACATGCTACAAATATCTGGGTAGTCTTATTAGAAGCGAAAACACCTTGGCATCTGAGATACCAGCTCGCATCGCAAGAGCAGCATCTACATTTGGGCGGTTAAATAACCCTCTATGGAAGTCACATGACATCAAGTTAAAAACAAAGCTCGATGTCTATAAGGCATGTCTCGATGTCTTTATTACACCTATTGTACTGCCGAGTCGTTGTGCGTCTATAAATCTGACATTGAAAAGTTAGATGCATTTTATATGAGGTGCATTCGCCTTATTTTGGGGATCAATTGGCAGGACAGAATAACCAATACCGAAGTTTTGCGTAGATCTATAATGGTGGGTATGGAGGCTTTACTCATGAAAATTGAAAACACAGCTAAGGTGGTGTGGCCATGTAAACCGAATGAGAGACATTAGATTAACATAAGCGGTCTTCTATTCGGAGTTATCCGAAGGTTTACCTTCGACATTATGGTACTTTAATAATATTTATTTATATTAGGTACCTACCTCTTTTGCTTGCAACATGAAGAGGAAACAATTTTAGTTGCTCTTCAGTCAGACTTGGGAAACATAATTTTAACTTAGGTATGGCTCTCTTTTTTAGTCGGTTGCCTTTGCGATTAAAGTCCTTCTTTTCGAAGTGATCGGCACAAACAAAACGCCTTGTATGTAATTTTTCTATAGGTAGATAAACCAAATCTTCAATACCAATTACTTTAACCCATTCACGGCACCTGAAATAATAATGTACTTTTATTTTCTCCTATACTTTTTAGGGTTCCGAAGCCAAATGGCAAAAAAAGAACCCTTATAGTTTCGCTATGTCCGTCCGTCTGTCTGCCTGTCTGTCTGACCACTGTTTATCTCAGAGGCTATAAATAATAAAGGGCTGTTATTTGGCACCAGTATACATATCTATCAAACTAAGAAAGTCGTGGAATAAAATCTTGAGAAATATTTTTTCAGGGGTACCCTACAGGAAAGTAGGGGTGACTTTTTTTTCTCGACTATCCTATGGTATCGTTGGATAAGTCTTTCAAAAGCAATGCGAGTTTGCAACAACCATTTTTTGATTGTAGACTTTGTTTGCGAAATATTAAGCTTTAGAGTGAAAAATTTTGGTCGAGTCATCCCCCCCTCTATTTCCGAAACAGTTGGTTTTAGATACGTGAAAAAATTCACAGTAATAGCATATATCATGAACTTCAAAGGAAAACTATAGCAGCTAAGCAGGCTTTACAAATTAATGAGTAATAGACGACCAAGGTGAAAAGAAAAAAAACTTACAAGTTATTTTCAATATCGCTTATATGAAGTTGTTAGTTATGAAAAAACAGGTAGTAAATATGAGTTTATGGACTATACACTTAAATTGTGTGTAATAAAATTATATTTAAGTGACAGTTACCCTTACTTTGGAACCCTGTACTGTGCGTGATCAGATATGTAGCATGCACTTGCCCGGTTTTTTAAATTATAAAAAGTGTATATACTTTACTGTCACTTTACACATGACTTCTTTCATGTGGAATGTTTTAACAAACCTATCTAAAGGTAATCATACATTTTTATTATATAAAATTACAGATCCGTTGAGCCGTTATGGCAAAACATGGCATAACCGTTATGTAACATACATCCGTCCACCAAAACTTTTATCTTCATCTTTCTTTCTTTATTTCCATATCTGTTTGTGTACAATCACTTAGGCCTATGTTAGTAAGTCCATTTAGATAGCTAGTCTAGTTTGTCTACCTGTATTTAATACAATTTAAATGCATATTTCATTACTAGCTTTTACCCGCGGCTTCGCACGCGTGATTTGTAGGTATATAAGGTTTTTGATTTGTCGATCCGATCTGTTGTTTTAGTCCAAATATTCCATACACGACATACTTTAATGATTAAGCAAAAATTTGATAATAAAATAAAGAAAAACCAAATGCTGGCCACGTAATTCGTCAGTTTTGACTCCGAATAAGTTCTTCAGAAGTACGGAACAACCCAGATATCCATTTTGAAGTCAATCGGGTCAAAAACAAAGAAAAACAAAATGGCGACCACTTTTTAAGGTTTCGACCCCTGATCCGTTCTTTGAAACTACGGGGCGACCCAGATATCGATTTTAAAGTCAATCGGGTCAAAAAAAGAAAAACAAAATGGCGGCTACTTTTTCAATTTCGTTTTCGGATTCGTGGTTTGGAACTACGAGACAACCCAGAAATCGATTTTGAAGTCAATCGGGCCAAAAACATAGAAAAACAAAATGGCGGCCATTTTTATCAATTTCGTTTTCGGATTCGTGGTTTGGGACTACGGGACGACCCAGATATCCATTATGAAGTCAATCGGGTCAAAAACAAAGAAAAACAAAATGGCGACCACTTTTTAAGATTTCGACCCCTGATCCGTTCTTTGAAACTACGGGGCGACCCAGATATCGATTTTAAAGTCAATCGGGTCAAAAAAAGAAAAACAAAATGGCGGCTACTTTTTCAATTTCGTTTTCGGATTCGTGGTTTGGAACTACGAGACAACCCAGAAATCGATTTTGAAGTCAATCGGGCCAAAAACATAGAAAAACAAAATGGCGGCCACTTTTTTCAATTTCGTTTCTGAATTCGTGGTTTGGAACTACGGGGCGACCCAGATGTCGATTTTGAAGTCAATCGGGTTAAAAAGAAAGAAAAACAAAATGGCGGCCACTTTTTTTTATTTCGTTTCTGAATTCGTGGTTTGGAACTACGGGGCGACCCAGATGTCGATTTTGAAGTCAATCGGGTTAAAAACAAAGAAAAACAAATTGGCGGCTACTTTTTTCAATTTCGTTTTCGGATTCGTGGTTTGGAACTACGGGGCGACCCAGATGTCGATTTTGAAGTCAATCAGGTTAAATCAAATCAAAATCAAAATAATTTATTGAATCCATGAAATGTTCAAACATTATTTAGATTCCGTCAAATTTTAACACTACCGCCTGTTCGGAATGCTGTTTCGCCAGAGAAGAACGGGCAAGAAACTCTGACGTTGCTCTTTTTAACACCAATTTACAGTCAGCTACTAATAAACTACAGCACCAGATACAGAAAGAGCTTGAATTAGAGCAGCTAAACCATGATAACAATAGTATAGGACATCTAATAATATAGGACAAAGTAACATACAAGATACACTGAGCGACCCCCGCAGCCACGGCAAGTTGAATTGACACAAGGGAAACAAAACAGTCCAGGCAGACCAGTCTCCACAAGCAGCACCCGTTCACGAGTATGACGCATGTGCCAGCCAAAAACAAAGAAAAACAAAATGGCGGCCACTTTTTTCAATTTCGTTTCTGAATTTGTGATTTGGAACTACGGGGCGACCCAGATATCGATTTTGAAGTCAATCGGGTTAAAAAACAAAGAAAAACAAAATGGCGGCCACTTTTTTCAATTTCATTTCTGGATTCGTAGTTTGGAACTACGGGGCGACCAAAAATCGATTTTTAAGTCAATCGGATGAAAGACAATAACAAAATGTCAACCCCTATTGCATCCCTTTTTGGGTTACAAAAATAACACCGTATGTGTGTCCTTAGGGCAGGTATCCTCATACCCACTTTCATCAGAATCCATGAAGTGAATTCTGAACTCTCATTACTCATGCAAATTTTCATCCATTATTTAATTCCTTTATGTATGTGAAGTCTACCAACCCGCATTAGGCCAGCGTGGTAGACTAAGGCCTAACCCCTCTCATTAGTAGAGGAAGCCCGTGCCCAGCAGTGGGACAGTAATATTACAGAAAAAAAAACAAAGTAAGTAAAGGCCTATGTCCTGTAGTGGACGGACGTCCTGTGGCTGATGATGATGATTAGGGTTGGGGTTAAAGGTATCCAATGAAATTTCTTCAAAATCAGTGCATCACTTTAGCTGTGAAAATGAATTACTTTCGAATTTATTATTTAGTATTGATTGATATAGATGGATACATGTCAAATTGAGAACCTCCTTTTTTGTGAAGTGGTAAGTGAAGAGATCACCAATCACTCAACGTTTCTAAAATGTTAAATCGTAAAAAAATGTGTGTGCAATGTGACTCAGAAAATAGGGTAACACAATCTATTGATAAATTTGAAAATTACTTTCAGACCTTATAAACCACCCAACAATTGCACACATAATATAAAATTATCCATATCTTTAGATAGAATTAACTGATTTGAATAAACAAAGCCTAAGTGTTACTCCAAGATATGGTCTACGATTTCCTATCCAGTTTCATAAAATTACTTTGGTGGTTTTCATTTGGTACATGTACAAACCACAGACAGAAAGACAAAAATTCTAATAATAATAAAAATGTATTGTATTACTAATTCTAAGCCCCTCCACCCCCCCCCCCATTAGTGTTTTTGCAAATCTAAGCAATGTACAGACACGCGAAATTTACATCTTATTATATATATTGATGATGAAATTTTCATATTTTGTCAATAAAGAATTCATTTATTGAATAGTATACTTTTTCTATCTAATTTTTGTTTGGTAGAGCCACGCTGTAGACAGTAACGTCTACAGCACGAATGGGCCGGCTTGACCGGTTGGATACCACTGTCTGACAGAAAACCAACGTAAAGTGGCAGCTTGCTGTCGCGTTTCGTTCGGTGAGTGAGATTTCCGCTGGCCCATTCCCACCTGTCTTTCCAATCCCTTTTCCCTCCCCTTCCATTTCCTCTTTTTAGATTGGCAACGCACCCATGATTCTTATTGTGTCTTAGGTGTCTATGGGCGGTGGAGATCACTTACCATCAGGTGACCCATCTATACGTTTATCAGTCTCTGCTACAAAAAAAATTGAAGTTTGTTTTAAAAAAAATTAAAGTTATGCATTTATTTTAAGGCAGTGGGGATTTTCTTATATATACTAGCTTTTGCCCGCGGCTCAGCACGCGTATTTTGTAGTGCCAATGGAAAAAACTTTTGATTTGTCGATCCGCCCTGTCGTTTTAATCTAAATATGGGCGACTCAGATATCAATTTTGAATTCAATTGGCCCAAAAATAAAACAAATTTTCAACCCCTATTTCACCCCTTTCTAGGATAAAAATATATTGCACCCCATTTCTGTCCTTAGGGCTAAAACTACCAACTTTCTTAAAAATCCGTTCAGTGGTTTCTGGATTCCCAGAAAAACTTTCACTCCCTATTTCATCACAGTAAGGGTTGATTTTATTTTTAAAGTAGCCCATTTATGTCTTTAAACTCAAAGGTATCCACTATCCCATACCAAATTTCATTAAAATTCATTAAGTGGACCTAAAATCCCCATACAAACTTTCATTCCCTATTTCAGCCTCTTAGGGGTTGATTTAAAAAAGTAGCCCATTTGTGTTTAAACTCAAAGGGATCCACTATCCCATACCAAATTTCATAAAAATCCATTAAGTGGACCTAAAATCCCTATACAAACTTTCAACCCTATTTCATCCATTCAGGGGTTGATTTAAAAAAGTAAAGTACCCTATGTCCGTCATTGGGGTTAAAGGTACCTACATACCAAATTTCATCAAAATAGGTTAAGCGGTTTAGACGTGAAAACGCTACAGACAGACAGATAAACAGTCAGACAGTTACTTTCGCTTTTATTATTTAGTAAGGATTTTATATGCCATATAGAATGTACTTTTACGAAAGGTGATAGTTTTATGCTACTTAAGGAGTAGTAGTTATTAATATGTTTTTTTTTTAAGTTTACAGATTCATAATATATATATATTGACGACAGAGTAAGAAGTTTTAAATTTCGAAAATACGTTTTTCAGGATACTGTTTTTTGTATATTACACACCACCCAGATGTATGTTTTTTTTTGGATTTTAAAGTCATGTCCTTGTCAGTGGAATTCCCCCTAAATAATATTCCATATTTTAGTATGGATTCCACATAGGCGTTGTAAGCACTTAGTAGTGCTTTTTCATTGGCTATTTTTGGCTTCTTAGCATTTACAGAGCACAAGAGAATGTATTTAGTTTTGTAAAAACATGTTCTATTTGTGTTTTCATGTGAGGTTTGCATTAATATAAATGCCTAGGAATTCAGTGTATTGTACTTCTTTCATTAAATGTCCTAAGTAATTTAACAAGATGTCTTCATATATTATCTGTAACTACATATAGCACATTACATGTAATGAATTACATGTCATTCATCTATTTTTTTTATTTAACTTGAGGTTAGGACTAACTGTAGGTTAGTAATAGTGGTGCAAGTCGCCCTGAGTATGTTAAATTTTGATTTTTTATCTTTAATTGTTATTATAATATTAATGTTGTCAAGATTCATTTCTAACCATTGCTACAAAAGTTACACAGCATCACCACAGTGTTAATTAATGGACATTGGAATAAACAAACAAAACAAATATAGAAATATTAAATGGGGCTCCCAGGTACTTTAAGTTAAGATACCCATAGAAATTGACCATAGAAACATAATTTTAAGCAAACCATGTTTTGTGTATGTGTTTTGTGTAATGTTTAAGTGTAGGAGACATGGTGTTATATAGTTATCAATCCAAACACTACAACAAAGTCTGATTACAGCAAAAAATTAATCAATTACAATATTAAAGTCTGCCTCTAGGCATCGTGTAAAAGGAGTGTAAATAAATAGATAAATAAAGTGGATTTTTATTCTCTTTATGCCTACTTTCTTTTTGAGGTTATGTATATCTATCTTCCCATGAGCAGTTATTCTAACGATAATACGATATGATGTATAATTTGATAAAAAGTAAGACACTGTACGATGTGTGATACATTAGCTTGGGTGTTTAGGAAGTCTTTAAATACGTAATATGCCTTGCACTTACCGTTTCTCATCTAGTGGGAAATTGGCAAAAAATCCACCTTTATTGTTCGCCCTCTGTAGACATATCACACATCCACGACCTTTGTAAGATACTTTATTATCCATTATGTAAAATATAATGAATTAGTCTCAAATTGTATCAAAACTCACAAAGAAGAATCAACAGGCACAAATCGGTAATTACAAATAACACGAAAACAACTCGTAATAAATAACTGTCCACTTTGCGTTTATGTTAAAATTTCAGAGGATTTTCAACAATAAACGCCTAAAATGAAATAATTCAAGAATTTGCAAAATAAAATTCTGCAAAATTCGTTAGCTCGACAAATGTCAAAAAACGAATGACGCGGCGAATTCAAAATTTTAAACGATTGTCTGTTTGAAATGTTGGCGGTATCCTTTATATTAGAATATTGGTCATACGAGACAAGCTCACCATACATTTCCTCAATGTATGGGAGTTGCAAGGGCCTGCTGAGTAGACTATGCAAAGACAAACTATGGCTAGCCTGAGTTCGAGTTCGAATTATAAATACGCAAAAGTTGACTTTCGCTTAGTTCACTCCAAAGACGACTACGCTGAGTCGACTTTGGTACAAGACTTAAGTAAGAACTATAGATTTCAGCCTGACATAAAATGTAGAAATTGTTTTATTCATTCTAACGTTTTTTAAATTAAAATACCAAAACTATTGTTAGAAAATGTTTGATAATTAAAGGTACGAGATTTTCTTATATTGCAGTACCGTTTATTATACTGTAAATCGATCTATTAATTATTAAAGTTTAACGAAAATAGATAATTTTGTTTGGAATAAACTTGTAACCCAGAAGATGCCAAAAAAATAGACAAATGTTTTGACAACTTCCAGTATTGTCCTGTATAATAATTAATATAACATTAAACCCGAAACCGTCCTCAGAATTAAAAAAGTCGTTCTGCTGAGCCATTTGCAAAGCGCGAAAGGTGACCCGAGAACCAGTGGGAATGGACGGACGGCGGACTTCATCGCGGCGACCCACAATGCAACAGTGACCATCATGCTATTGCTCCAATAATATTATCATCATCATCAGCCACAGGACATCCACTACTGAACATAGGCCTCCCCCAAAGATTTCCAGATCGACCGGTTGGAAGCGGCCTGTAACCAGTGATTTCATGTGACCTTTGTCAGGTCGTCTGTCCACCTAGCAGTCATATTAAACAGACAGTGAATCAGTGAATCAGTGAAAGTACATATTATATTAATTATTATGTAGTCGGCCTAAATAATGTATAGATATTTTGAGAATGAATTGGTTACATGTTGTCAGGAAATTGATTTGCAGTAGGTAAATAAAATAATAATTATCATGAATAATATTTATTTATTACAATCTCTGATATTAACCTTTGTTTATTTGAGTGAGCATACATACATACATACATACATAGACTCACGCCTTTTTCCCATAGGGGTAGGCAGAGACAACGGATTTCCATTTGCTACGATCCTTACACACCTCTTTCGCCTCATTCAGTCTCATTACATTCTTCATGCATGCACGTCGGTTTAGGGTACTTTTAACTTGACCTTTCTCGAGTAAATCTCTGACTTGGTCAGAGAATGTTCGATGAGGTCTTCCCCTTCCACCTCTACCATTCACACTTGCCATATATACCTACCTACCTAATTTAAGATATGACCCGTATTGTTGGTTGAAATAAATAAATAAATAAAAATAAAATATATATTTGCTTTGTCAGCCTCCTTTCATCCATCCTTTCTACATGCCCAAACCACCGCAACATTCCTTTCTCAATCCTCGTTATTATTTCCTCTTTCAATCCACACAGTACATAAATGGTATTCTCAACTATTGTGCAATATGCCTACTGCACAAACTACTGTAATATTGCTTGTGTTTGATAACTTGTTCCGCAGTTGGTTGCATGTGTGAAAATTTAATAACTTCAAAATGTTATTTCTGAAACAGAAGAAATAAATATCAGACAGAGTTTCCCTCAGATCTTTCATTATTAATCAGCAGATCACCACAATGGCAATTTGCATGGTCTAGCTGACAATAAGCTTGCCTGGCAGGTTAACCACTCAGATGGTACCCAGATGGTAATGCCTCAACAGTTTACCGCTGGCAGGAAATGTTAATAAGGCATGGTTTTGCTTTGGGCTTGCTGGCTGACTGAGATGCAATTTATACTCTACATGGGCTGCTAGTAAACAAACAGACAGACAGACAATTTGCTAGTAAACAGTCTCCAAAATACAAAATCCCTGTTTTAACAATTTTGATAAATTAATAAAACTTTTGTCAATATATTAATATGAAATAATGGCAGTGGATTAGCTAGAGCTCTAGGAATAGGTATGACAGAGTCGATCACCTCACTCACTCACCTGATTGTGACTCCTGGCATATTTGAGCCCTTGTAATTATCTTGGTGGTTTACACTTTACTTCATCATTTTAGAGCTTAGAATGCTTTTTTTATGTCATCATGTTTTCATCATCATCATCTTGTTTCTTCTTACTTTAAAAATTATGGCCTTCTTCAAAATATTAATGATTTTGCCAACAATAGTAATAAATAATAAATCCATGTTTTGACTATCAAATGATGACGATTCATGTTTATTCTTTCTTCTACCTGCCCTTATCCCACCTTAATGTGGGGTCGGCGTAGCAAACTTTTTCAAGCATGTTGCTGAAAGGATTATAAGACGATTTATGTATAATGCGGTTTGTTTTTCACTTGACATTTAAAAGAGCGTCAGCCATTTTGTCAGCTGTTAATAACGTAATACGTTCCTTTACAACCTACAAATATAAAGGCGCGTCTCCTGTAAATATATAAAAATCTTACGTTTCTTTTGTCAAAGGAACTGCGTGAAACCGATAACGTCTGAGTAGACTATGCAAAGACAAACTATGGCTAGCCTGAGTTCGAGTTCGAATTATAAATACGCAAAAGTTGACTTTCGCTTAGTTCACTCCAAAGACGACTACGCTGAGTCGACTTTGGTACAAGACTTAAGTAAGAACTATAGATTTCAGCCTTAGTAACTCTACATTTGATCCTTGAACTTCTACATTTTAAGTTGTTTATAATATTATGTAGTGAGTTTAATTTGGACCTATTATTTACGCATTGCTTCATTCGGGATATTAGCCAGTGAGTACTACTAATATTTATAAATCAACAGTGTATAAACTTATACCATTTTTCATATGATTCATCATCGATAAGCAGGTGAACGAGGGCAGCGTGACAGGCGGTGGTGCCACTGCGGGCGAGCAGCTGTCGCGGCGCTGCGTGTTGCTACTCAAGACCGCGCTCAAGCCGGACGTGTGGCCGCACCTTTGCGAACCTAAATTGGCGTGGCTTGACAAAGTATGTTATTTCAAATTTAAAAATTAGTTTAAAATTTTAACAGTTTTTTTCATGTTTGTTATTATGTTTAGGTATTCTCAAGTGCGGATACAAACACGGGCGCGTGCGCAAACGCATGTACCGCTCTAGAGCTGTTAGTGTTCCTCCTGGGAGTGTTGCGGCGCGACCAGATCCTCGCGGCGCTGAAGCCGCTGCAGCGCGGGCTGGCGGCCTGCGTCGCGTCCTCGAACGCGAAGATAGTGCGCCTCACGCACAACCTGCTCGCCAAGCTCACCGCCATCTTCCCCACGGAGCCGACAGGAGCCGCACAGGCCTCTAAGGTGAAGATAATTGTTGTACGATGTTCGTACTGTCGATGGTATATTCACAGGGTATGAAAATATCGAGTACGATACTTCGTACCCAAGACCAACGATAAAAAGGTCATGCAACTTTGACTTTTCTGTGTTAGTTGTGTATTCATTATGAATTCGCACTTGCTATAATAGTGAAGGAAAACATCGTGAGGAAACCCGTATATACCTAAGAATTCCTCTACAAAAAATATTTCTAAGATATGTGAAGATTACCAACCCGCATTAGGTCAGCATGGTGGACTAAGGCCTAACCCTTTTCATTAGTAGAGGAGACTCGTGTTCAGCAGTAGGACACTAATATTACAGAGCTGTTATCACACTTCACACTAATATTATAAAGGCGAAAGTTTGTGAGTGTGTATGTTTGTTACTTCTTCACACTTAAACGGTTGGATAAATTTTTGAGAAATTTGGTACTTTTTATTTCGGAATTTAAATTTCCACGTGAATGTAACAGCTAGTTATTATAATAATATCGTTTACTAATAGTATTTTTGTTTATCAGTTCGAGGAGCTGGAAACTCTTTACGCGTCCGTGGGTAAGTACGCGTGCGAAGGACTCGCGGCTTACGAGAAGTCCGCGAGCGGCGGCGGCGTGAGTGCAGCGGGTGCGGGGGGCACGGCGGGTGCGGGTGGTGCGGCGGGGGCGGCGGGCGCGGGCGGTAGTGCGGCGGGCGGCGGCGCGGGGGGCGCGGGCGGGGCGGCGGCGCTGCTCGGCCCGCTCATGATGCTGAAGGCGTGCTGCTCGTCGAGCGCCGCGTACGTGGACCGGCTGCTGACGCCGCTCATGCGCGTGCTGCAGCGGATGGCGAGGGACCACGTCGCCAACAACCCGGATGCGGCTATTGCAGATTTACTGGTTAGTGATAGTTTACCCACACCTGGTAAACCTTTACCAGTAGTTAAAAACTATTCGAGTGCTGTCGGACAGTTATTGTTGTTAATTCCCATATTCACAAAAGTACTCTCCATATCTCATACTAACCAATTGTTATTGAAATTTAATTAGAACTGGTTCTGCTTTTGTAGATTGATGAAAAACTTACTTATTTTAATTTTCAGATATTAGCCTTGGATTTGCTGAAAGCACGTGTATCCGTAATGCCTGGTGAAACTAAAAAAACTTTAATCGGCACTGTTCTAGTAGGACTCATAGAAAAAACTTCAGATCCGAAGGTTAGTATAATGTTACTTTAAAAATCTACCAAGTAATTTGCTCGTCTCTTAGTAATGGCATTTCTTGTCGATATTAATAAGAATAATTATTTTATTTTTCTAATAGGTTATGAAAGCTATAATACGCATGGTGGAAGAGTGGGTGACGTATAAAGGGTCAGCTAGTGCAGGCGCGCCGCCATCGCTACGAGAGAAGTCGATACTGCTCGTTAAACTTATGCAGTATGTCGAGAAACGGTTCTCAGATGATTTGGAACTCAACGCACAATTTTTAGAATTAATTAACTATGTCTATAGGTAAGTTATTCCGGTTTAAGTATACATAGAAAATTACCCGTTAGTCAATTTTTTGGTTTGATTATACTTATGTGAGTGTCCTTTTTACACAAAATTAGGTAATACTTATTTGCATAAACAGACTGATTTGTATTCCATTTTATTATTTGAAATTATAGAGACGAACATCTAAAAACGTCAGAGTTGTCTATGAAGCTGGAGCCAGCTTTCCTAGCGGGTCTGCGTTGTCCGCAGCCACACATCCGGGCGAAGTTCTTCGAAGTGTATGACCAAAGCGTTCGTAGAAGGATTTTCGATCGATTGCTGTATATCATCTGCTCACAGAACTGGGAGCACATTGGACAATATTTCTGGATAAAGCAGTGTCTTGAGTTGCTTCTCGTTACTTGCGTAACAAGTAAGTTGTTGCATAATATATTGCTAGAAGTTACTATTAGTCTAGAAAGGTCAGTGTGGTTGATATGGTCTTTTTTTTTTTTTTTTTTTATAGGAGAGATTGGCAAACGAGCAGATGGGTCACCTGATGGTAAGTGATCTCCACCGCCCATATACACCCAAGACACAAAAAGAATCATGGGTGCGTTGCCAACCTAAAAGGATGGAATGGAAGGGGAGGGAAGGGGATTGGGAAAGGGAGTAGGGAAATGGGCCACCGGAAATCTCACTCACCGAACGAAACGCGACAGCAAGCTGCCACTTTACGTTGGTCTTCTGTGAGACAGCGGTATCTAACCGGTCGAGCCGGCCCATTCGTGCTATAGACGTTACTGTCTACAGCGTGGCTCTACCACTACAGAATACAATGTGGAGATATTTCTATGAATCATCATTGTGTTAATTATATTTCTGAACTGACAATCCTGTTGTATAGTTATGAGTTGTCAATTGGATGAACTTCATTTGTAAAACATTTTTTTTTTTTAGGTACACAAATTCGACTATCGAATCCAAAATATCTCCTGCCAAGCATAACATCAGTGATCAATACAGCTGACAGTGAAGACCGCAAGTCATTCTCCTTATATAGTAGCGTTAAAGAGGAGTCAACTGACGGGTTCAGTGACTCGATAGACACCGACAAGGAGGACGTCCTCGACATGGATCTCGACTCGAGCTCCAATCAGAAGGAGGACTTCACCAAGAATGTACCGGACAGGTAATATGAAAGCATAGTTTAAACTCACGTCTATAACCATGAACGAGACAGTCGAAGGTGTGACCATTGGATCCACTGTTTGTCAACCTTACCTTGGTCCCATGATGATATTTTTAATATGAAGGTATTTGTTTACATATTTCTGTGAGCTAGCATCATTTTTGATCTTGGTACCTAGTTAAAAACCAACTGCCTCATATTTACATAGTCTATTGAATCAACTTCCATCTCTTACAAAATTAATGGACATCGCGTCCATCAGTAGCAAAGCTTCCATCCAACGTAATTCCTACTGGCTTCCTTTTGGGAAATTGTAGGCTAATAAATAAGTGTTAATTCAAAGAGAATATGCGCTTCCATTTTGAACCTGTTCACATAGCAAACTTAAGAAATGTCTCATCAGTAATTAGTAACATTACGTTTGTATCGCACAGGTTGCGCGCCCTGAACCAGATAGTGTTGAAGCAGTGCGAGTTCCTGGAGCTGGCGCGGCGCGTGCGCACGGAGCAGCTGGTGGTGGCGGCCGCGCAGCTCTGCCACATGGACGACGCGCTCGCGCACCACACGTGGCTCCGGCTCTTCCCCAAGCTGTGGGCCACGCTCGACGAGAGGCAGCTCGGAGTCAGTAACCGCTACCCTCACAGTTATTCACAAAACATTATTATATACAGTCTTGGAATTATATTTAAACCAAATATTAACGAAAAATCTCGTGTACAATCTTTCGACCGACCATTCTGGAATACCGTATCGGTCATATCGTCAACGTCAACACTGATTGGTTTAAATATTGTTCATGTTTTTTGCAACACTATGGGCCTTACTTATAAAAACATTTTCTTTTTGCTTAGAATAGCCTGTCACTTTTTCCTTGCGTTACATTGTATAGAAAGGAAAGGGACAACCTATAGTTAAAGATAAGCCGCGCTTAAATATTTTTATAAGTAAGGAGCTATATTATTTATTATGCAAATAGGTTTTTATAAAAATGTATTTTCCTTTATTTTAGACAATAATCAATGAAATAGTGCCGTTTATAATATCGGGCGTACACGTGATACAAAGAGATCAACCGCTCAGCGCTCTGAACACCTTTATAGAGGCATTGGCCCGTTGTAACCCTCCAGTCAGCATTAAACCGTAAGTATCGATATAAGATAACTGCATCAACGACCATGATAAACTTCATATCAACTAAGTTATAAAAAATTAAATAGTTTTACTGACCCTTTAATCTTACCCTTAGTGACAGTAATGACGTATCCGCTTGTGACTGACTTCAGCTGAGTAAATGATTTTGCGTGTAGTGTCGTATGAATTGGCTGTGTTCATAAGTTTAATTATCGCTTATAGGCCAATGATGAAGTACCTAGGAAAAACTCATAATCTGTGGCATCGAATGACGCTGAACCTGGAGCAGATGGCCATCGACCAGGCGAGCGGGCGGGCACAACGCGAGCCCCTCGAGATTTACGACTACGATGTCGAAACTACTACACCCACAGTAAGTACACTTTACATTTTATTATCTTTCGACGAAAAATCGACTGCGTGTTCAAAATATATTTTTGTTCCACTCCACAGCCTCCGTGGCGCAACGGGCGAGTAGCCGGCTGTGAAGCGAGAGGCCGCGGGTTCGATTCCCGCATTGAGACAAATGTTTGTATGGCCCACATATATTTGTTTCAAGTCTGGGTGTTGTGAGATCGAAAGTCTCTCATAGTTTCTGACACCCACGATACAGGTTATACCTAGTGTGGGGTCAGGACTAGGTGTGTGACTGTTGGGTGTATTCATTATTCACTCTTTACGTATGCATATTCCGGTTGCTTTTATATTCATATTCTATTGTTTAGATTAAGAGTAGTTAAGACCAATGTTACATAAGGTTCAAAATTGACAAAAAATGTCTTATAGTGTGTGTTGATGAGAGGAATGGCTGTGAAGAGAAACCTGTCAAACATGATATTGTATAGTGAAAAATTACGTGCGTCGCTTGACTCGCACCATCGGAATCATTCGTTTCTTATACTAATATAATCATTAGCGATCATATGATTAATATATAGTTGCCATTGATTTTCTTCCTTTCAATCGTCCATACTGAACTTTTAATAAAAATGTATTCTCCAAATGTGATATAATAAATGTTACTATGTTATTATTTTGCAGGAAATTTTAGACTCATTGAGCGATATGTATGAACTATTACAAGAGGAAGACATGTGGTCTGGATTGTGGCAGAAACACGCGCGATATCGGGACACAAACATGGCGATCGCTTACGAACAACAGGGCTTCTTCGAACAAGCACAAGTATGTCACATTTACAATATGAGTTGTAATTTTTATATTTGTTATTTTTTTATGTATTACTATTTAATAAGATACTTTGGAAACACGCTATCGACGTCGAAACGCTGTTAGTGAGTAATAAAAAAGTTTTTAAGAGCTGATACTCTACTCTTTTTCATAGTCTATTAGGATGTAGCCAACATCATGTTAGTCAGTAGAGTTAGGTATTAAAAATTAAAAATGCTTTACTGGTCATACACAGGATTATGGTCCTAAGTCCCTTATTGTCGACCAACTTCAAAAAGGAGAAGGTCACAATTCGTCTGTATTTTTATTATTTTTTATGTATGTTACGCGGTCTCCGCCAAATGTGCACCGGTTTTCAAAATTCTTTTTGCGTTCGATAGAGCTTCTTCCAAGGGTGGTCGTATATAAATTTGGTCATGATCGGGTAAGTTTTGAAGTCGGTCTGTTAAGTTTTCAAACTTGTGATTATTAACATTATTATCGTTTGTAGGCTGCCTACGATGTCGCTATGGCCAAACTTAAGCAGGATTATGCTGCCAACCCTGCGTCATACAACATGCATAAGGAGTGCACGCTTTGGACCCAACATTGGCTCAAATGCGCCAAGGAGCTAAATCAATGGGACTCTTTATTAGAGTTGGGGCTTAGCAGGAGTGGTCGTGATCCGTTTTTAATCTTAGAAAGTTCATGGAGGAATCCAAACTGGTCAACAATGAAAGAAGCACTGGCTGAAGTGGAGTACAATTGTCCCAAAGAGTTGGGTAGGTATTGACACTTTTATAGTTTTAATCATTCACTATGTTAGATTTTTAATTTAAATTTGTATCATTTTAAAATGAAGGCAGATATTGTAATATTAACATTTTTAGACAACTGAAATCTTAGTCCGACTCGTGACCACGAATGCTGCAAATCTTTCGAAACGTCGGACATAAAAACTTAAAACCAAATTGTGATAAACTCCGTAAAAATAGTTTTATTTCAGTTCTCAAATCATGTTGGACTTTTTTGTAGTAATCCATTTTAGGCTGGCCAAGTGTAATTTGTACCTATATCGATATAACTTTACTTAAACAGTGTTAAGATTAAATAGAATATAAGATGGTGAATGTTATGTGTGAATCGTGTTCAGCGTGGGCCGTGAACCTGTACCGCGGGTACCTGTGCATCTGCGCGGGCGGCGAGCAGCAGCTGGGCGGCGTGGAGCGGCACGCGGAGGCGGCGGCGGCGCAGTGCCTGCGCGAGTGGCGCCGCCTGCCGCGCCTCGTGTCGCACGCGCACCTGCCGCTGCTGCGCGCCGCGCACCAGCTCATGGAGCTCAGCGAGGCCGCGCAGATACACACCGTGAGCTCCGACCACATATTCTCTAACGGTTCATCCTCCTTATGTCAAACAGAACACGCCCAGGATTGCATGATTGTACCTACGCACGTGTGTACAGCACATGTAAATAATAAATAAATAACACCCAACAGTCACATACATAGTCCTGACCCCACACTAAAATCGAGTCTTGTGTCGTGGGTATCAGGAACTACGAGAGACTTTCGGTCTCACAACACCCAGACCCGAAACAAATATCTGTAGGCCATACAAACATTTGTCTCGGTGCAGGGATCGAACCCGCAGCCTCTCGCTTCACAGCCGGCTACTCGCCCGCCGCGCCACGGAGGCTGTCAATATGTATGTCTATAAGCAAGTGGATATGCATACGTGTACGACTTTAACATGAATTCCATGATGGAGTGGTATTGTGTGCATGGTACAATCGTCGTGAGATCTCGGATTCAATCCCCGGCGGCCGGATGGCTAACTGATATTGGGTTTTTCTATTGAGTACCAGCTCAAAGTCTGTAATTTCTACACGATGTGGCGATTGGTTCGCCCTTTGCAGACATTCAAGGATATTAAATCTCTGTGACCTTTTGCCACATCTGGAACGCAAATGAGCTCAGCGAAATGTGGGTGTTCTACTTCGCAAGTTCGCCTCTGCCTATCCTTTTGAAGATACAGGCGGAAGCCTATGTATGAGTCTATGTATATTATCATTTCTATTCCAATGGGTATCTCTATTGTAAACATCACAATTAGGACGTGATCTAATAGTACATTTCACTCGTCATGTCGTCGACAGGGGTTACTGCACAGTCGTCCGACATCTCTACACGACATGAAAGCGATAGTGAAGACGTGGCGCAACCGGTTGCCCGTGGTGGCCGACCCGCTGTCCCACTGGGGCGCCATCTTCACGTGGCGGCAGCACCACTACCAGTTCATCGCGTCGCACTACGACTCTCAGACGGACCACGCCTCCAACCATAGCATGCTGGGCGTACACGCTAGCGCTCAGGTCACTAAAACCAATATGATAATATTATTAAACTCTTCGGAAAATTATGATACCGACCTTTGCGGTAGACTTAAAGATCGCAAGAATATAGTACTGCTTTCTATGTATTTCAAGCAATTGCTATGTAAAACGATACCGTCATATTGAAAAAAGTAATTTAAAATTACTTACCCAGTATTATATGTCACATTTTTTTTTTATTCGCAGGCCATAATCCACTTTGCAAAAATAGCGAGGAAACACAACCTATCCGGCGTTTGCCTGGACTCTCTACATCGCATATACACAATACCTAGTGTACCGATCGTGGATTGCTTCCAAAAAATACGGCAGCAGGTCAAGTGTCACATACAAATGTCATGGACGGAAGGTAAAGACGAACTACAGGAAGGATTGGATATGATCGAGTCAACAAACTTCAAATATTTCACAAAAGAAATGACTGCGGAGTTCTACGCGTTCAAAGGGCTGCTATTGGCCCAACTGGGACGTTCCGAGGACGCCAACAAAGCGTTCGCGGCCGCCGTGCAGCTCCACGACACGCTCGTCAAGGCCTGGGCCCTGTGGGGCGACTACCTCGAGCAGATCTTCATCCGCGACCCGCGGCAGGTCTCCGTCGGCGTCTCCGCCATGACCTGCTTCCTGCACGCCTGCCGACATCAGAACGAGTCCAAGTCGAGGAAGTATTGCGCTAAGGTAAGCGAGCTCAATGATTTTATCGTGATCGTCTAATGTAGTTGCAGTGAGCCATCATCAGTATCTTGTTGTTTATACTTGTTAAATATAGAATGCCGCAATATGTAGTTAAATACAGATTACATATTTGTTTCAGGTACTATGGATGCTAAGCTTCGACGATGAAAAGAACAGCTTAGCAGAAGCTCTCGACAAATACTCAGTGGGCGTACCTCCAATACAATGGTTGCCATGGATACCGCAGTTGTTAGCTTGCCTCGTGCAGTACGACGGCAATGTTATTTTGAACCTTCTTAGTCATGTGAGTACAATTCATTTTTGCACACACTTTGCTATGTGTGTGGGAATCAATATAACGTTTAGAATGAGGGATCAGTGACGTGTCATCGTTATCACATTCATTAAAGTTAATAGTGACAGACATACACAGTCATAGTCACTGTACAATTACATCACGCACACATACAGAGATGTGTAACAATGTGGCATTGGTATCTTCCTGTATCCTAATGGTATTTATTTCTAGGTTGGCCGTTTATATCCGCAAGCGGTGTACTTCCCAATCCGTACACTTTATTTGACATTGAAGATAGAACAACGCGAGCGACACAAGACCGCTGAGAATATCGCGGCACACCTACCACATCAAGCGTCCACCTCTGCTGTGAGTTAATGTTCTACTAAAGGTATAGCTAGATCTGCCTTCATCGATGTCCGAAACAGTAAAGGTGGCACTTACACTTGTTACTACGGTATGCTAGTATGATTAGTCCATATAGAAATAGTTATGGTATATGTGACAGGGCACCAGCAAGGTGGGCGAGAGTGCATCGTCATCGAGCAGCGGCTCCACGGGCAGCGAGCCGGGGCCCATCAAGGCCACGCTGCCCATGTGGCGCTGCTCCAAGATCATGCAGATGCAGCGGGAGATACATCCCACCGTGCTCTCATCCTTGGAGGGCATCGTCGACCAGGTACACATTTTATTATTTCTTTCATTTTGTAATGTCAAGCTAGTTAAGACAAAAAAAAATGCCTCTTCAGAATCACATATTATGAACTACGTTTAGTTACTGGGTATAAAACGTATTTTGCTTATTAAATTCTATGCATCATATCACAAAAGTTCGTTAATTTAGTAGAAGTTGTGATGTGACAAACGCTGAGAAAAAGCAATGTTACGTTTTGTTTTTCCTTGGAAACGCCGGACCTAAAAATAAAAATCGCGATAAAACCAATTTCAATGTGTAATATTGTTGTGAAGACGTAGGGAAGTGTGGTTGTGAGTGATGAGTGTCGAGTGACGGATCGAGTGTTGTTCAGATGGTATGGTTCCGCGAGAACTGGTACGAGGAGGTGCTGCGGCAGCTGCGCGCGGGGCTGGCCAAGTGCCACGTGGTGTCGTTCCACCACCGCGCCGCCGTCGCCGACGCCACCGTCACGCCGCACACGCTCAACTTCATCAAGAAGGTCGTCTCCACATTCGGCATCGGCATTGGGATAAGTGAGTACACACTCACACTACTCATCACAACACCACCACATCACAACATCTCAACATCACTCTACTCAATCATAACTACCATCCCTAGCAAGAACCGTCTTATAAGGCTTGCCTTGGAGAGTAAAAATATTTGATAGTATAAGAGAATGTAAGTACATACTTATCAGCCTTTCGGGAGCCCCGTGAGCCCGGGGGCTCTGGGCATGGGCCTCGTGTGCCCTTTTGATAAAGACTTTGTACAGTTATATTTAGGTATATCAGGACTTATCACAATGTATGTCATACGTCTTTATTTACTTACTTGCTATTGGATAAAAAGTAATCCAGGATGTCAGCTACCTCCATACCGAATTTCACCAAAATTGGCCCAAACGTTTAAGCTTGAAGAAGTAATAAACATAGACAATCACAAACTTTCTCCTTATAATATTAGTGTGATATTTATATCACACTAATATTTGTGTGATTTTATTAGTGTGATATTTATATCACACTAATATTATAAGACGAAAGTCAATAATCTATTATAAACATTTCCTAGGGAACATTGTTACAAGCTTTGAACTGCTCGGCGAATTTTTAGTTTTGTAATATGAAGTGTTAATTATAATATACGAGTTAAGATACATACATACTTCATACATTTGTAGGAAGGATAAGTATAATTCTGTCGACGATGCCGCAAGAATATTTTATCTTCTCTAATTGCTAATTTTCTCGTCTAATTGCAATTTGTCACTCTTTCAACAAGTATCTACGCGTTACTTATTGCATTGTTTAGACTGTGAGAAAACTTTTACTGCAATATTTGGTGTGATCAGGTAATGTTTCAGTATGAATTTCTATGTTACGTTTTAGTTTTTGGGTTTTGTGTAGTATGAGAGAAATGTAATGATTATACGAAGGTTACGTTATATAAATAGTCCATTTTGTATGTCGACAGAAAGTGTTTCAAGTAGTGTAAGTGGATCATTCTCTTCAGCTGCATCGGAGAGCCTCGCTCGCCGCGCGCAGGCCACTGTACAAGATCCAGTCTTCCAGAAGATGAAGACACAGTTTACCGCCGACTTCGACTTCTCACAGCCTAATGCTATGAAATTACAAAACCTTATTCAAAAATTAAGAAAGTGGGTCAAGATACTCGAGGCCAAAACAAAGGTTTTACCCAAGTAAGTAGTTACGAGCACGATGCGCTCACAACACTCACTAAGGTAAATACACAGACACGTTTTGCAGTTTGTGCCGTCCATCGTTTCTTGTGTAGGCTGTAGACATTTACACAAAATAACTAACTTCATTCAGTAGCTGTAGAGAGGTTTTGGTCCGTGCTTCCTCACCTTTTAGTCGCTTATGGCAGTCGCAAACCATTAACACACCACGCACGTCATTGAAGTGTTATTCATTTGATTTTTTATTGCAGGTCGTTCTTGATCGAGGAGAAATGCCGTTTTTTATCAAACTTTAGTTTGAAAACAGCTGAAGTGGAATTGCCCGGAGAGTTCCTATTGCCGAAGCACACCCACTATCACGTCAGAATCGCGAGGTTTATGCCTCGTGTCGAAATTGTTCAGAAGCATAATACGTCAGCGCGTAGGCTGTACATACGTGGACATAATGGCAAAATATACCCGTACTTAGTCGTAAACGATTCCGGTCTCGGGGACGCGAGAAGGGAGGAGCGAGTACTGCAATTACTGAGAATGCTGAACCACTACTTGGGTAAACAGAAAGAAACTTCTAGAAGATTCCTACATTTCACTGTCCCTCGTGTTGTGTCCGTGTCACCGCAGATGCGCCTCGTTGAGGACAACCCGAGCTCAATATCGTTGTTGGACATCTATCGAACGGAATGTGCGAACAGGTATATTTAACTCGTTTATATTTAATTAACTCTAAACGAAATACTAACTAGAAAAGGTTGCCAAGTCACAGGGTTTTTTTCAAATCTTATGAAAGTTTCATGGCATTGTGTTGCATTTCATTGAAAGTTGGACCCGAATATTTGCAGACCCGCTTAATTTTATCTTGTACAGTGTTTGTTTGGAAGGGATAGTAAACCTTTCATCGAGGCTCTGATAGTAGATTACGAATGTTGTCGCAGGGGCGTGGAGTACGACGCCCCGGTGGCGCGCTACTACGAGCGGCTGGCGGCCGTGCAGGCGCGCGGCTCGCAGGCCTCGCACCAGGTGCTCAGGGATATTCTACGAGAGGTAATATATTTCACTCACATCGTTACGTCATTTACATTTTATCAATGAAGATAGCCGAAATCTCAGTTGAATTTCGCGAGTGGTCTACCTCGTATGCGTAATGGTTAGAACTTACAAAAACGAGGTGTGTGTACCAGGTGCAAGCGACGATGGTGCCGAAGGGCATGCTGCGCGAGTGGGCGGCGGGCACGTTCGCGGCGCCCACCGACTACTGGACGTTCCGCAAGATGCTCACGCTGCAGCTGGCGCTGGCGAGCTTCGCCGAGTACGTGCTGCACCTCACGCGCCTCAACCCCGACATGATGTACGTGCACCACGACTCCGGACTGCTCAACGTCTCCTACTACAAGTTCGACGTCGACGACACCACAGGTTTGTTACGAACACGACGCTCCACTATCCACACTCAACATTGACACTTAACATTCGACACTCGACACCAGACACTTGATAGTCTACACTGGCTACTCGACACTCCACACTCGACAAGTTAAAACTACGCCACGGATTTTGATGCGTTTTTTTTAAATAGAGAAAGTGATTCAACAGGAATGTTTATATGAATAATACATGCATAAATTCATCTCCCAAGGGATGTAATGGGGACGTATTTATGATGTGTCACGACGATTCGCAGGCGAACTCGACGGTAACCGGCCGGTTCCTTTCCGTCTGACTCCCAACATATCGGAACTTTTGACCCACATCGGTATCACCGGACCGCTGACGGCATCTGCGATTGCAGTCGCGAGATGCCTCGTCACACCTAACTTCAAGGTAATAGTTGACACATTATGGTACATATTTATAGACCCGGATTAAAAAAGGATCCTGTAGCATTAAGTACGTTCGTTACTACTTACTATTACAATATAAGGTCTCTTATATCCTAGTCTGTTTGTGTAGGTAGTATATACCACTGCTGTATCTAATTCTGGAGACTGCCTCGGTGGCTTGTTTTTTACAATAGATACAAAATAGCTTTTAAAAAATAAATTGAGCAAATAACATTTGTGATTTCAAACTAAAAAAAACGGGTCAGATATTACGTCGATCAGATCCGCTTTGAAATTAAGTTGAGATGAGATTTAAATAAAAATACGAAAAAAAATTACGAAATAACCTGGCAGTATGACTTTGTATCTTAGGTCTCAGGTCCTTGTGGAGCAAATAAACAAGAAAAATGAATAATCTGATATCATGCATCGTGATTGGTGTTTACCGTCACGTGACAAAAAGATAAAAAATTTGGTATTTAAATTACTAAAATAAAATTATCCTTGGAGTATTTTTAATAAATTCCTATTGCAAACGTTATTTAGATGATAAGTCTATGCTCCTACAGAAATTCATTGATATTGGTTACTATAGTCAAATACCCAATTGAAACTTGGTACATAGATCTCCATGATGTTGCTTATATGGCCAATACCTTGCAGGTTACAACCAACAAAATTTTTAGATTTTTCATTATTCAATTATTAATACATAACATAAGCTTACGCCTGTATCCCCGAAGGGGTAGGCAGGAGCACTAGCGATCTAGAACACCCACATTTCGCCGAACTTAGATCCGCCCCAGATGTGATAGGGGGCGAGCCTATCGCCATATCGGGCACAAATTATTCTATTACATAAACATAAACATAAGCTCACGCCTGTATCCCCGAAGGGGTAGGCAGAGGCGCACTAGCGAACTAGAACACCCACATTTCGCCGAGCTTAGTTCCGTCCCAGACGTGATAGGGGGCGAGCCTATCGCCATATCGGGCACAAATTCCAGACTCCGGGCGGATATGGAAAAATCCAATATCACTTTGCCTGACCCGGGGATCGAACCCGAGACCTCAGAGCCGTAGTCGTACCGAAATACCACCACGTCACCGAGGCAGTCTGGTATTAATATTATCATTTATAGATTTCGAGAATGTTCTCATAACATATTTTTCCAGATCCAATCAATACTGCGCACGATCCTGCGAGACGAGATGGTGACTGGCTACAGGAAGCGTTTAGAAGACAAATCGGGGCTTCCGACAGCTGGCACGTCTACGGAAAACAAGCCAGTGGAAATGGACAATGAGACTATTATAAATATGGTGAACAAAGCTGTAACTGTGATAATGAACCGACTCAACTCCTTGGCCATGTTTGACGGGCCAGACAGCAAGGTGGCCACGCTCGTCACAGCGGCAAATAGTCACGATAACCTGTGTCGCATGGACCCTGCCTGGCATCCCTGGCTTTAAGCAATTTTGAATGTTCTTATTGTCGTATCGATCTTCGGACTTGCTATATAGGTATAACCTTAAGATTCTGGGTTCAAATCTGGGATTTCGGATCAAAGAGCAGTTTTCGATTTTAACGAGTTGCCTGAGCCCTGGATTTGATGCTCGGGTGTAGATTGGTGATAGACTTGTCTTAGTGCACTACTTGCTTCTCAGTTTACCCCTTCTGAGATACAGACGCCTTTCATGATCCTTTGTGTATTATAACTTTTGACTCTTGATGTAGTCTTATTGGTTTTATTAAATGTAAGCGAACTGCGAGCTCTCTTACTTTTTTTAGGTAAATATAGTTGCGTCGTGTATGCAAGCATTATTCTACCTAAACTATGTGAGGAATGCTGAGGATGTAGAGAAGTGTTGCAAATCGACGCTAGTCTTTTAATCAAATATTACGTTGAATCAAAGATTATGTTGAAGAGTCGTCATATTTTGCTTAATTGGTTATTCATGAAGGAAATTTACTTACTAAATTAACTTGAAATGAGGGTAGAACGGTGAAAGTTTGCTTATAAGCAACAATAGGCGCAATTGAATGGATAAAATGGTCATTTTTCTTATTAGTTGACGTAGGCATGAGAAGATGGACAGACTAATTGTATGTGGTTACTGTTGTCCATAAACATTGCCACATTGCCAAGGGGCATAGACAGAGCTCTACTACTGTGGAATTAATGCTGGGTACTTGACTATGTTTGAGTTTATGCTCATATTTATATGTAATAGCAAAAAAAAAAGAAAAAAGAAACCCATCTTTAAATATTGCATCGAAATTGGTTGAAAAATGAGTAATTCATATTTTAAATTCTGGAGATTTCTTGATATCCCTTTCCAACGCACGTAGCGTTATGGCGTGACGTGATTTTACTGGTACTTCTCTTTCCCGCAGATTGTAGGTTACACCAAACTTCAAAGGCTTATAACTGTTTTATTTTTGAGAATATTTGAATATTTATTTTTGTTATATATTTTAGGCAACATATATTCCACATAAAATTATAAAAAATAATGTAGTCAAGTACCCAATTGGGCCTCTAGAAAGCTGGAAGCTTTAGCTCGGCTGAGATATTTTACGTGTGTTGCAGCACGGACCATCTACTCGAAGTTGATATTGTGCAGTAATTTCGCTCAAAAGTTTAAGGTTAGTAACCGAAGTAAATCAATGGAAACATGGTATGGTAGTTATGCGACCTAAGCTACATAGCGGTGAGGTAACGAGTTGAAACATGAATTTGTCTTAATTTTACATTACCTAAATATATTGCGGAGTAATGTCCAACATTTAATATAAGCCAGAGACAATTAAAAAATATGCAAATAATAATTTAGTTCTACGTTTTAGTCTTAAGACCATAATATTGTATCTACTTTCCAAGTTTTTTTTACATGGACGTCGATTATAAATATTATTTCCTTTGAACACACTGTTGGAAAAGAATTAAAGGTGAACGAGAAGTGTGTTGTTTTATTTACGATGTGTTTGTTGATATGCGCATCTCGCATATAACTGTATCAGTAAGTGAAATGAATAGGTGATTGCATGTACATGACTGACAGCGAAGTACCTGTGCAGGTGAAAGTACCGCAGCAGCATCAAGTGCCGCGACTGACGAGTACGAACGGCCGCTGGCGACAATCTCGCTCCATCGCACCAGATAGCGAGATCTTGAACAATGGCAAAGAAAGTGCAATTATAAGGCTTCAAGGGATCTAGGTACTGTCTTCATTATTCGTATTTACCAGGCACACTTATGTATATTAACTAACTGCGCAATAATAAAAAGGATTTAATGTTGCGGATCCTATAGGCATATTATGGTTTATAAAGTTTAACAAATAAAGACAGTGAAGATCAGTTATACATTGCAGGCTTATTATGGACAAAATATATTATGAATCCAGAACTTGTGTGTAGAAAGATGAGATTAGATGGCGGTTGTGTCTGGCAACTGGAGGAGATGTATGTATGTCATGAAAGGATCTCGTGAGAGGAGGTCGGGCGCGGCGCATCCCGTTGCTAGGCGGCGGCGGGGTGCGGCGTGGGGGCGCGGGCCCGGCGCGGCGCGGCCACGTCGGCGGCGCGCGCCCGCCTCGCCCCGCCTCCCCGCCGCGTCGCGTCTCTTACCGCCCGCGCCGCCCCGGCCCGCGAACGTGTCAGTCCGCTCCGCGGCATCGCGTAATGTGTTGGTGTGTTGCCCTTCTATAAACCTCACCGGCGAGTGCCCGACCTCTGTAACCGACCGTTTATGACATTCGACAACCCCGCCCTGTGCATTTTTCCGAGTTGCATTTCGATCAGTGCGAGGAGTCCGTCATCGACAGGCGAGCCGGACCCGGCGACGGAGTTTCGATCGACGTTTATTTATGTTGTCGTTTTGGTGTGGTGAATATTTGTGTTGTTCGGACGATAACCGTATTATCTGTGCGATCGAGTCGAGTGGATATTTTTAACGATTGACTGCTCTGTCCCGAAGGTGAGTAAAATTTTCGATTCTGCGAATGTTGTACGTCTGGACGGGACGTTCGATTCGCCGCTACGTGGCGTTGACGATCTCGTCGATATAGGTACTCCGGTAAGGAATGTCGACAACTGCGTTTGCGGTGCGATTTTTATAATTATAGGACATTGCTGAAGCATCTTGCTTTGCCTTTTTGTTTATAAATATAAGTTTATTCATTATACATTACTAAATATTTTAGTAGATGTTGTATTCTTGTTTATTGCGATTTACTTATTAAAACTAATATGAAAGACTGCGTCGACGGTTTTACTTATAGCGATTCATCAGCGTCCTCCGCTTATTGGTCTCTTATTGGATTCGGTCCTATCCCACTGTACCATATGGTAGACGGAAGCGAGTGGATAAGAAAACATGGAGGTGAGCGGCGCGGGGTGCTGCGCGCCCGGTCGAGCGGGCCGCGGGCCGCCGGGCGACCGACCGCATTCCATATGGAATGCCGGATTATACGCAATGTCAGTGTGACTCGGAGCTTGCGCTGCCTCCCCTGCACTAGCCCGTGCAATTTTGCAACAATGTTTGTTCACACTCAGCTCGCTTATATCTGTCTTATCTATCCAACTATGGAGGTACGATGTGGCGCAAGTCTTTTTAACACCTACGTCTTTACATAGCAAGTACTTAACTATCATCAATCAACTGACTACGTGAGAAATGTCTTGGACGAATATAGTGCAGTGCGCACATAGAATAGGTACGAATTACAGGTACACCAGTCCTCGGTTTGTTAACATTCCATCTGGGAATTCTTTACAACCAACGAACGTACCTCAAGAGAGGACTATTTGCGAATGAAACAAGTTAATAATTTGTACTCGATCACCTATCTATTTATGTAGTTACTAATATTATGTAAATTTCATATTAAATACCTACCCAATATTAATAAGACTTGAACCGTTTGCTTATATTATCAGGAATTTCCAATGGTTACACACAAAATATTCCAGCGGCGAACAGTGATGTAACCCTTTTTAAATAATAACGATTGTTGATTTGAACCTACAAACGGCGATGTATTGTTTTTCCGATTACGCACTAACCACTAAGGGCCTTTACTCTTGATAATAATTTATTATCTTTGTGACATTACTCGTGATCTCACATTAACGAATACCCTGATAGTGTGTGCTATATTTCGAAATGCATCCGTCGACGTTTCCGTTCTGTGACCCACAATATAAAATATATTTTTTTATTGTTGTATTTGTACTTAACTTGGACAAACAAACTTTAGCAAATTCATTTTAAGCTGATCATCCCATTTTATTGGCCAATAGTACCCACGTATTGGCAAGCAGGCAATATAAGTAGGTACCTAATTATTGTCTAAAGGGACAAGGCCGGTTGGGTAAACTGGGTGAATGTTCTGTTCATACGGCGAAACTTTTACCAAAAAAAAATCTTTTGCAAATATATAAACAGAAATGAAGATCTGGGAAGTAGAAACGCACATAATGGAACAAGATCAACTAGGTGATGTTGGATTTGAAGATCAGCTAAGCGACAAAAAGGTTGGCAGACCAGCAGGGGAACACGTCAGGAGCGTCAGTGAAACCAGTGCTTCAGGTTGGAGGCTAACATGAATAGTATAGGAATGGCCAACGACGCTGTTGCCTGTGAGGCTACCACCGCGCTAAAGGATGGGAGAGTTTGTACGCGAGCAGCGCATTACAGCGTTAGGGACTCGACCCAGTATCGTACGGATGTTTTCCATCTCTCCCGGGCATTATGGCGCTGGGCCGTAAGACCAGCGACTCCGACATAACCGTCGTGAACCCCAAGCTTGGCGGCAGTGTTAAAATAATTTTCCCCGCGATAACAAAAAAAAATATACATACCACATATACATAGGCTGGATATACACATATGGCCGCCCACTCATGGTCCTAGCACTCCTGACGCAGAGTTCTTAAAAGGTCGACGTAGTGGGGTTAACGATGGATTGCTGTGCTGGGTAGAGTGGATGAAATTTGCACATTTGGAACAACACTGGCCAGTTCTGCAGTCGAAAGCCAACGGTGGAATGCCAACGCGGCATTTCAGATTCGCTGTTCCGAGACGAATGTGGGAGCCACCTAAACTGAGATTGAGGGTGAATTGGTTGAAATGGGGCGCGTTGATAACCTGTCTGTGCATCTGCAAATGCAGACGTGTCCATCATAAATAACCATGGTAAACTCAAGTGTTTTGCCAATAAAAAAACGGTTCTCATTTGGTATTTGATCCCCAGACATCACTGATTAAGAGCGACTTGCAGCACTCTTAGGGCGACTTGCAGCACTATCACTTATACCTCTATAGAATGAACCGTAATCTCAATTTAACTTACCTCTCATTCCTCTATTTAAATCGAGATTTAAGTGCTGAAAGTCACGTTTACTAATACAGAGTTAGTTCTAAAGCCTTAGGTACCTTCGGTGGCACTAGATACATAGATATATAAATCGATCGAGAGACGAAATCAACTCTACATTTATAGTTAAATATGATAGAGTAGGCTATGTTTGTTGTTTTGTCTATTTCTACCAATGTTTGCAGGCTACAATATTATCGGCCTTTTTCATTCTCTGCGAATAATTTAGTTTCAATTATCAAGATACATAGTTGTTCTTGTTATGTAGGTAGGTACGTAACCAAATTAGTTTATCGCGGAGTGTCCGGGTCTCGGGTCAAATTCACACAATCTCTGCGACCTTTAATCTCGTTTCTGATAGTTAAAACGCGTTCCTTTGTGTCAATTCTTGGAACTTGTATTCTATCTTATTTATTTACGGTCACTAAAACTATGTGTAGATATTCTACTTCTTATTACAAGTAATTTATCGCTAATATTGAATTTAAGAATTTTACGATAATTGAGATTTTTTTTATAAGGAAATGGTTATTTGAAACACAAGTGTAACCTTTCGGAAATCAAGCAACGATTTACATATTATTATTATAAATGTATCCTTGACATTATAAACAACTTTTATATTTTTTCAAATGCCACAAGTTTCGTATGGTATTGCGGACGATTCAAAGGCAATAAGATGATTAAGAAAAGAATAAAACAATGTTCTGAGAATGTGGGTAGCCTAATTCTACTTTGCTTATTTTTAAAGACTTTATCTATGCTATCTATTTGTATGTATTTTATCTATTTATGAATACTACTAATAACGATGTTTGTTAGTTTGTGAGGTGTTGTGCGTACCTGTCGGTAATCTCTGAAACTATCCACAAAATCAAGTTTTATCTTTAACCCGAGTGGTTACACATACAATGTGGACGTGGATCGGCAAGATTTTCTCCCAATTCACACTTGTTACTTTGTCCTAACTGTTCGATTTCGCAAGTAACGTCCTAATGCCCGGGAGAGATGGAAAACATCCGGGCGACACTGGGCCGAGTCTCTAACGCTATATGTTATACACCCTACATCGGCAATACCGACTAAAATCCCCGCGGTGGCTCGCTTTGCCGCTTTCGGAGACGGCCCCGGGTTTCCCTGCGCGTTGCCGCTTTACGGCCCGTCACCAGTTATATAGGGGAGGGCTCATAAGCCCGCGCCGCCGTAAGACGCCCACGGCGTCAACAACAACACGCGGCCAACAACCCGTGCTGCCGTCCATCCCGGAGTACAGGTACAAGAGTACTAAAAGGGACGTGACGACCCTGCTACGCGCTTGCGACCCCCGATGGCCCCTATAAGTCGTCTCTTAAGATGGGCCAGGGGATACTGTGGTGAAATTCTTCAAACGGCCCCAACCAGGTCGGGAGACACCGGTCAATCGTCAATCCTCCTTTGGCGGCAGAAGTGATCATAATGCTCCCGAACCCTTTCGGTACTCTCCTATTGTTAGATGACCACCTCGCAGAAGTGGACCACGGCACACCAGGCATACCGGCTGACGACCATGGTTGACATCACGGTTGACAGTGAGAGGTTTCCTCTAACGACTTCTTGTATAAGGCTGGCAACAAGGTCTGGGGATTATACATAGGAATTATTCAGTGAATTATGCGTCTATATCTATTTTTTATGCTATTGATAGACGTTTTCTCAACAGTATTATTATTTATTTATTAAACTGATCAAGCTTCTGCACATACAGAATAGTGGAACATCGAAACTTCTCCGTTTTTCGTAGAAAATAAATGGTGTATATTAGTTTGAAAACACCTATATCTAAACCTAAATTAGTGCGTAGTAGTACACTAATTTTCTACGTAGGTATATTGGCTAATCCGGCGCTATGTTAATGAAATACCAAACCCAATCTATTCATTTAAATTGATAAGACTCGAAATCATGTCTTCTGGTTTTCGAACAGATTCTAGCAATCAGCAGCGACTAGCGACGGAGTATGCTTTATGATGCTCCATCGGTCCCAATGGACACTCATTCCAAATTGAATCAGATTCAATTACGAAGTAAATCGGTCAGGATGTCAGCTCACCCATACCTATTTAAAGTACTTAAGAGTTTCGTCGTTCTTCAATCACCTTGAGTTTTTGTTCAGCACCAACATAAACAGCAATTAAAGATAATGACTTTTGCTCTGCAATCTTCATAATGCATATTGTGGGATTTCAACAAACCAGTCAGCTAATAGACGTTGCGCTAAGTTTTGTAAGTATGCTCCTCAGTTTTTGTGATGCAATCTTAAAGAGATAATCGCATTCCTCGTCGAGACTCCCCTCTCTGTATCGCACGCCGATGTCGACGTCTCTCTTCAAAAGTCTTTCAATGGGTTGCAACTTGCATTGCATTTTGCCGAGCAAGACGCAGGGGCACAACACGCTGCATGATGCAGAACGCTTGCATTACATTCAATGGTGATGGTCTAGTAGTAGTAGTAGTTACAAAAATAAATTCTATATTCCAAATATAATATTGGTGTTCCTTACAATATGTAATAATTATTACCTAAAAAACTATTTTGCTTACGATGATGATTTAGGTAGGTTTTAGCTTTAAGAATTTCCATTCTCTTCATCCGACTGCCAGGTGAGAAGAGTGATGTAATTACATAATTATTGATATGAACATATTAATATTAATAAAAAAAATCATATCTATTTTTTAGAATCGAGTGATATCGTCGCATCTAGACCGGTGGTGGTCCATAATATGAAAGGGTCGTTCGACCCGAGCCCCTGGATAGAACCGCACTCCGTCTTAAAGAAAACCGACGTAAAACCCTGCTGTTGAGGTTTTTTACGTGATTGACATTTCCGAAGTGCCAATTACCCTTTTCCGCTTTTCTAAGCTTGGCAATATATATACATATAATTATTCTGGTAATGAAGATGTTTAGAGAAGACTAGGGTCTAGGATAATTCACTATCAAGTACTTGTTCGTCTGTCGGGCGTATAGTATAAGTATAAAAAATCTTTTATTGAGTTCAACCTGTGTGCAATACAAGTCATAGAACATAAATTCTCTTGTAGTAGCTTGAATCGGTTTGATCGGACAATGTGGCGCGTCGAATCGACTTAGTTGCTGGCTTGCTGCACGTTAGAGAGATGTGAATGATGTTGATCGATCCACATGACGGTTGCATGATAGATCACGCACGGTGTATACTAATTGTGATTGGGGAGCCCTTGGTAGATGATTTGTAGGAACGAGCAAGTAACGGTTGTTTCGTGTTTGTAGAAGCAATGCTAGTGGGCCGTGTGTGCGTTTGCGCCGCTCACTCACAAACGCGCTTACGCCGTAGCGCGGCCGTTGAACCGAATACTCGTGGAATTTCTCCAGCGCCGTCACTTTGCAGACGAAGAAGAAAATTAACACAAGTTAAGGAATGCCATGCGCTCGTCTGTCGGTTTTGATCCTTGCCGCATCTGGAACTCTAATAACTCTACACCATCAAACCACCGCCTTATTGGCGCGATAAAAACGTGGAAAGTTTAATTACCGCAATTTGCTGTAGTCACATTAGTCATTATATCATTAAATTTTATTTGAATAAAGTATACGGCTAAAAGCCGTTGTAGTGTATGCATTGCTAATGCTTAAAAATATTTAAAGCCAAAACAAGCAAACTTTTTCTATGATAATATATTATTAATAAAAACAATAGTTTACTTTCTAAGAATCTAGTTGAAAGGCAAAATACTATTTTATAATGCCGAGTGTAGCGTAACGACTAACAGGTAACGGGCAATGTTTTAGAGTTAGAAGAGCAAATATAATACATACCTAGAAGAAAAATCTGAACCCATTAGAATTTTGAAATATAATTTAGTACCTACTTACTTTAAAAACAACAAGACGCTTCAAAAATGTGTCAAAGTATCTAACTGATTTTAAACGATAAAACAATAATTCCCTATCCAAATAACTTTTATTTAGGGAATAATTTGTCAAACCAACAAAATTATCACTATTTGGGCCCCTGATCCATAAATGTAAAGACGCGTCTCCTGCACATGTTTTTGAAACAAAAAACACCTACACAAAACAAGGTTTTTCATTGTCTCCTGCTCTTGTAGCCATGTACCATAAACAAAAATGTAGAAATACCATGTTCTGTGTAGGTGTTTTTTGTGCAGGAGGTGCTGCTTAAGAAAAACGTTCAAAATTCTCTCTCTAAAATCCGAGATTATTTATGATTCAAAACGTATTTTGACCGCCAATTATCAAAATTTTAATGGACCTCCCACTGGAATATAATGTTATAATACATAGCGGTTGGATCCGACCGATGTAACAAGAAAACACTGTGCCAAATTAGTCGAGCATCAACGCACAGAGAATTTGTGTTGTGCTCACAAGCTTGACAAGTAAAACTGCATTGTTATTGTTTTTAAATGAATACGCGTTCATACGTTATCTACTTTCATACGCGTTTATATCACATGGCGTATTATTCTCTTATATATTAGATGTATTTCTACATTATGAGTAAGTATATGGTCAGAGGAATCTACTGTGTCAAACATGTTCATCCGTTTTCCGCGCATTTCTCTTAAAAAGGCGTAAAAAATTTTGCTTCACGTATTCGATTTATAAATAAGAAAAAACAAACAATATGGATTTCAACTCAAGATAGATTTAAAAACCGGTAAGTTGTTTTGGCATAGATAATGTTATTAATATTAAACATATTCGGTATTTTTTGTTGTAAATAGAATTCCAGTAGAATCAGTAGAGGTAGAAGTAGTTTTTTGTTTTTTCCCAGTCATTGTTCTTTGAGATACTGGCGAAATAAGGTTTATTTCTTTCTTTCTAGTCTTTTAGAATTTAAATGACTTTATGATATGTATGTATTACAACAACTCGATGGACATTAGACATCTATAATAACTTAATATAAATGTTCTCTATGAGAAACGGCCATGAAAGACAATCAGATACCGAGGTGACATGTTATTTCCCGGTTCTTTGCACTTTACAATTTAATTTATAAATCGTCCTTGATAATCTACGTAGGTTGACCTTTTTAAAATCCCTTGCATACGAGTACAGTAGACACTTATTTCCATGAAATTAACTTTACAATTAATAGAAGTCTCATTGTGGAAATCGTGTAAGGGTCAAGTTGAATGCAATGCAATGCAACACATTGAAGCGACGCGACGTTTCGGTAGATACACTTGTTTGGGGCTGTTTACATTTTAAGGTATTCAAAGAAATAAAAGGCAATCCCGTATAACCCTTTATCACAAAATTTCATAAAGTGTGCGACTGTTAGTTGAAGTATTAGGTAATTGTCATTCTGAATTTATTTTCGGTGACTCCAATCTACCCTCCCATGCCCAATTTCTTTTCCCTGGGTTTGGCAAGGGAGCCATCATTTTATTGGAATCGTGGGTTATCTATGGGTACAGGTAGTGATCACTGATCACTTACCATCATCTCATGTCATGGTCATGAGACCAGGTGGGTCATGAGATGATGGTAAGTAACGCTATATGGTATGGCTTTTTAGATTTATTTTTTCTGCATGCCTTATCACACCTTAGTGTGAGGTCGGTGCAACACACTTTTTTAAGCATGTTGCAGAAAGGATTTGGCTTAGTTTTTACGGCCGGCTACCAGCCTGACGTCAACCCCCTTCTTGGGAATTCAGGACTTCCAGGTTTACTGTCTATATGCTGCCACTAGACCAAGGAGACGACTGCTCGTGAACCATTCTGCTATAAAAAATTTGATTACCAATCGAGATTCTAGTACTTTTACATAATTCCTTGTTGGTAACTTATTATTAAAAGATTGCGTCACACAGCATTCACTTTTACAGTGTCGAAACTATGCATGAGTTGCACGTTGCACAAACATCCGGCTCGAAAGACCAATAGTCCACTTATTAGATGACAACTGAGTACTAACATTTTCGACAGTTCAGCTAAAGGAAAAGTTTAATATCTCCTTTGTTCGTCGTTAGAGTCGAATAAAACTATCTACTGACGCCAATTACGACTTACAAGTCTAGTCGATGGGGTTGTCTATACATCGTGTTATATTAGGGTCTCTACCCTGCCTGTCTCTACATCTACAATGTTTTTAAATACACTGATTTTAGGAAAACTACAATTTACGCGGTAGACTTCTGCGTCGATATTAGATAGTGACATAGTCTGAGGAAAGATTTGTTGATATCAACCATCAACTGATGCTTCATTGATTTTTATCGTACTTTTACTTTTAATATTATAGTTAGAGCAGAGTAAGTCATAACGATTTTGTAAACAAGTTATGGTTCGTATTGAAATTAAGAACTGGGTAATTTCTCACGTTTTTCGTGCGAAATAATGCTTCTTGATAGTCGCTACCATGTTACGCGGTTTATGAATACACAGCTTTTATGCCGTGCCAGTTAACATCCGATAGCGCACTTGTTACATGTGCAGGTTTCATTATCTCGTCACGATAGACATTATCTGGATCTGTGAGTATCTATCTACTATCTACCTGTATATCATCCGGTAGGTACACTGTATTATTCCTCTATTATGTAGGTACCTATATGGGCATTGGTGATTGATTGGTCTTATGGTAGCCCGCTACAGAATCGATTCAATCTGTAGTATGTTAAATTGCCATAACTGCAAACTGCAAAATTTTGCCGAAAATTGTTGTTGTGTTTAGTATGTTAGTTGTCTTGTCTCTTTCTTCTTCCTAATTTTTACTCCTAATTTTTAATTTTTACTTCGTTATATAAAGAAAGAAAGAGCTGTAGCATTTCTGCGCGGTGACGTCACGTCCTTTTTTAGCGCAGGGTTTCAGAACTCATATTTTGACTTGCGATAATTATGATTTGTGCATATTTTAATATTTTTGTTTCTGGTGTGATTATTTGAGACCTAGTTCTTTAGAATAAACTAAAAAAAAAGACATGCAAGTTCCCTATTCTGCATAATAAAAATAGTGAACCGACAATACTTTGTCGAGAGAAATATGCAATTGTCTCAAATTCGCTAGAGACATTGCTAGCAGGATAGAGAGAACGTGCCAAAATAAGTTAAGAAAAAGGTCGATTGAGACTTTAAATCGACTTATGATACGTATGTGTAGTGTGTTACATAACCAATGTCATTATTTAAGTCTATAGAAAGAAGTATGCTAAATAAATGAAAGGAATAAAAATAATGCAAAATCTGGTAACAGGCCCTCTAGTCAGTTGGCAGCCAGTTGATGGCAACGGAATGGTACGGCGCGGCGTGGCGGGCGAGTGAACGCGGCGACCTTGGGCCCGTGCCGACCCGCGGACGTTCGTTGAACGTGCCTCCCCGCCCCGCGGTCCGCTGCCCGCGCGCCCTGCCGCAGGTCGCGCCGTGCCGTGCCGCCATGCCATGCCTAGCCCGTGCTGACTGCTGCTACGCTCTCGACACGGCGAGCAGCACAGCGCGACACTCACCCTTCATAGTTCAGTATCATCCCATAGTTCATTTGTGAATTGTGACATTATCTGTTCCTACTTCCGTCGTTACGCCTAAACGAAAACGAGCAAAATAATATAATACCTAAGTATACATACCTACCCAGATCACAAATCTGTAAGACTTCGGAAGCTCGGAGAAGTAGAATCTTTAGTAGAGTCAGAGGAAATATATATAACATTCAAAAATAATCTCAATTAGGTAGTTGGTTTGTATCTTATAATGATGATAATTTATGATATGTAAAGAAGTTTCTATTATACGGTCATAAGCTACTGACACTCCCATAATAAAACGTTGTACGGTACCTATGATGCACGCAAGTTGCTACATGAGGCATGAGTTGATTAGACTTTAAACCGAGTAATAGTTTAAATGGCCATAAAAATATCACCAAATTGGGTAGGCAGGTGATGTATTTCTTTGGTTGCATTATTTTCGCAATAGTGAGTGCGTGGCCGGGGCCCGGCGCGCGGCGCCGCGCCGTCGGCTTCGAACGTTGACCGCGCAAACTTGTACGATCAGCAAAATTATTTAAATACTATACTACAGAGTCTACACAGTACACTCTGAGTACACTCGCACATACATAGTCATTGCTGAGCAGTCACGAACATTTTCTGCATTTTATAGGAGTTAAACTGCCAAGTGCCAAATATTACTTCAGAAAAGGTTACGAAAACAGGCTTTAGAGTCAACAGGCAATCAAAGGGGGTTCAAGGACCGAATTCTTCCTTAAATTCGTAAACGAGTTTTATTGATTGTTTTTTGATTTTGTAACGTATTCTAAATTGATTTGGAGAATTGGATCCGAACCAATGTCGAATTCTTACCCTAATTTCGAAAATCGAAATCCAACGTCCAAACGTTATACACCACTACATGCCTACTGCTGTACTACGCTAAAGCCATTGAAATAAGATACTGGATACACTACTTTATAATATTTCAATAGGAATCCACCTACTAAGTAAAATCGGTTTTTATAATGAGGTAGATAATTTTGTTTATACATTAATAATGACTTAATGCCCGTTGCGAATCTATAAGTGTTGTCTGACGGATGATTAAATCTATACAAGAATTAACTTGAATACGTGTACATCGTCAAGGAAATCTCTTGTCTTGTTTATTCGCAACAGATCGCAATAACTTTTTGTCTGTATAAGTTTGCTCAGGCTCTCGGATTAACATTCATTCTATTCAACAGTGTGGGAATAGTAATAGTGGTATACTTAGCATTCCACGCATGTAAGGAAGTATTATAAAACTAGTGACTCGCGTGTGTATGAGATAGTAATCATATCTTCCAAGTTCCATCATATACAGTTGATAGATTAATAAAAGGATAATCTCAAAAATGAACTGCCTTTTAATACCGCATTCATTTATGTAAGTGGCATCCTCCCATGCAGCAACTGCTTCCGGACCGAATATTTACCGCTGTACTTGGCTACAGAACAGCAATGGATCTTAACCATCAGAAATAGTCGGCATATCGAAAGCCATTTGAAATACATCATGGTCAAGATTATCAGTTTATGAGATTCAACTAAAAACACTAATGTAAATATAACAAGGATGTTATAAGTTTTCGTTGTGAGATTTGTGAGAGGCCCCGTTTTTTAACGCGTCGGCCGGCGGAGCGGTGTGAAGCGGAGGAGTCTATATTCATTATTATAATGGAACATAATAGATATGTTTTGATATGGCGACATGCTGCTTAATCTGTGTAAAGGCTTTATTATTTATATATTATATTTACATTAGTCTCATCGAGCCGGTCTAGTCTAAGTCTACGGCACAACAAAGTACCTCTTAAGGTCCATTGACAACTATACTTGCCCACTTCTCAGTAATTTTTATGGTATTGAAAGAATCAGTTGAAACTTTGGTTGAAACGTAAGTAGATTAATGTTTGTACTTTGTTTGCATTTACATATGCTATACGTATTATAATTTATAACCTCTGATTATAACCAAAGGGCATGTAAACTTTAATTATAACTGTTTAATGTCTTTGTGCTATACATACGTACTAAAATGACAATATGTACAATTGACTGAAGAAGAATTGATTGAAGACTCTGCCCCTTACTTATAAAAATATTTGAGCGCTGCTTAACTTTATACCATAGGTTGTCCCTATCATTTTTAAACAATGTAACGTAAGGAAAAAAGTGACAGGTTATTCTTAACCATTTGCTCAGCTAGAAATGCTGTTAAGGCCCATTATCATCGATATAATAATATACCTAGATGCACAGTTGACGCTCAGAAAGTGGGACAGCCAACGAGTGCTTAAAATGTAAGTAAGCACTTGTTGGCTGTCAGTCGGGCGCCGACCGTTCGTCTGTGAAGATGCCTAAATGCTCTGTGAAAGAGTGCAAAAATAACACTCTTACAAAGCGCAAAACACATGGGATTTCATATTTTAAGTAAGTATAATTCCCTTACTTGATTCTTAAAACCTTAATCATGTTAAATTAAGTATTAAACGTTTATAAATAATTAATTTAACGAATTCAGTTAATAAAATATTTTATCCCTTTTGAAATCATGATTTGGAACAATGAAATATATGGAGTCGTTTTTTTTTGGAAATATATTATATTTATTTTAAATTTATGTTTTTTTTTTATTAATTACAGATTTCCATGAAATGAAATAGTAAGAGATAAATGGCGTAAAATTATTTCCGAAGAAAAGAGAGAAGAAAATTTTAAACCCAATTACTCAAGTGTGGTTTGTTCAGACCATTTTGCCGATTCCGATGGATATTATACAGAAAAAGGGATTAGGAAAATTAAAAAGAATGCTGTACCAAAAATAAAGGTGATAAATTGTCATCAACTTCATTGTCCTTAACTAATGTTTACTATTTAATTTAACAATATGTATGCTGTTGGTGTACCTATAAATAAATAAATATTGCCACATTTATTGACTTTATTTTAGATTGTCGTAACTACAAGTTTAAATGAGGCAGGGTGCAGTACAAGTGTAATAGTTGAAAAATATTTGGTACAGAATTCATCAATAGCAAGCATATACTAGGTACATACTGCCATGTAAAATGACTATTTAATAATTTGCGGCTAATTCTAATAAATGTTTTCAATCAAAGTGTGCAGATCATAAAAAATTGCCAACATGAACAAAGTTGAACATTCCGCTGTCAAATAATAATTTTAATGGTTCATTCTCGCGATTTTTCATTTTTTAATTTTTCATTTTTGTCTTGGATTCTCGGATTGAGATCATTTATTGGAACCGGTCGTTAGGCATAATTACTACAACAGTAATTGTGGCGTCATCATTTATTAGAAACATATTCATTTCCAGGAACCAGCAATTGAACCAATAAATAATGAAGGATCACCAATACCATCAGAATTTTCATCAATCTTTAACACACCTAAGACGTTATTTTTGAAAGATAATTTGAAAGAACGCAACCAAAAATTTAAACTTAAATCTAATTTAGTGCGAAACTTAAAAAGGCAGAACAAAAGATTGAGAAAACGAAATGATAGTCTAAAAGAAATTATTAAGAATCTAAAGAGCAAAGGACGATCTTAGTGTGGGGCCAGGACTATGTATGTGACTGTTGGGTGTTATTTATTTATTTATGAATCACGCTAAGGCAAAACAGTGCTTATTTCATATTCATAACTCATAAGCTTTGTTATCTTCTAAACATTTATACTCTATCTTTCTCTTAATGTAAGTAAAATTATTATAGAGATATCGCCATTCTCATCTACATTGTACGCCACGTGGTCAAAATTTCTCATAGATAAATACAAGAACTATTCGACTCCATTCAATCTTTGTCCAAGTGACTAGAATGTTTCTTTTAATAATGTCAAATTATTGTCAAATTCAAAAACGATTAGAAATTCAAAAATTTCGAATATAGGAACGTTTGAACATTCAATTTAAAAAGCTACTTTATGCCGCGTCTATAAGGTCATATTTGTGTTAATTTAATTAAATTTGTGATGTTTATTTGTTTTGTCTGTCGAGGACACTGTTTACAATGATATTTGTATGGAACTGTGCATCTAGGTATATTATTATATCGATGCCCATTATGTACAATTTTATTTTGTTAAGCAGTAGGCTGTTATTGAACAAGAAGGTTCTATTGCTCGCTTTGCAGAATGGTACATTTGAGAATCTTACTTGTATTTTATAAATTCATAATCTTTATGATTTTATGTATTAGTTGGGATATGGGACATACGAGAAAATAATTTTCAGCTAAGATATTCAGTTGAAACCACAATGCAGTATTAATTAAAAAAAAATAAAGGCATAATATTATTTTTATGTTCTAAATAGTAGTGTCAAAGGGTCTTGGTCCACAAAAAAATTCTTCTGTAAATTATGTTTATAAACTAACAAGCTGACCCGGCGAACTTCGTTCCGCCTAACAGTAGATTCTTGAATTTCATAGTTTTTTTATTATGTCTAAAATAAACGTAGCCCAAGTAACTCCTTATTACATCAGCTACCTGCCAATAAAAGTCCCGTCAAAATCGGTCCACCTATTTCAGATTAGCCGGAACAAACAAACAGACAGACAGACAGACAAAAATAGAAAAAAAAAATATTTTGGAATATATACCGTAAATTATTCATATACATTATTCGTAACGTATTCATATACATGTAGTAAAAAAACTATTAATTTAATATTACAAACAGACACTCCAATTTTATTTATATGTATAGATATTATTAAGGCGCCGACATTTCCATAGCAACGGGAATCCAGATCCACGATTCTTTTTACTTTTTTTTAATTCGGGCAGATTCCTTTAATGTTCGTCGTCTAGACTCTAGACCCCGGCCTTGGATCAAGATGAAACAAAACCAACGTTGCTAACACGTTCAAATATTCCACACAAAATCCTGCTAAAGTCTAGTGTCTTTACGTGACTTGATTACAGACTTTATGATACACGAAAATTTCTAAAATCAGTTTTTCAGCGGCGTTTTTGATGTTACATTTGCAAATTAAATTTACAACCTGGTACCGTGATGTTTTATACGATATTCAATTCAGTATAACGTGGAAAAAAATTAAAAGCAAAAGTACCTAATTATCTCTATAAATATTATAAATTAGTTATTAGTCTTTCAGTCTCAGTCCAACCCGTGACCACGAAGACTGCAAAGCCTTCGAAACGTCGGGAATAAAAATTAAAAATTAAAACCAAATCGTGGTGGAATCCGTAAAAATAGTTTTATTTTTATGAATAGCATTCGCGTAAACTTAAGAAATCGATAATATTATAAATAGTAATATTCCAAAGAACTATGATCTTTTGATGTATGGGCTATTGTCTATTACTTTGCCTGAAAATGATTCGTATTCTCATTGTTAAATTTATAAATTAGCTGAATTATGCTTACCTATTTAAAATTCCGTAGAGTCAACAAATTTTGATTAACCAATTTATCATCCGATCAACTTTCGCTTTAACATTAAATGTCTAGTTTGACACGGTTGCATTGCACTTGCAATTTGCAAGGGCATATTTGTTGGACTTGAGGCCTTGGGAGTTGCAATTATTTCATGGATCTACATTCTAGACGTCTCCTATAATAAGATTTTTGTCTTACACGCAAACACATGCATTTGGTAAAGTAATATTTTTTCTAGCTAGAGTCACAAGATGCAATTCCAAACATAATTGTTGACAATTCTTTTCTGGTAAGATAATTTTTGGTAATCGCTTTTGCTTTGCATTCACTGTTAGTTGAAACCACAGATTAGTATAATAGTAGCAAGCTAGTTGAAAGTTGAAACCTAAGATCTGCAGCTCGTGTCGTGTTTTTGTTAAACAAAGTTCATCGCAGTCGAGCCCTACGTTCGTTTTGATAAGTGTTTTATTTTAGATATTACTTATAATTCGATTGCACGTGTATTATACTATATATTTGTTTTACGTTTTAGCAAAACATTTCTTTTCGCATTGCTTTGTGAATGTAGATACTGTTCAAAGGTTTTGTTATTACAAATAGAGGTAAGTCTATTACCAATTTGTCAGTTCTATTATTATCATTAGCTATAATGCAAGTACTTTTGCCCTGCATGGTACCCATATGAACGCAAATAATTCATCTAAAACGGTTTGAAGAAGTATTTGATTAAAAAGTCGAATGTTTGACTAAATTTTTTCGCGTGTTTGCAATCATGTTTCCAATTAAAAATTTTACGACATTTGCGTATTAATATAGGTAGTAAGAGTTACATGTGTGCTGAGGTTAGTGGTTACGCAATTAAGGCTTACGTGGCCTAACTTAGTCTGATGTAGACAGACTAACTACTCGTACATACAGTTTAACTAATAATGACTACGTAGCATACAAAACTTCCAAATGGTAATACTAGGTAGATAAGGTACATAGGTGGTATAGATAGCAGTACAGTTTACATGCTCTTTGGATAGCAGTTTACACTGACATTTTGACGTTTTGCCTCAATGGTATAGCTAAAGTTTACATGCTCTTTGGGTATAGCGGTTGCTTACGCTCCTTAAATACGGCCGGTTTCAATAAACGATCTCAGTTTAGAGTGCAGATAGATCGCGATTATGAACCAATCAAGTCAAGTCATTTGACGGAGTCATGTTCAAACTGTGTTCTTAATTCTTATTGGCTATTTTTTATAATCTATCTGCACATTCGAACGGAGATTGTTTATTGGAACCGGGCGTAAGTTTGAGACCCGCGAGATCTTCCAATCTTATGTCAGGTGTGATAGCCTTTTAACTCGTGTTAACCTTTTTATTGAAACGTCAAACATAAGTCCGTACTTGGAATTTGCGCTCGGTTTGAGCACAGCTATTAAGCTAGTTAAGCTCATCCCATATTCAGAGTGCTCTTATTCCTCTAGTTCACCTCTGCCTATCCTTTTGAAGATATAGACGCGTGTATTTATTGTATATAATGTAAATATAAAATGTTGTACTTACCTATAAATTAGAAGCATACATAAAACGTTATATATATTAAGAATCTATTGTAACAAAGACGAGTATGACTTATAGTTGGTAAGGCCAAATTTATAAAAAAAAAAAATAAAAAAAAAAATGCGTTTTATCAACAGCCCAGTCTGGTATATTCATAACGTATTTTTTATATTTTTACTTGGAACTTGTGAATTATCACTGATATTAATGTGCTATTGGAAAAAAAATATTTTCTAAACGAGTAAAATATTGTGCCGCGTGCGTATGATTATACGGAGTCAATGTTCTCGGAAGAGGGAGATAAAAGAGTTCGTTACTGTGATAGATAGTAAACTAAAGATATCGGTGCTAGAGCGTGACCTCGCTCTTGCAAACAATCAACATTAGCCAGTATTACGTAATTTACGAGCGTTTACTGGACATAATTTAGCTGCAGCTTATAGGACCAGTCTAGTTAGGAGTCAAGCCCTAGTGTAGGCGGCAATAAAACTTGCCCGGGTTGCGACTAATACCATTTTATCAAACCAAACAACTACAATTCTACAAATGATTGGCAAATGGCCAAATCTTATCGCAACTTCAACCTCATTTTCAATTAAAATATCTACAATCGAATTCAACACGGTGTTGTGGAAAGTAAAAATTTGGTAGAGTCGATCGCGTGAGTCAAATTTGATTGATTTGTGATGTAAAAGCATTACGTACATGAACAAATTAGTTCCATTTGCATTTCGTGGTAAAATTTTTATTTATTTTTTCATTAGACTCGCATGCTTGTGTAGGTGTTTTATATGCATTCAATTTTATTTACACAGCTTTATTATTTTGCAATCGTGTATTATGTAAATGTATGTTTACTTTACCGTTTCCATAACACACTATCATTATTATAATAATTATATTTGAAGAAGCCAAGAATTGATTTTGTTAAAGAAAATATGTTTTGATATTAATCTTTCTTTCTACCTGTTTTTATCCCAATTATGGTGGGGTCGGCGTAACACACTTTTTCAAGCATGTTGCATAAAGGATTTGGCTTCGTTTTTACGACTGGATGCCTGCCGTCTAGCTCCAGTCCCGGGAAAATTAAAATAGAAAATGTTCTTCTCCCGACCTGGGAATCGAACCCATGACCTCCCGGTCCATAACCCATATATAGTGCCACTACACCAAAGAGGCGATTTATTTTAAATTAGGTCAATGAAAGATTTATTGCTGATACTAGTGGTGTTAGGTGAATGTTTAGCTCCGTGTAACAAGTTGCATGGAGGATGCGGGAGGGAGCTAGAGGGCGAAGTGGGAACGGGTGGGTGGTCGGTGCGATCGATAGGGTTCGGAGCCCCGGCGCGGCGCGACGCACTCCCACCAGCTGGAGTTCGGCCAGCCTCCAGCCTCCACATTAATAGCCTCGTCATACGTACCTATCAACTAAGCTACTTCATCAACATAATGTACTCATAACAATTTGCTCTTCAATCGCGTCATTATATATGTAATACATATTTAAAACATAAGTTCACGCCTGTGTCCCCGAAGGGGTAGGCAGAGGTAAAGTAGCGAACTAGAATACCCACATTTCGCCGAGCTTAGTTCTGTCTCAGATGTGACAGGGGGCGAGCCTATCGCCATATCGGGCACAAATTCCAGACTCCGGGCTGATATGGAAAAATCTAATATCACTTTGCCCGACCCGGGGATCGAACCCGAGACCTCAGGACGGTAGTCGTACCGAAATACAACTACGCCACCGAGGCAGTCAATAATACATATTTAAAAATATTACTATATATAATATACTAGCTGACCCGCGCAACTTCGTCTGCGTAGGAGAGAGAGGGTTGAAAGAATGAGTTGTAGGCACCTATAATCCAATAGTTCTAAAGGAGGTAATGAGATGATCTACTTTGGTCCGTTTTCGCCAGTCACCCAGTCAGTACCCTCGTCAGTTACCCCGTCCATCACCCCGTCAGTTACCCCGTCAGTCACCCCGTCAGTCACCCTGTCGGTCAACCCGTCGGTCACCCCATCTATCTGCTCGATTGTCACCCCGTCTGTCACCCGTCTGCCACCCAGTCTGTCACCCGTGTGTCACCTGTCTGTCACCCTGTATGTCACCCGTCTGTCACCCATCTGTCACCCAGTCTGTCACCTGTCTGTCACCCAGTCGGTCACCCCATCTGTCTGCTCGATTGTCACCCCGTCTGTGAAATCTCTAATATCTGGAAAATATTTTTTCACGCACCGGCGCCATCTACTTAAAATATTGGTTTGTAGTACATGCTATGTATCAGAGATGGCGCTGTATGTGAAAAAAGATTTTCCCGCTTTTCTGCTGAAATTTTTCCTGAATTTTCTTTGCTATAAACCTCACGGAGCCCGAGAACTTTCCAACGAATGCAAAACCGTGGAAATCGGTTCGTGCGTTCTGGAGTTATAGCGTCAGGAAGGAAAACCCGACTTATTTTTATATAGTAGATAAACCGCTGTTTTATATTATTTTTGGGTATAAAATCATTTTGTCCAGTTATTTGATCGTGGAATTATTTCAGGTCGGTATAATAATCGAGTTTCGCAAAAAACCAACCGCAAAGCGTTTACTGGTAAATATGGTAATATCCAAAACTTGAGTAAAAGGGAAAAATGATAGTGTAATGTTGCAATGCGTAATATCCATATAAAGCTTTGTCATCACTTTAAACAGCCTATATTGTCTCTGTAGTTATAATATAATGGGATTAGTCATATTTTGAATTCATTCACCGGTTGATGACACCATAGCGTTATGCAACTAAAATCTAAATCATGTGAACTTGTTTTGTATTACGCTCCGTTTCTGGCTCATAACCAAGGCGCTTGCATTTATTTCGGTACGGACATAATCAATGAAAAAGCGAATCAGCTCCGAGAGTATCTCACGTGATATCCACCTGCCTTTTCCTCGAAATTTTTAACGTTTCGTCCTCTTCATAATGACGGCGTTGCGTGTAGTTAATTGGTTGCCCTGCTAATATTTAGACGTCGGACTTTTTGATCGAGAATTGAGATTTCTTTCTTACATTTATAATAATATATTAAGATGTTCTACTTAATGAATAGAATATACACAGCGTTTTGAACATGTTTATTTATTATATTCATATCTAAAAACTATTAACTCTGTAAAGATCTAAAAACTAATATATTATTTAATATGTTATGATTAATTATACTTAGCATGTATTGTATTCAGATTTCGCAGTCACGTTTATACCTCTATATTTAACAATTTCTACATTACTAAATTGAAATATATCAATCCTAACGTAATTTCATTTAATACAAGAGTTCACGCTTATCTGCAATGTATTTTAAATTCGAGTGACTGGAAAGCGCCAAGGATTTTATATTAAAATTCCTTTCGCCTTATACGGGAAAATATTTTGCATATATTCATATCCGGTTGAATGACTACCTACAGGTGGCATGACGGTGACTCATGTATTGCTTTTTACTTTACAGGTAAGCGCGATGGGCCGAGTTTGGGTGTAGCTGTCTCAGAATATGGTAATATAGATATAAGGATAACATCCACTTCTTTGTCGTCTAAACACGTTTTATTCAGGGGGCTGACTCTTGACGCTCAATTCGACTTTGACATCGATTTGACTTCATTTACGCCCGAATGGTCAAACGCTACTCAACTTTAACGGCTGCTTACATTTTTTTTTATTTTCGCCATACAATTTTCACAGATAAGGCGGCCTTAAAAGACATAAGGCGATCTTAAGTGTATGAACATTCGGCTATAAGTGACTTGAAATAGAGTTCAAAAGTGCACAAAAGTCACGTTAAAAATTACCAAATGTTAAGTTCTCGAATCTAATGCTATATTAGCGCACTTTTTAATTTCGGTGGAATTTTAAGTCAATAAATGAAACCGAATCGAAGTCAAATCCGAATCGAATGTCAAGAGTCAGGGACAGATCCAGAGATCGCCATAAAAAGCCTCCAACTCGAACCAAATAGTCTTTCAGTTTCTAAAACAGTTTCACTAGTAATAATTACTTCCTGCCTCGGTGGCGTAGTTGTACTTCGGTATGACTACCATCCTGAGGTCTCGGGTTCGATCCTCGGGTCGGGCAAAGACATATTGGATTTTTCCATATCAGCCCGGAGTCTGGAATTTGTGCCCGATATGGCGATAGGCTCGCCCCTTATCACATCTGGGACGGAACTTAGCTCGGCGAAATGTGGGTGTTCTAGTTGGCTAGTGCACCTCCGCCTACCCCTTCGGGGATACAGGCGTGAGCTTATGTTATGTAATTACTTCCTTCAACCTGTTTCAGTAAAATCTTATCGGAGCGGATTTTTACGCTTCCCTGATTTAAAAAAATAACCTTGACGTAGATCCGGACACTACAAAGAGGTTCCCATGTGATAATTGTATTTAAATTTTGGCCTAGTTAATGTTTTTATAGAGCCACGATCGCCTATTTTCCAGTGTACGTACATAGAGGTACATATAGATTTGCGTATAATGTGTTCGATAGTGCGCTTTGGCCTGTGAGCCTAAAATTGGAATGTCTCTGGTGTGTTTAAAAAAACGTAGTCATTGTTACCGGCGAGAAGCCGGCGAGGCGCATCATGCACCGCTCATGTTTTCCTGTGTGATGTGTCGCGCCCGTTGGGCGCTGACAATGCTACAAACAACTGACGGACTGCGGACACAACTTCTCTATCTACTGTTCGTATATGACAACACTCAGTCAACGTTGCGTGTTTATCGGACTCTCCACATCGCATATTACATACCTTTGCAATTAAAACTCGCAAAAACATTGTTCATGCTGAATACTGCCTATATGTTGATAAAATACTGCATACGAAATATGACGATTTGTTTTATCCACTACTTTAAATGTTACATCTAAAGAACGTTTAACCCACGCAGTTGAATGCCGTTCTCAATTTAGAGTGTTTATTTTGCAACCCAACTGCGTCTTACTCTATGAATCCGCAAATACTGTTAAAAATGAATCATAATACATCTGCCCGGTACATGTGTGCGACACGTGGCGTCTCTACTTATTATCAGAAATATGTTGAACTATATGGATAATTGTTAACATTATAAAATTCCATCTGAATAGATGATCTAAATGCAGACATGTGCTAACTACAACTAGTTTATATTAATTATTACCACATTCATTGATGAATCGTTTGAAGTACAAGGAAATATTAATGTAACAATAGTTTAATTATAACATTTTGTTAATTCACAGTTTATTTCGAATTGACATAATTTATAAGTATGTATGCACTCAACAAAATATTCTGTATGTGTAATTGTGGAGCTCTATACACATTCATTGATATGCGATCGTAAAAAAAATATTAAATGATTCTTAGAAAATATGAACTGTACAGTTTTGTGTCCCATTTTAATATTAATAAACAATTCAACACGGTTTCTTTCGTCCATTTTGATGTATGGAATAAATGCAGAAAGATTCGTATAATTACTACAACAATATGTTAGGATTGCATTCCACGTTGGTGGCATCATTAAACGAAGCATCTTAATTAACGAGTATAACAGAGTTTGAAGCTGGTTGGCGATGTCCAAAACGTTGGATTTTATTGTGTCTATCCGGATGTCGCCCAGCCATTGTTACTTTGTTTACAAAGTTTATTATGTCGTGATTTGTGTTTTTTATTTTTATTTACCGACAAACTTTGGGAAATAAATGATAATCTTATAATACGATAAATGATAATCTTCCCACATTATAATTTAGAAATTTTAGATTCCGGGTATACTTACGTCATTTACCTCTATATACGCAATTTACATTTATAGACGCAAAATATTTAAAACATCGTAAGGAAATACAAAAGGGGCGATTTACACTAGTATTAATATAATAATAAAAGTTATTAATCAAGTGATCAATAGATGTTAGGAAAAGATTTACCGAATACAAATTTTACAAATCCATCCTGCGGCCCGAGCAGAACAATTTTTGACAATCGTGAATGTGTTCGAGCTCGCTGCGCACTGATGTCATTTGTTTAATATTTCATACAAATTTCATAGACGCGCATCGAGCTCGAATACATTTACGATTGTTAGAAATTTTCCTGCTCGGACCGCTGCTCATGTTTTCAGTGATACAATAACATAACTAAAAATACAATAAAATAGCAATACTTTAAAAAATAAAGAATTACAAGATAAAAGACTAATGTATTCGCAAATGAAATAATTGGCTAATGGTGGTTATTTCTGTTCAAATTATGATGTAAATTGTCAATCGATTCAGCATTGAATATTTGGAACTTTCTAGGACAGAGTGAATCATTATAAGCTCGCCAGTAAGATTAATTATCTAAATACAATTTGTTTGCATAGAGTTCTGTAAGTGAACGTGTTTCGTGCGCGCCTAACAGCCTAACGTAATCACTGTTTGGTATCGCATTCTTGCTCAGTTACACTATGCATTTGCAATATCCAAACGACATTGTAATAGTTGAGCATACCTAAAGCCCTGCTTAGGTGATGTGAGTATTATCACGTTGAAAACGAAAATGAGTAAAAACTGACATTTACGAAGATCGGTCATGTAGTGTGAAGAATTGTATGCCGTATGATGTCCTCAAAAAGGTCAGTTTGTAATTCTCGCTTCAAACGGGCGATAAAGTCTCTTCGTCTAGAGTGTACTTTAATGTATTTACAGTGGACGAGACTAAATCGTTACATGTGATGAGTGACGAGTGACGACGTATGTCGATGACAATATAGCAAATTTTATTTGGCCTGTTCGGTGAATGAACGATGGCTTGTTAGCACTGATTGTCGCTACCCCTTGTGAGATGTTCCAATTGAGAACTGTTTGGTCAGCTACATTGTCTGGTACTTACTGTACGCTATTTACATTGTTACACATTTGTCTGCAAATAGCATAATGACCTCGCGACATTTTCAATGATTTTCATATTGTTATTTCGTTAAGTATGTAGGTAAGAAAAGTAAAATGTTAATTATTAGTTCCATATTTACAACTTTAAATTTAAATACATAAGATTATAAAATGTTAGGAAAGTAAAGCAGCGATAGCTCAGTTGGAAATGATACGGACTGCCGAGACGAGTATCGGAGGTTCGAGACCAACCCCAAAAAAGAGCAGACACCTCTGACATTTCTATTTTAAGTATGTTTTCATTGTGAATTATCGCTTGCTATAATGGTGAAGGAAAACATCGTAAGGAAACCTCCATACCCGAGAATTTATCCACAAGAATTTCGAAGGTATGTGAAGTCTACGAACCTGCAATAGGCCCGCGCGGTAGATTAAGGCCTAACCCCTCTCATTAGTAGAGGAGGCCCGTGCCCAGCAGTGGGACAGTAATATTACAGGGCTGATAATAATATAACACTCAGCTGTTACACTCATCAAAGCAGTTTCGTGTTTTGACAGTCAAATCGTGCTGCCTGGCGCGGTTTCTGGCAGCACAATATTTTTTTTATTATTTTGTAACATTTCATAATAATTATTATTATGAAATGTTACAATACACAACACAACAGAATCTAGACGTGGCGGTTTAATCATTACCGTTAGTCGTCACCTAGCTTGCACATGAGCATAGTTAGTTCAGAAACAAAAAAAAAAATTGTGCTGCCAGAAACCGCGCCAGGAGGCACGATTTGACTGTCAAAACACGAAACTGCTTTGATGAGTGTAACAGCTGAGTGTCAGCTGGCGACGCGACGTAACGCTCGGCGCGGTGTGGCGCGGTGACGCGATGTTGGCTGCCACTGGGTGGATGCCACACTCTCACTAAACAGCGTGATGTCGACTCGGTGTGGGCTGAGTTCATCGCTTTAACTAACCGTACGATAATATTATAGAGTCTATTAGAGCACAACACAGACGCGGCTGCTAGCTCACGATAATTGAGAGCCCGACTTTATCATACCTAGTATGTGTTCAAAAAACAGTTTGATTGATTTTTCTTTAATTCTTAAACGAATGTACTTGTTTCTTTATTTGGACGTAAACGTTTGAAGTAATGGTTAAGAAATATCGTATGTCTATAAATTAACATCACGTGGGAAGGTAGCCGCATATTGGTTCATGCGAAAAGTGAGCAATTAAAAGGTTGACACCGAAGGCCGCCAGTTCCGCGTGGTTTCGCAAACGCGACTCAGAGTGCGGCGCGGCGAAGCGGGCGCAGCGCAGGCCGCTCACCTCGCCGTCTGCGGGTTACACATACCTTCGATTCCTTTCTAAAGTGCTTTCTATATCTTACACATTCGCGGAGGTTTCGAGCTTCATTTTACCTTCACACTTTTCCGCCATTCACATTCTCAACGACGAAGTTTGTAGAGTTGGTGTATGAAGATTTCCACCTTTTTAGAGGACGCGAATCTTCTTTTACGCGGTCCAATTATCTGGTGTGGCGTGTACTGTATATTCCACAACGCCGACCACCACGGCTAGGCTACGCGTACATTCTACATCAGCATTCCAATAGAAGCGCGTCATCTTCAATCGTGCTCCGATGCGTTAGGTATACAACATAACTATACACTATACAGTTTCGAATTGACTGCACCGAACCTCTTTGTTCTCAGTGCCTTTTGCGTTTTGTTATGAGGATGCGTTGTGAAACATTCGTGGTGATTAAATCTCACAGCACGTGATACTTTATTATGTGATGAAAGAATATCTATCATCATTTAAAATGAAATCGAAAGTAAATTAACGTTGCACGACGCCATTGTCCTCATTGTATTTGGCCAATACATGTGTAATGGATCTATGTTACATCCAAACGGCGTCAATTACATTCGAGGTGTCGAAACTTTGTGCCATCTTCACAAATTGATATATAGTGCGATGGTATAATAGAGTTATTTTAGTACTTATGCGTGTGGTCATAGTATTTATAAACTCATTCTTAATTTAAATGGTGTTAACTTAATACACGTAAACTCTACCTCTGCAAATAAAGTGTCGTATACAGCGGCTTTAGAAGGAATAATTCTGACAATCGAATTCGAATCTAACTCGATGCACGCTTTTGACATTTGTATGAAATTTTTACTAAACGTCTTGGGTGCGTAGCGAGCTTGATACGATTTCGATTGTCAAAATTATTCCTGCTCGGGCCGCAGATCAACTCATGTAAAACACAAACAGAGAAACAGATCTAACTCGGTTATGTATATAGGGACCTTACTTGTAAAAACAATGCTAAAAACATGGCTAAGAATAGCCTGTCACTTTTTTCATTGTGTCACATTGTTTGAAAATAAAAGTGACAGCCTATTCTTAGCCATTTGCTCAGCTAAACAGTTTTTATAAGTAAGGCCCATAATTTATTTTTGTAACCAGCACATACACAGTAAAGAGGCATACATAAAATGCAATTCTCACAACTAACATGTTTGAGGAACAGTTGGTTTGTGGCGAAGAGTATAGAGAGTGACGTGGACACAGCAATCATGTGCCACTCCTAGGCCTGTCACTTAATAATGTGGAGATACATCATATAAAGGAATGTTGTTGTGTGCATAAGTAATAGGTTATAAAATAATTAACAACAATATAATCAGTTCTGCGTTCTGCGCAAATATTTATCAATTATTATAATTTTATTCAAGTATGTGGCATGTGCAACCTTTTACATTTAAGTATTTTATTACAGTTTATGTATTATTACATAGATGCCTACACGTTGGTGTGAAGTGACCAATAGCTATACCAACCCTCAATACGACTGGAAGTACTGATTGGTTATTTATGACGTTTTAACGTGACTCGTAGGTTCATATATCCAAAGCAGTTACTAGTTACATATAAACCGGTCTATGTTCTGACTCTACCACACTTTTACATGTTAATCTGTGATTGTACCACAAGTCTCGGTAGATGTTGGTTTGAAATTGCTCGGTTGCCTCGACCAAAATGCCGTAGATTTAGCCTGTAATCTCGTGAGATTACTGGCTAATTTCGTGAATTAGATTTATTTTGGGGACTTATGCAGTTTATAGTCAGTATAATTAATGTTAATATTCGTAGTCAGTACAAAGTCGAAAAAATGATAGCTTCTTAAAAAAATATATAATTGAAACCTGAATCCCTATTTCTATAGAGTATCCATTCAAATTAAGACGACTGAATTGACTTCATAAAGCTTTGATGTATCGTGAAAGGTAGAGACTAGAGAGACTTACTCAGAAATGTTTTGCTCAGAAACCATTAGATTTAAAAATTATTACTTCCTAATGATGTTTGTATTTCATGTTGTGTTACATAAGGATTCGTATTTTAATTATTTTGTTCTAAATACTAATTTCTGGTTTGAGTTATATTAGCTCACTGAACATGCTCAAGACCAGATGAAGGAAAGCGTCAAGGCAGAGAAGCAGTCCTTACTTAGCACTCAAAGGAGATTCAGGTACGCCACATAAGTTTCTTTCATACCTCAACTGTTGATTTAAAATAACTTATTTGAAGAAGTTGCAAATACCAGTATTAGGTATGAATTTCGTTCGAAGTGAATTCTACATTCGCATTCTACCACCAAGTAAACGTTGACAATATTTGTGTTGATAACATGACCTGAGATTTTTAAAACAAGACCAAAGTTTTAGTTTATTCGGAAGTTGAATTAATAATATATTATTAATTACTTAATATCTAGAGCCCCCATACTCCAGAATGATTCACAACTTGAGTAAAAGTTGAAAATTCTAATAAATTTTGGATATTGTATTTCTACTTAAAATTGGATTATAGTCAACAAATTATGAAGGTCATACTTCACTCTGTTATATTGAAATTGTTATTTATTTTGTCTGACGGGATGCGCAGAGATTAATTCGTTGCAAAATCCGGTGATAGTGTGTAAACTCTAAATCCTCTTACGTATGTTTTGTATTATATCGTTCGCTTCTAGACTGTTTATATGATTGGCGAAATAGTTCCACGAATCAAAAACATAAATTATCAGCTGCACTGAGATTGTTTCCAGTCGCTTAGCTGTTTCTTGTGATATGTAGAAAATTTTCCTAAATAATACCGTTTGCCTCGTGTCATTCGCCACCTATTGGCCAATGTCGACGAAAACGTCAATGTAAACGGTATCTGTGTGTATCATGCATTATTATATTATTGAAAGATATACCCACGGACGTATGAAAAAAGAGGACACGGTCTCGCCTATAGTTAAACGAACGCCTTAGATAATCCACACACACAAACGCGCCTCTACAAAAGTGCCCTACGCACACACTCTCAGTCGCCGTCGTTACGTGGCGATAGATCGGATCGGCAGAAAACCCTGCTTCACTTTCAATGTTCCTAGCGCTACCAAACATGTTAGGAAATGGTAGTCTCTTTTGGGATTTCCATAGATCATGGAGGTCGCATAACATTTCACTGAACCTCGGGATGATTCAGAAATCAGAAGACATTATGATAGTCTTCGGTCCATATTGTTGTGTCTGGTGAATTGCTCAATATAGACAAAACAAAATATCCACTGCTCAAGATAAAGAGTTGCACAAGGGCTTTGGTACAATGATTCGCAGAAATAGTCAACGTATCTATTACAGTGTTGCGTAAGTTCTTTCACTCGTAGTGAAAGGTGCAGCGACTTGCTTTCTTACCAACAGAAGATTGATGCACATTTCAGCTCGGGTTACTTAATAAAGGCTAATTGGAAAAATTTTTTACGTACTCCGGATGTAATCGGCTGATTTCTTTTGTAGACACATAGATTCTAGATGCAAATTCAAGACATAGAAAAATCTTGCAAGTGACAGAATGATTTTAATGTTGTTGCAAAATATTGTTTCTTCGTACTTCGTTAATAAATTCCTTCCTTTTTTTGCTAAAGAGAATTATTGTAATGTACTCAATGAACTAGGTTATGTTTGGACCAATACATGCTGAAGCCGTCAAAATTAAAGCCACATGTATATTACGACAATAACATGTTATTAATAGCTCTGAACTGCAAAAATTAATGAATACAATATTGTTATGATGCAATTATATTATTAACATTATAATGTAACCACCATGATCACATACTGTATCGTCTTATACTTATTGACTTCTGCGATTTATATGTTATTCATACTTATTTAACAATTTGAATTCATATTCTAATTTGTGATTCACGCTTGTTTGAATAAGATCCCATGTTAACGCCCCATAACAACCATGAACTTACTTTATTCTTGTGTAGGTGAAGTCGGCCCTGGTCTAAACGCTCTAGGATACTAGTAAATAGGTATCTAAGTATTATTAATCACCTAGCTAGACATTTCGTAATTCACAATGCTTTTATTTTTATTTAATCTGCATTTGACCTATTAATAAGGTATGTCAATAAAACCTAGAACTCGAGGTGAGCCAAACTAGTGAACGCTTCTGATAATTACGAGTCACAGATTTGCATAATCTGCGCCATTTTGACACGCTCCGATAAGATAAATCCACATGAACATCCATATGTGCCAATTCGCTATCGGCTTCCATGGCGCTTCCATGTTTAAAAGTTCATTACATTGTAACGCGAACATTGTTTAAAAATCCGTTTTAAACGTTATCGATCCGTGGTGGAAACAAAACATTTAGCAATGAGCGGTCGTCGGGTTTATCTTAGCTAGATAAAAGCAGTGCGGTGTCGCAAGAGGCAGCGCGTTGTGGAGTGTGCTGTCGAAGCGACGCGACGCGCCGCCCAGCGCCCTACTTAGCTTTAACTGCGGTGACTGGTAAGTGTTTCAGAAACACACGACTGGGAACCGACATGGTAGTGAACGCGGACATGACATGGCGCAGCTCGTTGAGGCGTCAGGAGTGAGGACTCGCGACACGTTCTACAAAGGTTCCTTAAATCCTTAATCCCTTATTCAATACGGAAACAACCAGGGCAGACTCTGTTACCTATCCTAAAAACGTATTCAATAGCAACAAGCCAATTCAATGTTCTTAAAGAGACGTCTAAACATTTTTATTTGCAAATTGTATGTAAATTAACGTTATTAATTATGTGTGTACAAATGTTTCATAAAATAATGTACATACATGAAATGTAACGTTTTGTTTAACAAATGTTTATTAATTCATTTTTGCCGTTAATTTATGTGTCTGGTGACTGGTCATATGGCTGATGGTATTTTATCGTTGATTTAAGACAAAACTTAGCTGGCAACAAAAAATGTAAAGGTCGCATTTTTCAATATCGCTAAGGTTAGAAGTATTTTAAATGGTTAGATTAGTTAATTTATTATTAAGATAGATGCAGAATATCTCCGTCGCTATCGTCTTTTTCATAAGACATACAACTACCTATGCAGAACGTTAACTAAATATTTTCATAATAATTTGTGTATGGACTATGACTTATCAATTAGCACAGTGAATCAAAATACTCAGGAATTTAGCGGGTTACATGAACATTATGGTGAAATATTAACACTTCTATGGCAAGAATGTACCACCGCACTGCGCCTAGGCACCGTACGTACGAAGAACGAAGTCGACCCTGACGCGTACTCAGTACCGTAATTTTTCGGAATTTACTAAAGGAAGTCCAACTTATAAGTCAAATGCGCCTATTTATACTGTGCACTGTCCATGAAGGAAACCAAAATCGGACGCCTATTCAATTCAAATCAGAAATATTATTCTCTACTTCCCGAGACATAAATTAGCAAATCGTTTGCTATTACGAGTACGATTTCACTGGACTTACAATTAATTAATTGTCATTGTATCATTTTAAATCAAACTGGACGAAGAGCGCGATCCGTTCTCAACTGGTTTATTGACATTCAGTCCGGTTGCCACGCACCGAAATGAATCTTAATTCGCCATCGTCGCCTTGATGAATACATGAGCGTCTCAATATTCCGTTTATGATTTTATGTATGTGATGATTAAACTATGTCGTAAAATATTTTGATTGCAACTACTTCTGGTAATAGATGGAGAGTATCGTCGCTTCGGTTTGTCGGTTAGCTCTGCGGCCGCCGTATTCCGTCCACGTATTAGTTCGGACACATGTCGCATCTCAAAGATACTGATATGTAGTTTTCTGTTTGGCGCCGCACCGGTCGTTGGAGGTCTGGGTTGACGTCACACTGCGGCCTGACCAATAGGCAGGCAATGGGTTATATTGCTATTTAGAGACGATATTAAAATAATATAGTTGAGATCTACGGCTTCGATATGAACTGTGAATATGACAGCTGAAAGCTATTCATCTGTTTCTCTATTATTCTCATAGTTAGTATAGAGCGCATGAATCTCGGAATCTTTCACACGTTCACTATAATTACACGTTGATTTTCTTTAAATATTATACGCTTGCACGATTTCTATATCGTAAAGCTTAAAAGAAAACACAAAATAGAGTATAACAATAATAACGTGGTGGCTGTTTTCAATATCTATCTAACGTTCAAGGGACACTGGGATTAAATTCATTAAATGTCGTAGGTCATTGCCGTCAGTCGCGACTCGCGAGTTGCGCAACGCATTAGTAAATACGTAATTACCTCTTTGATTGGCACGTAGAGCCGCACCGAAGTCCGCGACTATTATCACGTAACGCGTCGCTGCCCAGGAGAAGGGGTAGCGCCCATTAAATGCTATTTTTTATACAGGTGGGATAAAATATTAATACACTTTTGCACATCGCTCTGCATTGCTTGAAGTTTACCCATCATACAAGTCCTTCCGCCATAAAAAGTAGCATACTTATGACACTTTCCGGCACATAAACTATAACAATCAATAACAAACCATGAGTTTTTTTATATTACTCGTTAGCGAATCCGTAAAATATTTGTATGATAAAAACCCGAACGCCTCTAACGGTTACGTGAGGAACTGACGTTTTTCATAGAAATTTTACGTAGTCGCTAGCGGGAATTATCAAAGAAACTCATGGTCGAGCTACAGATCTAATCAACAAATATACTTGCACATTTAAAAAAAATAGTTTAATTCCATCGTAAAAGATTAGCTGATGGGTCCCATCCCTTTACCGGTAAATCTGCACACGGATTTTATAGTTACTTCGATAACTGATAAAACACTCGTTTTCAGCTTTCATGTGAAAAGAACTTTTCGCGTCGTTCCTATGTTGAGGTTGAGACACACTTTTGAATAATTTCTGACGCACATGTTTGGTCAGCTAATGCTTGCAGCGGCGCCATAGATTCATAGATGCAGTTGGTGTAAGTGTGAACAGGTAGATCGGATGTCGATGTGCACACTTCAAAATGGGGTTGTAAATTTATATCTTCAACCGCACTTTATCTCTGCGGTCTCGACTCCACTCTGGAGAGTGACCGCAGCGCGTGCGCGGCGCTTTGAGCATTACACCCGCCCGGAAATAGAGCCAAATTAAACTGTAATCGAGTGGCATTATCATTATGTACCAGTATGTTGTGTCCCCGGCTTCTAGTACATCTGTACGTGACCAGTTATGTTGTTGTGTAACATCTGAATTGTTTGGCACTTTACAACTTTTACAAGTGTGCCATCACTCGTGTTTTAACTTTCGAAATAAGTAGTTATTAGGCATTTCACTTGCATTGTGTGTTTTCCTCGTCGTGTCGAGTGGTGTGTACCGATACTCGTATCTATTGATGACTCACACGTTAGGTCACTCACTATGCGGGTGAGATTTTACGCCTCTCATATGGTAATGAATGTATCGATTTCCAATTCGAACGCCGCACTATTCCAGTAATTTCTGAAATAGAACCTCTATTTCATTATATTTTAAGCCCCATGATGTTGAATGTAAACTTTTCTCTGAGACTTTCCACAGCGTGCAGCCTCTTTCTGCCTTCGCTAAATCATTTTGATCAACTGCCATCTCAGTGGGATTACCACTAAATTATAACGTTTACTCTTATGGCCAGTCTTATATGAGTCTTATTATTACTTGCCATTTATATCAGAAATATTATAAAATATGTATTATATTACTCATACTTCGTAACAAAGCTTGCACATATAAAGCCGCGTCTCCTGCACTAAAACATTACACAGATTGTTATATGAGCAGGAGTCAATGAAAAACCTTGTTTTGTGTAGGTGTTTTTTAGTGTTTTGTTTCGAAAAAACATGTGCAGAAGACGTGGCTTAAAATAAACATCCATAATATTGTTTCGAATTAAGATCTGTGGTTTCCACATGATTAGCGGAACATTGGATTCCTTGTTATACTGCATACGATAAACAAGTATCAAAGTACAATACTACTGTAAACAATGGACACAGAGTAGGTACATGATACATCATTATTTATTGTTATGCACTGGTTGTAGTAAGCGCAGTTTTCCGCCCACGCTAATTCTCGGCGCCAAACCTATGAATGGGCTGCTTCTCCATCGCACTCCCGTAGTTCCTCAAACCCATTCACGTCAGTCGCGTGAATGTGTTCTATTAAGGGTTGCTTAGCTAATTGAGTATCCGCGACGACGCTACAATGAGTTGGACACGCGAGCTTTGCTTTGACCGTCAAATGTTATTTTGATATTGCACCGCCAGATTACACGCATTTATGTATGCGGTATTAGTGCCATTTATGAAATTATTTAGAGTTTGATTTTTGAAACTGCCTCGATGGCGTAATTGTATTGCATGCGTGGTACGACTATCGTCCTAAGGCGATTATCGGGCTTCGATCCCCGTGGCGAGCAAATTGATATTAGGTTTTTCACTATCAGCCCGGAGTCTGGAGTTGCCCGATATAGCGATAGGCATATATCACATCTGGGATGGAAATGAGATCGGCAAAATGTGGGTGATCTAGTTAGTTCACTTCTGCGTGCACCTTCGGGTATACAGGCGTGAGTATATATATCGGGTATATATATAGAGGTATGTATTCTGAGTTTTATTTGCATGCTCTACCTATAATCTTTGCAAACTCCCTATCGTACGAATGAATAGGCGCCTAATAATTTCATATCAAGAAATCCAATTCTATCTTTACTCTAGCCCAGCTCAACACGCAGAGTGGCACGTTATTATTACTCAGCCTTTGCATGTCACATAAAACATATTAACTCTGTATAAGCTCAAGTCTGCTCTTATTATTTGATGTTGCTTCGGCTGTTTAAGACACCGAATTCCAACTTGGCTAATCTTATAGATGGAATATGTTGTTTCAAGGCATTTTACTTTTTATTTTATTTTATTTTAATGGGTTCACAAATAATTGTTATACTGAATTGTACACAAAATACGTTACTTAATAGTTAAGCTAATTGCACAACATAAAAACGTGAACACTTTAACACTTTTTTCTTTTTAAGTAAGAATAGAGGACAGACCATCGATGTTGATGGAAATAACGAATTGGTAGATGAATATTAAATTATACTGTCTGAGCAAAAAGTTGTTCTAGCAACATATTATATAACTGTATATTCAATAGTAAAAAAAATTTAATGTTTAAATGGCGCCGAACTTGGTAATGAAAATTAGAAGTAGGTATTTGAGGAGGACTAACACATCTCTAACTGAAATTCACTGAATTTCGTATCACTTGTGTGTGAGTAGTACAACAATAACAAGTAGTAAGGGAGTCGAAAAGAGATTATCACGAAAACAAACATGTCATCAACTTTTATTTCAGATGCTAGATGCATTCTGAATCTAGTGGTAATAACTTCGCATTGAATGAATTTATTGAGTAATAAAAAGTTTTCACTCATCAGTGCAGCTTTCGCTTTAAGCATATAATAAAGAGTCAACACACTAGAGTCGCTTCGTACGAGAGAGTGCATTTTTCCACGGCCACGATCGTTAGTCGAATCATACGGCCACGATAAAGGTGGGTAAGGATTGGGTGGCGAGGTAAGGCGGGCGAGGGGTGTCAGGGGGCGTTGGTGGCGCTATCTGCCGGCTCAGCGGAAGAGGTGCCGTATCCTGCGAAGATAACTGGCCAGTCTCATCTGTGACATCGCGACGATTCAATCAGCATCCACGTTATGGCCGCGTTGATTGTTTTTGTTATACTCGGTTTACGTCTCTGCATAATATCGACACGTTTAACCCGTCGGAGGCGTCACATAAATATGTTCCATAAGCGTATGGGCCACCGGAGGCCGAGCCGCCCGTGACTATCAACACGATTGTAGCGACATAGATTACTTAGTAACTGAGAACATCTTTTGCCTATAATAACTGGAAACTTAATTTATGTCACATTAAAATTGTGTTTTAGATTTTAGTAGATGTTGATATATTGGTCGAAGACGAAATTGAAAGCCAACAAATATAACCTGTTTTGACAGCTTGTGTAGCACAACGGGCGAGTAGCCAGCCGGCTATGAAGCGATAGGACGTGGGGTTCGATTAACCAAACTAATTATATGTAGGTAGATAGTCACGGGCATCTCGGCCTCCGGTGGCCCATACGCTTATGTAACATATATATGTGCCGCCTCCGACGGGTTAATGCCTAAAAATCACTTATAGAGTACACTTATTTGATAGTTAAAATATTGCTGTACCGGCAGACTTCTTAATAGTCGTCTGCTTATCGACACAGTAGACGCTAAGAACTATTAAAATAACCTGTTGTACAAGTTGCTTTGAAGAAAAACTTACTGTTTATATACATTTATCATCACCGACATAATATTTTACCTACTTAACACGTTTGGAACATCACAATTTATCGTGTTTCTAAGAAAAATATGTTGGAAACGCCAAAGCCATCATCAATTGAGTAGGCACATAAATGCAGATAATATTATAACATAAAATTATACAGGTATGGTATGCACGTAAGGTATTGTGAAAACATATTTACAATACAGTGTGTACAAAACATGTGTATGCAATATATAAAATCACATGTAAACGACATTTTTTACATTGACTGTGGGTAATTGCGTGTGCGCATTCCGCACTACACATTGTAAATAATGTATGCGGCATAGTTCGTGCTCTATTTACGTTATCACGGCAGTATATTAAAATATACTGAATGTTTACGACACATGAGATTGCCAATAGATAGTATGCGTTGTCCTATAACGCACCACGCCGGTCTACGCCGCGCCGCCCAGGCCCGTTCAACATGTTCGTCGCGTGCGGGAATCCCATCCACGTAAATCAATTATGTACGTCATGACGCTTACACTGAAAGTCTAATAATTCTATACAGAAAAATAATAGGTACCTACTGTACAACATACAAGCTATACATATATAGTATGTACATATATAGTATAGTAGGAGCATTAGCTTACGTACAACTTTCGAAAATGCATCCGAAACAATTCGAGCTTCGAGCTACGGATTCTGATGTACTCCCGGCTAGTAAACAATGTTTTTTAGTCACAAGTTTATCATTGCAAGAATGTTCGATTCATTAGTGTCCAAATAAGCATTCGAATTTTAGACAGTTTCGCGAAATTATCCCTTTTTACCCGACTGAAGAAGTGTAATATTTTTTATTCTGTTACATAAAACCAGGATAATAATACATGTATATATGAACTATAATTATGTAGGTAATAATGTATGTAAAAGTTTTATTCCATTTTGAATTCAATAACATTTGGCGTCGCGTTATTTAATTTTAATGTACCGACAGACGAATCACGTGAAGTCAATTAAGTAACGCACAATAGACATAAGTAGAGTTTTCATTGATTTGTTCGCATAATGTGAAATGTTCCAGTGCGAATGACCGTTGTGTTGTGAGTTGTGACTTGTGAGTACATTGTGCATGTACCAAAGCGATATATGCGACTGTGTAGTGTGTAGGTACTGTGTACATAGTGTTTGTGTGAACAGTATTCGCTTGATTGTTATTCGGTTCAGCCACCGAGCGAGACATGATGCCGGCCGATGCCGCGGCGCGGCGTAAGCTGGCGGCCGACCGAACGAATCATGGCTTCTAGTGCACGAATGATTCGGAGGTCGTTGTACGACCCCTCCCAACGAGCCAATACTCCCAGTTTCTCCATGCCTCTCGGAAATAATAAATCTATTCATTATTCGCGACGAAACAATAGATTTTTGTTTTGTTTCATTTTGTTCAGCCAAAACAACCGCTTTTAAGTAATACATAAAATAAATATGTATAAGCTGCGCGATGAACGAGTTTTTATATACACATACGTGTTTTATACCTGTTAGTAATTGGTTCAGTATGGACGTGAGTGATAGTACGCATACGTGTCGGTAACAATAGATCGTTGCGTTTTTGGTCAGATGAATTCTGTCTCGTTTACTATGCAAACGCACTGTAAATATTATGTATTCGTACAATGAAACTGTTATCATTCTATCCTATTTATAGAATCACATTTACAATTAGTCATATTTTTAAATGCTACATTATAATTGCATCAAACGTATTAACGTAAGAGGCTCATGCCAAGTTGCGCGAATCCTATGTTGTACTGCTGTAGAGTACTCGAGCCTATGTAGAGCCAAGCCACTCTTACCTTCTAGCAATTTCATAGCCGAGTCGACGACACATTCGACTCGCTCTTTGGTAAATAATTATTATGTCTCGCAGTTTGTCCATAATTCTATAAATTATTTTATTCCATAATAGTTCACTTTCTTTCTTCCTTTTTACCTTGATATGGGGTTGGCCCGACACACTTTTTCACGCATGTTGCAGAAAGGATTTGGCTTGGTTTTTAAGACCGGCTGAGGCATCATTCCATAATAGTTCACTATGGTTCTATTTTCCTTGTAAAGTCATTATTCAGGTCGATATCATCTTAAGATCCTAAAATTAAGTTGTTGATAGATGTGCTATAACGTTAGCACTTCTTTTGTTGCTACTAATGCTTTCCAATGAGTTTAAAATTTATGATTTGATTTGACTTAAAGGATTTTGTATAATTCATATAACAGTGAGTGGATATATGTTATGAACAATTTGTTCTAGACTAGCGATGTGCTGTGCTGGCATTTCGTTCTAATGTCTGCATAAAAATCTGTTTCGTCTGATGCTCTTTATGGGACCAATCAGAGCACCAACATCTGTGTTGACATGATATAATAATATAATGCTTCTTCACAGAAATGTTAATGTAATAACACATTTGTATTCAGTCCACCCACTTGCGGCCATTCGGTCGTTTGTTTCTGATAATGCGTTACTCAGATTAAACGGTTTAATCTAGGTTTTGCGTCATTGGTTCAAATGATAAGGACGATAGAACGTTATACAATAACTTGTGTCAAATAATATGTTCGTATCATTGGCAAGCCTTGCTGGCAAGTCATGCAGGTCGCAGATTGTGTTTGCTACACTCTTTATTGTTGTTACCAAACTAAACTTGTTACATGAATTCGGTTGTTTATGCTATGCTATTTATTGAAATAAAACTTTATACGGATTTTATCACGATTTGTTATGATAATTTTAATCGTGATAGAATCCGTATAAAATATTTTTATTTCAATGTATAACATTCGCGTAAACTTGCTATTTATTTACACTTTAGTCATAGTTTTTTCCAACAGTCCTTGATGGTATAATAATAACTAACCCTTCTCTTGACTTTATTCAATTGTTTTTTTTTCCTAGGTTTCGTGGCGACTAGAACGCTCGTCTGATAAGCACCCCCGTTTGGTCTGCTTATAACAATTGATTCTGTTATCCCTTGCAAATATTTTTTTTCCTGTAATTCTTTATAAATAAAGGCATTTTAATAATGACTGATTTAAAAATAAACAAAAGTATTCAGTAATTCTCCCGAATCGTTTAAGCTAATGAAAGCACAAACAGAATTTTAGTGTCCTGCTTTGTAACCTCTAATCGACCCGGTCATTGCTCCCCACGCAAAATTATAATTGAGAAGTCTTTTACATTTGTTATCTTAATTTGAACATAAATAAAATAATTCATTACAGTTTATGGAGGACTTTTTATCATCTGTGGTTTATATATCCTCTTCTTTCAATTAAGTGTATTGTTAATTACTACTCATATTTCCTGTTACGTTTAGCACTGAGTTATTACACTGTAATAAAATAATAAATTGAATAACTTCTATTATGTCCACTTACATTTTGTTATTTTTCCGTATATTTGAATTTCAGTTTACAGTTTATTACCTCTATTATCTCTCTAGAATAGGCTGTATCTAGCGCGGTACTTATTGTCCTTTCTTTCTACCTGCCCTTGTCCCATCTTACTGTGGGGTCGGCGCAATAAAATGTTTCAAGCATATTGCAGCAAGGATTTGGCTTTGTTTTTACGACCAATTACCTGCCTGACATTAACCCCTGTCTGGGGGATCCAGTTCCGGGAAAATAGTGTTAGAAAAACACCCCGCCCGACCTAGGATTCGAACTCAAGACCTCCCGGTTCACAGCACATAAACGCTGCCACTAGACCAAAGAGGCGACAAACTGTCTGCCTTTGGTACTTATTGTCGTACTGTACATTATAATATTATTTCTCCAAGGTGTGTTGGACCAACAACTGTTGGTACACATCCATTGTGGTCAATGGGTACACTTACTCATCCAGATTCCAGACACGGGTTTCTCTAAAATGACAGATTTGTAAGTTTGCCATATATGAACGGGTGACTTTTGTTGTCTTGACTTTTTAGTTTTTTATCACTCTTGTCCGATCTAGTCCTAGGGTAATGTATTGACATGTGCGCATTTTACGATGCGACGCGACGTTACATCTTACAACTGGGTGACTTAAGACCTGCGATCCAATATTATACCTTTCTAACTTTAAGCCTTTCTATAACTCAGAAGTGACCAGTGTGCGCTAGCTCTAACTGTACTGTAATAGACTATTAAGAAATGCTCATGAACCTAAAGTATGTGAATCCAGAAATAGTCGCGTTTTTATCGAGCAGACGGACTGGTAATAGAATAAATGAATCCGAGAGGCGATGTCTTGCATTGGCCGCGATCCAGGAATAGGCCATCCACAGTTCAAGTGTACGCCGTTTCCTGTCTATAATTTTACGCCTGACTGTTTGTCGGCGCCAGCGTAGTTGTCCAGTTCAAGTACTGTTTTTAAGAATGGACTGCTGTGTGCTATAAATATGCATCAAAACCCTAGTGGTTCAGTAATGAATTATGTAAGTAACTGTTCTTTTTAGGTAAGGCCACATGACATAACACGTAATATAATTCGTGAATCCATTTCGGGGAAAACTAAGGAATTAATTAATGTTGGTATTGATAATAATATTATCCCTGTAATATTACTGTCCCACTGCTGGGCACGGGCCTCCTTTTAGTAGAGGAGGCTCTGAGAGGGGTTAGGCCTTAGTCTACCACGCTGGTCTAATGCGGGTTGGTAGACTTCACATACCTTCGAAATTTTTGTGGAAAAAATCTCGGGTGCAAATGCAGGTTTCCTTACGATGTTTTCCTTCACCGTTTTGGCAAGCGATAATTCACAAAGATAGTACACTTAACATAGAAAAGTTACAGGTGTATGCTCCATTTTTTGGGGTTGGTCTCGCACCTCCGACACTCGTCTCGCCAGTCCGTACCATTCCCAACTGAGCTATCATTGGTTGTCTGTCTGAACGAACACCCTATTACAGTATGGATGGGTTGGTAAAAATATCCATGTATGATAAAGGTACGGTCCGACACGGTATACCGATGGTATGGTACGTCAATAAGGTTGCGAGCCCCAAATCCTATATTGTCCTTTTTAATTTTAACCATTTTGATAGCTTATCTTAATATGTAAAAATAAAAATTAAATATTTGCTCGGTTTATAATCCCACACATAAAAAAATATAGTTTAAAATTTTATTATCCTTCAAAATGCGCAGGCGAGTTTTGAGGTGGTGTTTTAATATAATTTGAATATTTTTTTATGAAACTAAACTACTTTTGAAAATTACATTCAGCTATAGGTTATCTAGAGTGTATCTTCACTGTTTGTTTATTTATTTTCCTTTAGGCATTGAGGATCGGCTGCATCTTTAAACTTGACTCAACAACGTGGTCATCACACGGACACCCCTGGGATGGGGCAGCCGGTGGTTACAACATCAGGGCGTAGCCCTCTGGTTGTAGTTTTCCTCGCGATCTGCAAATACGGATCGGTCACGGGAGGTCGCGTGAAGCGCGATGGTGTCTGAATGGATGGTGTACGCTGAGGGGCACTCGTGATCTCCTCTTCTTGCCGTCTACGCGATATCAAACCCAGCCAGGTGGAACCCATTGGGGAAGCCCAGCTTAGGCGATCAGCAGCAGACGGCGTTGGTGAAGATCATGATCACGAGTTCCTCGAAGCGGCACCATGAAGGGAGTGTGGTGTGTAGTGTGATGTGTGGATGTGTGTGTGTGAGTGTCGCCGCAGCTCTGGTAGCTGCGGCGGCTGCAGCAGCTTCGCGTAGACTACGCGAGGAGATCACGAGGCAGCGGCTTCCCGTCCGGAGGTCGAGCGTGCAGCGGAGCCAGGTTCTGGAGGTGAGGCCAGGGTGAGGCGTCCGCGCGCTCAAACATCCTTTTGGCGAGCCGCTGGACGAAGTCGTCCAGGCTGTCCATTCGAAGATCCCTCTGGATCGTGGAGTTCCTGACGTAGTACGGCGCGCCGACGATGGTGCGGAGCGCCCTGGATTGGACCCACCGCAGGCGCTTTCTGAACGCAGGTCCAGTCAGCGCGAACCATGCCGGCGCCGCATACGTGAGGCGCGAGCGGATGTACAACTTGTACACTCCGATCTTCGCACGCAGAGGTATCTTCGACTGCAGTATGGGCCTCAATTTCGTCATCGCTGCGGTTGAGCGGTGGATGATCTCCTTCACGTGTTGAGACATTCGAAGATTCTTGTCGATTGTGACGCCGAGATACTTGACCTTGGGGGCCCAAGGTATCTCTTGGTCGAACAATCGCAGTGGCTTCGCTGGTTTGATCGCCTTCTTCGTACCTCTCGACTGCATGGCCTGTGTCTTCCCGACGTTCACGGACATCCTCCAAGCGGCGAGCCACTCGGGTAGGCGGTCCAGTGTGCGCTGGATCTTCCTGGCGGCGAATCTGGCGGACGGTGATGACACGAAGTACGCCGTGTCGTCGGCGTACAGCGCTATCTGGACGTCGTCCACCACAGGGATGTCGTCGGTGTATCGGGAATACAGGATCGGCGACAGGCAGCTTCCTTGAGGTACGCCGGCGGCGACGGGGCGCTCTTGGGATAGAGCACCCTCAACCATGACGTGGAATCTTCGGTCCTTCAGGAACGATTGGATCAATCTTGTGATTCGACGGGGCGCGTCCGACGTCGAGACCTTGTAAACGAGGCCTTGGTGCCAGACGCGGTCGAACGCCTTCTCCATGTCCAGAAATACTGATATGGTGCACTCACTGTTGTTTCTGGCCGTAGTGAGGTGATGCAGTACTCTGGTCAATTGTAGCGTGGTGCTGTGTCCAGCGCGGAATCCGTACTGTTCTTGACGTGGCGTCAGGGGTGACACCAGGTGACGAAGCAGGAGAAACTCGAACACTTTGGAGGTCGTAGGCAGCAGTGTGATCGGCCGATAACTCTCGGGCTTGAGGACGTTCTTCTTCGCCTTGGGCAGCATGATGACTCTGCCGGATTTCCACCGTTGCGGAAAGTGGCCCGTGCGCATGATGCCATTGAACAGGCGCGTCAATGCCGCCACAGTCTTGTGGGGCTGGTGACGTAGCGCGCTGTTGATGATGCCATCATCGCCGGGCGCCTTCCTCGGTTTTGTCCGACGGATAGCCATCCGTACTTGCCCTGGCGAAAAGAAGATCGGGTCCTCGTCGGGGGTTATCGGCTCCGCGAAGTATTCCTCCAAACGTCGCTCGATGGATGCTTCCTGTGATGAGTTCGTACTCGGGTTCGGCTGGAATTGGCGTTCTAGGTGCTCGGCGAAGATCTCTGCGCGATCCTCAGCTCGGTACCGTTGTGTTCCGTCGTTGTGCAGAAGCGGTCTTACTGGATCTGGGGTGTTTGTGACATTTCGACACAGCCGATGTAGGGCTGGCCAGTCGCCCGTCGTTGTGTCGATGTAGTCCTCCCAGGACTGGGTATTGTGAGCTTCCAGTTCGGCTTTCACCTTCTCGGCGAGACGGTTGAGCCTCGTCTTCAACTGCGGGCATCGGGTTTGTTGCCACAGCGTTCGGTCCCTCCTCTTTTGATCGATGAGGTCCCGAATGCGGCGGGGAATATCCGGAATTCTGCTCACGATCGTGATCGGAGACTTCGCGGCGTCGAAGGCTTCCTGTAGTCTGGTCGTGAGGTCGTCGGCGAACTGATCAACGTCGGTGGCGTTGATGATCGCCCGAGAAGGCGTGTTGGTTTCCAGTGCTTCTGTAAAGATGTTCCAATCTACTCTGTAGCGTGGTCTCGGAGGATTCACTCTGGTCACGGGGTCCGGGATCACGACGAGTACTGGCTGGTGGTCAGACAGTAATTCGTCGTTGAGGACCTCCTGTGTAGGCTGGCTCGGCAGTCCACGGTGGATGATGATGTCGAGGGTGGTCGGCGCATACGCTGCCTCGGAAGGGTAGCGAGTCGGAGCGTCGGGTCCCTCGGCGATGTATCCATGTGTCTGCGCATCGTTGAAGAGTCGTTTGCCTGCTGCGTTTTCAGCGGAGCTCGGGTTCCAAGACGAATGTTTCAAATTCATGTCGCCGGCAATGAGCGTCGGATGTGGCGAGTCCAGCAGGGTGCGGACGTCAGCCACGTCGAAGTGTGTCTGTGGCGGCCGGTAGGCCGCGAACAGACGCAGTGGGTTGTCGGCGACACAGACTTCTACTCCAAGTGCGTACATGGAACCGAGTTGCTGTGACGGCAGGGTTTGGTGCAGGATTCTTCTTCTGATGGCCACTAACAGGCCGCGGTATGCGGTGTTTGTTGCAGAGACCTCATCTTGACGATAAACGATGTACCCGGGAAGTTTGCACTTGTCTGCAGGCCTCAGGTGAGTCTCGTTTATCAGTACCACGTCGATGTCCTGATCGCGAAGAAGCGGCTTGAGTAGTACGGTTTTCTTGTGTAAACCGTTGGCGTTCCAGTGTAACACTCTCAGGGGTCTAACAGCCATTGTATTTGGCTAGGACCCCGAGTATGTACCCGAGTGTGTCCTCTCCATTTTTTATGAGTGATACTAAATCACTCAAAATGGTGGTGAGGGCTTCGAAATCAAGTTTCGATTTCGGTTTTCCGGTGGCGCTCTGTTCCGTTGGCCGCTTCTGTTGTTGCTGCTGCTGCTGCTGCTGCTTGGGCTTCGATGCTGCTGGAGCTGCTGGAGCTGGAGCTTGAGGAGATGTAGGCGGTGAGGCGGTGGCCGTCGACTTCTTCTTCCTGTTGGCCCTCTTCCTCCGCTTTTTCCCTCCCTGGGAGAGATGAGGGTTGTTGGCGGGGGCCATCAGAGACGCCGGAGCACTCTCTTCCACAATGTTTGTGGAAGCTGCTGGGCGTCTGTCGGTGACGGCGATCGCGCCGGCTCTCTTGTTCCGGGCCTCCGACCGGAACACGGGGCATGCCCTGTTGCACGCGGGGTGCGCACCTTTGCAGTTCGCACAGGTGGCGGGTTCCTCGCGGGGCCGTGGGCAGTCCTTGGCGGCGTGGTTCTCACCGCAGCGGACGCAGGCAAGTGTCCTGTGGCAGTTGTGGCTGCTGTGCCGAAACTGCTGGCATCTGTGGCACTGGGCCGGGCCTTTCTTGCCGCGCCAGTGCTCTATCTTTACGCTCGGCATCGAGACGAGCTCGCGTACGTCCCAGATCCTCTGGTAGTCCGCGGTCTTCTTGATGAGGGCGTAGAAAATGCAGCCCGCTCTCCCCTGGCGCGCCTTGATGGGGCGCACGTACTCCGCTTCGAAGCCTTTGCTGCGAAGGCTCTCGATGATGTCCTCGGGTTCGGCGTCAAAGGGTAGCCCTCGTATGGCTACCTTGAGGCTGCGTTCGGCTGGCAGGGAGTACGAGAACCAGGAGATTCTCTCTGTCTTCTCAAGCTCCGTCAGGTACCGTTGCACGATGCGGTACTCTTCTCCGTCGCTGGGGGTGAAGCGGAACCCCCCTCTTCCTTGAGGTGCGACGTTCGCCGGGCGCCCTAATTTTCCCCTTAGGGCGCGCATGTGGTGAGCCCAGTTGGGAAGGGCCTCCACTACCAGAGGCGGGTAGCGGGCCTTCTTCTCCTTCTGGGCTGGCTGCGCTGCTGGCTTCGGCGGGGCGGCAGCGTCCGGAGTGGTGGTAGGAGACGGCGGCGGCGATGGCGAGGCTGGCGGGTCGAGGTGGACCCGCATCCTTTTTGTCGCTGCCGTGGCATCAGGGCAGGAAGGGGCGCTTACTGCGTCCTCCGCTTCCTCCTCTGAGGGGCTCCTGGGGCGTCGGCCACTGGCCGACTGGATCCCGTCCATGGGCTCCGGCTCCTCTGGACGGGGACCTGTGGGAACCATGGGGATGTTAGTGGTGGTGCTAGGGAGCGCCCGAGGGGCGCTCGACCCAGCAGGGGGGTGCACGATGGTTTCGCTTACGCAAAACCTTTCGTACACGGCGGCGATGGCGTTGATGAAGTCCGGGTTGGACTCCAGTTCTGGGCGGCTTGGTGTGTTTATGGGCGGCTTTTGGGGTCGCCCCTGCTGGGAGTATGGAGAGTATGGTGCATATGGCGCGGCCCTCACGTGGTCGACGGCCATGGCCCTGTAGTCTGGTCTACAAGGCCCCGGCGCGTGACCCCTTGAGGACCGGGGGAGGCTCTGAGGCGGGCCTGTTGCCAGGCCGGCGTCAGAGCCGGAGGCGGAGGTGCCCGGGGTAGGGTCGGACTGGCGGCTCTGGGGCGGGCCTGTCGATAGTCCCGCCGCGACAGAGACGCCAGGTGGACCCTGTGCCGGGCAGGCTTCCCAGCCCCGCGCGGCGGCGCCCGGCCGTCCCTGGTGAGGGACGACGGGGGGCCCGTGCGCGGGGTCGGTTGTCGGGCCCTGAGAAGGGCCGCCGGCATGACCCTTGGAAGGGCCGGCCGGGGAGCTCTGAGAAGAGCTGTTTGGGGTTGAGCGACCCGGTTGGGTGCTCATGGCGTCCGGCGAGTAGCGAGTGGCCGCGACCCTCTCGGCTCGACGTCGCGGGGACGTCTGCCGGGCAGTCAGGCGACCGCGTGGCCTCCTCCGCGCTCCGCCCTGCAAAGCAGTACAGAGCGCGTCAGAGGTTTATGCTTTCACAGTGAAACGGGTTCCGAGAAACCCGCCCACTGTTAAAAACACGTCCGTACGCGGCAAAGGGGTCCGAACGACTAAGAGCACGTGTGCACTCCGCGACTCACTGGCCGATCTAAACTTGACTACGCCTGAAATCTGGGTATCTATATATTAAGTTTTTTTTTAAACTATTGTCTTGGTTGAATATGAAATCGGTTATAAATAAAACGCAATTTCGAGTAGGTGTGGATATCAAAATGGCTGGATGAAACTCATGAAAAGGTTGATAGGTGAATGCGTCAGTGCGTGGGCGCCGCAGCCGCCCGCCGCCGGCGCGTCCGCCCTGCGAGGTGGGCAGGCAGACACTTCTGTGGAGCCTGCGTGCCCACGCATATTACCATGACAACCTGTCAGGCTTCAATAAAGACAAACTGCGAAAACAATGTCGGATCATGGAATTATACATGACACGTCAGCCATAGTAGCTTTATGAATAAAGAACGAACATCTGAAAAACTTTTCTATAATGTTATTTTTTATTGTGGAAGCATTATTATGCTTTTCTTATACGTATTTGTAAAATTCAGTGTCAAAAGCAGCCATTTATGGGCATACTGAGAAAAATCATTATGCTCGGTTTAGAGTAGAGTAATCCGCGACTGCAGAGTGCAAGTCCTAGTCCTTAAGATTCAACATAACACATAACATAAGCTCACGCCTGTATCCCCGAAGGGGTAGGCAGAGGCGCACTAGCGAACTAGAACACCCACATTTCGCCGAGCTTAGTTCCGTCCCAAATGTGACAGGGGGCGAGCCTATCGCCATATCGGGCACAAATTCCAGACTCCGGGCTGATATGGAAAAATCCAATATCACTTTGCCCGACCCGGGGATCGAACCCGAGACCTCAGAACCGTAGTCGTACCGAAATACCACCACGCCACCGAGGCAGCCTTAAGATTCATAAAAGAAATATCCGATTATTTCTTCGAGGAAAATTATAGTTAGGTATTTACTCGTTTTACGATATGACATCTTGTTATTATGAATTTACCAGAAGTAGTATGATAAATACTGACTTCTAAGTTACTGTGTTTATAACCTTACGTGATCTTATAGTAAACAACAAAACTTAAGGATTTATTTATGTGTGCAAGTCGACTACCTCCGTGGCGTGGTGGTATTTCGGTACGACTACGGTTCTGAGGTCTCGGGTTCGATCCCCGGGTCGGGCAAAGTGATATTGGATTTTTCCATATCAGCCCGGAGTCCGGAATTTGTGCCCGATATGGCGATAGGCTCGCCCCTATCACATCTGGGACGGAACTAAGCTCGGCGAAATGTGGGTGTTCTAGTTCGCTAGTACGCCTCTGCCTACCCCTTCGGGGATACAGGCGTGAGCTTATGTTGTGTTATGTTATGCAAGTCGTCAGTTCATTATTATGTTAACAATGTCTTTAATGGTTTATCTTTCAACACAGAAAGTAAGCAACCATAGTTTTATTTGCAGTCACAAATTCAATCTAAAAATATTACCATTAAAATTTCACAAAAGACTATATAAGTAAATTATTTAGTAATCGTTAAAATTATTCATACTACTGTACTCGGAAGCTTTGTCAAGGTCAAGAGGTCCTCATCAATACCAAATTTGGTACGAAAACTTGCTTAACACAATACAAAAATGATAAATATAACTGTACTGTCTACAAGTAGGTATGCAGTATGACGTAATAAGGCGTATATGGAGTTTTGCAGGTAAGCGCTCGAGTATCGGCAATTGGCAACTCGCAAATAGCTACCTTGTTATGATGTTTTTATATTACCATTCCGAGAAACAGTTGCCAATTTCCTCAATCGGCAACACGTTTAGCTATTTCAATCCTTCAATTTCAGCGAATATCATGATAATTAACGATTTCAAAAATATTTCTACAATATTGCGAGAAATAGCAGAACTAAGACTTCGTTATTGCTGTATCGTTTTTGCAATTAAAAACCGCCAAAAAACCCTTTCAAAAGTTGAAAGTTGTAACTAAAGTTGTTGTGTGCCCAACGTCAAATTAATGACACCGTGGCAAAATACAAATGCATACTCGTGGTCTAAGCTCGTGGTAAACCAATAGCTGAATAGGCAGAGTCAGTTATCTATAAATCAATAAAACGACGCATTTTTTTCATTATGTCAATATGGACGATTATTTTATAACAGCCAATCTTTTTTATAACTGGCGTTGTAATTCTGTAGTCCCTAGATGATCGTGAGCCCGAGGGCCTCACACGGCGAGATTATAATAACGCGCCAGTTCTCGCTACTGTCCTCGGTAATATTTGCTATGTAAATGAATTCTCGGAAAGTCTCACGAGACGCGCTTCATGATTCTTCCTTTTGCAAATCTCGACATTTGGGAATCCCGATGATAGATAACGTTAGGTCGCGACGTTGGCAAAGCACGCAACACATGATTTGTATTGTTTCTGTTTCCAATGCTTAGTTAAATCTTACAAACATTGTAACTGTGAAATGTTGCGTGTTTTAGAGTCCGCGTATTTGGATATTTATTAATCCGTCAAGCCCTAATTTCTGATCGATAATGTAGGTGATATTTTGTAGGTAGCCGCCTTCGTCTAGTGGCAGGATGTATGGGCTATGGACCGGGAGGTTCTGGGTTCGATTCCCAGGTCGGGCAAAGAAAATTTTCTAATTTAATTTGCCCGGAACTGAATCCTTCAGATGGGGTTGACGTCAGACAGGCGGCTGGTCTTAAAAACCAAGCCAAGCAAACTTTCTGCTACATGCTTGAAAAAGTGTGTTGCGCCGACCCCACATAAAGGTGAGATAAGTGCATGTAGAAAGAATGTAGGTGATATTTGACGAGCATGTAGGCCACTGCCTATTTTAGCATATTTAAATTTTTGACCCAGGGATAAGCATGTTCCCGCAAGATAAGACTTTCACTGCAGGGCATGAGCAATCTATAGATTTATACCCAATTGAGGTCGGAATTTGTGGTATAAAATTTACCAAGTAATAAGCTTCTATTTCCTATTACTATTATTTATATTGCATCGTCTTTAATAATGTTGCAACAGTCTGCACACAACATGTTGCAAAAGTTACAGGTTAATTTCCGTTGCTTATCTAACAATACTATCTACTGCAATAAAAATACCTGTATAGAATTTTCAATATACTAAAGTTCATATTAATTAGGTACAGACGTATAAACCGGTCAATTAGAATTTCGCGTCTTATGTAAAAATATTGCTGTTTCGAAAAACGATGGAAATACGTGTATAGGTGTGGTCCTGTTTAAAAACCACATAATATATAAACAAACACCTTTCATTATTTAAAGTTGGTAACACACATAAAATTACCGCGAAGAAAATCTTGTTTATACAACGAAGGTAGTTTTTATCGTAAATTATAATTGTGGTTGGATCGATGGCCGACGTGACTCGTGAGTGTATGTGCGTCAGAACTTGGAACTCGACGAGGATTTCCATTACCCATACGGCTGTAGGAAAATCATAAAAGTGTTCGGTAAATTGACTACCACAATGATTCACAAGAAATTAATAGTATTAAAACTACGCAAAGTATAATCTACCTCTATATTTAGCATTTATGTATTACTTATACCAAAGTTGTTTTATGATTCATAACTCATTGGACTTTAGTTATATTACATACCTAATATATTTTAGTATCTGTAATGTTAAAACATAAAATTAAAACAAAAACCTGTTATTTATCGACAATATTATGTTTTGAAATTAATTTTCAACGTCATGTTTATTCTGAGAACTGTAACTAATATTCAAGTCTCCAAAACCGCGGGCATTTAAAAAACTTGAGTGCGCTGTTTGCGGTTTTATTAGTACTAATAGTTTTCCAACCTATCGGGTAATCATACAACTATTTTTATATCCTTGGATTACCATCGCTAGCATATCTATTCAAATTGCTAGTTAAATTCTTATATGCACGCACAGCCTGCAAACAAGTGTAGTGAAGCTTTTACAGCGTGGAGATTATTATGTGCAGGTACTCATAAACTTGTGCAAGTAATTACGTGTACCATAAAGTGAGATTCGAGTACGACGCGTACAATTGGCCGTGACCCTGCCTGCTTCAATCCCAGTCTTGGCTGGTTCATCTGACACGAACCTATTTACATAACAACGTAGTAGGATCCGGTGCTAATAGTGAACACCACGCTCCACGCCATCTTACCTCTTGTACGTATTATTCAATTGAATCCGGACTCTGGAGGGAGGAGTAGGTATTGGATTATCAGAGTGGAATAAATGTTTTTCTTGTTTTTGATGTTACGCGTGTGCGTGGAAGTAGCGATTTGGAATCGGTGTACGTTGGCTCCTTCGTTTTCCTCCTTCGAGAACTGGTTCTTATGTTGTTTATTTTGATATAAGGTATGGCGATTTTTGATCCGGGGCTTTATTTTAATGTTTGAATGTCCCTTTTTCATTTAAAATATTGTATTTATTTATTTTAACTAAACAGTAGTGTCCAATATCTGAGCTTATCTCAGTCCAGTGTGGGGTCGGTCATCGGTGCACCACAATTTATCAAGCCTTTGAAGAAACGATTCTATGATCGGTAAAGTTTTACGACCAGCTGCCTGCATAACCTCTAAGCGATATAGTCTCAAGGAAATCGTGTTAGAGGAACCAATTTGACCGTCCAGGAACTCGAACCCAGGATAAGGTTAACAACCAATATACACTGCCATTGAACAAAGAGACCATAATATCACCATAATTAACGACTACGATTATTATTTAAGTCCAAAGTAACCGACTAACAGCCAGGGATCGCGTAATGTCGAGGCAGAGGGAGTACCGAGTACGCACGGACGTGAAAAAAGATGGACGGAGCGCTATGAACATTGAAAGTGAAGCAGGGTTTTCGGCTCATTCGATCAGTCGCCGCCATTACGTGTTGATAGACACTTTCAATGTTCATAGCACTCAGTCCATCTTTTTTTACGTCCGTGCGAGTAGGCTAGTGTTCATCTAAAGGCGCGTCTCCTGCACCGGTTTTTCTCAAAACAAAAACCCAAAACACCTACACAAAACAATGTTTTTCGATGTCATGGAACAATGGACCACAGCCAAAAATGTGTAGCGAAACCATGTTTTGTGTACATGTTTTATGCAATGTTTTAGTGAAGAAGACGTAGCTTAAGAATATTGTAAATCTGTACCATATTATAGTACTATCGTACACACAAGGTTATCGAAGCTATAAAATTGGGGATTGTATTGTGGAAATATCAAAAACAACGCAGTGCCATGCGCAAGGTTAACACCTTTTATTTTCTCAGACAAGTATGATCCTAGTGCTGCAGTGGTAGAGTGAGCGGCATAATTAGGTATTAAAGATTTTATAATAAATAAAAAAATATTTTTTATTATTTTTTTTTATTTTATTTATTAAAGATTTTATGATTGGAACTTACTGTTTATTCAATTTACAGCACTTTTATTAGTACTGAGCATTTTTTTCTACCTGCCCTTATCCCACCTTAATGTGGGGTCGGTGCAACACACCTTTTCAAGCATGTTGCAGAGAGGATTTGGCACAGTTTTTACGACCGGCCGCCTGCCTGACGTCAACCCCCTATGAGGGATCCAGTCCCGGGCAAATTAAATTAGAAAATTTGCTTTGCCCGACTAGGGAATCGAACCCAGGACCTCCCGGTCCACAACCCATACATGCTGCTACTAGACCAAGGAGGCGAAAATACTGAGCATAATCAGAATATATCGTACATATACACTTACATGAGCCTATGTAATGTTATAAGATTTTATAATAATAATGCTAAAACGGCTATCAAATTCGTATCGTAAACTACGGTGAGAGCCTCCCGCTAAGCTAAGCTAAATAACAATAATTCAAATTAAAATGAAAATACAATATACACACATATATACATACTACATACATAAACTCACGTCCATCTCTCGTTGGGGTAGGTAGAAACTATGAAGCATCAGGTGGTACGGTGTAAACCACAGAACGGTGAGTATAAACACACCTCTTTAACTTCTTTGGTCCGTATTAGGAGGTCGCCTGTTTGGTCCATAAAGATAGAGTTAGGGCATCCTCAATTGATACTACCGTTTACTTTCCAAGTGCCATGTCGACACATTTTCCTTCGTTAATTTCCTTTCATTCATCCTTTCAACATAGCTAAACTACCGAAGCGTTCGTTTCTCACTCTTGCATACTTCGTATTTCCCTTCAATCCACATCTATGAAAATAAGAGTAGGTACCTATGACAAATAGATTATACAATAAATAATAATACCTATTAACTTACTTTTAGAAACCTTTCAAAGTATTACAAGATTAATAGTCTATTATAAAGTACCAATTCAATTGTTATGTACATATGTTAATTATGCATTGCATTATCAAATAAGTATATTAGAATGTATTGTGATGATGATACCTGTATCATGAAGACCCGTCTTCAAGTTCGTTAGTTTACCTCTGCCTACCTCTTCGGGGATACATGACTTATGTATGTATGTCTGGCGTTTAGATTAAGGCTGAGATCTATAGAGCGGACTTCGACTAAGTCAGTCAGTCTGTTTTTCTTATAAAAATGACTCGGACTAAGTCGAAGTTCGATTTAATTATTGCAAATACTCACTGAGTTCGTTTCTTTGACTCAGACTTAGTCGAATTCGCTCCATAAATCTCAGCCTAAGATTAGTTTATCATATAAACTGCATTATTTTCCTAATCTTGGTGTATTATTGGCAATATTAAAAAAAAACAAAGTGTGTAGATTCTTGTATATTTCCTTTATTTTTATTTAACTTGATAGCATCTGACGGCCTTCACAGGGCCGTTGGGGCGTGTGGACGAGAGACTAATTATAATCGGTGCTATTTATAATATCCCGCCATATGTTCACTTTTATGAAGGTTTATTTACATATATGATTTATGAAAGATAAACCATGTGGCCAACATTATTAAGCCCTATTTAAATTTTCTCGCATGACATAGGAATAAAATACACAACCGTCATGTCTTCTGTTATTTTACTATTTATTACTTTTACATATCTGTTGTCATAAACTACCTAAATGGCGAATTATAAAAGTGATTTTGGCCATAATAAATAATAATAATAAATACTGAAATAGTAAAACTAACTAAAACTGCAACAGTTACACAGTCCCACCCCACACCAGGTAATAGATATAACCTGTTTCATGGGTATCAGAATCTAGTGAGAGATTTTCGGTCTTGTGACATTTGTAGCGGTGCGGGAATCGAACCCGCGGCCTCTCGCTTCACTCTCTCGTCTCACTCGTCCACTTCGCCACGCCATAATAATTGCAAAGTAGTAAAGTGACGAAACTTAGCCGTATCTACAATTGTATAGAGTCAGTAATGTCACATTGCCGAATTCGGATTATATATTAATATATTCTAAATTCTAAGCAATAATGCAATGCGTGGTCCTAACTGCCAGCGATTTCTCGGAACATCTTCCTGTTGTTTTGTATCGTGTTGTCGAATTGACGAATACATTTTGAGCAACAGATGTACTGATATTGTGTGAATTTTTTCCTCCACAGGAAACCGCATTATTACCTACAACACTGGATAAACACATCATATTTCAATTACGTGTCGAGTTGCTACTTGCTAACAATCGTTTCTTATCATTTAATCATCTGTATCCGGCGCTCGTGCTGGGAAGTCCCATGAAGTGTAACTTCTTACATACGTGACAAGAAAGTGCATAACACTTACCATTCTTTCTTTCTACTTGTCCTTATCCCACCTTGTGGGGTCGGCGCAACACACTTTTTCAAGCATGCTGCAGAAAGGATTTAGCTAAGTTTACGAGGTTTCAGTCCCGGGTAAATTAAATTAGAAAAATTGCTTTGTCCGATCTGGAAATCGACCTCCCGGTCCACAGCCCAGATCAGATGCCACTAGACCAAAGAGTCGCATAACAGTCCGATCTGGGAATCGAACCCAGGACATCCCGGTCCACAGCCCATATCTGATGCCACTAGACCAAAGAGGCGCATAACACTTATAACATTTTATGTACTTAATTGTGTTTTTATACTGGCTCAGCAAAGTAACTAGGTACTTTAAATCTTATGCACTAAGCTCTAGTAATTTTTACGCAATTATAATATACCTACATGAGATATATATATATATATATATATATATATATATATATATATATATATATATATATATATATATATATTTATACGGTGGACGCTAACCTGCAGTTGGGTAAACAAATGTAAAATATTTATTACCATACCGTGTACACTCTCAGTAGAAAATAACAATAATTTAATCAATGAGGAATAGCAATTTGCTAGGCATTACCTACATAAAATTTAAAAATTATATAAAAATATGATGGTAGTGAAATAAACATAACAATACAATTTCTTCAAACTGATAACAGAGGAATGCTATTAATTAATATTTGCATTATCTGTTTATTTTTATCGGCATTTTTTCAGAAATAACATGCAAAAATACTTATTCTGTTATCGGTCTAGAAATTTCTAGATAACATAAGTACAGGTTCAAACTGGCAGAAATATTTGTATTGTTATTTCATTTTTTTTACGTTGCAATGCAAATTTTAGGACTTAGAGGTATAATGATGATCTAATATGAATATGAACCTGCTTGAAGGTTGAGGTTAGAACATTAGGTTATGTTCTAATTTTTTTATTCTCTTAAGTGCCTTATAATCGGAACAATTAGGTAAAACGAATATTGCATCGCAAAACTTTTGACTTATGTATTTTTACTGAATGTAAATCTGCAACTGTTTCAAATTCTCACACACAGATAGAACGTTAACTAATAGTTTAACTACCAGTGGTGCTCGATAAAAGTTACAAAACAAGAATTTTGAAAAATCCCACGCTCACACTTTCATTTTGATTCCCTTAATCATACAGAGAATTACTATTCGTTTAGAAAGTTATAATAGCTCGATTCGCCACACCGCAGCTATACGCTCAAACAACACGTCATTGCACCCATTGTTGATTTGTTGTGAATTGGACGAGAGTTATCGTTCATTGTTCATTGATACATTTGTCATTGAACTGTTACTGTTGTACACATGCATAAGTACAATATTATGACGTAAATTAAAGTACTTAGTTGTCAAATTTTTCGTTTCGCTTACAACAGTGTAAATTATGCGTAATTTGCAATAATTGTATATTGCGAAACGCTACTGCGACTTGCAGTCTTCAAGCATTTACCTGAGCTGCATATCTCTACGTGGCAGAATAAGCTCACTGTTTTATAATTATGAGATGGAGAAAAGTATTTTTAATACGTTTTTCCTGTTAGCAATTTCTTGTTAATATTGATCATAAACTATTGCCATTATTCAAGAGCTTATATTTATATCATAATCAGCCACAGGACGCCTTCTGCTGAATATAGGCCTCCTCTAAAGATTTCCAGATCGACTTGTTGGAAGTGGTCTGCATAAAACACATTAGTCCTAGAAATAATTTTATAACACAAATAATCAATATTTTTAATAAGCGAATGTGACTAGTATAAAGTTCATAAGTTAATCACAGAGTCTGATTCGTTCCGCCCTAAATGTAATAAGTGGCCTGTATAATCGCAAACGTTAATTAACATACTCGCGTGTAGTTTATTTGGCCTAATCACCTTTTAGAACGTGTTAACTTTAACCGTTCGTAATTATTACGACACGTGTCTTTACTCAGCGGAATTTATGTCCATGTATTTTAATAACTTGTACCTGTTGACATAAAATTTGCTTTATAAACATGTGTTAATTTGAACTATTAGAGCGAAGGGAATTAATTGGCGTAATTAGAGTTTTTTTTAATAAATAACGATAATCCTAATGTCGCTTCCTTGGTTTCGTGGCAGTTGTGGCAGTGTATTCATACAGTGTGTTCATTCTTAAATCCCGGGACCCTAGGATTGAAGTATGTTCGCGATCCAGATATCGAATTCCGTAACCGGTAGGTCATAACATAACATAACATAAGCTCACGCCTGTATCCCCGAAGGGGTAGGCATAGGCGCACTAGCGAACTAGAACACCCACATTTCGCCAAGCTTAGTTCAGTCCCAGATGTGATAGGGGGCGAGCCTATCGCCATATCGGGCACAAATTCCGGTAGGTCATAGATTAAATAAATCCAGGTCCGGTGAAGCGGTTGATCCCCAAAAGACGTTAACGGCAAACTGGTCGTAAAAACTAAGCTGAAACCTTTTTGTGACATGCTGGAAAGTGTTACATCGACCGCACAGTGAAGTTGGATAATTAGTATGGATATATGTAATCTAAGAAATTCATGGGCCAGTCTTAATAACATTGTAAGCTAACTGATATGGACCAAGGTAAAACCGCACTCCACAGATAATTAACTTCATTAACTCTACACACTTGTCAAGAGTTGGAGAAAGGTTCACACATAATTATGTGTGGGCAGTTGCCCACAGTAGCTTATTTTCCACTGTGACTTGTAGCCACTTAGGTACGAATGTATTGCAATTGGGTGACTGTTGCAATGTTCAGTTAATATTTATGTACTATTGTACACCGATTACTACATACGTAATAACACAGAATGCTTAACAGTATAAGGGCCTCGTTCACCACCCTCGAGTAAAGTGTCAAGTAGGCTAATCGTCAGTTAAAGTCACCCGTAACTGAACGTGTGAATTTCACGACGTTCGAGTAGCATGCATCTTGTGATTAAACTGACCAGTAAGCTACTTGCCATGTCGTCTGCCAAGTAGCGCGTTTACTTGTCGGTTAAAGTTTAAAGTAGGCAGTTAATTGTACATTTTATCGTAGTTAAATAAACTATAAAATCAAATTATAGTAGTCATACCTTAATAACGATGTTTTTTAAATGAACGTGTTAACTGTAAAATAGCCTTTCATTTAAAAAATCAAGCAGTTTCAACAAAAATAAAATGCAATGCGGGTCACGCAAAACTCGTTCTTATTGACACACGATTTAGTACCTGTGTAACTATTTATATAGCAAAAAAGGGTCCGGTAGGTTTTTGTGTCATGTGGTGCGGACCCGCGACGAGTCACGACTATTTTTTTTGCCAAAATAAGATACTTTTGACGTAATATTGAACGAATGGGACGCAGAATTTGTGATATCATTCACTTAACCAGTAAGTTGCTACTCAGAGCTCTAATTTTGCTTGTGAAATTAACAGAAGTTACTCGCAACTCTTACTTGTCAATTAACGCTAGTCAGAAAGTAACTAATCAACACTTTACTTGGAGTTGGTGAACGAGGCCCTAAGTCGTCATAATAAACGGTAAGTTCCATTAAACCAAAATGCATATTTGCACAATGCACTTACGTGAATAAATCCAACACCCAGAATAAAGGAGCGGTGATTTGTTACAAATAATTTCTAAGTTAAAAAATAATAACGAAATAATAATAGATAATAACTTATTGTAATAGTTTATTTTTTACAGTCCATTTGGCTCTACAGCATTAAACACGGTGAATAATTTCTCATCAAACTTTTTGAGAGCTGTGATAGAGATATCGAAGAATAATAAGAAACTATGTTCAGTTTCTTTGTGCAAAGCTGGTGTATTGCAATAGTATGTTTGTGGTTTGTATGAAGCGTAGGCACAAAACTTTCAAGGAGTTTTGTTCACTCCACAATCACTGACACAGATTGTCGGCTCATCCACGCAGAACTCGTGAGGCGCCATGACAGCACCCCATTTAAAAGGCAAATACGGTCACGATGTGCTCACACGGATGTGTCGATAGTGGGTATAGCGACCGCGAGCGACGTGGCGATGTCTCTTATGCAACTCGCCGCTCTAATGCATCTATTTTGGCAATTTATTTTATGTGACAAGTCCCATAACCGTCAAGGTTGACGCAAAGTTAAATCCGCAGATATTGATAATTTAGAAAGGATGAGCAGGTCCAAGTCGCCGCGACAATTTACTCTACGACAATGTACTCTATCTGGAAAGAGTACAACATGCTGGCATCATCAGCATCTTATCTTGCTTTTTGTTATTATCTAACATAATGTGTCATATTGTTCCAGATTAAAACGCGTGTCGTAGTTGCGCTTGCGCAGCGGATGCGGCGCGGGCGCGTGCATGCCATGCGCTGCTAGACGTCGCGATGGTGGGCCTGGGCGTCGCGGAGGGGGGCGGTGGGGGCAGCGGCGGCCCCGCAGACGGCTACTACGGGGAGTACTACCCCCCAGAGCAATACTACGTGTCCCCGGACATGTGTCCACATCCACAACAGCATCCGCAACACGCGCACATGTGCACTGTGCTTTCTGAATATGGTTCGTTTAATTTCTTTCTTTCTTTATACCTGCCTTTATAGCACCTTAATGTGGGGTTGGTGCAACACAGTTTTTAAATTTTGTTGCAGAAGGGATTTGGCTTGGTTTTTACGACCGGGGCTGCCTACTTGACGTCAACCCCCCCTCTGGGAGATCCCGTCCCACTAAATATAGTTTAACCCGTGATTATATACTAAAAATATTAACTATGGTACGCATCCGTAAATAATTTAAATCAAATCAAACTACATATTTTATGTATTTGAAAAATGTCCAATGTTTAATAAATATTTAATAATCATTTGAATCAGCAAAAAAAATATTTTTAGAATTAATCTATGGTGTTACTAGCAACTCTACCTAGCTATCCTTAGATTGCAAGATCACAATTGCAAAACACATCCACACATGCTACATAGACCTGCGGAGCTATTCGCTATTTTTGACACTTCGAGTGAGCAACAAAGTTTAGTTGGCAACTGAACTTTGATGTCAACTGAGATTTAAGATAAATCGGTATTGCGTATCTCATTGTTTATATATGCACCATGAGTGCCTATCAAGTTCCTTTCAACGATCACTTGACATCTCTATTTTTCTATCGACACTGTGTGACAGAGATAAATATACGCGTTGAATTAATAAATGAAAGGGATAGTAGATCGCCTTTATACTTGAACAAAATGTTTGAAATTGACGAAAAAATAATTTTTGCGAGCATTATAAAAATCGTATTGTGATAATTCAGGATTTATGTTTATAAATTTATCGTGAAATAATTACTTCGACTGACATGAGGAAAGTAGCTAAAACCATTTGATCTAGGTACATCTTTGTTGTGTGTTATAATCTATATTTTTGTATGATTTTAACCACTTTTGCCATGCTCTAAAATAATATTTAAGATTAGTTTTGTAACGAGTTTATTGTGTTTTATTTTACAATAAGTATCTATTACTAATTACATGTACTTTCGTGCTACAAATACTATCAACAAACTTCACAATGTGATCTAAGTATTCATTACATGCTTCAAGTATTCACTTATATACTTATTACTGTTGAAGGAAGGGTTATTAAAATAGTAAATGCTATAAGTTTGTAAACCCCTCCGTCGTGTCACAATCTTGCCTGGCGGACGTTGAGCACTGTCTTTGAACACCTTGCCGAAATCCAGCGTTATTTATGTGAAATATTCTCAAGTGATCACTTGCATGATAGGTACATTGCGTAAACTAAACGGCGGCACTCATATATAGGTACTAATAATATATTAGTCTTTCTATTCCAAAATCCTTCTTTTTCTCTCTTCATAAAGCCTCAACAAAATCAATCCGAACACATGTCGGAACATAATTTGGAAACAATCACACTGCTTACAGCACACAATCACGCGATTATGATTGTTTATAATATGGAATCCTTAGAATGGAATCATAATATTATTATGTGTTGATTAAGGTATTGATTATATAATTTTTTTAAATAACACAAATCTAATAAAGCACACACTCGCGCAGTCTCACAAAAAAGAGTTTTGTAATGACTAAAATCCTAACAAATTCAAAATCTGAAATATTTCAATGTAACAATCCACAAAACTGACTAATTTATCTAGCCGGATTATAGTGGTAATCACTTTGCATCTCAAAAACACTCCTCCGAGGTTGTGTCTTTCAAAACTCTTTTGATAGGCACAGTTACTTTCGATTTGATGTCCACTTTGCTTAGCCAATACCGATTTATCTTTTTCGATATACACTCACACGCTACGAAAGTCACCGTGACTTCACGGGTGCCAATCAATGTTCAAAGGCACTCGTGACGTCATTCTAGTTGATAACCGACGTTAGCCGATACCAAATTAGCAATATGACAGTTATTGGTTGTACACTTTGAAGAGTGGATATCATTTTCAGTTGCCAACTAAGATACATAATCGCCCTGCTGGTTTTGAACTGGTGTAAAATTAGAAAAACATCGAAATCTCACACAATCGTGTTCACTGCTTCAAGGAATTTATACCAATGTCACATGTTAGTATATTATTTTAATTTATCCCATAAGATTAGTAAGCGGTAGCAATGTTTTAACCCCGAAAAATATCGTCGGACAACATGATTACATTATACACATTTCATAAATATATATGTGTGTATATAAATTGCATGTAGTTTAGCTAGTTACGTATATATACCTACATAATCAAAATAGGTTTTTAAAAACTAAGGGCACACGACAGCAGATAAAAATGACGACGCATGCATAGATATTGATTGTAGATAGATTATTTATTTCCATTATGTATAATTATTTGATCCAATCTAAATTCGCAAAAAATAGCTATCAGTGATTTTATAAGATTGCAATTCTAGATATCATAATTGTCTAAATTCTGCGATGTTTTTTGGAAGCAACATCATTTATAATTGTAAGTCAATCGATATATTTTGTTGTTTTTCTTGTTCTTTGTTCTTTTACTTATTTGCACTTTCAATGTTCTCCTACTAAATCTTAATAATACTAAATCTTAATCTTATATAAGTGTCGACAGACTGAACTAACTGGTCTGACTCTGAACATAGAACTTCAAGGTTTTCGTGGGATCTCCTTGCACCGTGCACGACATCGCTCAACACACAAGAGCGTGCGGTTGCAGTGCGCGCCACTCCAGCTATGCGCTATGTGGCACGTTTCCGCCGCGGGAGGTTCATAGGCATTACTCGGCATCAGCACTCACACAGCGGATGAATGATGATCCCACAAAAACGAGATTTCTACGAATAAATGAAACATGTCCATTCACAACCGTGGTTACGGAGCGGAACGGACACAGTCTGCCGAAATAAAGCAAAACAACATTACAACGCGTCGTCGAACACCCGACATCCACGCTTCCACGCAGCGTCCTTCATTTATCAGGTGACCTCGATGGGCTGCGATCCGCGCATACTGTATGTTTCCTGGGGATTCCTAAATTATTAAGTTTCTGGCGTATTAACTGCCTTGATAATTCCCTGTACTTTTAATTGGAAAACACTTTTTAGTTTGAATTTAAAATTTATGACTCTACGAAAAAACGGAACGTCCGGTCCGTTATATAATTTAGTTCTATGGATTTTATCGAAATAGCTGATCAGTTTATTTTTAAGTCATCCTTTCACTCTTAAAGTCAGTATAGACCTTATAAGGAGGCTCGGGGTCACTCTATTTGGAAAAGATCCCGCTATGCGTTACTATGTATGTGGTTTAAAAAAAAATAGAACTCTAAATAACTAACCTAAACTACCTTGACTCATTAATAAATAAATAAATAACACCCAACTGTCACATACATAGTCCTGATCCCAAACTAAGAACGAGTCTTGTGTCGCGGGTATCAGAAACTACGAGAGACTTTCGGTCTCACAACACCCAGACCCGAAACAAATATATGTGGGCCCCACAAATATTTGTCTCGGTGCTCTCGCTTCACAGCCGGCTGCTCGCCCGCTACGCCACGGAGGCTGTCATTAATATTTTGATATAGCAATTGGCAATCCGCATAGCTTGCAAACACTGTTAATTAGCAAAGTTAGGGCATGGACCTCATAAAAAGGAGTTAGGTATTATAAATGAAAGAATTAAATTAAATGCTAATCCAGAAAAGAAATCTAATAATGCTTTGATTAAAACTTTTATAGGTGTTATTTTAGGTCTATGATGCAAATAAATCCTAACATAATTATTATATTCGTATTTGTACCGATACTTAATTAACATCCGTAAAGTTTTTGGATACAGACTTAATTTTTGTCTTTCGTTAGTGATATCTGTTGGAACAGTTGAATATATTTAATAAACTAAACTAAACGAGAGGTCGCGGGTTCGATTCCCACACCGAGAAATGTTTGTATGATCCCCAGATATATTTTTCGGGTCTGGGTGTTATGGCCTGTGGGACCGTAAGTCCTTTATAGTTTCCATCAGTTGCGGCGCTAGGCCGAAATTGAACCTCGCGACATCAACTTTGGAAGGCCTTTTGATTTTTCCTAAAAATTTATGTATTGGCAATTTTATCCGATGAGGCCTCCTTCCAATTGAGGCCGGGTGCGAGGCCCTCTTAAACTTTTAACGCCACCATTGTTTCCCATTATACAGGTTGAACATAGTATGAATTCGGGACTATGTTGTAAATGACTGTTGTGAAAAAAACTTTGATCCTACGAGCCGGATATGATACAAACACCTGCATAAAAAAAGTGAAAAGAGTGTTACCTAATAATTATTCATAATATTAGTTATAATATTAGTATATATTATAGTCTTTATTTATCTTTTGATCTGAAATATAAAATATTGTAAAAAGCTCGAGCGATTTAAATCTATGGCGGTGATTATAGGGTATTTACCCTGGTATGTTATCTATGATATTACAAAACTTTATAAATTAAAAACATTTTATAATATATTAATACTTTTATCTTATCGCGTAAATGTAAACATTTGATATGAAAACATCAAGTTTGATGAATGAAGGTTTAGTGACTTCCATCAATTACATACTCGTATATTGCACGTAATAATCTAGATTTATTGTACCTACTCATATAATACATTTTATCTACATTACTGTGGGTTATTAAAACACATAAACAAAGTTTGTTTATATTTTCATCTCAGATATTTAGCATAGTTTACCCCCAAATGGTCAAACGCTGCCTAAATATTTGGGATGGCCTTACCGATTTAAGCACTCGTTATTCTTCAATTTGGCATGGTCAAACAGAACCTATCTCTTCACATTAAATGTAAGCAGGACCCAGTTTAAGGCCCGCTTATTTCATAAAACGGCATGGTCAACAACTGCCTAAAGTTTGACAGCTATTTAAGGCCCGCTTAACTAGCATTTAATCGAGATTAGTTTGAGAGTACCTGCGACCAATCTCAAATGAAACTATTGTATAGTTTGTGATGATGTATGGATGTTTTGTTACTCTTTCACACCAGAATGTCTGCAGAGATCTGAATGAAATTTGGCACAGAGATGGATTAAAGTCTAAAATAGCACACATGCTACTTTTTTCCCCGGAAAAATGTATGGTTTCTGTAGGATAGATTTGTTTAAATAAATAAAATTTCACACGAACGGAATGGCGGGCATAGGTTTGTATTTCATAATTTCCGTGTTCCATGTAGTGTTTAATAATATATACCTACCCCTTGATTTCAATAAAATTTATTTTTCCTCAATATAGCGCACTCGAAGAAGCCAACACACAAATACAACACAAACAAATAAAACACTTCAAAAATACAATGATTAATTTTATTAAATCCGATTCAACACTACTGCATGTTGCCGAATTCCTTGTCAATATAATGGTTTTTAGATGGTTCTGATGAAGCCGGCGTGTACTGGGACGTCCTGAAGTCCATTATTTTTCTTGACACGGACGGCAGTCCCGGGCAAGAAAACATTCGAGAAGACTCCTTTCATTGAAATGCTCCAAGAAATATCCTCCATATCCAAACTTCAAAAGTTTCCATAATCTCTCCATCTTCGTTGATGTTTATTACATAAAACAAAATCACTTCACATACAACAAATACAGTTATTTAATTACGAAAATAAATATAAACAGACAGCTCGCCATTTGCCAATTTTTTTTTTATTTCTTTTTTTTTTTAATTTTCCCTTTCGGGAAGGCAAAGGGATCTAGCCCATACAGCCTCGTCTTAAGTGCTTTTTTTCTTCATTTCCTTATATCTAATTTTTCGCAAGTGCCATGAAATCGGATGTGTTCGAATTCAAGGCCCTGCTGAAGTTTTGGCGTCAATTCCTTCCAGTTTGATGCTTTTTAGACGATTTTCTCGCAGCGGAGGAGTCGAACATGGTCGACACATCCACCCGACAAAAAGCGTCCAAAATCACTTATTTCAAAGCTTCCACATACTGTCCATCTTCGTTGATGTTTATTGCTTAGATTCACATCACATTTAAACCACAAGCACAACTTTAGACTAGAATATGAAATCATTAAAACAAGCGACCACCCACACCGTCAGAATTCCCGCCAAAACTCTTTTTTTTTTATTTCTTCCACACAAATCATTGGCTAAGGACGAAAGATACATGCTGCCAAGTGGTAAATATTTTAACAAGATACTAATAAATTATAAAAAGATCAATTTTAAGTTCCGTTTCTATTATATAAAAATGTATAATAACAAAAAAATAGACAGAGATAACATAAACATTACAGAAAAAATTACTACAGATGAAATATGATCGGAATGGCACATGGAAAGCAAAAAGGTTAAATAAACATTATCGAATCATGTATTCTGCCAATTATTTATTATAATTATCTTAAAAAAAAACTAAATGAAATAAAATGATTCTACGTGAAACGAAACAAAAATATAATTTTATAAAAATTTTGTAATCGAGAACCTTAGACTAAACTTTTATTATCTGTAGCAAAATGATTGATCCTCAGCTGATTTTTCCGCCAAGTCTTCTCAAGTGCGTACGATAATACGTAATCAGCTGAGGATCAATCATTTTGCTACAGATAATAAAAGTTTGTTCTCGATTACAAAATTTTTATAAAATTATATTTTTGTTTCGTTTCACGTAGAATCACTTTATTTCATTTAGTTTTTTTTTAAGATAATTATAATAAATAATTGGCAGAATACATGATTCGATAATGTTTATTTAACCTTTTTGCATTCCATGTGCCATTCCGATCATATTTCATCTGTAGTAAATTTTTCTGTAATGTTTATGTTATCTCTGTCTATTTTTTGTTATTATACATTTTTATATAATAGAAACGGAACTTAAAATGGATCTTTTTATAATTTATTAGTATCTTGTTAAAATATTTACCACTTGGCAGTATGTATCTTTCGTCCTTAGTCAATGATTTGTGTGGAAGAATTGAAAAAAAAAATTTGGCAAATGGCGATCTGTTTGTTTATATTTATTTTCGTAATTAAATAACTGTGTTTGTTGTATGTGAAGTGATATTGTTTTATGTAATAAACATCAACGCAGATGGAGAGATTATGGAAACTATGAAGTTTGGATATGGAGGATATTTCTTGGAGCGTTTCAATGAAAGAAGTCTTCTTGAATTTTTCTTGCCAGGGACTGTGTCTGACCGTGTGAAGAAAAATACTCGGCCCGATCTGAGAAAGGAATTCAGGACGTCCCAGTTCACGCCGGCTTCAGCAGAACCATATAAAAACCACTATATTGGAGAGGATTGAGGAATTCGGCAACATGCAGTAGTGTTGAGTCGGATTTAATAAAATTAATCATTGTATTTTTGAAGTGTTTTATTTGTCTTGGCTTCTACGAGTGCGATAAATTGAGGAAAAATACATTTGATTGAAATCAAGGGGTAGGTAATAGGTATATATTATTAAACACTACACTGAACACGGAAATCATGAAATACAAACCTATGCCCGCCATTCCGTTCGCGTGAAATTTTATTTATTTAAACAAATCTATCCTACAGAAACCATACATTTTTCCGGGGAAAAAAGTAGCCTGTGTGCTATTTCAGACTTTAATCCATCTCTGTGCCAAATTTCATTCAGATCTCTTCAGACATTCTGGTGTGAAAGAGTAACAAAACATCCATACATCATCACAAACTATACAATAGTTTCATTTGAGATTGGTCGCAGGTACTCTCAAACTAATCTCGATTAAATGCTAGTTAAGCGGGTCTTAAATAGCTGTCAAACTTTAGGCACTTGTTGACCATGCCGTTTTATGAAATAAGCGGGCCTTAAACTGGGTCCTGCTTACATTTAATGTGAAGAGATAGGTTCTGTTTCACCATGCCAAATTGAAGAATAACGAGTGCTTAAATCGGTAAGGCCATCCTAAATATTTAGGCAGCGTTTGACCATTTGGGGGTTAGTGTCTTAGGCTTAAGCAACGCGACGCCAGTTTTTCATATACAGCGAAATATTTTACCATAGGGTGGTTAAAAGCTTTCACATATCCACTTCATATTTCCAGCAGTATCTTGGCGATCCTCTGTTTTGCGTCCGATCGATCGTTCACGTACCTATGGTATCTGCGAGATAACTCCCATTTTCTCTAGTAAGCAACCGAGTCGGCGAACCTTGCATTTGTAGCGCCGACGATTTGGCTGCACTATTAGTTTATTTTTCGCCAAATAATGTGATTTTAGTAATAATATGACTAATTAAGTGACCATTATCCGCATTCCCAAGTGTATTTTATTATATTTATGATAATATTTACGAGCATGTATTGTCGAGAAAATCACATTACCTACAGCTGAGTCTTTGAGCTGAGTACTGACATTATCAGTAATTGAAAAAAAAAAACAAAGGAAAAGGCATTGCAGATAAAGTATTTAATCAACCCGCATTCAACATTCTAATCAAACAACAACACAACGGAACAAGATGTACTTAATAATTTAATAATAACTTGTGTCCATATAATCTTAGGTTGCGACAATGAATAATGCATTGTATTCTTGAACTTGGTGCTCGATGTACCTTCCTGCCAGACGGTGACCGTGTCAAGTACCTACTGATTAAGTGCCGGAAGCGTTCTCCTTAAAACAAAACTAGATAAGTACATTTGTTAAAAGCAGGAAAAATAAATTTAACAAAGACATGCTAATCAAGTCCAAATCCTGTTCAAATGAATTAACTAATGACTAAGGGATTTAAATCAATTGAATTAAAATAAGTAAATAGGTACGTTAGCGTCAATTACCTAGAATTTCCTCGCGGTTTTGTCCATGTACGTGTCCTATAATACGTACATATTACCTGAATAAAGTAATCCATTGTCCTCGTCCCCTTCATGAACCTTCTCTTTAAAGTTCCTTTCTTTCTCTATTTATTTTCAAAAATCAAGACAATTCGTTACCTATTCTACTGCTTCGTAAAAAAATTATAAAACAACAAACATATGTGCATTTATAATTTTAGTATCTATGTTAGATCTTTATTACATTTTATGACTCACTGCTGTAAAGTTTTTCATTTTATCGCGATATTACAAATGAAAAAAAGTTTTAACATTGTCGAATTCCCTATTAAAAACATCTAAAAGAGTTGAACACAAATTGAGCAATTAATTAAAAAGTCACATATTAAAACTGTTCCATTCATATCGTAAGTTAGATCTCATGTTGTATATCATTATAACAATCAGGCACAGGACGACCACTACTGATATACAGTATACTTAGTACGGTTTAAACATTTATGCACACTCGAATCATAATTAATGTGTTGGATAAGAGTTAAAGTATTTCTTCTTCCACTTGCCCATGTCCCACTTCAATGTGGGGTCGCATCGGCGCAACACACATTTTAGGTTTTACTATAATTAACAAACTGCCTCGGTGGTGTGGTGGTATTTCGGTACGACTACGGTTCTGAGGTCTCGGGTTCGATCCCCGGGTCGGGCAAAGTGATATTGGATTTTCCCATATCAGCCCGGAGTCTGGAATTTGTGCCCGATATGGCGATAGGCTCGCCCCCTATCACATCTGGGACGGAACTAAGCTCGGCGAAACGTGGGTGTACTAGTTCGCTAGTGCGCCTCTGCCTACCCCTTCGGGGATACAGGCGTGAGCTTATGTTTAATGTAATGTATAATTAACAAATAACCCATAATGATTTTCATAATGCATTATAAAAGAAGCTATCGACTTTAATTTTATGACCTGCTGCGTGTTTACGGTCAAGCTCCCTAGATCCTTCAAAAAATCATGGGCAAATCGTTATAAAAGATGCGTTGTCTGTCCTGGGATTTGCATCTAGGATCTCCCGGTTTGCAGCCGAAGGTGGCGAATAAGTGTTAACGGTGTATGTATGTTTTCCAGGCGGCATGCCAGTAGTGACGTCCGGCACGATGATGCCACCCATGATGCCGCCGGTGTTGGACGAGAACATGCGGCACTACCTGGTGCACCAGCACGCGCAGCCTCACCCGCACCACGCGCCGCACCACCAGCCCCCGCACCACCAACCGCCTCACCACCAGCCGCCGCCGCTTCACCAACCACCTCATCATTATGTAAGTCCTTACCGTTACCCCAGTACCCATAGTCGTGCTCGTGCAAAACTTAAATCTGTAAAGCCGCGTCTCCTGCACTAAAACATTACACAAAACACCTACACAAAACATGTATTTTGTATCTATGGTCCATTGTTTTACGAGTAGCAGTGAAAGAAAAACCTTGTACACAAAGTAGGTGTGTTTGGTGTTTTATTTTGAGAAAGCTAGTGCAGGATATACGGCTTAACCATCGTAACAAATGTTTTGCGTTTTTGGAAAGTTTTAGGAACTTTACATTATTAATTATTACTCTATGGGAACTTTTGTAATGAAGTTGTCAGGCGCCTATGCCTACTGCGATATACTACAGGTAGTATTATATCGCAATCATTCTGAAGATATACAGATTCATAGGAGGACCAGTTTGATTACAATTAAATTTTAAATGAAAATAATCAGAAACGCCAGCCATAAACTTTTAAATTACATGTGCGCAGATAGTAGGAGCAGTAAAACATGGTGCGATTGTTAATCTTTGGCTCTTCGCATACCACAGGTAATATAGGTACCTGGTTCTTGGTTCACAGGCCCGTCAAGGCCGCGCTAGGGTAATAATATTTTTACAGCCATTCACTATCTTCCAATAAAAAAACTTGTCATACCTAACGAATTGCAAATAATTATTGGTATTCTCAACTTATTTTAAGTAAACGACAATTACGAGGGCTGTTGCCTGTAAAATAAATATGCAATTGGCGTGCTTGTGACTTCGTAACTATATACTACTTGTAAAATTCTCATATTTTTATAAGACTCACACAGCGCGCTTGACTATATTTTTGTTATAATAATACGTCTTATTATGTGAAATATCGTTTAACGGTCTAAATGCTGCCATTGTACGATGCTGATTGCAAAAAAAAATAAGAACCCCGAAACCGTTTCCGCTTTCGGGCCTCAAATACTTTAAGTTTCCTGGGAACGAAAATTCGGCTATAAAGTTTGTATAGGTCTAGGCACTGTAAACTCCTCTGCAAGCAAGCCAAGCCAATAATGTTAAGCAGCTTAAGTGCCATATAGTAACTATTTTATTAGACAACTCGCTAATTGGGTACTTGACTATAGTAACAAATATCAATGAATTTCTGTAGGAACATAGATTTATCATCTAAATAACGTATGCAGTAGGAATTTATTAAAAATACTCATAGGATAATTTTATTTTAGTAATTTAAATACTTTACTTCCTTACTTTAATTTTTTATCTGTGGGTCATGTGACGGTAAACACCAATCACGATGAATGATGTCAGATTATTCATTTTTCTTGTCTATTTAGTCTAAGTTCTTGTCCCACATCTGTTTCCCCTTTCGGGAAGGCAAAGGGATCTAGCCCATACAGCCTCGTCTTAAGTGTTTTTTGTCTTCATTTCCTTATATCTAATTTTTCACAATGGCAATAAAATCGAATGTGTTCGAATTCAAGGCCCTGCTGGAGTTTTGGCGTCAATTCCTTCCAGTTTGATTCTTTTTAGACGATTTTCTCGCAGCGGAGGAGTCGAACATGGTCGACACATCCACCCGACAAAAAGCGTCCAAAATCACTTATTTTAAAGCTTCCACATACTGTCCATCTTCGTTGATGTTTATCGCATAAATTCACATCACATTTAAACTACAAACACAACTTTAGACTATAATAAGAAATAATTAAAACAAGCGACCACCCGCACCGTCAGAATTCCCGCCAAAACTCCTCATTTTTCTTGTTTATTTGCTCCACAAGGGCCTAAGACCCAAGATCAAAAGTCATGCTAGGGTATTTTTTTTCCTATTTTCAACTTAATTTCAACGCGGATGTGATCGACGAAATATCTGACCCGTTTTTTTTAGTTTGAAGTCATATATGTTATTTCCTCAATATCTTTTTTAAAAGCAATTTTGTATCTATGGTAAGAAACAATGACGTCACCCGTAGCTACAGTTAACAGGTAGCGTTTTGGCGACAAATTAAATTATACATATTAATTTTTGCTTTATTTAACTAAATATATGATGAAAATAAATTACGAAATATTTTTTTCATGTTTAGGATAAACTAATAAATAGCCCTGTATACTTTAAAAAAAAATCAAGTACCCCATTTGGCATGAATTATTTAATAGATCAGTATTATAGCATGTGATTAGAGCGTTATGTTAGCATATTAGGTACATAATATAAATATCAAAAATAAAAATCTATTCAATGCTAGAATCGTTGAACGCAGCGTAATTTCTAACGGGTCATGTTATACATCTTTGGCGTATAAACCTAGGGTCTTATTCACAATAAAACCATTATCGAAGGTATAAACCAATATTGGTTGAAATGCATTTTAAGTCTATAAAAGGATTTGAAACTTGAAACATCGAAAATACATTGAAATGGGCCATGTTTTCACTAGGTATCGAATGTGTATAAACTACAGTAAGTTATTATGAATAAGACCGTTATGCTTGCTAATGGCCGAGTTACCAGCATTATAAATGAATAATCATTCAAATAAAAATCATTTAATTTCAACAATTTTAACCTAATATCGAATTTAAATATTTATTTTTAATTTGAAAATAAACAGCGAACGTGATTACGGTAATTTAGCTTTTTAGCTTATTCAAACTAGTTTCGAGCCTATTACCAATATTCAAGGACGTTATATTCTTTATCATTTATGATTTCTTATCACTACTTTCTGTCCAAAAATTCAAAACTTGTGTATTCTATTCTATCTATGCAATTTTGTGCAATGTTTTTAATGCGTATAATCCAACTTGTTATGAAACACGCTGCTAAGCTTATTAATGATAACAGTGAAGTGGTAATTTAACCGTAGTCGGTTTATACAATTCAATGTGTGATTGTGGCGTTATCTGAAAAGTGAAACAGTTGGCAATACGTGGCATTGACGTATAGGTACAGTATACATGTAAGTGGAGTAAATAAATCGATAAAAATGTGTGATTCCCAACAAAATAAAAGTAATTCATCGGAAAAAAGTAACGAGAAGGTGAGTAGGATTATCAGAGGTTCGATAGTGTTTCATTTTTGTTAAATATCTGTCTGTAGGCACTTGAGTTGGCAGTCGGAATTTCTCGATTCGGCATATTTTATCGTGTCTTTGAAAGTTACTATTTAATTTTAATATTTTAGTCATAATTAGTGTATTAAGGATAAGTTACACGCTTTGCCTCTATTGTAAATATCTAGGTAACTGCGTTACTTTATTATTTAATCTTAGTAAACAACGTCAGGCTGTGTCAATCTTTTTGTAACATAAGGAATGTATGTTTTTGTTTACATATCATTATCAAACGCTTTTAGCGTGAACTGCCTTGCCGCCCCTGCCCGTTATTTTTGGTATTGGTGATGCTGACAATTTAAAATATGGTGGTTATTTCCAGGGGCCGACGAACGGCGCGGGAGGTCCGCAACACTTCTACAGCACAGGATATCCTCACACGACTCATTTCCACCACGTGCCCCCGCACCACATGCAGCACTCCCCTCCGCCGCCGGTGTACCAGAAGGACGAGCGGGCTCAACGACAGTACACCAAGTTAAAACAAAAGTTAGAAAGGAAAAACAATAACAGGAATAATGGAGTTGGTCAGTATCATTCTTTACAATCCAAAGTTGTGTGAAGAAGCATAATTAGGCTGTTATGATTCGGGCAAACACTAATAAGTCTATTATTTGTCATTGGATGCTGGTTTTTTGCACTGCAATGTATTCTGCACTGCACTAGTCTTTTGTCATGATCGGATAAAAAACAATATTAAATTTGTGACGGCAAATTGTGATGGCAAACAATATTAACTTTCCTAGTCTCACTAGGTAGAAGAGCATGCCTGTGTCCCCCATAGAGTCTAGATTTGCCAAAGTATACAGAGAACAGTATCAAATTACCGTCAGGGTCAGACAACCCTGATCTCTCATAGTTTCTGATAGTTACAAGACTGATATTTTACTGTGGTATTTGGATTGTGTGTGACTTGTGAGTGATGAGTGTTATTATATTATGATTTTTTTATGAATGGGAAGGCTGGATGCAAGGATAGAGAATTTTGATAGAGATATTATTGGAATAGAAAAAACAATTTTCATTTATTGTTGATTATTAAAACAATGGAACTTGCATAAAAAAAAAAAAAAATAATTTGACTGACAAATGGTCAATAAACTGATATGTAATCATAATTACATAATATATGGATTCATATTATTTTATACAGACTCGATACCACTAAAGGTCAAGATACAGCCTCCGTGGCGCAGCGGGCGAGTAGCCACTTGTGAAACGTGAGGTTGTATGATCGATTCCCGCACCAAGACAAATGTGTGTGGCCCACAGATATTTGTTTCGGGTCTGGGTGTTGTGACGCCGAAAGTCTCTCGTAGTTCTGATACCCATGACACAAGACTCGATCTTACTGTGGGGTCAGGACTGTGTGTGTGTGACTCTTGGGTGTATTTATTTATTTATAGTGAAAGAATAATGAAAACAATGAAATGTACAGACTTTTAATAGATAATTATTTTCTTGAATATGCAGATAACAGTTTCAATAAAGTGGGATCAGTAGTCTGTGTAATTGAAGATGTCCTCAAAATGTAAATCTTATATTACAGGACTTTATACGAATTAATTTGAGGCACCGAGACAAATGTTTGTGTGACCCACAAATATTTGTTTTGGTTTGTTGGATGGTTTTGGTCGAGTGTTGTGAGAGCAAGTCTCCTGTAGTTTCTGATACCCACAAAACTAAGTTATATGTAGTTTGGGGTCAGGACTATGTTTCTGTATTTATTAATATTAAATATATTTTTTTGTTTTCAAATGTATTAATTTTTTATTTTATTATGATTGTCTACAGAAGTGAACTCGGGCACGAGTACGCCGTCGCTGTCGCCCCGCAAGGAGGTGAACGGTCGTGGCGGCAGCGGGGCCAGCGGCGGCAGCGGCGGGAGCGGCGGGAGCGGGGGCAGCGGCGGGGCGTCCTCGGGCGCCTGGTCCGAGGGCGAGAGCTCGTCCGCCGGCGCGTCCGTGCACGGCGACGACGACGACACGCAGGCCGTGCTCGACCTGCTCTCCGCCAGGCGCACGCCGCAGGTCACAACTCATTCTTGTTCATAAAACATAAAGGTCTGCATGAATTGCTTCCAATCAATTCTGCAGTATTACCGCAATATAGTAAAAGTGCAATTAAATTTAATTAGGCAATTGTTTTTTTACACAGAATTATTAATTTGCATTGCTACAAGTCTATAAATTTTAAATATTTGTTGTTTGGTGTTAAAAAATCTGATAACAATATTTTGTTCCTCATTAGGTCAGCGACATGACTCCAACCAGCGCATTAGTACAGTGGAATTCGCCTCTCCCTGAAGGTGTGACACTACCAAATGTCGAGTTGACCTATGATCTGTTACTTGGTGACCGTGGCCGGTACAAAGCCATATACAGTGGGCCCTCGCTCTCGTGCCGGTGAGTATCGTAATTTACTACCTAGAAAACCATTGTGTAGATTAGGAGGCTGATAAATAAGTTAATCATTATTATTTGTGGCACAACAGAGTGAGGGACCTGCGGCCCGGGTGCGAGTACTCTGTGTGCCTACAGATCCGCGCGGGCAGTCTCACGGGCGCCGCCAGCGAGGCCGTCACCTTCTGTGCGCCCGCCGCGCGCCCCGACCGCGCGCACGCGCCGCGCGTCACGCAGCGACTGCGCACCTCCGTGCTGCTGCGATGGTCACCTGTCACCGAGAACGGCGCGCGTCTATTACACTACATCCTGGAAGCGGACTCCGGCGAGGGCTTCACCGAGGTGGCGCGTCCGCGCTCGCGCCAGCACACCGTCGCCAACCTTCGTCCGCAGACACGGTACAGTTTCCGCCTCGCCGGCGTCAACGAGTGCGGCGTCGGCGACTGGAGCGAGGAGACCGTGGTGTGGACGGCGGGCCCCCCGCCCCCGGCGCCGGCGCCCCCCGCGCTGAACTCCGCCGCCGCCGACTCGCTCGCGCTCTCCTGGGAGCGTCGCGCCGACGAGGAGTTCACTCTGCAGATGGACGACGTCACACGAGGACACGGATTTCTACCCGTCTATACCGGATCGGACTGCGCGCACGTCTGCAACGGCCTCAGGCGCGCCTCCGAATACCGTTTCCGACTGCGCTGTGAAAATTCTGACGGCCACGGCCCGTGGTCGACGGAGGTGTCGTATCGAACGCAATCCGAACGGCCCGCCGCGCCCGGTCGACCCGCTCCGCGCGGCAAGATACACTCGCGCGCTTTCCGCCTGCGATGGGAGCCGCCGATCGACGACGGCGGTGCCGCGATCGAACGTTACACGCTCGAGCTCGACGACGGCGAGGGTTATAGAGCGGCGTACCGGGGACCAGAGCGCGAGGCGCACTGCGACCGGCTGCAGCCCGGCGTCACCTACCGCGCCCGCGTGCGCTGCGCCAACGCGACCGGCGAGAGCGACTGGTCGCCCGCCGAGTCCGTCACCACCGAAGCGAGCTGTCCGGGCGCGTGTGAGACCCCCGAGCCTGCGGCCGAGCCGCGCGCCACCACATTTGCCGTGCGGTGGCGTGCACCGACATGCTGCGGCGGCGCGCCGCTCACGGAGTACCGCGTCGAGATCGTCGAGGACACAGACAACGCCGGCACCGCTCGCCTCGCTCATTCCGGCTTAGAAACCGATTGCACGGTGCGGGAATTGACACCGGGACGACCATACCGTTTGTGGGTCACCGCGTATAACCGAGTGGGAGCGGGACCACCATCGCCGGCGTTGTCTTTCGCCACCGCGCCGGCACCGCCCGACGCCCCGGAACCGCCCGTCGTATGTGTCGAAAATTCACGCGTCGCCAACCTCGAGTGGAATCCTCCGACAGAAAACGGCGCACCGATCTCGGAATACCGCGTCGAAATGAGCGCCACAAACGTCGACGACGCGTTCACGGAAGTGTACCGCGGCTCGAAAACGAATTGCGTCGTCGATCGCCTGACGCCGTTCACCCCATATTTCTTCCGGGTGTGCGCAACAAACGCGGCCGGGCGCGGCGCCTGGTCCGCCGTGAGGGACGCGCTGACGCCGCGCGCCGCCCCCGCCGCGCCCGCCGGCCTGCGGCACGAGGCCACCGTCGACGGGCTGCGGCTGCAGTGGCGCGCGCCCGCCGACCACGGCGCCGAGGTGCTGCGGTACCGGCTCGAGCTCGACGACGCCGCGTTCGAGACCGACGGCCCCGTCGCGGAGAGATCGATCGACGGACTCGCGCCGGACACCGAGTACCGCGTACGGGTCGCGGCGATCAACGAGCTCGGCGTCGGAGAGTGGTCGGAGGAGTGCCGCGCGCGCACGCGTCCCCCGCCCCCCGCGCCGCCAGCACTGCGGTGCGCTCAGACCGCGCACAACCACCTGCGGCTCGAGTGGGACGCGAGCGGCGGCGAGGGGGCGCAGTACTGCGTGGAGATGCGCGGGCCGGACGGGCGCGAGTTCCGGCCCGTGTACCGCGGGTGCGCGCGCTCCTGCAAGGTGAAGAAGCTGCGCGAGGCGAGCTCGTACGCGTTCCGGATACGCGCGAGCGACGAGCGCGGCGGGCGCGGCGCGTGGTCGCCGGCGGCGTGGTGGGCGACGAGCGCGGCGCCGCCCCCCGCGCCCCGCACGCCCGCGCTGCACCTGCCCTCGCCGCGCGCCGCGCTGGTCGCCTGGGAGCCGCTCGACGACGTGCAGTACGTGCTGCAGTGTGCGCGCACCAAGGATGCCGTCTTCAAACAGGTGCGTTTTTCAAAAAAAAACATTATCAACATTTTGCAATTTTTCTGTAATACATAGTAAGAAAGTGACTAAGAATCAATTTAACGCATATATGAATTTAAAATTCCCAGACAGAAATTGCCTTGTTAAAACCGACTGCATTCAATTTTATAAAGGTGTTGCAAAAACAGCGTATCAATAATAATTAAACTTGTCAAAAAAAACTTGTATGTTGAAGTGATTTTGTTAAGGCGTCTTCTGCCCTCTGACTCTTGACATTCGATTCGAATCTGACTTCGATTCGGTATCATTTATTGACTTAAAATTCCACCGAAATCTAATTAAAAAGTGCGTTAATATCGCAATCGATTCGAGAACTTGTCATTTGGTAATTTTTAACGTGACATTAGTGCACTTTTAACTCTATTTCGGTGAAATTTTAAGTCATTTAATGAAGTCGAATCGAAGTGAAACTCGAATCGAGTGTCAAGAGTCAGCCCTCGTGCCTGTAGTATAGTATAGCATGCGGTGTGTGTTCGCCGGCAGGTGTACCGCGGGCCGAGTCCGCAGTTCCAGCTGGAGGAGCTGGAGGCGGGCGCGGAGTACCTGGTGCGCGTGTGCGCCGTGCGCGGCGGGCTGGCGAGCGCGTGGTCGGGGAGCGCGCGGCTCGCGGTGCCGGCGGCGGCGGCGGCGCCCCGGGCGCGGCGCGTGCGGGCGGCGCGCGCGCTGCAGCCGCGACACGCCGCGCTGCTGATGGCGGCGGGGTTCGTGGCGCTGGCGGTGCTGGTGGCGGTGCTGCTGCAGCGGCTGGTGGAGCCGCGCCCGTGACGCGCGCTCGAGCCGCGCCCGACCGCGCTGGCGACGCTGTGAGCGGCGATGTGCGCGCTCTAGGGGGATCGGGCCGTGGCCCGGCTCGAGACGATCGTGAATTTGGTGTTTAAATTAGAATTAAATATACAGCTTCACGTGTGAAGGGACCGTACGGTGCGAGTGTGAAGTTGCCATTTTTCTAAAAAATATGTTTTTACGAGTCGGACTGGGGAGCCTTTAGTTCTGTCGTTTTCCGTGTGTCGCATTCTAAACTCTCACAAACTTTCACGATCTAGTCTATGCTTGTGACTTGTTATTTCTTTGATGTGTTTGCGAAACGTGCATTATATTTTATTTATTTGATGATTACATGATATCTGTTTTGTAGCTGAACGACTGTATTTTCGATGTCTCGACTTTTCTCAAATCTATATATTTATCGTACGTTTTGTGTTTCTTCTTGTTATCAACGGTCTGTTTTGTCGGATTTATGTGTAAAAAGTTAGCGAACGAGGTGCTCTAATTTTAAAATTTAGTTACGAGGGTCGTGGCCCCTCGGTCTGCAACGAGTTTCCAGTGTGTGTGCTGTGATCACTTCCTTTTGCGAATGAGACTGATTTTACAAGTAAAAGCTTTGTTTATAGAGTTGAATCAATGCTTACATGATGTGCGTTTTGGTGCGGCCCAGTGGGGCGGCGCCCAGACCGCGAGCCAGCTCCCGGTCCCGCGGTGGTGGGGAGAGGGCTCCGCGGCAGCTGGACGTGGCCTGCACTATACCGTTTTATATACTCCCAATGCTTATTCGGTGATGTCGACGTACCTAATTATATTGTATCGTCGACTCTTATGTTGTTTTTATTCGTAGAACGTGACGTTTTATTGATGACATTTTGTATCGTAGTGTAATTTGTTTATGAATTTAGAGATTACGAATTTCTGAGATTGTTACCACCCGGTATAAATGTAATGGAACTGTGAAAATCATAGGTAATTATTATGTTCCATACGTAAGTAATATATTAAAAAGAGATGAAATCCCATATCGGTGTTCGTTACTTTAAATAACATTATTAGTAAAATTGTTAATCGATTTTTCATCTATATAAATATAATTTTGAACGGATTTCATAGTTAATAAGTAAAAGTGAATTTTAGTATCATTTATTCATTCATTCATTGTTAAGAATTAATATAACGCATAGTATGGGATTTACATTTTAAACTTGATGTTTCTTCTAGTTATCATTATTACGATTGAATGTTGTTTCGTGGAAGTAATATCATATTACATATACATAATAAATAACGCTGAGTATTATCATTGTTAGTGGGCCTTATTGCATAAAGTTTATTCTTCGAGCCGTGTCAGTGTCGCATGTCGCATGTCGCCTGTCGCCTGTCGTCTGTCGATAGTTCACTATGTAGTGGTGTTGATGTTTATTTATATTAATCGACGAGATTACGCACCAATATAAATAGGCATAAAATATTTTCGTAAATATATGATATTTACTTCTCCTGTGATTATCTTATTCTGTTCTATATATAAATCTTTATTATTGTTGCCTGAAACATTCCCAAGGTACGTGTTTCATTTTCGTTATGTATGAACTTTTTAAATTTGTTACAATATTATTGTGGTAGATGAGACATGACTCACTTGGTGCCTATTTCCGTATGGCATAATCGAAACGGTAAGCGCAGCTTACTAATGTTATAAATAACTATTTAATTTTCGAAAATTTTATAATAATGATGATGTGCAATTAACAATTTATTTATTCTTTATCGCTTAATATAATATTTATTTTTTAGAAATTATATCAAGATTATAGTGTCGTATATATAAAGGAATCGATGTTCCTAGGTGAGTTTTTTACATGTTGTACAATACACCGATCGCAAAACTAAATTGTGTAACTGCAGTCAAGCATTCCAACTTTATTCCACTTGTAAATAGGCCTAATGAAATTCTACGACTTTTATGAGTGTACATCTTGCTTTAGTGATGAAATGTAAATAAATCTGATGTTCACGGTATGAGCTTCGCCGTTCGGTGGTACCGAGCAGTGTGCAGTGAACAGTGCGCACGCGCCTAACAAGCGCACATCGCAAACTAAACGTTTTTTGAAATTGATGAAATATATGTTTAAACGGGGATAACATCTCATATTGTATTTGTGTTTGAATAAGTAACGTATAACGAAATGTATATGTTTATAATATAATATTTGATGATGTTATGTATACAATATATTAAACATGAATATATCAATAAAACTATATTTTGTGTACGTTGAATGTTTAATTTTTATTTTTCATCTGTACAAAAAAATTTCACAACATCCAAACCAACATGTACTGCGTAAATCAAAACGAAAGCCTTTAAAAAATCTGTTCTTCTCAAACACATTACCAGTTTAAGTACAGTTTTGTAGTGAATAGTCCATTACATTTTATTTCATTTTGGAATACGCAGTTCATCAACAGTAGAAACTAACTTACAATATTCATATAGCTACTGGGACAATTCATAGAACACGTCATTACGCTCCTAAAAATACTCAACTAAATATGCTATTACAAACTGTAAGACAATATTGGTCCTAAATGTGAACAAGAAGACTAGAAAGGTTTTGTACTATGAGTATTGATCAGCATTCAACAAAAATGCTACGGATTTATTCCGTTACTCTTAATAAAAATATTTATTCATGTCATTTAATATTAAATACCTAATTAAAATTGATTTAAACGACAAAGCTTTTAGAAAAACATCTCCACATTGCCTCTGCACATGCAGATCTGATCAAATATCGACGATAATTTAAAGGAATGAAAAGTTTTCGTATTATAAAGATTTAAACTGTCACGGTCACGGACGTTAGATATGCCTGTAGGCCAACCATGAGATTTTTTGACATTACTCGCTAGCGACTCCGTAAAATATTTGTATGACAAACACCCGAACGCCTCTAGCGGTTACGCGGGGAACTGACGTTTTTCATAGAAATTATTTTACGTAATCGCTAGCGGGAAATTTCAAAAAACTCATGGTCGAGCTACTGGTATGCTTTTGAACATCTACTGGAACACCTGTATATTAGTCTTAAATTGAGCTTTTATAATGAAGATCATAGTAAAAATTACACGTTTGCTATTCATTTGGACCATTGTAATTGGAACATCCTGTATAACTATTTTCAATTTAAGTTCTTTTAATTCCATAAATTCCGTAACATTTTGCTGACATGCCAGAATTACCACCTATAAAGTATGACACATATGGCAGTGTTAAGTGGGGGGGAACAATTGACATGACTTCACATTTTCGCTGTAAAATTCTGTGTAATTGGCTATGTAGCTTTTCTCCTTAGTCGATATGTGGTCGATACAGCCTTTGAAATTTGAAGGAAACAGCTTCCTAGCTGTCGAAAGATTGCCTTCTGTTATGCCACCTGTATAGAAAAAAGATTTTTTTGACATCCACATGCAGAGCTAATTATCCTCCCATCGCATATGTTTGAGCATAAAATATTCACACCAATTACATTCCATATAGATACGATTATTACATTATGTTCTGAACTCGTTAACATCATTCACACACTTGGGTACTTGACTATGTTTGATTTCATACATATTTATATGTCATAGCAAAAAAACTGCATCGGAATTGGTTGTAAAATGAGGCAGTAATTGAGATTTTAAAATCTGTAGTGGGGGCATAGTGGTGATATCTTACTATCCCTTTCCAACGCACGTGTCGTTATTGCGGTGGCGTGATTATACTGATACTTCTCTTTCCCGCAGATTGAAGGTTACACCAAACTTCAAAGACTTGTAACTTTTTTATTTTTGAGAATATTTCAATATTTATTTCTGTCCTATATTTTAGACGACGTATATTTCATATAATATGAATCAGCGGCGTAGCGTGGGTTTTCGCCGCCCGGGGCCGCCCGGAAATTTGCCGCCCTTTTCAACCGACTTTTAAAAAATAGATTCTCAAGTCATCGGACTAATTTTGTACGAGTATATTACCCGACATTTCCGGCAAATGTGGACCGATTTCTAAAATTATTTTTGTCTTCAATAGAGCAGTTGGGAATGGTACGGACTGCCGACACGATTATCGGGAGTCCGAGACCAACCTCAAAAAGAGTACACACCTCTGACTTTGCTATGTTAAGTGTGTTTTCATTGTGAAATATCGCTTGCTATAATGGTAAAGGAAAACATCGTGAGGAAACCTGCATACCCGCGAATTTTCCACAAGAATTTCGAAGGTATGTGAAGTCTACCAACCCGCATTAGGCCAGCGTGGTAAACTTTGAGTGGTAGAGCCACGCTGTAGACAGTAACGTCTACAGCACGAATGGGCCGGCTCGACCGGTTAGATACCACTGTCTCACAGAAAACCGACGTAAAGTGGCGGCTTGCTGTCGCGTTTCGTTCGGTGAGTGAGATTTCCGGTGGCCCATTTCCCCCCTCCCTTTCCCAATTCCTTTTCCCTCCCCTTTCATTCCCTCCTTTTAGGTTGGCAACGCAGCCATGATTCTTTTTGTGTCATGTGTGTCTATGGGCGGTGGAGATCACTTACCATCAGGTGACCCATCTGTTCGTTTGCCAATCTCTGCTATAAAAAAAAAAAAAAAACTAAGGCCTAATAACCCCTCTCATTAGTAGAGGAGGCCCGTGCCCAGCAGTGGGACAGTAATATTACAGGGCTAATATTATTATTAATAGATTTTAGGTAAACCGTGGTTAATTCTATGTATTTGGACATTGTGCAGCTTGCATACTTTTTTAGACCAAATCGCCAACAATTAAAAAAAAATGTTTTGTGTGATGATAACAAATACAATATTGCACTGAAATAAAGTAAAGTTCACAGAGAGTAAATCCGCAGAAGAAAAAGGCGTTGCTGCTTGTTAAATTATAATTTGTCTCAGATAATGAGTGAATACAATGGTAGTAATTGAGCACCCAACTTGCAAGAATTTTACTTTGGTTTTAAGAAAATATATTGCATACTATGTAAAAACTATATTGGATTAAATTACTGATTCTGAACAAACTACTCACAATTTTCGGGTATACTAAATTTCACTTTTTTATAATTACAAAAATATTATCATCAATATGCATATAATAAGAATGTAAATACCGCGCGTCTGTATATTACTTTGATTTCCAAAAAAACTAATTGGGGGGTTTAGAAATAGCAATAGAACACATTTTTATAATTTTTAGAATTCTTTACTGTCTGTCTGTCTGTATGTTTGACCACGTATCAAATGAAAACCAAAGTAATTTTACGGAACTGGATAGAAAATCGCAGACCACATATTGGAAGAACATATAGGCTTTGTTTTATTAAAATCGGTCAACTCTATCAAAAGATATGAATATTTTTGTATCATGTGTGCGATTGTTGGGAGTTCTATAAAGCCAGAAAGTGATTTTCAAATTTATCAATAGATGGCGTTGCCATATTTTCTAAGTCACATTGATTTTTTTACGAATTATGTACCATTTTAAAGTCGTTTAGTGATCCGGGGTCGAAATCTAAAAGTGACCGCCATTTTGTTTTTCTTTGTTTTTGGGCCATTTGACTTCAAAATCGATATCTGAGTCGCCCCGTGGTTCCGAATGACAGAACCGGTGTAAAAACTGTCAAAAGTGGCCGCCATTTTGTTTTTTTTTGTTTTTGGGCCGATTGACTTCAAAATAATGAATTTGTGAATTTGTTCCCAATATGGCGATAGGCTCGCCCCCTATCACATCTGGGACGAAACTAAGCTCGGCGAAATGTGGGTGTTCCTGTTCACTAGTGCGCCTCTGCCTACCCCTTCGAGAATACAGGCGTGAGCTTATGTTATGTTATGACTTCAAAATCGATATCTGAGTCGCCCCGTGGTTCCAACCGAGGGAACCGATGTCAGAATTGTCAAAGTGGCCGCCATTTTGTTTTTCTTTGTTTCTGGGCCGATTGACTTCAAAATCTATATCTGAGTCGCCCCGTGGTTCCGAATGACAGAACCGGTGTAAAAACTGTCAAAAATGACCGTCATTTTGTTTTTCTTTATTTTTGGGCTGATTGACTTCAAAATCGATATCTGAGTCGCCCCGTGGTTCCAACCGAGGGAACCGATGTCAGAATTGTCAAAAGTGGCGGCCATTTTGTTTTTCTTTGTTTCTGGGCTGATTTACTTCAAAATCGATATCTGAGACGCCCCGTGGTTCCGAATGACAGAACCGGTGTAAAAACTGTCAAAAATGACCGTCATTTTGGTTTTTCTTTGTTTTTGGGTTGATTGACTTCAAAATCGATATCTGAGTCGCCCCGTGGTTCCAACCGAGGGAACCGATGTCAGAATTGTCAAAGTGGCCGCCATTTTGTTTTTCTTTGTTTTTTGGCCGATTGACTTCAAAATCGATATCTGGGTCGCCCCGTAGTTCCAAACGACGAAACCGACGTCAAAACTGTCGAAAGTGGCCGCCATTTTGTTTTTCTTTATTTTTGGGTCAATTGACTTCAAAATCGATATCTGAGTCGCCCCGTTGTAGAATATTTAGACTAAAACGATAGGGCGGCTCGACAAATTAAAAGCTTTTCCCGTTGTCCCTACAAAATACGCGTGCGAAGCCGCGGGTAAAAGCTATTAATAATAGATGTTATGGGTATCCCCTATAAACCCGAGCTACCACGTCCGCAAAGTTAGTAGGTACCTATAATTAAATCCGTAAACATATGGGCATAATTGTTACTTTGCCAACACTGGTGAAATATCATTTAAAATGACAGCCGGATTATTCAGAGTAAAAATAAAAAAGAACTTTTTTTATGATTTCGAGATTATGAACTATCCATGACATTGTAATAATTGATCTCTAAACTACTCAATTAATTACTAATAATTGTTAACGTCTTTTGGGGGAGTATTCATAGGCGGATTTGAACACTGTCCTTTGGTCGATAACTGAAGAATTTTAAAGACTGTTTTTAATTTTTAGGGTTCCAAAGCCAAATGGAAAAAATGGAACGCTTATAGTTTCGTCATGTGCATCTGTCTGTCTGTCTATCCACAGTTTAGCTCAAAGACTATCAGTACTAAAAAGCTGTAATTTGATATGTGTATACATATCAATCACGCCAGCAAAATGGTATTATAAAATCTTGAAAAAAAAAATTTGGGTACATCTAAAGTTGGGATGATTTTATTTTACGATTATCACGTGGTGTGGGGTATCGTTGGATAGATCGTTCAAAAACATTACGGGTTTGCTAAAACCATTTTTCGATCCAAGAATTCGTTTGCGAAATATTAAGCTTTAATCTGCGAATGTTAGTTAGAGTCAAGTGTCCGCACCCCCTACCACCTAAACGGTTGGTTCTGGAAATGTCAAAAAATTCATGGTAGTCGCACATACGAATTCGGGTTCCTCACTCGGGGGTCTTAACCGTCGATAGTTTGGGTCCCGAGCCTCGCCATCGGAGGGGAATACATTTATATTTATAAATATGTTTTATTTTTTTAAATTTATATTTAAAAATTTAAAAAAAGCTTCTAAAATAAAGAGTACTGAACATAATAAAATATACGCCCAACAATCGCACACGTAATCCTGACCCCACACTAGGTGGAATTGAACCTATATCATGGGTATCAAGAACTACAAGGGCCTTGCGGTTCCACTTCACTCACACCTGAAGCAAAACTCACTAAAAAATCTATCGCAGTGTGGGAATTGACACTGTCATCGGAAAATATTTGGTGTCACCAACAGCAGTGCAAACTAAAGACTCGAATTGGAAGTACATGTCCTAGATAATGTCCTAAATAAAGTTCGGTCGTCAAAGTATCTAGCGGTCGTCGGGCGCCGGGGCGCTGTATTCCGCCCGCCACACCGTTCCAGTGTCCGCGCCGTCGCAGGGTCCGCGCTGCCCCATCGCCTGCACCGTCCAAGCGCTCGCGCCGATCAGCAACCGCGCCGGCCCAGCGCCCGCGCGCCCCAGTGACCACGCCGCCCCAGCGACCGCGCCGCCCACGCGCCCCAGTGACCACGCCGCCCCATCGCCCGCACCGCCCCGGCACCCGCGCCGCCCCAACGCCCGCGCCGCCCAGCGCCTCAAGGCCCGCGCCCGCGCCACCCCAGCGACCGCGCCGCCCCATCTCCCACACCGCTCCAGTTCCCGCGCCCGCGCCGCCCCAATGACCGCGCCGCCCCAGCGACCGAGCCGCCCCAGCACCTGTGCCGCCCCGAGCCCGCACCGCCCCAGCACCCACGCCGCCCCAACGCCCGCGCCGTCCAGAGCCCACGCCGCCCCAGCGACCGCGCCGCCCCAACGCCCGCGCCGTCTAGAGTCCACGCCGCCCCAGCGACCGCGCCGCCCCAGCGCCTGTGCCGCCCCAGCGCCTATGCCGCCCCAGCGACCGCACCGCCCCAGCGACCACGCCGCCCCAGCGCCTGTGCCGCCCCAAGCCCGCGCCGCCACGGTGCCCGTGCCGCCCAGAGCCCGCGCCGCCCCGTCGCATCGTATTGTGTCACGTGAATCCGTCGCACTCGAGACATATGGTGCATTAGCGCATACGTTTTGATTTTTTTATTTCATAAGTACCTATACAAAAATGCAACGATTGCCGCCCCTTCTCATGTGCCACCCGGTGCCAGTGGGTAATACCTAGTGTGGGTTCAGGGCTATGTGTGACTGTTGGGCGTATTTATTTATTTTCTTTTTATGCTGAAAAGAATTGCGGCGCTTGTCGCGCCGCGCCGTGTGCCGCCCCTCTTCAGGTGCCGCCTCTCTTAATTTGCCGCCCCCCTTCATGTGCCGCCCGGGGCCCGGGGCCCCCCCCACGCTACGCCAGTGATATGAATTTAAAAAAAATAGTCAAGTACCCAATTCAAGATTCGAATCGCATCATGGCGTGTACACACCAACCGAACGAACGTTCGGGAATCTATGCCTGTTGCGGTCATACAAACAAACTTTCGCTGTTGAGTGAATGCAACAGGCATAGCTTCGCGATCGTTCGCTCGGTTGGTGTGTACCCGGCATCATCCGTCGCTTCCTGTGGACCGGGAGGTCCTGTGTTCGATTCCCAGGTCGGGCAAAGCAAATTTTCTATTTGCCCGGGACTGGATATCTCAGACGGGGTCCGGTCCGGTCGTAAAAATTCAGCCAAATCGTTTCTGCAACATGTTTGAAAAAGTGTGGTACGCCGTTACGCCGACCCCACATTAAGGTGGGATAAGGGCAGGTAGAAAGAACGTTCATACATCTGTGAGTCACTTAGGTACTCATAGGTTTTGGCTGAAAACCAGCGTCAGACATTAAAATTTATTGTCTGGCCATATGCTGAGCCCAAACCTTTTCGGCAGCATCGTGAGACACAAAATTGTAATTATTATTGTAGGTTATGTACTCGTAGTTATTGTTATCAGTTTATTGTCTCCTTTTAGATATGTGTTTTATCGTGTTTTTGTTTATACCATTGTGTCGCATAATGCTGTGCCGAATAAATATTTTTTCTTTCTTTCATATCCGTGCAATCACTTTGCTAGGACAAAACCAATACTCACCTACGTATACATCTACTTCTTCATAATCTGCAACATTCAATCCTGGCTCCTCAAGATACGCCAATTCGTCTACCATCAGAGTGATGTTCTGTTTATCAACCCTCAGTACAATAGTGTGCCATTCCGCATCCGACAGAAACCCAGCTTGTGGTACTAGCCTTGATACAACCCTGGGTTTTGGATACATCTTAGAATGATTAGATGCATTGTGAAACTTCCATGCGATTTTCAAATACCCTTTCTCTAAGCCAATGCCGATGTAATCTAAATCCTAGAAATAATTGTGTACGTAAATATAAGCAAAGGTTAGTTAGTAGATTGGTTCATTTGGGCATGTTTTGCATGTAAGCATAAGGCACGTCTCCTACACCTGTTTTTCTCGTAACAAATCACAAAAAAACATACGCAAAACAATGATTTTCGCTGTCTCCTGATCATAGAACAATGGACCATAGATAAACATGTGTAGCGAAACCATGTTTTGTGTAATGTTTTAGTGCAGGAGACGCGGCTTTAGTTTATGGTTTTGAAACGGACGGTGATTCTTTAAGCAAAGTTTAGTCGAAATGTCGCACAAAGAGATTTAATGTAACTAAATAATGATATTATTAAATTGAAATAAATCAATTATTACGAATTCTATCACGATTAGGTTTTAATTTTTATTCCCGACGTTTCGAAGGCTTTGCAGTCTTCGTTGTCACGGGTCAGGCTGTCTGATGTTTTTGTAATTGCATAACAGATTGTTTACGAGTATATTATGCTTACAAAGTTCTAATGCAGTACAAAAAGTTTATTTCGTGTATATTTATAAGCTAAGGACCACGGACGTAATAAAAAGAAGGACACCATCTCGACTATAGTTAAACGGACGCCACAGAGAAGCCACGCTCAGTCGCCGCCATTGGGCCTTACTTAGAAAACATTTTTAGCTGAGCAAATGGTTAAGAATAACCTGTAATTTTTCCTTGCGTTACATTGTTTAAAAATGAAAGGGACAACCTATAGTATAAAGTTAAGCAGCGCATCAATATTTTTATAAGTAAGGGGCTAGGTGTCGATAGATCGTAGGGGCCGAAAACCCTGCTTCACTTTCAATGTTCCTAGCGCTCCGTCCATCTTTTCTTTACGTCCGTGCTAAGGATTTAAATATATATTTACTTACCATGGTGATCCACAGCAGCAGACCGTTTGTTTCGGCGGTGGTAAAGTTAAGAGTGATGTACCTCGGCGCGGTGGTGGTCAGTCGTTGTTCACTTGCAAGTCGGGCGGGTTTGCGAAGAGAGAGAAGAGCATCACCCTCAAATTGGGGTATGGTTATGTTTATTTCTGGAATTGTAGAAGCAAGTTGTACCAGAAGGGGTTGGTGTTATGGCGCGTACATACCAACCGAACGATGGCGAAAGAATGTTCGTGAAGGGCCATCGGCGATGAGAACCGAACGTTCCCGAACATTCGCGAATATTCGCTGTTGCGTTCACACAACAGAGAAGGTTTGTTTGTGTGAATGCGACAGAGAAGATTCTTTCGCCTTCGTTCCGTTTGTGTGTACCTGGCATTAAGCCGAGTCTCCTGCAATAAAACATTACACAAAACACCTACACAAAACATACATACATACATAGACTCACGCCTTTTTCCCATAGGGGTAGGCAGAGACAACGGATTTCCACTTGCTACGATCCTTACATACCTCTTTCGCCTCATTCAGTCTCATTACATTCTTCATGTATGCACGTTGGTTTAGGGTACTTTTAACTTGACCTTTCTAGAGTATATCTGTGACTTGGTCAGAGAAAGTTCCATGAGGTCTTTCCCTTCCAACTCTACCATTCACCATATATATTTGCTTTGTCAACCTCCTTTCATCCATCCTCTCTACATGCCCAAAACACCGCAACATTCCTTTCTCGATTTTCGTTATTATTTCATCTTTCAAACCACACCGCTTGATACCACTGTGTATAGAGTGGCGGCTCGTCGTGTTTCGTACGGTGAGATTTCTGGTGGTCCCGGGTCCGCCGCCCATTCCCCTCCTTTAATATTGGCAACGCAAAATCGCGGCTTTTTTGGGTCAGGGGCCTCTTGGCCTCTCTATGGCCGGGGACCCGGGGCATTTCGCCTGAATGCCAAACACTGAATGAGCAGGTAGGTCATTTGGTAGTAAAAAACTTAACTGACCGACTTCCAATCTACCAATCGTGACCAAATTTATATGGGACCACCCTTGAAAGCTCTATCGAACACAAAAATAATTTTGAAAATCGGTCCACATTTGGCGAAGATATCGAGTAACATACATAAAAAAATAAAATACATACGAAGGTCCTCAAGGACCTCCTTTTGTGGAAGTCGGTTGAAAAGAATGGAGGTAGTATTAAGTTATTAACTCACGTCGTTGGCAGTTGTCTCCGTCGTACCCCGCGGCGCAGACACACGCGTGAGCGCGACACTCGCCGTGCGGCGGCGCGCACTGTACTGGCGAGCACGGCGCGTGCCGGCGACAGCGCAAGCCGGTAGTACCACCGGTAGTGCCAGTAGTGCCACCGGTAGTGCCGGTAGTGCTGCTGGTAGTGCGACACGCGCACGCCGCGGCTCCGCGCCGCAGCTCGCAGGGCGCGCCGCCGCACGCCTCGCCGCCGCACGCCGTGCCGTCGCAGTCCTCCACGTTTTGACCCTCTTACACGCACACGTACATATAATAATAATAATTTAATAATATTAGCCCTGTAATATTATTATGCCACTGCTGGGCACGGGCCTCCTCTACTAGTGAGAGTGGTTAGTCCTTAGTCTACCACTCTGGCCTAATGCGAGTTGGTAGACTTTAAATACCACATAGGTATGCAGGTTTCCTCACGATGTTTTCCTTCACTGTTATATCAAGCGATATTTCACATTGAAAATACATACACTTAACATAGAAAAGTCAGAGGTGTATGCTCCATTTTGGGGTTGGTCTCGAACCTCCGACACTTGTCTCGGCAGTCCGTACCATTCCCAACTAATGATGGGATTCTTCTCGGATAAATTCTCAAGCGCAAGTAAATATCCATAAATACTCGTTTCTACTGAGTATTTATTATACTGCTCATTTCTTTATAGTTTTTTGCAATGTTGTGATTGTTGAAGGTGATGAAGCAAACAAATCAAAATCCGAAAATAAATCATTATATGTTTTCGTAAAACGGCGGAAAAGAGCACCCATCCCTGCATATACGATGGAAAAAGCCACAGACACAAGTCAGTCACATTTCGGACTGACTTCGGTTAATCAATATTTTCATACATACATACATACGTACGCTGCACGCTTTAAGCCGCGTCTCCTGCATTAAAACATTACACAAAACACGTAAACAAAAGATGGTTCATCGTATTTCTACATTTTTTTATCTATGGTTCATTGTTAGATGAGCAGGCGACAATGAAAAATCCTTGTTTTGTGTAGGTGTATTTTGTCTTTTGTTTCACAAAAAACATGTGCAGGGGACGTGCCTTATAGCATTTGGCTAAACTTAAAAAATACTATAAAAAATATTGAGCTAAACAAAATGGCCTAACACGTTTTGGTCCTTCCAACCGGATTATTTTTAAATAATCCAACTTGCAGATGGGAGAAATCTTACGTTACTTTTCTGTTAAAAAATAATTATTTTTAGAAAGTTGTTTAAACATACCTTGAATGTTTTGTTGCTCAAGTGTTAATAAAATATTATTGATGTGAAAGTGCCTTATACAACCCGTGTAAAACTCCGGAGGTCCAGACATTGCATCGAAAGGCAACGTTGACAAATCTTTAGCACCACCTGCAAATACATTGGAGCCATGATCAATCATAATTTAGTGACACTATAATAAATGTTAAGTGTGTTTTCATTGTGAAATATCGCTTGGTATAACGGTGAAGGAAAACATCGTGAGGAAACCTGCATACCCGAGAATTTCTATTTTCTACACAAGAATTTCAACGGTATGTAAAGTCTACCAATCCGCATTAGGCCAACGTGGTCGGCCTAACTCTTCTTATAATTAGAGCAGGCCCGTGCCCAGCAGTGGGACAGTAATATTACAGGGCGTTTATTATTATTATTATTATAATAATATTCGCCCTGTAATAGATTACGCCAGCGACTACCAGGGCCAGATTCTAGAGATGATACGGTGGTAGACTTCACATAACTTCAAAATTATGGAGAAATTCTGAGGTATGCGGGTTTTCTCATGATAGTTTCTTTTACCGTTATAGCAAGTGATAATTCATAATGTATACACACTTAACATAGAAAAGTCAGAAGTTCATACTCCTTTGGGTTTAGTTACGAACCTCCAGCAGTCCGTACTACTCCCAATTTAGCCATAGCTGCTTCAAAACAATTTACGTACACCCAAATACGGAAACGCAACTCATACTTGAGATCGTCTTATCTCATTTGATATGAAATACAATGTAAGTAGCCTTAATTTGAGTAGCGATTCAGCATTCGGGGTATACTTACCTAATAATATAGACGCGTTGGCAGCAGTATGTGGGTAGGCGTGTGCCAACATGGCTTCCGTACTGAGAGCTCCGTCCACCCATACATACAGGCGGCTCCCGTATCGGCCTGCCTTCACGCTGTGCCACTGAGACATCGAAACTACCACACCACTACGGACTAGTGACGTCAGACCGGACACTTTATCTGTAAAGAAATTGATCTGGCTCGAAGGACCAATTGATGATTAAGCGTTTGGTAATTTTTGTATAAACTGATTCATAATAATTTTTTAAATTTATTTGACTATTAACTTCGAAATTGATACCGACGAATTGAATAACGAATATAACGAATATAATACATTTTCTTATTTCTAAAATGTAACTTGAGCGCACCGAAGATTCAATATTATTCATAACAGGCCACCCTCATAGACTTCATTAGTCTAGTAGTCAGACCGAACACTGTCTGTAAAGAAACTGATCTGGCTCGAAGGACCAATCGATAGTTAAACGTTTGGTAGCTTCGTTTACTTACCGGTCCACCGATATTCCAGTAAGCCTCCTTGTAAAGACAGTACTGTATAGAAGTCCGGCGTGTCTATGAACACGAGCAGTCCTCGCTCCTTCGTTGGCTTCACTTCCGCTTCCAGAGACAAACTGACGCTAGTTATTTGTCGCGGATGCAGACTGATATACGACCTCACACCGGTGAATAGCACGTCGGTGGGAAGTAAATCTGAAAATAACACTAAATTATCAACATATTAAATTACCAGATTTTTTTTATATATCAGAGACTGGTAAATTAGCACATTATTTTATTACATCACAATTTATTAGGACGGAACTAAGCTCTGCGAAATGTGGGTGTTCTAGTTCGCTAGTGCACCTCTGCCTACCCCTTCAGGGATAAAGGCGTGAGCTTATGTGAAGTTATTACAACGCTGGATGATAATGATAAAAGACTTATTCCTAAAAGTGATAAAGAAAAATATTTGAGTGGTAGAGCCACACTGAACATTAACACCTACATCACTGATGGGCCGGTTTGACCAGTTTGGAACCACTGTCTACACAGATCTAAAGTGACAACTCGCTTCCAGTGGCCCAATTCCCCCCTCCCTTTCCCAACACCCGGCTCTACCCCTGCCTCTCCTTTTTGTAAACTTTTGTTATGATTGGTATCAATGAACAGTGGAGATCACTTATCATCAGGTGACCCATCTTCTCGTTTGTTTCTCTGGTTGAGAACACATACATAGTTTTTTGGTTTGACAGCCTCCGCGGCACAGCGGGCGAGTAGCCGGCTGTGAAGCGAGAGGCCGCGGGTTCGATTCCCGTATTGGGACAAATGTTTGTGTGGTCCACAGTTATTTGTTTCAAGTCTGTGTGTTGTGAGACCTATAGTCTCTCATAGTCTCTGACACCCACGATACAGGTTATACCTAGTGCGGGGTCAGGACTAGGTGTGTGACTGTTGGGTGTATTATTATTATATTATTTTTTGGCATTTTGGGTGTCCATACCTTGATCACAATGAACCCCGGTCTTCCCATAGGGACAGTCGCAGTGCGCTTTATCATCCACCGTGACCACACACTCGCCCCTACACTGGGAGAGAGTTCCACAAGGGTTGCGGTCAGTGGAACACGTCGCCCCGAACCAACCCTCGTTACATATACACCTGATGAACGAAACACCACTGCTGGATATATTTTATTTATTATCAACTTTATTTCAGATTATAATCCATATTATATTTAATTTTAATTACACATATTATTGACATTTACATTATTTGATTAAAAAAGAGTTATTCATATACGGCCAGTCTATCATATTAGCTATCATGCTTAGGACACTGTTGGCACTACCGCGAACTCTTCTGACCATCGATGCTATTCTCTTACGCATAATAGCGTTAAAATTATCAACGCGCGCCTCTGCAAACATGGTAAATAACATGGTAGATGTAGATATAGGCCTTCCCCAATGATTTCCAGGGTTACTACCACCTCTTATAGCAGGATTATTATAATCTTACTTGTGTATTATTATAATCTTATTTCCAGTACAAAAAAACGAAGTCAGATTATAATAATGCTATAAAAGGTGGTGGTAACCCCCAGATCGACCTGTTGGAAGTGGTCTGCATCCAGCGAGTTTCCGCGAAATCATTGGAGAGGCCTATGTCCAGCAGTGGAGGTCCTGTGTCTGATGATGATGATGAAACGAAACATCAATAAATTAGTAAATAGTAGTAAGTTTAGCTGTAGTGGCTTCTTGAGGTAATCTTCCGGTTCCAGCCAAAAGCATGGAATGTCAATGTTTAACATTAACTCCAGAGAGTATTGTATAGGTACTCAGTCCAGTGTAGTCACTCGCTCCTTTTTTTCTACCTGCCCTTATTCCACTTTAATGTGGAGTCGGCGCAACACACTTTTTCAAGCATGTCGCAGAAAGGATTTGGTTTAAATTTTTACGACCGGCTGCCTGCCTGCCCTCTGAGGATTCCTGTCCCGGGCAAATCATGTAAGAAAAACCCCGCCCGACCTGGGAATCGAACCCAGGACCTTCCCGCCCACAGGCTATTCTATACGCTACAAGGCCAAAGAGGCGACCGTCCTTTCATTGTTGTATCTATTGAGAATATGGCTCTCTCCTTTGAAGCAATTCTACCAACATCAAATGTGAACGTTTCATAACTCTGTGCCTCTGCTCTCTAAGAACAATATGTATATATAGCAATAAAGGAACGCTCAGCATGACAGCGAAATTAAAATTACCTAAATGAAATACCTCTGAACATTTTGAGTGTTAAAGGTGATAGTGATCACAGATCAACCTACCACTTTGACTTACATTCTCGCTTCATCGTTTGCTATAAGTACATACCCATAAGTAGCCGGAGAGTGTATGCACACGCCTCTGGGTGCGTTACAGGATTTGGCAGTACACTGTGCCACCCCGCACTGTCCTGCCCCCCTGCCCCCCGCCACCCTTCCACCAGCAGCCTGCCCCCCCACCTCCCATATACAACCACGCCAACCGCTGTGTAAAGGCAAGTCGTGGGGGAGCTCGTGAAAACCTTCGGAGGGATGACCACCTGGAATTTTTTAGAAGCTACATAGGCTGACTAAACGCGTGTCTCTTTACTCTTAACCTTTATTAGTTTTTCAAACAAACTTTTTTCTTTCTTTCTTGCTCATGTTTTTTCATACTACATAGCTGGTGGTGGCATATTCCTATCTACCTGAATGGCTACCGAAGTCTCAAGATGATGTCATTGATGATGCGTCGCTTCATATCAAACGCGGCAGTCAAGAGTCTGTGGTAAATATTATAATGTATTTCTTTTTTTTTATCTGTATGATAACTTTAAATTTATTTTGATGGTCCCAGCAGAAATGTCTTTAACGAGTAAATTTAGTTCAGTCAATTATTTCAAAGTGTAATAATGAGGCCTTTTTGTTTTAAATTTTAATACTTTTATGATTGAGGAAAATTACAGCTTAATTTTTTTTCCAATGACACGGCGGTTGGATACGGGCCATTTTATAATTTTAAATGGAGTTAGGTAGATAGGCACATCATTTACTTTTACAAAAACAGCCTACGAACTTGCTGTAGTCTTTGAGTAAAAAGCCCATGGCAAAACGATTAACTATATTCTTGAATATAAAACATGACATAACATAACATAAGCTCACGCCTGTATCCCCGAAAGGGTAGGCAGAGGTGCACTAGCGAACTAGAACACCCACATTTCGCCGAGCTTAGTTCCGTCTCAGATGTGATAGGGAGTGAGCCTATCGCCATATCGGGCACAAATCCCAGACTTCGGGCTGATCTGATCTGATCTTATGAAAAAATCCAATATCACTTTGCCCGACCCGGGGATCGAACCCGAGACCTCAGGACGGTAGTCATACTGAAATACAAATACGCCACCGAAGCAGTCATTAAAAATATAAAACAGTCATTAAAAATACATTGGAATCTTTGGAAGGTTGTTTTTGGGGGATATAATTTACTAAGGTAAATCCATCAATGAGAGGACACTCACCGATGTACAAGTAAGGCAGCAGCGCCATCTTGTCCTTGTGCGCAGGCGCATTCCCTGAGGCGTTGAGCCGCGCGTCGACGCTGAGTCCGGCGGCGCGTCCGCGGCGCCACACGCGCACCGTGTGTCCGCCGCGACGGTACGGCAACGCGCGCGATGTGAACACGCGCCGCGCGCCTGCAGTACACGCAACATTTATTTCTACATCTCATTTCTTTCTTACTGTCTATCTATCAATCTTTCTATCTTTCTTTCTGTCTATCTTATTATCGACAGCCTGCATGGCGCAGCGGGCGAGTAGCCGGCTGTGGAGCGAGAGGCCGTTCGATCCCCGCACCGAGACATATGTTTGTATGGCCTACAGATATTTGTTTCGGGTCTGGGTGTTATGAGACCGAATGTCTCTCGTAGTTTCTGATACCCACGACACAAGACTCGATCGTGTGGTGTCAGGACTATGTATGTGACTGTTGGGTGTTATTATTTATTAATTTATTATATTTTTCCACCTGCCACCTTATCCCACTCTAATCTCGGACGGCAAGCAACTTTTCAACCATGTTTTGGAATGGATTTTGTTCTCTTAGTTTCTACCAACGTTAACCCCTTTTGTGAAATCAGATAAGTTGAATCCAGTTCTAAATCAAATCGTGTCAGAAGAATAGCTTTGCCCAAATGGCAATTGAACCCAAGACCTCCCGGTTTACAATCCATATGTGCTGCTATTATACCAAGAAGGTAACTTGATCACGCGTAAAAACGACAGTAAGTATCCATTCAAGTGCACATATATTATTCTCATTTTTCCTTTTCTTTTTTAGCCTTCTTCATCCTTTTTGGTGTAGACCTCCTTCAACGTTTATGCCACTATTGAATTCAAGCACATAGGGATTTTGTGCCGGTTTGTCGATACCTGACTATAAAATATACGGACCGACCCGCAGACCCGCAGTCCGTGATAATGCACACTTGTGCTGTACCCTACGTCTATAACCACAGCAGTAATTGCCATTGCCATACTTACTTACATACTTCTTTCATTTTTCCACGCATGCGTGAGATACCACAACCAGCGATAAAATAACTGAACTAAATATCACACATAATTAGTTTAAACATTTTAGAAGCCCCTCACCGCTCCCCATATTCCACGTCAACATTATATAGCCCTTAACAAAAGTTAACGCCAGATGTTGGCTCCTGGAGTCGTGGCGTCCATGCTGGCCCACAAAGGCGAGCAGCGCGATCTGATCCAAGTCCGTGGTCTGGAACCTGAGCCGAAGGTCGAACCGGTCAGAGTTCACGGCGGACGGAGACAGAGGATACACCAGGTATGATGACACGCCGGGACTTATCGGTGAAAGCGATGGACGAGTAATTTCCACATCTGAAGATAGAGACCAATATTTTTTTGAGGAGAAATATAAAGGCCAAAGGTGGAAGATAAAGGTCGCAGGAAGTCGCTGGATGCAGGCCGCTTTCAACAGGTGATCTGGAAATCTTTGGGGGAGGCCTATGTTCAGCAGTGGACGTCCTATGGCTGATGATGATGATGATGATGACGATGATAAAGCTAAAAACAAGACAAGAGCAACTACATAAATACCTAGCAATGAAAAATAAATTTGTACCAAAAGGATACAGGCGTGAGCTATATGCTAAGCATAAACTGTATGTGTGCTAGATAGTACCTATGATAAGAAAGCCAGAACAGACCAATAACATAAACAAAAACACTACTGATAGTCCAGTTGGTAGAGAATGCCATTGATCTAACTTTTGAGGGATATTACGATTATGGTAGATGTGGGCGAGAAATTATGCATTAATTAATTATGACTCCAACGCTGTTATTGGTAATGTTAAAAGAAGAAGCGTTAAAAGAACACTGACTGTATTCGCAGAAGATGCCATGCTTCCCGTAAGGGCAGAGGCACAGAAAGCCGCTGCCAGGATGTTTGATACAACTGCCTCCCGCTTGACACGGGTTGTGCTCACACACTGAGCGGTTACATTGCTCCCCGAACCAACTGGAATAGTACACAATACTCATATTATTAAAGTCCTTTATTAACATTCATTTGTAAACATTATCAATTTTAATAAGGTATATGTATATACAGTGTGGAGAAAACTACTTTTATTGGAGTAGATACTCTACATACACGTTTTAAGGTTATTTATTATTTATTATATATTAGTTTATTACAATTCAACAGCATGTGATCAGATTAAAAAGAGCAACTCTATCGGTAATTTTGTCGACTGACTTCCAAAAAGGAGAAGGTGCTCAATTCGTCTGTAATTTTTTAATGTATGTTACACGATATCTCCGCCAAATATGGACCGATTTTGATTTTTTTTTGTGTTAGATAGAGCTTATTTCAAGGGTGATCCCATATAAACATATATTTGTCACGATCGGATTTGAAGTCGGTCTGTTAAGATTTTAAACTTGTGATTATTTACATCCATAGCTAACCAGCTAACTCTAGAATCTTGCTGTTCAATTTACACACAATGACTTAATTATATTTTTAGTTATCAGGAGCAGCAATAGAGCAGAATATAATTATTCTGTCTAGAGTTCTCGAAGGGCTACTAAGAAATATTTATACCCATTAGTGCACGAGCATGTGTAACCCCCGTTAGTATCCTTACAGGAACCGCCATTGAAGCACGGTGAAGACAAACATGACAGTGAAACGCATTCCGTGACTTCCCCAGCCTCGATTGCATCACCGAAAATTTCACGCTTCTCACCGTTTACCTGGATAAAATTAATACATACTTGTATCATAACATTTATCAACCCTTTTATTTATTGCAGCATGACTTATGTGTAGGTTTATTTTTACCTCTGACACTACAATGTATGTATGAAACTGTGTTTTCGAGATTGCATTTCGATATAATCGATTAGATAAAGAATCGTTGTCATTGTCATAAAAGTGGTGGATTATTGAAATTATTGTAATTGGCTATAATGGCATTGCATCTGCACATCTAGTGATCATTCACACGAGGACGATTCGTTTTATTTGATGAATCGTCTTTTTTCATGTTTCATTTTTTTTCGGCGGTAACGCATTTTATATGCCCGTGTTCACACGCATCACGAATGGTGAAAAATGACGGACACATCTTCAATCACGTATCGTCTTATAAAAACCACGTTCGTCTGAAAACACCGATCGTGATTTTTTATGACGGATTCGCTGATGCGCTTGCGTACCCGCTGGCCTGCACCCGCGTCGCTCACGAATGTAAATATCAATCCGGATATTTTGCCGAATCGTTATAAAACTCGATTTCGTATTTAATGTGAACGTCCATCCTTCATGACATATCGTGTTTTTTGACGGATCGTTAATCCGTGTGTGGTCTGAATGAGCCCTAATGATTAAATTAGCAATTGATGTCACTAAACATCAACGGAATAACCGAACATGACACATTCGATACTCGCTAACAATTTTACCTGAGATGGTATAATTATTGTGACTTACTTGTTATGGAAGTAGTCTCATGTTTTCCTGAGACAGATAATAAGGAAATTTCCTTATAAATTACGAAGACATATTTCACATTAATTTACTGTCAATAACAATTTTAAGACTAATTACTTATAGTAATATAAGGTTATAAAAATCAGTTTACTTTGCAAAAATCATTACCAATCTCATCTTTACTTAGCTACATATGTACTACCTACTACTTTAAGATTAAGTTTTGTAGATACGTCTTTTTGCATAAAACTTTATTGATAGACGTCAATATTAAAACTCTATCAAGTTAATATTAAGTTGTGATATTAATCCCTTTACACAAGTGGAGTTTCAGAGAAGTGGGTGAGAAAGGCTGGATCATGCGACTCTCGCTTCCACAGTCCACTTGGTCATTCTTAATACTAAGAAAATGCAACAAAGGTATACAAAGTTTGTGTAGAGTAATCCTCGATAACCCTTTTGCAATGACCAAAGAATCTTGTTATTTTCGTTATTTAAATTTTGTAATACATTCTCGTATGAGTTTTTGTGAAAAACCCTCGCTCTATAATGGGTAAAATTCTGTAGATATTGTTTCCTATTTTTTTTTATATAGCAGAGACTGGCAAACGAGCAGATGGGTCACCTGATGGTAAGTGATCTCCACCGCCCATAGACACCCAAGACACAAAAAGAATCATGGGTGCGTTGCCAACCTAAAAGGAGGGAATGGAAGGGGAGGGAAAAGGAATTGGGAAAGGGCTGGGAGAAATGGGCCACCGGAAATCTCACTCACCGAACGAAACGCGACAGCAAGCTGCCACTTTACGTCGGTTTTCTGTGAGACAGTGGTATCAAACCGGTCGAGCCGGCCCATTCGTGTTCTAGACGTTACTGTCTACAGCGTGGCCCACCACTCTATTTCAAAGTATTTTACCTCTAAATCCTTGATGCATCCAATGAAAGGTTTAGTTTCAGAGTCCCTGATATTTGGCGTATTGCCGAGGTATAGGGTAGCGTTATAGTCTAAAGATGTGATGTTGGCCACTTGACCACCGCTCATGGCCACCGTATCATTGAGCCGCAAGGTCGCATTGCAATGCTGCTCTTTGATGTACAGGTCAAGTCTGCAAAGGTGAACTTTGTATTTAGAATATTCTTTAATTTTTTGTTCTACCACCTGCGTATCTCCGTACAATGTGGGATTCATGCAACACATTTTATAAACCATGTTGCGGAAAGGATTTGGCTTTTTTACCCATTCTGTGGGATATTCTTTACTTAATTAATTTAACCATTTATATTCTGACACCTAATTACTAAAGTTATTACTCCGTGGGATTCTCCGAAAATAACTATGACCCGTTAAATAAAGAAAAATCTCGGGACTTTTTTTACGTTAATACGTTTACATATAAATGAAATATTCTTACGAATATTGGTTACTAGGTAGTTAACTGAATCATTTAATGAGTTTATAATGTCGGAATAAACCCAGACGCCAGAGTCAGACAAAGTAAAACATTTAATTTATAGTTTACCTGGTTTCGATCCGCATAGGAAATCCCTTGTTGACAAACGTCTTTAATTCGCTGAGCAACATTGTCTGGTAGCCACAAGAAAACTTAAATTTCAAGAGGCCCGCGTTCAAATACAGTTGGATATAAACGTCCTTCGCAATGTCTATATGCATTATTTGACCATCTGTTATAAGAGTTTTTGCATTAAATGCTATGACAACAGAAGTGGTATTTTGCAGTTTATGAGCTATATAGGAATGTCCGCCGAAAGCTGCCGATGTTATTGTAATTCTTTCTTCACAAAATTTTCCAGCGTAGTTGAATATGCAGTGGCACTAAAACATTTCAAACTATATCATGTCCATTATTTAACAATCGGTCATGTTTATATAATTGTGTCACAGAAAAAAACATATGGGGTCCAAAAAAGAGTGAGAAATCCATGAAAATGAAATGACATTGTGTACATTTATATATATATATATATATATATATATATATATATATATATATATATATATATATATATATATATATATATATATATATATATATATATATATATATATATATATATATATATATATATATATATATATATATATATATATATATATATATATATATATATATATATATATATATATATATATATATATATATATATATATTATATAGGTAGATATGTATGTGTGCAATAAAACAAACGATTGTTGAAAGATTGGTGGGTCACCTGATGATAACTTAAGTAATCTTCATCCTTTATGAACCACCTACGATATCAAAAGAATTAGGTGTGTTGTGAACTTTAAAAAAAGGTCATAAAGATTAGGAAGGAACAGGCATTTTGGACACCGGAAATCTCACTCATCGAATAAAATGCAACAGTGATATTGGTTTTTCTTAATGTAATGTGAAATGAATTAAATGATTAAATAGAAAAATGAATTAACTCAAATCTTATCTCATATAACCTTACCTGAATGCCATGAGGACTATTAACACAAGTCCCACGATTACTGCACAGAGTTTCTGTACATTCTGACTGAGAAGTCGTAGTACTAACGCTTGACGTAGACTCTGTAGCCTCTGTTGTCAGTGGTACAGGAAGTGGCAGATCAGTCATAGGCTGTTCTGTAGGAGTGTCTGTAAACATTCTTTCCGTAGTCATATCAGACTTAGTAGCCACCGTAACTTCTGTTGTTATATCTGTTGTAGTTCTAGTTTCTGTTGTTACTGTGGATTCGGTAATAACTACAGAAATTTCAGTAGTTTCTTTAGTTGTAGGTACGGTAGAAGTAGTTGTTGTAGTGGAGCTTAGAGTACTACTTTCGGTAGTAGAAGTTACTTCAGTAATGGGAATCAATATTGTCGTAGATGGTGTTTCTTTACAATCTGTGCAGTGTGAAGTTGTTTCGACTTTAGAGTCATCAGTACCTATCGTGACAGTGGACATATCATAGATTACAGAACTTTCTTTAACTGTAGTTATTTCTTCAGTTGTTTTGTCGACTTCAAAAGTTTCTTTAGTTGAAGACGTCGTATCAGTAGAACGTTCTGTAATTTCTTCGGTTGTAGTAGTAGAAATAGTTGTTATGGGTTGTTCTTTATCTGTTGTGGATGTTTTAGGTATAATATCAGTATAAATACCAGAATACGCAGTTGACATATCCGTAGAAGTATCCTCATTTATGAGAGTTGTTAGAACTGATTTGGTGGTTTGAGAAAAAGGCGTAGGGCTAGCGTATTCACAATCTAATGTTTTATCATCAAGGATCAGGCACTCGCATAGTGTTCCAGTTAGCCTTGGTGGACAAGAGCACGTAAAGTTATCCACTCCGTCAATGCAAGTTCCTCCGTTCATGCATCTAAAATGCACGAGTGATATTTAATACAGTTGTTTTTTGTTTTAGACAGAGTTAATATTAGAATTATAATAAATGATAAAGAAGATTAATACCTGGGTCCCAGAAGGCACTCATCGTACTGCAATTCGCATCTTTCCCCGTGGAAGTCTGGAACGCAGTAACATACTCTAACACTATCTTCAACAACGCATAAAGCATCATTGCTGCAAGAGTTTTCATCACAAAACTCTATTTGAATTTCGCAACTTTTTCCTGTGTAACCTGCAAATAAAACGAACATGACCGGTAAGTATTTTGTAATAGATGTTAAACTAACTTAACTATTTCGTTTGTTCAATAGTTTTTCGAAACTTCGTACATGTGATTCAAGTAATGTTTTTCATACCAAATGGGCAAGCGCACATATAGTCAGCGTGTACGTCGATGCAAATCCCACCATTTTGGCAAGGATTTGACTGGCATTCGTCTATTTGGTCTTCACATTTCGGACCTGCCCATCCTGTGAAAAAATATTTTTAGCTACTACACTACTTGAAAAAAATAGAAATAGAGCATGGGAGATCGAAAGAGAACAACGAGAAGATGACAACAGTGAGACGTAAGATATAGAAAATTAGAATATTATGGTTGCAAAATAAAAATATTCTAGCAGTGGTTGGCTACTAAAATATTTTGCTTCTTAATTTAAACACAGACTAAATGACGATAGGATCTACGAGTACGTTCTGTACCCATGATAATGGCATCAGTCTAGTATTCAATTATGAGAATGAAAATGGTTGAAGGTCTTTACAAGTTTAGTGTTACTGATTTTCACACGCTCCCATCTCACGTTGCATCCTATTTCTGATGAGGTTCTATTTTTTTCTAGCTTCTCGCACTTGGTAGTAATTATAATAAATACTAAAATACCTTTTTAGGTTTTGGTTATGACTGATATGATGATTGGTTAGGACTGATATGATGTATCGCGTAAGTTTACAGAAAATCAATTCTTACCTGCTAAACATTTGCAATAGAACTTAAAGCCAGGCCCTTCGATGCATTCACCGCCATTATAGCATCTCACTTCCTCAGTAGTATTACAAACAGCGATATCAAGCTCACAATGTTCCCCTGAGAATCCGGGAACACAGGAGCACACATACCCATTGGTCATATCTATGCAAGTGCCATTATTGGAACAAGGATTTGACTCGCATTCGTTGTAATTAGTCTCGCAGTTGTCGCCTAAAAATTTAATCATTTAATATTACTATGTTGTTCGTACCACCATTATCTTATTGAGTTTTTTGTGTCCACAAACTGTTGAACTTGAATAGTATTTGGTTTATTTCACTGGTATCATCATCATCATCATCATCATCAGCCATAGGACATCCACTGCTGAACATAGGTATATTTCACTGGTATATACATACATACATACATAAGCTCACGACTGTATCCCCGAAGGGGTAGGCAGAGGCGCACTAGCGAACTAGAACACCCACATTTCGCCGAGCTTAGTTCCGTCCCAGATGTGATAGGGGGCGAGCCTATCGCCATATCGGGCACAAATTCCAGACTCCGGGCTGATATGGAAAAATCCAATATCACTTTGCCCGACCCGGGGATCGAACCCGAGACCTCAGAACCGTAGTCGTACCGAAATACCACCACGCCACCGAGGCAGTCAGTTCACTGGTATATGAACTAGAATTTTCAGGAAAACATGAAGAATAATCACAAGGCTAAAAACTTAACGGACCCATGTCAAAACTGATCGTGACCAAATTTATATGGGACCACCCTTTAAAGAAGCTCTGTCGAAGATAAAAAGAATTCTGAAAATCGGTCCACATTTGACTGACATATTGCAAAACATACATAAAAAAATACAAACGAATTGAGGACCTTCTCCTTTTTGGAAGTCGGTCAAAAATACAGACGAATTGAGGATCTCCTCCTTTCTTGAAGTCAGTCGACAATAAGAATAGTTTAAACGTCAGAATCTAATAAGGCAAGGTCGACAGTATTATGAATGAAAAACTGATTTCTATTTGAACGACGTAGAAGGAGTCATTAGTGCGCAGCGAGCTTGAATACATTTACGATTGTCAGAATTTTTCCTGCTCGGACCGCAGATTCAAAGAATGGCATAAGGAAAATCATCACAGTAAGTATATCGCGTAATTTTTACGTGTGTACAGCATAAGCAAACAATGGGAGGAAAAGCTTCAATCAATAATTGTTCATTATGTGGAAATGACCAACAATACTAAGTAAATGACCCTTAATTTGTTAATAAACATATTATTGAAGATTATGGTTTAAGTAAGGCAATGACAATTTATCCAATTAATTGACATTCTTTAAATCCACTTAGTATAACGCTCGAATTCACTTAAACCTTTAGTCCTCTTGAAACGATTAGGTTAGTTGACCGATTATACCGTGTTCTAATTAAATATGTAACTATGTTGTTTAATGTACCTACTTTAACGATAATCAATAAAAGGAATGCCTTTTCGACTGACTTCCAAAAAAGGAGAAGGTCCTCAATTCGTCTATATTTTTTAATGTATGTTACGCGTATATCCGCCAAATGTGAACCGATTTTTAATTTTTTTTTTGTTTTCGATAGAGCATACTTAAAGGGTGGTCACATATAAATTTGGTCACGATCGGATCAATTTGGAAGTCGGTCCGCTATGGTTCTTAACTTGTATTGTTTTTTATTAGTAGTAGTAAATGGCTCAATAAAATTTTTAGGCCAAATTATTGTGATTGAGCTTGATGTTGTCCAACGACATGACGCTACGTAGAGATCAACAAATATGGTCTAATTAAAATTAAGTAGACAATTTACATACATAGTCCTGTCCCCCACATTACGTTTAGATGTACCGTGAATATCAGGAACTACAACTATGAGGGAGGAAGGCTTCGCGGTACCACAAAGCTCACAATAACTCGATATTTTTTTACTCTATGTGGAAATCGTGGCCATTTGCGGTTATTCACTCTCTGCACCACGGAGGCTATCAAAAATCATTCGTCACACTTGATAATCTTAATTACCTAAGTCTTTGTTGAAAAGGCTGGGCTTGGGGTCAGAAAGGGTGAATATTAAGTAATCGACTCACTTTTCCAAGCGAGGAAAGTTTACGAAGTACGTAAATCTTAATGAATTTGTAATATTTAGCTTTTTAAATCTTACCTATGAATCCATCAGGACAAGAGCAGTTGTATGAGGCAACTCCATCGATACAAGTGCCTCCATTCTGGCAGGGATTAGACCAGCACTCGTCCCAGTTAGTCTGGCACTGCACTCCGGTGTAACCATCGACGCAGTAGCAGGAGTACGTGCTAAAAATTGACACAGAATACAGATTGTCAAACAGCATAAATGTATGATCACTATGAAGTAAATAAATTATATCAAAGGAAATCCATGTCAAGCAGCGACTTGGTCTTTCGCTTCGTAGTTCATACAATGAGTGATATATCAGGAGGTCCTAATAAACTTTTCTCTTCCCAACCACCATTGATTTTAAGCAGCGGCCGTGCTTCTGTATCCAGGGGGTTTAGACAAGTGTCTTATGCGTTAGTCGAAGAGAATAGTCAAATAGAGTTTGTACGGGAATGACATAAGAGTACATAGCCGCATATAGCGTACTATTATGTCATTCCCGTACATTTATTTTATTCGACTATTCTCTTCGACTAACGCATAAGCCACTTGTCTAAACCCACTGGCATTGCTATCGTTCATGGGTGACAGTATCCACTTTGAGCTTCGCTCGTCTGCCTCCGAATCCGAACAATTAGGTTTATTAGAGTAAATTGTTAATTCTTTCATATTTTTAATTCATATTATTTTTCGGTTATGCAATGACTACAAGGCTTATTGTATTATATGGACTATAATTAATTTATGGTATGTATAATATTATTCATTTACTAGCTGACCCGCGCAACTTCGTCTGCGTATGAGAGAGAGGGTTGAAAGAGTGAGTCTTAGGTACCTATAATCCAATAATTCTAAAGGAGGTAATGGGATGATCTACTTCGGCCGTCAGTCACCCCGTCTCTCACCCCGTCAGTCACACCGTCTGTCACACCGTCTGTCACGCCGTCTGTCACCCCGTCTCTTACCCCGTCGGTCCCACCGTCTGTCACCCCGCCTGTCACCCCGTTTGTCACCCGCCTGTCACCCCGTCTGCCACCCGTCTGTCACCCGTCTGTCACCCAGTCAGTCACCCCGTCTGTTATCCAGTCGGTCACCTCGCCTGTCACCTCGTCTGTCACCCATCTGTCACCCCGTCTGTCACCACGTCGGTCACTCGTCCGTCACCCCGTCTGTCACCCGTCTGTCACCCAGTCAGTCACCCCGTCTGTTATCCAGTCGGTCACCCCGCCTGTCACCTCGTCTGTCACCCATCTGTCACCCCGTCTGTCACCACGTCGGTCACTCGTCTGTCACCCAGTCGGTCACCCAATCGGTCACGCCGTCTGTCACCCAGTCTGTCACCTGTCTGTCACCCGTCGGTTACCCCGTCTGTCACCCAGTCGGTCACCCCGCCTGTCACCCTTCTGACACCCGCCTGTCACCCCGTCTGTCACCCAGTCGGCCACCCCATCTGTCACCCTGTCTGTCACCTAATCGGTCACACCATCTGTCACCCCGTCTGTCACCCCGTCAGTTACCTCGTTAGACACCCCGCCCGCCACCCCATCAGTCAGCCTGTCAGTCACCCCGTCATTCCTCACGTCGGTCACCCCGTCAGTCATCCCATCAGTCACCCCATCAATCACCCCGTCAGTCACCCCTTAGTCACCCTACCATTCAGCCCGTCGGTGAACACTAAAATATTTTTTCAATTCGAACCAGTAGTTTCTGAGATATCAACTTCCCCGCTTTTCAACATTCTTCATTTCTGCTCCGCTCCTATTGGTCATAGCGTGATGTTATATAGCCTATAGTCACCCTCGACAATTGGGCTATCCAACACAAAAAGAGTTTTTCACATCGAACCAGTAGTTTCTGAGATAATATACATTTTCACGATTTTGCAACATTTTTCATTTCTGCTCCGGTCCTATTGGTCATAGCGTGATGTTATATAGCCTATAGCCATCCTCGATAAATGGGCTATCCAACACAAAAGGATTTTTTCAATTCGAAGCAGTAGTTCTGTCTGAGATATAAATTTTCCCGGTTTGCAAAATTTTTCATTTCTGCTCCGCTCCTATTAGTCATAGCGTGATGTTATATAGCCTATAGCCATCCTCGATAAATGGGCTATCCAACACAAAAATAATTTTTCGATTCGAACCAGTAGTTTCTGAGATATCAACATCCCCGCTTTTCAACATTTTTCACTTCTGCTCCGCTCCTGTTGGTCATAGCGTGATGTTATATAGCCTATAGCCTTCCTCGATAATTGGGCTATCCAACACAAAAAGAATTTTTCAAATCGAACCAGTAGTTTCTGAGATATCAATTCCACGTTTTTTATTTCTCATTTCTGCTCCGCTCCCATTGGTCATAGCGTGATGTTATATACCCTATAGCCACCCTCGATAATTGGGCTATCCAACACAAAAAGAATTTTTCAAATCGAAGCAGTAGTTCCTGAGATTACCGCGTTCAATCAAACAAACAAACAAACAAACTCTTCAGCTTTATAATATTAGTATAGATAGGCAAAGTGTATACCATTTAGTTGCAGTGTATATGGGCTATGAACCGAAAGTTCATGGGTTCCATTCCCAGGTCGGGCGTGGTATTTTTCTAACACTATCTTCCCGGGACTGGATTCCCCAGATGGGGTAAACGTCAGACAGGAAGCCGGTCGTGAAAACTAAACCAAATCCTTTCCCCAACATCATTACGCCAACCCCACATTGGGGTGGGATAAGGACATGTAGAAAGAAAAGATGAAGTGTATATAATTTTTACAGATCTCCGGTAGTGCATCTTTTGCTTGAGCTTTTGATATCAGTAATAGGAATTAGAAAATTAATATTCTACGACAGAATGTGTATCTATATATAAAAAAGCCTATACAAAAAAGCCTCTAAATCAAGAGTTCAAGAACCATTTTAATAAAACAACACAAAGTGGCTTTATTCATGGGTAAATAATACTTAGTATATTGAACTTATCATGATATCACGCTATTACTTAAATTAATCTTATATACTCGTAAGTATGTAGGTACCTATAGCGTAAGGTTTAGGTTATGTTACGTTATGGTATGCATGTATGGTTCATTTCCCATACAACCTATTATACAGGGGCGCCCTCGTATGGGGTCGGGGGTGATGCGCTATTATCATAGGTTGGTAAGCTAGAGCTATTAAGGTCATTGAACGCAAATGTTTTACACAGATTTAGACATAGGCACCTTTGTGATTTCAAAATATGGAATATGGATTGTTTAATTTCACGACGACAGGGCCCATACTTACCATACCTATATAGGTACTTATTCGTGCTGTAGACGTTACTGCCTACAGCGTGCTCTACGAAATGCAACAGTATATTGTCAGTTTGTCACTTCCCGTCTCCCGACAGTTTTGGTCGGGTTTCCCGGTTGAGGGGACCGCTGTTGTTGACAAAACAACCTTCGGGGTGGCTCTACGCCCTTTTAAAGTAAGCTTTACAATACAATTTGAGTAATAATATCAAAGGATTATTAGTTTATTGGGAATACTAGTGTAATGAGCATTTTATTCTCTAATAGGGCATGTAATTGAATCTTATTTTCTGAATTTCTAGGCAATGGAATTAGAATATAATTAAGTAGATTTGATAGTAAAATAATAACATAATTAAGAATCTAGTATGAATTTAAGGTTTGTTAAAGATCGCAAAATTCAACTAACTGAAATTGAATGAAATAAAATAAAAAATACAAAACTGAAATACAGAAATTGAACAAGTGGTTACTCGCTAGGATTATAATCAATTTATTATGAAACTTGCGATCATATTAATATTCAAAACTATTATTAGTTCCACGTTTAAAACTCTAATAATAACATACATAACACACAACATAATATCACGCCTTTAATCCCGAAAGGGTAGGCAGAGGCGCACTAGCGAACTAGAACACTCACATTTCGCCAAGCTTAGTTCCGTCCCAGATGTGATAGGGGGTGAGCCTATCGCCATATCGGGCACAAATTCCAGACTCCGGGCTGATATGGAAAAATCCAATATCACTTTGTCCGACCCGGGGATCGAACCCGAGACCTCAGGACGGTAGCCGTACCGAAATACAACCACGCCCCCGTGGCAAATTCTAATAATAATAAACAAGTTATTGTTTTAAAGTCTGTTAACGACAGCCCGACCCTATTTACTAACTAAACTAACTCACCTATTGATGTCGTCGATACAAATTCCATGCAGGCAAGGGTTACTCAGACACGAGATGCCCGCCGACACGATACGAATCGCCACCACCCACCAAACAGCTCGGAAAATTGTTTGACTCTCTTCGTACATGTTTACTATTTAATTTGGGGAATATTTTATTTAAATAACTTAGTGCAAAGACGCAACATTTTTTGTAAAAGAACTAACAAATCACATAATCATTGAAAATTGTAAGTTAATTTATTCCTAAAACCGACATAACCAGTAATATAAGAATCTAAATATTAATATTATCAAAAACACATAATTTTAACACACATTTTTATTACGGGACGCGACATACGTTTATCAATAGTGAAACGTATTGCTGTCCTAATATTTGGACGCAATTTGGTGCGATAATAAGATATTGTACGCCAGTGGTGCTCACTGAAACGAAAAACTGGGCTTCGTAGGCGAGGTGTGGTTTGCCGCCACAGCCGGTTACCATAGCAACCGGTAATCACACAATACACATCGCTTCGGTCGAATTATTGACTAAATTCTAACACAACAAAATGTTAGCAGTGTCAGTCACCACCTAAGGTCACCACCTTCAATCGCCACCTCTCCTATAAATACTCATGTGTATGTTTATGAAGCATAAATAATTAAAGTATGGAATGTTATCTAAAATATCCTTTCACAATTTTAAATGTTACTGCGATAATTTGTGAATATAGGTATTTCATTTTTATATTTAATTGCTTATAAGAATAAAGAAACATTTTCCTCATTCGTGGGAAAAATCACTGTGTATTTTCCATTAACATTGTGACGGACTTTTAGTACCTACCTAAAGTTTTGGCCATTTAATTTGTTTTAGGAGGTTTTTCCGACATTATTAATCATCTACAAAATAATACTGAGAAAATTACAAGATTTAAAAAAAATCTACATTTTCATCTTATATTTCAACTTTGCGTTATTGCAAAACATTTGAATTTTCCCGCCTTATATCTCAGTACAATACTGACCAATCAAATCAATGAGACAGAGTAAATAACCAATAGTATTGCGAAATCTAATCATATGTTCACAGCTGTTAACCATTGGCCCAATAAAAATGAAGACAATGAGGAACGTTTAGAAATTCGATATAATTTAATTTGTACAAATGAAATGAATATTACGATAGTCTAAAAATATATTTTTAATTTATAACGCCATTACAGTAAACAACGATTTTTCATAGTATCAAGATAGTTGATTTGTATAATTATCTAGCTCAGAAATTAATCACAATAAGTTTTTTTTTAAATAATATGTAGTCAAACACGAAGTAATCAAAGCTTTTGAACGTGGCTTACGTAGTAAAAAATAAATTGCTCGTATTTCAATCAAGATGTGAAAGGTGGAACAATAGCTCTTGTGAGAATCTCATTAGCTTATGCTTGGACAAGTCCTATTTAGTTAAAAACATTATTTTAACATTGCGTAGAGCTTCTAGAACGATCGACGAATTCATAAAAACTCTGAAGTGTGACGGTTTAATAGAGAATAAAGGAATAATCTTTGTGTAAAAATGGATCCGGGTATCCTTTGTTTCCACCATTGTGAACATAAAGTGTTTTGTACAGTAATTCCGGAGCAGTGTCCAGTGTGTAAGCAGAAACTTGATAGATACGACTACAACTTACTGCCTTTCAGGTACAAATTGCCTACATACGATAGCATAAAGTTGCGATGACTAATGAAGGTTGTTGCTAAGCACTCTATATTTAATTTCAGAGTACCCTATCCTTTTGTGAAAGCGTCTCAACACCCTCGAGCTATAGTAATGAAGCCTACTCATGGAGATTTTCTCAAGTAAGTGTGTATTTACAGAGTTATTGGTACTTTTGAAGTTTCTTAATAAGTTGCAATGCATTAATTATTAAGTCAATGCCCTCGCGTGGAGTTCAGTAGCGCAGGCGTTTGCTTAATTGAGGCATTTGTTTCAGTGATTACTACAATTCCAAGGACCTGCATATAGGCGTGACGAACTCGCAGGGCTGTGTTGTGGAGTTCAGTGAAGAGGGTATTCGGGGAGTAGACACTGGGTCCAAGAAGTGGAGCTCCTGTGACACTAGCTCGGACTGGGACCAGTGCCTGCTGCTGGAACAGTTTGATGAACTGTGGAATGAGATCTGGGATAGTGTTCTGCTGAAGGTATTTTCTTTGTAAAATATTTATAGTTGTTTTAGGGTATAAAGTCTTTTTCAATTAATCACATAATGTTTTAAGGACCTTAACTACATCTTTGTGGCATAGCAGTATGACTACCATCCTGAGGTCTCAGGTTTGATCCATGTGTTAGGCAAAGGGATTTTGAGTTTTTCTATTCATTCATTTTTTACTGGAATTTGGGTCAGATATGGTGATAGGTTCATCACCTTGTAGTGGGATGGAAGCAAGCTCAGCTAAATGTGAGTGATCTAGTTCACCTCTGCCCAGGCTTGCTGGCATTTAGGTGTGAGTCCATGTATGTATGTGTAACTTCATAATTCAATTAGGGAAATTGGTCATAAAATATTTCAAGAATTGTAACAGGAAAAGTATAAAAATTTACTCACCATGTTATCAGTTTTAAAAAACTTGTGTTTAATAATATGATTGGATATGTATAATCAATACTTTTGTTTTACATATCCTGGGTTAGATCAATATCTAAGTATTTCAATAATTTTAACTTATTTTCCTTTTTACTTAAGGTAAGTTTAAGTCCATTGTGGGAGGCTGACAAATACCAAGAAGAGAGACACAACTGCTTTACATTTGTGTTGACCTTCCTACGAGCCCTCGACTGTGGGGAACTGTCCGAAAAAGCTCACAATCCCAAACTGTTCTGCAAACAGTATGTAGTACCCAGAACTTCTGCTGCCGGGAAGTACATCTCTCTATACAGACAGCTCAAGAGGCAAAACTATTTCATACAAAACCTATGATAGTGCATTGTGTTCAATTATATTATTTATATATTTATTTGTATCACATATTCAGTATTTAACTGTGATGTTTTGTGTAGGTGTAAGACTCTTAAATTCAAGTGCATTTAATTTAGACCAATGATAATTTAATTACCAATTAAATATTTATGTGAAATTCTGATTTAACTTTATTTATCATGTTACGTGTTTTTTCTATGTATTTACAAGATTAACAGTTCTCATGATTTGAGTGGAATGTGTTAAAATGAGCTCAAAATTTATGTATGCCTGTATCATGTTAAAACTTGTAACCGTCTTGCCATTTCCACTGTATTAATTGTTGTGTACCTTGTACGTATTTGAAATGAGTTTAATAGTGATTACAAACTAATTTGCATTATGCACATAGCATAAACTAAAAACACAGTTTGGGAGTGAAAACATTTTATATAACCAACTTATTTTTGCTGTACATTGTTTCCGTAATTTGTAGATACCATGTTTCTCAACCACAAATAAACTTGGTAATTGCTGTTAAATTCATTTGAAAGAGAGATTTGTGTCATTATTTGTTCTATAAAGGTTCTACATCGTATGATAAGGGCATATTACAAAGACTATTACCGTCAGCTTTTCAATTATTGAGAGTACATATCTTTGATAGAACATTTTCAATGTGCTAGGAATATTTGATAACACGACCAAGGAATTAACTATAAACCATGGTAGTCGATTAACTGTTTATACAGAATATTTATGGGGTAATGCTGCATGTACATCTTCCATAGTGTTAGGAGATAAATATATGTTTTCATTGCTATGTGAAATGTGTGTTGTACACAAAGATATTTAATATTACTAACTATCAAGCCAGTTTCCATATAAAGAAATTGATCTCAAACTTCAGTACTGCCAGCAACAACTTATTACAACGCGAGGGCGATGATTACATTTTACACCCTAGAATATTTTAAATCCCGCTAAAAATCCCGCAAGACAAGTTTATTTTCTCAATATTATTACGCTGGCCGACCAGGCGCCCGTATACAAATAAACAGCGAATTATGACCACTAGGCCATAACTTTTGGATCACAAATTTTGTGCTGTTGTCCCATCTACATATATACTGTTGAATGTCTTTGGTTGTACATAATAATAATATTACATTGTTTGTACATAGCCCAATGAAAATGTGCATTTGTCATTATTGTACAGTTTCAAGTCTCTATTTTATCATTTTAAGAACAGGTCATACGGTATTGTGTAATAATTATATCAAAAGAATTGGATCCTTTGTTTTTTTTTAACATTTCATGTCAATAATTAATGATGATAATATAATGAATAACAAAATGATGAAGTGTTCAATATAGAATAAGATGCTCAATGTCCTTGTTGTCTGTTCTTGCCTCGTAATATAAGTTGCACAATCTATATTAAAGCGACGTTTGAATCTCTCGCCATAGATAATTCAACTCATTCTTACATGTCTTGTATGTGTGAGTGGTGTTTGTATAGAGATTACCAATGTGTGCAAGTCATTATAGTTTTAAGGTGGATTTAGATCAAACAAACAAAGCTGGATCTAGAATAATAGCATTTAATGAAGTAGTAAACGATAATTCATTCTCAACGAATAAAACAAGAGAGAAACAGGGATTATCTAACTTTACACAAAGATAATAGGAGGCTCATTATATAATGAGTATTTGGTTGTTCAGTCTAAATACACCCTTACAGTAGCTATAACGCATTACCAACCTACATACACTACATGTAAACTCACACACACAGCGAGACTTGCAAATATGACCTGATCTACTTAAATTTTAAATTATTTAGTCTTCATTATTTCACTCGTTCTTGCCACGCATCTTGTCCATTTGTGTGAGAGAAATGAAATTTGTTGTCTAATTTGTGTAGTTTGTGTTTACGCCTAATAATGGAGTAAGAATATTGATTGTATTAGCTAAGTACTACCTAAACATTGTATGAGTTATTTCGGCTTAAAATTCAAAGTTTCTTGAGGCTTAATAATTTTATAAGCACGAATTATTTTGCTGATATTTATTAATTACTGTATTCTGCCAAGTAATGGTTTGAATAGGCTAAATCCGATTTTTTATTTAAGCCAGTATCTTTAGTTCACGAGGATTTATGGAAAATGTTATTAATTTCTTCAATATGACGCGTAACTACCGATATTGGCGCTAGTTCCTATTCTATCCACACTTGAGACTTGAATTTTGTAATAGATCTCGAAGACAAATTTCTAGGTGCTAAATTGGAATAAAATAATTGTTAAAATTAAAGTGTTTCTTTTGTTACAACATATTTATTAAAAAGAAATAATGTTAATATTACATAGCCATAATATTAAATAAGAAAAACTTAGTTAAATACTTATGTGAAAAATCTCACTTTTTGGAAAATATTTTAAATTAATTTGCTTCTACTTTGACTGGCGGCGATTCGACGCCCACCCAGAAGACCGCTCCAGTGTAGGCAATGGTGGCTCTGAAATGGAAATGTAATATTTTTATTATGTCGTACATAACTTAGACATCGCCAATTTAAGCTTCTTCACACTTCGAAGAGGGAAGAAGCTAATCGGGGGCTTGTGACAAGCTATGTGGATGACCCGTGATACAGATACAGGGATGTCGCCATTCCCGCCCCAACCAACCATCATGCCAAAATGTATACGATTTTGGGAATCTATCATGAATAGCCCAAACATCAGACTCAATTTCACGCTCTTACAAGTTGGTAGTTAATTAATCTTAACAGCACATCAACAGTTCTGTAATTTTATTGTTATTGATTTATCAAACGGACCGTCCGTTGATGACATGTCAATGACGAACATATGTATTTCACAACCGACTTCTGAACTATGCGCTAAGTTTATTACGACGACGTTACTAAAGATCTTCGTGTCGTAAAACTGTTGTCTCTTTCAACAAAATGTGCATGCATGTTGCACACCTAGGAAAACAAACACGGTTTTTAGGTCCAATATTTCGTAACTACTAACGCCCGGTTCCCATAAACTATCTCAGTTCGAATGTGCAGATAGATTACAAAAAATAGCCAATAAGAACACGGTTTGAACATGACTCCGTCAAATGACTTTATTTGATTGGTTCATAATCTATCATGGCAACATATTATGTATGTAAATATATGGGCTGTGGACAGGGAGGTCCTGGGTTGGATTCCCTTTGGGCAAAGCGAATTATTTAATTTAATTTGCCCGGGACTGGGTCCCCTCAAAGGGGGTTGACGTCAGCCAGTCGTAAAAACTAAGCCAAATCCTTTCTGCAACATACTTGAAAAAGTGTGTTGCGCCTACACCACATTAAGGTAGGATAAGGGCAGGTAGAAAGAAAGAATTTTATAATTACTACTTATGTCTCCTATGTGTCCAAATGCTGAAGTCGTAATTCAAGACATTAGACCGTCTATTGAACTGGATCATTTTGGTATAATTGCCAACCCTGATCCTATTTTAACATTGATTACTGTCTATATTTTGTTTACTGTAATAGCTTCCAATTTAATTATCTATTCGCATTCGGATAGACGCATTATGCAGTTATCTTCCGAGACGGAAATTCCTCCTTATCGGTTGTTAGTTCGGCCCTGGGTCAGGTCAAGGGATCTAGTGTAATGACAGATACGTATTGTAATCCGATGCAATAGAAGTACCTACACAACAATTATGTATAGTATCGACTCCAGAAATATGCGACTTTGGTCACAACTCACAGCACACAGATCGGATGTAAATACATGTTTTCAAACCATCAAGATTGTAGCATTTAAAAAAATAAGTACACCCGACAGTCACACATAGTCCCTGGCCCCACACTAGGTTCAATCTGTGCCGTGGGTATCAGAAAGTACGAGAGACTTTCGGTGTCACAACACTCGGACCCGAATCAAATACATGTGGGTCATACAAACATTTGCCTGGGTGCGGGAATGGATGGAACCCGTGACTTCTCTTTTCACAACCGGTTACTCGCCTGCTGCGTAAAGTAGGCTGTCTTATTGTGTTTATTATCTCTTGCAGGCTGCAGCTCCTCTATTTATTTGACTTATACCTTAGCTATTTTTGCATTTAGACTCGTGTCGATGAATCTTATAAGTGTAACATTGTCGAGCTTGGCTTCACAAGCTATTATAGTAACGGGTGTTAGAAAAAGTCGCGTATTGAACAATCTCCATTTTTTCCAAATCGGCTCCTCCTTCTGCTTCGGGTTTATCAATGTTTTGAAATACACATTAATAGTAAAAGTTAAATTAAAATCTTACCTAAATCTAATATAGTCATTGAAGTTAGTAGGCGCGGTCCAGGTGAAGGTCACGGTCTGCTTGTCGTCTTCTGCGTCGTGCTGCTTGTGGGTGATGGCGTTCTAGAAGATAAAACCAGTTTAAAATGAGAACCCAAAATGTAAATCAGAATTTATTTATTTCACACCACAATTGACAATTAGTTACATAATCGTGGACTCTGTCGGGCACAGCAACATAGAAGAGAGGGAGAAATATCTACTTTTGACGAAAAAAAATAACACTACACTAAACTAGTCGAGCTCAGTAGGAAACTTATTAATTTGTATATGTAATTCGATTTTGTTTAATTTTATAGGATTATATATTTCATGTGTGTCTGTGTGTGTGTGTGTTTGTGTGTGTGTGTTTGTATTCCGGTATTGAATTAAAAATGCATCGTAAGACAACATGGGTAATGTGTATGACTTTCTCTTCTGTAATGTATTAAAATACGTTATACGGCCCCAAAAATGATGATTACTTATAATTTTATGATTACGCACATTTAAAATAAAAAAATAAAAAAGAAAGTGCTTTCGGCGGGAAAGTACTTATTCTTCAAAATAAAAAACATACAGTGATTCAACATTCACACATCGTCTTGACCACACGAAAACATTAGTCTTGAGTAGTTTGGACTCTCGGTGCGGAATCGAATCCGCGGCCTCTCGTCGGCTACTTGCCCGCTACGACATAGATCAGATTATACTGATTTATATTTCGATATTTATTACAATACTTTCATGAACACGCATTATCGGTAATAACATTATTAACAGAGATATTCAAAACTGTTTCAAATAGTCACGGGCGGCTCGGCCTCCGGTAGCCCATACGCTTATGTAACATATACCTCTATATGTGCCGCCTCCGACGGATTAATGTTTTTGGGTATTAAGTAATATAGGTACCTATACTTATAAAATCGTTTTTCCTGACTGACAACCAACGCTCAATCAAACCAGTAGTTTCTTAGTTCGTGAAGAAATCGGCATGAAACATACAGGTATATTTTATGACGCAAGTATCCGTTATAAAGGATTTTTAGGAATTTCAACTTTAAGAATGGGATATGGGGTTCGAAGTTTGTATGAAGAATCAATGGAAATACGACGGGAAAGAGAATGTGGGCGAAGTTGCGAGCGAAACAAAGTATGATAAATGTTTATGTTTTAGTTTTTTTTTTTTTTTAAATAAATACACCCAGTAGTCACACCGATAATCCTGACCTCACACTAGGTGTAACCTGTATCGTAGGTATCAGAAACTACGAGAGACTTTCGGTCTCACAACACCCAGATCCGAAACAAATATCTGAGGGCCGCACAGACATTTGTCTCGGTGCGGGAATCGAACCCGCGACCTCACGTTTCACAGCCGGCTACTCACCCGCTGCGCCACAGAGGCTGTTAATTATTACAAATATTACGAGAGTTCTTCTCTAACATGTTTTAATACTTCTAATATTAGGTACCGCAGCTCTATAGACGGAAATAATTGTACGTCGCTCCTACAGTATGTCCCTGCGCACTGTACACTGTACAGACTGCATTTGGCCAAGGATTTTCATCAACGCAGTGAAGGTCTAGCAAACTAATGGCTAGGCTTGGAGGTAAGAAACCAGTATGTATCAAACGTAAAATTAATACTGGTACATAGCAGTATGTTTTGCGAGTGTAGGTCATCTATACAATGCCAACATATTTCATTCATACGAGTTTGTTTATAATTCGTGACAATGTGTTTCCGCGCCGCTTAGCGACTGCAATAATGAAGGGAAGTGAAGGGTGCTATCACGGTCTAACGTCCTCGATTGTACCAAACTAACGCTTATACAAAGATAGTTGTGCGCCGAAATGATAAAGCTTTTTGCAATCGGACTGTTAGTTATCAAAGTCACTTATAAATAGATTAAATGATACCGAGCACTGGCACATTAGATAGTATAGTTGTTATAAGAAAAGGCCTTTATTTTTTATGTAGTTCAATTCGCAATAACAAGTAAGGAAATAGCGACTTCCGTGATTTGGATGCATGTTGTTACAGAAGTTAAGAGCCATTTCACAAAATGCGACTGCTCCAGATTAGGTAAATAACTCACGAAGTTCGTTCGAATCGACAAAAAGTGAAGATAAGGGATCATGGCGCGACTAAAACATTTTGATACTTTCGCATTTCACTGAACTCGAGTTATCCGAATTTTAATTTTATTATTTATCATAATGTAATATTGTAAACTATTATATAGAATATGTAGATGGATACTAAAACAAGCCACTCTTATTACAACATAGCGGAATATTAAATTAAATTTATATATATATTTCCCGAAAAGGCATTGACAAAATTAGGTTCAATTTTTATCTTTTACGCTTCATTACTATTACGCTTTTAATTGTCCTCCGTATATGTGGAAATGTTATTGATACCAACTTTCTTAAACAAAATAACGGATTTATATCACAATCATGGTTATTACATCTTCGTGTTTTTCCGAAATAGATGAAGCCATTTGCAGGCGTGTATGTATAGTTATGATGATGTTATGATATATATGAAACAACAAAACTAACTATTCTAATAACATACGGATTTCGTGATGACGGCGCTAAAAATCATCAATACATATAATAAGAATGTAAATATCGCGCGTCTGTACATTGCTGAGATTTCCAAAAAATCTAATTGGGGGGTTCAGGAATAGTAATAGAACACATTATTATCATTTTTAGAATTTTTGTCTGTCTGTCTGTATGTATCACCACGTATCAAATGAAAACCACCATAGTAATTTTACGGAACTGGATAGAAAATCGTAGACCACATCTTGGATTAACATTTTGACTTTGTTTTATTTAAATAGGCCAACTCTATCAAAAGATACGGATATTTTTGTTCTGTGTGTGCGATTGTTGGGAGTTCTTTATAGCCTGAAAGTGATTTTCAAATTTATCAATAGATGGCATTACCATATTTTCTGAGTCATATTGAATATTTTACGAATTGTGTACCATTTTAAAATCATTTAGTGATCCGGGGTCGAAATCTAAAAAAGTGACCGCCATTTTGTTTTTCTTTGTTTTTGGGCCTATTGACTTCAAAATCAAAATCGCGGTCGCCCCGTGGATCCAAACGACGAAACCGATATCAAATCTGTCAAAACTGGCCGCCATTTTGTTTTTCTTTGTTTTTGGGCAGATTGATTTCAAAATCGATATCTAAATCGCCCCATTGTAGAATATTTAGACTAAAACGACAGGGTGGATCGATAAATCAAAAGTTTTTACCGTTGGCCCTACAAAACATGCGTGCGAAGCCGCGGGCAAAAGCTAGTAGTTAATATAAGTCAATAAGCCATATAAGTCAATTAGTTTTATGTTTATGAGCATTTATTTATAATAACCTAGTTTTTACTTGCAGCTCCACATACTTGAAATTGTAGGATTGAAGGGAAATGTTTATGATTTGTCGATCCGGTCTGTCATTTTAATTTGAATATTCTACATGCGCATGTGGCGCAGCGGCCGAGTAGGCTATGAATCGTGAGGTCGCTGGTTCGTTCCCGCCCCCCAAGACAAGTGTCTGTGTGACACAGATATTTGTTGTAATTATTTTTTCATTGAGAGAGAATCCCTTCAGTCCTACAAAATACGCGTGCGGAGCCGCGGGTAAAAGCTAGTATAATATATTTTATTTACATAGATTACTACCTAACAAATATTACACCTAAATATATAATATTTTTTTAGTTTTGAACCCATATCCGCCCTTCCGAACCTACTCGGTAGCCCAGATATCGATTTTGAAGTAAATCGGGTCAAAAACAAAGAAAAATAAAAAGGGCGTCCACCTTTTCAGTTATGACACCAGATCTGGCGTTGAAAATTACGGGGCAACCCAGATATTGATTTTGAACTCAAAGAAAGAAATAAAATAAACTTTATTCAGCCAATGTCTCAGGCAACAGTGAGTGGGAGAGAACAAAAAAAAATAAGACAGAATATGTAGCACTAAAGATCAAAGATAAAAAATCAAAATTTCAAACCCTATTTTATCGCTTTTTGGGGTAAAAAAAATCACAACCTCTGTCTGATCCTAGGGCTAAACTTTCATCAAAATCAGTTTGATCAGCGGTATCTGAATTCGTATATATACTTTCATCCCATATTTCATGCCTTTAGGGGTTGATTTAAACTCCATTTGAGTCCCCAGGGTCAAAGGTATTCTTATTTTATCAAATCTGCTATTTCATCAAAATCTATTAAGCGGGGTTTTATCCCATTAGGGGTTGATTTAAAAAATAAGGAGACTTTGTGTTAATCCAGGATGTCAGCAACTCCCATAATAAATTTCATCAAAATCTATTTAGTCGTTTTTGCGTGAAAGAGTACCAAACATACACACACACATACACTCACACAAACTTTCGCATTTATATTAGTTCGATGGTGATTATAACAAAAACTGAAAACCGACTTCAAAAATGAACACCTAAAATGTCATCAAATCTTAAAAATGTTGAAGTTGCGTTTCAGTTTTTGTTAAACTTTAATTATTTTTTATCTATTTTTGTGTAATATTGAAAGAATTATCCACCAACTCTTAATAGTTAAGGAGTTATAATTTACATCATCAGCTCAGCAACATGAGATGATGAGTACCAGACGCAAATACCAATATAGTTTTAGAAAATATATAAAACACACTTTGGGTCCCTATAAAGTTTGATGGTTGCCCTCGATTTTTATAGGATCCCATCATCAGATCCTGATTTGGTGCCAATGGGACCACCTGGAAGGTATACTCTTTTCAACAAAAAAATAACTTCACGAATCGGCCTAGGCGTCTTCGAATAATCGGGGAACATACATAAAAAAGACTCCGACGAATTGTTAACCTCCTCCTTTTCTTGAAGTCGGTTAATAAAATGCAATTACAGTACAATGAGGTACAATAATAAAATTATATAACGTACTAAAAAAAATTAACTCTCATGGATCAAAACTTGTCAGTTGTGGTATATTTTGTAATTACGTATTCTACAGTGTTCGGGAGCAGCACGGAAAAAATCGACACAGGTCCTGCTCCGACGAGCGCTGGCGCGCGACTGATTTCCGAACGCAAATTCATTGCAATTTTGTGCGATGTATTTTTTGTAATAAAAAAGTGATCAATAAAAATATTTCCAATTGACCTACAAAATTAGGTTGTTTATAAAACAAAGTTTATTTTGGTACAGATTGTTTCTTGTAATTTGCTTTTCTTCTTTGCAAAAACTCGCGATAAACTTCGGATATAAATCGTAAAAATCGTCACAGTCTTTATTTTTTTTACAATCAGTGTGATTAATTATCGATATTCTGTCAACCAAACGTCAACAGTTTTATATGCCTGATATCTAGGATTTTTCTCGTGTCTATTTAATGACTTTTAATAAGAAAATTAGGAGCCTAAAGATGACCTGTTTCGTTATTTTCAAGAAACAAGGTACGGGAGATTAATCGCTACTAAAAAATCAAAGTAGTATTAGTAAATGTTTTAAACAATACGTCAACAAAAAGAATCGATCTATATTTTGAATGTATTCAATGGCATTCAACCCGTTCTTATCATGGTAAATTAGGCGCTCAAAATCTTGGAAATCTCGCATAATATGTGAAATGCCTCTTAACGTTTAGCCGGGTCTCCTGCACTAACTTTTTCGAAACAAAACACATGAAAACAACGATTTTAGCTGTCATCTGCTCGTAGAACAATGGACCATAGATTTCCGGTGGCCCATTTCCCCCCTCCCTTTCCTAATTCCTTTTCCCTCTCCTTTCATTCCCTCCCTTTAGGTTGGCAACGCACCCATGATTATTTTTGTGTCATGTGTGTCTATGGGCGGTGGAGATCACTTACCATCAGGTGACCCATCTGTTCGTTTGCCAAACACTGCTATAATAAAAAAAAAAAATGCATGTTTTATGTAGGTGTTTTATGTAATGTTTTAGTGCAGGACACCCGGCTTTAGGTTAAATAAAAAAAAAATTTGTACGCCTTGCATATTTTAGAGACAGTAAGCACTAGGCATGTTCATCTATCTTCATAAATAAATGATGAAATTAAAATATAATTATATGTCATTTAGTTGATAAATAAATTAAGTATTATTCAAAGAATTTTAACACCTTAGGTACATCAATATGAATCACAGTTTCTCTTGAAAATAAATCATAAGTAGTCTACTTATCTAACGCTAATACTCTTATCAATACTCTTCGAGTGACGAGTTAGTAAAATGGCAAATATTAAACGCAATATGTACCTAGATAGTTGTTTACAAATATTTGAAATACTGATTACAGACAAGGAATTGCAAAATTACTGTGCCGGCTTTACTAGTAAATGCTTTAGGTAGGTAGGTATGTATTATATTTTCAAAGAATTATAACCTTAATTAAATAAGTAATAAATACACCCAAAAGTCACACACCTAGTCCTGACCCCGCACTAGGTATAATCTGTATCGTGGGTGTTAGAGACTATGAGAGACTTTCGGTCTCACATCACCCAGACTTGAAACAAATATCTGTGGGCCACACACACATTTGTATCAATGCGGGAATAGAACCAGCGGCCTCCCGCTTCACAGCCGGCTACTCGCCCGCTGCGCCAAGGAGGCTGTCCTTTCTAAAGAATTATATACTGAATAATATATGTATAATGAATTATAACCAGAAATATAAGATTAAATACTTCAAAACCCAAAATATTTACCAAAATACGATCACCCTTGGAGGAAGTTCTATCGCACACAAACACATTTATGAAAAATCGATTCATATTTACCGGAGAAATCGAATAACTAACACAAATAAAATAAACTTGGAATTAAGAACCCCTCCTTCTTTTAGAGTCGGTTGATAATATGTAGGTACTCACGCCAGGTTCACCGCAGTCGAGGAGTTGAGCGAAGTTGTCATTGTCGTCCAAAGTGAATTTGCCCACTATGGTGTCTCCCTTACCCTGACGCGCCTGCAGCAGCAGACCACGCATAGTGTCGTCAGCAGTCTTACCGCTGATGGTCACTTCCAATGATTTGCCAGCTTTGACCACCTAACAATAATGAAATAGGCATTAGTCTTGCACAAAAACTATTACATTATCATACTTATCCTACTAATATTGTAAACGTGAAAGTTTGTGAGTGCGTTTGTATTTTTGTTATTTCGTAACGCTCATCAGCTGGACCAATATTGATGAAATTTTGTATGAAGGTAGCTGAGACCCTGGATTATATAGTTATTCCGGAAAATAAATTTCCACGCGAACAGAGTCGCTGGTAATAGCTAATTATAGGTTAAAATTACTAATAAGCTAAACAAAACGGCATTAATGATTGACACTTCTGGTACCTTAGTGCTGGTTGTGATGGTGTAAGGTGCCGTTTTGTTTTGGGCACCAACTCCGTGGCCCGGGAACATGTCCTTGCAAGCGCTGGCGGGTGCTCCAGTAGGGTAGGCAGCGGCAAAACTAGCCACCGCGGCTACAGCCAAGGCATATGTGAACCACGTCATCTTGATTACTGTTATCTGAAACAGAAATGTAAGCTTGTAGTTTGTACCCAAACTAAAGGATCTGCAATTTGTATTACGCCGTGCACAAAGCCAAAATTACAAATGAAAGCAGGTCACGGTCCTTACGGTTCTTCAGATCTCAAGTTCTAACAAGTCACTAGTCTCGAGGACAGATTCCCCATGTGAAGTGACGTAACATAACGATACACAAATTAATGTTTTACTGAACGATTGCTTAAACGATGTAAAATAATGTATTCAATATTTTCTTATTTGAATATTTTAATATGTTTATGAATGAGTATTTACACACGTATATTCTTGTAGTATTTCATAATAGTATGTAGTATTTACATTTTTGTGGTTCTTTATAAGAACACGCATTTGAATCAATAATAAATTAAAATAATGTTGCGCTTTGTTATTACTTTGAATAAGTATTATAAATTCAGTTTTAGTACGTTATAAACTCAGCAAATTTTAAAGACTTCCTTAATAATAAAAATATATAAAATATCAAGAGACAGTAAAATTATTCTCACAATGTTAAATAAGTAATTAAGAGCCCACACATTGAATTAAGTTATTATCATATAAAAATTAATTTAAATATTCTTAGGAGTTTTTATTGATAAAAAAGCTCTTACTTAATTTACGAGGTACTAATATAATGTAAATTAATTTAAAATTGTGAAATGGTTTTCGAATAACTTATTCTCAATGTTTAATAAACTTTGTAAATATCAATCACTAAGAAAAAAGTAAAATAAACATTAAGCTTTTGATTAATTAAATATAAATACCTTTTGTATGTTAAAGAGGTGTCTACGCAACGTGTTGCAGGTTACACTCGAACGGGTGAAAATAACAAACGCAGCCAGCCTCAAGCAGCCAAGCTATATATCGCAATCGCTCTCCGCATGGGAGGGTGGAAGGTCAAAGAATAAGTGTTATTCACAGATCAGACGGCACGGAGTTTCCGCTCCGTAAACACTATAATTATTAAAAATAAAGCCGCGTCTCCTGCACATGTTTTTTCTAAACAAAACACTAAAAACACATACGTAAAATACCGACTTTAGCTGTCACACCTGCTTGTAAACATAGATAAAAAATACATGTTTTGTGTAGGTGTTTTGTGTAGGTGTTTTGTGTAATGTTTTAGTGCAGGAGACCCAGCTTTATCAACACATTTTTACAAACAAAAATATTCAATTAAAAAACCATGATAACAGATTTGTTCTTAAATCTGTAAGGGGCAATATATTTAGGACTTTAACATATCTATTTCTAAATGATGCTATAGACTGTATTTAAGGCAAAAGACACAGGAAAGGAATTTATCGAGTGTCAAAAATTAAACTCATACCCAAATCAGTAAATTAATATTGTTGGAAATGAAAAATGAGTGCTTCTTTGAAATAAATTAGTTACATTTTGACACCGGATAACTTTATGACTCTCATCCCCGATAAGTTAGGCAGATGGTGTAATTAAAAAAGTAGGTATTACCTTTTTTAATCACTGAAGAATCCGATACTGGCATCCTTTACCGACAGTAAGATCATTTAGGTACTCCAGCCCCCGTGTCTTAGCTGGTAAGTAGGCGGATGTGAATAACAAGACAATTTATTGAGATGCCGTACCGGTACAAAAGTTTGTGTAGTGCACAAAATATATTAATGAATGTATTGTATATAAATTGTTGTAGGTTTGTTGTGAAGCAGGTCTCTTATACCTAATTCAGCTAGAGTTCAATTCAGAACTATGTGTGTGTTTTAAATTTCATCTAGCAATGTCGCAGTTTCAACTCAATATAATCATCAAAGATCTAATTGAATGCATCAATGCACCTATTGGAATCATTCAATAAGTAACTGTTCTGCACACTTATTCTTTGTCTTATTAACCTAATCCCTTATATCGTTTAGTCATAATACTAAGTGCAATCAGGAAAACTAGAGCAAAATATGCAATTGTATGACTATTGACTAGTAACAACAACAGTGAATGATGATACATAGCGAGTCAATAAAACGGGTTTTTCCCTCAGGCACTCGAGAAAATATCTGCGCTCATAATGTGTCTATAAATTTGATAACGAATCAAAACAATTAATAAAGTGTAAGTAATGGGTGTATATAAAAGCTGTTACTTGCGATCACAATAACTTAATACAATTTATATTTTGTCGATATATAAATATAATATAATATTAGCCCTTTAATATTATTGTCCCACTGCTGGGCACGGGTCTCCTCTACTAATGAGAGGGGTTAGGCCTTAGTCTACCACGCTGACCGAATGCGGGTTGGTAGACTTCACATACCTTTGAAATTCTTGTGAAGAAATTTCGGGTATGCAGTAGCCCGAGCACGAAAAACTAATGTATATGTAAATGTATTCGAGTTCGCTGCGCACTGATGACATTTGGTTAATATTTCATACAAATTTCATAGACGCGCATCGAGTTCGAATACATTTACGGTTGTCAGAAATTTTCCTGCTCAGGCCGCTGGTTTCATCACGATGTTTTCCTTCACCGTTATAGCAAGAGATAATTCACAATGAAAATATACTTAACATATAAAAGTCAGAGGTGTGTGCTCTGTTTTTGGGGTTGGTCTCGAACCTCCGACACTCGTCTTGGCAGTCCGTATCACTCCCAACTGAGCTATCACTATTATACAAAATGTAATAAAAACTGCCTCGGTGGCGTAGTTGTATTTCGCTACGACCATCTTCCTGAGGTCTCGAGTTCAATCCTCGGGTCAGGTAAACTGCTATGGGGATTTTCCCCGATATCATTATGGTGTTAGGTTCACCCCCTATTATATTTAGAAGGGAAATAAGCTCGGCGAATGTAGGTGTTTGGATTCTTTTGTTCGCTTCTGCCTACCCCATCGGAAATATAGGCGTAAGCTTATAAAAATATATTCAGTAAAATGAGCTCTTCGGTATTTCAATTTCAATAAGTTCGACAACAAAAGATGATGGGATGAAAAAGAAAAGAACAGCTATACGTGGGTGCAGTACTTGCACCTCTGCTTATCGCTTCGAGGACATGGATGAAGATATGCAGATATTTTCAAAACTCAGTAAAAACTTTGTAGCCATCAATTTCGCAGGTTTCGGGCATCGTCAATTACAATGTCGCTTTTTTATTTCAAAAACAAGTAAATAATAAACATTGTAAGTCTATTAACCCAGGTATATTTTGTAGGAATAACGGCCAAGTGAATGTCGCCCAATTCCGAGCAGAGGGTTCCTTAATCGGGACGGACGTTGAATATTATCATTTATCACAAAGTAATATTGATATTAATTGTTTATTTGCAACAAGTCATATGAAGTTTTTTTACTCGACTAATAAGGTAAGCTTATGTTTATGAGTGCATTTATGTACATATTTTTATTATTTATGTCAATTTCTTCGGCACACTGTCCGGCCTGGTTAGGCTTGGGTTTTGGCGGATTTTAATATGAGCTGTCATTGAATTTGTCTCAGATGTGGGAGTAACATAGTTGTTGTATCTGCGTGTTTCCCATGGTATTTTTTAATATTTTTTTATACATGAATTTTATTAACTATATATACTTACACCATTGTCGCGGTTTATAAAATACATTGACCAACATCGCCTTTAGCTGCGAGTGCTGTGATTGTGAGCAGTGAGTTGTGCGTGAGGCAGACTAACGTGACGAAATCTTAAGGGTTTTAATATGACCATTTGGATTCGGAACCCAAACAAGATTCATGTAAAACACAAATGGCTATAGGTAATTAAGAACATCCGTTTGAAGATTATCTGTTTGTAGGTTATATTTTGATGATGTTACGTAGCAAACATGCTGTTAGTTTTTGTCATGGTAGACATAAATCGAATTCCATAACCTACTTTCAAATAGAATATTGATAATTGGTTGACTTAAATTAAGAGATTTATGCAGAGCAAAAATATAAACTAATTCAATGGTTTCCTAAGCTTTAGACAAAGGAACACTAAACTCCTTTGCTTTGTGGAATCTGATATCAACTCATTTTCTATCTGCCATTGTCCCATCTTAATGTGTGTTCGGCGGATCACACTTTTCAAGCATGTTGCAGGAAGGATTAATTTTTACTATTTACCGGTTATGGCATACACAAATTACTCGAGATTGACTAGTTAATACTTTCCGAGAAAATTATAGATTGTAGGGTACTTTTTGTATATTTGAATTAAGGGAATTTCACATAAGGTAATTAAAAAATACACTAAAATTGTATTTTGTACACTTGTGTATTACACATACACGCAATAGGGTTCGAGATGATGTCGAATAAGATGAGTGTTGAGACCAGAGCACTTTGTCATAGACCACAAGATCCTTGGACTACGAAGGTAAGGAAAATTTATAATATAGACGATACCTACAACTACCATCCTAAAGCCGGGTCTCCTGTTTTTTTTTTTTTATTCTTTATTATTTATTTAGAGGGTTTGATCAGACATGATCATGCCACCCCCATTGGTAAATACAAAAACATTTATCTACGTTTAATAGCTATTCGCACTAATTTATACAGCATTTTGGCTTCCTTAGATTGAGGATATGCCAAGATGCTGTTACATTCACCTAGTACTTGGAGATTAATTCCAGATTGTTTTAATGTACTTCTCTCGGCCTCGTTCCGGACACACTCCACTAACACATGATACACATCCTCTAAAATATCGCATTCAGCACATTTTGGTGTAGTAGACTTACCCATTAAAAATCCGAAACTGTTAAGTGGAATATGTCCAGATCGAAGCCGCATTGCCATTACAATATCAGCTCGTGAAATAGCAGAACCAGCGAACCATGGTGAGCGAGAGATACCAGGCTGGAGCGTCCTATACCATATGCCCTTACTCAATGACCTCTCGTCAAAATATTCCTTCCACATTTCTGAACATCTTTTTCTTACTTGGATTAAAATGTCAGTGAATAAGGGCATGCAAGCGAACGGTATCCCATCTACAACTGCTTCCCTGGCTAGGCGATCGGCAACCTCGTTACCCGGCAATCCACTATGCGAAGGTACCCATTGAATTTTAACAATTTTATTGTCACTCTTCAGTTTGAGGAGGGACTTTAAAATGTTATAGGCTATCGGTGCACCTCGAAAGTTCGAGGTACAACGAGCCAAATGATAAATGGCACTTCTTGAGTCGGTAAAAATGACGTATTTGCCAGCCGAAAAGGAGCTAATATATGAGATAGCCTCCGCTATAGCGATGAGTTCTATATACATAATAGAAATTTGTACATTGATTTGCAATCTACAAGTACTACTAGTTTGAGGATCATAAAAAGCACAGCCGTTAGTACCATTAAAATTTTTAGACCCATCCGTATATATTTTAAAGTAGTCTGAATAAGTCGTATTTATAAATTCCATACAAATGTTTTTAATTTCACCAGGCTGGTACTGATATTTCGGTTTCTTAATAGTTTTAATATTTGTCTCCACTACCGATAAGAGATCCACACTACTAACCCACGTGTTCAATGAATACAAATCTAGCTGATTACTCGTATGGATACGGTTGTTCTTCAGATGATCGTGAGCTAAAATTAGTAAGGGATATTTCCGAAATCTCCAGTAAGAACTTTGCTTAAGTGTATTTAAATTGTTAAGTATCTCTATAATATTACTCGAATAGGATTTACATTTTAACCAAAATTTACCTGCCAGGTAATACCTACGAATGTGTAATGGCTGTAGATGGAGTTCATTTTCCATGACGTGAATAGCTGTAGTTTTTATGAACCCTCCCATTATACGCATACACTGATTTTGGGACTTATCCAATTTGCTTGGATGGATTTTACAACTATTTCCGTACAATACGCTAGCGTAATCCAACCTACTACGAATCAAGGAAATGTACACTCGCCTTATGATATTCGGATCAGCACCCCAACCAGATCCAGCCAACGCCTTTAATATATTAATTAATTTTGAAATTTTACCGTTGACTTCATTAATGTGCTTTGCCCAACGTAAAGATCTGTCTAACCATAGCCCTAAATATTTCACGTGATCAACAACCTGCACTGCCATTCCATTAATAGATATATCAACCGTTTCTTGTCTATAGCCTCTTTTGAAAATACAAATCTTGCTTTTTGCAGGTGAGATTTCTAAACCAATCATATAAAGAAGTTTACTTAATTTATTTAAAGCTAACTGCACTTGATTAGCTCCATGTTCTATAGTATCACAATTTACATATACTACAAAGTCGTCCGCGTATTGTGAAATAAAGACGTTATCAATAGTTTTACAAATACTTACAGTAGCTAGATTAAAAAGCAGAGGAGACAATGGATCGCCTTGTGCAAGACCCTGACCTGTTCTTCTTCGATTACAATTATGTTTCTCTGTTTGTATCCTTAAAAACCTGTTACTTAAGAAATTCCATAAATACCTACACATATTAGAACTTATCCCTAGTTGTTGCAGAATAAATATTAAAGTTTTAATATCAACGTTATTATAAGCGTTGTGTATATCAATAAAAGCGCCTATAGTCATTTGATTTTTTGAAAAAGCAGTCTGTATCCTCAAAACAAGACTTGATAGGTTGTCCAAAGTTGAACGACATCTTCTAAAACCAGTAGTATCTGAAGATAAAATATTATTCTTTTCAATATACCACTCTAATCTTTTTAATAATATACCATGAAATATTTTACAAATGCAGGAAATCATTGAAATAGGGCGGAGAGATCCAGGTGATAGGGAACTAGGTTTAGGTATGGGAACAATAATAATTTCCCGCCATTGCGAAGGCACGAAACCAGAGGAATAAAAACTATTAAATAAGGTCAATAAAATAGATTTACCATTTTCCGGCAATTGTGATATCATCGAGTAAGATATCTTGTCGTATCCGGGAGAAGTGTCTTTATACCGCATGCAACTGTTGAGTTCTGTTCTAGTAATAGGTGAATCTAAGCTTGTATCGGTTGTCTCCATGTTTACAAAATTTGGATTACTGGGGGGTACGCAATCTGGAGTTAGACTACATAAAAGACGATCAGCTGTTTCTTTACAAATATGAGCTCGAGGAACTTTCAAACCTTTCATCCATTTTAAGTTTCGCCACATTTCACTGTGTGATATATGGCAGTTTAAGGAATCGCAGTATTTTTGCCAAGATTTGTCCCGTGCTTGGCGTATTAATTTTTGAGCTTCACTAATCTTTTGCTGTAAGTTTTCGAAGTTCCTCGGGGTGGGATTTCGTCGAAATTTAGATAAGGATAACCTACGTTCAGCGACAATCCTTGATAAGTCTGCTTGCCAATACGGCTTTGGTTTAAAATTACGGTTAGGATTATTATTTATTCTAATATATGGAATGAATCGGTCTCCCGCTACATTAACAGAATGAATAAATTTATCATATAGTGATTGGGAGCTGTCGATGTCATTTACGTGGAAGTCCCGAAACATAGTATCCAAGTATTCTTTATATGAGTACCAATCCGCTTTCTTTAGATTACGTCGCGATATATAGTAGTTCATATTTTCTTCTATATGAGTTGTTATTTTTATCATAACGTGATCGCTGCCTAAAGTTTCGTTTAAGGTACCCCAACTAAACTTTAATACTATATCTGACGACACTAATGATAAATCTGGAGAAGATTGTTGTAAATCATTGGTAACCAGTTTAATACGAGTTGGAATTTTGTTATCGTTTAAATTTGTAAAATTACTTTCTACGAGGGCATCATATATTTGAGAACCTCGAGCATCAATTTTCCTCGACCAATTTGTATGATGTCCATTAAAATCTCCCAAAATAATAGCTTTTTTATCCACAATATTAAATAAGTGATCCCAATCAATTTTAGTCGTACTTACTGACGGTGCACAGTAAACTGATGCGAAATATGCAACATGATCACAGTTGAAAATTTTAACCATCACGACTTCTATACCGTTATTTATGACGTTTATGTCATACAAGCACGCTTTAAGAGAGTTATGCACCAAAATAGCAACCCCTCCATATGAATCTTGTCTGTCATTTCGATAAACATTATACCCATTAACATTTATATGACTACCCGGTTTTAACCAAGTCTCACTGAGAGCAGCAATGTGGATCTTCTGATCAGATAGTATTTGCTCTAACGAAAGTAACTTAGACCGAAGACTTTGCGCATTCCATTGCATAATGTTGAGCTGAATAGGATTATCGTTACGCGCCATTATGACCGAGATAATTTGTTAACGTCTTCAAAATTGGGCAGTCTGAGATATTTTCAATAACTACTAAAATTAACCACTCTATACAACACTTAATTGAATTTTGCACTTTCATTTCTATAGTAGATTCTTTTAGGAATAAAACTTCTTTTAATCTATTCAACAGCTCACTAAATTTAACATCCCTTTTGTTATTCTCTTCTGTAATATTCTTATCATTCTGCGACATTGGGGTATTCATAAATGGAAAATCTACATCGTTTGGTGTGTCAGTTACTTTACTTCGCCGCTGGTCTTTGCGAACGTGTCTGATAGGTGTTTGCGTTCCATCTTTGCATACGGTTTCTCGGGCAGCTACCTGCTCAAATGAGGAATCTTGATTATCCGCAACATTTATATTTTCTACGCTTAAGGAACCATAAGTATTATAATTTTGTTTATTTTTAAGAGGTGATTTTAAATAGCCCGTTTCACCGGTAGGAACATACATAGTAAGAGCTCGACGGTACGTACAGTTGTATTCCGCCATAAGTTCCCGAAGTCTTCTTTCCTTTTGGTACATAGGGCAAGACCGAAATAATGCCATGTGGTGTCCGCCACAATTTGTGCATTTAAACACAGTAGCCCCACAGTTAGGGTGATTTTCACTGCACTTAGGACACACAACTTTAACAGAAGGACATCTTTTAGCTGTGTGCCCAAGTTTCCAACAATGCGAGCACTGGGATACAGGGAATACGTAGGGGTCAACTCGGACCCTCAATCCTTCTATGGCTATAAAATTTGGACGAAATGACCCTTTAAAGCAAAGTCGAACTGTTTCACTAGCTTGCCACCCTTCACCATCTGGATTGCGACGCCTTAGTCTGCACGCCGATAAAAGTTCTGCTGGCTCGGGACAGCAAATATTTTTAACAATTTCGTCCTCTGTTGTATCTAAATCAATGTCCTTGATGACGCCATAGGATACACTGACCTCCATAGCTCTCTGGATTCTCCATCCCCTATCAAAGAATCCTTTGCAGTTTTCAAGCTTTCTTACGCAGGCATCATTCATCATGTCGACTCTGATCTTATAGGGGTTGATGTATTTCACGTTCTCAATATCAATAATCCCCTCATTTTTAAACAATTTTGCTAGTGCAAAATGTTTCGGCATAGGTTCTTTTGAAGATATGTATATTTCAGTCTTATTACTAGCACTTCCCGTATTATGTTTCTTTCCTTTTTTCTGTACTAGTGTCCATTCGTCTTCGTCATGCTCTCTTGCTCTCTTAATTGTTCTTTGTTCTCCACCGTACATTAAAATGTTGTTTTGTAACTCTTCTAATTGGTCTTGTTCATCTTCTATCATTTCATTAATATCGTTTCGCACATCTTGTAAACTCAAATTACTATTATTCATTGTATTGTACTCATTTTGTTGAAGTGTAGCCTCGTCCATTGTTTTGACCGCTCGCCGCTGACGGCCGCCGGCCGCAGCTCAGGTAGAAACCTAACGGGATTCGCCGCGGCACGATAACACAAACAACTATAGAAATAATTATTAAATCACAACCGCCTCGTTCGAATGCCGAGGTGAGACTGGGTCTCCTGTTACAAATATAATACTAATATATATAAATATAATACTCCTAAAATTACACAAAATACATTTTTTTATCTATGGTCCATTGTTTTACGAGGAGGCTGCAAGAGCCAGATGAACCACTTTTTAATTGTTATGTTACATAGGTACCTTTTTTATGGCGGGGAAAAGTGATTTACCACTGCCACCGCGCCCGGGGTGGTGGACGCGGCGGGTATATCGGGTTCGCCGGCCTTACGACCCAGCGCCGTGATTCCTGGGAGATATGGTCGATATCCGGGCGACGCGACGCTAGGCCCCGTCCCTAACAAATGCCCTACACCGGCAATAGCGACTAAAAACCCCGCGGTGGCCTACTTCGGTGTTTGAGTTGGGTGGCCCCGGGGTCTCCAGAGGTAGACTCGGATTGCTACTGGAACGGCCCCTGCGCGGAGCCGCCGTGCGGCCCGTCTTCGATTTGGGGGGACTCAGAAGCCCCTACCGCCGAAGGACGCCCTCGGCGACTACAGCTGCACGAGGCCGACCGTCCGTGCTGCCGTCCGTCCCGGGGTCGCAAGTACAATAGTACCTACACATATTATAAACTGAGATATGTGTAGGTACCTGTTATTAATAGAATTGCATGCGAGTAAAAGTAAGATATGAGCAATAAAAGCGATAAGGATCTAGTTAATGTTTATGAAACTAATTTCAAACATATTGTTTACAATTTATTATTACGAAAAAAAGAGGCAATAAGTGCACCTCAGTACTTACCTACTAAGATTAAAGATTGCACAGTGCAGCGTCCTCAGAAATACCGTCCATATCTAGACATTATATAAGCCGTATCAATAACTTGAGACAGCGTCGCCTTTTTCTGAAAAGACGAGGATGCTTTGTAATTTGTTTTTATGATACATGCACAACGATTATAGCTAATACTTGTAACATTTTACCTGTACCAGCGTGTGTATTTATTATTAGTGTTTATCTTATGTTCTTTCTGTACGGGAGTGACATCATCACAGCGTGATTAAATTCCCATAAAAAACCGGGCAAGTGCATGCTACATATCTGATCACACACAGTACAGGGTTCCGAAGTAAGGGTAACTGTTGTTTCTTTTTGTACCTGCCCTTATCCCATCTTAATGTAGGGTCGGCGCAACACACTTTTTCAAGCATGTTTCAGAGAGGATTTGGCTCACTTTTTACGACCAGCCGCCTGCCTGATGTCAACCTATGAGGGATCCAGTCCCGGGAAAATTAAATTAAAAAATTTGCTTTACCCTACCTGGGAATCGAACCACCTCTACCAAAAGGCACAATATTTCGAAAACAGAACCTCTAATCGAAAAATAGTTTTAGTTTAGCAAACCCTGATTGTTTTTGAAAGACCTATCCAACGATACCACCTATCCAACGATACACCATAGGATAGTCGAGAAAAAAAATCACCCCCACTTTACATGTAGGGGAGGTACCCTAAAATTTTTTTTTCAGGATTTTATTTCACGCGTTTCTGAGTTTGATAGATATTTATACTCGTGCCACATTACAACACTCTAGTACTTATAGTCTCTGAGATAAACAGTGGTCAGATATGACATGGCGAAACTATAAGGGTTCCTTTTTTGCCATTTGGCTTCGGAACCCTAAAAAACTTGAGACTGGCGCCCCTTCGGAGACGTGACGGTTATGTCGCGTTCACTGGTCTCAAGAACCAACGTTAAACTGCCCGGGGAGGATGGAAAACATCCAGGCGACCGTCAGGTCGAGTCGCTAACATTATCTACACCCTACACCGGCAATACCGACTACAACCCCGCGGTGGACCTCAGGCCTTACACTACTATAATGAACACACTTTTTCAAGCATGTTGCAAGACGGATTTGGCTAAGTTTTTACGACCGATTATCTGCCTGACGTCAACTCCTTTCTGGGTATGCAGTCCCGGACAAAGAGCGTTATAAAAACACCCCGGCAGACTTGGGAATCGAACCCAAGACCTCCCGGTTCACAGCCCTACACCAAGGAGGCGACAAAAGTAAGTATTTATAAAGTACCTATAATAATTTATAATTATTGATGTTCAATATTTCCTAGGTGTATTCTGTACCTAATAGTGTATTCTGATCAATATTTTTACATTTTGTATTTCCCGAACTTGGGTCAGTTGGAATTCTTAGTTATTTTCCTTTTCGAGACGTTATCGTGACCTTCAAGTGCCAAACCATGGAATTGATTCGTCATCAATGATGATGTACGTAGTGATGTAACCTCATCTGGGGGATCCAGTCTTTGTATAATCGTAATAGAAAAACCGCTTTGCTCGAACTTAGATTTGAACTCATGATCTCCCGATCCAAAGCCTACATACGCAGCCGATATAAATGCTCTAAACAGCCGATAGACTAAAGAGGCGAATAAAGTGCTTATTGAACGCATTAATTACATTGGCTTTGGTGCTGAAACTGAAAATAAAAGACACAACTGACACATAAGACGAGGCTGTATGGGCTTAGTACCCTTTGCCTTCCCGAAAAGGAAAATTGGAAAAAAAATGGCTGGTGCCTAATGTTGACATTATAGTATTGTTATTATTTGCTATCACATGTAACTTTAAGGACCCCAATCTCTACGTATCATAAACATAGACATTTGGATTATGCATTTGGAATAAAATTAAGCTGTTTCATTATCACTAGTGATTACTATATTATATTAATCTCTTTGATCAGTGGTTATTAAAGAAAAAACACAACGATATTTGAATTTCGCGGGCTAGTGCCGATCTTTCCTTAGCCGGTATTTAAAAGTCGGGTCTCCTACGTGTAATGCATAGACTAACGCTGTTGGTCATACATTTTTATATATTGTTTTCTCACACATAACACAAGGTATAAATAACGTTACACACCGCAATCGACAATAAAAATCTATATATTACAGTAATATAAACTTTTAAGCATTTTATAGTACAACACATAAAACGTCCTTGATAAAAACTGATGAAGGTGACATGAATGATCTTTTGTAACTATTTATAATTATTAATTGTATTGAAATATCAGACCTAGACACATTAACATTATTTTATTAAAATCATTTTTAAAATTGTTTTTTATAAGACGGTAAATTAAAAATACTATAGTCTTTGCTTATACCAAAACAAAAAAAATAATAAATATTGTTTATGGCTAGTTGTATTTTCAATGTGGTGGCCGATTTATCAATTTTTTACGAATATTGTTTCCTGAGTCTAGGCGGGAAGTGCTGGTTTGAGTTAAATACGTAAAAAATGAGCGTAGAAGAGGATGTAATGAAAATACAGAAAAAACTTACAAAAATGACATCGGATGATGGCACGGTACGACTAGTTTAGGCCTAAAATATTGTGATATCAACTCCCGCCCGGGGATCATCGTGAGCGCTTCAACAACACACGGTGTTATGTTATTGTGATGATATTATAGGTTAAAATACTGTTTAGGTGATCGTTAATTGATTTTTAGGAGTAATCTTTATTTTAAACAGTAATAACATAGTAGTCAACAGGTTTGTATACCAGTACTCGTGCCCGAAATAATCAACCAATCTTTATCTGTTGCAGGGACAAGAAGAGGCTTTGGAACTTTTAAAACACCTCCAAACGATGGCAATCAATCTTGATGTGTTGACTAAGACAAGGATAGGTATGACAGTCAACGCTTTGCGTAAATCTAGTAAGGATGATGAGGTGATATCTTTATGTAAAACTTTGATAAAAAATTGGAAGAAATTTGTACCAACACCCGGCACACCGTCCAAAGATAACGGCAGCTCATCTAAATCTAAAAAGGAAGGAAAAGATAAAGATAGAAAAGATGATAAGGAGAAAGACAAGAAGCTCCAAGCATCATTTCCACCACAATCCAACACTACTGATGCTGTAAGGTTGAAATGTCGTGAACTATTAACACAGGCGCTAAAAGCAACAGGAGAGGCACCAAATGCATGTGCAACACCTGAGGAACTTGCTGAAGAATTGGAAGAAAGTATCTTTGCCGAATTCAAAAATACTGATATGCGATATAAGAATAGGGTGAGGTCCCGCGTTGCAAACTTGAAAGATCCTAAGAACCCAACATTGCGTACTAATTTCCTAAATGGGGTTATCTCTGCTACCCGCCTCGCTAAAATGACCCCTGAAGAAATGGCCAGTGATGAAATGAAAAAGTTGAGAGAGAAATTCATAAAGGAAGCAATTGATGATGCTCAGCTTGCCACAGTACAAGGAACCAAAACAGAAATGCTCAAGTGTGGAAAATGCAAAAAGAAGAACTGCACCTACAACCAGTTACAAACAAGGAGTTCTGATGAACCTATGACAACCTTTGTACTCTGCAATGAATGCGGGAATCGCTGGAAGTTCTGTTAAGACTGCTTTTATCTTTAGACCAATAGTAACCTTCACATAATATGGTACTCAGGGGTATCAAGAAGTTGTATTACATTTTACTATGAATTATGATTTCTGTGTTTGCTATTTAAATTGCATTATCTCACATGTCATTGACAACTTGTGTTAGTAGATAAGGTGATCTTAGTTAAACATAAATAAATTAACCTGCTTTAAGTCTTACTAGAAAGTTTTATTTAAAAAATAGATTGATCCATCACTAATTACCAATGGCAGTAAATGAAACTTCGGTATCATTGTGATATTATATATTTATCCATCTATACTGATAAGGAATGTGTCCTTATAGGACGAAATTTGGAGTTATCATAAAACTGGCAAAAACTTACACTTCACAATATTTATAGGTACCTATGTAATGTACAATAATTATATATTTTAAAGAAAATTATTTGTTACTTTGTATGCACTTGGTAAAATATTATTGTCCGTTTTATCAAAATTTCAATGCAAGTTATCAAAATTAGCTGCTGGTTTTGAATTTGATTTATATTATCAGTAGCAAGCAACTAGCAAGAGCTTTTATCAATAACATTGACAGTGGTTCTTCATATAACATGATTCTGTTTGTACTTTTCGTAATAATAGATGTACAGTTTTGAACATGGGTTTTGGATATCAATATTATGTTTTAATTTCGATATTTTAAAAGAAATGGGAAAGCATACATTTTAAATATTTTTGGATTTGGATCGCAAAAAATGTAGTTCCAGTAGTGACTAATACACATGTAGTTTTTTAATCGTACCATTTTCTGCTATTGCATATATTGGCATTTATATTGCTAATGTATAATAATCAGGCGTTAAACTATAATTCTAACATTTTTATTTATTTATTGTATCAATATACAATTTTAAAAATGAGAACAATATACTTATTAAGAAATCTTATACAAAAATTATGTCTTATGCCTGCAGAGGGCAACACTTATATGAAATAAATATGTAACTATTTCTAAGACATATAACTAAGTACAGTGGGCTATATGTTACACAATTTATGTTGGTAACGATTTAAATGTTATGCTTATTACTAATAATTGTAAGACTAGTTTAAAGTTTCTTTGCTACTTTATAACTGAGTAGGTCAAAACGGAATTTCAACTCGAATTTAGTGACTTAGGTAGATATTGGTTGTGTGCCTTTGGGTACGTATTGGAAAATCTGTACCCACTTCAAAGAGCAGACCACATAGACCAGGTAATTTATAGTGTGCCAGAAAACCAAATTTACTAATCTAATATGGCAAGTAACACTTTGGTGATTAACAAAATCTATATTTTTGGCGTATACTAAAACTATTTCTTTTGTATCTCTTTTTAAACATTTTAGTAACAAAATATATAGGAATTTATATATAAACAGAGATTACATAATTGCCCTACTCTTTATTATCTATTCTACCAACAACTCCCCTGTGGTAATTTTGACAAACATTTTCTCATCATTGCACTTAAAATCCTTAATTTGAAAATCTAATTTGAGATCGAGTGGCTCACTTTTTTCGTCCATTTTTGTTATAGTAAAGCTGACGTCTTCGTTGGCCACAAAGCATTCAGGAGTGAGAGTTTTGTGATAATTAAAATGCGTCTTCAAATGTTCTCGAAGAAAGTGCGACTGTACGACGACTAAGTCGCAGTAAGAGCACTTATGATTACCCGAGTGGTAGGAGACGGTCAGTGCATCGGTGTCATCGTGCCGCTTGTAATGGTTGGTCAATGCATCTTGTCGTTGATTTGTATATGGACATAGTAGACACATATGCATTTTGCGTTCTTTTGTTGGAGATGGTTCTGATGTGTTTGTTTCTTTTGCAGAATTATTTTGAGATCTTCTTCGCTGTAATAATCGAAGTGTTTGTTGATCTCTTATCGAAAATTGTTGAAAATCACTCTTAGGTGTGCCTCTAGGCATTGTTTTAATAGCGAGCTTTATATTATCTGAACTGTCTTCCTGTTTAATATCGTGGCTTTCAGTTTCAGAATAACCACTGCAGCCTTTCTTTCTTTCGGCTTGTGCTTCATCATTCATTTGGTGCTTCCTCATGTGTTGTACATAATTAGCATAATATTTAACAGAGTAGTCACAGAGTTCACACTTATACCGCTGTTTTGAACCGTGTAGAGAGAGGTGAATTTTGTATTGCTCGCGTTTTTCGAACGCAGATGGACATTTGTGGCATTTGTAACGTTTTTCTTTTTGCCGTCCATTTTTTAAATATGTAGGGTATATAAATTCTGGGTTACCATGCATAAGATAGCCGAATTGCGGATCGGCTTGAAGTACTGGTGGAAAATGATCATTGGGTTTAACTAACTTATCTTTATCAATTAATACCCTTTTTTGTGCTTCAGTTTTCCTCTGAAATAGATCTGTACCCGATAGTGGAACATTTTTGTAGTCCACGTCTTCGCCGGATTCATAATCACAATTGCTTGCTTTGTTCTCTTGTTCATGAAGGAGTTCATGCTTTGCTAAATTTCCTATGTTCTTCACCGCATAAGTGCATTTTTTACATTTATGTTCACCTTCTCCCCCATGTAAACCTACGTGATAACTTAGAGCCGAACTTTTGAAAAACTTGGCTGGACATTCTTTACAGCAATATTGTTTGGGTGTATGTTTTGACTCATTATGTTTCTTGGTATTCACTTCAATATTATGTTCATTTTCAATGTGCTTGATCGGATTCACTATCCACGCAACTTCTAGAGTAACTTGACAATGAACTAGTTCCAACCGAGGTTCTTTATAAGCGGGATGTAAGTTATGGACAAATTTGAGCATTTTGGTTTTAGTGTGATATTCATCTGAGTGTACTATATGATGCAACGTTAGTTCATCTTCATCTGGTACTGTAAAATCACAATATTTACATTTATATAAATCTGTTGAGTCGTGGAAGCTTTCGTGCACTTTTAATTCACTCTCTGTAAAATATCGTGCGGGGCATTTTTCACAGAAATGTAATATTTTGATTTCCTTATTTTCAGTAATTGTATGTTCTTCTTTAGGCGATACTTCAGGGTTATTTGATTTTTCAAGTTCAATAACTTTGCGTAATTTTAAAACTTGTTCTTCATCTGGAATATCATCTTCAACCGGGCAGTATATTCGGCCGTATATTTCGCCATGAGATTTAGAATGTTCAGCCAATCTTATTGAGTTATCACAAGTAAATTTGCATTCCAAACATTTATATACAGTTACGTCGCTATTTTCAAAAGTAAAGCAGTGAATTTTTTCATGGTTCGGTATTTTACACTTTTGGGAGTTTACATAGGAACAGTAACGACATTTATACATTTTATGAAATTCATTTTTCGCTGAAACCCAAACGTATGCTATTTCATCTAGGTTGTGGGTAGATACGTCAGTGTTGTTTTCTATCTTTTGGGATGATGGCGCGGCTTCCAAATCTGCTTCTGATTCATTTTTCTTCGGTATAATACCGTGTACTCTTAGATGTTGATGAAGTAAGTGTCGTTTGGAAACACTGTAGTTACACTCAGGACATTTATAGGGCGTGTCTGGAGGTAGTCTGTGGAACTGTTCATGATACATATATTGAGATTTACTATTGGTCTCGTAAGGGCATTCTGTACACCTGTGTCGTTTAGTACTACCTGAATGGTTCGCTGGCGGAAGTACAGCTTGAGGTTCCGGCAAGGGAGATCTGCATCCCATGGCCTTTGAAATATAGTCTTCTGGGTCTGTGACGCCATGTAGTTGCAGATGTTGTATTAACTCACATTCGTCTTTAACGAAGTATGGACAAAAGTAGCACTTGAATATAGAGTGAGTGGAAGGCTGATGTTGCTGAATATGCGTCATAAGAACGTTCTTGTCGCTGGCTCTATATGGACATTTTGGGCATCTATCATTGTTTATGTCGTTTGCACCAGCGGCAGTAGGATCCGGTTTCGGTTTTACTGTAGTAATTACTTTAATGATACCTTCATGCTTCAAACGGCAATGGCGCTATAAAAAATAATGCAGCAGTTGAATAAAATTATACACCGAAAGAAAACTGAATGTATATCTCAGTAAAATACACAGAAGAGCTAACCTGTATGACATGTTTCCAATTAGATAATTGATTGCAGTGGCCGCAACGATATGCTAAGTCTGAAGGATCTGGCATGTTGTCAGTTTTCTTTCCACTTAGGTTCTTCGGGTCGTCATCATTGCCCTCTACTCTTGAATGCTCTCGAACATGTTCCAATAACGCCTCTTTTGACGGATCTCTGAAAACAATGTTTACAATTATGTAATATCATTAACGACCAAGAAGAATGTAGAGTTTTAGTAGTCCAAGGCATTTGCTCCTGCTTCGATAGCATACTTAACGTTAAAATGTTATCCTAAACTAATGTATATGTTATAATTTTTTTTATACATACATAAGCTCCCGCCTGTATCCCCGAAGAGATAGGCAGATGTGCACTAGCAAACTAGTACACCCACATTTCGCCGAGCTTAGTTCCGTCCCAGATGTGATAGGGGCAAGCCTATCGCCATATCGGGCACAAATTCCACACTCCGAGCTGACATGGAAAAACTTTGCCCGACCCGGGGATCGAACCCGAGACCTCAGCACGGTAGTCGTACCGAAATACAACCACGCCACCGAGGCAGTTTTATTTATAAGCTTTGTAATATTACTATCCCAATGCTGGACACGGCCCTCCCTTACTAATAAGAGGAGTTAGGCCTTAGTTTCAGCACGCTGGCCTAAAGCTTGTTGATAGATTTTCCATACACACATATGCTTATACTATATCTCCTTACTTGATCCATGCACTAGCGAACTAGAACATTGATCCGTAAAACTTACCTGTAATTGCATTTTTTGCATTTCCACAAAGTTTTTTTCACTTTTTTGCTATCTGCGTGCCGCATATCCAATACATCTGATTTGAGTTCACTATGTTGTGTTTGAAGATTAAGCGGTTGCATGTCGACTGATGTGTTTGTACCGTCGTTCGCATCACTGAACGATTCATCAACTTCCATCGAAGCATCGGCCGCTGTATTTGTGTCTAAGTAATGAAATTCATTCTCACCGTTCTCATTTAAAACTGGCATAGCCAAGAACTTACTGTATTTACTATAATTTCTTCTGCCTGTTTCGTCAGTCATTAGCACTTTAGCATCATTATGCTCAGGGTCTCTAGCCGACTTCAGTTTAATATGTTTTGTAATGTCCCATCGCCAATTAGATTTATATTTGCACAGGGAACATTCAAACGGCTTCTTATTTAAATGTCCGACAATGTGAACATGAAATCTAGATGCAGTCGAGGCCCAAAATGGACAATGCGGACACTTAAACACATTTTTACCGGCAGCTTGGCTAGGTGATAAATTCATACTTTCATTATCATCAACCGTATCGTTTTCATAGCTTTTTCTCATGTCTGGTAGAGTGGAATCATCGTTTATGTTTATGTCTAATGGTGTATCAAATTTAGATGCGTCATGATTTATATTATTCCAAACAAATACTACGTTTTCCATAGGGTGTGGTTCAGCTTCCTTTTCTATTTTGGAAGATAGTTCACTGTTGTCCCTACTTTGCGGGTCATCAAAAGTAGCATCTCCCATTCTCTCGGCCTTTCTGCAGGTTTTCATGTGAACAAGTAAATCTGCGCTTGATTTGCACCTATGTCGGCAGTTTTGACATCGTGTCGAACTTAAACTGGACATTAAAGTGTTTGGGGTACTGCGATTTCCTAATGACGTGCAATTTTTTTCATGAACCGAATGTTCGGATAGACATTTACTTTCAAAGCCACAATTTTTGCACGTGAGTGATCCGTTTTCTCCAGTCTCAGTGAGAAGCCGCTCCTTTAGTCGATCGAAAAATGACTCATTTTTCTTTCGAGTTCCAGTTTCTTTTGCATTTATAGAAGGGACAAACGATTGGCTTTCCGATTTACTGTCTGAGTTTGCGTTAAATGTTTCATTTATTGATTCTTTAAATTTCTTTGCCGGTGGTTCTCCAGGCGATGTTTTGCTTTGATTAGGTGTTGATGCATTTAGTGGTATAAGTTGAGGAATGGGTCTTGGAGTTTTCTTGCATTGTTTTTGCGCTGAGTCGTGTGTGCTTGCGTTATTTGCTTGGGCATGATCTACTAACAAATGTTCTTTCAATCCAGTTTCAGACACGGATGCATCATTGGAGTCACTGTTTGAAGTCATTATTTCTTTTTCTGAATACTGAAGGCCCATCTCCTGAAATAAATATAACGGTTTATATTATATTTTATTCTTTTTCGTTTCAAATGACAGCCGGCTGGAAAGCGAGAGGCCGCGGGTTCGAATCCCGTCCAGGACAAATGTTTATGTGATCTACGGATATTTGTTTCGGGTTTGGGTTTTGTGAAACACTTCGTAGTTTCTGATACTCACGATACAGGTTATACCTAGTGTAGATCAGGACTATGTGTATATGACTGTTGGGGGTATTTATTTATTACCTACTATTGGTGGCCCACCGGTTGAAATTCGACCATAATTCATACAATTTCAAAAATGTTTCATTTCTCGTTATTATAATTAGCAATATTTTGACATTCAATAAGACCAAAGAGAATCTTGAGTTGTTCAATATGTGTCTTTATAGCAGTAGTGTGTAATGTTTATTTTAATTAAACATAACATAAATTCACGCCTGTATCCCCGAAGAGGTAAGCAGAGGTGCACTAGCGAACTAATTTAATGTATTTCTTTTCTTCGCCTCTGCCCACCCCTCTGAGGATATAGGCGTGGGCATATGTAACATAAAGCTTAATACGTTGATGCTTGTATCTGAAGTGGTATCAGATATGAAACTAAGAAACCCCCGTTTCGCCGACGCTATATTCATGATTCATTCTACTATGTGTTATGAGTAGAGAGTCGAGACCTTCACACCGGACATTAAAGTTTTAAGCACTGAACAACTTATGTGTAACTGAAACACAAATCCCTACCTGGGATTTCAAGACAGAACTTTGGCCGGTTGTTTGGCATATAAGCCTATCCCTGGACCACAGATGCAAAGGAATTTTATCTTGCCTCATTTTCAATACAAAACGCATATTTCATTAAAAGTAACGAATCAGTTTAAATTATCTGAAAGTCCTATTCAAAGTTAGGTAAGTATTTATCAATATGTTACTCAAATAAAGTTTACGTTACACGAGTCACGAGTATGGTTTTCATTAATCTGCATTTTTGTTTAGGTATAATAAGTATAATTATTATATCACATACTTTATCGTGTCCGATTATTTTAATACGATACCGCTTAAACTGTAGCATCCTAATTTTATGCCGCTAATTTAGAGCCGTTAACTAAAATAGAGATTTTATGAACTCTACATATTTTGTTTTGTAACGAGTCTAAACTTTTTCATAAGCAAATGATTCAAAAAATTAAACATGTAAAAATAAAATAAAGTAATTTTCACGCGAATGATTAGTATCGAAGTACATAGGTAGAGAACGTCATGACGTGACGTCATTAGGCGCTACCACCAAGGATACTCGGGCGTCGCGTCGGGCGCGGTCTCCTCGCGAGACTCGCGACTCGCGTACACAAGTATACAACATAAAACGTTGATACTCACCGAGGCCGAATGTGATGAGCGTGAATCGCTGCTACCATCCTCCTCCTTGGGGAGCAGCGCGGTGGCCGCTTCGGCTAGCGAAACGTCGCTCGCGCCAACACGATTGCGGCGACGACTGGCGACCGTACAACCCACTGGCGGTGTGTGATGATTCATTTCGTGGACTGTTAAACTCTGTTTAATGTCTGCTGTAAAATTACACATAGAACAGTTGAAACTTCCGGTGCCGCCGTGGTTTTTCATGTGACGATCCAAGTTCCATTTGTAAGGTGTGCGAAAATCGCATGTGGTGCATTTGATCATCGGCATTGAGTGATACTTGACGTGTTTTGTGAACCTGGCGCGTAAATGTGTCACGTAATTGCATTTGTCGCATGAGAAGAAGTTCCCTTTATTCTTCGGAGTGTTTGATGTACTTCGTTCTGGAATTCTCTCAATTTCAGTATCGATATCATCAGAACGCTCGGGTTCTTCAACGTCATCCACTTCCAACTGTATGTCGTCGTTATCTTCAATTTCCTCCACCATGTCTTCCATCCGTTCCGAGCTATCTCCGGCGTCGCAAGCCGATGCGGAAACTTCGGGTTCTACTTTAGTCGACGCTTCGGCCGTTGATCCCCCGTGAACCATTTTCACGTGTCTCACGAGTTTCTGATAATGTCTCGAAGCGTAAAGGCAATGTGGACAATCAAAAATCTTCAGCCTCACGAAGTGAACGTCGCGTGTGTGCATAAGATAAGCTCGCGGATTCTGCGTATAGTACGTGCACTTCATGCAACTGTAGTTTCTTCTTATCTTGCAGTGTGGTAATTCAAAATCTTCGGCGGCATCCGAAGAGGCCCCCGAAGATACCTCGCCGCAGACGCGGCCTTCGAAGGTGCGCACGATAGCCGCGACCTCGCCTAATTGTGCGCTCGATGGCGAGGACATCTGCTGGAGCATACTCCGCTGTAACAAAACAATGTCCGTTGTCGGTTAAACGTTCCGGGGGGCGAGCGGCGCGTGTCGCGACGAAGGGTGGCGTAGAGTCGCGCGGCGCGCTGCAGCCAACACGTGTGCGGTGCGCGAGAGCGTCGCCGGCTGAATGAGTGCCGACTGCCGAGCGCTCAGAGCGGACGGCAGGCGGCAACCAAGCAGCGGATGAGCGGCCGTGGCGGCTGGCGGTCGGCGGTCGGCGGCGCGGCGGGTCGAGTCGAGGGCGCGTGGGCGCGGTTCGGGCGGCGGAGGGTCCTACACTCCGACCGATATCATGCTCGAGTTTTTCATCCTTCTCGACGACAACTAGGGGAGCCGCCACACCACGCCGCCGACCACGGCTACATACCGACGATCTAATACACCACTACACGATGATGTTATTTTAGACTTATCTTACCACGGACTCTTGAATTTATAAACATTTTATAATATCTAAAATACGCTAAACTTTTGATGAACAAGAAATGCTACTCCATTATCATAAAGCATTCTGCACAAGAGTAACAAATTATATAAGTATTTACGTGCTTCGCACCTTGAACATGTGTATGTATAAGTATTAACAATTTGAAAGATCCAACGTCTGTCGAGGTCAATGTCGCGTTGATGATAATAATATTCAGGGCAGTCAGTACTGTCCGTACACTAAGCTGCTGTCATAATCGAATGTACAAATAAGGAAAATAAAAATAATTAATCCACAACAAACTAGGCGTGATCTTTATAATTTTATCGATAGCGTTGAAATCTTTTGTTTAAGATTTAATTGGTTTTAAAATATTTAATGTTGTAAAATAATTTCACACCTATGACGACGTCTTATCGATAATCCTAATCATATAAACAAAGTATTTCTGAATGGTGTAGTGAGTATCTAATGTTTATCGGAAGTATGAGTGCAGTGCTTAAACCTCGTATAAATTAACTTAATAGCGACTACTAACTTTATATTTTGCTCCCTCATCCATAGATTGCGAAGCAACACAGAGATAAAAATAGTATAATATTAAAAGTATAGGATAAGTAAAGGCAGTAGCGAAGGTTCCATACTACACGCTTCCTTCCGACTTCCGTTTTAGTATAATTTGTCAGTAACTCTTAATTAGCTCTTAATGTTACATAAGCGTATGGGCCACCGTAGGTCGAGCCGCCCGTGACTATTTAAAAATCCTATAAATGCGTATTTTTGATTCTAACAAAAAAATCAAGTCTTAGTATTAACAGCAATCGTGTCGGTTTGTCTTTGCTTTAAGTGGGTACAGGGTCTCTACCCTGTGCGGTTCCGTAGCCTTCCCGCGGGTCGGGCGGTGGGATGCAGGTACAAACTCGCACAATTCCAACTGGCAACACCGCGACCGGTGCGGAACATAATCATTTGCTGACAAATTATTAAGTATTAAAAACGTATATGCAATTTCTTATTGTATATCCACAACCACAACCCGTACTTTTGTGTCAGCCGTATATTGAACTCTGAATACTGTGACTGCCTCGGTGGCGTGGTTATATTTCGGTACGACTACCATCCTGAGGTCTCAGGTTCGATCTCCGGGTCGGGCAAAGTGATGTTGAATTTTTCCACAACAGCTCAGAGTCTGGAATTTGTGCCCGATATGGCGATAAGTTCGCCCCCATCCCATCTAGGACGGAATCAAGCTCGACGAAATGTGGGTATGCTAGTTGGGTAGGGCGCCTCTGCCTACCCCTTCGAGGATACAGACGTGAGCTTATGTTACTGTGCCGTAGAAGATGCATTATAATAATAAATGTTATGTAATATAACATCGTTATATGTCTGCATTGGTATTCTATTTAGCACTGGTTGTTGATGGGGTGATTAAACTAACGTTGGTTTTGACACTACTGTCAATTCACAATGCGATTCTGAATTTAAAAGTGTTTAGCCACTTGACCTTCTAGCAAGTTAATTTTGACATTAAGATGATTTGATAGACGTTTGGTCATATCAGTCAATTTTAGCAGTGCATTGCAATAATTCATTTACATTCAGCTAGCTGCCTTGAAAATACTTCTATTGAACGTAAATCAACTCTTCATCGGATCATGGCATTTTAGTACGCAATTCCAATTTAACAATCAAGGGTTAGTGCCGACTAAGCAACACATCACTCGAACAATTGTCATTGTTAAATTGATAATATACTTTATCGTTATTAAAATAGAAATGAAAATAGTGTGTAGATAGTTCCCTATTAGCTGCCTGTCGTCTCTGCCATGTGAGTGGTAGAGCCAGCGCCAGGCCGTAGATAATTTTGTCTACGCCTGTAAAGGACGGCTCGACTGGATTATAACCAGTCTGACATAAAATCCTCGTAAAGAGGATTGTTATCAGAAGTCATACAGTTAGTATGATTTCCAGAGGCCCATATACCTAATAAGCAATCCTATTTTCAATTATATTTTCGTATTAAGTTCATGATTATATTTTTAATTACAACTTTTCTGATATATCCGAACAATCGGCGGCCGGCGCTGACCCTAATAAAGCACGCGTCAACAGTCTTAACATAATAGCTTCATAAACGACAAGATCGCTTTACTTTACGATAAAAAATAACTTAAAAACTGATTACCACTTCTTATGTCATTATGATATTATCGAGGCCTTATGGACTTCACGGTTGCGAAAAAAACTAAAGCTGAAAATGTTGTATCATATAAAATGCTTATTAAATAATGTAAAAGCTAATTCTGGTAAGAAGAATATGAATGCAATGCAATTCTTCGCGTAATTTTTTTTACTGTCGTGAAATGCGTTAACTTCGTTTGTCATTATGCAATGATAGAATTAATGACTGGTGTTGTACATAGTACCGATGTATGCTTGTGATCAAGCGTCAGTGCCTGGTGGACATTTAGAACGCATACGTAAGATACGAGCATGTTATCAAAAATAAAAGATAAATAGTTGTCAACGTTTAATGTCGTGCATCCACATTTTCTGAAGTTCTGCGTACAAAACTCCACGTGACGAACGCGTTTGTTATGTTGTCTGTCATCCGACTCTACATCTACAGTAAATAGCCGGCTGCATGTATGTACCTACATTGTACAGTCATGTCTTGTCGCATCGCGTTCTACATACTGCTCAATGTCGCTTGTTATTTTAGAAATTGAAATAAGAATAGTTTTATACTGACGCCAGAAGCAATCGCGTGAAGGCCACAACGTGTGCACTCATGTACTTAACGGCAGCTGTCGGCCGCGTCCTGGTGGGACAGGGGCCAGGCCGGAGGTGCGGGGCGGGAGGGTAGGCTCGTCGACGCAGACAACTCGACAGGGCCGCGGCAGGAAACGGCCGGAGAAGGCATCCCAGCCCGAGCCCGAGCACAATGGAGGCGGCGGCGCGCCGCAGGGGGAGCCCTCGCAATCGATATGGCGTGGCTAAGGTCCGTTGGTCGTTGTGAGCGGTTTGGAGCGCTGCAGAGGCGGATGCCCCTCGCGCCGCGCGCCCCGCACTCCCCGCTCTCCAACCACACCTGCTGTGTATTTATAGAGCGGCACAGCCGGCGCAGCCCGGGGATGCAGGGATGTCGACTTTACCACGGGCGTCGGCCGTCGACGTCTACCTATCTATGGATACTTGTGTCGCGCGGTGTTATTGTACGAGTATGCGAGCACTGAGTAGTGAGTACCTACTGAGACTCATTACTGAGCACTCTGCACACGCGATGTTCGCACGCACGAGGCACGCCGCGCCACGCCGCCACCGCTGCTGCTCCAACCGTGTTGCCGCTGACGCCTGTCTGTTTATTATTTGTCACAATGAACTTATAAATAGCGCACGCTCGTTAAGCAACTTGTCGGGGACGCGGTACACAATGAAAACTATATTTTTCAACAAGCACTACGAAGCAGTAAAAAAACACACATCCTATTCAATATATGACATCGAACATAACCACCTATCAGAAGGTTCAATGACCTAACGATAATTAATCATTAATGTGAGTATAGTTTAAAATAGGCTCGAAGAAGTTTTCATACAACTAAGTATAATATTTTTTTTTATAAAAATAATGTGACATTGCAACATAATTCATAACTGACCATTTTTGTGTAACGTCACTGAATTATTCAAAAAGTTAGTATCGTCATACGCCTTTTAATAGACTCTACCACTCTACGCTGAGTATTCGCTAGATGACATAAAATTCAGCTGCACGACTGTAAATTGGATTTATATGTCATCTCCTCGGAAGTGAGTACCGGTACGGTGACAACGTAAAAATACTGAAACAACCCGCATGAACGAAATTATACTATGTTTTACCGTATGATTAGTGGTCATTCCCGACAGAATAAGTAAAAGCACATAAATATTATGTTAATGCCTGATTCCTTTCACTCTCGGTTCGTTCGAATCCCAACGAGTCATTTAGAATTATCGAGGACGCTCTTGCTTTCGTTTGACGGTCGAACGTCTACTGATTTTTTTATAACATCTAACACTTACAAAATAGCGGTCATTACACCAGATCATGCTTGTATAGGAAAAGCTAATTTCACGAAAAAACATATTAGATGAAAAATTATATTAGATGTAACAATGTACAAACATTCTGTTTTAAATGGCTTATTTTTTAACTTTAGTGGTTGATTTAAGATTGAGCTTATCTATTTCTTCAAACTGATATACGCACGAACTCACTTTTAAACACACATCACCGCCAAGAGTCACGTCGTCGCGTCAACGACGTCGTTAGCTCTATAGATGAGAAAATCCGGACTTTTCATAATCAAAGTGATATTTAAAAGATTAATTAATATATTTTTCCGTTCATATATTTCTTAAAATCAATTTAAAAAAAAGCTTCTTCCCGATTTCTACGTTAGATAATTTTGCATTAAGTTTATGTTCACACGTTGTTACAATAAATATGTGTGGAGTTTGATGCAATGATATTAGGAAAATTATATTGCTTATTTTACAATTGTCTAAAATTTAAGATTTTATTTTAATAAAAGAATGTTTGCGGGTGTTTTACTTTGCTAGAGCGCCTCTGCGTACCCCTTCAGGGATACAGGCGTGAGCTTATGTTATGAAGTTCTTGTTAGGATTTGGAATATTTTTTTAATAAAAAATGTACTTGTATAGGTAATTTCTGATCAACCGTGGGTCCGTGTTTTATATTTGTATTATGTCGATTAAAAACGAGTTCAAGTAACAATAAAATTATTTAGCATAAAAAATATCTTGAAACTTGACTTGAAACATACAACATAATCTTCCACCATCTATTCTAAATGTTCTTTATCTACTGGACAAAACTTGCCACAAAACTGATATTTATGAATGACTGCGTATTCTCTTGCGGATATTTCAAGCTTTTACTCGTGTTAATCAGGTATCATTTTGGCGGTTAGCGCTTACGTTAGAAGTGGCAGAGTGATATGCAGTGCATTCTTGTAGTAGTGATATAGTTTGTGCATCGTGCGACTGAATACCGGCGTGTCATTTATTCGCGTTGTTGTAGGATTGGGTCGTCGACTTGGCGCAGGCATTCCGAGCGTGACTAACCACAGCAAGTACTTGGCTGAAGTGGTCACCTCGTCGCGGCCTCCACACTATTATTGACCACTTCTTGAAACCCAAACCAGTTCTTGTCCTTAGGAGGCAGCTAGGCCGCAAGAATGTATCCTTAAGAAACCTGGAACGCTTTACTGGTCGGAGTTATAGAGCCTGATATAAGCAAAGAAAAACAACATTCGAATGGGGCTTCGGAAATCACGCTAACAGAGCCTGAAACACGGGACGACTACGCGCATCCGTTGAAACGTGAATAATCTTCGACATGATATGCATAAACGTATAAGTAGGTGCGTACGGCGTACTTACGTAGATATAAATATAGGTAGTGCTTATACATACATACATCAAACTCGGAACACGCCCTAGGACAGTGGTCGCTAAAATACTTTTTCAGTAATTTATGAATGTTTAATCGAATATGTAATAGGCATAGAATTTATAGAAAGGTTGTAGAGACGAATCTTTAAATTCTGACCACGGACATAAAAAAAGAAGGATACCATCTCGCTTATAGATATACGGACGCCATAGATAAGCCACGCACACAAACTAAGCCACGCACACAAACACGTCCTTACGTGTCGATAGAACGAATGAACCGAAAACCCTTCTTCACTTTTAATGTCCCTAACGCACCGTCCATCTTTTTTTTAGTGTAGGTAGGTATTTGTCATGTATTTGACAAAACAGTAGCTCCGCGGTTGCTGTTAATTTGCGCCTGGTTGATAATATTGATAAATGTTAAAAACTTCATAAATGAATACAGTAAAGTTCCCTTTGCTGTAAAACTGTGTAAAGGTTGGTATGAAATATAGGCATATCGTGATTTCCTCTCAAGAGTCTAGAAGTGATTATGTCGGTAGATTTCTACCGCAAAGCATCAAGTAACAGACAAATATATAGCCAAGTGTGTATACACCTATATATAGTAATATTGACGGGATGGTGCAGCGCTGTTGCGGATTTTGCGACGCAAATAATTTGCGCGCCAATTGACCTTTCGTCGGACGTGGTCGTCGGAGTAGCGCGGCGGTGACGGCGGCGGCGGTGGCGGGCGCGCTCTCCGGCTCCGACCAACACGTGCTATATATAGCTGCGCGACAACACGCCACACCGAGCGAACACCCGCCAGGGGCCGGCTACGTAGGCAGTTTTCCTTTATCACCCACCCGACAGCCTCTAGCCTGGATTTAACGGAAGCTTTGCCAGAGACGTAGGCGACGGGATATCGACCCACACCACCCTCCCGGGATCGATAGAGATGGTCGCCGCAAGAATACCCTCGTGTGGAGATGTATAAACCATAGATAGCTGTGTACGACTGTTGAATGTTACACATGCCGCCACGCTCCACGCCAACCGAGTACGCGGCGGTGTCGCTGCGTAACGCATTGTTGACGGCAATGTAGAGCGCAAAGAAATGTTAAACCGACCGCAGTCTGAATCAAACCAACATCTCGCTTAAACAAAGGTATTATGCGATGAGACTCGCTAACGAGCATGACTGTCACCGGTTCGACTGGTAATTAACATGACCTTCGAGCGGCTGCCGAACGATGTACGGCGCTCTCTTAACGCACAATGAAAGGAGTGCAGCCGTCGATGACCATCATGGCAACAACGTTCTCGGTTGGAATTCGTACCAAGTGCCGAGTGGCGGGACTGGCGGGTGGCGTGCGCTGTGCTCATTTAAAGATGGCTGCGATAAGGCGCAGTGACGCTCCTCGGGCGCAGCGTCGTGTCGGCGGCGCGGGTGTGTGCGTGCCGGCGCGGTGCGACGCGGCGTGGCGCGGCGTGCCGGTGTGCCGACGCCGCGCCGCCGTCCCTGACGGTCCCGCCCCGCGCCGCACACCCCGGCCCCGCGGCTGTCCGCGGCTGCACGTTCCGCAACATGTGCGGCCGCGGCGCGCCGCCGGCGACTCTGCCTAGTCCGACTGTGCCGGTCGCGGCCATACGGCACCCAACACCCGACCGTAGCCGCTCTCGCGTCGGTCCTCCCGCGCCGAGGCCCGCTGATAATAATGCGCCTTATCAAAGCACCAGATAGCAGAGGTGCTGCTCGCTCGTTTAGGTGTCACGGACGCCGCGCTCTGATCAACATCGGCCGGCCCGTACTGACTACATGAACACAGTCAGGGCGACTTGTTTGTGTTACTTTGCGATTTACTCATTGTGAGTCAACAGACACTGTTTCCAATGGCAAACAACCAACAAAAGCGTTTTGCAGACTCGGCCGTGTGCACTGCGCTATGTAACAAACACAAGTATGCGTGCGATCGTATGTACAATCGCGGTACATACCACATACTCGTAGAGCGCACTTATGTCAACCAACGTGTACTATTTGTAGTGCCGACTGCCGAGTACGGTACTTCATATAAATTGCATTTCATTAATATCTAAAAGCAACCGTAGATGGTTTTTTCATAGTAGAGACCAGAAAATGAGTTAGTGGGTTACCTCATTGCATGTCCATTATCCATCTTCTATGAACACTCTCAAAACTAGAAGAATTAGGGGTGCTTTGAGATGACTCGCCTATTTTTAATTCAACATGTTTAACAACACTCAACGGATAGACTAGAGCTTACTAATCCTTCAGTACGTATCTCAAGCGCATTAGTTTAACAAATACGAAAAACGGTATCATCAGTTGTTTCTCATTAAAGCGTTGGAATCAGTTTTTTACATAATACATTTTCAAATGTCATTGCCACGAGTGTTATAAAACTATAGAGGCTTGCATTCTCTAATATTGGATTGCAATAGCAAAAATTAGCTCCTACTTAAATTGTACTATACATGGACACTTGTAATACCTAGCTGCATATTGCAATATAGGTTAACTTTACGATAAGGAATATGCGAATAGCGAATGTACGAGTACCTATAAATAAATAAATACACCCAAGTGTCACACTTAGCCCTGACCCCACACTAGGTATAACCTGTATCGTGGGTGTGAGAGAGTATGAGAGACGCACGGTCTCACAACACCCAGACTTCAAAAAAAAATATCTTTGGTCAACACAAACATTTGTCTCAATGCGGGAATCGAACCCGTGGCCTCTCGCTTCATAGCCGGCTACTCGCCCGCTGCGCCACGAAGGCTGTATAAGTAGGTATGTTTCAAAACCACAAAGCTGATCGGCTCTACATGGGGAAAAATTTGTTCTTTTCATTTTATTTCCGTTCCATGATGATACGAGAGTCCAGGATAATATGACATCAAACTGGGCAGAAATTCCAATCCACAAAATAAATAATAATAATCTTTGCCGATCGATGTTTAAACCTCACAGTTTCTTAATTCAACTATTCTACCACTAGACCAGAGCGTTGTTAGACATTTGTATTTAAAAGGATTTATAGGCCAAAGTCATGTCTACAGCACGAATGGGCCGGTTCGACCGGTTTGATACCACTGTCTCATGCCGGGTACACACCAACCGAACGAAGGCGAAAGAATGTTCGCGAAGGGCCACCGTGATGGAGACCGAACGTTCTCGATCATTCGCGAATCATCGCTGTTGTATTACACAACAGCGAAGGTTTGTTTATGTGAATGCAACAGCGAAGATTCGTGAATGGTCGGGAACGTTCAGTCTCCATCGCCGATGGCCCTTCGCGAACATTCTTTCGCCTTCATTCGGTTGGTGTGTACGCGCCATTAGAGAAGAACGTAAAGTGGCACCTTTACGCGTTGGTTGATTGCTTGTTGCCTTTTATAAAGTAAGATTCCCAGTTGCCCAAATCCTCCTCCCCTTCCCAAACCTTATTCCCCTGTTTTAAGGTCAGCAATGCATCGATGATTCTTTTGGTATCATGAGGTATCTATGGGTAGTCGAGATAAATTACCTGCTCGTTTGCCTGCTTTAAAAAATAATTGTGGTTACTTAACGAATAGATTCAATGGCGAAAGTGAATCCCCCAGAGGGGGTTGTCGTTAGGCAGATAGCCGATCTTAAAAAATGAACGAAAATATTTTCTGCGACATGCTTGAAAAATTGTGTTGCGTCGACCCCACTATAGAATGGGTGAGACAAAGGCAGGTGGAAGAATGGCGATTATTAATATTTTTACAAGGAATCTCGATCCTATTTCTCTTTACTGCTACATTTTTTTCTACCTGTCCTTATCCCTTCTTAATGTGGGGTTGGCGCATAATTCTTTTCAAGCATGTTGCAGAAAAGATTTGGCTTAGTTTTTACGACTGGCTGCCTACCTGCCAGACGTCAACCACCCCTCGGCGATCCAGTCTCGAGCAAAGAAAATTAGAAAAATCGCTTTGCCCGGGCCAGACCTGACACCTAGGACCTGTGTCCCGGTCCACAGACTATAAATGCTGCCACTAGACCAAGGAGGCGACTAACTACTGTTTACTACGACTACTATGCCATAAACTTATTTCTTAATCGAAACGTCGACTTTAAGCTGATAAAAATCGTGTTATACGGACACTTCGCCATTAATAGGGTACGGCACCGAAACGTGACAATTTATACACGCTTCTCTACACCTATATAGCATGAATAGACAAGTATGAATGACTTGAAATCACTTCCTTTTAACCTTACAACTCAATTGTTACTTGCCAATCACTTTTTCACTACCAATAATACAGTATAACATTTCGAAAAGATATAATATACAAAAAATTTACGTGTTATTTTGCTACGAGCTTTCATTACGATAGCCACCGTGGCGCAACGACCGAGTAGCCGGCTGTGAACCGAGAGGCCGAGGGTTCGATTCTACACCGAAATCACTATGACAATTTATATGTCATCATTATCATCATCATCATCATCATCAGCCTATACTCCTCCACTGCTGGACATACGCCTCTCCCAATGCACACCATTGAGCTCGGTCTTTAGCTCTTTAGTGTGATATACAATATTTAGAAATAAATAAATAAATACACCCAACAGTTACACACATAGTCCTGACCCCACACTAAGATCGAGTCTTGTGTGGTGGGTATCAGGAACTGCGTGAGACTTTCAGTTTCACAACACCCAAACCTGAAACAAATATCTGTGGGCCACACAGACATTTGTCTCAGTGCAGGAATCGAACCCGCGACCTCACATTTCACAGCCGGCTACTCGCCCGATGCGCCACTGAGGCTGTCGACTATTTATTTCGGGTCTAGGTGTGATACCGTAAGTCACTCGTAATGCCTGATACTTACTAAATAGGTGAAAGATAGTGTGGTGTCAGGACAGCAGGGTTACCACAACCTCTTAAAGCAGTGTTATTATAATCGTTCTTTGTTTGTTTTGTATAGGAATCGGTACAAGTAAAATTATAATAATACTGCTATAAGAGGTGGTGGTAACCCCCCTGTTTTGTCTGTTGGATGTATTTATTTATGAAAATGCCTAGTATATTATTGTCACTGTAGTCATTAGAGTAATATTTATAAAGACAACCTACATATTATGGTTAGAATCCGTAAGGTCTCCATGTCAGGTAATCATAAATGATTTTGATTGTAAATTTTGAAAATTTCACGTGAGTTTTTTTATACAGACTGGCCAACGTGCAGGTGGGTCTGTCGAACGAACTGTCACTTTAGGTCGGTTTTCGGCTCGTTCACGCTATACAGGATGTTTAATAAAGTTGGTATCAATAATAACTACACTTAAAGAGGGGGTGGCTAGCAATCCAGCGGTAAAGTTTAAAATTTCGTAAAGCTCATTTTTTTAATAATGGAATCTTGAATTTTTGAATAAAACATCTTTTCTGGCTCATTGGGTTAGCTGCAGTACATTTGAAAATAACCTATGGGGTAATTATTTATTTTTAGCATACACAAAGCCATTCCTATAGTAATTGCGACAATTTAAAGATAGCATACCGATTTTAAAATCCTCAATGTTAATAATTTAAAAAAAACTTGAACCAATTTTTTTTTATTTACCACTACGCTTTAAATCGTTCTCCCTGTGTATGTAATTGTTATTGGTACCAACTTTATGAAACACCCGGTAGATGTTACTGTCTACAGCGTGGCTCTACCACTCAAGAGAGTTGTGCGAGATATTTGTGAATGTGTCCCGTGTCCCTAGTACGGCTTTACAAAATCAGTGATCAGTGACGTTCATAGAAATTCCGAGCAAGGTAGACAAAAAAACTTTCAGAATTATTTTCTTCAACGTTTGCATCATCATCATTATTATTATCATCTTCGTGTCGATTTTAAATATAAGCCGAGCGTTGCTATTTTGAAAATCTGCATTTAGTCATGATTTTTATTCTTTATTTATGGAAATAGGCTGTTCTCAGATTGTATTGATTCTATTCTCATGTCTCTTTGTTTATATGGACTGCACGCCACTGCCGATGATAGTAAAATATCATTGATGATAGTCTGCTATTTTCTCTATACCTATTTTTCTGTTACGGGAACTACAATGAACAAAAATAAATGTGTGTAAAACGTAAGCTATCATGTTTCGAAAGGTAATAACTGTCAAAACGAACTCCTACACTAAAACATTACTCAAAGCACCTACATAAAACATGGTTTCGCTACACATTTTTGTCTATGGTACATTGTACCATAAGCAGCGGACAGCGAAAAACATTATTTTGCGTAGGTGTTATTATGTTTTGTTTCGAGAAAAACATGTGCAGCAGACACGGCTGTATACCGTGTGCCGAATTCATTTACCTAACCATAAACCTACGGAACCTAGCTTTTGAAATACAACAGAAAGCTGAAATTTTAAATAATTTTTTGCAAGAGTTTTTCTAGGTACAGTGAATCTACCATCTTCAGATAAACGTCCCACGTCTAAAGTTTTCCTAATCAGTCAAATGACGTCACGTCAACAGTTCGGTAATTCCTCTCATATCAACCGAGTCCGCAAAAACCGCAGTGATAAAATATGAATAACAGCGTACTCATTATTAAGGTATTCTGTAATAACATTCTTAAGCAGCAGAAAAACGCTATGCATTCTTGTATCGTATGTACTCACCTACATGTTAAATGCGTGGTGTAGGGAGTAGAAACCCAGGAAAGCGGTCGCGATGTGTCGTAAGAAGCCGTTGAAGTAACATAAGCGCAGCAAATTATCAGGGTCGTGCGACGACGCCGCCGCCGCGGTCTGCACGACCGTCGCTGCCTACGCGCCTACATATCTACCTATACCTACACACTACACAGTGCTACAGTGCTTGTGTAAACAGCCACGCCGCGGCCGACGAGGCACGTTGCCTGCTCGGAACTCGCAACATGACGGAAAAAATACGATCACGGACGCGGCAAAAGGACACTCGCCCGATAGTCGACACTCGACAGACAATGTAATTCCATATCAAAGCTAGGTATCTACTATCTAGGAAACTCGCTTCAATGTGTAGAAATGGTTGGGCACGGATTGGGCCGTGGACGTCGGGGTATTTTAGAACAGATAATATATAACAACCACCTCCTTGGAGTTTCCTTGGTCTAGTGGCAGCATATGGCCTGTAGACCGGGAGGTCCTGGGTTCGATTCCCAAGTCGGGCAAAATGAATTTTCTACTTTAATTTGCCTGGGACTGGATACTTCAGAGAGTATTGACGACAGGCAGGCAACCGGTCGTAAAAACTAAGCCAAATCCTTGCTGCAGCATACTTGATAAAGTGTGTTGCGCCGACTCCACATTAAGATGGGATAAGGGCAGGTAGAAAGAATATTTAACAACCACAATGTGTCTACACATATACACATTACATACATTACATATATTGAAGGCATTAGTCACATTGTGATGTACGGACCCGATGGTGATCCGCCATATTGAGTCGTCTGCTTGAAAACAAGTTTTGTTGTACGCAAGAGCAGGCAGGCTGCCTGCCAGCTGCTCTCGTGTCAGGTGGTGCGTGGCCTCGCGCACTCAGCGAAGGAACTAACTGCAGCGAATTTTCAGTGGAAGTTTGCTCATATAACGTTAAAACAGATCCGAGGGCTGAATATATAGACTCAGTGCGGCGCAAATGAGTTGCAGCGATAGCTCGGACGACGACGATTGAGTCACACTTTGTAGTGTGAACGTGCAATCGAATCCTGTATGTACCACTAGAGTTTTCGCAGCTTGTGGTGGTTAGGTACACGACACACAACATGCTTTCTTATTGAGAGCAAAGTAGCATTGTCTAAAGTATCGATTCCCCCTAGCGTCAGATAATTACCATTTTCGATGGTCTGTAAAAACTATAAGTGTAGGTAAGTACTATAAATATCTCATGAAACCGAGTGATCCACTTCAAGTTGGTTTTTATCCGAATCACTGCAAAATATAACTATAGTACGAGTAGCTATATGTATACGGCTGACACGTACACACGTATGTGCCTATATTAACAATGGACGATAGTGCTACCAACTACGCAGCTTGCTCGTAGCTAGTTTTACCGAAGACTAGGTACATAGTCATCATCATTAATTGAACATCATGTTTAGGGTTTCAATGTGCAGCTATTTTTAGGTGTATCAGTCTCATATATAATCGGATTCAAATCCAGTTGAAGAAACAATGGCGTGTTCGCGCTTAGGTCATATTAGGTGGCGTGGTCGGCGCCTGCGCAGTGCGCCACTGAGGTCACTGATGCGAGTGCGACGCCCGTCCGCCGAGCTCGAGCGCCGCACCGCACCGCGCCGTCAACACGACAACACGACGATATGAAACGGAGTCAGCCCGACCGAGCAGCGAGCACGCATACATTACGTGCCGCCTACAAGCACCACGCGGCATCTGCCATTATTACGTGTGTAGTGAGTTCAATAATATAGCACTCTGCACTGGCACTGAACGCGACGCGCTTCTCTTCGGTTGTTGGCTGGATGCGCGATTGCTGGCGCGAACACGATCGACCTCTTTTCGTTTCAGTCACGTCAAAGTAAACTAGAGATGTGAATTGAAAAGGCAACTATTCCAACATGAATGTTGCAGTAGCGTAGTAATGATGATTGATGATGAAGCAAAATGCTTCAAACAGTAGTTAATAGATTGATAATTACATTCGCTGGTGACCCTGTATTGTAATCTTATTTGACACAGGTCTGAGCAGTATATTTATTACGGCATATCCGTAAGGTTGTTTATACAACCGCTCACGAAAAATCAATTCGGAGACTCCGCATACGTTTATTAGGAAAATCAGAAATCTAGCATTAGACTATTGGCTACGCGTATCGGTCAAGCCAAGTACTCGTATTATACAGTCTATGGCTTCACAGAATCCTCAACAAGGCTATCTCTGATAACGTTATCTCGAGCGGTGTCAGCGGCGTGTCGGCGCGTTGTCACCACCGACTAATGGTTATGGACAGCATCTTGCTATAATCCTCAGAAACGTAGCAGATACGTATGTCCTTAAAGCATATTGCATGGTGCATACTGTTTGCGTATACCCTTTCAATTCTCTAGTTTCTACCCGTGAAGCTTTTTCTAGTTTTTACTGAGTAGAAGTGCTTCGCCTTTTGTCAAGCAAAGATAATTAATTAATTATCTTAAAGAGCAATTGCTCTTTATAGTAAAGACAATCAACAGGTACTAAATATTTCATGTCGAACCTAAAAGCTTTGTTGGATCAAGCGGATAATTAAAATTGTAGGTACCGTTTAATATGATTTCGATCATACTTCTACAATTATTAATTATTTTTGGCGGATCATTTGAAAATTGGTTAGTGAGAAAACTTTTAACGTAAATTAAAAGGCATTCCGTTCGTACTTCCACGCTGGTAGATACGTTACGTGAGACGGGCGTCGCGTCGACGGACCGCGCCTATGGTAGGTTTACAAAAAAGTGTCAAGCAGCCCCTGTAACGATGCGAGCTCGGCCGGGGCAGGGGCCGGGGCAGGGGCTCGGGGGACGGGACCACGAGGGACGCCCGCACGACCTCCGCGGCTCTACCGTTCTACATGTCTACACACTATAGTTGCTAGTAGATTCTGTCTTCCAAACCCTTCGTGAGTTTAAACCAAAAATGTTAGGCAACGTGAGTTTGGATAAACTTAGTTTGCCAGTTTCGGTGTTATCTCCAGAATTACTGAATCGATTAAAAAACAATCTAGCTACACAATTTCTGATTGACAAGCTTTTTATTCCGAAAAAGTTTTGTCCCGGAAACGGAGTCATATAGAATACCAATGATAATAATATCATTGGCTAGTACGGAATTTATTATAATCGGCAGATGCTTATTGTTCATGAATTATGCCATGTCTTTCTTCATTACTCTTAAAGCTGATTAACAGGGTGGTTACCACCACCTCTTATAGCAGCATTGTTATGATCTTACTTGTACCGATTCCCATACAAAACAAACGAAGAACGATTATAATAATACTGCTATAAGAGGTGGTGGTAACCCTGCAGGAGGCATCCAATCACATCAAATGTATCAAATAACAAAGTACACAATTAGCTAAAACTTTAAACATCATGTTCAAGTACATAAATTAAATGAAGTTTTTGTTAATACAAGTACTAGGTACGGGCCAAGTGTGCTGGCCGTTGCCTCCCCGCCACATGCCAGATATATATTGTATGTAGCAGGATTCTGTGCGTTGGTGCGGCAAAACGAGCAAAAGCACACGACTGACGCCAGCTGCAATGCAGCTGCCGCTAACGTCCGAGAGCGCTTGGTGGCTTGGCGCAACACCGTCTTGCCGAGTACCGACGCGATACGACGCACCACCACGTACAATGTAGAAACAGCGAATATTCACTCCAAGACAGGTGGGCTCTGACACCACTTTCTCTAAACAAAAGCCATAAAAGAAAATGGTACTGATAACTTCTAAGTTACATTGGTTATGAAAATAAAGAAGAAAACGTTTTCGAAAAAGCTGTGCCTACTTTACATGCCACAAATTGTAAGAGTAACTACGCCATTTTTCATTGTTAAAGACACGGACGTTCATAATACGAGTATCAACGCACTGCAATTTACAGCAATGAAACGAATAAAAATAAGTTTACGAGAATTACTTAGAGATTATTTTGTTGCTTTTTGACGCACGAGCATCGTTGTAGACTATAGAATTAGATAGTCCTTGTAACAGGGAAGGTACCTACATATAAACATTGCAAATATTGATATATTTTTTTAAAAGATTGAGTAATAATGTGTAGAAGAAACTTTCAAATTATTTTTCTAAGTTTTCCAATATTCCTCTCTTTGAAGTAGCAAATTAATTAATGTTTCTTTTTTGCCGCGGCCGTCATTTGCAAGTCGCCACGTTGTCGTTTCTAGACGACATTTAGATTCTAGTTATAGATGTTGGTATGGATTATGGACGGAATCACAGTAGAAAGATCACACAAACTACGCATTTGACACGCGGCGCCGCGGTTGCTATTGACGTATGTGATCTACGTTGTTTTCCTTCATAGAAATGGTAAACACTTATTATACTTCGTTGTGCTAATTGCAGCATAAGCAATATCTTTATTGTAGCTCAACAAAAATAATATAAAGGAAAAACATGCACAGTAAATGTTGGGTCCCAGACATCACAGACGGTTTGGAATTGCTAGTTGCGAAGTTGTTAACTTCTTGCAGATTGCACGCTAGCATAATTATTGTCGATTCTTGGAAGTGATAAAGGGTCACGACAGAATAAATGTTGTGCAGTTTTAAACAGCAGTAGGAAACAACAATAACACTGATTTAAATAATCAGTTAAACAATCACTGCACAGTCGTTAGACAATTAAAGATTTTATCATCCACCGAGTCTTAGGGCGACTTGCTCCATGTCGATTAATATGGATTTATCCCAAATATAGATTAAAATATATGATGAGCTTTAGGTTATGTCGGGTTTAGGACTAACTCTAGATTAATAGTGCTGTAAATCGCCCTTAAAGTTTAAACAATTGATGATATCTCCCCTTTCATAGCTTTTTTGACAGGACCGTGCCACAATTGAATCTCATTATTCCGATTGCTTACACATTCGCCATGCAATTGACTGTTATATTAAATATTTTTCACGCTTGATTACGGATGTATCTTTTTGTACGTGTTATATTTCGCTTTATTTTCTTCAAACTTACATACGAAAGTTTCTGTCTACTCATTTAATACTAAAAAAATTGGTAACAATCTTTTTAACATTGGATTCAAGTTTCAATAACTGATTTCGATTATTATTAGATAAGGGCCATCGATAAGGTCCAGGAAAGGTGGTATAACTATTAAATATAATACTTCATAAGCAACTTTAAAACACTTGTCATAATCAAAGTAATTGCTGTTTGTGTTAGTAGTTAGTACACAGATAATATTTATGAATCAAAGAAGTATGCTGTATTATGTATGACAGTTTAATGTTATAATACATTACTGCAAATATAGTAAGTAATTCACTAGGTACTGAATAAACTCTTGTTAATAATTCTAATAGTGTTCATATAATGAAGACGAACTCCTAAGTAGTAATTTAGTGTCTCCATAAAGTAGCAGATTTATCAAATCCTAGTTGGTAGTGCCTGGTCGACTACACCAGCAGGGTGCGCCGCCACCCCTGGCACTCACCCACCCCCCAACTTTCACTCTCTTGTGCGTCGGGGATCTCGACCCAACACCGGCAACGAAACGCACTTAACGCCAACACACGTGCAGGCAGTTTTCGTTCTACAACCGATGGCATTAATGGCGAGAATAGCTAAACCACGTACGTTACGAGGTCGAGAACGTTTTGAACGATGCGTCTAGGGTGTAGTAAGTGTTGACGAGACAGCACGGAATATTAGGGCGTGTTGCGTGTGCACTAAGAGTGAGGTTCGCGTGTCTGCGTCGGTTACACGCACAATGTGCTGCTGCCGAAGACAACACCGGACGAGTACCGGATCCCTCGTCACCGGGCAACCCGCGTACATTTCACAAATATTTCACATTACCAGCTGAGATACTGATTAAAGAATTTAGGAGTAGAAACCACGACCGCAACGTACTTAGTTTAGGATTAACACGATGCGATGGGTGCCGGTGTTTGTATAGTTTACTAAAGCGGATGGAACTTGACCCGGCCAACAACTTTTTTGCATGTGTACCTACTTTATTCATACTAAGCTAGTCCCGAAACAGCACCGATACATAGGTAGGTAGGTGTATTCTTCTCGTCACATCGTAATGTGACGTCATCAGTCCTGTCATACTCAAAAGTTCACACTTCCGTTGTGCTCAACATAACCTCTCGTAGAATGGTTAAATCGTATCATGCATGATCAAAAGAGTTACTCTAGTTTTGAAGCTAACAGACACCGGAGTAATACCTACCAACTACCTTCATTCAGTAGTGTCCTTAAAGCATTTATGAGTAGTAGCAGTAGTAGCTAGGTAGGTAAGTACATAAACATAACGAATAAACAATAGATAAACTGCGTGCAGCACTGAACCCATACAATTTGTCTGTTGAGACTTGAGAATAAGGAAACTAACTCTTGAGACCGCGATTGTTAAAATAATGCCAGAAGACATAATTATTTCCCGGGAGCCGGCAACGACACGAATACGCACGTATGGCTATATTATTATTTTGTCGTGTGTTGCCTTGATCGCGGCAGACAGTATGTAGATTTGTATAAATAAATCGGTACGTATAGCATATGAGAACGACGCAAGAGCAGAGCAGACAAGAGCAAAGCCCGAGGTCGGCCGCGACCGTGTCACCGGCGACTCCCGCTGAGACCCTACGGCCCACGCGATAAGGCGCACATCGCCGCGCGCGCTTGCTGACCTCACCGCAAAGCCGGCAAATAATAAATATGTAACACTGATAAAAGCCGCAGAAACGATGACCGGCAAGTATTTAGGGATTCTCATTTGGCAAACAAGAAGGGTCATCGCGCCCTTCGGTGACGGTGCCGCTCCGAGATCGCCAGCTCGGAAGTGGTTGAAACTGCCGCCGAAGTCTACCTGCCTGCTGAGTATGATAGGGATCAAACCGAAAACGGCCGCGGCGGTCGCGCCGACCCCTCCGGTATGAGTCGCGAGCGGTGCGCCGAGGGGGATTCAAGAAACAAGATCGGTCACGTGCGGTAGGTACGTACCTGAATGGCGCGGAGTCGTCGTCACGCTGCGCTCGAACAACACTCGTATCGGTGGCTCGCGGCTGACTGGCGGGCGCGCCGGGCGGGCAGCACTGAACGTCGCCGCGGCAGCAGCGGCCTCCGCCCGCGCCCCGCGCCGCCGCCGCTGCATTCCGTGCGTGCGCCCGTCGCTGCCGTCGGCGTCGGGAGAGCCGCCACTCGCCGCTTCCACTGACATCAACGAACGCCGCCTGACGCCTCCTCATATCTCGACCGCGCTGCGAGCTGACAGCCGCTCGTCTATCACCTCTGCGTGACCCTCGGTTACATCTAGCCACATCATTCACCACTAATGTATTATCTTGGAAACGTTGCGTACTCGACTAACATTTGTCATTGTTACGGTCTTGCCTGGGTGAGGATGTTTGGAGTTGACAGTATAATATGCCTATACTAGAAGCTAGCTATATACATAGTCTGCATACTCTACAGAAAGCAACATTGCATGATCTACATAACCGATGCAGTCGAAAAGACAATAAAACAGTTTAAGTGTTTCAGTTAGGGCTCTATTTGTTGTTAAAGTCTCATGAAAGTTGTTTGGTAATGATATTATATGGTGAGTGGTCGAGTTACGGTTTTCGCTCCAGCATGTGTGACCTTGGTGTCGGTATAGCAAGCGCAGTGTTATACATATGTACCGCGATGCAACACGTTATACACGTACAACGATAACAACTCTCGAACATACAATATCGCTTAGTGTTTTCGTCTCGGGAAATGAATTACATTAACTTATTCGAACTAAACATATAGTGGAAATAAAATCCCATGATCTTTCAGTACCTTCACCTGTCTTGAACTCTTGACTCATCGGCATGATGACAACATGCATCGCATCATAAATAGAAGTCCTAATGTATAATTTAAGGATCCGGATAGAGCTTTGAGGGAGTGGGGTGATCGTCTGTCTGTCTGGCCTTGACCCTGAAAACCCAGTCACTGGGAAAACAAGTTGTTTGAAACGATAAACTCGCACAAGGGTTTGTCCCGGCCTATGGATAACACTTAGGACGTCACGATTTTTTGTACCACAGACAGGCAAACAAGCAGGCTGGTTATTAATGGTAAGTGATCTCCACCGCCCATGGACTATACCCATGATACACCCAAGTTAAAAGGAGGAGTAGAGATTTGAATTGGGAGGGAGATTTGTACCACCGCAAATCTCAATCACTTTGACACTTTATGAAGCATTTTGCAGAAAGGATTTGGCTTATTTTGTACGACCGAATACCTGCCTGACGTCACCAGCCCCGAGCAAATCAAATAAAAAAAAATAGCTTTGCCCAACCTAGGAATCAAACCCAAGACCTCTCGGTTCACAGCCCATATACATATTTTGGAACTAGACCAAGGAGGCTCCGGAAATCTCATATGTCGGTTTTCTGTGAGGCAGTGGTATCAAACCGGCTGACCCGGCCTATTCGTGCTGTAGGTACAACTGTCTACAGTAGGGCTATACCACTCAAACGATTACAGCGTGTATTATGAATTATTATTATCTCCGCTATCCGAGTGGCTGCAGGTTCGATCCCTGCAAAGTGAGAAATGTCTCCGTGATTATCACGTTGATATCGAAATGCGATTACAGCGTGTATTATGAATTATTATTATCTCCGCTATCCGAGTGGCTGCAGGTTCGATCCCTGCAAAGTGAGAAATGTCTCCGTGATTATCACGTTGATATCGAAATGTCAAGAGATTGCGTCTCTAAATAGTTGCCAGAATTGTGCTGGCCAGAAGTTACTGGATGTATACTGGTTTGCTTCCGTACGAGTAGATGGAATCATGGTCAAAATTCTCCTCCTTCTTAGTTTCATAACACATTAAGAACGTGACGCGATCACAAAAATAATGTTTACCAAATCGTTTTTCTGTGGCTTTCGTTGGCTATGGGTAGTGGCGGATTTGCAGTGCTGGGCACCCTAGGCCCTGTACCTATTAGTTGCGTGCGTTTTAACCGACTTCAAAAAGGGAGAATGTACTCTAATTTATTGTAGATAATGGAGTTAACTTCGTCAGCAACGTGAAAGTTGACAGTTTTTTCGTGTTTGGCCCCTAATGGTACAGCTGCCCTGGGCCAAGCCCTAGTTGGCCATGGACGAAATCTGCCAATGGGTAACAGGCTTTTGGAACTGCAAATACTTTTGGTAATCGCTTCGACTACTAGTATCGATGCCTCACAGAACAATACAACGTGAAACGACAATCTACACTTTTGCTGTGGTGATTCTATGGTCAGCAAGTGCTCTATGAATTGTAGCTTTCAATAATGAAATAATTTTAAAAACTGCTCGGCGGCCCGAGCAGGAATATTTCTGACAATCGTAAATGTTTTCGAGCTCGATGCGCGTCTATGAAATTTGTATGAAATATTAATCAAATGTCATCAGAGCGCAGCGAGCTCGAATACATTTACGATTGATCCAGAAATTACTTCCCACTAATTTAAATTACACGGTATTATTATAGATCGTTGCATACTTGGTCTAGTGGCAGCGCATATGGGCTGTGTATCTGTAGGTCCTGGTTTCGATTCCCAGGCCAGGCAAAGTGATTTGTCTAAACATTTGCCCGGGACTGATTCTCCAGAAAGGTTAGCGTCGGATAGGCAACCGGTCGTAAAAACTAATCTGAATTCATTCTGCAACAAAATTGAAATGAGACAAACACAAGTGGTAAAAAAAATATTACTTTTTATTTACTTAGGTAAAATATCCTACGGCTAATGTGTTAGCAATTTCGCCAATCTATCCAACTACTATTGTTAAATATTACTCCGCGATTTGGAATTCAGCCCTGGCGTCTCGTTCCTGTGAATAAAAGTCTTAAAAATAAAATATAATATATATATATTAACTAAGCTCACCCTTAAACCCGTGGAAAGGTTAGCAGTCCAATAATTACATCTCCTGGATGTGTATATATAAATTCTTTAATATGATTCAGAGCCGCTGATATTTTATAGTTTTTCTGCTCCTTTCTTCTTGGTTCTTATTGCGATAATAATTGACGCCAACTTGTCAACTACTTTTATTTCTCTTTTTTCAAATATTCGTATTCCGCGTTAGTATAAACCTCTTTTCCCCATATTAAAAAGGTTTGTAATAAATATATAAAATAATATTTTGTATTAAAATGTAAGGTGTGTAAATATTAAACATACCCCCGCCCGAGAAAGGCTAAAGCCTTTATCAAAAGGAAAACAAAACAACAAAACTTCTGTTTGAATTGCCGCATAATAATATACCGCGCCGCAAAATAAAAAAAATCAACTAAAATGAAACGTTATTCCTGGATTTAGTCCAGAGGCAGTCTTGCTATTTTTACAACTGGCCTCATAAAATTCCCTGAGAGAGTTTTAAGTCTGACAGCTCTGACAACTCCATCTTTTCCAGGTAATAAATCTATAACCCGTCCGCGTCTCCACTTAAGAGCAGAAATATTTTCTTCTTTAATCAACACAAGATCCCCCACCTTTGGCGGATCCTTCGGTGTTGTCCATTTATTCCTATTTTGTAGACAGTGTAGGTACCGGTCACTCCACTGCCTCCAAAACCTTTGAGCTATAGCCTGAACTAACTTAAAACGACCTAAACGTGTATTAGTTACGTCCTCCAAATTATACTCTGGTACAGACAGTAAAGGCTTGCCAACCAAAAAATGTGCTGGTGTCAGCACTTCAAGATCACTAGGATCATATGATAAAGGACACAGTGGTCGAGAGTTAAGAACCGCTTCAACTCTTGTAAACACTGTGGTCAGTTCTTCGTAGGTTAAAATCTGCTCCCCGATCATCCGTTTGATTAATGTTTTAGCAGATTTAACCGCCGCTTCAAACAAACCCCCAAAATGAGGCGCCCCAGGAATGTTGAACAGCCAAGTTATACCGCTTTTGGCTGCGACATTCATGAGACTATCCGCAACTTCTCTATTTAATAGATATTTATTAACCTCATGAAGGTGTTTGTTTGTCCCTACATAATTAGTACCGTTATCAGAACGTATCACGCTCGGAAGTCCACGCCGTGCTGTGAATCTCATCAGAGCGGCTGTAAATGCCTCTACCGTTAAATCACCAACAACCTCTAAATGCACTGCTTTCGTTGCAGAGCAGACAAATACACATAAATATGCCTTTAATACCTTAGCATTTCTAAGACGTGATGCTCTAATTGAAAATGGACCTGCAAAATCCGTTTGCACCGTATGAAATACACCAGTTGCATTTACCCTGTCACTTGGCAAGGCAGACATAATTGGTTCCACTGGCGTTGCCTTAGACCGAAAACACGAAATACATTTAAAAATACGACTTCGAATGGCTTGCCGAGCCGATAGGATCCAGAAATCCTTTTGTAAAATAGCTTGTAGGCCTGTCGCTCCAATATGACAATGAACCTTGTGTGTATGGTCGATAATTAATCTAGTTAGAGGGTGATCCTTGGGCAGAACGAGTGGATGCTTTGTTTGAAACGAAAGGTTTGAACGGTCTAAACGACCTCCTACACGCAGTAAACCTGAGCTATCTAAAAATGGAAGCAATCGCCTTAGCCGTGTTGAACACTGTTTATTTCTTTTCAAACAATCTATGTCGTCAGCAAAGTCCGTTTGCTGAACTAATTTAACCAGACGTTCCAAAGCCAATTTGCGATCCCTTACCGTTAGAACCCCTGAAACTTTACTAGATAAATTCCTAGTATTGTGAATAAATCTAAAACAATAAGCTATAACCGACTGCAACATCATAAGTGAGCTGTACTTATTAAATATGGGATCCGGATCTACCTCTATAATTCCCATATGAACATTTACCGAAGATTTCCGCATTCCCGGTAAATCTTTTTCCTGTCTAAGCTTCTCTACTGGCCACGTTATTTTATCCCCTTTAAGCCACTGAGGTGTCCACCACATGGTACTCGTGAGCAAAACCGAGGCTCGACAACCCCGACTTGCCACGTCAGCAGGGTTCATTTGTGATGGTACATGCCGCCATTTTAATTCTAATCCGCAATTTACTATTTGGGATACCCGATTCCCTTCAAACGTTTGCAATGTATGAGGAGGCAATCGTAACCAAGAAAGAACAATAGTACTATCCGACCAACAATAAATATCTTTTATTTGAATGAGGTTTTTAATAGACTCAAAAACATACTTTATAAGCCGAGTTAACAAAGCAGCGCCTAACAATTCTAGTTTCGGTATTGTAACCTTTAACTTGGATGGTGCAACCCGCGATTTACCCATCATGATAGAAACCTTTACTGAGTTATTAACGTCCACAGATCTAAGATATACAACCGCGCTATATCCATTTTCAGAAGCATCAGAAAAACCGTGCAAAGAACAAATCTTCTTCGTGGTTAATGCAAAACGCTCAATACAAATGTTTTCGATCTTGGGTAAATCAGCTACAATACCAGACCATTCCGCTACCACATCCGGTGGTGGAGTTTCATCCCACGATAAACTTAACCTCCAAAGCCGCTGCATAAGAACCTTACCTTGAAATAGCACCGGTGCTATCCAGCCCAGAGGGTCGAAAGTCCTAGCCAAAGTCGATAGAACTATCCGTTTAGTACATTTCCCGGAATCTGACAATTTACAGTGATAAGAAAAGCTATCACTATTAGGATTCCATTCTACCCCTAAAATTTTATAGAAGCCTGGCCCATCTACTTTATCAAAAGTTCGAGGTTTCTCCAAGTCTTCAACTGCGATATCTTCCAGCAAACGCTTATTATTTGAAACCCATTTGCTCAACTCAAAACCGCCAGAGAGAAGCAACTGAGTCAAATCCACCTTTAATTGTTTGGCTTCCATTTCTGTATCCGCGCCCCCTAATATATCATCCATATAAACAGATGACCTTAGAAGATCAGCTGCCGCCGGATACATATTTTCACCATCGTCAGCCAATTGACGCAGAGATCTAATCGCAAGATATGGACTGGACTTCATGCCATATGTAACAGTATTCAAAGCATTCAAAGCATCAATAGCAAAGGTTGATCCGATGACTCCCTCCAAAATATAAGCTGATACTTCCGATCATCTTCATGAATTACAATTTGCCGGAACATCATTTTTATGTCAGTAGTAAAAACATATTTAAACATCCGAAATCGACAAATTATCTCCATTATATCCCGTTGTAACTTTGGTCCCGCATGTAATGTGTCATTTAATGACACACCCGTAGTAGTTCCGCAACTAGCATCAAATACCACACGAATTTTCTCTGAACCCGCTTTAAAAATACCGTGGTGAGGTATTACATAACCGTTTCCTTCTGCATAATCGTCTGGTTCCCGGTCACAGACAGACATATGCCCCATACGTTCATAATCCCGCATAAATTGAATATATTTCTCACGCAATGGTGCGTTCAAAAGTAATCGCCTTTCCATTGACATGAACCGCTTCTTAGCTATTAAAATAGAGTCACCCAATTCCGGTCTATCCTCTAAAAATGGCAACCGCACCATGAATCTACCAGTCTCATCCTGCCGAAGATGAGTTTCCCTAAAATTCTTTTCACATTCAACATCTTTAGGGTTAATTAAAATTTTATCTGGAATGTCTTCCACCTCCCAAAATTTCTCTAAAATTTGATCTGTGGTGACATGCGCCGAGAATAATTGTTGAGACCGATTACCAATAATCTGAGGAGCTGCATAGGTTACCGGGCCCATTATTACATATCCGAATATAGTATTCATTGCGGACGGTAAATAATCATTGATTTTTACACAACCGCCTATCATTATTTCGCACATGAGATCCGCACCTATTAATATATCTACATGTCGACTAACATAAAACTGATCATCTGCTAAATTAATACCTCTATACCATGTCGCCAAATTCTCAGATAGCGTTTCAGCTGGTAAGTTGTGGGTTATATTATTCAATACTACAGCATTTGTAACCAGTCTAGGATTTTCCGAAAACCTAGGACATAAAACTAAATTCACCCCTCCTTTACAATCACTTACTGGCCTTCCCCCTAATCCCGAAACGGAGACAATATCTGACTTAAATCGTTTTAAATTAAGCCTGATAGCACAATGTTCAGTGATAAAAGTACTTTGACTCCCCCCATCTAATAGTGCGCGCACTTCATGAAATTGACCGCATCTATCCATAACACGCACTATAACCGTCGCTAGAAGCACAGTCCGCCGATACCCACCTAAACCCTTCCTTCTGTTGAATGCAGTTAAAGCCGCGCCGCCATCTACTACCGGTGCAGATGCGTGGCTTGGATCAACTCCTGATGCGCCTGACCGACTTGAGGCCGCATTATGTGTGCGAGATTCCCCGACCGCTGATGGAACCCCGGACACCCCCCTAGTCGCAGCCGCCACCGGCAAATCAAAATGAATAAGATAATGGTGCTTAGTGGATTTGCATTTAAAACACGTCCAACTCGACGGGCATTCATTAATACTGTGCTTTCCTAAACATCTAAAGCAAAGCCGAAATTCTTTTATATGATCTTTGCGTTTACGTGGAGTCAAAGCTAAAAACTGTTCGCATTTTGATAAATGATGGCTCCCCCGTTTACAAAATAAACACCCTATTGATTCAGTTATTGATGTTACATGGTGTGCCCGTGAACTCATTGTACCATCTTTACCACCGAAACTTTCACCACTAGATTCCAATATTCTAACCTCATTTTCTAAAAACTGAATCAGATCAGAAAAACTAGGTAACTCTTTATCAATTACTTTAGCTTCAAACCGTTTTTTCAGACTAGTATCAAGCTTTTGAAAATTTATGTAAAATAAAAGATAAGACCATGCCGAAACTGGAAATTTCATCTTTTCCAATCCCTTAGTATTCTCTATGACAGTATTAAGAAAAGGTTTCAAAGAGGAATAATTCTTTGTGACCCTCGTAGTACACAATAAATTATGTAATAGTTTATCCGCTAATAATCTTGTATTGCCATATTGAGCTTTCAAAATATCTAAAGCAATTGAATAATTGTCCGCAGTAATAGACAAGTGTCTTGTCAGAATTTTTGGTTCCCCGGAAAGAGACCCAAGTAAATAATATAGCCTTTCAGTGTTTGATAATGTTGGGTCTTTTCCAACCAACGACTCAAACAAATCCATGAAAGATACAAATTCTTCTATTTTACCCGAAAAAGTCGAAAGCTGAACTCTTGGCAAGAGGGCCCGCTTGCCCCTTGGCTTATCCATTGAGGAAGCAGTACCATATTCAGAAGACTGACAGCTACCCTCCGGAAACAACTCTAAAAACTTTCGTTTTACATCATAATATTTTTGATTGTATGCTACATATTTTTTCGTAAACCCTTCTAAATCATCACCTTCTTCCAGGTTAGCCTGGAGTTCAATATGACTGGATGTAAACTCCGTATATATATCTTCCAAATCCGCATACCTTACTTTAAATTCATTTTTTTCCGCTTCCGAAATGAACTCCTGGTTGGCCTTTAGGAGGCATTTTCAAAATATACCTATTAAAATATTAAATATAATCTCTCTCAAAAAATTAACAATAAGCCAGCAATAAAAAACTACGTTATTTAATAATATTGCCAAACGAACAAAAAAAAATAATAAATCAACTGGATTTGAACCCGCGTTCAACATCCAATGATCTAATCACCGCCGAGCTATCAAACGTTTTATGTTAGCTGTCACCGTTGTCAATTTTATTGACAAAAACCGGATTTCGAATTGCCTGGTTTCTAAGCAACAGACAAAAATCAATAATTCAAACAAAAAATGTTTGAAATATTTTATTTTCTTGATGAATAAAATATTATATCCGCACCGAAAATAATTACTGTATGTTTTGTATGTATGTTCAAAATATATACTAAATAAAGGGAGCAATCTAATAAAATATATGTAGCCCTACCGCAATATAATATAATTTGAGTTTCTCTGTAGAGTGTTTAACGAAAAATCGGCCCCTAACCGCTCGAAGCCGAAAAATAAATAAATTTATGAATTTTGAGCAATCAATATACTTATATCCGCCAAAGTATATTGTGCTATCCGCGTTTATGATACCGCATAAACTACAATAAGAACCGACCGCGACTTTTGTAACAGAACGAAACTCCAGGACTTGAGAATTCCAATGAAAACTATCCGAAATATCCGCAATAAAAATCCGACTCGAATTGGACCAAATGTTAAATATTACTCCGCGATTTGGAATTCAGCCCTGGCGTCTCGTTCCTGTGAATAAAAGTCTTAAAAATAAAATATAATATATATATATTAACTAAGCTCACCCTTAAACCCGTGGAAAGGTTAGCAGTCCAATAATTACATCTCCTGGATGTGTATATATAAATTCTTTAATATGATTCAGAGCCGCTGATATTTTATAGTTTTTCTGCTCCTTTCTTCTTGGTTCTTATTGCGATAATAATTGACGCCAACTTGTCAACTACTTTTATTTCTCTTTTTTTCAAATATTCGTATTCCGCGTTAGTATAAACCTCTTTTCCCCATATTAAAAAGGTTTGTAATAAATATATAAAATAATATTTTGTATTAAAATGTAAGGTGTGTAAATATTAAACAACTATTACCAACCGTATTGTTGTCGAACTGCAGCCCGAGCACGAAAAACTAATGTAAATGTATTCGAGTTCGCTGCGCACTGATGACGTTTGGTTAATATTTCATACAAATTTCATAGACGCACATCGAGCTGAAATACATTTACGGTTGTCAGAAATTTTCCTGCTCAGGCCGCTGAACAAGTCCCTCGCCCGAGTTACGGACAGATGCGAATGATTCGTACAACACGATATGCCATAACCTTCTAGTTTTGAAGTCGGTTAAAAATCAACTAATAAATTGGTATTAATTAAAAGTAAAACTATATTGGATTCCGTTTTGAAAAAGTCATCCTTCGCCACAGATTGAGGGCTTTGAGTTTAAACTTTCACTGTTGAAGTTTCAATTAAATTCAAACTTCAATCCTTTATTTCTCAAGAGTCAAGACCACTTGAGAGTCGAAACATAAGTTAACGCCCCGCTCGGCCGATCATAGTTTGAATAACACGGAGCATTGGTGGATTGTAAGATAGTGGCGTAGGATTCATACAATTATTCTTAAGGCGCGTCTCCTGTACCAGTTTTTTCTCGAAACAGGCCACAAAAACACTTAAATAAGTAAATAAATAATAAATACACCCAACAGTCACACATCTAGTCCTGACCCCACCCTAGGTATAACCTGTATCGTCAGAGACTATGAGAGACTTTCGGCCTCACAACACCCAGACTTGAAACAAATATCTGTGGGCCACACAAACATTTGTCTCAATGCGGGAATCGAATCCGCGGCCTCTCGCTTTATAGCCGGCTACTCGCCCAGTGCGCCACGATAGCTGGAACTTACGAACAATGAATTTCACTGTCTTCTGCTCATAGAACAATGGACTATAGATAAAAATGTGTAGCGAAACCATGTTTAGTGTCGATGTTTTGTGTAATGTTTTAGTGCAGGAGACGCGGCGTTACTCTACCTAAAGCATATCTGTGCTATTTGCCCATACTAATTCCTTTTCCTTTAGAATAGGTCGTTTTAGTATCTATGTTTATGCTGGTATTGTGGGGGGTTTATGATGGATTACTTACCAGCAGGTGACCCGGTTGGTGATTCACCAACATTTTCAATAATAAATGACGTCCAGTACCGCTTTTTGTTGCATTTCGTGTGAGTGCGATGGCATGGTTATACTGCGTGCGCGGTACGCCTACTGATGTCTCGGGTTCGATCCCCGGGTCGAGTAAGTGGTATTGGGTTTTTCTACTCTGTTTCAGCCCGGAGTCTGGAATTTGTGAAGGATATGGCGATAGGCTCGCTCCTCATGACATCTGGGAAAAAATTTGTTCGACGAAATGTGGGTGTTCTGGTTCGCTTCTGTCTACCCCGTCGAGGCTGCACGCGTGAACTTATTACAAGATATATAATACTCGCATAACTCTTTATTAATATTTTCTACAAGGCATTTTTTCTATGATCCTACTAATGCTTCCACTATACGATCGTCTCCCACTCCTACATGATTCGAAACTGTCCAAGTTCCAACTTACGATCTATCAAAATGAATTCTAACATCATAAAACATTCTCAACAAACTACTTTCCTACACGTGGAGGGTTGGACAAACAAATAAAAGAATATAATATATGTGAATGTTCCTATATCCTAAATAATATTTATCTCAACCAGTAGATGGCGCTACTTTAAACGCATTTTTTGTATTCTATAAATATCTATAGTCTATCCGAGTTATTTTCCTACATTCGAATGATATTCCTCTCAGAACTACCACTGGAGATTTTGTTACATACTGTATAAATAAAATCTAAGCCGAATCAGTTCTGCAACATGTTTGAAAGTGTTTCGCCAAGGCAATGCGACCACCCCACATTGGATTGGAATAAGTGCAGGGTGGAAAGAAAGATTGTTAAAATACAGTTACAAGTTTTGAAAAGTTAAAACCTACCTACTTCATTTTATCCAATCTTGACCAAAATATTGGGCCACCCTTGGATGAAGTTCTATAGATCACAAAATAAAATCCGTCCATATTTACCGGAGATATAAACATACATTAAAAAAATACGAACTTATTGAGAAATCCGTCCCTTAGAGTCGGGTCAAAATGATGAGGTTGACCGTTATTCGCAAAATCGGAAGTCTTTACCATTTTATTTCACGTTTATCATAAACTACTGGATAACGCCATCTAGTTTTTATGTTAAAAATGAATAATATAAACAAATGCGTGTGCTTGTTCTTTTGTTGCAATATATCTAATGAAGTATGGGTAAAAGTCATACGTTTTTCCTATTAATAAACCATTTATTGTTTTTAAGCTCGTTATTATACAACATAATACAAAATATTATGTACATAACAAAGTAATCAATAAACTACGCACCTACTTTCAAAGAACCCTCTTATTTTTCTAATTGTGTACTAGTATGGTAGCCATTCATGCAATTACCACGTATTCCGAAAGATGGCAGCACTATATTAACAACTATCCAGCGTGCATTTTACATAGTGCTTGTAACCAATTACCAAAGAGTACATTATATTATATAGGGATACTTATAACTTCGCCTACATCGTCACCACAGAATACTAACACATTTACTAAAGGCCGTCACCCAATCTATGTGAAAGTCTATAGTGTCAGAATAATATAAATTATAGCCTCTACATACAATAATATTTATGCGCTTCTTATCTTTAAGAAAAGGTAGTTCGGACCTTTAAATTACAAGAAAAAAGTGACCAACTATTTTTAAAGAAAAAGAAATATATATTTTTATAAGTATGCCCATAGACCACACACCTGCCATTGTAACTTCTTTAAAGATCATAATAATTAATTCAGCTAGTGCAGATCCTGTCACTGAACTTGCTCCGTTGACCACACGGTAGGACCATTTAATTATGAAAAAGTCAGCTCTATTTTTCGTTATCGGTTTACGAAGGCAGATGAGCAGAGGGTCCGCTTCATGATAAGTTATCAAAATTAAAGGTCCAGGGATATAAAGGTCTTCCAGAAATCTCACTCACCATAAAAAAAACAAAAGGCCATTTTGCGTGGCGTCGATTTATCCGGCTATGTCATAGCAAATATATTAAACAGTATTATCGTCTCTTTGTGTGATAGAGAATCTACTAAGATGCCAAAAATGAATATTCACAAGTTTAAAAACTTAACGGACCGGCTTCAAAATGTATCCTATCGGACACAAAAATCTTGAAAATCGGTCCATATTTATCAGAGCTATCGTGTAACATAGATAAAAAAGAATATACAGACGAATTGAGTATTTCCTTTTTTGAACTCGGTCGAAAAGTAAAAGTAACTCAGCTAACGGCCGGTTTCAATAAACAATCTTAGTTCGAATGTGCAGATAGATTACAAAAATTTGCCAATAAAAACACAGTTTGAACATGACTCCGTCAAATTACTTGATTTGATTGGTTCATAATCACGATCTATCTGCGCTCTAAACTGAGATGGTTTATTGAAACCGGCCGTGTGAAGTGCAGCTCATCGACGATTTTATCGAAAATACCATATTCTTCGACAGTCCGGATGTTGATTGCGATGACTAGTTTCATCGGAACGAATCCATTGAACAAAGCCATAAGTACCTATTCCAAAAAGAGGGTTGACGTCATGCAGGCTGGCCGTAAAATCGATAAGCTGGTGAGACACGGCATGTTCAGCCAATCCCATATTATGCGTAATGTATGAGTGATGAATTATAAATATTACTGAGTGTCTTGTAACGATCAAATAGATTCTGATTGTATATAGGGGCCTTATTTAAAACAGCATTTTTAGCTAAGCAAATGGTTACGAATAACCTGTCACTTTTTTCCTTGCGTTATATTGTTTAAAAATGAAAGGGACAACCTATAGTATAAAGATAAGCAGCGCTCAAATATTTTTATAAGTAAGGGGCTATAGCTTGTCTTGGAGGCGCCACTGGCAAATTATTTTTTTATAGCAGAGAATGGCAAACGAGCAGATGGGTCGCCTAATGGTAAGTGATCTCCACCGCCCATAGACACGCAAGACTAAAATAATCATGGATGCGTTGCCAACCTAAAAGGAGGGAATGGAAGGCGAGGGAATAGGGATTTGGAAATAGAGGGGGGGGGGGAAATTGGGCCACCGGAAATCTCACGACACCAAACGAAACGCGACAAGGAGGTGCCGCGTTACGTCAGTTTTCTGTGAGACAGTGGTATCAAACCGGTCGTGCATTCGTGCTGTAGACGTAACTGTCTACAGCATGGCTCTACCACTTTAATTTTTAACTTTGTGCTGTAAGAATAGCTAATACTATTACTATACTAATAAACTAGTTACCCCCAGTTTCTTCACAAAAAGCAAATAAGCCGATGTTAAGAGTGAAAGTTAAAGTAACCGTTATATTTGACACTTCACTTAGCTTTTATACTGGTAAAAGCTAAAATTGTAGTAGTTTAGAGAACGTATCAGTAATTGTCAAGTTAAAGGTACTTATAATAAAACGACAATTAAATTTCTTAATTTATTTTATATACAAATATAAAATATTCTTTTCCCCTAAGTAAACATACTTAATTAATACTTAAATTACATTAATCTGTACATTATTTTGTACACGGATTATGGGCAGTGATACGAGATCCCAATGTAGCCAAGACGCGGCAAATATTCGGGCTGCAAATAAATAAAGTTTTTGCACAATCGATTAATAGTAAGATTTCATTAATTAGTCAAATATAACAGAGGCTATGAGTAATTAAAACTTTGCCACTATTGTAGATAATTCGGAAATAGGACCAATTTAAATTCACATCAACACATCAATCCAGGAAAATAGAACTTTAGACGTTATAACTTTCGTTCTAACTATGGAAACGGTATCTAAATTCTATTGTTTTTTTAGAATTAGCAAATATTAAACTTCAGTTTTGAACAATAAGGATCTATGATGTCAGGATATAAAATGTTTAGTGAACCACCCTAGAATTGTTAAATCACAGACGAATGCCGGGGTTGGTGCTGGCGACGTAGTTGAGGAGTTCGTCGTTGTCCTCGCAGACGACGGGCTTCTCGTGGTAGCAGGCGACGTCGTGCCACGCGATGCCGTCGTTGTACACGTTGTTGAGGATGCTGAGGCACGACTCGGTCGTCTGGTTGATGTCGAACTCGGCGTTGTCGGGCTGACGCTGCTTCTTGTGGCCGGTCTGCGACCATGGGTTGTAACCCCAGCCGGGAGGGATCTGATACAAATATTGACGATCAATTCAGTTTAAAAGATGGTGAAAAACCTCTGTTTTTAGACGATGCGACGTTTATATAAATAAATAAACATAAAATATAAGCTCACGCCTGTAGGAAGAGGCGCACTCGTGAACTAGAACAACCACATTTCGCCGAGCCAAGTTTCGTCCCAGAGATAATAGGGGGCGAGCTTATTGCTATATATATATAGAGAATAATACAATATCACTTTTCCCGACCCGGGGAGCGAACCCTCAGGACGGAAGTCGCACCGAAATATAACCTACGCTACCGAGTAAGTTACGTTTATGTAAAATTATTATATATATATACCTTATTAAAATTTAATAAAAAAATAAGGTACAATATGACACCAAAGTGCTTAGAGAAGCTTGGAGTGACCGCCCATGACTAGTGGTAATGATGATTTATCAATAAAAATTAAATAAACGCGTCAAAAACATCGTTTCCAATTCCCATCGATGTTGATGTCCGAGCTAAATAGGCTCAAACCGATTCTGATAAGTAATAAATGGCTCCTAAGTTAAGAAATAAGAACCAGCGGCCTGAGCAGGAAAATTTCTGACAACCGTAAATGTCAGTCAGTCGTTTCAGATCGATGCGCGTCTATGAAATTTGTATGAAATATTAACCAAACGTCATCAGTGCGCAGCGAACTCGAATACATTTACATTAGTTTTTCGTGCTCGAGATACTGCTCCCAAATTAATATGTCAGAAGTTTTAAACGTAAATTCTCAATTACACATTTCAGTAAATTAGCTAAATAATAAATTATATAGATATTCAATATGGGGATTTTATACGAACCTGGTTGGTGGGCGAAATCTTTTCGCGGTTGGCTGACCAGAACCAACCGAATATGTTCTTAGGTTCCAAATCTTTACGCGACTCGCATCCCTTGAAGTCGCAGAGTCGACCCGAAGTCCAGATGTATGGAACGTCGTCTGTAAAAATAAAATTTTGTTTCGTAATTCAATCACATCGTTATAACTTATAATAAAATATAACAGTTTATAGAATAGACCTAGATACTTTCATGACTTTTATAGTGTTGTGTCCGAGTAAAATGACTGATAAACAAAAGTACATTTATTGAAATGCAATTACGACAGGAAATAATATCTAACAAATTATCTGACGGAACTTTAAATAAGTTACAATTTAAATAATCATCATGAGGCGAGAAGTCTTCACGTTTGTAAAAACATCTAAAATCACTTCCGATAATTTAAAGTACTTAAATTGCAATTTAATTATAAAATGTTAGGTACATAAAATATTCAGATAATTTGAGTTTTGTTAGCAGCTAGCTGCAATTTCCTCACATCCTTCGAATTATTTAATTACAAAATGAATAAAACAAAGTGTTTGCATCATTTATATTGTGTTACAGAAGTTGTGATGAACACTATTTCGCATTCTTGTTCATTTTTTTGTAATAATGAATATGTTTCTCTTAAAGAGAGCAGCTGGGCTCGTCCTAAAACATTGTCATATATAATTTCAAACAAAAGTCCGAAAAGTACAATTGGAGTTAATTTGTTATTATAAGTACCTACTCCCAAACCCTTTCGAGTATTGCAAATTATCTTTCTACATACGTATCATCCCCATCCTCTAAAACTGTTTGAGGCTAGCCTCTTGACTTCCACTGTCCTATTTGTTCACAACAACGCTTCCTGTTTATCAAATTATACTCACTTTGCTGGATAAGTTTGAAGATCAGATTGTTTTCTTCTTGCGTCTCCATCGAAACGAGGTCCATACAGTATTCGCGGCAAATGTTACGTCCATCAAGCCAGTCTACTTTTCTATTAGCGAGCGCGGGAACGTGACCGCTGAAGAAGTAGTTGTGTCCTCGGTAGAAGAATTCCTTTGGTCCTGAGAAGAAAAAGAAAGACTATAAGTATTATGTTCAAATGACAATTTCGGTAAATGAATCCAATTTCCGTAAAGACCTCTGATAATACTTAGTGCCTAAATACGATACATTTTCGAGTCAAGTCTATTGATGGAAAGGGAATAATTAGTAGGGGCCACATGTAAACAGTAAAATAATCATGTTGACTGAATTTACGTTAAACAACAGTGGTGAGGCTATGTAAAAATTTAAATCTATTGAAGTTGAAGAAATTAACAAAATAAGATTTTTAATTGGAGTTCGTGGTGCATCAGTATTTTCCACAGCAAGAAACTGCACTAGAAGAACGTTTTTGTATATTTGACATAGATATCTGACCTCGTGTAGTAGACGTTAAACATACATGAATATTAATTCACACTGCGCTATATGCAGCTACTTAGCGAAGCGATAAGTGAGTAACAATTGATGACCCCCATTCGGGCAGGTCGTGCACCTATCATATGATCAACCACGGTCATGACATTGACGGTTTCTATAAACCAAAACAGAGTTAACTGCCATAATGTGGCTATGTGCGCACGACCAAGGCGCGATGTTACATAATACCTCCGGACTCCGGCGCACCACCCACGCATCGATGACCTTTCCTCCACAGAATGTTGATAACATATTTCAAGTTTTACACAATAAAATGTCACCAATAATAAAAACATGCTACACATTCCAAATGAGATCGACATTTATTCAAATTCTGTAGTAAACACAATATGGAGTTTTAATGTTGTCTCGTCTTCGGAAGCATTGTGGCTATTGCGTAAATTTTGAATAGTATGGATCTAATAAATTTTATATAACATTAATTTTACAAACAGGTTGTGTTGATTTTTGTATTTTCGATGTTAAGATGATTCGGTGTAGGCCTTTACAATTTTGATATTACAACAGGTTCCTTATTTTACAGCTCATTAAAATTTGAATGAGACGTTGCGTTAACCTAATGAACATGTTAATTACTTAGATTTCAAGATGAAAGATTTCAAAACAATTTCCTCGCCACAGTAGATATGGAAAGATTGAATAGCAGCTATTGTAATAAGTGACTGTATTATGCTTTGGTGGTATTTAGTAGTACTTTTGGCAGATGATGTTGCAACGGCGCTGGTGCTTGCGACGACGACCGACGTCGACGAAGCAAACAGATGCGTCGGTCACGCGGGGCGCCAACTGGGCCAAGGATCGTCGACCGGATGCTGATTTATTTAACCTACCGACAAGTTCGCGTCCATTGTTATTGTAGATAATTTATTGAATAACAATCCACTCACGCAGAACTTGACAAAACAATGTTACTCTTCACTAAGTATTCTGCGGGACATTGATCGTGCACATCGATATATGTATAAAAACGTTACATTACTGCATTTTCAATTAATGTGTAACGGATTACGACACAATATTGTCGTGACTCCTACTAAATCAGATCAGGGTGAAACGTGCATCATCTTAGCCGCTCATAAGGACACCCACTTGTATCATCCCTTTTATAGAAGAGGAGATTAATTGATAAACTATAAGCACGTATAATAGTCCATAGTAGACTTCTATCAAATTTCGCGATTTCTGCAAAACGCTATCTAGTTCAAGTTTATGAGTGATGTGAGTACATTGAGCTATACTCTCTTAAAGTATCTGCTTGCGAAACACAAATAATTGTTGGCAATAGCAAAGATATCAGTAATGAGTGTTGATTACGACGTGAATGTGTACGTTCACACGGGGCTTGCGGTGATTATTGTGTTTGAGACCTTGCGCACTGACAGACAGACGAATGTACGATTGTTTGCTGATCCTCCTGCGCGATACTGACGCCAAGAACACATTTGACGTGTCGCTGATTTTACGACAAATGTCTTCTATTGTCACGTTATGTACAGCGGAGGTTGGAAATGTGAAGTCGGCGAACTTTAATAACATCTGCGTATTTATCAATTCTGTCAGTGTTTTGCAATATGCTGGTTTCTGAACTAACACTCTGTTCTATGTCAATTAGAGATTCAATGATCTCTTATCACTATCCATTACAATATATCGTAAATCCAAAGTTCATTATAATTATGTAAAAACAGTTAATTTGCTATTTCGAGTGATTTTTGTAATTAAAACATTCATATCTATGCATTATAATACCAGACAGCAAGTAGCAACACAAACTTTTAATTTATATGTAAGAAGATATTAACGTCCATTAAGTTTTAGTGAGTTGTAATGTCGAAAGGCAGAGCTACATGAATGAAGGCTATGTTGCAAAACACTACATTGGTGTTTTTATTATAATATTTGTATCCGAAATCACAGGATGTCTGTATAATATGCTATTTATAAATGCATCTTATATTACGTTTAAGGGACTTATTATTCTTCTTATTTAAAATAAATGTCTTTCACGCGTTTGCTATGATTCTGCCAATGTCAATGTACCCCATTGGTATTAATATTGCAGAAAGGAATCTGCTTCGTTTTTACGACCAGCTACTTCTGACTTTAAGTCCCTATGAGGGAATAGGGATTCCGGGAAAATAGTGTTATTATAGAAAAACGCTTTATCCGAGTTGGGATTCAAACCCACCACCTCCCTTATACGCAACCAATACTACCTGCAACCAAGACTACATACTTAAATGCTACTTATTTAAATAGTAATAACACGTAATTGGTCTTCTAGCAGTCTACTTAGGCTCAAAATCATGGTGGGCGCACCAGTGGTGTGGTAACGGCATACGTATAATATTCGATTCGAATTTAATATTATCATTCGAATTTTCAAGTTTCGAATCGATTTTGGATCGATTCTACAGCGCATGCTGCGTAAACACGCTAATGCTAATAATTAGCAGGTATTGAATTATTTATTGTTTCAGTTTTGAGATAATTTAATTTGCATAAATAAGCTAAGAGTTTTCCGAATTTTACTAAATGAACCAAAGCCTTAACATCTCATTGTTCTTTGCTATTAAATAACCTTTAAACAATTTATTGATGAAATATCAGATACCGTCGCAATCGATTCCTTCTGTTTGTTTAGAGGTTGTGATTGCGACATTACAAGTTAACAAAGAGATTACTATCAAAATGTTTATATAGCTTTGAACATCATCGAAGTTTGTATTGCGAAGTGATACAAAGACAGAATGGGTTTTTGTCTTAGACAAAAGAAGATAGAGGACAGGGCATAACTACGAAAAATTGAAACATTTCTAATGTATGTAACGCAACCAAAATGGCGGCTTTGCGAAAGAAAGATTTCATTAATATAGCAGTTAGGCATCTTCTTCATATTCCGAAATTAGTATTATTGTAAATAAAACATCGTATTTACAATAAAATCAATAAGTATTTTTACGTTATTTAATTCTTATGACACGGTGACAACTTACATGTAAATAGATCGCGAAGTTAAAATGGCGGAACCGACTTCATACGAAAAATATGTGTTTTCGTAGTTATGCTGGGTCCTCTATTTTTTTCTTTAGTCATTGGTTTTTGTGCAGACAGTAGACACTAACACGGTGATTTCATACTACGTGAGTGAGTGAGTGTTGTGACGTATGGCAGGTGACCGAGGCATCAGGGAGATGTATCAAAACAATATATGTATGTATGTATATATATATATATATATATATATATATACAGTTATAAATTTAGTGTAAATGCATGGACACTTATTTGTCAAATACAATGTATACTTAGTAAAAATTTTACTGTTTTTTTTTTATTGAAATGTTTACTTAGATCTTAGTGCAAAACGTTAGTAACAATTCGTGGGGATTATTATACTTAAAAGAGCTAATTAATTATTTATAATAAGTATAACTTTAATACAACACGTCGATCTGGTAATCTTTAGGGGAGGCCTATGTCCAGAAGTGGACATCCTGTTACTGATGATGATGATGATGATAACCAATGTGGCGAAATGTCGGTGTTCTAGTTTTTTGGCTAGCCTCTGTACTCTAGTTTCCCACCCTTTTGGGGATCCCACCCTTTATCTATTGTTCTACGAGCAGGAGACAGCTAAAATCGCTTTTTTTATAAAAACACGTGCAAGAGACGACCTTAACAGGAAGCAGAGTTTTGTTTACTAAAAAAACAAAAGTTAATCGCCAATGCATTAAAATTTTACAGTTTGTACCTAATAAATACATTAACTCGGTGGCGTCGCGCATAATATTACCAAGTGGTATTGTCTTGAATTGCATCCTTATGAGCCGAGATCGAGGTTCATTGTTGTATTATTGTACAATAAACACCTAAGAGAATGTAAGTAAAATGTAATAATATGTAATAATGCTCATATTGGAGCCACAACGGCGTCGGCAATGCAACGGTAACGTTGAGAATCGAAATACATAAAGTACTAAATGCTATAAAGCCGACTCATTTTGGAATATTAAGTTATTACAACTTTAATATTTTGGCTCGTTATAGAAAAATAGTTTTAAATATTTCGTGGTAGTACGTACCTATTACAATTATTTACAAAAATAGTGCCAACCTTATCCATGTTTTTCTTACAAACTTTCACATTTATATTTGGGAGGAACTTGTAGGAAGATCGTCTAATTGAACATTTCAAACCGTGGCTGACATTTTACCTCTAGTTACCTATTTGTAACATATGTATTGGCTACTCAAGCGTACGTAAGAAATACAAAAGACCTCGATACAAAAGATGACCGCAATCATATTGTTCATTTAATATTGCAAAATTCCAATAGGTACAAGTAATTCTTGAGTTGATATAACGCCTGAACACATAACACACCCACTTAATGTTAGTTAGTTTAAAATATTAAGTAACAAGCACAGTCATAAAATTGCTACTTTACTGTACCTACAGTGTTTTACGTATTTATTTGGAAGCTTATACATTTTATTTAACTGCCATTTAGCTGATGCTCAGGACCATTTGGAGTGGAGGCATTTAAGAAGAAACACGTATATAAGGTCCGAATAAAAACAGACAGAATAAAAAATATAATGTTGTAGGAGGGTGTTACAAGTCCTCCCTCCCTTTCCTAATCCCTATTTCCCTCCCGTTATGTTGGCAACGCACCCATGATTATTTTTGCGTCTTGGGTGTCTATGGGCGGTGGACATCTTAAATACCATCTGCTCGTTTGCCAGTCTCTGCTATAAAAAAGAAGAAACAAACATTTCACAAGTTCTATTTGGATCAACTTTGAGCTATATGTTAAAAACTAGATTTCAATAACCGCGGTGAAGTGCGAACCCATATGTTATTGAGTTGTGTAAATTATTTTAAAATATATTTAGTTACCTTCCAACATTTTAGTATGTTTTTGACTTAGTTGTGTGAATTTTATTATATTTCATTTAGCAATATTTCACAAAGTCATAACATAACATAAGCTCACGCCTTTATCCCCGAAGGGGTAGGCAGAGGCGCACTAACCAACTAGTACACCCACATTTCGCCGAGCTTAGTTCCGTCCCAGACGTGAAAGGGGGCGAACCTATCGCCATATCGAGCACAAATTCCAGACTCCGGGCTGATATGGAAAAATCCAATATCACTTTGCCCGACCCGGGGATCGAACCTGAGACCTCAGGACGGCAGTCGTACCGCAATACAACCACACCATCGAGGCAGTTACAAAGTAAAAAAGATTTAATATTGCGAACAAGACAGAGTTCACATCTAAGACGAATATTGTGTAATAAAATAATTGACAAGTGTATGGACTAAATATTGCAAGGTTAAAAGAAATACTTGTAAAAAATAAAACATAAGAAAGGGTTATAAGAAAAGCGTTAAGGGCAACTTTCTCATCGGTTGTTATTCGTATTTCGGTACTGGTAATGACTGTGTCTGTTTATTGACTTACGAAAGCAGACCGTTCCCCTAATAGTAAATAGTTCATCTGCAGACTTGGACATTGACAAAACATGGTGAATGAGAACGGTAAAGGGTAAATTGGTCTTCGGGTATAATACTGAAGGTCGGCCAAAGACATTGACAGATATAATAACTTTGTGCATCATGTCTTCAGTCAGTGTCTTAAGTTTAAAACAATACGAGTACAATATCTTAAACATAAAGAAATATTTCGTTTCAACAATATAACTGAAAGTAAAGTAAAGTAATACAATTCAAAATAATAAATATTTTTGTCTAAACATGAAGTTAGCGTGGAAGTAAAGAAACCGTACCTGTCACTAGAGGTAGATTCTATTTCCTATTATCCAACTTTCCACGAGTAATATCGAGTAATACATAAAGAAATATTTTGTTTCAACAAGAAATTCCATGTCAATATCATTCAAAATAAGAAATGTTTATTCGTAAACATGAAGTTAAGTATGGAAATAAAGAAATCTTACTTGTCGTTAGATTCTATTTCCTATTTTCACTTTCTACAAGTACCTAACCAGCGCTACATTTGTGGTAATCACAACCTTGTAAGCCTCACGGCAAAGGGAAAAAAAATTAAATGCATTTCTTGCTCAGCTCCTTGTGTGTTTGTATTATTAACCGACTTAAAAAAGGAGGTTATTAATTCGACCCGTATGTAATATTGTTAGAATTGTATGATATTCACATATGTTGGTCTGTATGTTTTTTTTAGAATATTACGCCGGTGACGCCACAAGCAAAATTAATTAAAAACAGAAATGGATTTACCAATGCTTTATGCTAAGGAATAACAATATATCAAATAAAGTTTATTATATTTCTCAACCTGTGCAAAAACAATAATGTAGATACTGAATGAATGAAACAATTAATTAAACACGTTGAAAGTCTGAGAAAAATAAATTAAAAAAAAACTAAAAGATAAAATAAACTCGTTTTCGAAGTATTTAACACTGAATAAAAACCATCAACATTTCCACAGGTTATATAAGTGATATCAATAAACGGCACTCCTTTTTGTAATTTAATTAAACGAGTTCATCGGAAATGCTTGCGAACCTCATGGCGAGGTTTATGAAAGCGAACTTAAATAAGGAAATACGCTGTTAAACGTAAAAACAGTCGGTTTCTTTTTATTGTACATATATACACACACATAAGTTTATGCCTGTATCTCCGAAGGGGTAGGCAGAGGCGAACTCGAGAACTATAGATCCACATTTCACCGAGTCATTTTCGTCCTCAATGTAATACAATCCTATCGCCATATTGAGCTCAAAGACTCCAGGCTGATACTAAGTAAAACATCCAATATAACTTTGTCCGACCCAGAGATCGAACTCAATACATCAGGATGATACAATCACCACAAAAGTTAAACTTTCGGGAACAATGAAATTATTGAAGAGCTAGATATTATTTTACTTTTTCGTCAACAGTGTGGAAGATGTTAATTTAATTTCAGTGTCTTAGAAAACAATCTATATAAAGGCTACAATATTTAGATGATATCAAATCCTTTACCCTGCATATACCATAAGCTAAGTACTGAGACTCTTTGTTTCTCTACCTGCCCTTATTCCACCTTAACAACACACTTTTTCAAGCATGTTGCAGAAAGGATTTGGCTCAGTTTTTACGATCGACTGCCTGCCTATCGTCAAGCCCCTTCTAAGTCCCGAGTACATTAAATTAGAAAATTCGCCTTGCTCGACCTGGGAATCGACCTCCCGGTCCACAGCACATATATGCTGCCACTACACCAAGGAGGCGACTACTAGATCACTGAGACTATTCGAATAAAATTGTGTCGTTGTCGTAAATAAAATTACAATATTACGCTTGCCAATATAAGAAGATTAATTTGTTTAAAGACAAATACGATATGTTATAAGATTATAATCAATTACGTTGCAATTTAATCTACGACAAACGCTCAACAAGAGATTAATTCATTAATATAAATGATTCGATAAAATTCATTATGTATTTGAATATGCATGATCAATTTATCTTGGAATACGCGTAACAGTGCGTCTTTTGGATGACTGAATAGCGAAATATTTTGTTCGGTTCCAATTTTTATTTATTCATTATAGCGACAGTCTCCTTACCGGGTAGTATGCCGTTGTCGAACGAGAGGCAGTGGGTTCGATTTCCTACCATAGCGCATGATAAGCCTTTGTGGGAGCCACGACATATAATTTTAAATTCCAAATATTAACGAGGAATATAATAAAAAAAAATAGTAAACTTAACGAAAAATACACATTATGCAGTCTATTGTTTCCATTAATACGTATGATATATACGAACATTAGTATAAATGTCACGTCTATATATACTTTTATGTATTCCAAACGCCTAGAACTTGTATTTATAATACATACTGGAATATTCGATAATAAAAATATGTGAGAACTCTATTGAATAAAGTACATTGTCGATATGAAAAGATTTTGCGATTGTCTGTATTACTATAATAAATGAAAGGTAATTTTTATTTTTTACTGACTTCAAAAAAGGAGAAGGTCCTCAATTCGTCTGTATTTTTTTATTGAACTATGATTAATTAGATAACTAAATTTAGATTATATTATTATCTATTATATTCCTATTCGTTTACTGTATTCAATTTTTCTTGAAAAAAATAAAATAAACGTACCCGTGAAGTTATTGATGTGTCGAAGTAGAATTTAAAAAAACTTGCTTTATTTATCTAAACGCGAGTCAAGACAGAATATAAATAGCACAAGACCATAAAAACACCGTCCATTTCATGAACTTGTTTTCTCACTAGAATATCTTGATTTGGCGCCAGTTTGGTAACAACAGAATAATTTACATATTTTTTAAACGCGTCTTTAAATTATTATTTTAATATCAAAACTTCTAATATATAAAAAATAAAATAAATACACCCAACAGTCACATACATAGTTCTGACCCCACACTAGGTGTAACCTGTATCGTAGGTATCAGAAATACGAGAGACTTTCAGTCTCACAACACCCAGACCCGAAACAAATATCTATGGGCCACACAGACATTTGTCTCGGTGCGGGAATCGAAGCCGCGACCTCACGTTTCACAGCCGGCTACTCGCCCGCTGCGCCACGGAGGCTGTGATATATATATGATACCTGTGAAAACTAGCTAATAGCTTAACAATAATGCAAAGAAAGAACGCCAAATGCAGAAGGTAGGGTTACTGGATACGGCACGAATTGTGAGGTGCCTCACTCTGGGGTTCCTAACCGCTGGTGGCTTGGTTCCCGAGCCTCGCCATCGGAGGAGAATATTTTTATATTTTTAAATGTATTTTAGTTTTTGTATGATATATTTAAAAATGAAAAAGAGTACTAAATATAATAATAGCTTGGAAGAAAATATTCAAGAAGAGTGACACAGTGTGAACGTTGAGAAGATGTCAACTTGCATTATTTGCTTACAACTCTCAAAATTCAGATTATATTACGTGAGTTCTCTTTTACATTAATTAACATGTTAAGCATATAATTCGTATTACAATAAAATAAAATCATTAGATAAACAATTAATATATTTTAAATTTTATACCATTATGCTAAAATTAATAACTGATGAACCAGGAGTGGTAGAGATGCCCTGCAGACAGTTTTGTCAAAAGCTCAAACTGGAGCGACTGGACCAGGATTCAGGTTAGAAGCTTTCAAAATGTGAAGTGTTAACTTAGTGAATGATATGTATCCATTTTACTTTGCCGGTTTCTAGTAAACAAAAAAATAACAATAAACGCTTACTGTTTGCGCACTTCTGTGGCACGGGGAGTGAAAGGAATCGACCAGGTTTCTGTGCGGACGCGAGAGCTGCTAGAGCAGCCACGCAAGCCACCACCAACCACGTCTGCATCTGAGGACAAAATACATTCTTCATTTAATTTAAAGCAGTGGTAAATATGTAAGGTTGTTTACAAGAAACCGCTTTTAGCGCTAATACCGACAATTGGTATACAATCACAGGACCAATTCACACTGGGATGGCGGCACCGCACCGTTCCGAGATTCAAGGAATAGGTAACGTTTGAAAATTCATACTGGCATAAGAGATTTTTTCGTCCATCACATATGTATATATGATGTTCCCTCAAATTGAAAAAAAAAATCCTAGTAAAATATTATTACTTCAGAAATATTAAATGGAATGAGTATTAACCAAAAGTCATCAGTGCGCAGCGAGTGCGAATAAATTTAAGATTATCAGAAATTTTCGTGCTCGGGCCGCTGGTTTTATAATTTTAAATATTATGTCTGTCGCTCTACTTTTTGGAACAATATAGTTTTTGAATGGCCTCATTTGCATCTTATACATTCCGTCCACACAGAGTGATATATTACGTACTCCTATTTTAGTACATGGCACACAATCTGAATTTAAAACTCGTTTAAAAGGATATAGAGCTCTTTTTGAACGAGAAAATATTTTTTATTAAAGAAATTGTACTTATATAGCTATCCCTATTATAAACATATTAATCCCACTATTTAAAGAAAGAGCTGGAAGTTCCAAATAAATAATCAAAGCTATAATGTCTGAACGAAATATTATGTATCAATTGAATTTTCTTTTTTGTTTACCTTAAGGGTGCTTTAAATAGGTTGCGATGCGAAACGATTTCATACGATCACGACGAAGCTGATAATCGTTGAAATAATGAAACTTCTCATTACGGCAAATGATAGATTTTATGTTTAGTTGAACTTCTAATTTTGATTACGAGTATTTTACAAAAAAAAATCAAAGTATCAGTCCAGATACACTTATTCTGTGGTAACTTAAGATTCCTAACACAACTTTTCGATTTAAACTTGTAACTTACGCAATAAGTACAAAATGAATGCAAAGTTGTAGCGGACGTGCCGACAACAGGCAAAATTGTTAATTATGCAGAGTTATTCTCTGTTTTCTAAGATTACTTCGTCACTTAAGAATTCTGATGAGACACATGTATACTATTCGTTGGTGTATAAACGAGTACTTGCAACTGCCAGTAGCGGCTATGACAGCGGTTATAACTTAAAGGCCCGTATACAATACGCGACTGAGGCTAATGCCTTACCAGCTAATTAATATCTGGTTCGCATATTAATTTAAAGAATATTTTCATTTTTTTATAGCAGAGACTGGCAAACGAGCAGATGCGTCACCAGATGGTAAGAGATCTCCACCGCCCATAGACACCCGAGAGATAAAAGGAATCATGGGTGCGTTGCCAACCTAAAAGGAGGAATGAAGGGGAAGGAAAAGGGATTGCGAAAGGGAGATGGGAAAATGGGCCACCGGAAATCTCACTCACCGAACGAAACGCGACGGTAAGCTGCCACTTTACGTCGATTTCCTCTGAGACAGTGGTATCAAACCGGTCGAGTCGGCCCATTCGTGCTGTAGACGTAACTCTACAGTCTACAGCGTGGCTCTACCACTCCATTTTTTTTTAACTCCGGTAAACAATCCATTTCGGATATGTTGCAATAATTCCATAATATTCTACATAATATACAAGAGAAGTAATTTAGTCACGAGTGTGGTGTGTATCGTAATCGTGCAGAAATGAAGGAGATATTTGTGACGCGAGTCGCGACGGGTGACGGGACCGGTTTGCACTTGCATATGGAGAATTTATTGCATAAATAATATCGTTTATTAATAATACCGGTCTTATTTGTACACAATCGATATATTGAGGCATAGTTTATATTGGACCTAAATAGCATGTCATTCTGATTTCTTAAGTTTACGCGAATGCTATTCATTGAAATAATTTTTTTTACGGATTCTATCACGATTTGGTTTTAATTTTTATTCCCGACGTTTCGAAGTCTTTGCAGTCTTCGTGGTCACGTGACCACGAATAGTTTTATTTCAATGAATAGCATGTCATTATTTTTAATAATCGATACTATTTAATCAGTTTTATAATATAATTATCTTAATTGATAAGGGATCTATCTATATTATCATATTGAATCATAATAAATATTGAAAGAAAGTTGAGCGACATACCAAAGTTGATAAATTAAAAAAAAATACTGGCTAAATAAATATATTAAGAAACTGTATAATTTTACGCGACGAACGTCATATTTGCGGAATTTAATATCATCATATTGTGTAATAATTGTGACAGTGAGTGACCGGGGCACTGGATCGCACCGCGGTCCGCGCGTCGCATAAGTTGTGTAACCTTTCCTTTTTCGTAATAACACGCCGGTTTAACGCGTCACTGTAAACAATATCCGTGGCAGGCGTGAGTATATTTATAAGTCGACTCACAATATTGATTAAAAATGGTCATCTAGAATTATAATAATATTAGCCCTGTACTGTCTCACTGCTGGACACGAGCCTCCTCTACTAATGATAAGGGGTTAGGCGTTAGTCTTCCACGCTGGCCTAATGCGGGTTGGCAGACATCACATACCTTTGAAATTCTTGTAAACACTTAACAGAGAAAAGTTGGAGGTGTATGCTCTTTTTGGGGTTGGTCTCGAACCTTCCGGCTCCCACACTCGTCTCGGCAGTCCGTACTACTCCCAAGTCCCAACTTAGCTACCACGGCTTTTAGATTGGCTAATATAACCTGTCGCGAAAATATTGCTACCTCTGTGTGTGTCTAGTTTTGTCAACTAACTGTTGAGTTAGATTTTTATTCAACGCAATATAATTTAGCAATCTAGATGCCAATTTTCATACAAATCATAAATTAATAAAAAATAATATAAGTCGACTTATCGTATTCTCGACTACTACGAATAAAGTCTTCGCAATTCATGACGTATTGTACCAGTTAGTTAACAAACTGCACATGACAGCGTATAAATATGTACGCATTGTAATCTCACTACACAATCGTCCAAAAATATCCCGCACGATTGCTTTTAGGCCGTAAGATAGGCTGTCAGTTGGTCAACTGGCGCCGCAGTCCGTCGCGTCGTTGTCGTTGCGCAAGCACAAGTGTGTCGCCGGACTCACTGGCCGAGACTCTGTCTCAACGCTTAACTCGTGACTACGCTTCGGGCGACATGTTTATGTTAAGCGTAAGGTATCTCGACCATAGCCGTGAAATCATGTCGCAAAAACATCTGCATGTTGACTTTTTGCCTCATCTAACATTCATTCGATAAAGGTAATTCGCGTTAAATGTCTAAGCAAATATGACTTAACACGTTCTTTTAATTTATGGTCATCATCGTCCTCAACCGATGAGACAAAAACGTGTTTTGTGTCATGATCACGCGATGTACCCGGAAACCATGTGTTGTCAGGCGGAGTCCCCTCCTATAGGCCCGACTGTCACGGCCTTGACATCCGTGCAGTACTAAATGCTAATTGATACCGTATGAGGTAATTGCGAATTACGATCTCATCAATAAAATATAAGGATGCTATATATTGCTGGGTGTAGGGCGAGCTTCAAGCCGCCAGTCTTACTGGCTCAGGGTTAGCATTAATTAACTTCCTGAATTTACGAGCGAAGTTCCGGTGTTTATGTGAAAAACTAGATGGAAATCTTATTCTCACAATAATACACCCAACACACAATTAAGCCACGAGTCTTGTCGTGGATATTAAGAGCAACAATGACCTTATATTTGTGTTCAACTCTTATGTATTTTAAGCTTACAAAAGCACTAAGAGTAGGTATATTAATATTACGACTCGTAAACTAATGTCTTCCTGCAAAGGAGAAAGTGTTTAAATGCGTACAAGGCGTTAAATTGCACGTGTTTATGTCGTTGACAACTTCAATGTAAAGTACGTTCATGTAGAGCTTTTTACGACTAATAATTGGTGGGTAAAGTGCGACGTATGCACTTGGATATACAAACACAATAGACAATGGGACAAAGCGTTGAAAACAATGTTTCAACAGTTAACAAACAATACGTGCTCGTCTCGTACAAGAGTTCAATGGTATTCTTCGCAAATCTATGTGCCAATCGCGAATTCAGTTCTACAGTCTCAACCACAATGTATTTCCACGGGGTTTTGCAAGCGGCCCGAGGCCGATCGTCCGTCAGTTTCGGTCACGATCGTGCTGCTTCGTGCACTACGCTTCTCTGCACAGTGCAGTCTAACGCCTTGCCAAATTATTCTATGCCCTCCAGTCACCACTACAATGAATGTTCACATGTCATGTTTCACATAAGTGGAGGATATTTATAATATAAGCTCACAAGTCTGTACCGTAGAGCGGATAGACATAGAGTTGTAGACATTTTGGCTACATTAATATGCTGACTCGATCAGATTTATAATACTGTTGCATAGAAGCCGTGAAGTGACATATAAAGGCTAGCAACAGCTAGCATAGGAATAGCAATAAGCTATTCTTACGTCGAATGAAATTTTCCAAGGCCCAAATACTCTCTTCTTTTGAAATACTCATTACTTTTCTTCCTACAGTAGGCAGAGGCTTAGCTGTACAGCAGGATTACAACCTCTTATAGCAATATTATTATAATCGTTCTTCGTTTATTTTGTATGGGAATCGGTACAAGTAAGATGATAATAATACTGCTATAAGAGGTGGTGGTAACCCCCCTGCAGGCATTACATTAGTCCCCATGAGTAACGGTAACTACTAACTGCCCGATAGGCCATCTGCTAGTCTTCTTGACCAAAAATGAACACAGATTCAAATTATGCACCTCCTATTCGAACTTATGTACTTCCGTCTCGTGAAGAGGGGCGAGGGCATGTCTATTGTCTATCAAAATTCAAAACATAATTAGGTGTCATATTATTACCCGATCTGGGTTGGAACTCAGGTCCTGCCAATTTCTCAGGCTAAGTACAACATTACTCGTAGATCAATGAGCACCGTTACACCTAGTGACTGCGCGATTTAGCAGACTTAGTCATGTTAATGGTTACCATTATATGTTGCCAGCTAAGAAGCTGGGAACATATAATGGTAACCAATTCTAATTCAGTACAAGAGTACTGAATTAGAATTTCCTTATTTACATACAGAAATATAAAAAGGGAAAGCATTACGCGAACACACTGGCAGCGGTGCTTGAATTGTATTCGTGTCGTGTCCAATGACATCATAAGTACCTACTCATGTGCTGCGTCGCCAAATTTGACATTTGTAAAGGGTTTTTTTTTATTACGCGTCTACGTAATGTCTGCCTGAAGATGGTATCAGTTTCATATTGGTACCACACAATCGTCCAACAGTCCAACATTTTAACATTTCAACTCTTTACGTGTAGGTACTTGGCTGAATGTTTGATTTTAGAATTTGTTTCGTATCGATCGTAAGTTGAGACTAGCTGAAGTCATGTTGGAGTATTTGACAATTGTGTAGTGCTGGCATTAAAATGTAAATAGGAAATACACACCTACTCATGTATCAGTAAAGCTTTCTACACGAGTAGGTTAAACAGACATATTACGCCAATTTTCATTATGTTTGAATAATTTATTATTATGTTTGTCTATGATGTTACATGATAACTTCTAGAATAAACTTATTATTATATAGATTCTACGAGGACTACCTACTTGATGTAAAAATAGATGTGAACGGAAGTTTGCGACCTCTTATGTCACTCTACGTTCATTCATTTTGTATGTGTGTGGAATATGTTTCTTGATCATAACAACTATTTTTAGACGATGCATACATACATATATATGAACATTCATACTAAGGCTCATACCTGTATCCTAAGTGGCGAACTAGCAAACTAGAACACCCACAACTACCCCAACCCACAACAAATTTTCATCCCAGATGTGATAGGGATCTATTCTAACCTACTTAGACGATGCGACTTGCGGAAGATACTTGAATATGAAATATTTTTATATATCTATAATTGGCCGCTAACAGGTCTGGTGGCAAGTATTCAGCGGAAGATAGCAGGTACATGGTGCTGAAGTATTTATATTTAGAGTCCCCGTGGCGTAGCGGGCGCGTAGCCGGCTGTGAAGCTAGAGGCCGCGGGTTCGATTCCCACATTGAGACAAATGTTTGTGTGGCCCATAGATATTTGTTTCAAGTGTGGGTGTTGTGAGACCAAAAGTCTCTCATAGTCTCTGACACTCACGATACAGGTTACCGATACACGATAGATACCTAATGTTGAGCCAGGACTAGGTGTGTGACTGTTGAGTGTATTTAGTTATATTTACATGTATAAGTGCGATGATGTTATAAATAAATAAATAAAATAAGTAATTTTTTGGATGTGTTCAAAAATATGTAAAAAAAAACGTATTAAGCACAGGAAATCTCTGTGTCGAGTCTGAATCACTGAATAAAAAAAAATAAAATAAAGGTGCAATTGATATACGACACTTTCCGAAAATAACGTAAGCTTTACTAATTATAACGTTATATCGCTGCAGTGACATTGAACATTATTTTTCATTACCATTGCGTAATTTCGGCTCATAATGTATGCGTAATTGAAAATTACAAGGCCATAGAAGATTAAATAGCAGCAAATTCAAACACACCTACTTCCTGAACAACATTGCTGTTCACACGTCAAGTTCAATGTTACTAGTTTATTAGAAGACAATGTGATGCACCCACGTACAACGTACAGTCTCCGCACGATGTTTGTCAACATCGACCTCGGCCACCATTATATGTGTTAACTGTTGAGACCTTGCCATCAATTCAATCATAAACATTCATTAAGCATCACAAACGTGTTATTAAACATAAGCATCAAACACATTAAATTAAATATTGCATATTTAATTGCACAATTGCAATACATTGGGCTTACTTATAAAAACTAGAACTAAAGACTGCCTCGGTGGCGTAGTTGTATTTCGGTACCACTACCGTCCTGAGATCTCGGATTCGATCCCCAGGTCGGGAAAAGTGATATTGGATTTTTCCATACCAGCCCGGAGTCTAGAATTTGTGCCCGATATGGCGATAGGCTCGCCCCCTATCACATCTGGGATGGCACTAAGCTCGGCGAAATGTGGCTGTTCTAGTTCGCTAGTGCGCCTCTTCCGGGATACAGGCGTAAGCTTGTGTTATGTTATGTTATGTTACTTATAAAAAGAGTTTAGCAGAACAAATGGTAAAGAATGGTCTGTCCCTTTATTAGTCTGTCCCTTTTATTTTCAAACCATGTGACACAATGAAAAAAGTGACAGACTATTCTCAGCCATTTGCTCAGCTAAACTGTTTCTAATAAGTAAGGCCCAATATTTTTAGTTTAGCAGTATGTTCTCAAAGTTTACTTCTAAAGACATTTACCCAGGCTTTTATTTATGAAGAAAGTGACTGCAATTCTCCTTGATTGATCACGTGTCACAATACCAAATTAATCTCATCAGTAGGTTGATTACGGTAACCCAGTTGTTTAAAAAGTGCATACAAAAAACTGTAGACGTTGTCGGAAGAAAAGACATCAACGCGCTATTAAAATCATATGAGTATTGATTCTTATACGACTAATGATAATATTTACGTATTATTTTATATATGTCCTCATCACTGATATTCCGCAAATAAGGAAATTAATGTGTGTACTGTGTATTGAGAATTATATCAAGCCGGTCGGTACGAAAAAAATGCGTTTCACACACTACTGCTGTACAGTTTTATCGATTTTTTATACAACCAATAAAATCTCCACGTATTACCCCTATGCACCAGCAGTATAACTTGAAACAATGAGTTACAATGTAATGATGCAATCACGGACGTAAAAAAAAGATAGACGGAGCGCTAGGAGCATTGAAAGTGAAGCAGGGTTTTCGGCCCATTCGATCTATCGACACGTGATGGCGTGTGTGCGTAGGGCATTTTTGTACAGGCGCGTTTGTGTGCGTCGCTTCTCTGTGGCGTCTGTCTAACTATAGGCGAGATGGTGTTCTTCTTTTTCTTTACGTCCGTCGATGCAATATTGTTACCTGTGGGGTTACCACCACTTCTTATAGCAGTATTAATATAATCTTACTTGTACCGATTCCCATACACAACAAACGAAGAACGATTATAATAATACTGCTATAAGAGGTGGTGGTAACCCTGCTGGTAATAGTTAAAGTGGCACACACCTAAAGTCTTGTATATGGGAGCCCATCCACTAAAAATGCGATAAAAGAAATAACGACCTTAATAAATATTCATAAGTAGAAATGTAGTTTTATTAAACGTTCTAGTAGCCTTGAACTGTTGCACAACGGTGTGGCATTTGTCATAACGTGTACATCAATTGTCGAAGTCGAGAGTTTGGACTCTAAGCATTTCGTAATGAGTAATGACACTCGGGTGTCCGTTTTGATGCATTAGGAGTTACGAGTTACGACAGGTAATAAGAGTTAAGCTTAGTCGGGCGAAATTTTCTGCGCGTGCGTCGAATTTCCGAAAAAACATATGATTTATTTATTAAAATTATCAAAGAACGTGATCTCAATAACCATAAAACTGAATACAATAATAAGTATCCAAAAAGGAGTATTTACTACAGGAATTCTGAAATCTTTTTACTATTACACATTTATAATTTATATAAGAGCATTAAATTTGGTAATAGATTTTATTTTGCACGGACATCAAATTCAATCAAGCTGTAAGCCTCACCACGATTCGGAATGATAATACCAATGGTATAGCTAATTCGTCGCAATAGTTACCCAAGCCTTAAACGTGAGTGTGCAATGAGCCTAATTAGGAACGTGTACGACATCGAATACCGATGTATTGTGTTATGTGTAGATTCTCGCCGTGGGACAATGTTTTTGTTGATAAAAATACTGATTAATGAGAAACAATCATTTGATGTTGCCATAAGTGACAGCTTTTTCGCACAGTATCGGTTACACGGTAATATGTTCGAAGAATCTATTTAAGACATGTTCTAGTTTTCATGAGGAAGTACGGAGAGATTAGACTTCAAATCATTCGAATAAGGAAAATTTTGTTTTCATTTTTCTTTTTACATTTTTTTTTGTCTTTATTTTACTAATTAATTTGTTTAATTTTTTTTTCTAGTTATTATTATTACCTTTAGGTAACTAACAAGATATCCATGATTTAAATAGTAAGTAGCGTAAAAGTTCAAGTATGAAATAGTCGTGAATAAACTGTTAGGTAATAATAAAAACATGTTGCATTAAAGATGTTCGTGCGATGCCAAGGGTCAAGTCTGTAAGAGCTTCCACTGGCCAAGGGCGACCGTCGCAAGTTCATCAAGTTATGACTTTTATTCGATAGATAAATCAACTACTATTGTGATACATTTGTATAAACACCAAGCACATGACTGTATGACGTATGTGCCTGTCATTGACTGAAACTCTTTCTTACTGCCTGCCCTTATCCCACCTTAATGTGGAGTCGGCGCAATACACTTTTTCAAGCCTGTTGCAGAAAGGATTTGGCTGAGTTTTTACCACTTTTTTGCCAGCCTGACGTCAACTCCCTTTGGAGGATCCAGTCCCGAGCACATTAAATTAGAAAATTCGTTTTTCCTGACCTGAGAATAGAACCCAAGATATCCGGGTTCACAGCCCATATCTGCTGCCACTAGACCTAGGAGGCGACTACTGTCAATGACTTAAACGTATCTAAAGAGTAACAGCTTCTCCGTCACGCAAATTAAAAATACAAGCTCACGCAAGACAAGCGAATGCTAATCGATGTTTCCAGTAAAAATATATTGTATATTTGATGTAGGAAATAAGTATTTTAAATATTCGAGGTTTAGATGGTAGAGGACAGCAAAGAGAGGGACATTTGCTATTTCATCTACATTTTCTACAAACAGGATAATATACTTAAAACATGGTTTACTTCCAGAAGCAACAATCTATTTCGGCGAGTGATCTACAACGGATAATCTGTGACACAAATACATAATTCTAGCGTCAGACACGAGACAAGTAAACGACAGTTGACGCAACTCGCTCGTTGACATCAGCACGTGAAATGTCTTACAAATCCGCACGCTTAGCTAAACACATCACTAAAACTATAGAGATCCAAGCAAGAATAAGTTTGGAAACAAAAACAATTTATGACATAGGTACTATAAAATATTTCTTTCTACCAGTGGCCCGAGCCATAGGGTAACTTTTGACACTCAATTTGGTTTCATTTACCGCCGAATGTTCATACACTTAAGGTCGCCTTATGTCGTTTAAGGACGCCTTATCTGTCAAAATCGTATGGCGAAATTCAATGTAAGTAGCCGTTAAAGTTGAGAAGCGTTTGACCATTTGGGCGTTAGTGACTTAAAATTCCATCGAAATCAATGTCTTATTGGATTCGAGATCACAACACAACTGAGTCTCACAACATCCAGACCCGAAACAAATATTTGTGGGCCACACAGACATTTGTCTCAGTGCGGGAATCGAACCCGCGACTTCTCGTTTCACAGCCGGCTACTCGCCCGCTGTGCCACGGAGGCTGTCATAAATCAAATGTTATCAATACGCAAGGAGCTCGATACGGGTGCGGCCATTGTCAAAAACATTCATGCTCGGGCCTCTGCCCTTTTCCTACCTAAATAGGTAGTCGCTGAAAGGATTCCGCTTAATTTTTTTATAAACGGTTTTTTTTTTTTTCCTTAGCAAATCGTGTTATAAAAACAGTTTTGTACATAGGTAGAATTTAATTTTTAAATTTAAATTATTTTATGAATAAGTAGGCTTTCCTTCTACGTTTTATATAACAATAGATTTAATTTAGACTTTACGGAAGACACAATATTTGAAACAGATACATATAAATTATAAATATGCGTGAATTATGTTAATCAATTTATAATAATAAATTATCTAATAAAACCGGTGTGGTATATTCTTAATTCGAATATGTTAATTTCTGCCGATATTATAAAATAAAGTGAGGCAATAACGTTGCCTTTTCACAGGACGAATCGTTTTCTAGCCGTTCCATAGCCGTTGGAAGAATCTAAAAGATTGATAATATCCGTAACACACTTTTTGTATAAAAGTGTTGTGCTTGAATAACCAAAACGGTAGCCAGAGGTTCAAAGTTCAATAAAATTGTTTTGACGTCGGTATTTTAATTTTTATAACCCTATAATATAGATAGATCATATTGTTATTGCTTTAGCAGAATATGTGCTTTGATAATTATTTCAAATTATGACATAAAAAAAAACATTAGATTTAGATTGTAGAGCGCGCCGAATATAGTATATATAGTATATATATAGTCGGGAATAGTACGGCTATCGAGACGAGTATCGGAGGTTCGAGACCAAGCCCAATATGGTACATACACCTCTGACTTTTCTATGTTAAGTGTATTTTCTTTGTGAACTATCGCTTGCTATAACGGTGAAGGAAGATATCGTGAGGAAACCTGCATACCTGAGAATTTCTCTACAAGAATATCGAAGGTATGTGAAGTCTACGAACCCGCATTAGGCCAGCGTGGTAGACTAAGACCTAACCCCACTTGTAAGTAGAGGAGGCCCGTGCCCAGCAGTGGGACAATTACAGAGCTAATGTTATTTAGATAGTTATATTATTTCGCCAGAAGCGCCGCTTCTCTAACTTGCGCAGATATAATCGTTATCTGTCAGCGAAGAACATCCATTTATATGTAAATGGGGCAACTTACGTTAAATAGTTAATAATGATGTTATACGCAGCAGCGTGACGAATTGCTTTAAATAAGGCATTTTATAATACCTCTATATTAATGTGTGCGACATGGGTTAATATAAAACTAGCATTTATTCACAGCTCCGTACGCGTGAAACTTGTATGTAACGTATAAACTAGATGACAATAGATATCCTCTAACCTAATGCAACTCATGCATTATTTAAGTGATAAAATTCATCCGAATTAGAATCATAGCTTCATAGCAATATTGGTTGGGTTGCCATGCTTAAAGGGATAGTAGTAAGGGTAGCTGATGTTGGGGCTCAAGAAATCTCACACACATATGAAGCGCAAACACAATCTGCTATTTTACGTCACTTTACTGTGAGACAGTGGTAATTACTCGGTCGAATCAGTCAATGCTGTAGGCAAAATTCTACAAGCGTGGCTCTACCACTTTTATAAATATATAGAGGTATTGTTATGTTATGTTATGTTATGTATTATCGGCGTATCGGAACTCATGTGCTCTATATTAATTTATAAACCCACACAAACACATGATAGAATTAGTTCCATAGCAGTCGTTTATAACCAAATAAGAATACTGCGCGATATATTAACATAAGAGAGACATTAATTTTAACGTTCAGAATATAAGCCGTATTCTAAATGTCAAACAAAAACTAGAGCTCCTTAATAGGTTACCCGTAATTTGTTTAGATCATGTCTTAAAATATACGCTTCAAATAATAAATATACGCTTGTCGGAACGATAAATTGGTCTCATTTGTAAGTTTATTAATATGACATAATTAAATGTAATACTTTTTGCGACTCAGCTGTTATCGGAAAATTGTTTAAGGGTTGGAAATAATAAAGTCTCGAAATCAAAAACAAAACACACGGCACTCATTTTAAAATATTTCAATTGCTGTCACTGCTCTACAAAAAATGATTATATTTTTTAGACATCAGGCAATTATTCATTAAAATTCATTATTCATTAAAAAAAAGAAAAATTAAAAGAAAACATTGAAAAAGCAAGCATAATCTTTATCGATGCATCCATCACATATAAGCATTATACGTAACGATTTTACCAAGTTTTGTAAATTTAAATAAAAAATAAACAAATAAAACTTTTGAGTAATATCATTTACGAAAAGTGCACGTGGGTTGCGTGAAAGAAAGTGTGAACTATTTACCCGACTACGTCGAAGCAAAAGGGAATCCCATGTATGAATGAAGAGTTAGAAATTGCACTGTCTATTATTATGCACATAGCCGAATAATTCCTGCAACATGTTTGAAATAGTGTGTTGCGCCGACCCCACTTAAAAGTGGAATAAAGGCAGGTAGAAAGAAAGAAAGAATTTTTTTTAGTTTATAATATTTGTTAAAGGAAATTATATGCAAAAGAAATCCGGATGAAACACTCGGCACAACCAAGTTGCAAGTGTGAAAAATTTGATGGCAAACAAAGCATGAAAAACCAAAACTGATCTATTATTTTTTGTGGATTGTGTTGTAACGAATTTTAAAAGATATGGTTGGACTATAAAATTAGTAAATTATAGTTGAAATAAGAACAAGACTGTGTTTACTATTATTAAGTCCTCTTTATATATCGCCATATCCTACTCCAATGTGGAGTCGGCGTAACACATTTGAAGGGATTAATTTTTTTTATTATTGGCCGCCTGTCTGGGGGTTCACCACCACCTCTTATAGCAGTATTATTATAATCTTACTTGGTTTTTTGTACGGAAATCGGTACAAGTAAGACGACGTTAACGCGTCTGGGAGATCTAGTCCCGGGTAAGTCGTGTTAGTAAAACCTAGAATTTGAACCGCAGAATAGAATAGCCATTATGTGTGTGATGTACCTCTATATGTTCACTAAAGAGCTCCTATAAACAATTAATGAAATGGAAATAGGTTTAATGTTTTAATTTAATTTTAATTTATGATATTAGGTGTTCATAGTAAATATGTTCTGGTTCATAAAATTACGACTTCAATATTTTTCCTATGTTTCTTTCAAAGAGAATTTAAGTTCAAAAAGTAAAACAAATCCAAATAATAATAAAAAGTATACCTTAAATGTTAAGTAAGTACTTAATCATAACTGCCCTTGACTTTCTTCTACTAGTCTCTTACTCTCAAGCTAAAGTTTGTCTGGTGAAAATCAGAAGCGTTAGCAATAACACTGTCCATATTCTACCTTATACGCTGAATTAAATCTCTATCGTGTTTTGCTTTGTCTTTTTACATTGCATGGTATTCAAAAAAAAAAAATAATAAACAAAGTGCCTCGGTGGCGTAGGTGTATTTCGGTAGGATTACGGTCCTGAAGTCTCGGGTTCGAACCCGGGTCGGGCAAAATGATATTGGATTTTTCTGTATCAGTCTGGAGTCTGGAATTTGTGCCCAGTATGGCGATAGGCTCGCTCCCTATCACATCTTAAGTTCGGCGAAATGTGGGTGTTCTAGTTCACTAGTGCGCCTCTGCCTACCCCTTCGGGGATACAGGCATTAGCTTATGTTATGAATGTTAATAAATAAAAATGATATCTTAGAAGTGTAGATTGCGTTGATTGACCTTCACGATGATTAGTTTACCTTTTTACCCAATATTTATCAAGTTGCAGTACAACATTCCGTGGGCATCGCCGCGGGCTGCGTCACCGCACGAACACACACTTTCAATTAAAAACAGGTTCCATTGACATAAACCGACTAATCTTTCTAAAGTCTAAACACAAATATTCTTATGTCACATAAAATATTTGAAAGTCCACATCTTTCAGCTTGTTGACCTTCGTAATGCTAAATTTTGTAACACCCGTATATGAAGCTTATTAGGAATACTAAGGCTTGAAATATAATGGATGATGTTGAAAACGTTAGTGTACCATTCGTCGTCGTCCCAAACACGTTTTGGCAGACCCCAATGATCCCATCACAGTTGCTGTCGAAGCAGCCCTTTCCCTTCTCAATAACAATAGTAATATTAACACTAGACCCCGACATCGGACCCGCCCGAGAGTCCGAAGATCTCCCACAGCAGACCCTCCCCATGCTAGTACGCAGAGACGACCTCTAATTTAATTCTAGTCCCCAGCGATAGTTTAATATGAAGTCCAAAAGGTACCTCTCTGTTCAATCGTAGATAAATTAATATATTTCTGTCTAGAGTGCCATAAGCACCAGTAAAAAATTCAGGTGAAGCTGTAAAAGCAATTTTGCTAACAGCACAAGTCCATTAAAAAAAAAATTGTAGAAGTCTTATATCAACAATATTTATGGCTGAACATTACAAAGTATAATTAATAAATGCTTAATTCAGTGAAATAATTAACCGTGACTAACGCCATGAGAAAATCATTGTCTATTTAAAAGTGAATTAGAGGTGATGAAAGAAAAGGGCTTTCAGAGTCACTATCGGTGTGTTGGTCTGTGTTGTAATTGTTGACACACATACAGTGCACCTTCGGCAGGTAATATTAAATGCGGTTTAGGAGTTTGCTATCTCACAGCCTTCAGATGACCCTTGGTGACCCTGGTTTATAATTTCAACTCAAAACGTATTTTAGTGCATTTAGGGCGACTTGCAGCTCTTAGGTAAATTTATATTTATCCCAAATTTCGATTTAAATATACGAATGAGCTGTAGGGTAGATTGAGTTTACGTCTAACTTTAGATTAGTAACAGCACTGCAAGTCGCCCTTAGTGGCTAATGGCTTGTTAATAAATTATAAAACACAAAACGGTTTTCTTTTTTCTACTCCGTTTGTCAATCAATTTTCTTTTATTGTTTTGTTTAGTGGCTATTGATGAGCTTTTTTGTAAAAAAAAAAATATATTGGTTAGGTTATTTTTTATTGTATTATTTTACCACCACATTGTTCGCCTAACACTAATAGCTTGTTAAAGTCTCCCTTTAATCCAATTCGTAAATCTAAGTCTTAAGTGCACGCCTATTACGCAAATTTCCCCGCGCTTTTTACCGTCCCATAGCCGAGCCGCTTTTAAATTAAACGGCTCATGTGGAGTCTTTTGAATTGAAAAACTACCTAGACCTAGATTTTGAACCCAGGTCCTCGCGGTTTGGAGCCTATGCTAGCTTTAGTCACTTAAGTTATGACACTTAAATCTTACGGCACCGGGCATTTAAGTTTTCTAATGTATTAATTTACACACAAAATAGTTTTTACATAATATTCTTATGTGGCAAAATGTTTATGCTGGAATGTGTAAAACATTTTCATTAAGGTGAAGCAATTCCTCATTTGCCGCTTCATTTGTAAGCTATTCGTCAAAGCTGTCGAATGTTAACTCACGCGGTATGTTAACGCAAAGCGTGTTCGTTAACTTGGAAGTTTAATATTGCGCGATCGGTAATTTCAACTTTAAATTATCACACGATTATTTTAAGATGATTCCAGAAAATGAATGTCAATTCGCATCTTTGTAGATAAATCATTTTTTTTTCAGCGAGTTTGCATCCCGATTCCCGAATCATCCTTATCATTACGTCAAGTTCACTTACCTTTGCTGTTGTTTTAAAATAAATAACGCGGCGGGAAAAATCACAGAGGCACTGTTGTAATAACGCGCGGCAGGTTTGGGCGAACACTTTTATACTCGTGGTAGCGGGGATGCGCGTGCGCATGGAGGGACGGAGACGCGCCGGATCCGCACCGACACACGACTGATCGCAGGTGACCTCCGAATCCTTGCGGCTATCAATCTTCTTCATTTTCATGTTATGTCCGTCCCACTCTTAGATTTTCCGCGAAATCTCTTTTTATGCATTTTCAATTATAAAACTCATCGTCATTAGTGCAATAATATATTATTTATTACCATAATACTGCTTGCTTACAATACAATTACTACTTAAATATATTTGATTAGCATATTGTCATAGCTTTAATTAGAGTGATTAAACCGACTTCAAAATTTATCCGATCGTTATCAAAATAGGGGACCACCCTTGAAAGATATAAACAAACAGACGAATTTAGAACCTCCTTTTTTGAAATCGGTAGAAAAATCATCACGCCCGACTTGTGAATCGAACCCAGGACCTCCCGGTTCACAGCTCGTGTACACTGCCGCTAGAAAAAGAGGGCGATAATTAGCTCCATGAAACACGAAAATAAAAACTGAGTACCTGTCCTAAAATATCAGCTTTATTTATTATCGAAATTTCGATAGTTTTATATTCAAGAAATATTTTTTTTACACCCAACAGTCACACATCTAGTCCTGACCCCACACTAGGTATAACCTGTATCGTGGGTATCTGGAATTATGAGAGACTTTCAGTCTCACAACACCCAGACTTGAAACAAATATCTGTGGGCCACACAAATATTTGTCTCAATGCGGGAATCGAACCCGCGGCCTCTCGCTTCACAGCCGGCTACTTGCAAACTATAATTTACAAAGTAAAATATAAAGTGGTAATTAAAGTACACTTTTCAATTTTATAATAATGTTGTAATATTGATGATGATATGATTCCATACATAATTGCATAGGTACTGATTTTATGTTTTATTTGTTATTATTATCAACTCGTATTGACAATTACTTTCAATTTTTTTATAGCCAAAAGTAGATACGTAATCGTTTAATGCCGCGTCTTGTGACTTGTCATAAAATTAATAGTCCTGTTTATTGGATTTTTATTTAAATAACCTTACATGTGTTCCTGAATTATAAAAGACTTATAAAATAATAAAAGACAAAGATAATGATTTTCTTTTTAACCGACTTCAAAATAAGGAGTAGGTTAACAATTCGTCGAGTCTCTTTTTATGTTCCCCGATTACTCGAGGCGCCTAGGCCCATTCAAGAAAATATTTTTTGTTTAAAAGGGTATAGGGTAGGCTTCCCAGGTGGTCCAATTGGCACCAAGTCAGGATCTGATGATGGGATCCTAGAAAAATCGAGGGCAACCCTCAAATTTTAAAGGGACCAATTGTATGTTTTATATATTTTCTAAAACTATTCAGGTATTTGCGTTTGGTACTCATCATCTCATGTTGCTGAGCTGATGATGGAAAATATAATTCCTTAACTATTAGGAGTTGGTGGATAATTCTTTCAATATTACAGGCTACCTAAATACTAAAAATAGATGAATAATAATTAAAGTTTAACAAAAACTGAAAGCCGACTTCAAAAACGATCACTTAAAAGTAAAAAAATAACAACAATTTCTTACTCTCTTTGGAGTCGGTGCATTTTCATTTAATCTGCTTCGGCCTCAGCACCGAGTTGTTATTTTTTTACTTTTAAGTGATCGTTTTTTAAAATGTTTTTTTTGTAAGCTTCCGAAGCCGATTGGTAAAAAATTAACCCCTATAGTTCGGCCCTGTCCGCCCGTTGCGTCTATGCGTCTGTCTGTCTGTTAGAAAGCTATTAGTACTAATAGTAGGTATGAGAAATCTGTAATTGGGCATGTGTTTACATATTGATCACGCCCACAAAGTGGTAAAATAAAATCTAGAAAAAAATGTAGAGTACCTCCCCTACAGGTAAAGTGGGGACGAAATTTTTACGGTGTGGGGTATCGTAAAATATTGCAGGTTTCAAGAGTTATATATGCGACTGCCATGTTTTTTTTTTATATTCGAAAACCAACCGGTCTAGCCGGTAGGGGATGCGGACACTTGACTCTAAAAAAATTTGTACTCTAAAGCTTAATATTTCGCAAAAAAATATCTTGGATCGTAAAATTGTTTTAGTACAACCTCAATGTTTTGAAGGACCTATCCATCGATACCCCATGTCATTGGATAAAAAAAATCATACCCCACTTTACGTGCAGGGAAGGTTACCCTAAAAAAAATTTTTAGCAAGATATTATTTTACCGTTTTATCGGTGTGATTAATATTGATATGTATACCCATGCCAAATTACAGTTTTCTAGTATTAGTAGTCTCTGAGCTAATCACTAATCAGAGAAACAGACGAAACTATAAGGATTCCATTTTTGCTATTTGGCTTCGGAACCCTAAAAGTACACACATATTGATAACCTTTTGAAGTCGTTTGAAAACTCATGGTCGAGCTGCTGGGGGCGAGAATGTACTGTTAAAACAAAACTCCTCCGTGTCGTTTAACTGTTATTGGTCGATGTGATGTCACAAGATGTAATTGACATCACATGTTGGTCTTTCGGCCAATCACAGTTAAACGACACGAAGGAGTATGCTTCGTTTTTATGGAACATTCTAGGTATTTAGGAACATTTTTTGAAGTCGATTATTAATAATGCAACATCGCATCGCTATCTGTTCCACATGTACATAAAGGCCTTGTGATACTTGGTACTTAAGTATTGCCGCTACATTTTTAATGTATCATCTATTTTACTTTGTTCTGCGAACTACAAAACCGGATATTGTCAACCTTTTAGTTCGAGGAAGAGATTGTACCTAAGTTCAAGGAAGTCCAAATATTATATTCTGTTATATTTTCGGTGTACTCTCATTTGCCACTTAATTTTACGATGTTACCAGAAAATCGTATTATATTTAAAGGATTTTATTTCAAAATATAGTTGATGCTCTCCATGTATGTATAATGGTTGCCTGGAAGAGATAGCTTTTGTTATTCGCAAGTGACGGCCTTATCGTTTTTAGCAATATCTACTGTTTAATAAACGAGAAAATCATACTTACATAATTATAATATTAATGAATGTGAGTTAAGATTATTTGCTTTAATATTATTAAAGCAAATTATTGTTATCTAAATACTAAATTAAAACGAAATATACATAATATATTATTTTCGCTAAACACTGAACTATATGGTTTTTTTATTAAACTAATCTATGATTAAACCATTATATTGTTATTTCCCGCCAAAACTTATTTTCTATGTCATCGAAGCAACAAGCAAAGGAATCAAAATCAAAGTAGTTTCCCGTTGCGTTTTATATTATTGAATACATATTATTTTTTTGTATTGTGTTAACAACATTCTTTAAAAAATAAATAAATCGTATAGATTATCATTTACTTATCAAAAAAATATTTTAACCTCAGGAACTATGTGGGTCCTGGCATCTTAGCAGGTGAAGCTGCGAAGGATAGCTAGTACTTTTGTTGAATGCGGAAAGGGTCATTAATATATGTATCCAATCACCATACAAAAAGCATGTCGATCATTCGCTTTGCAATGTAAAAGAATCACAAATCACAGTTATCACATTTATACATCGATATAATAATATACCTAGATGCACAGTTCCATACAAATATCATTGTAAACAGTGTCCTCGACAGACAAAACAAATAAACATCACAAATTTAATTAAATTAACACAAATATGACCTTATAGACGCGGCATAAAGTAGCTTTTTAAATTGCATGTTCAAACGTTCTTATGTTCGAAATTTTTGAATTTCTAATAGTTTTTGAATTTGACAATAATTTGACGTTATTAAAAGAAACATTCTAGTCACTTGGACAAAGATTGAATGGAGTCGAATAGTTCTTGTATTTATTTGTGAGAAATGTTGACCACGTGGCGTACAATGTAGATGAGAATGGCGATATCTGTATAATAATTTTACTTACATTAAGAAATAGATAGAGTATAAATGTTTAGAAGATAACAAAGCTTATTAGTTATGAATATGAAATAAGCACTGTTTTGCCTTAACGTGATTCATAAATAAATAAATAACACCCAACAGTCACATACATAGTGCTGGCCCCACACTCAGATCGTCCTTTGCTCTTTAGATTCTTAATAATTTCTTTTAGACTATCATTTCGTTTTCTTAATCTTTTGTTCTGCCTTTTTAAGTTTCGCACTAAATTAGATTTAAGTTTAAATTTTTGGTTGCGTTCTTTCAAATTAACTGTAAAAAATAACGTCTTAGGTGTGTTAAAGATTGATGAAAATTCTGATGGTATTGGTGATCCTTCATTATTTATTGGTTCAATTGCTGGTTCCTGGAAATGAATATGTTTCCAATAAATGATGACGCCACAATTACTGTTGTAGTAATTATGCCTAACGACCGGTTCCAATAAATGATCTCAATCCGAGAATCAAAGATAAAAATGAAAAATTAAAAAATGAAAAATCGCGAGAATGCACCATTAAAATTATTATTAGACAGCGGAATGTTCAACTTTGTTCATGTTGGCAAATTTTTATGATCTGCACACTTTGATTGAAAACATTTATTAGAATTAGCCGCAAATTATTAAATAGTCATTTTACATGGCAGTATGTACCTAGTATATGCTTGCTATTGACGAATTCTGTATCAAATATTTTTCAGCTATTACACTTGTACTGCACCCTGCCTCATTTAAACTTGTAGTTACGACAATCTAAAATAAAGTCAATAAATGTGGCAATATTTATTTATTTATTTATTTATAGGTACACCAACAGCATACATATTGTTAAATTAAATAGTAAACATTAGTTAAGGACAATGTAGCTGATGACAATTTATCACCTTTATTTTTGGTACAGCATTCTTTTTAATTTTCCTAATCCATTTTTCTCTATAATATCCATCGGAATCGGCAAAATGGTCTGAACAAACCACACTTGAGTAATTGGGTTTAAAATTTTCTTCTCTCCTTTCTTCGGAAATAATTTTACGCCATTTATTTTTTACTATTTCATTTCATGGAAATCTGTAATTAATAAATAAAATTAATAAAAAAAATCATAAATTTAAAATAAATATAATATATTTACAAAAAAAACGACTCCATGTATTTCATTGTTCCAAATCATGATTTCAAAAGGGACAAAATATTTTATTAACTGAATTCGTTAAATTAATTATTTATACACGTTTAATGCTTAATTTAACATGATTAAGGTTTTAAGAATCAAGTAAGGGAATTATACTTACTTAAAATATGAAATTCCATGTGTTTTGCGCTTTGTAAGAGTGTTATTTTTGCACTCTTTCACAGAGCATTTAGGCATCTTCACAGGCGAACGGTCGGCGCCCGACTGACAGCCAACAAGTGCTTACTTACATTTTAAGCACTCGTTGGCTGTCCCACTTTCTGAGCGTCAACTGTGCATCTAGGTATATTATTATATCGATGCATTTATAACATAAGCTCGGTGACTCTTAATAAATGCATAATCCACGCTCCTGGCATTGATAACTGATGATGAAATCTAAAGCTGAGCATTATTGCGGATCTCCGGTTTCTTTACACTACGATGTTTTATTACTCGTAATTGCTTAGTACAAACTATAAATTTCTTAGTATCATCGTCACGTCGCCTCATACTCGTACGTAAACCATCTTTGGCAGATGTAGGTAAATCAAATATTTTGAGCAATACAGAAATTTAGAACCTTAACAGTTACTTTCCTACCTTTCTTAGCTTATTCTGATAGGCATTCAAAAGAAGAATTAATAATAGCTTCCTTGGCCTAGTGACAGCAAATATGGGCTGTGGACCGGGTGTTATTTCTGTCACGAGTTGAGTGACTCGCCAGATAATGCTCATGCCCATGATCATGATCATGCATCAGTATGCAGTCGATCATAAAATCTAAAGCCAAGTCCATTCAGCAACATCCAGACCAGAAATGTGTGTTGCGTCGACTCCACGCTAGTTCCAGTTGGAAGAAGATTAAAATAAAGGCAGAATACGTAATAGGTACTAGTTTTGGGACGAACTTGACAACTAGCCCCGTGAACACGGAGGCTGAAAAGCTTTTGGAAAAAAGGACTAAAATGGAAAAGAAATCGCGATCAAATCTATTCAAATCATATTTAGAATGTGAATACACATAAGAAGCAGCAATCATGACCCAAAAAACAGAACAGAAAACTCGATCACATTTTATGTTGATCTCGACTGCGTAGATATTGTGTGTATTGTGTACACAATGGTGGTTGCTATGCAGTGCGGGCGAGTAGCCGACTGTGGAGCGAGAGGCCGCGGGTTCGATTCCCGCATTGAGACAAATGTTTGTGTGGCCCACAGATATTTGTTTTAAGTCTGGGTGTTGTGGGACCGAAAGTCTCTCACAGTTTCTGATACCCACGATACAGGTCATTATATACCTAGTGTGGGGTCAGGACTAGGTGTGTGACTGTTGGGTGTATCTATTTAATTACAATAAGCTACCGATCTAAGTCATGTGATGCGAGCTATATTTAGTCACATAAACTAAAATAAAAAGGTAGATCATCAATAATAATGCATAATTTGATCTAAACCCCGATAACAATACTGATCTATTCGATTACAGACGAATAATAGCTTGTAATTGGCTATCGCATACTTTTATTTAATGTAGCAATAGCAAAACTTTCATATTCTTTCTTAGTAAGTTGTCTCAGTATGCGTCAAATTGTATTACTTTTTTTTTAAATAATCATCATCACCATAATCACCAGCCTCAGGATCCACTGTTGAATATAGGCCTCCACAAATATTTCCAGATCGACTAGGACGCGTTGCATCCAGCTACCTTAAACGTCAATAGAATATTGTCAACCATTTTTTTGACATTTCTCGTTAGTGACGATTATAAGGTGACGATGTACATTAATTTATAGGAAAAACATTAATTCCCAACATAACAGCTAGAGGCATTCGTGTGTTTTCATAGAAATATTTTACGGAGTCGCTAGCGCGATAATTAACAAAAACGTGATTAAGCGACAGGACGGTAATCGTATCGCATCCGCAATAGAACTACACTAGTAGCAGTAAAACAATATAGACTCGTGAAGTCGTGGTATTTGAAAGGGAAGAAAAACAGTTTCTTAATTTTTCTTTATTCGTTTCCAATGACTTCTTATAATATCGTGAAAAGGTTTGAATATTTCCTGTAATGTATTTATTGGTGTTTACGTAGTAGTCACCCTACACGTGTTAAATCTTCCATGAAAATCTTTTTGTAAGCTTCGTTTTTGAAGCATCATTTATTGTTATTAAAATTAAAATTCCGAGCTTATTTCCGTCCTTTCATGTGAAAGAAAGCGAGTATTCGACATGCTGGGCACATATCGCAATCCATACCAAATGAATATGGCGTCAATGTAATGCCATAGAATAAAAATTGTCATACCAAATCAATCCACATGTAACATACATAAAGGTTGCAAAGGGATTGAGAAACTCCTCCTCTTGGTAGTCGGTTAAAAGGATGTACGGTGTGCAAACGAACCGATTGCGTAACACGTGTCGAAGGGGAAAATGCAACGAGACAACAACGAGCACAACTCATTCAATCACATGATCGCGCTCGAGGACTTATAAAGTGGGTAACGGCCGCGCTTGGCTATTCACACCAGTATTTCGAGTTTATCACTTTAATTAAAAAAATGTTTTATGTTTCTATTTTTGTAGTACCTAAAACAGAACTATAGACATCTGACATTCCGGCTTATTTTACACAGTAAGATCCTTGATGTATCTTATCTCTCTAATCTATGTAATCTCTGTGTGGTCTAGACTGTCAATAAAATATATAACCAAGAAACTGATGAGTATCTTGAAGCACTACAATAATCTTCTATTTCGAAAATACATAAATTTAATTATCATTTTATAGCAGTTTCTTAATTTTCTTATATTCTTTTTCTTACTGTAAATTAATTGCGATATACAATACTTAGGTATTAATTATATGTATTTTACACTATTTCTGAATTTGTAACGACTGAGGTATCTGTAAATATATTTCCTAATCCAATTAACCCTATCTACTGAATTTCGAGGCCATTTCAGTTGACAGAGCTAGATTTCGAACCAAAATCGAAGATATTAATAAAGGTATAGCTTCATTAATAAAGCTTATATTTTTTCGAGTGCAATTTGTGAGGAGTACCTGCTTATGGAAAATTTCTCGCCCCAACACGTAACCGCGCTCAAACTGTCATCAATTACATTATGATCTATCGACTATCACCTAGTTTACAGATGGTATTAGTATGTGCTTGAAATGTTTTATAGTGAATCACCTTTTTGTATTCGCTGGGAAAACAATTAATCGCTTGGAGGAAGGGCAATGGTTAAGTACTCACCAGGGTGTTGACTCCTGACACTCGATTCGATTTTGACTCCGATTCGTTCGTTTGTTTGTTTGTTTGTTGTGTGGTCTCCATTTTCCGCAATCAGTCTCATAGACCATTGTGCGTGACGTGATGCCAGCTAAAAGTTTAACCAGCCTAGCTCCGACCAGAAGCGCAGGATCTTCCTGGGGTCGCCATAGGCTTCCCGGAGCAAACTCGGTGTGTTGTGGATTTTAGCCCGTTTGCAGTAACGCCTTCGCATTCCAGGATGATGTGGGTAGCAGTTTCATCGGCCGACAGGCATCCCCTACACAGGGGGCTGTCGGTCATACTTAGAACATACAAATGTTTGTTAAGTCCAGTCCAGTTATAGTTCCTACGACTATATGTAGAGATAGCCTATCCTTTCTTTTTCATTTAGTGACTTAAATTTTCACCGAAATAGAGTTAAAATAATGAATAATAATTAAAAAAATATTAAAATTATAATTAATTATATTATTAATTAAATAATTAATTAATAAATTGGGAATATTAATTAAAACCTAATCGTGATAGAATCCGTAAGAATAGTTTTATTTCAATTTAGAGTTAAAATGTTCACTAATGTCACATTAAAAATTACTAAGTGACAAGTTCTCGAATCTAATGCAACATAAGCGCACTTCTTGACTCGATTTCGGTGGAATTTTAAGTCAATTTATGAAACCGAATCGAAATCAAATTCAAATCGAGTGTCAAGAGTCAGGGGGTTGGCTTTAATTAATATACAGAACATATTATTGTTATATAATTACGTGACCTGCCCTTATCCCACCTTATTGTGGGGTCGGCGCAACACACTATTTCAGGCGTGTTGGAGAAAGGATTTGGTTTAATTTTACGACCGGCAGCCTGGCTAACGTCTACCCACACTCCAGGTTGACAGCTTCCGTGGTGCAGTGGGCGAGAAGCCAGCTGTAAAATAAGTGGTCGCGAGTTCGATTCCCGCACCGAGACAAATGTTTGTATGACCTACTGATATTTGTTACGGGTCTGGGTGATGTGAGACCGTAATTTTCTTGTAGTTTCTGATATCTACACACAGGTTATATAGTGTGGGGATAGAACTATGTGTGTGGTGGTTGCGTGTATTTATTTATACTGAGTAGAAAAACCTAATATTCCTTTGCCCAACTCGAAATCGAACCCTAGACCTCAGGACGAGATTTGTACCAGAATACAACTACCATCGAGTCAGTCTTATGGCGTGTACACATTGGCCGAACGAAGACGAAAGAATCTACGTCTTTTTCATTCACACAACAGCGAAAGTTTGTTTGTATGCCCGCAACAGGCGTAGATTCCGAACATACATTCGATTATTGTGTACACGGCATTATAACCAAATGTAGCTAAAAACAACGACTCATAAAATCAAGACCGTCTTGCCGCAGCCTTATTGTTTTGTACAGTCGCAATAATTCATAGGAAACAAAGGGTTTCTCACGTTGAATTTACCATTTTTGTCGACAGTTTGTACAGATATATAGCATGTAATGTTTGGCAATTGTTTGCTGCATAACAATTTGTACGCAAATTACTTCCATAATGTGATCATTTCTATGGCCCTAGTAGGAATTTTTTTAGACAGTCGAATTCGTATCGGGTTCGATACGCGTCTATGAAATTTGTATGAAATATTGACCAAGTGTCATCAGTGCGCAGCGAGCTCACTGACATTTGAATTATCAGGTCGGCCGTTTGACGGAGATTTTTTACCCGGAACTGGATCCCCCAGAGGAGATTGAAGTCAGACAGGCAGACAGTCGTAAAAACTTAACCAAATCCTTTCTGGAACATGCTTGGAAAAGTGTGTGGCGCGGATCCCACGTTAAGGTGGGATAAGGGCATAAGTTTGGTCAATATCAGAGGGAATTAATTGCGCTACTAGCTACCCTTCCAGGGATGATAAGCGTGTGTGTGATGTATTTGGTTATAACTTGTATGTTATGGCTTAGGCAATGACTCGAAGGAGACCTCATTTTGCGTCATCATGTGACCTAAGCAGCATAAATGTATAAAATTACATTGGTGAGAGCATTCCGGTATATATTTGTGTTCCACAGTATAGTGAACACCGTATATTATGCATTTTACAAAGACGCGTAGACTTTGAACTAAATTGCTTATAATTGCAATTCGTGATTGATATGCGACATACTCATAGCTTAGTTTCGTAGTTAGTAAATTACTGTATGAACAGATACATTATTAAAAGCTTCCCTTGAGGGGAAAATTCGCCATGGACGTTTGTTTCAGCGTGTCGCGTTTGGGGTTAGCCAATTATCCAGTAACTGCAGACCATCCAGGGCCAAATGTCTCTCGACTATCGCCATTATTATTCTTTCTTTCTTTATACATACCTGCACTTATGCCACTTCTAATGTGGGGTCGGCGCAACCCACTTCTCCAGCATTTTGCAAAAATTATGTGGCTTAATTTTTACGACCAGCTACCTGCCTGACGTCAATCATCATTCTGGGGGAACAAGTCCCGGAAAATCAAATTAGAAAAATCGCTTTGCCCGACCCGGGAATAGAACACAGAACCGCCTGGTCCATAGCCCATATATGCTGTTACTAGACCAAGGAGTCGTCCATTATGGATATTGAATTATCTAATTGTGGAAGTTGGATTGATTTGTACTACAGTCGCTTTGCCGCATCAGGAAAAAATAGTGCAGAATTCTCGTGAATGTATAATCTAGTGAATTCTCAATTCCTTATTGGCGTCTCATCGATTACACTTTTTAACCGGATCCTATTTAGTTCACCTTTTGACGAGCATTTTAGCCTTCACGATCACATGATGCCGAACATACATTTGAATTACAAAATACAACGTTTACTGACTGCAGTCACAATTATTTAGATACCAAGATGCGATTGCGACGAGACCCTGGAGTACCATGTATTTATTCAAATTTATGACGCGTATACAAATATCTGTTAAATTTTGTGCGTCATTAATTGTACTAACAATTTATCGGAGTTGCGCCTCTGATAAATAATGTCCTATTTGAACATTCCATTAACTAAAGACTTGATTTCTAGGTACATAATTTGAATATTATTTAAATGTTCCTACTAGTGATGTGGATAATCGATTATTTTTCATAATGCATGATTTTTTTAAAGACGTATTATTATATTCCCTGACTGCCTCGGTGGCGTGGTTGTATATATATCCCCAGGTCGAGCATAGTGATATTCGATTTTTCTATTCAGTATCAGGCCAATATGGTGATACGATCACCCCCTATCAAATCTGGGACAGAAATGAGCTCAGCGAAATGTGGCTGTTCTAGTTTAATAGTTCGCCTGTGGGGCGCCTACTCCTCCGGGATAGGCGTAAGACTACTTATGTATATATTGTATGTATGTATATACAACTCAATTTTTTTTGTTTTTGAAAACATTTTTAAATAAAATATTAGTTTCGATGAATGAAACAAAATGAGAAAATATTTGCAACTTCCACATTGAGAACATAACTGGGAAAGCCTAATCAAATAATGTGACTGATAAGAATAATTTGATTCAAAATTTTAATTGAATCTTCCTCATATTAACATCTCACTTTATAATGCAACCAAGATTAGAGATCGCGGCACAATCTGTCGACAGCTTTTACATGTCGTCCATAATTACCTATGAATTATTGTATGATTGATCGTCCCAAAATAAGTACATTATCTTAGCTATATTCATCTACTACGCGTAATAAACAAGCGCATGAGGCATTTAATAAAAGATTAGCCAATAAATGCGAGTTTTAACACTAGTTGAATGGTAGCAGGGACGAGATAATGGTAGTAAGTTGGGCGCGGTGGTCACGATCGGGCCCGAGCTCCTTCAACCACGTGAGCAGTGCTATTTAAAGTTATAATACCTGTTCATATCGGGGTAATACGATCATGTTTCGTAATATTTATCGTCAGATTCCAATGTGAGAGTATAGTTGGATGATTTATACGTATAAGATAAGAATGGTGTCTTTACCACACTGATCACTATGCAACCTGTTGCAGAAGGCATTGGGATTAATTTTTAGGACCGGCTGTCTGATTACGCCAACGCCTGCACGCATGGCGCATACGGGAGTTAGCGAGTAGCGCGGAGTGTGATCTCATTCTTGATTATATAATAAATAATAATAATAAATAAATACACCCAACAGTCACATACATAATCCTGACCCCACACTAGGTGTAACCTGTATCGTGATTCGTGGGTATCAGAAACTACGAGAGACTTTCGGTCTCACAATACCCAGACCCGAAACAAATATCTATGGGCCACACAGACAATTGTCTCGGTGCGGGCATCGAACCCGCGACCTCACGTTTCACAGCCGGCTACTCGCCCACTGCGCCTAAATGTGAATGTGATGTTCGGTTGATACACGAGGAAGTAGGAAAACAATTATTGAAATTTCCGTTATTACAACCCTTTTCTTAATACATTATATAGTATTTATTACAGTTTGATAGGCTTCAGTTTTAACCGATTAAGAGGGATTGACAGAGTTATATAAATTATTTATTTTGTTATATTTTCCAGGTACTACTTATGTTATTTTTGACTATTCGAATCGTTTTGAAAAAAATACAGTTGGTAACAAATAATTTAAAATTAGGCATGTTCTACACATGAACTTTTATTTACATAGCCTTAACATTAGAGTTGCTTTTACACCAAAATCAAATCGCAAACATGTTACACCAGCGTCTCTGAAACTGTATCTCTATCCAAGGTTAGATGATGTACAAATAAACTACAGTTATAGCAGTGGTCGTTGACATATGCGATATAGGCAATTTGCCTAATTCTGATGCTGCAGTGACCTTCACTGAAACCACAGCGATCGCGCCGCGCCGCCGCGCCGTCCGTCCACTTAAACTTTTACCTACAAAGATCATCAGATGTGGTCGTATCTGTCTATTCTCATCTCAGACGCAACCGGGCTAAGGTCGCCTCAATCATTACCGCATTAGTCCCAATCCCAAACAATTCCATCGTGTCTTTTCAATTAGATCCTTCGCGAGTTGTGATTCTCGGTTTTAAAGAATGTCTTTTGTAATCGTTGATAATGATACGCCACGATATTTCAATGTAATTGTCACGAATCCTTTTCTGTTTATGTTCTATGATGCTATCTTTAAAGTCTCCAATATTTCTTATGATTTGTGACAATTATCCCATAATAAAATGATGCACAATTTGTAATCTGTTCTTCAAAAACTGTGTTCTTTATGCAACTTAATGCCGAATGGTCAAACGCTACTCAACTTTAACGGCTTCTTATATTGATTTTCGCCGTACAATTTTGACAGATAAGGCAGCCTTAAACGACATAAGGCGACCTTAAGTGTATGAACATTCGGCGGTTAGACTAACTTATAGTACAGCAAAATGTTGCTAGATTCATACTGTCTGTTTAATAAGGTATTTCTTTGGTTTAGGTCGATACAAAGAGAACAGTTTGGTTTTGTTTTAATTAAAAGTATCTACATAGTACATAGGTAATATTATGTCTAATATCGGCAAGGCTGATGATGTTAGATAGTAAGGCCGCTGTTCTAATTTCCAGCACTTACTAATGCAAATGAGAGGAGTCCTCAGACGGTACATTGGTTATTACTTATTAATAACGAGGGATTCGTGATCGGATGTGCCCGCTCATGTCGTCTCGATAATTTATATATCGGCCTTCGTGCGAGATGCCGCTGAGCAGTAGAATGGCAGGAGTGCCTGTTCAATATTTGGTGTCATTATCAAGTTATCATTGCAGGTTCTGGTTGCTCTTGATACAATTTTCCTATTTACGTACATATGTAGGTAGAGACGCCTTACTTACACTCAAATTGATCTTTGACAAATATTTATAAAATATAGCTTTTAGGTAAGTATTTGTCTACGTAATCTCCTATATATTTTCGGTACATTTCAAGCAGATAGATATTCTTCATATACCTATGTATGTCTTCTCTTGTAGGTACAAAACTATAATAGGATAAGACATATAATAAAACATATATAGGTACAATCTGCTTGAAATGTATCGAAAGATATATAGGTAGGTACTAAATGTTGCAACACGCAGATAGATCTAATACCACGGTAATATTCTTGACATTGTGTAATAAATAAGTTAGAACAAAATAAAGTGGAGCAAAAGTTGAGCAACGGTCTAAGCTTATGAGTCTAATCTTTAATCTAACTACATGCCAATACATCTGTTACTTATTAGACTCAAACGAAAATTCTTAAAAGCTAACGTAGATTTTTGAGCGATTTAAAGCGAGCTAGCAACTCAGCAATTTTTTATTGACATAGATCAACGACGATAAGTGCTCAGTGCTCACTATTATTAAAATTATATAAAAAAATAAACGAGATCGCTCTCGTGATGGTAGACGTCATGCCTGCGTTCAAACCTTTGAACTATTAAAAGCCTCCGTGGTGTAGTGGGCGAATAGCCAATTGCGAAACGAGAGACCGTGGGTTCGATCCAACAAGACAAAATTTGGTTTTAGTCTGTGTGTTGTGACACCAAAAGCCTGTCATAGTTCTTGATTATTAAGAACTAGTATTTACCCACGACACAATACCCGTAGGTATCATATTATACCTCTAGTATCAGGACTATGGATGTGAATGTTGAGTGTTATTTATTTATATAGCATACTCTTTTTGATTCTTCATGTACTCATGTTTAGTCTTTGTTTTGTATTTGGATTGCTGTCTCTAAAACCATACCTGTAAAGATTTTGCGACTTAACTTAAAGTTCCATCGGCGCAGGTAATAAGATATTGGGTTTATCTTTTCAGTATTAGTCCGTAGTCTAAAATTAGTGCCTAATATAACGATAGGCCTTTCACATCTGGAACGGAAATAAGCTCGGCGAAATGTGGCTGTTCTAGTTCCCCTCGGCCTAACCCTTCGGAGATAGAGGCGTAAGCTTATGTATCAATATGTATTCTATTAGTGCAGTGCCAATTACGGAGAATATTGTTAGCAGCCATGTCGTAGATGCGGCGTTGGCCGGTGCTCTTTGCACATTTTAATGGATTGCAATGCAACCATATTACGCGTGTCGAATCATGCCTTTTATATGTGGAAACCATTGCATTGCTAGATTGAAACACGATAGATATACGAACCAAAAGCTCTATTAATTCAAATATACATAAGTACTAAAACATATCGGCTCGTTGGTCTAGGCTGCCTAGGCTGTGGACTGGGAGTTCCTGTGATCGAATCCTAGGTCGGTCAGAGCGTTCTTCAATTTGGATCGAGAGAGAAAAAGAGTAAGACTAAATTGAGATATTATATCGTACAAATTATTTTTGTTCTTGACCAAATTGCATGTCGGTACCTATCAGGATATTAAAGGATGTATTAAGTCATCAAATAAAAATTAATTATTATACTCAAACAGAATCGATAGACTCATCCGGAATAAAACTTAAAATAATTTGCTATGCTGTAATTTATGCAAAAGAGTAGCAATAACATGTTGATTGAAATTATGTATTTGAATGTAATAACTAATGTGACCATGTGTTCTGTATTGATTTTATTTATTTTTATTCCGGTACTGTGTGTACCCGTGTCGCCTCCTTGGTCTAGTGGCAGCATGTGCTTGGGCTGTGAACGGGGATTTCGTGGGTTCAATTCCCAGGTCGGGCAAAGCGAATTTTCTAATTTAATTTTCGCGGGACTGGATCCCTCAGAGAGGGTTGACGTTGACCGGGTAGGCAGCCGGTAGTAAAAACTTATCCTAATTCTTTCTGCAACATGCTTGAAAACTTGTGTTGCGCCGACTCCACATATGTAAGTGGGATAAGGGCATGTAGAAAGAAGAACTGTGTACCTGTGTATTTCCGTATAATGATTGTCGGGTTTTAGGAAACTTTTATGTATCATGATAGGATTAAATATCGCAGAACTATTATATCAAAAAACCTAGGTTTAATTTATTTTTTTGGTATTTTTTACGGACCTACATACAGTACAAGATAGAAGATTTTTCTGAACCAACTATCAACACTAAATTACAGTTACTATGGACAATACTACACGGATGTGGTTGCAGTGCAAATTACAAGGTTTTAAAGATAAACCAAGTTTTTTAAAACCCCTGAATTAGGATTTGTAAATAAGATAGTGTCCCATTTTGTGTAAAAATAATTGCCACATTACTAACGTACCGCCAGTTTATTGAGAGCGACATTTGATGATGTTGATGAACGCCCTCGTTTAAGGCCAGTGCAGTCATGAACTCGTAAAATAAATTGGCTTTTTGGTTTCCTTGTGCCATGTAACAAATGTCAGGGTTACTTTCCAATGAGTGCAATGTCAGACTATCTATTCGGCACAGGCGTTAGTTTGATATCACGGTTTCTAACAGCTGTGTGCGGTGGCGAAGATTGAATATTTCCAAAAGTAAAATCAACTAACGTTCGACTAGAAGCTTTTGTTATATAATATTTTCAATGAGGCCAATTATTTTAATTTTATTTAAAATAGTTCTTGGCATCATAACAGTTTATAAGGAAAGCTGATAGATCTATATACCATCCTTCTCCAGGACATGGGCCTCCTCTACTAATATTCATAATAGTTCATACATACATATTCCAGTGTGATTTCATAAAGCTGCTATTTTTATCTGCTGGATGTTGCAGATCGCACGTGTGAACAATGACTTAAAACTAAGTAAGATTAAAAACAAGTAATAATATAAGGTCTATCGAACACAAGAATAATCCATTTTTGGCGGAGATATAGGTAGCATAGATACATACTAAAAAAACTTACAGACGAATTGAGTATCTCCTTTTTTTAGTCGGTCAAAATTAAATACACCCAGCAGTCACACACATAGCCCTGATTCCACGCAAAGACTTGCATCATGGGTATCAGAAATTCCGAGAGACTTTCGGTTTCATAACACCCAAACTCGAAACAAATATCGAACCCACAGCCTCTCACTTCACAGCCGGCTACTCGCCTGCTGTGCCCCGGAGTCTGGCTACGATCTAAAACAATGTGCCTATAGCCCTGGAGACTTCAATTTTCCCTTTCGCTTATAAAACTCTCCCATGATTCTTTTGTTACTATGACCACTATGAGCATTGGAAATCACTCATCTGAAGACCTATTTGTTCTCTACTATTATAAAAAGCTCCACAACTATGTGTAACCATGAACTTCCAGCCAAGGCAATGAATAGTCCCGTGACTTGTGATGAACGTCATGAACGACTAAAGGTCATCGTCTATTGTAACGACTCAGCATCAGACCAGCACCCCAAAACCCAAAATCATAAACTCACAATCATGTTACACAGTGGATGGTGCAGTACACCCTCTATTTTTTCTCTGTTCTATCTGCCCTTATCCCACCTTAATGTGGGGTCGGCGCAACACACTTTTTCAAGCATGTTGCAGAATGGATTTGGCATTGTTTTTACGACCGGCCGTCTGCCTGACGTAAGCCCCATCTGAGCGGATTAGTCCCGGGCTAATTAAATTAGAAAATTTGCTTTGCCCGACCTGGGAATCGAACCCAGGACCGGTCCACAGCCCATACATGCTGCCACTAGACCAAAGAGGCGACTGACCACTTTTATTACCACTATATTTATTTTTTAATATTTTCTTGTGTTACACAGATTAGGTTTTGACGAAGGTCATTAATTGAAACAAAAAGTGCATTGTACAAAAGTATATTAATAAATCAACAAAATATTAACATAAATGTATGTCACAGTATTGCAAAAAGGCGTTGTACTTAAAATAAAATTCTAACTTAAAACTATTCGTCGTGAAAATAATTGCTGCAAGACAACAGAACTTATGTAAAATAAAGTGTTTAGTTTAAAAAGAATATTATAATGGTGAAAAGTATTATTATTACCTTTAAATAAAAAAATAACATTAATAAACGTATTAGCTGCTTTTCATGATAGGGTTTATACATATATTATTAATTTTTTCAAAAGCTTACGCTACCCATAATTCATAATGAAAAAATTTAAAGTTATAAGCTATTCAAATCTGATGGATGACATCATCGGATGACATTAATTTTATGACTGTTTATTACTAAAGGGATGCACAACATACGATGACGTCACCTTGCGCCGTGAGTGTGCATGCGAGCGAGAGAGATAGCGAGTGTGCTCGCTCTTTTATCTCGCGCTCTTATCAATATTTGAAATATGAATTGTGACCTAATTTTTCATCAAGTTTCAATCTGCTTTCATCATAAGGTCTTTTTGTATTCGTTTCTACTGTGTTTCAATTAATTGAATTAAAGTATATGTATGAACTCTATGCCTACACAAAAAGTATTGTGCTGTTAATAATTCAAGTTAGTTCATATTTATTTTAATTAATATTTTTTGTTAAAAAATCTTTCTTACATGTACCTCTATATTTATGGCTGAGATCTGAGAAAACCAATATATGATTATACATCGCTCATTTGCGACTTACTTTAAAGCATTTTTTGTAGAATCGAGGTTTTCGAGATATGACTATCGTTGCAAATGAGCGACATATTAGATATCGGTAATCACAATTGAAATGTGCAACGCGCTGTTGTTCATTAAGACATACAATATAGTATTAATATAATGGACCATTTAAACGAGGCCAGAAATTCGACAACTTACTCGAAAATAAGCTTCCCAGTTAATGATTCATTTGGCCACAATACTTTGGTGTGAACTGTCTTTATTTACCTAATGTTGCCACCTGACATGTTTAATGAGTCAAGTCATTCTTTCGATTAATTTTATCGATGATTTTATTCCGAATACGTGTATTATCGATATCAATTGGCTTATTTGATATCTCTATAATTGACCTCGTACAAATCGTCTTTTATAATAAGAACTTAATAAACATAGATGCGTCTTTTTCGAAATTTGAAACAGAACAGAAAATAGTTATATCGATAGATATATTGGTCGCTCAATGGATCTTTTACTTATCTTTTAAAATACAACCAAAGTGAATAAATAACACGTACTTGACGTCGACAGATTTTAGCGTTACTTTTGAGTATCATTATTATTATTAGCGTTGCTCGGAGTTTTGTCGCGATTTATCGGATTCACTTTGCATGTGATTTTGTACGATTCGATCATCTTAACCGAATCCCTCACGAGGATATTCGATCTGATCGTGAAATTGTGCGAGAAACATACCGAGCCGCTGTCACACAACGCCGTGTGGAAACTCAGGTACAATCGATAATGGGTCTTATCGGTTTTACTTTTGAGTTTCATTTCCACACGACCGGGTAACTTCGTGCCCTTAATAGAGCAGCCAGCGAATTCGAAATCTTCGCGCGTCACATCCCTATTATTGCCGTCTCTTACGCACACGTGCCAGTTCTGAGGCGCTCCCGGAGTGAACTTCACGTTCCTTATATCGACATCTAAACTCACATTAAAGTATATAATGAGGGTGCCACACTTTTTGTTGACGAACAGATCGTTTTTGTATAATATCAAGTTGTCGGGTTCGGTGAATTTCGGTTCGGGGAAGCGTACGTCGAATTCTTGACACACGCTCCTTTGGAGGTTTAATAACTTTATGCTGTGATTGTTTGTGTCCGCTATGTAGAGGTATTTCCCGTCGTTGCTGATGGACAGGCCGGACGGTTCGTTAAACCGGACGGGATCTGCGGTCTCTATCATGGTGGGATGTAGGGATGTCACCTTCTGTAACCCGACCTCGACTTTCCTGATCTTGTGGTTGTACGTGTCAGCTACGTAGAGTGTTTTAGTATGTTCAGTGTAAGCGACACACATGGGATGTTGAAACTTCGCCTCCATCCCCGTGTCGTCGACGTCGCCGAACGCAAAAAGGTTCTGTGAATAGATATTTTTGAAATTTATTTTTTTAGATAAGCAACCTCTTTGTAATAATAGTCGCCTACTTGGTCTAGTGGCAGCATATATGGGCTGTGGACCGGGAGATCCTGGGTTCGATTCCCAAGTAAAGCAAAGCGAGTTTTCTATTTTAATTTGCCCGGGACTGGATCCCTCAAAGGGGGTTGACGTCAGGCAGGAAGCCGGTCGTAAAAACCTAGTCAAATCCTCTCTGCAACATGCTTTGAAAACTGTGTTGCGCTGACCCCACATTAAGGTGGGATAAGGGCAAGTGGAAAGAAAGTTTTTTTTATATAAGCAACCTATTATTTTTTTTATTTGGAGGTGAATTTCTTTTTAGTAATACTTTTCATCGACTCGTATAAGGCTGAGAATCCTGGCTGAAAATACTAAGTTTTCACTTCAACTGTTTAACGCTCTCCTCGGTTTAACTATTCGGCGATACATGCGTCAGTTAACGTTATGTAATAATAAGTTTGGTTTTTCGAAAACCGATTCGATTATGATATAGTAAACATCCAATTATCGATGAATAATCGTAAACTTACCAAAGGATTTCTGTCACCGCCGCAGAGTGTGGATACTTGGCCAGTAGTCAGGGACATGCGCCGTATAGACGAACTCTCCGAGTCTGCTATGAACACTTCCGGGTTTGTGCCTGTAATTACAACATTGTTTTGTTGGCGATAGGCTCGCTCCCTATCACATCTGGGATGGAACTTAGCTCGGCAAAATGTTGGTGTTCTAGTTCGCTGGTGCGCTTCTGTCTACCCCTTCGGAGATACAGGCGTGAGTTTAAGTTATGTAATGTAATAACATTGTGGCATGTCACCTCCTTTGTATAGGGGCTGTGGAGGTTCTGTCTTCGATTCTCGGGTCAGGCGGGATTTTTTCAAACCAAATTTGGTCGGGACTATCCTACAGAACATGACAAATCGACAACAAACAGGCAGCCCGTCATGGTAAACTAAGACGAATCCTTCCTGCAACGTACTTGAAAAAGTATGTGACGTTGAGCCTACACTAGAGATAAGGGAAGGTATAAAGAAAAAATAACAACATTGTGACAAACTCCACTCTTCCATCGTGGAAGTCGCAGTGTCTGTATGTAGATAATATTAACTAATTTTAAATTTAATTAAATACTCAAAAATAGAGTCGCGGTGTGTTCGCTATACAAGATTTACTGATCACCATATCTTAAGCAAATCTATATGAAAATAGCTTATGACTAAAATCTTTTGAACACCAAAAGCACTAATTAAAAACTTCATTTCAAATAATACATATGAAAGGGTCACTTTTTTATGGCGTTTAATGAACTATGCTAGTTTAATTATACACCTTACCCCCTTTGAGTGCCAATCCTGAGGGCTGAGCGAATGCAGCTGTGTGCGGGTACGTGCTGTTCCTCGCCGCTTCAGCGCCCGTGCCCGCTATAGCAGCGCAGGTGCCTGACAAACAAATAACGACACTATTACAATGAGAGAAGGCCGCAATTCATGTGCCTTGTACATATAAACTTAAGTTATTTTTATCACGGGAAAGTGATTGCATTACACATGATGGTAAGCTCAGTGCAGTTCAAAATGCCAGCGACCACCGACAAATAAGTGAAAAAAGACAAGTCGATCGGTGGTCACTTATACAGATACCTACGAAAATTTATATTATTTCGAAAATTAACACAGTCAATAATAATTGGAAAAGCTAAATTAAACAGACGTGAGGTGGCCTTTGTTGTGTTTCATAAAATCACATTTCTACTAGCCCACCATAATAAAACTAACCAGCAGCTCGCATAAATATCAACTACATTTTCGAATCGATCCGATAGTCGAAAAATATTCGTGCTCGGGCCTCTGAAGTGAAGGTGCAGTAGCTCTTCTCGAAGCGAACCGAGCCATTCATACAGACATAACTGTCTATCGTATGATCCTACCCTTATAAAGCTCAAATAAATGCACGCAGTATTAATTGAGAATACCTTCTGAATAAGCTTTATACTTCCACCAAATCGTGTTGTCGAGAAACAAAGCCCATATTTGATGTGAACCCGCGCAAGATATTAATAACACCCGACGTCGCTCGTCTTTCTTCTCTTTTTCTGGGAACAATAAAATTGAGATTGAGTAAAACATTTTAAAAGGAGTGACTGTACTTATCAAAATCGTCTTAAGTTGGCCAGACAGAACTTTATGACCATGCAATAAAGCGATAAAGCGATTTCATTGCATGGACATAAAGCTCCTTTTGACCGGCTCAAATAATTTCCACATCGATAAGCGTAGTCACTCCCTTATACACTAGGCACTACATAGCTACTGTTCTTAATTTTTTAGTCGCTTAAACATTTTATTATCATATGAATAACTCTAATATGTTAAACAATATAAAATGCAATGTGTTCTACAATAAAGGACTTATTAATATGTATGTAGCACAAACAGAGGCAGTGCTGTGCATACTGCATATTATGATAATCAACAATGATGCACCGATGTGAACAATGCACCGCGAGCCTTGCACGTAAATCGTAATTACACACAAAGAGAATGTTACATTATATCATGTACAATTGGGTTTTTGACTATAGTAATCAATATCAATGAATTTCTGCAGGAACATAGATTTATCATCGAAATGACGTGTGCAATAGAAATTTATTAAAAATACTCCTGAGATATTTTTATTTTAGTAATTTAAATACTTAATTTTTTATCTGTCAGTCATGTGACTGTAAACACCAATCACGTTACATGATGTCACATTACTCAATTTTCTTTTAACTTTTTACTGTTTTACTGTTGGGGGCTATTTCATCAGATGGGCTTCTTTTTTGCCTGCGGCTTAGGGATACTCCGTTGTCCCCCATCCCCGTGGCATCCAGCCCGGCATGCCTGTAGTTACTACCCGAGGCATCCCGGTCTGCAGCCCACATTCTTTAGCTAATCCCACAGTGAACACGGTGGCTGGCTCTCATATCTTCCTCCAAAACATCCAGCTAGCATTTTTAGGCCGTCGATAAGGACGCACACCTGGTACGATCAGGGGGGTTACCACCACCTCTTACAGCAGTATTATTATAACCTTACTTCGTTTTTTTTGTACGGGAGGGTTTTTTTATGTGGGTGTAACGCTATTGCGCCTCTGCCTATCCTTCGGGGATACAGACGTGAGCTTATGTTAGGTTTTTTTGTACGGGAATCGGTACAAGTAAGATTATAATAATACTGCTATAAGAGGTGGTGGTAACCCCCTGAACTATACACCCATATAATAATACTATGTACTATGTATATACTTATTACTTACGGTCACTGGACGATCATTATAAATGTGTGTTTTTATATCTAATACTAAGCTAGCGTTGGTGAATGTGTACCAGCATAAACATTTTTGTTTATTTGGAGCAATATCTGTTAATTATATTTTATGTTAAAATAAAAAATACCTTTAACTTCGTCTTTTTCTTTATCGTTGTCAGCAGGTTGTCCGGGCGGCGTGGGGATCGGGTACGGTTGCCGTACGGACATGTCCAGGTCGGGCGTCTTGTACAGAACCACGTCCCACGGAGACGACAGGGACTGCAGGCTGAGGCATTCACCACCTGGACAACATTATTGTATTGGACATGTTGTCTGGGTTTTGTGAGACCGAAAGTCTCTCGTAGTCCCTGATTCCCACGACACAAGACTCGAGCTTAGTGTAGGATCAGGATTATGTATGTGACTGTTGGGTGTTATTTATTTATTTATTCTATATTTTAGACGACTTAAATTTCATATAAAATTAATTTAAAAAATGATTCAGATACCCAATTTGCTACAAAACTAATGGTAAACACGTTGAAGTTGTAGTACGTACCGTGGTCCCCGTGCGTGGCCTGCAGGCCGGTGCCGGCGAGCACCTCGACCGTGCCCTCGTCGAGCAGCACGGCGCGCACGGCGTGGTTCCCGGCGTCGCACACGGCCAGCACGGCGCCCGACAGCCAGCACAGACCCTGCGGACTGCTGAACTTCGCCTCGCGACTCTCTGCACGACAGAACCGCACCAGATACTTGTATACAACTGTCGTTCTACCTACCCTTAGTGATGTGGATATCGATTATTTTTCATACATACATACATAAGCTCACGCCTGTATCCCCGAAGGGGTAGGCAGAGGCGCACTAGCGAACTAGAACTAAGAACACCCAGATTTCGCCGAGCTTAGTTCCGTCCCAGATGTGATAGGGGGCGAGCCTATCGCAATATCGAGCACAAATTCCAAATTCGATTATTTTTCATAATCGATTATTCAATTATTTTTAAAGACATGATCAATTAATAAGTTAGTCAATTATTATCTCAGCCTATCGCCGTCCATTGCTGGACGTAGGCCTCCCCAAATGAGCACCAACCATCACGGTCGATTAATAACATAATAATACATCTTTAAAAAATAATTGATGATGATAAATAATCGATTATCCACATCACTACCTGCCCTTATCCGACCTTAATGCGGGGTTGGCGCAACACACTTTTTCAAGCACGTTGCAGAATGGATTTACCTAAGTTTTTATGGGCAGATGCCTGCCTGACATCAAACCCCTCTAAGGGATCCAGTCCCGGGCAAATTAAATTATAAAATACGCTCTGCCCGGGATTCGAAGCCAGGACCTCTCGGTCCACAGCCCATATATTCTGCCACTAGACCCAGGAGGCGACACAACTAAATAAAATTATAATAATTATGGTAAATAGAAATATTAGATAATTTACAAAGAGTCGATTTTTCAATAGCCCGATAAATAAATTCTGTGGAAAATATTTATTACTTTGACAATTGATGTTTCATTACAGTTTCATATAGGAAATGTCTCTAAATAAAAGTTAACTGCGTATATAAAAATCAACCCTAAATTCATATATTAACAACAGTTATATTCAGTTAAAATAATGTCGACTTATTACACCACTATTACATGTGTATTGTATGGGTATGTATGACATAAATACTTAATCCCTACTTACTGCCATCCTTAAAACCCGCATCTGGCCCGCCAATGACGCGTAGCACCACCCCTGAACAGTCGGTGAGAATCACTCGGTGGTGTCCCGTGTCCGACACCGCAAGGAAAGGCTCGTCCGTCCGACCGCGGTAGAACGGATTCAATGCCACCTGATATTATTCATATAGATATATTAATAATTACTGTGTACATATATACAATATTTTGTCTGGCTTTCTATGATGATAAATATTACTTAAGTGAGATAACACAGTATGATAGACAGTATGTATATGCAAAGTATTTATAACGAGGATAAGTACCTATTCGAATTATAATAATATTACGAAGGATAATAATAATCGATACCGATAAAGTTTCGTCGATTATTATCGGTGTCCGATAGTGAACACTCGATGTAAGTATCGATATTTCTTGCCCGATTTTCGATACATCACTTACTACATGAATTGAAACTAACTAATACACTATTTAAAGTACTAGTCGGTTCTTAGCGACCGTGTGACTTTATCGCTTGCTTCTATTAGTGCTATATAAGTTCTTATAAAGCAATAAGCATTTCGCACAACCAAAGCGAGAATCTAAAGTATTTAACAAAAATCAGTAATTTGAAAGTTTTTCATTTAGATATGTATAAACCTATAGACCTAAAAATTTTATTGTTTAAATTACATACAAATTATATTTATATTGGATTTTTCCATATCAGCCCGGAGTCTGGAATTTGTGCCTGATATGGCGATCGGCTCGCCCCCTATCACATCTGGGACGGAACTAAGCTCGGCGAAATGTGGGTGTTCTAGTTCGCTAGTGCGCCTCTGCCTACCCCTTCGGGGATACAGGCGTGAGCTTATGCTATGTTATGTTACATACAAAATCACGCAGCGACATTTTTTAGACTTTTATATTATCTATTAATCCAAAGCATACCTTGCCGGGGAAAAGCAACACACTCTCTTCCTTAGGCACCAAATAGTTGGAAATCGAGACAGGAAGTGATGCGGTGGACAAACGCGACGAAAAGTGTTTTAATGTAATGCCGATATATTCCTCTAGCTCCTTTCTATGACCCTCTCCAGTGAATATAAACAATGGCTTGTTGTTGGGACCTGTAATACAGTGATAATATAAAAGGTTTTAGACTGCTGTCTATAATTGTCTATTCCTTCCACATAACAACAAAGGTTTGTAAGGATTTGGATGCACGTTACAAACCTTACAGCATGAGAGCTGTAAGGGCCCAGATGAAATTCCCAAGTTAAGCAACCACATGTGTTTGATTTCTTCAATTTCAAAAATCAGTCACTAATTTCATAGTTGGAATTTGTGCCCTATATGGCAATCCAATTAATCGGCTATAACAAATAAACTCGGAGGGAGGTGGGTACTCTAGTACCGTATTCAGCTTCTGCCTACACCTACAGAAAAACAGGGATGAGCTTATGTAAGTTACCTGGATACGTACCTAATACAAGTATAGTCGGCCAACACCGTATGCCCAGATTGTCCCACACACAACTATCAGCATCATTAACAACAGGGTGATGTATATTGTATCTCTGTACAGCAGCAAAAATGTTCTTTGAAATTTTCTCATTGAAGAATTTTGCACAATGGACACCAATCTGACAACAAACAAAATTTTTAAGGTATGTTGTTATTTGTTACGTTTTTTTTATAATTACAATCTTTTAAGTATAGTACGAATTAATTTATAGTTGCTGGTGTAAAATATTTTAAAATTATTAATGGTTATATTGGTAAATAAATATTGGCAAAAAATATAAAATATGTTAAATTATCAAGCAATAAATGACAATTGCCCGATGTGGGGATAGGCTCCCTCTATCACATCTGGAACAGAACTAAGCTCAGTGAAATGTGGGTGTACTAGTTCACTAATGCGCCTCTACCTACCCCTCCGGGGATACAGGCATGAACTTATGTAGTAAATTACAGTACTTCTATTTTAATTAGACGACTCATTCATTTTTATAAATGAGTACCTACTGTTTTAAGATACATAAGTATTAGAAAGTTATAATTTGGTGTGCAGTAACCATGAAACGTAAACATAAAAGTAACATTTTAAAAATATTGTACGTAAGTTTTGTACAGTCATGAAGGTAAATGAAGCCACCTTTAAATTTTTCATTGAGAACCATTTATATTACACTATATATGAGTCGTATAGAAACAAAGGCGGCAAACTGAAAAATAAATTAATTTTGGCTGTTCAATATTTTTGCTTTTTTTTAATGTAGCTTAGAAACTTTTAATTACAGTTATATTAAATTAATTTACTCCAACGATATAAAATTGACATTCTAAGACAAGATTTGATCTCTATTAGATCACATTGCTAAAAAAAAACACACACAATCGAAATATTTTTTTTCATTGAAAAAAAACTATTTTTACGAATTCTATCACGATTAGGTTTTAATTTTTATTCCCGACGTTTATTTTAAGAAACCAGTATAAAATTTTTCATTCATTTTTAAATAGCTGCTTTGTTTATATATGACTCATGTAATATTAATTATGATAATGTATTCAGATGCATTACTCGTTAAGTATTTAGTGAATAATAATAATAATAACTTCTCACCACAACCATACCACTTTCTACACTATACACTTTCTCCAAATGTTCCAAATCAGGTATCACATGGTAACAGTTAATACAGCAATACGTCCAAAAGTCCAGCACCACCACTTTATCATTACAATGCTGTGCTAGACTTATAGGCTCTTCTACGTTTACCCATTCTAAATCTGAAACATAACAATTTTACACCAATTGTAAAGCTCGACATAAATGAGAATAGTAAGCAAATAGCCTGGGCCAGCCAAGACGACCTTAGAACTTGGTTGCCAACTTTAGAATACCATAAAGCACCTTCAAAATTCATTTTGGTAGTAGGTATTATTTGCATATTTAGATGTTCTTCTTCTTTCCTATTTTGGCTGTGTCGAGACAAACAACAATTTCACCAATGTCAGGGTCGTAGATTTTATCTTTTAAAACTAGACACTCAAGGTGTAGGAAGCAAACTTATGGTAGAAAAAAGGGTTCTTTTTTTGTTTTGACATTTTTGTGTTTAGTCAAGAATCAATTGTAAATATGTCAGTCTCCAGCTTTATTGAATCAATTTTAACAATCCTTTCACTATTAAAAAGCTACCCTATCCCTGAATAACTTAGATTGGTTTTATCCCAGGAAAATACATTTATTACATGAACGGAGCTGCAAGCGACAGCTAGTAAATAATAATTATAATATTTCTAGCATCAGCTAAATTAAAGTGTAAATATACAATGTGTAATACTTAACTGTTATTTGTGATCTGCCTTGTTAAGTTACGGTAATACTATAAGTTACAATATCTTAAATGTTAAAAAATTTAGTTAGAGTTATTGTTATGATTGGTACTTACTTTTTTTAAAATCTTCAACAGTGGGGACAACAGACCATACTTTTTTAATATGGTTCGTAATAATAGTCTCACGCTCCGATTCGACAGTTACTGGAGCTAATGCTTCCGTTAAATCCATACATGCTTGTGCCACAAAATCCAATGGACAAGATTCCATTTCAATAAAATTGCGCGTAGTCACAAAAAAAATTTAACCGATTCGCTTGGATCAGCTGTTCAAAACATTCTGCACCGCAACCTTAGAATAAAGAGAGAGAGGAGATCAGTTCCTTCTCCATGACTTTGGCACCAGCCTGGCAGCTAAAGATGGCGGAAAGTTTAGTGCGTCTAAGTAATATAGTCGATAATTTATCGATAAACATTATTGTATAATGTGTACAAAGCAGTACATAAATGTTCAGAAGTGACTATTTTTGTACGTTTATTATTTACTACTTGCTTTAATTTTATTTATTTAAGATTATCAACGTTCCGTTCATTATTTAGTTAAAATATTAAAGTATTATTGGAATGATTAATTTTAATGATATAATCATCAGTCACAGAATGTCTACTTCTAAACTTTAACTCAATGACAACATCAATCTGATTTCTTAAGTTTACGTGAATATTATACATTGAAATAAAACTATTCTTACGGATTCTATCACGATTAGGTTTTAATTATTATTCCCGACGTTTCGAAGGCTTTGCAGTCTTCGTTGTCACGGGTCAGACTGAGGTGTCATTTGTCCAAAAAAGGTTAGAGTTACAATATCTACCATCATTAAAAAATATATACAAAATCAAAAAGGTTAATTATTTGTGTTCCGATTTATGCAGTACGAGCTCACGGTGTCTTGAGTTCTGGCAGCTGGTCTTTTGGGTTCCGATTTAATAAGATGTATAATTGGATCCCAGGTTTGTGCAAGCTTCCAACCATCTTCTCTATTGAAATTAGGATGTTTTTTAATTTCAATAGCCTCGCGTATCATCCTAGGGAGGAATCGGTGTTCTTTGGAGAGGATTTGTGGTTTATCAAATCTAAGATAATGTTTGGAGCCTTCCTCTGAATGTTCAGCAACTGCAGACTTCGTAGAGCGTCGGTGTTTTACGTCAGCTATATGTTCTTTTACGCGGGTCCCTATATTCCGTTTTGTTTGTCCGATGTAAGAGAGACCACAGTCGCAATCAATTTTATACACGCCTGGGTCTTGCAGAGGTATGTGACACTTGACAGATGGTAAAAATTGACTAATCTTCTTGGGCGGCTTGAAGTAAGTTTTGATAGAAGCACGCCTCAGGATATAGTTAATCTTGTCAGTGACTCCTCTTACATAAGGTAAAACAACCGGGACGCGTTCGACGGTGGCTGGTTTCATTCGCTTTCTGTGACGGCGCCGTGGGATTTGGAGCTTGTTGTCTCGCAGGACTTGCTTGACATGACGCAGCTCAGCGGCTAGATGTTCCTCATCACAGATTCCTTGTGCTCTCTGAAACAAAGTTTTACCCACGGTAGCTAACTGTTTCGGATGGTGGTGAGATTCTCCATTCAGGTATTTATCGGTATGGGTCTTTTTCCTATACACAGTATGACTCAAAGATTGATCAGGATTACGGATAACTAAAACATCTAAGAAGGCAAGAGATTTATTATGTTCTAACTCCATTGTGAATTGTAACAACGAAGACTGCAAAGCCTTCGAAACGTCGGGAATAATAATTAAAACCTAATCGTGATAGAATCCGTAAGAATAGTTTTATTTCAATACAACATCAATCATTAGAACAACTCAAAATATCGATTGTTAATATCTGCTATAAAAATCGTTATCTAAGCGAATAAGAGTTTTTCTAATCATACTAATTAGAAAATGACTCTTATGGTATACGGGAGTGATAATATGTATGTAATGTAAAAAAATACACCGTGAAATAACAGAATAAAACATTTTATTGATATTGATAATATACGCAGTGAATCACGCTCTCGTCACTTGACAGCCATCCCTGCTGCCGTATTATTATTACTTTGGATCGGGGGCGTGGCCTATTGACTGCTGCGGGTTTATAGGAACAAACATTTGTATATTTTTCCTTCGTTACCGGAGTTGACATCCATTAGTAGAAAAGAGAGCATTATTTTTGTGTGATTCTATCAAATTTTATACTCGATAGGTTGTAATAGACAAACCTGTGAATAGAAGCAGACAATGGCATAGACGTAAACATATCATTCATTCAAATTCAGTCAGTAAATGATGACATTTCGAATGACAATCATTCATTCAATAATTGTTTGTCGTTGATGGTGATGAATTTCATGTTTATTTTTTGGAAACTTATTATATTGTTACAATTTTATTCGTGTTCTACAAAAAATATGATTAAAAATGGATACCATGTTTGATATATGTTACCTATCGACGGCTGACGGTAACAATGTTGAACCAGATGATATTCCAAAGACAAAGGAAAGTGTTTGGGTCCTGGGGAAAAAGTACAGTGCCATCCAGGGTGAGAATACACTTATTTATTTAAAAAAGACCATGCGTTCTGTAAATCGGGTCATTTGTTACAAACATAAAGTTACTTAGAAGATGGTTATTGCAGTTTGAAACACTGTGATGGCAATGATTTCATAGGTACTTTTACATATTGTGATTATGCATTGACGTAGATAATATTTTCCACACCTATTCCATCCATAAACATACATAGTTTATTTATAAGATTATAAATTGACACTTCCGTCATCACTCTGGAGGCTGGCTATTAGTAAACAAATAAATAAAGAAGAAAGAAGTAGTAAACAAATAAATTAACAGGTGAAATAGAAATGTAGGTACCTAAAACGAATCCAATGCTATGAAAGCAAAATTTGTCCTTAAAAAAGGTATATGTATCGAACTTCATAGACCATAGGGATTTTCTTTTTCTTGTAGTAATTTATCATATGCTTTTCAGATTTAGACCGTATCAGACGTGATATAACATCAATAATTTGGTGTACATATAGAAAGGGTTTCATTCCTATTGGAGATGAAGGACTTACCTCTGATAAGGGTTGGGGTTGCATGCTACGGTGTGGACAGATGGTGCTCGGAGTAGCCCTCGTCAGAATACATTTATCTGCAGATTGGGTTTGGACACCTGAAACTAGGTAAGACTAGATTAACAATTGATCAAACATAGTTGTTAATATTGGGAATGGAGAATTATTATTATAAATAAATTTTCAACCTTTTCAGAGATCCAACCTACTTGAAAATAGTTCAAAGATTTGAGGAGAGGAAGCAAGCTCCATATTCCATACATCAAGTGGCGTTGATGGGCGCATCAGAAGGGAAAGAAGTGGGCCAGTGGTTTGGCCCAAACACTGTTGCACAAGTTTTAAAGTAACCTTTTTAATTATTGATTTTTTTTGCATATTTTAACCTTCAAGCAGGCGCGCGGTCCGTTGTAACGGCAGCGGTCGCGCGTAACCTAAAAGACCTATAAGCTATATAAGCGAAATAAAACACTTATTAATCAATAATCATTTATTTTTTAATATTTTGGAATGTTAGCCATAAACTAAAACATGCTTTATAACAAAAAATAAACTTAATCAATAATTTAACATAGCTCAAATTTTCTTTCACTTGAAAACCAATTTAGGAACACAAAATATTTTTGCGTGCCTCTAACTATCTATATATACATAGTACTTAGTAACATAAAATGAAACTAGAAAATTTGTTAGCTCCATGAGATCAAATAATAAAAAAAAACATCATCTGGGCCTAATTTTCTTCAGGATCAGTGTCTTCACGACTATTGCACATGAAAGTAGCGTAGGTTTTTCTTCGGTGTCTTTTTCAATTACTTCTTTTTTATGCTGGGTATATTCCGCAGCTTCCTCTGCATATTGTGCTGCACTGCAAGCACTGATTTGCTTGCTTCATTATAAGAATTTTCGACATCCATATTCAGATGTTATCTTATGTTTCTTTTTAGTTTTCTTAGAAGATTTACAATTGTAGATATTCTTTGGACATACTCTTTTGTCAAATCAATGCTCAATTCACGTAAATACTTACGCGTTGACCATAATTGGTGCTAATCTAAAAAATAATATATCGCGTTGAGCGTCGCGCGTAACCTTTTTGACGACGGGCGCGCGGAGTCGTTTCGACGCCTGAGCCGCGACCAAAACAATTGCTGTTTGTCCGGTAACGGGAGTACGGGGAGTACGGGTAAACAATTTATTTGGTACACAGTGATCCATTGACAAGCTACTAAGGACAGGAAATGCATGCGACGAGAATTATTGTTATTATAAACAAAAATGTATTGATGGCGGTCGATTCGACGTCGCGCGACCGCTTGAAGGTTAAAGAAAATAATAGGTTAAGTTAAGATATTTGTAAAGTGTATTCACGATTGTGTTGCTATAAATGTAAACAAGTAATTACCAACTTTTAATAATTATTTTTAGAACTTGTTCATTCTGACCTAATGGGCCTTGCTTATAAAAACATTTCTCCTTATCTTATATTTAAGAATAGTCTGGCAGATTTTCCCTTTTATTGCATTATTTGAAAATGGAAGGGACAAGCCATTCTTAAAGTTAAAAAGCACGAAAATATTTTTATAAGTAAAGGACAATGAGTTATACAATCGCAGCTTAGCATGACAGTACTATACAGAGTTACATTTGCCTCAGTGATTCTGTGATCAATGTAAATAAACATGGAATTACATCAAACACAATAGGTATAATTGATAAATGGGTAGATATTTGTTTACATTTCTGTAATAACAGTCATGAATACACTTTAGTTACTTGATTTAAACAGAAAAAATATATTATTTCAGGAAATTAGTTGTATATGACAAATGGAGTTCTCTTGTTATACATGTTGCATTGGACAATACTGTTGTAAAGGAAGACATTTGTAAGTAGTTGTTAAGCTCATTATATTATGTCTCTTTACATGCTGTATTTCCTATGGCCTATGTGAGTTTTGATAGCATAATTTAATTAAAAATCCATAACTGGTAACGAATTTTGTGATAAATAGGGATACAATTAAATGCTCCCATGACCCACACCATATTGTCTTACATTGAATAGAAACTATCACCATACAAATTCTAGTCATATAATATCTAGTGTGATTTCTGGAATAGAAAACAAATTTAAATTACTATCATGCCAGGTATTTAAGCCGGGATATTAGGATTCTCAATCTATGAGCCGTTTTATTTTCTAAATTTCAGTACAGCAATGTACAGTGCACAACGATAGAGGTGACTCTTCAACTGCAACCGATATTGCAGTTACTGACTGGATGCCATTGCTGTTGATTGTTCCACTGAGGCTCGGTCTCAGTGAAATTAACCCTGTTTATATAAATGGACTGAAGGTAAATACGCTTCATATTATGAGTATGTATAATTGCATTATTTTTACTGCTTTCACATCATCTTCCTTGATCAATATTTTCATGAATTCTTGTGGGGTTACTTATTTAAAAACTTTATTGCAAACCAGGGTCCCTAGACAAAAACCAAGCGTGACGCTTGATAACGCCAGGCATACTAAAGGTTTTTTGTATCTACCAAAATTGGCAACAGTTATATGACTTTTCAGATGCCAGTGTAAATACATACAAAAATAAATTAGCATGGCGTCACCTAATGTCACGCTTGGTTTTTGTCTAGGGCCCCGGAAAATACAGAGTAGGAAAAAATATACTCGAGGCTTATTCTTTATTTCATATATCACTGGTGGATAACGTAGGTTTGGTGTGGTCAAACCGACTCTTACATCCATAGTTGTTAACTGACTTCCAAAAAAGGAGTCGGTGCTGAAGCCAATGCACATCAAATGAAAACACAAACTCTAAAGATAGTAAGGAATTGTTGTTTTTTTTCTTTTAAGTGTTCAGTTTTGAAGTCGGTTTTAAGTTTTAGTTAAACTTTAATTTGTATATCAGTTCCGTTTGTCTCCTATGATCCATACCCACAATATGTCAGAATCACCTGAACATTTCTCTATTATTGTCACTGTATTTTTACATCATTAATCTGTTAATATGTTATTGAATGTTTTAGATATGTTTTAAGTCTGCCCAATCAATTGGAGTGATAGGTGGTAAGCCCAACCAAGCTCTGTACCTGATAGGTTGTGTCGAAGATGAAGTTATATATTTGGATCCACACACAACTCAGAGATCTGGTTTAGTAGAGGTATTTATATTTTTTCAATATTATATTTCTTTTAACATTCTGTGTAATCGAATTTCAGTCTGGCAGCTAGCAATTTCCGTGGAAAAGCCATTCATTCCACTTAAGGGCCGTTCAAGTATTACTTAAGCAGATTTTTGTCAGTTTTTAAGCCCTCCTGCCCCTAGTCAGCAATAGTATGTTGTGGTACTTTAAATAAATAAATAAATAGTTAGAAAAAATCTACCAAAAGCTTATACATTGGTACAACACTGTCCCGCCCACACACCCGCCACTGTAACTCCTGTATGCCAGGATCAACAATGGCACGCATTTTACGACACCGAGCAATGAAGCTCGGCGAGTCTCAGATAGTGCAAAATTGTCTTCATCCAGCAACAAAATTAATCAAACAGAAAGATAGGGAGGAGTAGGAATTATAAGGTTTCCACCTCCCTCCATAAAAAAATGCAGGAGACAATGTATGCATTTCTAATTTTTTCCCATAGCTAACTTTACTTAATTTCTTTCTTGTCTGGTTTGCTACCGACCTTATGTATTTGTTCATGTTCACTCTACCTGTGGAAATTTTTAAATGGCCTTCCTTTATTTATTTACTATTATATATGTTATACTAGCTGTAAGTTTCCTAAATACCAGAAAATAAAATAATAAAATAAAAATTGGTACTTTGCTTTGCCCACGTTGTTTATCTGTAATTATGTTAATGATTAGTAGTAATTTCAAAGCTCACTTTATCTATTAATGTGTTTGTTAATTACAGAATAAATTAACAGATGAACAAAAAGAAATGGATTGTACATATCACTGTAGATACGCTTCTCGAATACCAATGCTCGCTATGGATCCGTCGGTAGCTGTGGTAAGTTCCCAAGTAAACGTCACTTATCGACCAACTTCAAAAAAGGAGGAGTTCCTCAACTCATCTGTATTTTTTTATGTATGTTCCCGATATCTCCGTCAAACGTGGGCCAATTTTCAAGATCCTTTTTGTGTTCGATAGAGATTATTCCAAGGGTCGTCCCATATAATTTGGTCAAGATCGGATAAATTTTGAAGTCGGTCTGTTAAGTTTTTAAACTTGTGATTATTTTACATTATACTTGTTCTCAAATACGTTAATGTCTGGATTCTATAAACGATCTCCATCAAGAATACAGATCGAAATTGAAAATTAGATAATGAAAACACACCTAACATAAACATACATACATAAGCTCACCTGTATCCCCAAAGGGGTAGGCAGAGGCGCACTAGCAAATTACAACACCCACATTTCGCTGAGCTTAGTTCTGTCCCAGATGTTATAAGGGGGCCTATCGCCATATCGGGCACAAATTCCAGACTCCGGGCTGATGCTGAAAGATTCCAATATTTCTTTGTCTGACCCGGGGATCGAACCCGAGTCCTCGGGATGATAGCCATAGATGATAAAAATAAAGTTTAATAAAACCCATAATGGTCTGCATGTTGCTTTTTTGGCAGACACGAGACATACTTTTGTGACCCCATTAAATATATTTTTTATACCACACAGGAAAATAAAATAACTGAATATTACGTCAGGAATTTACGATTGGGTGTTGAAGTTCGCTAGTGAGCCTTTGTCTACCCCTTTGGGGATAATGGCGGGAGCTTATTGTTTTTGTTTTGATACAGGATTCTATATGGATTTCTACAACCGCACCATTAGTATTGTGGAAGGTTATAATACTGTAAAACCGTTGGTTTCAGTTCAGATTGAGTACAAGTAAAATCCTATATTGGGCAATAAAAAATATCCATTTTATTCTATTTTCTTAATATATGACCGTTATTTACTGTATTTTAAAACTGTATTTTTTCTATTTCAATTAACATTAACATTGTTAAAATATTCATAGTGTTTCCTGTGCCGAACTAGAAGTGACTTCTACGAATTATGCAGTACCATAGAGAAGGAGTTGATGAGAGAAACCCAACCGTTATTCGAGATATGCGAAAAGCGACCGTCCCATTGGGGTCCCAGCACTACGGATATTGATTTACAGAATACATCGCTATTTACAGGTAAAGATTGTATTATTTTTGGGGACAAATCTGACAACAAATGGAAGACCATAAATCATTCAAATGCGGAACACTCGGTAAATTCAGTACAACCCAGAACAAATAATAATGAACTATGTATATACATAAATAAATACACAGTAAACTAAGATGAAAGTAAATAATTAGATATATAGTAATGGGAGGAAAAAATATTTCCCTGCTCAAGTAATTTCCTGCGTATTGTAAAAAATCATGGTCACAGCAAACCTAAATTACTATTCACCAATACAAATTATTGGTAGATGTTCAATGTAGCGTGAATGACCATTAACCTTGAAGCTGATTAGGTGTATTATCGGATGTTAGATTCATGTTCTAATTGATGTTTCATCTTTGTTTCAGAATTCGAAGCAGTAGATAGACAATTTGACGATTCAGACGATGAGTTCGAAATTCTGTAGCATATTTGTATTGGTACAACATTACAAATGTTACGTGTTTGTAGATAGAATTTAATATTCGAAACATTAAAGAGATGTTATTATCGTACTTATGTACTGGTTGGCAATGTGTTATGTTGCATTTTTTTCGGGCCGGAATTTGTGCCCTGTATGACAATAGGTTCGCCTCCTATCACATCATGGTACTGCTGTACACATGCTTAGGTGTGATACAGGCGTCAACTTATATTGTCATATATTTATCGTAACCATTCAATATGTTTTCAATCGTCATAGTGCCTACAAATATCACGGAGCTGCCGTTAAATTTATATTTTGCAGTGCCTTTGAATAATAGTGATTTTTATATAGAGTTATGGCCCGCTACTTTTTCAAATACACAAAGGGATTTTTGCTAGACAACTGCAGTAACATACATTCGATGTGATCTCAAATTAACAATAATTTGTGAAGGTATTCTCTAATCGCAGTGCGGTAAATATTATTCAAATAAGAAATTAAAAGTCAGCAGTTATTGAAAAAAAATACCGACATTCCTGAAGATCCTGGATTCCTTCAGCTTTTAACTAGTTTCTATTATATTTGTTACATTTACATTAGGTTTTATTTTTCTAGTCAAGTGCAGGCAAACTTTAAACAATTTGCTTTTATCTACATTGGCTATTCATTTGTACCTAATATGTATTTTGTCTTCATGCTATTTATTATTGATGTAATTTGTTTTATGGAGCCAATTATGCCATTAGTTATATTTATACTTATTAAATACTAGCGCTAGACTATGTGTGGATCAATATCTGTCCATGACTTGCATATTTTTGCTAAAATAGTAAGTTATCGAGACAAATCGTCAAAGAGATTCGTCGATTTCTCACGCATCAGTCGGTATTGCGCGGCCTATGTATTGGCCACATGATTATAATCTTACGGATTATATAGATTTTTTACGAATTCATTACATGGAAGCATATTATTATTATCGTTATTTATATTATAAGATGTTATTTTAAGTTTATTTCTCACGACGAAAACGATGTAATATAATGCAAATAGAAACAAATGTGTAAAATTAGTTTTAAATTGCAAGTTCGATTGAGCTGCCAAAGATGCAACTATTTTTCAAATAAAATTCTGAAAGTAATTAACTGTTTTTGTTTTAACGTAGTACCTTTATATATAGTTATTAAAATACTTACAGTACTTACAATATTTGGGACTTGTTCTTAGCTTGTTCTCATTCCTGCGAGTGCGTCCATTATATTTCCCCCCCTGAGGGTGTTGGCGTCGAACAAGCTGGTCCTAAAAACCAAAAGCCTTACTCCAATATGCTTGAACAATTTTTGTGTTGGCATCCCAAATTCGTGGAATAAGTGTAGTTGAAGGTAGGATATACCGCTTAATATACTTAACAATTCACGTGACACTCCGTATAAATCGTTTACTTGAACGTGCAAGTATAATACCCAAATCATAAGGTGCAACAAGCAGGTGTTTCGGGTAACCCGCCGCCCAGATTACTTTATGTAGGTAAGATCTATTGCAGTTTTATGAGTGGTACAGCGGCTAGAGCCACGCTGTAGACGTAAAAACCGACGTAAAGTGGCAGCTTGCTGTCGCGTTTCGTACGGTGAGTGAGATTGCCGGTGGCCCATTCCCCCCCACTCCCTTTACCAATTCATTTTCCGTACCCTTCTATTCCCTCCTTTTAGGTTGGCAACGCACCTATGATTGTTTTTATCTTGGGTATCTATGGCCGTTGGAGATCATTTACCATCAGGTGACCCATCTGCTCGTTTACCAGTCTGTGCTATATAAAAAAAATAAATGAATTCAAATCCGGCCCCTAAATAAAAATAATTCTTATTTCAAGAGCAACCTTGGAAACTATAATTTGATATTATATTCCGTGCTCGAAATTGACTTTCACAAGAGGGAACGCATTTTCTACTGCGTTACTGATTTTTTAAGAGACTATTTGTTTTTTGCGAAAGGGAATGCTGTAAGACTATTTTTTTACGAAAGGGAACATCGTTCTCATGCGTTCCTGTCAATTTCAAGTACGACTACAATGCAATTATTTAAAATAGTAGCCCCCTCGGGATTATTGATTACGGTTTAGAACTTTTTGAGGGAAATAGGCTGAAAATGAAACATATGTATTAACGTATTACCATTTATTTATTATTTTGAATATTGATATACTTTGGTAGGTAGTTCGGTATAGGGTAAGCGATTGGGCACAATTCTACAAAACCTTTGTTTAGATACGTATGGTAATTGGTAACAATAATATCACCATGATTTTATTGAATTCCTGACAAATATTATTCAATATGAAAATATTAATTGCATGACGTCCATAGGTTTTACCAAATGGATTGTCTTTTTTACACAGGACCGGATTAATCAAAAGTATTATAAATACTAGGATAGAAAATAGATGCGTAATCTGTTAAACAATATGGCAATGTTATGCTACAAAGACCGATAAGTATTTCAAAATTATCATGCACAAAATCAAACAAAAAATATACAGGTAAGTACTAGCTCTTATTTACTACTATCTACCAGTTTGATTATAGGAACATCGTGTAACTGTATCATTATGGTATACGTATACTGACGAAGACAATTTAAGTTTATTTTGGCGCGGCGTAATACGGTCCTGTATATCACAATTATAATATTTTGCATCTCCATTTAATGGATTCAAATGTAGGACTGATTTTGTTTTATTTCTAAAACTAATAAAAAGCGATGAATAGGATAAGCAATTACTTTTCGTCACACAAATGAATTGTCACAGAATTGGATAAAATCATTTGAATTTACATATACGGGATCAAAAATGTTTCTTAAACTAAAAACCTAATGTGAGCACGTATTAAGGTAACAGAGTAATATCACTACGTCAAAGTACACAATTCGCACAAAATAACATCTGAAATTAGTCATTTCACTTGCCGTTTGGCTCTTTCTCATCTTTTAGTTGGTATCTGTAAACAATAGCATCGATACGACGCGACGCCACACCCCTCGTACCCGACTTCAGGCCGGTCATATTGCCCATTACTTATAAAAATATTTAAGCGCTGCTTATCTTTAACCACAGGTTGTCCCTTTCAGTTTTGAACAATGTAACGCAAGGAAAAGTGACAGGCTATTCTTAGCGAAAAGTTTAGCGAAAATGTTTTTATAAGTAAGGCCCATTATGGTGTATCATAGTTTTTACTCAATATGAATCTAAAACATCCTTAGTACCTAGAAATGTCCCTGTTATTTTCGTATTTAACTAAATTCAGCATGTTTGTAAATGTCCTAATATTCAAGGGATACATTAAAACTGGGTATTTTCTAAACATACATACATTAACTTTTGGCACCCTTAAAATTTTTTTGAAACTAAGACCAATCGCATTAACTAGGTCAAATAGAACCACGATTTTTGGCCCCATATTATGCAGTTGCCCTGCAATAATCTATAGGCCATTATTATTTAAAAATCTTTTACCTAAATAGAAATTTTATAATACATCAATAGTTGTATAAGATGTACCTACATAATTACAATATTAGGTCGAAATACAAAAATATTTTTCCTTTTACATTTTGAGTACATACATAATAATAATTCTCATTTGAATTACAACAGATTAAGATTGTACGCAAAATATAGTATGTCGAACAAATACTACATAATGAAATTTAACACAATACAACTAAGAGAACATGACTAGCACCACAGGCAAAAACTACTAGTGATTCAGTGAATAGGATAAAGCATATACTTCAAATGCAGTAATTTTAATCATATACATATTAGACAAATATCGAAGATTCGAACAAGCATTAATTACATATATCTTAAAAAATACCATAGCTATTTCATGAATAATGTTATAAAAATGTTTTAAATGTTAACCTAGTCAAATTATGCACAAGACAACAAATAAAAAAATAACAATTCTAAATAATCTAATAGTGATTGTGTACCACTCATGTTATAATTAAATGAGTAAACATAGTTCAAATAATGAGTGATCAACATACTACCCAAACCATTAAACAATTGAACTCCTAATTACCATGATAAATAACTGTGTACACATCACAACCATCCATAAATTCAAACTGTAGTTTCAAAAATACTTAGTGTGAGTTCATGACATACATAAATGTAACATTTAAAAATATAAAATGACTCTTGTTATAGATTCTCTACTGGACGTAACTATTTACACATCATTTTTATATTAACACCAATAGTTCCAACTACAACATACAGATATTACTTACAACATATAGGATAATAACATGACAAAGGACAATATTCATTAGTATCTACAGCACATGTATCTACAGAAAATCAATTGAAATGCATAACAATGTGTATTATGGATTGATGTTGTTATAATGAGTAATGACATTATATTATTATGATAAAAGTTATACTCCACATGTCAAAAGAGTTTTTGTAAAGTGTATAGTATTGTATAAATAATAAAGAGGTGTATTCTCTTGTAGATTTTGTAATTACAATATGTTAAGAATTCAAATTTTAGTATTAATATGTCCGTTTTAACTTCATCTTGCCATGCTACTATCAGAAATATCAATGAATCAGTAAAAATTTCTAGAAAATTTTAGAATATTGGGACAGTGGTATTTTAAGAAAGTACATAATTATTATTATATAAATATGAATGTCAATTTTGTATAGACCTTTCAAAAACTGGAAGGCTTTAAGAATATAAAGTCATGTAAATTCTCTTTTATTTACTGTACAACACTTGCATTTGCATTTTTGCTATGTAGGAAATTTATTATTAAAACTGTTATGTTATCTACCGACCCCCTGTAATATGCTTGAAGAGTTAAACTTTTCGCTCCAAAGTCAGGCTCGTCTAATCTTTCTTTAATGAATTTGACAGCTTCTTCATTAGAGAAAGTGTCCCACAGCCCATCTGAAGCTAGGACTAGGAACATTGGCTTATGATCATCAAGATTAAAAGTCAAAATGTCAGGGTCAGCTATAACAAACTTCTTGTCTTTGAGTGGGTAGTCACCCATTGCTCGTGAGGTAGCCAAAATCCCTGCCACTCTCCACACTCCATTGAATGCAATATAACCACCTGCTGCTTCAATCCTTTTCTGTTCACGGACCTGAAATAAATATTGAAAATGTCACTGAACACCTGCAGCTGAGTATTATTTGGAAATCTAGAAATAGTAAATATTTAGCTTATTGAATAAAAATAGTTTTAACTATAGACAGACTATTTTTAACATTTGCTCAGTTAAACGGTTTTTATAAGTAAGGCCCATAAAGTTTATTGTGTGATTAAATCAAATACCAAACTGATAATAAGCAAAATTATTATGATTCAACTCGTAACAATATTCAATGATAATGATATGACTGCCTCGGTGGTGTGGTTGTATTTACGTACAACTCTGTTCTGAGGTCTCAGGTTCGATTCCTGGATCAGTCAAAGTTATATTGGTTTTTCCATATCAGCCTGGAGTCAGGGTTTTGTGCCCGATACAGCATAGGCTTGTCCCCTATCACATCTGGGACGGAACTAAGCTCGACAAAATGTGGGTGTTCTAGTTCGCTAGTGCACCTCTCCCTACCCCTTTGGGGATACAGGCATAAGCTTATGTTATGTAAATAGTTTGGAATGCTCACCTGTTGTGGTTTGTGGTCAAATGATACTGGAATAGCATTACCTCGGGAGTCACACATTACACCTCTAGAATCACCAACATTGGCTACAATAAGGTGGTTATTCTCCATAATGGCCAATAGAGCAGTGGTACCAGCAACATTCATGGACTTCTTAGCCGCCTCCACAAGTAGCCTATCAGCAGCTAGTACTTCATCAGTCAACAGTTTGCCAAAATTAATTTTACCCTTATCTAAATAGCTTGATAAAGGAATAGCAACGTTTTTAACTGGTTTCACTGTTGGTCTCACTTCTCTTGTGATTATCGGCCGTGATTTTGAAAGCTGAGCCAACAACTCAGGATCTGTTATCTCTTTTTTAGAAGAGTCATCAGCAGTGCTCACAGACTTCTTGAAACTTGTTTTTCTCTCAACACTCACTGCACTTTCTTCTTTAGGCTTGGATTCATCAGGACTGTCTCTTTGGGGTGTGCTGACAATCTTACCATCCTTAAATGCATTCAATTCAACTATTTTGTTGTATAAATTTTGTATAAGATGGTCCTTAGCGTAGTTTGCAGCAAATTCGCCGCCGTGTCCGTCAAATATTGCAAATAATGATATGCCAGTGTTATTGATGTTCTCATTGATTATGAATCTGTCTTCCATGTGCATTCTTCTACCCTTGATTGCATAAGCGGCGCTGAGGGTGCCCTTTAGTTCCCAACTCTGTTTGTCCGTATCTGACCCTTCCATTAGCTTCATTCGCTGGACAGCACTAATCGGACTCATAGCTTGCGACAGCCTGCTCAACATTGTGCGACTCCATAATTCAATAGTTTGAAGATACATGAAGAATATAATAATACCGAGTGTGAACACCACCACTTCAGAGCGTAGTAAATAAAGTCGCACCATTTTCCATAAATAGCTCACGGGTGTATCAAGAGGTACGCTACTTGTAAAACGTGACAATATTTTCATAAATGAAAGGTATGTCTGGTGCAAAACTTTGTCTTCCAACTCGTCTTCCATGTCCTTTTAAGATCTGTGTAATGTTTACACGGCAGAAGGTATTAATGTTAAAAAAAGTAAGTAATGCAATAATCAGGTGTTCAATTTTTTGTATACATCAAAATAGGGATGATCGATATTCATCGATGGTGAATAGACATCGATATTTAGCTGAAAATATGGATGTTTTGAGAATAAAATATCGAAATGTCAAAATATCCTTTAGGCATCTAGTGTTAGATATACTAACTACTAGCTAGGGACTAGATAGCTATCAAGCTATGACGTTGATCAACGTAATCAAATTCGTTCGAATATGTAGTTATTTCTTTGCATTTCCTAAGCGATAAAAAAAAATCTGGCAACTTCAGCGCACAGACTAAAGGGAAAACACCTGACAAAGTAAATTAATTTACAGAGTATGCCCAAAAATAATGGGAATGTTATTTTTTTCTTGTATTGTGTTTTCAATAACAATACATACATAATTTAAAAGAATTAAATAAATAGAATAGACAATTTTATTCGCTACCGAAAACATCGATGATTTGCAATCAATATTTATAGTACATTGATACTTTTAAATCGATGTTAAAATCAATGTCAATATCGATGTTTTTCTAATATCGATCATCCCTACATCAAAATAGAGGTGTGTCATGTGTGCTGGTATTGTGTAGTTCGCGAACTAACTAATTCGGAAGGCCGCTCCCACAGACGAAATGAACGATCCAGTTCCCAGATTCTCGCTCTTTAGTTCGTATGATAAGTTAGATTTTAAGTTATATGATTGTATGTAATAGTGAATGTGAGCGAGAACGCGGCGGTATCCGATTCCTTTCTTTCTGCCTGGCGTTATTCCGGCCTAATGCACCAATCCACCTTCCTACTTAACCGCTTCCACTTCGCCCGGTCTTGAGCATCCTCTACAGTAAGCCCATTAGTTCTCATATCATTCTCCAAAACGTCCAGCCAGTGCTTTTGGCGCCGTCTGCATTTTGTTAACATGGCACTAATAGACCACGTATCGCACCCATACAGAAGTACTGGCCAAATGATCGTCTTGTATATGAAACTTTAAAGTCTCACCGGCATCTTACAGTCGCCAGTAACGCCCGCATCCTCTCATCACATTGGAGAACGTACCCATACTACTTGACCCGTTCTAGGGGGGAGGCGGGTCTTCAAAATACCACGCTTGGTCACAGGGCCGGGAGGTCTTAGGTTTCGTCACGTAGTCAATATCCTCGAAGGAAATCCCGTGCTTTTTTGAGTTATATTCTAATATGGCGCGCGACACTTTTTAAACTCATAGATGGCAACCTTAGAGCATATATGACTGGAGACGCCAAAGAGCTTATAGTCTGAGGAAAAAAGTCTGTCAATTTTTGAGGGGGCAGGGGGAGGAATAACGATTAGGGACAGACTACAGTCGATATTTACAGTCGATAGTTGTATCGATAGTCTGAATATAAATTCAAACTTTTATAAAAATGAAGAATTGTTATGTAAGAAATTTAATCTATAAACGAAAATAATTAATAGCACCTAATATATAAATCCTTAAAAAATCATTATACCCCATAAAAAGGTATTATGGAGCTTCCTATCATTTAAAACAAAAATGTTAAACCGGATAGGCGTTTGACCATCCTTATACTTAATATCGTAGCTAAACATGATGTTCAACAGGTAAATATTAAAACAACATATTTCATCGATGTCGATTTTCTAAACACCATACACATCACTATAAAATTGTGAGGCGATGTGGTTATTCGATTGCTCCGTATACAATTGATAATCGATTATGTATTTCGATTTTACGTAATATTTATTACAAAAATGGAAATGTGAAATGGAAATAGATTACTTCTAAAATAGTCACATATGAAATATAACTCCATATTTTTGTCACCTGGATGTATTAGACTTTTTTTTGTACGTGATAACTGCGCAAACTGGCATTTTTAACAGAGAACGACACAGGACGATCCGCAGTGAAAACGATTGTGACAATGACTGAATCGATTCCACAAGCAGTTTTTATAAACGTGTTAGATTTTTGAATCTTGTACCTCGGCAGAGGGGAAATGCTATGAGTGGCGTCTCCAGTCCTAAATGCTCTAAGATGGCAACACATCATATTTTTTTTTTACTTTTCTTCGGCAAAAAAATATTTAAAAACATTTATAAATTACTACGCGAGAACTAGGGTAGGCGGGGAGGATTTTTTTATTCGGTTCACAAACGGAAAGTTCCTTAAGACTGACACAGACCTTCGTTTATACAGTAGAGGGTGATAATTAAGGACTTACTTAAATAGTGAACACAACATGTAGATCTGGAGAGGATCTTGGCATATTAACCAATGCAGCTCTACTTCAAACCCTGACGTCGAAGTCGATAGCCACCGTCGTCGTCGTCGTCGTCTAAGGAATGTCCCTTAGACGACGTCGCAACGCCCCAAGTATGTACAAGTAAAAAAATATTTTTAGCCTTTCCTTGTTTCGAGACGAGAACTAAAAGAACGAAACTAAAGTGACTGCTTCTAATCGCGAACTATTATGCGCAAATCTAATGTGTGCGTCAACTACGTGGTCACTACTCAGTAGTCACTCAATTTTCATTTATACAATTTTAAATTATATAAGTTACCATCATTATTTAAATATAATACCATACTTTAAAATCTTACAAATTATAAATGAAACCAGGCATACTAATTTACTTACATAACAATAATTTATTTTTATGAAAGTTTAAAATATTCAGACTATCGATACAACTATCGACTGTAGTCTGTCACTATTCGTATTGGTTCCCCCTTCCCCTTCAAAAACTGACAGCCTTACGTACTATAGTATATCTAATTAGTCTGTGGTAGTAGTTGTCTTTGATACTTGTATTGCTTGCGCGGTACGACCGTTGCCCGTTGGGTACGACGACTAAGGCCCGTGAGGTCTCAGGTTCCCGGGTGGGGTAAAATGATATTGGGTTTTTGTACCTGTAGCCTGGAATTTGTACCAGATATGGCGATAGGCTCGCCCCTCTATCACATCTGAGAGGGAAATAAGCTCGGCGAAATATTATGTATTTCGCCTCTGCCTACCCGTTAAATAATATATAGATACATGCCGATTGTTTACATTAATGTACGTACCTACCTAGACCGTAATATATCAGTATTCACACTTGTTTTTATGTCTGTGATTGTATTTTAGAGCACTTGACGCTGCTCAACACTCTTGCTTCGTGAATAGGTTAACCTGGCGGAATTATTACTCTTAACACTGACTTAGAAAGCCGACGTGAAAATTGCTGTTGCTACTTGCAGCTTACGATTTATATGGAGAGTGAAATGTCTGGAGGTTCAAATACTTCCTCTCGAACATAGACCTCTCCCAAAGATTTCCAGATCGACCTGTTGAAAGCGGTCTGCAACCAGCGACTTTCCTTACTACCTTTCCTAATCCCCATTCCTTCATTTTTCATTGTAGATAGAGGCGCGATTGCGCCCCGGGCGACGGTAACCACTGAACATCAGGTGGACCGTTTGTTAGTCTCCTCTCGGAAACTGTTAAAAAGTCTAGCATCACGAAACGGATAGGGTGAGTGACGTCATCTTCAACCAAAGATATTTAATTATGTCTTTGTCTTCAACGAAGTCACTGTGTCGTGACGACGAGATTCTTCAACATAATATTATAGTAAATAATAAGACCTAAATAAATGAAACTAAAAATGGATTTTATAAAATGTAATAAAACAGTGAAATTGAGGATACAGTAAAGTAAAATATACATCGAAGATCTTGCTTATTTCAAATTACGTGCAAAATTTTAACAATCATTAATAGTTAATAACTACGACAATTTTGACTAATGAATAACAAATGATTATTACAATTACGTACGTAGTTACAAGATACGGCACAGCCGGTATTTTACGAGAATTCACTTTAAGGTAATTAGATTTATATTACTATGAAATATTTAGATTTCAAAATAAAGAGTATTCATTCATATGACAAAATTATATCATTTTGAAAATAAAACAACACTATACTATACAGTAAGTACATGTTTCTGAATAAATTAAATAAACTAAAACAATGATAAACAAATTGAAAGAAATGGTTTACAAAATTTACACCTTTACATTTATTTGAATAAATTATTTTATTATTGAATAATAACATAATGTTCCAATAGAACCTCATTGGGACAATAACATTATAAGCAATTGTCAAGCAGTGGAATGAAATAATTATTATTGAATTACAAAGAGTCCAACGTTCTTATACAAAATAAGAGGTGGTACACTTAATAATGTTTAATATAGCATACGATACGAAGCTACAGTAACCGGTACGGGTGATGAGCACACTCTTCATTGGTTGGTTTGACCGACCACGCCTAAGCCTCAAACGATAGGTATGTCAATCGAGGCTCGTCGTCTATAATTGAGCTCATGCCAACCAGTAGTATATTCGGGTAAAAATGGGATGGGCCACCGGCCACTGGGCCCCCACGCCACCGTCTAGAAGGAGGCCTCTACCGAAAAGACCGTGACTACAGGGGACCCCTGGCCAATATGACTGTGACCGGGAATTTGCCACGGGCCCCCAACAATGTAGTGACGCCGCTGGCTCACACGTGTCTTTAGACTTCTATACAAACAAATTTGAGTGCAATTTTAGCGAGTCACGATTTGAACTTTGAATATGTAAAATTCAAGCTCAATCGAACACCAGGAAGTGGAACTAATTAAGCTTGGAAGAATTGACCCTAACAAACTATCAGTTTGTTCGTTAGTGACCACGCGTGAACTCACCGCGGCCTCCCTTTCCCCCACTACTGCTCACGACCTGTTACTGTGCAGAGAGCTATAAAGTAAACAAGGAACCACAAATACATTTCAAAATTCACACCATAAATATTATATTGAACTGGTTTAGTGCTTAGTGGAATAGTCTTAAATTAAAAAGCAATTATAAGCTCATAGTTGTGCATGTTCTCTTACGACCCAAGCGAGTCTTAAGATAATAAAAATAATTAATACACAAAATTAAACACAAGTAACACTGCACAATAAAATCAGCTTAACGTAAATTAAAAAAAAAACACAAACAATAATACTATAGTATGAACATAGATAAATTATTCATATATTATTTATTGATGTTATTTAGAAACGTAAAACACAAAGATTCAGGTCCCGATATTTAAGAAATAAAGTAAGATTAAAAGCTGGACATCAAATGGGTTATTTTATAATAATTTATTTTGAAATTTTGTTTACCTAGTGAATAAATAAACAGGAAGGTCAATCGCACAAGGAAAGTCACTAATATTAAGATGTGTTTTTAGCAATATTTTCGTCATGTAAAATAATAAAAAAAACTGCATATTTCAAAAACAATACAATATTCTCAGACTTATTGATTGTATTTTCCTTATTTACATGAAATTACATTATTATTAATATATCAAATTAATCAATCAGTTCGTAAATATTTTTAAATGCAGGCAATTTTGAAAAAGGTTAATGCGAAATTAGTAATTATAACGAGTGGCAAAATCGTATTATATCAATACATACAATACATATAAATAAATAAGGAACTATACATCAACTACATAGGTATGAATGGACGAAGATCTTAAAACTATGCATTGGAAAATATATGGCAATTAACAACGCACGGTTGTTCAAATGTTCACAGACTTTAAAAGTCGTAGGCACAGACCATAGATAATATAACAGAACTCGTCAATACTTCAATCTGTAAGCACGAGCACGCGAGAAGCACGCGAAATATAACTATCCATGGTCACAGTTTCTTATTAATTTCATTTATTTTTGTGCTTATTTTTGCTGAAAGAAGTTATTTTTAATTTGATTTTATAATGATGACTTAAGCTCACGCCTGTATACCCAAGGGGTACGCAGAGTCGCACTAGCGAACTAGAACACCCACATTTAGCAGAGGTTAGTTCCGTCCCAGATGTGATAGGGGACGAGGCTATCCCATATCGGGCACAAATTCCAGACTCCGGGCTGATATGGAAAAATCCAATATCACTGCCCGACCCGGGGATCGATCCCGAGATTTCAGGACAGATGTCGTTCCGAAATACAACTACGTCACAAAGGGATACATGCGTTATAACTGTAATACGTTTGTATTACAGTTGAAAATATATTTTAAAAAGCCATGGCACTGGTGCAATTTGTTCAGTTGTTTATATCTTCAAGGATACTTGCTTTAGGGCGGATGTTTCAATAGCCTGATAACTTTATTCTTAAGAATAAGTTTGTTGCACAGATGTTTCATACGTTAACTGTCAAAACGTCAAAATGATTCTACAAATAAGTTATTTAGCTATTAAAAAAAACCTGAATAACGCATTATTGGGCTGACTCTTGAATTATAGCAAACTTAAAATCAAAAGTATATTTCAAGTTGTGATGTATATGGATATTTTAAAAGAACCCTTCTCCAAAACAGAGCAAAACATTAGTCCTACAGTACTTTCAAAGTAAAATAACTTTGCGTTTCAATAATATAAAATTTTCAAAACTGTGTTTTTGCAATGAGCGAGTTGGACGCATATAAGCAAATGAATAGATGACACATCCAAGCAATAGGCAAGTGTAAATGAGATAGCAATAGTAAAATTATATATTTGAAACAGCAAAGTTAATTTACGAATACTGTGTGACTCTCATAAGTATATCGAGCTAAGTTGTTCGCACTTTTTTCGAACAGATTCTAGTATACTCCATTGTGACATAAACGCCTCGTTGCGAATGTCACATAACCATAATGATGTCTGAGTTGGTTGCTTGCTTTTATTTATAATGAGATTTCAGGCCTCAGTCTATTCATTAAAGTCTATAAATTTTGTTTTATACTGATGGAATAGGAATACTGATGTAGGTAGTGTATCCAGTGGTAATAATGCACACAATCCTTACTAAATAATAAAAGCGAAAGTAACTCTGTCTGTCTGTCTGTCTGTCTGTCTGTCTGTCTGTGGCGTTTTCACGTCTAAACCGCTGAACCGATTTTGATGAAATTTGGTATGTGGGTACCTTGATCCCCAAGGACGGACATAGGGTACTTTATTTTTTTTAATTCAACCCCTAAAGGGATGAAATAGGGGATGGAAGTTTGTATGGGAATTTTGGAACCGCTTAATGGATTTTGATGAAATTTGGTATGAGGATACTTTTGACCCTAAGGACACAAATGGGGTACTTAATTTTTTTTGATCAACCCCTAAAGGGATGAAATAAGGGTTGAAAGTTTTAAATGGGGATTTTAGGTCTAATTAATGGATTTTTATGAAACTTGGCATGGGATAGTGGACATCCTTGAGTTCAAAGACACAAATGGGCTACTTTTTTAAAATCAACCCCTAATGGGATGAAATAGGGGATGAAAGTTTTTATGGGAATCCAGAAACCGCTGAACGGATTTTTAAGAAAGTTGGTATGAGGATAGTAGATAGTAGCGCTAAGGACAGAAATGGGGTGTGATATATTTTTATCCTACAAAGGGATGAAATAGGGGTTGAAAATTTGTTTCTTTGTTTTTGGGCCGATTGACTTCAAAATCGATATCTGAGTCGCCCCGTGGTTCCAAACGACAGAACCGCTGTCAGAACTGTCAAAAGTGGCCGCCATTTTGTTTTTCTTTGTTTTTGGGCCGATTGACTTCAAAATCGATATCTGAGTCGCCCCGTGGTTCCAAATGACAAAACCGCTGTCAGAACTGTCAAAAGTGGCCGCCATTTTGTTTTTCTTTGTTTTTGGGCCGATTGACTTCAAAATCGATATCTGAGTCGCCCCGTGGTTCCAAACGACAGAACCGCTGTCAGAACTGTCAAAAGTGGCCGCCATTTTGTTTTTCTTTGTTTCTGGGCCGATTGACTTCAAAATCGATATCTAAGGCGCCCCGTGGTTCGGAATGACAGAATCGCTGTCAGAACTGTCAAAAGTGGCCGCCATTTTGTATTTCTTTGTTTCTGGGCCAATTGACTTCAAAAACGATATCTGAGTCACCCCGTGGTTCCGAACGACAGAACCGCTGTCAGAACTGTCAAAAGTGGCCGCCATTTTGTTTTTCTTTGTTTTTGGGCCGATTGACTTCAAAATCGATATCTGAGTCGCCCCGTGGTTCCGAACGACAGAACCGCTGTCAGAACTGTCAAAAGTGGCCGCCATTTTGTTTTTCTTTGTTTCTGGGCCGATTGACTTCAAAATTGATATCTTAGGCGCCCCGTGGTTCGGAATGACAGAATCGCTGTCAGAACTGTCAAAAGTGGCCGCCATTTTGTATTTCTTTGTTTCTGGGCCAATTGACTTCAAAAACGATATCTGAGTCACCCCGTGGTTCGGAATGACAGAATCGCTGTCAGAACTGTCAAAAGTGGCCGCCATTTTGTATTTCTTTGTTTTTGGGCCGATTGACTTCAAAAACGATATCTGAGTCGCCCCGTGGTTCCAAATGACAAAACCGCTGTCAGAACTGTCAAAAGTGGCCGCCATTTTGTTTTTCTTTGTTTTTGGGCCGATTGACTTCAAAATCGATATCTGAGTCGCCCCGTGGTTCCAAACGACAGAACCGCTGTCAGAACTGTCAAAAGTGGCCGCCATTTTGTTTTTCTTTGTTTCTGGGCCAATTGACTTCAAAATCGATATCTGAGTCACCCCGTGGTTCCGAACGACAGAACCGTTTGACAGCCTCCGTGGCGCAGTGGGCGAGTAGCCGCCTGTGAAGCGAGAGGCCGCGGGTTCGATTCCCGCATTGTGACAAATGTTTGTGTGGCCCACAGATATTTGTTTCAAGTCTGGGTGTTGTGAGACCGAAAGTCTCTCATAGTCTCTGACACTCACGATACAGGTTATACCTAGTGTGGGGTCAGGGCTAGGTGTGTGACTGTTGGGTGTATTTATTTATTTATGAGTCGCCCGTGGTTCCGAACGACAGAACCGCTGTCAGAACTGTCAAAAGTGGCCGCCATTTTGTTTTTCTTTGTTTTTGGGCTGATTGACTTCAAAATCGATATCTGAGTCGCCCCGTGGTTTCAAACGACAGAACCGCTGTCAGAACTGTCAAAAGTGGCCGCCATTTTGTATTTCTTTGTTTCTGGGCCAATTGACTTCAAAATCGATATCTGAGTCACCCCGTGGTTCCGAACGACAGAACCGCTGTCAGAACTGTCAAAAGTGGCCGCCATTTTGTTTTTCTTTGTTTTTGGGCCGATTGACTTCAAAATCGATATCTGAGTCGCCCCGTGGTTCCGAACGACAGAACCGCTGTCAGAACTGTCAAAAGTGGCCGCCATTTTGTTTTTCTTTGTTTTTGGGCCGATTGACTTCAAAATCGATATCTGAGTCGCCTCGTGGTTCCAAACGTCAGAACCGCTGTCAGAACTGTCAAAAGTGGCCGCCATTTTGTTTTTCTTTGTTTTTGGGCCGATTGACTTCAAAATCGATATCTGAGTCGCCCCGTGGTTCCAAATGACAGAACCGCTGTCAGAACTGTCAAAAGTGGCCGCCATTTTGTTTTTCTTTGTTTTTGTTTTTCTTTGTTTCTAAAACGACAGGGCGGATCGACAAATCAAAAGATTTTTCCATTGGCCCTACAAAATACGCGTGCGGAGCCGCGGGCAAAAGCTAGTAGTATATAAATTACAGCCTACGTGGCGCAGTAGGCGAGTAGCCGGCTGTGAAGCGAGAGGCCGCGGTTTCGATTCCCGCATTGCGACAAATGTTTGTGTGGCCCACAGATATTTGTTTTAAGTCTGGGTGTTGTGAGACCGAAAGTCTCTCATTGTTCTGACACCCACGATACAGGTTATACCTAGTGTGGGTTCAGGACTAGTTATCTTGGGTGGTTGGGTGTATTATTATTAATGATGTTATAAATAATTTGAGTTAGGACCTATTTTTAATAACTGGTCATCTTTTATCTGAGGGTTAACTTTGACAGATATTCCATACATAAATGTCAAAATTATTACCTAAATAAAAGTTATTTGCCTATTGCAAAAATTGATATTAAAATTATAGAGTCAACATGGATACGAAACTGTGTCACTTGCCTCATACTACACTGTTATAAAATGTATATAACTAGGAATGTGATGACTGTAAGGCCCTTCACTCAACGATACGCAAATCTTCGATACCCAACGATTTGTCTCTAAGCGACTACCATCATACAATTTCATAAAGGTTTGTACACATGCACGCGTCACCGACATTTTGTTCGCCGAGATTGTTGCTATAGTCCGATTGCTAATTAAACGGAGTAAACTGACATATCGAAATGTCACTTTCCAAAATAATGTTGCTTACTTTCAAAACATAGTGATTGATCTAGTTCAATTTTTGTCATTCAAAGATACAATAACTCGGCACTACTTTGCAAAATCAGAATTTTATTGCGTATTTTTAGAAATTTCAACTTAACCCATCGATTAAAATACCGTGTCAATAAGTTTACGTAAATAATCACAACAGATACGCGAAATGATAACAATGAAAATTACAAATATTACTTATAATTTTTGAAAAATATTACACTCAGGGCATTCATACCTTTTGTAAGTTTTATTTATAATGAACCATGATTATAATTCCAGTAGACATGCTATAACTTAGCATCAAGTAGTTTACTATGACTATAATTCAATAGACATGCAGTACAATAACACATTAGGCAGTAATTACGACTTTAAGTTGGACTTTAGAAAATGAAAGAATGAAATGGTTCACTGAATTGAAATGATTAAGGGCGACTTGCAGGGATTTCACTATAATCGCCATTTTATTAGTCCCCGACTTTGTCCTAAACTTGATTAAAATCAAATGTCATATTAGTTGTCCCGAATTCACTCGCAGCTCCGCACTAAACCACGATGAATCTTGTAATAAACCCCATTTTGGAATCATTTCAGTTTAACGTCTTGCACGTCGTCGATTTACCCCTTATCTGGATTAAAATAAACGACAAAGTTAAATCATCGGGGCCGCCGGTTTAAATGGCTAATCGTGATTATTGAATGTCAAACAACATAACATTTTCATATTATTTCTTGTTGTTTTATGAAAATAATGATAATAATAACACTCAACAGTCACAAACATAGTCCTGACCCCACACTTGTGTCGTGGGTATCAGGAACTACGAGATACTTTCGGTCTCACAACACCCAGACTCGAAACAAATATCTGTAGGTCATACAAACATTTGTCTCGGTGCGGGGATCGAACCCGCGGCCTCTCGCTTATCGGATAGCCTTATCGGCTGTGTGGTCGTCTATCACATCTGGAACGGAACTAAGCTCGGCGAAATGTGGGTGTTCTAGTTCACTAGTGCGCCTCTGCTTACCCCTTCGGGGATACAGGCGTGAGCTTATATTATGTTTTCTACCATGTCCTATGCCTACCATGTCATGTGCCTACTCCGCGATGTTCTCCTATTTTTAGGAGATAGGGGGTTACCACCACCTCTTATAGCAGTCTTATTATAATCTTACTTGTACCGATTCCCATACAAAACAAACGAAGAACGATTATAATAATACTGCTATAAGAGGTGGTGTTAACCCTGCAGTTGTTTACGAGATGATAAATTCCGCTTGAGCTAACAAAGTGCAAAGTTACTCCTAGTTACTCCTTAATAAATATAAATAACTAGCCTCATAGTATGTGTGTTCGTATTACATGTGAACATTTGGTGACTATTAACTTAAGAGAATCTATTGAAAAATCATATAAAACAAACTAGAATTCGTTTTATGCAAAATTTTTATGATAGATGTTTTGATACGGAACTTTAGATATGAATCTAATGGAACGTAAAGAATGAGTAGAAGTAATGAAATCGCGAATTAATAATCTACACTCGGATTTCTTAAATCGAACCAGAAATGTGTATGTGCAAGACAACTAATGGGACATTTGATTTAAATGACATTTAGGACTGAATCGTGTATTAATAAAACGGCGAATAGAGTAAGATGCAGTGTTGCAAAAGTGTAAAATTAAAACTCGTTAGATTTGGCATCTGAAAATCGGGAGATTTTTATACGGAATGAAACACAAGTAGTTTATGTTAATAATGCGTTAATTTATTTAATTATAATCAGTAAGTTACATATAATCATTTATAGTTTGATATATTGTACATTGATTAATCATTTTCGTCTTCTTACCACCTCTTACTACTTATTTTCGTGAACATTTTCTCATATTTATTAAAATTGTAACAACATTGATTGTTGTTTTCTATACATCATTTTGTGTGCAGAAGATCTACCATTGACTTAGTGGAAAGTTTAATCCGTTATTTTAGTGCGAGCTCTTCGTAACTAAGTTTTAACCTTGGATACTGACGCCGTGCAACGTAGTGAGACAATAATGTCTCACTTGGAAAGCCTTCACGCCGCGGCCGTGTACTGTCGTTCTATGTGTTATATTTATATGACATGTGCATGCAATTCTATGAATGGACTATAATGAACGACTAAAGCAAGTATAAGTTATCCAATTTGGGAAACAACCCGAACGAAGTTATCTTCAGAGACATTTGACAGCCTCCGTAGCGCAGAGGGCGAGCAGCCGGCTATGAAGCGAGAGGCCGCGGGTTCGATCCCCGCACCGAGACAATTATTTGTATGACTCACAGATATTTGTTCCGGGTCTGGGTGTTGTGAGACCGAAAGTATCTCGTAGTTCCTGATACCCACGACACCAGACTCGATCTTAGTGTGGGGTTAGGACTATGTATGTGACAGTTGGGTGTTATTTATTTATTTTCCCTTGTATACTCACCAGACAATAATAAACTCTATTATAAGGTATTTTAGTACAATTTGCTTTAATATACCGCGAAGTTGAATGGCCGTATTTTATTGTATGTAGTATTGTCGTATAGGTCGTATTGTATTGTATTACAGGTTTCTTTTAGTTTTGCCGTATTAATAATATTATGTTCCATTTTTTATAAGAATATTATTTTACATTAGTTGAAAATCCAAAAATTCGGCAGATAGGACTGCTACATCGGGACATCGTGAGCAATGACCAAAATCAGTAAATATCCCGATAAATCGGGAAATTTTGCAACGCGGGCAAGATGCCTACACTCTTCACTACTCCAAATTCATAAGTTCCGTTTCACAAAAAATATATAACCACAATCACAATTCCGCATAAAAAAATATTTTTTGCAATTTAAAATAAAATAAATCCCAACAATCACTCATTATTTACGTTCCGTAAATTTCATATTATTATCTATAGTGCCGTCTCGCAACATCTATCATCACAATTTCGCGTATAAAGAATTGTATTTTATTTTACATGATATTTCAATAGATTCTCTTGTGTCAATAGTTGGCAAATATTTAGTTTTAATTCAGTTTGAATACATGTAATATAAACACACATACGACGAGGCTGTATGTGGTTGGTTCCTTGGCCTAATTGATGAAAGGCATAATTGAAAAAAAATAATTAGTGTCAGTTGTCTGGATTACGACTTGTCAACTAGACATACGTATAATATTTCGCGATAAGGAATGGTCACTTTAGTTCGCGGCTCCTCAACGAACTAGTTCGTTCTTTCAGTTCACGTCTCGAACCAAAGAAAGGCTAAAAAAATATTATTTGCACGAATTTTAACCGACTTTAAAAAAGGAGGAGGTTATTAATTAATCGACTTCAAAAAAGGAGGAGGTGAATTAACCGACTTAAAAAAAAGGAGGTTAACAATTCGTTGGAATCTTTTTTTATGTATGTTCCCGGATTAATTATTTTTTATTCTTTCATAATATGCTGCTGTTTTTTTTTACTTGTACATACTTGGGGAATAGTGACGGCGTCTAAGGGACAACCCTTACCAAACGAACCCAACGATGACGGTGGCCTACTTACACAGTAGGCCACCAACACCTTTAGGTTTAAGCCAACCTTATCTGCATGTGGTACACTTTTCTGAGTAACGGACTAGGTGCTGGCGAAACCTGGGTTCTTGCCTTGCAGGGTATGGGGGACAGACCAGGGACCAAATGTTTGCTATTAGATCGTTTTGCGAGGCATGCATGTTGAAAGAAAAAGCTTCTGCATATCGCTTTCCTGGATCTGCAGAAGGCTTTTTACTTTGTGTCCCGACGGGTAGTCTGGTGGGCCCTAAGGTTCAAAGGGGTGCCAGAAGCTTATGTTGACGTTATCGAAGACATGTTCTTCCGATCAAAGTCTTTGATTCGGACTGCTTTTGGCGTCACCACACCCTTCCCGTTCACTATGGAGGTTCAGCAACCACCGTGGGTGTTCATGTACGCTGATGTCTAAGACAAACAGCGTCTAGGGGCCGCTTGAAAATGGCCGACTGAAAGGAAATGTGCTAAAGATCAAGTACATGAGTTGCGTAAACGTAGTATTTTATAAATGTTTTCAAATATTTTTTATCGAAGAAAGTAAAAGAAAATATTATGATGTGTTCCCATCTGTGAGACTAAAAAGTGCTGCGCACCGTATTTGAATATAGCTTAAAAAAGCACGATATTTCCCTAGTGGTTATTGACTACGTTACGAAAACAAGACCATCATTTGGCCAGTACTTCTGTGTATATGTACGATACGTGGTCTGTCAGCGTTATTTTAAGGAAATCCAGACGACCTCAAAAGCGCTGGCTGGACTTTTTAGAGAATTATATGAGAACCAATGGTCTTACTTTGGACGATACTCAAGACTTAAATTCTATCTAACTTATCAAACGAACTAAAGAACGAGAGATCTGGGAACTAGTTCGTTAATTTCTTCTGTGGGAGCTGTCCTCCGCACTGGTTCGTTCGCGAACTATATAAGTCTATTGTCAACAATGGTCATTTCTATAATAGAGGTATAATAAAATTTTATCAAGAAGTAACTTTGAAATTCGTTAACTTAAGTGAAATTTGTCATCTCGAAAACAACGCTCTCCTAGAAAATAGAATAACTAATGTACTTTGTAATAGAAGAACATTGCGGAGTGCGAGCGTGCACAAGAAAACAAGGTACTCGTTGATGGTGATGAACTAAGTGTGGAGTTGCGCCAGTTACAAGGCGTTTGTGATGCGTGTGCCGAAACCTATCCTGCACCGAGGTGCGACGAGACATTGAGGAAAACTTTTGACTGCAGTGCCGGGTCGGGCGTGGTTGGTATACCACCGCTTCCAAGGACTAGTGCCACACGTGCGCACACAAATATCGTGCATAATAGTGAAGTGTTGTAATTATGTGGTTTTTCAAGAGATTATGTACATACAATGTTAGTTTGTAAGGTGTATGTATGGGTTATTGATAATTATATACTCTTCGTAAAAAAACTTGAGTTTTTATATATTTTACGAATTCATCATCCTTGTTTGATACCAAATCATGTTCAGTGTAAAAAACAAAGCCATTTTTATCATAGATTTTCATTAAACAACAAGAAATAATGTGAAAAGGTTATGTTTTTTGTGTTTAAATTCTTTGGTTGTTTGTCAATAAAATCAAGATTAGCGACTTTAAACCGGCGGCCATGCCCATTTAAGTTAAACGTTTATTTAAATCGAGATTAAGGGTAAAACCACGACGTGCAAGACGTTGAACTGAAATGATGCCAAAATGGAGTTTATTTTACGATTAAACGTCGTTTATCGCCTAGCTGCAAGTCACCCTTAATGATCTTGATCTTTTTGCCGCAGCACTATTTAAATTTCATAAAAAAGTGGCAACATCTGAAATGTCAGATTACTCCGTTTAATTAGCAATCCTACTATACTAAAGTTGCTACGATTTCCAATATGGCGATGCAATTATTGATTTTGAAATTAGTTTCTGAGGTCGAGAAATAACCTTGTTTGTATAATTATAAACTAAAATAATATTCTAAAAAGAATATTACAGAAAACGCATGGGAAATAATAGAAAAGCCGATTTACATAGAATTTACCCACTTAGCCGCTATGCCTGTAGTGCCTGAATAGACAACTCGCGTCTATAGTTGTACGGACCGTGCGATACAAGATATTCGCGACGCAAGTTTCCAACAATTAGTATTGAATATTTGCGTTATCCTTGTGTACGAAGGATCTAACTAAAAATTAAAAATGAGAACTCCCACTGGATACATTTTTCGGGTGTTATGTCTTTGAGACAAGGAGATTTACTTAAATAGATCACAATTTAAAAAATTGTAGAGGTAATTATTAGATACCCGTTCGTTTAGGAGACCTTTTAGTATCATCTAATAATAATTGTGGTTACTAAAATTCAGTATTGCGAAACGCGTATTCGTGTACAATAACTATCTATACATAAATAACAATAGTTCGATGATTTATACGTCGCAGTACAAACGAGAAAATTCGCCAAATATAATATATGTTAAAACATGGCGGCCTGAAGCTAGTCACGAGCGGCGTCGGGGCTATTGATTGCAGACGCTGTTTTTCCATCAGAGATGAGTTAGAGAAATGTTCAGTGCTCAAGGCAAAAATCCACCAATAGGACCAACTCGTTAGTCGAACCTATCAAAATGAGGTGATACTATTGGTGGATTTTTCCTACCACATTTTTGTTAGACACGCGTCTTAAAGGGTAACAAGCGGCTTTGTGCGAGTGACCTGACTAACTTCAGCCGGGTCACGTTGTTCTGGGTGTATCGTGAACTATACCTAAGACCTATAATTTAGAATTTGTCATGACAATTTTTTACTTTGCTAAGGTATTATAGTCGAAACGCGACCTTGTGTAATGTGAACATTATAATTTGTATATTTTTTAATTCTTAAATAGGAATATAATTGAAGACGAATAGTCGCTTATCGTAGCTAATAGTCCAAAATTATCTAGCTAGCATACTGCATAATATAATGAGTAATAAGTACTAGTAGGATATCCAATCCAATCTAATTTTAGTTTATGGCTCCATCAGTGCTCGAAACGTTATTGCTACGACAAGAAAAGATACCCAATAGATATAGATTCTATACATCTATGTAGTATTTTAAATACATTTTTAAATCAGTCCTGGGTTAGCCGTCCTTCTGCCACTATTTCGAGTATGTTATAATATTTCTAAGCATTACTTGAGTCAACTTCCACTCCCGTGACGGTGGTGCTTAAATTCCCGTTCATTAGTATGTCGTGTAATGGCTGACCCAATACTTTAGACAGCGAATCGCTTAACTTGTAGTAGTTAGTTTCCAAAGCTTCGTGGTAAGATGTCTGGTCGGAGCTGATTAGTTTTGCATTCAACTGGAGCGCTGAATGACATACTGTTAGAAATTCTCTGAAATGAACAAATTAAATATTGATTAATTTTAATATAGATGCTTAGGTTCATCTGTGCACATCTTGCGTGTGGTACCTTTGGTTTTATCGACTGACTTCCACAAGAAGGAGGTCCTCAATTCGCCTGTATTTTTTTTATGTATGTTACTCGATATCTCCGCCAAATGTGGACCGATTTTCAAAATTCTTTTTGTGTATAGAGCTTATTTCAAGGGTGGTCCCATATAAATTTGGCCACGATCGGTAAATTGGAAGTCGGTCAGTTAAGTTTTTAAACTTGTGATTATGACTACTAGCATATTATTATAGTCTTGTATCTTGAGATTAAGGATGCCAGTCTACTTAGGCATCGGTTATAGGATAATATGATGCTACAACCTCAAAAGAGGTTGTAATAGTAAATAAATAATAGTAAATTGTATAAGGGCAGGTAAAAACCTGCCCTTATCCCCACTCCATTGCGGGGTCAACGCAACACACTTTTTTCAAATATGTCGCATAAAATATTCAGCGTTAGTTTTTACGACCGGCTGCCTGCCTGACGTCAACCTTCTCTGGCAGATCCGAGAAAAACTGCTCTACTCGATTTGGGAATTGAACCCAGCAACTCCCGGTCAGCTCATACACGCTGCCACTAGACCAAGGAGGCGAATGCACATACTGTAAATATTGTACTTTATGGATCTTCATTCTTATAGAAAAAGACCTTAACCTCCTTATAAACTAGACTCACGTTAGTGGTGTAAGTAACTTAAAATATGTTAATACGATATTAACAATGTTCTAGAATAGCTTACATTCTGCTAAGCCTATAAGGAAAGGTTACTTGAATATTTTGATAATAGATAACCATGACCTTCAGAAAAGTAGAATAGTAGGTATTCATTGCGAAGTCGAAAAATAGTATTTAAAAAAATGTTATTGTAAGTTAGTTCTCGGATCATAAAATACTATTGCCTAAAGGTCTAACCTGATAACAGATCCATTAGTATGCGAAGTGCGTAATAATGTAGATATCTTTTAAAATAATTTCACTTTAGAAGTATTACAAGGAGATCCGTTTTAACACATTTCCGGTCAGTTTCTATAGATGATCTCAATTCGAGATATGCGAGATCTCAATGAGAAGACCGGTCTAGAAAACATACCAATCACGGCGTGATTTCTAAACCTTTGCCGTAATTTACTTATTTGATGAACGATACACACTCAGCCTGCTTTGAAACCGGTCGTTGTACTTCGATAAATTAGATCCTTTTATAGGGTACCAATATCTGCATTTTATGAAGCGGGATAAAGTTAGACTTGCTTACCATTATTTAACATTTGGAAGTGTGGAAGGGGTGGTGTATACCGGAGTGGCGCCGACATAACGACATCAAATCATACCCAAATATACCTTACAGTGTTGCATGGCTTTGTACCAATAATCAGTCGTATAAGTGAAATAGTTCAGCCACAGGATTAATTTTTAATTTTTCAAAATTTTTGCACATGATGTACGTTCGAGGCTATCTAAAACAGCTGATATTAGCGGTCAAAGACCTTTGTCGATAACACAACATGAACGTACTTATCCAGCTCGACTTGGATGCGAGGGCCGCGCGCCGCGTACCTACTGAAGTTTACCTACCTGTAGATTTTCGTGCATTATACCGGTTTTACCCAGTATAAATGGTGTGATATTTAGTAACCGTAAATTTTTTGCCGCCACTCTGTATAGTCGCAATCTGCCTAATGCTTTGGGGAACGCGTATGAGCTAAAAATGGTATGTAAAACTCACTTAAATATCGCCTTGAGTTTGTCGACCGTGTCGTCGGGGTACATGGGCGCGAGCGTGGGGTCGAGGAACGCGTGCGCGTACGCGAGCGGGCCCGCGTTCACCTGCACGCACACGCTGCCTTGCAACCTAAGCGATACATACGGTACACATTATACAATGCTAATTTTCTTTTTCGAAAACCTGCAGAGGCCCTACCACGAATAACTTTCGACTATGTATTGGATTTGAGCTCTTTACAGGTTCATGACATTCGATTGAAAGTCCATGCCATTAGCATCATTTTATCATCATATACACTTGTTTGCAAAGAACAAGCTTCTTCCAATGCACTATTTAATTGATCTTGGTCTTTTATAAGACTGAACGATAAATCTTGTAGAGTAACTTTATTTACAGCATGTCCGTACTTGGATGTTATATTTAGACGTTTCCGAAGATATGTCAAATCTACCAACCAGCATTATTTGTATCTCCACAACTACCGCGCATAGGTATTCACGGGTAAAAGCTATTTGTAACCTTATGTTTATCGTAAAATAACATATTATAACATACCTCAGCTGTAACTTTTTCAAATCTGGCGCTTTCGCGTTGACGATTTCGGCAAGTTCTGCAACTTGGCTCTCCATTTCTGACACGGCCACTTCGATCGGACTTTTCTCTTCGACCTGAGTATCTATGACTGGCACGCGTCGCTTCACGTAAGGGAACCAATTTTCCGCTGTGGAATATTATAAAAGTTAGCTACATGCTGAGGAAATCTGTTTTCCAATGTTCTCGGAATGTGCGATTAAGCGATAACATAATATGCATGAAAACGTGTTTCATAACATTCAATTTAACATCGAGTATGTTAGAAACTGTACAGGTATTTATTATTTACAATTTTGTTCATCTGATTGTCGGGTACGGTATGCATATTATGCGTCTCGTCTACATAGCATATTCGTGGTCTATGTGCCCACCTGAGAGCAATAAAGGTTTAATTTCAATATGGATCGAGACTAAACATGATTCCTTTTTCCTTTAAGAATGAAGAATGTAGAGGCTTATTTTGCCGGAGATCACTCTCAAAGGATGTGTGGTGGTATTCACAGCCAGTGGCATGCATTTCATATAGACAAAGAGACAGTGTCTACCCTGACAATTTGTTGTTGTAAATCGCAAAAAAACAAGTTGTTAAAGTATCAAGCAGTGCTTTGGTTATATTGTAAATAGCCATGGAGATGACGATGACAGTAACGGTGATGTAAGAGTTGAAGAAAATAATTTTACAAGTCTTCCTCTACCCTGATCGGAGTGTGTGCACGTCACTGTTCACATCCAAAGACTTCTATGTATTTACTAGACAAGCTGTTTAGAAGTAAAATTGTGTCACATTACGAGTGTTTGACGGCTAAGGAAAAGAAAAGATCTCTATAGCGAGTCGCGGTCAATTGACACAAACTTAGTGCGCAAATTCTTGGTACCGAACAGCCGAATGTAAAACAGAAGTGTTTGTTCAGCCAAGTACAATCACGGGCGTAGTCAGTATAGTGACCTGTGAGCGTGGTGAGCCGCAGCCGCTGGTGGTGCACGGGCCCGCGCGCCGCGCCCTCCCGCGTGAACGGCGTGTCGAACACGAAGCGCCGCGCGTTGTGCACGCGCTGGAACGAGTCCGCCGCCGAGCCCCCGCGCGCCTGCGCGTCCCCGCACCCCTCCCCCGCCGCGCGGACCCACGTCACCTGGATGTATGCCAGCTTGCTGTCCAGCGACGAACGGTCCACCTGAACACCACACGTACATCGATAATGGACGGGAACGCATGGAAACCACTTTCCCTTTCGTGAATTGACCGTTCACTTTCGTTAAAAAAATACCGTTCCTTTACGTGAAATAACTAATCTGTTTTTAACAGCGTTTCATAATTTCAGAAACGCAGGGGAATAAGCATTTCCTCTCGTGTAAAAATCCATTCCGAGCACTGATGAATGGACTCTTCATCTTTCCCTATGCCTCTTCAATGTGGGATTGACTCAACACACTGCATGTTACAGAAAGGATCCAGCATAGTTTTTACAACCGGCCTGCCTGAAAATCCCCTCAGGGGAAAAAGTTAAGCCCCTTCAAGGTGGTAATACAATAGAACTTTGATGTCACGCCCAAACGACGTAGAAAATACTCAGTTTAGTAGTTCTACAGCACTAATCAGTTCAACTGATGAAGGAACACTCTCATAACAACGACATAAAATTATCAAATGACTTGAATTTCGTATTCCGTCTGAAATCGTAAACTCAATTTCCCCTCCTCTCTCATACAATAGTATAATAAAGTTACTAGTCATCATCAGAAATACCCTATAAAATCTCATTTACTAAACTACTACCTATATTACTACTATTTAGGTCCTAAATTGTCTATTTTATGCCACTGGTCAATATAATTGTTTTAGTTCTATTCGTTGTATTTAAAATTTAATGACTGCCTCGGTGCGTGGTATCGCGTGCGCGGTATGACTACCTTCTTGAGGTCTTGGGTTCGATCCGCAGGTCAATAATATTGGCTTTTTCTATTCACTATCCGCCGGGGGGTTTGAATTTGTGCCCGATACGACGATAGGCTCGCCCCTATTACATCTGGAATGGAATAAGCTCGGCGAAATGTGGGTGTTCTAATTGTCTAGTTCGCTTCTGCCTAGCCCTCGGGGATATAGGTGTGGATTTATGCATGTAAGTACCTACACATATAGATTATTGTTTAATTTGAATCTCGTGACCAGGAAAAGATGTTAGATCAAAGGCACGGGAGTTCGATGAACACTTCATTATTTGCAATTTATATTCGTAAACATTCAATTCTTGATTCAAGTTTACATACTAATATTATAAGGAGGTAAAATTTGATAGTTTGTATGTAATTGTTAATCTCCGAAACGACTGAACAGAAAAAAATCTTTCACTTCTAGAAAGCTACCGTATCTCTGGGTGACATAGGCTACTAGCAAATAAAATAGAATCATAAGTTTAAAAACTTAACAGACCGATTTCAAATCCGATTGTGACATATTGTGTTTATTGTGACATATTTTCGAATACAAAGGAATTTTGAAAATCGATCCACATTTGGCGGAGATATCGCGTAACATACATAAAAGAAATACTGACGAATTGAGGACCTTCTGATTTTTGGAAATCGGTCGAAAATTACAATTGAAAGTAATACCGAATAAGATTTTTACGAAACAATTTACAGAGTAATTATGCCTACCTAGAAAATAAACATTGTCGTCATTGATATGACATTTGTACAAACAAAATAACATCTAACGTGGACGATTTCTATTAAATTATTCACATAATTACAATATTTACTTACCGGTGCTGAATCCATAATCATTTTGACGCAGCCAGCTCCGAATTTTTGTTCGTAAAACGTTTGCAGCTTCTCAGAAATTTCGCTCAGTGACGTCAATTTGGGCTCCTTGTAAATAAATTCCACTCCTTCTTCGTCTTCGCCGAAGTGGGTTTTCCCGAAGAAAGCCACTCGATAAAACCTGCCTAGCATGCGTTTCCCCGAATTGGTGACTTCGATGACTTTTGCGTAGGCCTTCGTTAGATGTTGGTAGCACGTGAGGAGCGCTTGATAGTCTCTACGTCTTTCGTAAATCGGTATTATAAGACGGTAGAGCGGGCCAAGGAGTTCGTATCGTTCGGCTTTGTCAACATACTCGGCACATATCATCAACTGGTCCAACAAAGCCTGCTCGTTGTAATGTGCATCTGCCATTCCTGAAATAAAGGAAATATAATAAACCGACCATAGCCTTAATCTCATCATTACAATTTCTGTATGCGTTAGTGAAATTTAGAGATCCCAAACCTCCATTTCTAATGCCAGCACCTATGAAGAATCAAATCTTAATCGGTCCATGATTATTTACCAAGTTTTTATTCTTCCTGATTTTACCATGTCAGCATGATGCATCTAAGGGGATTTTTTTGGTCCCTATGCCTATACCGCGTTTAGGGAATTATGCGTTTGGGTGCAAGATTTATCAGTTATCGGGCGGGCACTCGGGGAACCCCATCCTTTGTTATACTTAATAACGTACCTAATTAAATTTACAGTTAAAAGAATTATCCTCAAAATCCTTTTCCTCGTACTCTATCATACCGACATATGGGATCCCCAGGGCCTGGCACACTAGAATTGGGGCCCCCATTAGAGAGTACAAATAATTGGCAACGTACGGTGATATTTAAAAAGTTTTTGATATGTTGATATGATAATGTTAGAACAACTAATTTCAATCTGCCGCGTGCCATTATGGTAAAGACGGTACTGGGGATCCCCCTTGCGCCCATACACTACAAGCTTAGAAAAGGTATTAGGTATCATACTTGGCTATCAATCAAATTATTAAGTTGGCATCATAGCTATCATGGACTTTTCATATCGTAAAAAGTATTCGTGGCCCAAACAATTCTCCATCATCGGGGATTCGATAGTTCAATGACCCCGCAAACGAATTTTGTCTTTAACTTCCTCAAACGATGCACGATTTGATTTAAACGTAATCAAATAATAAGTAAGATTTTCAAATTATAACATTTGTATTACGAAAGAAGCATGCACTATCCTCATGATCTTAATAATGATTGCCGCCGTGGCGCAGTGGGCGAGTAGCCGGCTGTGAAAGAGGCCGAGGGTTCGATTCCCACACCGAGACAAATGTTTCTGTGGCCCATAGATATTTGTTTCGGCTTTGGGTGTTGTGAAACAGAAAGTCTCTGTAGTTTTTAAAATCTACGATACAGGTTATACCTAGTGTAGGGTCAAGAGTCAGGACTATGTGTGTGACTGTTGGGTGTATTTATTTGATTACAAAAATGTAAATGATAATGACAACGGGCAGCTGTAGACGTTTAGTTTATCGATACTGACAGGAGACTTAAAAATCTAAAAGATCAAACATAGTTTCAGTTCAGAAATCGCTTCCACGACTTTTGTATACCAACTAGCTGAGACACGGATACTGTCAAAGAAAATTCAAAAGACACAATCAAATGGAGGCAATTTGTAAAATACAGTTATTTTCTAACAGTGTCACTATCTTTTCTCACTATCTCACTCGTCTTCATTAGACGTATAGTATATTTTGAAGGTAAGTGATAAGGTAAAGTAAGTGGTGGTTAAGATAGCGGGTGTGGTTTTCTTTTGTAGTAAATTAGAAATTACAACTACCTTTTTCGGTATAGCTGTAAAAAATCTATCGAGGTTCTATAATGTTATTCTTTCTTTCTACCTGTCCTTATCCCACCTTAATGTAGGGTCGGCGTAAACATCATTTTTCAAGCATGTTGCAGAAAGGATTTAGCTTAGTTGTTATGATCGTCCGCTTGCGTGACGTTAACTCACTCTGAGGGATCCAGTCCCGGGCAAATTAAATTAGAAACTGCTTCGCCCGACTAGGGGATTGAACCCAGGGCCTCCCGCTTTACAGCCCATACACACTGCCACTAGACCCAGGAGGTGACCGTATACAATATAATTTTGTTTAGGATAAGAACTATTTACGATGGCACTCTACAATTAATTGGTGATTTTTTTTAAACAGTAATTGACAAATATTTAAATAGTTACAAACTAAATGAAAGGTACGTTGATTAAAATAAAAAAGAAATCTCATGGACACCTTAATTGTTTCGATTTTAGAACACTAGTTAATTCAGAGATGGTAAATCATCCAATAATTAAATCAACAGAGAGTCCATCACATGATGATCGTATAGATAAGTTATAGTCTAAAGAAGACGGTCTCTGGTTATTTTGTTTACATCAAAATAGATGAACACTTTGAACAGGTCTTATTCTATAATTGGTCTAACCTTGGTGGATACACTAGCTAAAGCTATCGAACTCGAAATATTAATTTATTACGAAGCACAAATAAAGTTTTTGGTTTTGTAATTTTGCTAATCATTAGTTTATATTCTTACTGCATAATATTATGATCATTAGTTACTTTTTTGTTAATAGGAATTCACCAGTCATTCCTTTATAATGTATGAGTTATTTATTTGAATATATTATGTATTTGAGCAACAAAGTAGGTACGCACAGATACATTGATGATTATTTCGCACATGCATCGCGGCGGTGTGGTCCCGCCGGCCCTCTTGTATAAACTATTCTATGTATCTCTATATAAATGGAGTAGAGGCTCTTGTGTATAGCAGTCGAAAACGACCCGCGAACGCGCGTGCCTATGTAACGCTGATAACAGATCAGTTCGTCTCACTTTGTCGGAAGATAAAAATATGAAGATTTTCATTCTGATAAGTGTTATAATAGTGGCATGTGAGTGGAGTGAGGGGACCCCTACAAGCCGGGTTGTGGAGCCTGCCAACGAAGTGTCTCATGACGGGTTGGATAACACAGAGCTACTCCTCACATTTGTGGTATGTTGCTGAGGATTGTGAGGATGATTTTCCTATTATGCCGGTCACGGTTGAGGCTCGTGACAGTGCTTCCGTCTCACCGCACTAATCACAGCTCGTTCTGTTAATAATCTAATCCGTACCATACCATTGTACTGCTCTCATCTATTGAAAGAGCGCAAGTCATTGCATTTTCAATGTGCATATCGCTCTCAACAGGTTTTTCGCCATGGGGATCGAACACCAGACATGGATGAACTGGCTCTATATCCAGAGGCTGAAGCGGAGAACAAAGATATCTTCTTTCCATATGGAAAGAAAGCGCTGACAAACGTAAATATTTACACTTTTATATTATACGCACTGCTTAATTCTCATGGAAATAATGATTAATGAGATAAACTAAATGTAGCTTAATCAAGTTAGTTATACTTCCAGTTTATTTTCTCACACTGAACCAAGCGTCCCATTATATTCAGCAAGGCTACTCAAATGTTATTGTTATTTGATTATGCTGAAACTCTGACTGATTAGGGATTGTAAATACTAATTAGGCTTAGATGAGTAATTCATTTGCATTCGCTATATTTAGAAAAACGAATATCAAGGCATAATACGGACACTAAATAAGAAAAAAAAAACGTAAAATGCTTAAAGTTATTTGACGATAAAATTGTGTACAGAAAGGAAAACAGCGTGGGTTTTTCGTGGGCAAATACTTGAGAAAACACTTGGATGGTTTCCTATCGTGCCTGTACCTGCCGGACGAGATTACAATCCGGACTACCGCGTACGCAAGGACCAAGATGACTGCCCTCACTGCACTCGCAGGGTTGTATCCACCGCCACCAGCGCAAAGATGGAACCCTTTATTGAATTGGCAACCGATTCCTTATGATACTCTAGATGGCGACGATGATGATGTGAGTACAAATCATATCATATTCAGTCACAAACATTTAAATAGGTATGCAACCTCTCAGTGGCAGACAATTATCTAAACAGAATGAATGAAAAATGCCATTTGTTTGATGCAGGTTTAATTAATATAGATCTTTAGTAAACGGGTTTTGGGTAGGTTTGGAACTGGTCATGCTTCTTTTTGCATCAAACTAAAACGTATATCGTGCCTAATATAAGTTATCATATTAAACTCTAAACATAAATGTTTACAATAAACTATATTTTTCCATAGTTATCCTTGCTGGATTAGAATAAATTAATGATATCCTAGGCCCGTCCCGAGGCCTTATTCCAATACTAACTATAAATAAATATACCCAACATGATCCTCCAATGAAACATTTTCCACGGTGCTAGAATTGAATCCACTGCCGGGATGTTTATAACACTAATGGGCCGGTTCCATCGGGGTTATAATCAACATTGCCCGTGTAGGGTGGGTCCAATTCCCAGGTCTCTTTTGAGTGGTAAAGTCACGCTGTAGACAATAACGTCTACAGCACACATGATCCGACTTGACTTGTTCGATATCACTGTCTCCCAGGAAACCGACGTTAAGTGGCAGCCCGCTGTTGCTTTTCATTTAGAGATTTCTCAATTGGGCCCAAATTTTCCTTCCCCTTTTAATGCCTTTCTTTTAAGTGGGCAACGCAGATATGATTCTTTTGGCATCGTGTTAGTTTGTTATAAAAAAAAAAGATTGATCATATCTCAGTCCAGGTCGACTTGTATGCTAAATCAGATTAACAGTTCATCAATAAATTAGCAAATTCACGATTATCAACAAAATTTCCCATTTCTAATAGGATAACTCTTACACGTAGTCGTTTAGGTACGGCTATCTAATCGTATTGTTTATCCAGATAAATGCACTTTGGCAAATCAATATTATATTTGCGATTGTTCGTCGTTCTGACATAAATGATTACGTAATTTAATAACTTTCAGCTGCTCTACTATTACAATTGCCCGCGGTACATCGCACTTAGAGATCAGGTGTATCAACAGCCTCAAATCAAGAAATCGTTGCTTCCATACGAAGGACTGTTCGAATACCTACAGAAGCACACTGGGACGAACATAACGACTCCCGAACAAGTGTTCTATTTAGATAATCTTTTCCAAACATTGGTATGTGTAACAATATGGAGTATTCTTTAAATTTAATTTTGTACAGCTTTTATATTTTCATTATAACTTTTCAGAGCAACGTTGGTGTACATCCGCCAAAATGGGCACAAGAAATGATGCCCCAAATAAAGGAAGTGACCAAAATCGAATATGCATCTGAATTTTACAACCCTGAATTAATACGTCTCGCGGGAGGTTAATAATTTGTAACAAAAATACGAATATTAGTTTACAAAACCTCTTTAATGCTCCATATTAATTTTGTGTATTATGTGAACACTACTCTTTATTGCCTCCTTGGTCTAGTGGCAGCAAGTATGGGCTGTGGTCCGGGAGGTCCTGGGTTCGATTTCCAGGCCGGGCAAAGGGAATTTTCTAATTCAATTTTTCCAGGAATGCATCCCCCAGAGGGTTGACGACAAGAAGCAGCCGGTCGTAAAAACGTAGCCAAATAATTCCTGCAACATACTTGATAACGTGGTTTGCACCGAGCCCACATTAAGGTGGGATAAGGGCAGGTAAAAATAAAGAAAGATGTGAATACTAGCATTTGCCCGCATCACATCCATTCTAGCCCATCTATCTCGCTGGAGCAAAAGATGATCAAACCTTAGTTTATTTCAGCACAAAGCAAATACTATAAAATTTGTAAGAAAAATATTATTAGTAATGGGTATGTAGTTATTTAATATTCTTTCATGCATTACAGGTGTTTTCATGAACACCGTTATAAATGCTAGTAAAGCATACATAGAAGGTAATACAGAACAACCAAAGGCACGACTGTATTCGGCTCATGAGAACAACGTAGCAGCCGCCATGGCAGCCGCAAGAGTGTTCATACCGCATCAACCTCAGTACGGCTCTACCATTTCAATAGAATTCAGAAAGGACAAATCGACAGGACAATATGGATTTGCGGTAAAGTATCATAAGAACAATATATTTGTATTATGTATATATTGCGTGCGAGTCGCTCGCCTACTGATACAGTACAGGAGGGTTAGCACCACCTCTTATAGCAATATTACTATAATCTTACTTGTACCGATTCCCGTTCAAAAAGAACGAAGTAAGACTATAATAATACTGCTATAAGAGGTGGTGGTAACCCCCCAGTTGGTACAAAGTAGCGTAGAGGGGTGCACGAAAATTCATCGGGGAGACCAGACAATAAAATAAATAATCGTAGGGTAGGTCGTAGGTCGTAGTCGTAGGTAGTACGACGTAGGTCAACCGTGTGAGTTTTCATCATTGTGTTATTCTGAACTCTTAAGTAAGGGGATGTTTTAGCAATATTTACAAAAACATGTGCAATTATAATATCCAAATAAAAGCATCGTTTACACGACTAAATTTTCTAGCATGTTGCATATTATGAAATTAAAGATTGCTAATTGCAATTTACAAAATAAAAATTTGAAGGAACTTAAGTTGCTATGTTATGGCACACACGACGCATCATAACACAGCGCTGGTTTTCAGTGAACCCTCTGAATTGACTGTCGAATGCCAAGACGGCTCGATACCGATTACTGAAATTATTTAGTCCCTATTGTAAAACATATTATATATTCATGTCTTCACAGCGTAACCTTGAATAAACTAATCTATTTTATGGTAATTGAACGGAGATTAACTAGGTTATCCTTGAAAATAACCTTCATAAGGGTCAATATTATTTACTTTCTATTGTAAGTAATTAATAATTATTTTGTTCGGAATGATATAATTAGCATGCAATGATATAATTAGGTGTTTTAACATTTTAATACAATTAAAAATATGTTCACGTTAAAATTATTGAAAATATGTTTGTCGCCTTCTTGGTTTTACGCAGCCAGCATACGGGTTGTAATTCGGGAGGTCCTGGATTGGAACCCCTGGTGGGTTATATATTAAACATGATTTCTTTTTGGGTTGACGGTTGACATACGAAGTGAGATGAGGGTATCCTCATACTTCAGTATGTGGAGGAAGCATATCCACAAAATAATTTGGCGTGATTCAAGTTGATGATTAACCCTACCTTCCGCACGTTCTAGACAAACCAGTTAAGCGAATTGTTTGCAGTTGACCGAGTTGCAATTTAGATGCCCATAGTCCTTTGCCGCTGATTGGATCAAATTGCCCTCATACTTTCGTTACAAATCAACTCCTATAGAATATCGGCAATTTAAAATATAAGGGTACTAGGTTCGTTTTCGCTTACTCCTCGCCATTGAAACATCAGTAACATTGATTTTATTGTCTCACAGGCGGTGTACGCTCCAGTGGCGGGTGGTCCCGGCAAAATCCTCGCGGTAGACGGGTGCGGCGACGCTGCGTTGTGCGATTATGACAAATTCCTTACACTAGTCAAAGATGTTTTGATATCAGAGGAAGAATTGAGGGTTGTATGTTTAAAAATGCCTTAACAAGAAGATCTTACTTTTTTGGGTGGTAGAGTCATGCTGTATAGTTACGTACGGTCCGGCTCGACCGGTTTGATCCCGCTGTCTCACAAACTGATGTAAAGTGGCGAAAATCCTCTACCGTTCCCAATCCCTATTGGCGGGTACACACCAGGGTGAACGAAGGCGAGCGAATCTATGCGTGTTTCATTCACACAACAGCGAAAGTATGTTTATGTGAACGAACAGTAATAGATTTTTTCGCCTTCGTTCGGCCGATGTGTAATCGCCATTTTGTTATCATGGGTGTCTATGGGCGGTCAAGCTCACTTACCGTAACGTGACCCATCTTGCATGACAGTATCTACCATAAGAAAATCTTTAACTATAATAATCATTGTTGTATATAAACTTATTAAGTATATTTTATTGAATTGTTGCAAACTTCAGTTAGCTTATGCCCGGCCATGTTCCATTTTTTTCAAACTTCTTTAAATACATGCATTTATTACTTCATATCAAAGCGATTATATTATTTTGTTCCTTGTTATGAGTAAAAGTGGGGTCGTAATGCTTTCTGTCTCTCTCGCACGCACTCTCACTGCACCGTAGTAGACATAAAGGGAGGTGACGTCACGTCCTTGGCTTCGACCGACTTCAAAAAAGAAGAAGGTCGTTAATTCGTCTGTATTTTTTTATGTATGTTATGCGATATCTCCGCCAAATGTGGATCAATTTTCAAGATTATTATTGTGTTCGATAGAGCATATTCCAAGGGTGGTCCCATATATAATTTGGACACGGTCGGATACATTTTGAAGTCGGTCCGTTAAGTTTTTAAACTTGTGATTATTTATAAAATTATTTTGAATATAGATATTCAATAATGTTACCTAATGATAATATAAAGCGTTTAAAAACGAATCAACATCTTTGTATACAGATTTGTTTGATGAGTATGTACAAAATATAAATTACGTAGTAATTTTATACCGTGCCATGGAAATGCAGGATAAATGATTTATAATAAAATGGCTGTGAATCTTAACTTGTGTTTTGCTTTTCTTAATACCATTTAGTACCTACACGCGATTCATTCCACATAGGAGTTATAAACACTTCGTGTGAATTAACATACTGACATATTAATAATCCTAACCTTTAAATGGCCTAAGCCTTCTATTAATTGGAGGAAGTCAGTGCCCAGCAGTAGGACATTAATATTACAGGGATATTATTATCATCACAGAATACTTGATAATATAAGAAACTCAATCATTTTCAATCTGGGACACACTTCATTCATAAAGACACAACTTCATCTTCGGGATTTAAAAAAGTTTTTTTTATGGCAATTGAAATACATTATGCCAATGTCAAGTTGGGGAAATTGTTTTCCTAAGTTAATATAAGTTTTCGCAAGAGCAATGAAGTCGGATGTGTTCGATTTCAAGGCCCTGCTGGAGTTTTGGCGTCAATTCCTTCCAGTTTGATGTTTTTTAGTCTATTTTCTCGCAGCGGAGGAATCAAACATGGTCATCCAATCCACCCACCAAAAATTATCCAAAATCACTTATTTTAAAGCTTCCACATACTGTCCATCTTCGTTGATGTTTATTGCTTAGATACACATCACATTTAACCACAAACACAACTTTAGACTAAAATATGAAATCATTAAAACAATCGACCACCCACACCGTCAGAATTCCCGCCAAAACTACAAAAAAAAGTTATAACTAGTTACATTAGTTAAACGCATCGACAAAAGACGAATTTGGACTTGGCATGACTATGAAAAAAAATTTAAGCATGACTAATGTATGGAGATAAACCAAAATGACGACTTTGCGACATAAAGATCTGCGATGCTATATTACTGATGTACCTCGGGTGTACATAAGTTTTGAGACGAACTAAAAGTTGCATAACTTTTTTAATAATTAACTAATATTTTTAAAATTTTCAGTAAGCATTAAGTAGATAATAATCAACAATAACATATAATTATTATTCAAAATGACCACCCTTGTTTTTAATACAGTCTGTATTTTTTTATGTATGTTATGCGATATCTCCGCCAAATGTGGATCAATTTTCAAGATTATTATTGTGTTCGATAGAGCATATTCCAAGGGTGGTCCCATATATAATTTGGACACGGTCGGATACATTTTGAAGTCGGTCCGTTAAGTTTTTAAACTTGTGATTATTTATAAAATTATTTTGAATATAGATATTCAATAATGTTACCTAATGATAATATAAAGCGTTTAAAAACGAATCAACATCTTTGTATACAGATTTGTTTGATGAGTATGTACAAAATATAAATTACGTAGTAATTTTATACCGTGCCATGGAAATGCAGGATAAATGATTTATAATAAAATGGCTGTGAATCTTAACTTGTGTTTTGCTTTTCTTAATACCATTTAGTACCTACACGCAATTCATTCCACATAGGAGTTATAAACACTTCGTGTGAATTAACATACTGACATATTAATAATCCTAACCTTTAAATGGCCTAAGCCTTCTATTAATTGGAGGAAGTCAGTGCCCAGCAGTAGGACATTAATATTACAGGGATATTATTATCATCACAGAATACTTGATAATATAAGAAACTCAATCATTTTCAATCTGGGACACACTTCATTCATAAAGACACAACTTCATCTTCGGGATTTAAAAAAGTTTTTTTTATGGCAATTGAAATACATTATGCCAATGTCAAGTTGGGGAAATTGTTTTCCTAAGTTAATATAAGTTTTCGCAAGAGCAATGAAGTCGGATGTGTTCGATTTCAAGGCCCTGCTGGAGTTTTGGCGTCAATTCCTTCCAGTTTGATGTTTTTTAGTCTATTTTCTCGCAGCGGAGGAATCAAACATGGTCATCCAATCCACCCAACAAAAAGTATCCAAAATCACTTATTTTAAAGCTTCCACATACTGTCCATCTTCGTTGATGTTTATTGCTTAGATACACATCACATTTAACCACAAACACAACTTTAGACTAAAATATGAAATCATTAAAACAATCGACCACCCACACCGTCAGAATTCCCGCCAAAACTACAAAAAAAAGTTATAACTAGTTACATTAGTTAAACGCATCGACAAAAGACGAATAGGGACTTGGCATGACTATGAAAAAAAATTTAAGCATGACTAATGTATGGAGATAAACCAAAATGACGACTTTGCGACATAAAGATCTGCGATGCTATATTACTGATGTACCTCGGGTGTACATAAGTTTTGAGACGAACTAAAAGTTGCATAACTTTTTTAATAATTAACTAATATTTTTAAAATTTTCAGTAAGCATTAAGTAGATAATAATCAACAATAACATATAATTATTATTCAAAATGACCACCCTTGTTTTTAATACAGGCTCTTAGACGATTGGCCAGTCATCAATGGCGGCACGAACCTTTTCCAGCGGAATCCGCTTTGGTTCTCGGACGAGGGCTCACTTCAGTGACTCCAAGTTTGGGTGGGACTTTCGGCAGGCCCTGAGCTCTAATTCAGACCACAATGAATAATCCAGCGGGTTGAGGTCGGAGCTGGAGGAGGGCCATTCGTCCGCGCGATGAAGGCTGGTACATTTTCCCTCAGCCAAGCTTGGGTGGTTTTTGTCTTATGGGATGGCGCGGAGTCTTGCTGGAAAACCCAGTACTTATTGTGAAGTAAAGTACGTGTCAGGGGTTTCACAACAGGCTCTAAAATGTCATTTTGGTAATTTTTAGCTTTAACCTTGACGCCATGTTGGCAGAAAAGGAGCGGAGTCACACCTTCATATGAAACGCCCCACCATACCATAACACTAGCCGGATGATGGGTACGCGAGATATTCCGTGCTGAAGCTGGGACGTCCTTGCTGCTTTTGGCATACACTTTGTTGTTTTGTTCGGTTAAACTTTTCTTCGACAGTAAATATTGTTTCGTCGGTGAAGAGGATCATCCTCGCATCGTGTCTCTTGAGCAGTACTGGACAACGTTCGCGTCGTTCGTATTAAAAACAAGGGTGGCCATTTTGAATAATAGTTATATTTTATTGTTGATTATTATCTACTTAATGCTTACTGAAAATTTTAAAAATATAATTTAAATATTAAAAAAGTTATGCAACTTTTCTTTCGTCACAAAACTTATGTATACACGAGGTAATATACCATTAGTTAGGCATCTTCTTCACATTCTGAAATTTCTGTTATTAATTATTATGAATAAAACACTGTATTCATAATAAAATCAATAAGTATTTATAAATTATTTAAGTCTTATGACATGATGAAAAGACTTACACGTAACTAGATCGCGAAAGTAAAATGGCGGAACCGGCTTCAAAGTAAACACGTTTTTATCGTAGTTATGCCGAGTCCTTATTTTCTTTTGTCGATGGTTAAATGACATCAGCAAAAAATCTGATTCCTCCTATTCTTTCATTACTATACTTATTACAAGTTATTGCACGATTACGGAAAATGTCGAAAAACAACTATTTTAATGAAAATCTCAATGACATGACAAACAAACAAAACAATAATTAGATGTCATTGTCTGATGAAAATATGAATACGAGGCATCTACTTGGTAGATGTATGGTGTAATTACAGTATGATTAGATATCATTATTTAGCATACAAAGCGTATCTTAAAGCAGACGCCTTCTTCATTCAAGATCACATGTCAATATCACGAAATAGACGTATTCTCAGATAATAAGTTGCAACAAGGACTACAATAAACCGAAATTAAATATTAGATTAGTGCATGTGGAAGTTGCGTGTGATTGGGATGTGAAAATGGTGTATTCAATAAGTATCTGTGTTGAGTGAGTATAATTATTGTATTATTTATTTTTTCCTCATTGTTAATCTGCAGGTACTGGCCAGTAAAAAATGAGCAAACTGCGAGTCAATGTGCGTTGCAGTTTCTTACATTTTTATTTTATGATTTATAAATAAATACACCTAACAGTTACACACCTAGTCCTGAATCCACACTAGGTTTATCCTGCATCGTGGGTGTCATCTCAGTGCAATGCAGTAACATGTTTCAATTGGTATACGTATGGCTCATAAACACTCAGTGGCGAAGTTTATTGGTATTACTTGCGCGGTACGACTGAAGTTCTGAAGTATCGGGTTCGATCCCTGGGTCGGTCAGTGTTTTTTTTTTATTCAGTGTCTGCCCGGACTCTGGAATTTGTGCGATAGGCTCGCTCCCTAGATGGTGTTATGTTATTCTCGTGCGTGGAAATTACAAGTTGATCTATTTGAAATTCTGTCTTTTTGAAATATTACCAGATGTTTGATAGCAAAGTACGATCACACAATACATATCCAACAAATCACGACATTTAAGAGCCATTAAGTTGCAGTCTCATGCATTCTGTACCATACACATCATTGAATAATCACGTCAAATGCACTCAATGCGATGTCGAACAAAGACAGTTGTGTCATCAAATCAGAGTTCCCATTGAGGTTGACAGTTGACAAGGGCGCTGGTTGATCCATACAACATCGTCAGATGTGGACAGGCATGAGTAAATAGCTACCGTGCCACAATCGATTGTATAAAGTCAATCATCTGAACGGCCACAGGTCGCTGCGACCGTGAATATCCAAGAGCGTCCCGTGCGGATCTCAGTGGGACCCCGCCTCGCGAGCCGTACGCTTCCTGTCTAACATTTCGGTACACATTCAGTACACACATAACCATAAGTGAACAAACACTCGCACAATAGTGCCGAATGAGGATATAACAAAAATAGTTGAAATATGCTCATCAATAAGTGACCTGAAGGATATTAAGATCGGATTACAATGTAGAGCTGCCGACTCGGCGGAGGAAAATGTGAGTGACATAAATCCTTACTGATGCTTAGGGACCTCTGGAATGAAACGTTGTTTATAGCAAAGTAAGATACGTACAAACATGTGCACATAACAGGTACCAAGCCGTGAGATAGATAACATAAAATAACGTTTATTACAGTTTTTTCCAATTAAGTTCGGTTTTTAGATAAGCCGATTTCTAAATGAATGTGGTAATTATGTTCGTACACAAACCACTTTCTATACCGCTTAATGTGATAACTAATGACGACGATAGCGCGTTTTGGTAAAGTAAGATTTATCGCGACACTTGGGGAGTAAGTCTGAGGCTGAGATCTATAGAGCGAACTTCGACTAAGTCTGAGTTAAAGAAACGAACTCAGTGAGGATTTGTAATTTTTAGAGCGAACTTCGACTTAGCTTTGTTTACCTGTTGAAAAATAGTTTCCTTTGTTTTTGTATTAGACTAATCTAGTGTTATGATTTCGGATATAATTAAGTAAAATACTCGCGAATCTATGTCACCACTCACTACCCAGGTTGAGATCTATAGAGCGAACTTCGACTTAGTCCGAGTAATTTTTACTAAGAAAAAAGAAATAGACTAACTGACAGACTAGGCAAAGATTTTCTTGTAAAAAATGACCCGTCTAAGTCGGTTCGATTTAAAAATTCCAAATGTTCACTGAGTTCGTTTCTTTTACTCAGACTTAGTCGAAGTTCGCTCTATAGATCTCAGCCTGAGTAGTGAGTGGTGACATAGATTCGCGAGGATGTACGAGGAGTGCGTTTGCGCAGGAAGGAGGGCGGTCGCGAGGAGGAGCCGACCAACGCAGCGGAAGCGGCACCGGCGCAGGGCATGCGCACTGAACACACCTGCTGCTGCCTCGGCGTGTTGGTGGGCATCTCGCTCATCGCCGGTATATACCTCATATGTCTACATACATACACACGTTAAGCCGTGTCTCCTGAACTAAAACATTACACAAAACACCTACACAAAATATGTTATTTCTACAACTTTTTATCTATGGTCCATTGTCATACATATCAGCACGAGATGGGACCTTTTGCAGCCTCACACAACTGATCTTTAGGCAGAATTTGCTTAGTTTAGCTGTTGATAACTAGTTTCCTTTGTTTTTGTATTAGACTAATCTAAGTATAATTAAGTAAATTGTCATTGTTTGTATTATGTTTTAGTATGAGATGCCGCAATCAATTTTTCTTTTTTTCTTTCTTTCACGAGACAATTAAAAACCCCTGTTTTGTGTGTTTTATTTCGGAAAAACATGTGCAGCAGAGGCGGCTTACGTTACAACAGAAACAAAACATGACTGATATTTAACTCGACACTATTATTTCAATTATGATTTTATAATTCAGTAATCATAACTTCAAACCTCAATCACAACGTCTATCCTGTTGTTTATTAAAGAGTTTTCTTCGAACTTCTTTAACATCTTGACCAAAGTGATATATGGGATCTATCCATATCTGTCAAACCAAATAATCTTGAAAATTGGTCCCTATTTGCCGGAGATGGTGTCTCCGTACCTAATGTAAAATACTACTTCGGAAGAATACAGTCAATTCTTTCTTTCTACCTTAATGTGGGGTCGGCGCAACCCTCTTTTTCAAGCATATTCCAGAAAGGATTTCGCTGTTTTACGACCGGCTGCCTGCCTGACGTCGACCCCTTCTGGGGATCCAGTCCCGGGAAAATTTGAAAATTTTCTTTTCCCGACCTGGGAATCGAACCCAGGACCCCCAGTCCACAGTCATCATATATGCTGCCACTAGACCAAAGAGGCGAGGAAGAAAACAGTCAATAATGACTATTATTTTATTTATTAATTATATTAATTATATTTTTAATATTTTTGTTATAGCCCTCGTAGCAGTAATCCTGATGAAGGATACAACGGTTGAGGTCACGCTACTTCGGCAAGTGCACGTGGTAAAATTATCATGCTAATTGTTCTAAATGTAAATAAATATTCTAATTTCATTATTGTAGGTTTTTTGGCGTCATATGTGCGGATACGTAAATTTTATTTCTAGAAATAAAATAAAATTTGTATACATAATTAATCCGCATGGAAGTCTCAAAATTGCAATAAATATGTTATAGTCGTATGAATATTGGTATCTAAATAGAAATCAATGGAAAAGTAGCATAAGACAGTTTTAGTACACACACCCTAAAATCATTTCCCTTTTCCTGAGGCAGTCGCGTAAAAATACTCGCATTTGGCCGGGTTTAGACATTGCATTGCTGTGCAACGCTATGTGAACGTCTGCTAAGTTGTAGACTATAAAACACGCCGGAAAACACTTTAATCTACAAACAACAAAAATATAATCTTTACGAAAATGTTGCACCTTAAGATTGAACAATTTGATAACACTTTTCAGAAACATATCTCTTTACATTATTTTAAATTTGTGAACAGTTAATGTCGCACGGAGAGCGTACACCGAGCGAGCGTGAGTTGGAAATGTTGGGCGCTTCGCCACCAGAACACGTGTTCGCACCCTACGGCGCTGGGGCTATGACAAATGTGAGTGCAATAGTACTATTTGCCGAGCTGTTACTATGTGGACGTTCAACGGGCGGTGTCAGCACGACCTGTTTGATACCACTGTCTCACAGACAACCGACGTAAAGCGGTAGCCCGTTGTTGCATTTCGTTCGGTAAGCGAGATTTCCGGTGGATTAAAACCCACTCCCTTTCCCAATCCCTGTTCCCCTTCTTTAAGGTTTGTAACGCACTCCTGATTTTTTGGTGGAGATCAGTTATCTTTAGGTGATCCTCCTGCTCATTGTCGTTGTCGTTGTCCGTTTCTGCAAAAAACACTTTTTGCTCATGTAACCGCGACTCCGTTAGCGTGGAAAAGATTTCCCCATTTTATGCAACATTTTCCGTTGATGCTCCGCTCCTATTAATCATATCATGATGTTATCGGCGATAGCCTTCCTCGATGAATGAGCTATCCAACTTTTTAATTCGAACCAGTAGAAAAAAGATTTTTTCAATGAAAGCCATTAGTTCCTGAGATTAGCGCGTTGAAACAAACTCTTGAGCTTTATAATATTAGTATAGATTACATTCTGTTACACATACGAGTAGTATGATATGCGTTTCATGGGAACCTCGAATTCGCAACAAAAGTGAGCATTTCGGCGTAGTTCCTGAATTCATCAAATGATGTGACCGTTGGCCGTAACGAATGACTTATTACGCCCGTTTCCACAATACGCAAGCATAAGTAGGACATTCTCATAAAATTAGATTTTCCATATAGATTCATCATAAGCGCCGGCGCTCCTGCATCCCGTAGTGACACAATACTATTGAAAGTAATAAAAGAGCAATTGTAATTTTGCTATATTTCGTCAATAACTATGCTAATAGATAGACATATCGAATTTTATATTCAAAACTGTATCCGTCCGCAGAAATATCCTCAGCTCCAATACCTTTTCTTTCTACCTGTCCTTATTCCACCTTAATGTCGGTCGGCACAACACACTTTTTCAAGCATGTTGCAGAGAGGATTTGGCTTAGTTTTTACGACCTGCCGCCTGCCTGATGTCATCTCCATATGACGGATCCAGTCCCGGGCAAATTAAATTAGAAAATTCCCTTTGCCCAACCTGGAAATCGAATCAAGGACCTCCCGGTCCACAGCCTATACATGCAGCCACGAGACCAAGGAGGCGACTTATCTTCAGTTCCCATACCAAATTATTTAATTTAAACATAACTTTAAAATCCCGACAACTTAAATAATTCTCACATTGTTTGGTCCCGTAAATATCTGACCTGTAATAGGTAGACGTAGACAGTTTACATTGTGTACTGTCTGGATAAATAATAGCCATGACATTGAACCTGCGGAACTATCCGTAGCCATTGGCTTTGAAAACTGCGTATACAAGATGAATGACTTTATAACGAAGCGTCCACTTCCCGGTCCCAATGCGGGAGGGAGTCTCGATTCCCGAAGGTCGTGAGTCGTGACTAGCTCTCAACGGGAACGAGGTGTCGGCACAGTCGCAGATTACCGTCACCCGCTAATAATGATTTATTGCTTGTCGCACGTCACCGAACAGTAATAGAAAGGCATTCGTGCGAGGGGACCGCTTTATTGCAAATGTATTTGTCGCAATTTAATGTTTCGCTTTCAGGAAGGAAAGATGCTGACTTTCGAAATGGGCGCATTACTTAGGACGAGATATGATGACTTCTTAGGGCCGTACTACGACGCTGGTTCGTTTGTTTAATAACTAATATGCATACATAACATACATAGGCTCACGCCTGTATACCCGAATGGGTAGGCAGAGGTGCACTAGCACATTTCGCCGAGCATAGTTCCGTCCCAGATGTAATAATTTTTTAGCGCCCCCAGGTAACATAGCATAAGCTTATGCCTGTATCTCCGAAGGGGTAGGCAGAGGCGCACTAGCGAACTAGAGCAACCACATTTCGCCGAGCTTAGTTCCGTCCCAGATGTGATAGGGGGTGAGCCTATCGCCATATCGGGCGCAAATTCCAGACTCCGGGCTGATATGGAAAAATCCAATATCTCTTTGCCCGACCCGGGGATTGAATCCGAGACCTCAGGACGGTACCGAAATACAATCACGCCACCAAGGTAGTCAACAGCTTATATTATGTTTTTTTTTGCGATTAATATAGCAGAGCTATGTTGTCAACAGAGAGTAGTATCGTGATAGCTTCCGATACTGATTTGAGTAAGATGACGGCATTATTAATATCGGCTGGGTTGTGGCCACCGCCGGCAGCACAACTCTGGAACGAGACTATGATGTGGCAACCTGTACCATACACATATCCACCGCGCGACGAGGACTATGTGAGTGAGTGTATGAAGAAAACAAACAGAACAATGCATTAAATTTAATATAACGATTGTCGTTTGTTTTAGCTTCTGTATGAAGAGAATTGTCCTCGATACAAACAAGAGAAAGAGAGGCTGCTACAAGCATTTATAGACGAAGGACTGCTCATACCATATCGAGACCTATTCCACAAGATAGCACAAATGACCAACACGAATTTTAGCACGCCACAGGATGCGTATGATTTAAATAATTTATTCTCAATACAGGTTTTTACTTCTTTATGTTTTCGTTTTTTTTCTGAGATTGAATACACGAATAATTGTAGTAAAACTTGAAATTCGACATTTCTTTCGACAGGATGATATCAAAGTGGCAAATCCGAAATGGGCGAAACACGTGAAGCGAAAGTTAATGGATGTTGCCAGGCTCGAATACTCCATGATGTTTCATAATAATCTATTAAGAAAACTAAGCGGAGGTGAGACCACAATAATCAAATTCCTATTGGAACTATTGGGGCCTTACTTATAAAAACATTAGGTGAGCAAATGGTAAATAATAGTTTGTCACTTTTTCCTTATGTCACATTGTTTGAAAATAAAAGGGACAGACTGTTCTTAACCATTTGCTCAGCTAAAATGATTTTATAAGTAAGGCCCTTGCAGGTTTAGGTAAAAGCCTATATTATACCTAACATGTATTAATTTCGTGTCTCGTGTGAATGTCAGAGATCATTAACCGCTTTGTAGTTTTCAACAAAAAAATGTATAAAGTTCACCTTAACGAGTATCAATGTCATTTATCATTCTCAGATAGTATGAATGTTTAATCTGCAAATGACATAGCGAGACATCACTAAAATATTCAACGTTAGCAAATTAATTTACGTTAAAGTTCGGTTGGTCAAGGAGAATCATTTCCTGCGTAGATATTATGCAAGCGATACATTATTATCTATAACATCCATACGCACTTTAACATATTTTTTTACTTGTCAATCGATTCACACTATTCACACACCTAAACAGCAAAACGGACATTAGCTTAAGCTTATTTTAAAACATCGCCCGAAACAGCATCAATAATAGATTCACTTTTTTTTCTTCCTACCCTTATCCCACCTTAATGTGGGGTCGGCGCAACACACTTTTTCAAGCATGTTGCAAAGACGATTTGGCTTAGTTTTTACGAACGGCCGCCTGTCTGACGTCAATCCCCTATGAGGGATCCAGTCCCGGGCGAATTAAATTAGAAAATTTACTTTGCCCGACCTGGGAATCGAACCCAGGTCCTCCCGATCCACAGTCCATACATGCTGCCACTAGACCAAGGAGGCGACATAATAGATTAACTATAAATCGTAATATTTTATTTTTCCTTTTCCACCTGCCTTTACCCTACTCTAATGTGAGGTTGTGCAACACACTTTATTAAGCATGTTGCAGAAAAGAATCTGCTTAGTCCACTGCCTTGATAAATAGTGTTTAAAATCGTATTGCACAATCTGGAACTTAGTTCAGAACCTCCCGATTTTCGTCACATATACGCTGCCAAGATGTTAACACTTAAACCAATAAAAAGTTTAACAAGAACTTAAACCGACTTCACCATTTTCACACATTTAAGCCATATTATCTTCAAAACAGATTTAAATGAAACTTGCTCTATTTCCTAAGTTGAAAGACATAGTCTTATGAAAAAAAAATATGGCAATTCGATTTATAGTTACTGAGATATATGTGGACAAACATACATTAGAAATTTGACACATCTATTCAAAAGCCCATGTAGACTAACTTATGCAAATATCGTGCAATTCTAACAATATTACATACACACGTGTCGAATTGACAACCTCATTTTTTGAAGTCGGTTAAAAAGGAGACTTAATTTGCTTTAATCATTGCAGGCGCCCTCCTGCAGCAGATAATAAAAGAGGCGGTGTTGTCGAGTACGGGCGGCGCCGTGCGCGTGTCGGTGCGCACGGGCACGCGCGTGTCCGTGGCCGCGCTGCTCGCCGCGAGCGTCGCGCCGCCGCCGCGCCTGCCCGACCCCGGCGCCGCGCTGCTCTTCGAACTGCACGAGAAACTACCGACCGACAACAACGAACCACACGACGCGCTCACCGACGGACACCGGTTTGGATTTAAGGTAACTGTTAACCCCTCTAGTAATAAGCAGCGATAGCTCAGTTGGGAATGGTACGGACTGCCGAGACGGATGTCGGAGGTTCGAGACCAACCCCAAAATGGAGCATACACCGACGACTTTTCTATGTTATGTGTTTTTTCTTTGTCAATTATCGCTTGCTGTAATTTTCATGTCTAGAGGAGGACTTACAAGGCTAATATTATTATTATAACTCCTCTTTCCTGCCATCTTCTGCTTTGTTAACCAATTTTGACTAAAAGTTCTGAATTGGTCGGTACATATTTCTTATATGTTATTCAATATCCACGGCAAATTAGCGAATTATTTTTGTGTACGATAGAGCATGCTCCAAGGGTGGTCCTAGATGAACTTGACCAGAGGGGTTACTCTTGACGCTCGATTCGATTGTGATTTCGATTTGATTTCATTTATTCACTTAAAATTCCACCGAGATCGACTTTTAAAGTGCGCTAATGTTGCATAATATTCGAGAATTTGTCATTTGGTAATTTTTAATGTGACATGCACTTTTTATGATTTCGGTGATTTTTTTTATGATTTCGGTGGAATTTTAAGTCAATAAATGAAACCGAATCGAATTTATATTCGAATCAAGCGTCAGGAGTCACCCCCCATGTTAGATGAATTTTTAAGTCAGTTTTAAGTTTTTTAGTACTTTTGTTTTTCTTGGATGTTTTTCAACATAATCATTAATCAATGTCATACAAATGCTCTTCTCCCACTTAAATATGCAGTCAGAGTCAAGGTTAAAACAAATCTTACAGTTTTTTTTTAAAGATGGGGTAATTATTTCATAACACTTGCGTTTGTGAAATTAGAATACAACAATAATTAACACATCCATTATCCAGCTATTAAAAAAAGCCTGACAACTTCAAAAATCTTGCATTATTAGTGCAAGATGTTTAAATCCAATTATTATAAATCCAATTATTCTACTTATATCGAATTTTTATGTTTACAGATATACTACTGGGACGACGATTCAGCCGAACCGCGACTAATGGAAGTGCCTGGTTGCAACGCGTTCTGTCCACTTGACACATTCAAAGAATTAACCAAACATATCGCGTCGTATAATTACAAGGAAGACTGTAAACTTATAGATTCATAGAAAGCCAAGTGATATAAGTACAGATAATGCAGACATGGATAAATAAACCATACAGTACATCCAAATGTATGACAACCAAGCGTCAGATATTTTTGATGGCGGGTGCACACCGGGCCGAATGAAGGCGACCGAATCGTGCCTGTTTCATTCACACAACAGCGAAAGTTTGTTTGTGTGAACGCAACAGGTAAAGATTCTTTCGCCTTCATTCAGCCGGTGTGTACGCGCCATGAAGTTATTAATTTTTGAACCTCAAATGATGATCAAATGCCGTTACTGGAAGTAGGTCCACATAAATAAAATAAGCTAAGCACGCATTTTTTTAAATGCGTCCATTCTATTATGTTTTACCCCACGACCAAAGTATGAAACAGTCACCGTGTTAAAAAAAATTCGCTTGGTTTTCATACAAATTTATAGTCAGTGTCTATTAAGATTTTTGGGCTATGGTTGACCCCTAACGTCTGACACGTTACGACTTTGCACGACAAGAGTATTGGACGTTAGGGGACACCTTAAGGACGATAGATGTAGGTGAAAATGAACATTATAATGTTTGTGTCCTAGTATGTGTTTAATAGTATAGTGATGAAGGCAACAACATTCTAGTTATAATGGCGTGTACACACCAATCGAACGAACGTTCGCGAATCTACGCCTGTTGCGTTCATACAAACAAACTTTCGCTGTTGTGTGAATGCAACAGGCATAGATTCGCGATCGTTCGTTGTGTAGGTGTGTACGTGGCATTATACCGCTTCTTAAAACCTTATTGTCATAAGACGTTACAATATAAATACATTTTAAAAATGTGTGGCATCATGTTTATGCTTAGCGAATTTAAAAAAAAAACACAGTATTATATAAAATAAATAATTCGTATTTTTGTTTTTGAATGAATTTGAGAGCCTTATAACATCTACAATTTAGCTTACCTTCGTCGATTTTAAGTCCAGTCTCGTCTTTGGGAATGTTCATGGATATCTCTGCGAACGCGTCGGCTCCCCAGGTCTGCACGGCGCGGGTCTTCAGATACTCCGCAATGAGTGCCGCTATGTGCAGTTGACAGCACATCGCCTGGAAATATTCGCGGTTTAATTTCGCACACTTTAATGCATATTATTTTCATACAATATGCAAGTGTCCATTTTGTTGTTACAGACCATACGAAAAATATATTCCTGTCAAATGGGTACTGCCAACCAATTAAAGCGACAGGACAGGGCTAACATCAATATGTTAACAACTCGATACTAATATTCTCATGCATGTACAATTACACGCACGAGAATATTAGTATCGAGTTTTGGCGGGAATTCTGACGGTGCGGGTGGTCGCTTGTTTTAATGATTTCATATTTTAGTCTAAAGTTGTGTTTGTGGTTTAAATGTGATGTGTATCTAAGCAATAAACATCAACGAAGAGGGACAGTATGTGGAAGCTTTGAAATAAGTGATTTTGGATGCTTTTTGTCGGGTGGCTGGGTCGACCAACCATGTTCGATTCCTCCGCTGCGAGAAAATCGTCTAAAAAACATCAAACGAAGGAATTGATGCCAAAATTCCAGCAGGGCCTTGAAATCGAACACATCCGACTTCATTGCACTTGCGAAAACTTAGATATAGGAAAACAATTTCCCTAACTTGACATTGGCATAATGTTTTTTTTTTTTATAAATGTATTTCAATTGCCATAAAAAAATATTAGTATCGGTTGCTGAGATTATAATGTGTACTAACAACCCGTCTTGTCTCCCGCCAAGATAGACTCTACGATGTGCACTCGAATGCAGTCAGATTTCTACCGATAATATGCAAGTTCTCTAAATTTCCTATTAAAAATTGCTACGCTATTGCCGCTGTGAGAAATGACATTTGACAATTAACAGATTGACATAACTAGAATGAATGGGCTGTTGACGTAACCTTGCAACGGCGGAGTGGAGGCGGCAACATATTTTCGTCATAATGTGTTCGCCGCTTCAAAGTTATATTGAACATTCGATAATGAACTGTCAAATGAGAATTCTCTCAGCGGCCAGACAGTACGTAGGTGTTATTGTAGTCTGATGACAATAAAATTGCATTGACTCGTTAGGTTATATGAGAATGATTCGAGTCATTATTATGATATCGTGTAGTATTGGGTACTTGACATTTTTTTAAAATTGATTTTATATGAAATTTATGTTGTCTAAAATATAGAACAGAAGGAAATATTGAAATATTATTAAAAATAAAAAAGTTAATAAGCCTTTGAATTTTGGTGTAACCTTCAAATTGCGGGAAAGAGAAGTATCAGTATAATCACGTCACCGCCATAACGGTACGTGCGTTGAAGAGGGATAGCAAGATATATCAAATATGCTTCCACTCCAGAATTTAAATTATGAATTGCTGTCTCATTTTTCAACCAATTTGGATGCAGTTTTTACAGAAGGGTTTATTTTTTGTTTTATTTGCTTTTACATATAAATATGTGTATAAATTCAAACATACCCAATTGTGTACTTGACTATGTTTATGGGTATAGTAACCAATAATTCAATGAATTACTGTAGGATCATAGATTTCATCTAAATAACGTATGCAATAAGAATTTATTAAAAATACTCCAAGGACAATTTTATTTTAGTAATTTAAATACTTCAATTTTTATCTGTAAACTAATAAATAGCCCTATATACTTTAAAAAAACAGTCAAGTACCCAATTGTAGTAGAAAGCGAGCCTCGGGCCAGGGTAATGTATATACCTCGTCGTGGTCGGCGTGTCGCGCGTTGTGTTCGGCGAGCGTGGCGAGCCAGGCGTGGCGCAGGCGCGGCGTGGCGCGGCACGACGCCGCCAGCGCGTGCTGCAGCTCCGCCAGCTGCACGCTGCCCGCACCTGGACAGTGCACACACATCGATACATAAACACCTATCTACTACATGAATACATTACTATATTTCGTAACGAACGATGTCGATATTTTGGCTATTTGATACCATTGTGAGCATATTATTTTTCCCAGTCAACCATATGTAATAACAGCCCTGTAATATTACCGTCCTACTGCTGGGCACGAATGAGGGGTTAGGTTTTAGTCTACCACGCTGGCCTAATGCGGTAGACTACCATATAATAGGTAAAAACAGTTGTAGCTACTCTGATAATTATAGATAGTATCGACATTCGGCCTACTATTTTTTTAACATCGATACCAATACCATTTTAAGTATTTTTAAAAGATTCAAAACTTTTAAAACGTGAATACCAAAACAAACTGAAAATGATTTTGATTACACTTAACAATTAATAAGTATAATTAATATGAATTACGACAGGATTAACAGTCTATAAGTATTATTATCGGTTACAGTTGAACTGATATCAAAGATTAATAGGACCGTCTTGTGCAGAAATGATCCTTATCCACAAAAAAAATTTTTTTTTACATCAATATGATCTAGGTTTAGATCATGTTAGCATAAATATTTTTTTCTTTTTGTGAGTTGGATCATTTCTGCACAACACGGTCTAATACATATATAACTTCAGGCACAAACCTGAAACGCCTGGTCCTCCAACACCTGCCAGTCTCGCGCGAGCTCCCACAACGGTACGGACACGACGCATCAATTCTGCCACCTCACTTGATAAACCTAGAGGCATAAAAATTAACGAATTAAATTTTCTTTATAGTTATAAAAAGAGAACTCACATCGCTACGTTCATAAAACATGATTAGATTAATATATAGAAATAAATGTAGACCTAAGAAAGAATAACATTTATATCTTTATCCAACACTCGAGATGAGATCTATTCAAAATTAGTCTATTATTAATTAATAGGTGCAGATATCTATCTGATTTTAAGACGTATGAAATAAACATTTTATTTACCAGTGCCCTTCATAGCCTTGTCGCCGGTTGCAAAACAATTGATGACTGACAGTGATTCTTGAAAACGTTTGCAGTTAAGTGCGGTGGAGGTGTCGAGTAGTTTGGAAACAGCCATGATGACCTAAACGACACGTGGCTTAAGTGGAGCATTTGATAATGACTATACATAGTTATACTATTAAATTATTAAGCAATGAAGTAAACATTATCTATATATCAATATGAATCTTATGTCGATATTTCATTCGTCACAATTTTAATGTTACGACTTTTATACGATCATCAAAGTCAGTATAAGCACACCCATTTTGGATTGCAGTTTTTTATTCAAATTTAAAACGAGGTATAGATAGGCATTATCAAATAAAGTGCCAGCATTAAAATAAGGTCACTGCACAGTTGACCTATATAAAATCCTAAATACACATTTAGGTGTAAAAAAAATATAACGTCTTTGGAAACCTGGCAGATGTGAAACATGCAATCTATGACGCTCAAATTCCCTCCCCCTTATTTTCACTTTCTCCCGCTCATACACCTATGCCGCCCATGTTAACAGTCGGTCGGACCTGCCGCATTCGATTTTTTTTATAGCAGACTGGCAAACGAGCAGATGGGTCACCTGGTGGTAAGTGATCTCCACCGCCCACAGACATCCAAGACACAAAAAGAATCATGGGTGCGTTGCCAACCTAAAAGGAGGGAATAGGAGAGGGGAAAGGCAGGGTGTGGGGAGGGGAAAATGGGTCACCGGAAACCGCACTCACCGAACGAAACGCGACAGATTGCCACTTTACGTCGGTTTTCTGTTAGACAGTGGTCTCTAACCGGTCGAGCCGTCCCATTCGTGCTGTAGACGTTACTGTCTATAACGTGGCTCTACCACTCAAGAATACTAGTTTCACATAAAAAAATCCATAAGGCGTCGATTTGAAGTGTTCGTAGTTTATTGAGGCATGTGGTACCTGCAAGTGCACCCTGGTGAGGTCCCCGCCGGCGCCGTGCTGGAAGTTGGCGCGCATGAGCAGGTAGAGCGCGGCCGCCGCCTCGCGCCGCAGCCACGCCGCGCGCGCCGCGCACAGCCGCACCACGCTCGACACCACGCCCGCGCACAGCGTGCTGCCGCCTGCGCGACACGTGACCGACATGACATAACCTCACGCCTGGGTTCTCTAAGGGGTGGCCAGTCTAACTAGCAAACTAGAACACGCACATTTCGCCGAGTTTACTTCCGTCTTAGATGTGATAGCAAACGAGCCTATCACCATATCGGACACAAACTCCCAGACTCCGGACTGATGCTGAATAATTACAAGTTTAAAAACTTAACAGACCGACTTCTAATCCGATCGTGACCACCCTTGAAATAAACTCTATCGAACACAAAAATATTTTTTAAAATCGGTCCACATTTGGCAGAGACATCGCGTAACATACATAAAAAGACAGACGAATTGAAGACCTTCTCCTTTTTGGAAGTCGGTCGAAAACCAATATGACTTTGCCCGACCCGGAGATATAACCCGAAACCTCAAGTCGATAGTCGTACTGCGAACGCAATACCTTTACGCCACCGAGGCAATACATATTAAACATCAATCAAACAACCACACAATAGTAACCGTTGGCGCCGCCGACGGGCCTTAACAACCTCAAAGTCATAGCGGTTGTCTACCAAGAAGAGATCACTCTTTTTAAACCTCACCTAAAAAGGTCTCACCAGAGACCAAGCGCCTCCCCTTTGTCCGTGAGTTCTGGATGATCGGCGACTCTAGATTAAATTCTCATACCTCCGGATTGTAAATATTAACGGTCAATGCATAACATTTATCGCTACATTATGCATGACAGCCTCTGCTTTTCAAACACATCAAACGGAGATGGTTTGAGCAGTGGAAGTTTAATTTAACTACCCTCAAACTTACCTTCAAATAATGTTTCAGAAAATTGATTTATATATGCCCTTAGCGCTGCGAATAGATGTTTGTACAACGTCTCACTTTGTGGATACTGTAGTAACTTTAGATAGGGTTTTGCAGCGACACCTTCGGCTGCTCCCATGTTTTTCATAAATAGACAAGCGCGGTCTATGATGATCAACCCAACTTCAGTTGCTAGGAAACCAGCAGAAAGCACTGTGTGTTCTGCCATTGCTTCGGTTTCTAAAAATATAAATTAAAAATTAAATTGTTTCCTCAGCGATAATTATTTAAGCAATATTTAATATAGCTTCTTCGAATTCACTTTATTTCACCACACTGTCCACTCACTAGTTGAAGCTCTAAAGGTGCAAATAGATTATTAAAAACTCAAAGCTACATAACACTTGTGTTGCAACTCTATCGATAGTTGCGTTATCGATAGTTTGCCTTTAATATCAAATACAATGAATAATGCTATAAATATATTATATTCCCAATAGACATTACAATCAATAGTATTTACAGTATTGTTAATTAGTAACGGTATCAGTTTTCTGAATAACACCTTCAAAAGCTTCATTAATAAGGACAGCTATCGACAAAATGTTTGTAAGCGATGATTTTTTTTTAATAATTAAACTGTAGAGGCTAAGAATATTATACCTGAAGTCACAGTTGTATTTACGAGGTTTTCTCTATTAACTGTGTTATTTTTCTCCACCACTATTGGCGGTTCCTTTGAAAAATCCGGTGGACTCATCCGCGCAGGTAAAGTCCTCGCTTTTGCCGGCTTCGGCTTACCGTTGCAGTCTGGACTGGTCGCTTTCAACTCTGATAGAATGTTTTTCCTACCAATATACTGAAATTGCTCTGCACATATTCTGAAACAGAAGACTCAGGATAATAATATGTATTTCTAATAGGATGGATGACTGATCTAATTTCCACAATATTTACTAGGTATCATAAAAAAACGCTGAAAACAACATATTTCAACATGTAATTTGATTTATTCATTAAAAAAAAACTCCAAGTCAACATCACTATTGGAGGTAAAAAAAAACACATTTTTACCAAGATGCATAGACGCAGTCAATAAATCATTTTTTTTGTTGTAAAATGTATGTATTAATTTTTTTATTGTATGTATTGTAGTTCGCTAGAGCACTTCTGCCTACTGCTTCGGGGATACAGGCGTGGGCTTATTTATGTATTAATTTTTAGTAAGTTAAAAATTATTTCACCCCCACTTTATAACCAACAAATGTCATTAGACCTAGTAGCTATATTACAACTCAAAAGCATAAAACACAAACATATTATATAGTACTTTTATTATTTTACGAAACAAATTAAAACTCACTCTAAAACATTAAAAAATGATTGTTGATGTGCTTGTGACTGAGTTCGCCACCAATCCACCAGTCTCTCTTCGTCTAAATATTTCAACACAAACAGGAAACATAAAAGCACATCCCGCACCTCCTCCGCGGACATCACACCGAATCTGGACGTCACAAACAAAAGTTAATTCACTAGAAACAAGTAACACAAACATGACTAATTAATGTATTATTACTGTTTTATTGCTATCCGTCTCTACTAATTAAGGGGGTAAGGGTTAAAGATACCTGTTCACTTGATCTCCGATTTCGCTTAAATCTAAACGTCCCACGTTCCTCGGTAATGAATCACCGCCTGACATAGTAGACACTGATTCTAGAGAGCTTTGCGACATATTATTTGTGTGATCTGTAAAGAAATAACTCAACTATTAAATAATATCTATATCTTAAATATTAGACTAAAACACGACCCAATTTATTTTTCCAGTTGTGTAATCCTGAATCCTGACACAATTTGTATTCGTCCAGGATCCAACTTACTTTTTTACACGCTTTATTTTTATTATAGAAGAGGTAGCAACTTAGAGACAATGCGACTTATATACACTTACCTTTTCCATACATACCACTGTTCTGTATGTTCGGTGGTTCTTTAAAATGTGTTGAATTTCTCACTGGTGTATGGTCAAAATGTAGTGTGAGTCTATTTCTTCGCGGGGTGCTGTTCGCAGACGCAGCTTCTTTCTGCGTGCTGTTCAGTACTGGATTGGTGGTCGCGTCACCGTCTATTCGGTCATGACCATTCTCTATCACTGGACTTGCGAGTGTTTTTGTGACCAGGCGATGGGCATTATCTGTTAAAAAGAAAGTAAAAAAATACATAAACAAACAAATAAATATAACTAGTCGGTACGGATGCGGGTATGTGTTCATATTTGAGTTTACGTGTACATGCGTGATTATATACGTGTCATTAAAGTATTTATTGTACATTTACAATATGGGCGAAATAACTTGGACGGATTGCAGTTATTGATAAGACCAGGGATAAGACGACCCATACAGAGTCGGTAAAGTGCTTAATTAGAGTTTGGTGAAATCATTTCTCGTGTAGTGTGGATACGCATTGTATGCGGTGAGTAGTGAGTGTGGAGGTTGTGTGTTGTGATAGTGAGTCCGCAAGGTGTGTGCGGTGAGTATTGTGTGTGTGTAGTATGTTCTGGGAGTGATGAGTGTGGAGGGTGTCTACGGTGATCAGTGAGTGTGTAGTGAGTGTTGAGCGAGTACCGAGCACGACGTTGAGCCAGGGCGCGTAGAGACAGGCGAGCCTGGCGCGGCACTGTCGCGAGCGGTAGCGGTCGTCGTGCTCGTGCTTGGTGAGCAGCGCGCGCAGGGCGGCGAGCGACACGCGCCGCTTCTGAGGCGCCTCGCGCAGAGACTGCTCCACCTACAAAAACACATACATTTATAATCCCATACCATCTTTCAACTCCTATTTCATCCCTTTAGAGATTGATTCAAAAAAAATAAGTAGCCTATATGTCATTCCAGGGTGTCAGCAACTCGATACCAAATTTCATCAAAATCCATTCAGTTGTTTTTGCGTGAAAGAATAACAAACATACACACACTCACACATATATACACTCACAAACTTTAGCATTTATAATATTAGTAGGATACATAACACATGACATAATCTCACGCCTGTATCCCCGAAGGAGTAGGCAGAGACGCACTAGCCAACTAGTACACCCACATATCGCCGAGCTTAGTTCCGTCCCAGATGTGATAGGGTGCGAGCCTATCGCCATATCGGGCACAAATTCCAGACTCCGGGCTGATATGGAAAAATCCAATATCAATTTTCCCGACCCGGGGATCGAACCCGAGAGCTCAGGACAGTAGTCGTACCGAAATACAACCACGCCACCGAGGCAGTTAAATAACACTCACTGTTTTTTTTTTTGTGGAGCACACTAACATTTGTACGTACTTTACTTTTTTAATAACATGTATCATTACTCGATTTCTAAAACAAAATCAACATAATCATCAGCCACAAAAGGTCCACTGCTGGACAAAACAAAATGATACAATAAAAAAACCTTACATGTTTCAGCAGAATGCCGGCAAGAAAATGTCTCATGATAAATTCGTCCGTGAGTTTCAATTTTACTGGATCTGTAAAGTAAAATACAAATTTAAAAATACAGAAAATATATAACAATCAAAATGTGACTTAATTTACCTTCATCACAGTCTTTCGCAAGCTTGTTCGATTGTAATGGCAAGTTGAAAGGGACGAAATGTTCGTGACAACAAATTGTTTGCAGGAATGTGAATTTAAAATCGAACAAAGCTTTGGGATCACACGCTTTGAATTTGTCCAAGTATTTTTTGATCTGTCTAAATATGAAACCTCGATCCATAAACGAGAGACAAGACTGAAAAAGAATTTTAATTCTATAATGTACAATATTTTAAGGAAAGCAAAGGACAACATCGATAAACAGAAACTTATTTAACAGCATTATACAGGTAGGAAAGAAAAAAATACATTTTTATATGACTTATGGCTTTACCTTGAGAAACAGAGCAAGATTTTTGTTGAAAATATGTGTCTGTATAGGCTGTTGCAGTATGTACGACGGTTCAACAACAGATAATAATTTGTCGATATTTTCCAGTAAATCAGAATGAAACCGTTCATTTCGCGACATCTGTAACAATAATAATAAATGAATACAAAGAATGAGAAAATAATAAATCGGTATGACGTTTCTTTACCTTTATTCTTCCTGTGTTAATCAAATACTGTGCCATGCTTTTGATTATAATGTCGAAGAAAAAACTGGAATACTGCATGAACTTGTGGCCCAACAAGAAGTCTTGTTGGCTAGGATCCACAAATATGTGAAGAGGTGCTGTTAATACAGTATGTAATTTGTATTCGACGCAGTTGAAAACATACTGGAAGAGAAACAAAATATTAGCAACCGTTCTTTGTACATCAGCTAATGTTGTTATGTGCGAGATTTACCTTGACATAACTGTCCAACAAATCTTTTCTTCCATAGTCGTGAATCATGTGGACGAAATGTACAATCAATTTGACTATCTGATAGCCCATATCCGAAGTGTAACTTTTTTCTACAGTCTGAAAATATGTAAATGTACATAATATTCATATTCGTATTGTCGAGTAATTCACCCATTTATTAGTATAGTAATAATACATTGTATGCAGTAGAACGGTCATAACTCAGTACGACAATACAGATCAAAACAAAATTAATCAAATACAAAATTACGGGTATGTGCACAAATACCATTTGACAGTGACAAGATAAAATAAGAAACGGCGTTCGCCATGGTGTTTTGTGGTTTAAAAATGTATCCATTTTATACTATTTTAAAACCTGTAAATATATTTACACGTTTTAAAATGTAAAAATATTTGTCTGTTAATTCTTTTGCTGTGTCGGAACGCTGTACCTGACAAATGATTCTTACCATCAATTCGAATAGTTGGTTAAGTATAGTCGGCAAGAAACCGACTAGCGAACTCAGTTTGATCGCATGCGCGGCCTTCAACGCATTACACACGTCGTTCCAGGGGGGCGGGGACGGCGATGTGGGCGGAGAATTCGATTTTATCAACCTCTCTGCTTGGCTGAATAGGTTGTGCAGGTGGAAGTCTCTTGTAGCGACTGTGGAGTCGAGAATTAGTTGGCATCGGAATAGTTGTTTTTCCCCCTCTACCCATACGACGTCAGGTCCAGCGTTCCCTTTGCCGAGTCCTAGCGGCTGGATCGATAGGTAGCCAGAAGGCAAGTGCGTTGCGATTGGCAAGTTCACTATCTCTTCGACAAATTTGTCGTTTTTCATCAGAGGGACCCACGCGTACCTGAAATCATGCAAGTACTAATAAACCCTTCTGATATGCGCGAGGACGGGCGTCAGAGTATTAAGTTCGTGCAAAGTAACTTGACAATCTGAATATAGTCACGAGCCGCGTAACCGTTATTATAAGTAAGTATATACATAAACCGCACGTCGATCTTGTTTCTTTCATCTTTCATACCTCCCTAGCGCTGACATAGAACTTAATGCCACAACAATTTTGGAGGGGCATCATTTATTAATCACATTTACTATCATCGATAATATTCTGGCAAACTTACCCAATACAAGTTTCGACGTTGGCATCGTTTTTCTTCGCCAGGTCGCAGGATATGTGATGGAATGTGAACAGAAGGTGATGCTGGGATGTTATTGTGGCCGGCAGTCTGATCTTAGCCTCATCACTCCACATCGGGTTGGCGTTATGATGTAGGACAGAACAGCGATGCTGCGTGGTCATGCCACTGCGACCGTATACCACCTGTATCAATGGATTGTTGATGCTTTGTCTAATTAAATGAATAAATTACATCCTAAACCGGCTTTTCACGTCAGTTAGAGTCACGTTGTTTATTTTTGTCTACTGTATAGGTTGAAGGGGCGGGATAAAATATTATATAATATCACTCTTTTATAAAAAATGCATGTGGAAAGTGTTGTTGTTTCATATGATGATTCTAAAGACCTTAGTTGTGGACTACTGTTTTTCGCACCTAGGATTTAAAATATTGGGCCATTGTGCGTCTTTGAAATCTTATTATTCTTAATTTTCTTCAAGTGATTTATTTAAATAGAAGATCACAAAATGGTCGTTTGCCAGCCCTAACTACAAAAAAGCCGCATCGCTATGGGCTATCATTACCTTTTTTATCCTCAGGGTATGCTTACCTGGCGCAAAGCAATGTACTGTTAATCAATGTTGTCATTTATAAATGAAGGAAACTCACCTCCAGAGGTTTGTTATCGCCCGTATCACTTTCCCGCAGTTCTATTGAGCAAGCAATGTTCCTCGCTCTCGCAAACACTTTTTGAGATTCAAAGTTCAGTAGTAGAGGGCGCACATATAAATGATGTATGTACGCGGCGTATGGCTGCTCCGGTTCCAAGTTTAACGTGGCCAGTTCTAATGTAAGTGGTGATGTAGGAGGTAGTGGAAAGGGCTTCAACGCGGCATAAGAACTTGTCATACAATCTAAAACATATACAAATTTTAACTGTGAAGGAAAACATAATGAGTACATAAAGCCAGGTCTCCTGCACTAAAACATTACACAAAACGTGTATTTTTTATCTATGGTCCATTGTTACACAAGCAGGTGACAGCTAAAATCGTTATTTTGCGTACTTATGTCTTTTTAATATTTTGTTTAGAAAAAAAATGTGCAGGAGACGCGGCTTTAGAATAGGCCATAACAAATTCAACAGCACATGAACAGTACCAAACCAGCTTAGCCCAACCCATGGCGAACTGTTAACTAATCTTATTTATATATGCAGCCATTGTTCAATTTACAGATCTTATATTGTTTGTATTAGAGTAGATTTTTCAACAGCCAGATAATTTTCATCAATGCAACTAAGAAATAATTTTGACGATATGACAGTTTATGTATGGAACCACTGTAAAAATAAAACTATTCATCGCGTAAAAGTTATCTGGCAATTGAAACATCTACCTTTAATAATTTTAAAATAACATATAAAATTAACAGTCAATGATCTTCTAAAACACTATATGAATGCTATATTTCAAGTAAATTCAATACTCACTGGGTATTTGTTCGCTGGTTTGGTGTATATTTATACTGAGCCAGCCAGGTATCACAGTTAGTTTCGCTAATTTCTCAGGTTTGCGGTAATCCGATAATATTTTCAATAGATCCTCGTCTGACATTTTGTTGGGTTCTTGTCGGTAAATGGCGGGAAACTCTGGACTTGTATCTAAATCATTGCTGTACATTCTGAAAATGTTACGGAAATTCATCCGAATAAAGTTATTATATTTTAAACATTAAAAAAATCAATGTAAAAACTCTATAAAGTACAATACATAATTATGTAATTTATTATGATTGAATATGAATGGAATTTGCATTCTATATATATTTTTATTTTTCTATGGAAAGGTTAGACAAAAATTCATTATCAATATCAAATTTATATTACGAAAAATTAAGAAAATACGTCGTTGGAAACGTGTTAATTGCATAATCTTCACAAAATCAATATAAAAGAGTTTTTACCTATACAGTGGCTTAGCAGTCCAAGCAAACGGCATCCTGTACGCCCCAACACGGTTTCCATAAGCCTGTACTGTTTTGTGGACTTTGAGTCCCAAACGTGGGTCCTTCGTCGCCTTCATGTATGGTTCCAACACTTGACTGACATGTCCTTGTAGGATTTTGTCTATTCTCACCACCAAAAATATGTCTGGATGTGGATTGTTCACAGATAATACAACCTGAAAAATAAGATTTGCAAGATTACGATGACCACATCAAAAGCTATTTTATTGAGTTTTAAACAAATCCAACAGCAATTACAAAAATTATTTGCGCTTCAATAGAGCAAAGAATTTTTATTCTTATGACCATAAGTCAGCAAAAACGAGGTGCAATAGACAAACTGACTTAAATAAATAAATAAATACACCTAACAGTCACACACCTAGTCCTGACCTAGGTACAACCTGTATCGTGGGTATTAGAGACTATGAGAGACTTTCGGTCTCACAACACCCAGACTTGAAACAAATATCTGTGGGCCACACAAACGTTTGCCCCGATGCGGGAATCGAACCCGCGGCCTCTAGCTTCACAGCCGGCTACTCGCCCGCTGCGCCACGGAGGCCGTCTTTATCCATTACTTTCACTGTTGCGTTCTTTTATCAATTCTGTGTACTTTTGGACCACAAATAATATTGATTATAGATATACGGGAGTTTGTATGAATATGCTTTGTCTAAACAATACTCTTACCTGCCTCTTGGATCTGAACCACTCATCCGGTATCTGTTTAACATCTAACTTAATATCGTAACTAAAATTTTCAACTAATGACTTTGTGCACTCATTGTCCTTGACTAGATCCTTCACGGCGTCATGATTTACATCGAAGTGAAAATTCTCCGTCAGTTTCCTGCCACTTCTAGCGTCGTACAAAGCGAGGTATGTGTAATAAGGCTCTACTTGACATAACAGCTCTTTATCGCCATCTATCGGCGCTTGTAATCTAAACTTTAAACTTTCACATTTGAGCAAAATTCTTTGGCCGAAGTGTTCTCTGAAACAGACGTTTATACCAAACTGATTTTGTTTCGATAATGATTTATTCAATGTTTTAGAAATACATACAGAAAACGAAACATTATACAGAATGTGTTGTATAATTTTAAAAATCGAAAGTAACTCGAAACTCAGTAGTCATATTAATCCATACATCATTCACACTGGGTCCTCACTTGAATGGTTCCAACTGAGGTTCCGGCGTGGGCGTCCTCTTGTACGGCAAGGTGAATATGTTGAAGCGGCACTCGTTCCTGGCGGCCGCTATGGACATGTCGGTCTCGCGCGAGTACCGCACGAGGAGCGGGTTCATGCTGTGCTCGAGGCCCTTCAGCGTGCCGTATGTGGGGGGCGGCGGCTCGGCCGTCAGCGAAACGTCCGCGTCTGCAAACATAATAGGTATACAAACTAGCTGTTACTTGTGGGTTTACTTGTCAAAATCAAAATAATAATATAATAAATAACGCTGAATACAGACTGCCTCGGTGGCGTGGTGGTATTTCGGTACGACTACCGTTCTGAGGTCTCGGGTTCGATTCCCGGGTCGGACAACGTGATATTGGATTTTTCCATATCAGTCCGGAGTCTGGAATTTGTGCCCGATATGGCGATAGGTTCGCCCCCTATCAAATCTGGGATGGAACTAAGCTCGGCGAAATGTGGGTGTTCTGGTCCGCTAGTGCGCCTCTGCCTACCCCTTCGGGGATACAGGCGTGAGCTTATGTTATGTATGTTATGCTGAATACAGAGTTCAAATTTTTCGGATATAAAATATTAGTATATTTTTTTTCCATCTGCTCCTATCTAACTTTAACGTAGGGTCGGCGAAACACACATTTTCTAGCATATTGCAGAATGGATTCGACTTTTAGTGCTAACGCTTTTTAGTACTGTATTTATTCGGCAATTAATTTTTAATTTCCTTGGTAACATTTTTTACAGAAGTACAGGTTCAATATCCTTAATCATGTGCTAAATATAAAGTGAACAACTGTAATCGTGTAGGTAATACGCACACGTATACATTTGTGGCTCCTCTCGAGCTATACCGCGCCGTTTACTTGCATCATGATAATTTTGAGCTCTCTATAAATTCTATGACTCGCCAGACGATAGTGAACGTATGTATTACTTAACATGTATTTTTTTGTCGCCATGACATTTTTGAGAGCACTAACAGAGCAATAAATGCATTAGCCTTGAACCGACTGACCTTTGTCCAATGTTTCATCACTTCGATGTGTTTCTTGGTTGTCTTGATTTTTACGCAGAGCAGCGTTAAAGGCGTTTATCCATTCGGTCATTTCTTCCTCATTGTCAGCTGAAAACGTATACCCTTTGCCGGCAGACATGCGTAGCTCGAAGCAAAACTTGCCACGTTTCGGATTCTGAAAAGTTATTTAGTTTATAAGGCATAGTAGGTAATCATCACATAACAAAATTAAACTTCAAGCTAATATTATTCGACGTTCGAAATTTCACATCTTTATGAAACATATAACATAACATAAGCTCACGCCTGTATCCCCGAAGGGATAGGCAGAGGCGCACTAGCGAACTAGAACACCCACATTTCGCCGAGCTTAGTTCCGTCCCAGATGTGATAGGGGGCGAGCCTATCGCCATATCGGGCACAAATTCCAGACTCCGGGCTGATATAGAAAAATCCAATATCACTTTGCCCGACCCGGGGATCGAACCCGAGACCTCAGAACTGTAGTCGTACCGAAATACCACCACGCCACCGAGGCAGTCTTGTCTTTATGAAAATCACAACTAAATCAAATTCAGAAATGAGTATAATAGTAATTATTTATACATGTTGCAAACATAACAATGTCTTACTTTAACAACATCAGAACAAAAATCCATAACAATTGTGAGTTTTGTGTCGGTCTTCTTGTCATCCTTGTATACTTCGAGTATGTAGGTGCCACCCGCCTCTCGAACCATTGAGCAATAACGTTTCTTAAATGATTTTGAAGCGAGATTCCCGAAGAGTCTGTCGGAGCCGATTTCAGGCCCCTTGAGCAAGTATCCTTCTTTGGTGCCGAGGTCCACTTTAGTAGCTTGGTTCTCATGATCGGATTCGGTGTCATCGTCGATGTAATAAACCTCCTCCGGAAATTTGCATTCGAGAGGTCTGCATAAAAATAACAATTTATCTATAAATAAATAAAATGTTGGTGTCTGTTTGTAATTTCAAATTAATAGCTTTTCACTAAATGCATATGAAAGTATATCATCATTATCACTAGCCACAGGACGTCCACTGCTGGACGGTATATACGGTACTTATATATATATATATATTTATTTTTTTGAATTTTGTCTGTCTGATCCGACTAATCTCTGTAACGGCTGGATAGCCAATGTTGTAAGGAGTAACTTAAGCTACTTTTATTATAGAAATTTTTTATCACGGAAAATAAATTTCAACGCGAACGGAGTCGCGGGCAACAGCTAATTTCACATAAATTAAATTACAAATGAATTGAATTTTAAATTAAAGAGTTATATAATCGAATGTTGCGTACGCCAAAACTTTATTTTAGACGTTGTTTCTAATAAATTCAACGAAAACTTGTTCAACAGTGAAAGTATCGCATCTTTAAAAAACATAACATACATGTTTTTTTTGTCGCATCTTTACTTTCACATAGTATTTTTACAGAAATACTAGTAGTATATCCTTTCATCCTGTATTAACTGTTAACACCATAATACAAATTACTGATAAAAATACAATGAGTATATTGTATGCATGGCCTTGAAAACACTATCAGAGTTTTGTTGTCCATAATCATGGGTGCACGAAGTATGTTAACTGTACTGCTAATGAGCATTCGAGCCAAATTAGTTATTTTAACACAATTCCTATGACGTTGTGTATTTGTTTAAAAGCTATTTGTTCTAAAACAGGAAGCGATAAGAAATACCCGTAGTCAACACCATTATTTGATAATAATCAATAAAACGATAATGTTTTTACAGTTATCAAAATGTTTTCGACCAAAATAGATATAAGACGATGTAACCAATGTGTGTAAAAACTTGGCCCAAGCCGATTCACGCCCTCTAGGCAACCCTTAAGTCCTGCACCGCCATTAATAAACTAAGTTTTATGCTTATACTGTTGATATTATTCTATGATAATATTCAAAATTTCGAGTTATAGTATATTCGAGTATTTCCATAGAATTATGGCGGAGAAGATCAATGAACATCACCTATTATTGTTTGCTAATTATAGTATGAAATAAGGGTATCAAGTACAAAAAACAAACCTTGGCAAGTTCAGATATGTGCCTGAGTAACTGCTGTATTTGAAATGTATGAGATTCCAGCTGGAAGCGTAGCTGAGCAAGGCTTGCCTGGTGAGCAGCGGGCATGATGCAGCAGTACGAACGTCCGGCACTGCTGTCGTCACTGTTCTCCAACGGCGAGGGAGGACAACACTCTGGAAACATTATCAACGTAGTCCTACATCCTAATCTTGTCATAAAAACTAATTTAAGGTAGATGTTGCTAAATGGAAAACAGCATTTCCAGACTTGTTGCGTGTATCATATCTGAGGTTTTTTGATGTATCTACGTAGTATTATGGTAACATATTGTCTGTAATTTCGATAACTACCTGTTTATATTATAAGTTAGCAATTTACTATTGAAAGATGATGCATTGACCAAATCATCATCATCATCATCATCAGCCATAGGACGTCCACTGCTGAACATAGGCCTCCCCCAAAGATTACCGACGACCTGATAAAGGTCGCAGGAAGTCGCTGGATGCAGGCTGCTTCCAACAGGTCGATCTGGAAATCTTTGGGGGAGGCTTATATTCATTGACCAAATACTTATACGTATTACATATACCAGTGGACCTCCTATGATTGATGAAGATGATGATGATTACATATAGAAGTATTATCTATATTGTATTTAGCTATCTATTTCTATGTATTATCTATTGTAGTGTACTAGACTTTGGCATTGACACAAACATTTTGCAGACATTAGTGAAAATATGAAACAAATTCCTTAAAAGATGAATAAGCAATACTTATCTACTTCCTTTGTGTTAGTAATCTTTATGATTCAGTTGTGTATCCCACCTTTATGTATTCAAGACGCAATATAGTAATTACGACACTACTAATAGCATGCCATTCGTCTAGTCAAATTTTATTATCTTGTGCCAGATTTGAAACATTTGGGACAGAGGGCGATGAGGTATTTGTAAAGGGGGATGGGCGATTACATTCCAGCAGTACATTGGCCTATATCTTATAGCCCTGAAGAATTAATGGTGCCTCAGCCATAACATGTATTTATTGCATACTGTTGACCTGTTAATTTCCAATAAGAAGTCATGACACATAATTAAGAATACGAATAAACTTTATTCAATATAAATAATATGTGTAGTGTTTCTATTTTCCTGCCTATAATATTGTATACAAAACCATTAATAAATACTATATAAACAGTATTTAGTAAATCCTTGTATGATAATTATCATTAATAGATTAATTCCTGTATAATTGTTATTTATTATATTGTGTAAAGTTATCAATTGTTACTACTCTACTGGATTATGACATGGAACTACCTGGTTAGTATCGATGCCCCAGGGCACTGGTGGTTTTGTTCCCATGGGGGTGCCCAATAACCCATTATTGGGTTGACCTGAGGCATATATGGGACTACCACTTGTGGGACCAAGAGTGAAATATTTCCAATAAAGTGAGCTAATCAACTGTCTGTGGAACTGCAGATGTCCTAACCGTAAATACAAATATCTAGGCCATTATATTATCTCCAGTATAATTAATATTAATCCATGCAAACAACTGCTAGACCAATTCTTAACACTGCTCAGTAACTGCAACATGTTGTTGCTTGTATATTTGATTTCCCCAAAGATCTCTAATCTTAATAATATGGTACATATTATAAAAATAAATAAGGAAATAAAGAATGTTACAAGTATATAAAAATAAATAAGGAAATAGAGAATAATGAATGTAATATTTACACAATGAATTCAAGGAAAATATTATTAACCAATAACTGCAATTCTGCTTATGTTGACAATAGTTAATGGAATGCCATTATTGTGTTAACCTTATGGTGTCCTAGTACTATAAAGCTCTGATATGCTATAATTTTCAAAGTTATATTTAACACAAAAAATATAAATCAAATTTTAATAAATTACACAACCTTTAACACAAACCATTGCTTCTATTATAATTATATTACAATTACTGCTGATTTTGGTTGTGAAAAGATAGAATAGATAACACTGTTCTTAAGCCGGATCTCTTGCACTAGTTATTTAGAAACAAAACACTAAAACACGTACGCAAAACAAGGATTTTAGCCATCACCTGCTCGTAGAACAATGGACCATATATAAAAATGCATGTTTTGTGTAGTGTTTTAGTACAGGAGACCCGGCTTTCGAAAAACATGTTAGAATTCATCACCATTGCATCTTAATTATGCTAACTTTAGGTTACAGATGGTTGAAACAACACAAGTTAGTGTTCCAAACAGAAAGGTTCAAAATAATACAAGTTATATAGCTGCAAATTTTTGTTATGTATAGTAATTCTGATCTAGTCTAACCCCTCAGAGGCAGTCCAGCCTCTGGCCACCGAGTGGCTAATGTAAAATGCATTATGGTTAATAATAAGGCTGCTTCAAACAAGTTAAATCAGTATAATTCTATTAAAAATCAAAATAAATACTTACGGAGACATCATCAGTTGGATACAGCAGTATATCTCGGAGTGGGTCATTGAGCAGCAATGTTTTATTATCTTGAATGTATTTTTCAAAATCTAAAGCTGTACACTTATTTGCTATGATGTTCTGTAAATGTCAAATGATACCAACCATAAATTTTTATTTCTTTAAAAATATGTTTATTGTTGTGGTTCAACACATTAAAACAATTTTGATAAAACTGAAATGTGGGGATACAAATAACTTAAGTGACCATTAATAATTCAACTGCTGCCTGGGTGGTGTAGTTGTATTGCAGTATAACTACTGTTCTTAGGTCTCAGGATCAATGGTTAGGCAGTGATATTAAGATTGCTTACTCAGTATCAGCCACAAATATGGAATTTGTGCCCCATATGGGGACAGGTTATCACATAAAGGATGGAAATGAGCATGGTGAAATGTGGATGTTCTAGTTCACATCTGCTCACCCTTTCAGGGATACAGATGTGAGTCTATGAATATATGTACTTATGTAATAATTCAAACTTCAGGCAACATAATGACAGTATGGAGAAACCTATCACATATGCTTTAAAGCTGTGGGTAACATGTGTAAAATGTTATATACCCATAATATGATTATAATACATAATCCTTTCTTATATTTTGCATGCCTCAATTTGGTTATATACTTTTCCATATCCCAGACCTTTTTGGGGTCATATCATGTTGTTAATATGGTAAAGTAAGGTAGCCTCATAAGCTCACCATTTTCAAAATAATGATATTAGAGTTTAAGCTATAAATAATTATCACAAAAATATACATTGGTTGTGTTACATACTTAATCTTTACTGCATAATGTATATTATGTTGCTCCAATGTAATAATACAGCTCACAGCTTGGCTGGTTTACAATATTCAAACAATAATGTTATGTAAATATAGCATGACAGACACATTCATTTGAACTGCAATATGTGGTAATATTATATCAAGCTATTGCAACTTGCAATGAATAAATATTGTTTAATATTGAAGTTATAATTACGGTTTACTGCAATAGATACATTTATGTATACCATGACCTCAAATCAAGTACAAATGTGAGGAATTAAGTTTCATTAAAATCATGTTGTGTAAGGCAGTAAGGGACATTACACAAGACTGAATAACACACATGAATGATTTAACATAACATAAGCTAACGCCTGTATCTCCGAAGGGGTAGACAGAGGTAAACTAGCGAACTAGAACACCCACATTTCGCCGAGCTTAGTTCCATCCCAGATGTGATAGGGGGCGAGCCTATCGCATATATGAGTGATTTAAGTGTATTAAAATATAAGATTTTAATTTCAAACTGCTATTTAGTATTAAAATTTATTTTTTCTTGAAACGAATCTACTATGGATTTTAGCTTTTAGAACCGAAATTAATGTAGCACATTTATTATAAATATCAAGCTCCAATGAACATATACAATATAAGCATATTTTTCTAACGTCTCTTCGCAAAAAAAACATGATTATTTACCTCGTACTCTACGCCACTTTTTTTCACTTTAGAATTGACTGGAGGCATGTTGAAAAAACATCTGTACACTTCAGCAAATTAAAATTAACTGTGTGTAATTTGAGATTTTGTTTAAATGTTTACATCTTGAAGAAATCAATCTTTTTACATTAGTGCGTTAAAAAACCGCAAGATTGAACAGAACCAAACGCTTGCGAAATTATCAATGAAACATTAATGACAATTGACAATCGCGAGATGACAGAACAACCACAGGGGACCCTTATTGTTTATTGCAACCTTACAAAATTTGATAGAATTAGCAAAAAATAATGCTATCTCTTTTTTACTAATAGATGTCAACTCAGGTAAAAAAGGATCAATATATATATGTTTCGCATGACTCGCATCCGTCAATAAGCCACACCCCCGGGCTAAAATAATAATAATACGGCAACAGGAATGGCGATCTAGTGACGGGGTCGTGATTAATTGCTTATTTTATCGATATTGTTTTATTTCGTCATTTTACGAAATATTTTTTTACATTACATACATATTATCACACCTGTATACTATAAGGCTAGGCAGAGACTCTTATTTTCTTATTCGTACGATCTAATAACCTACTTACTAACATAATTTACTTTATTTTTCTGCATTATCGTAGATTAATACTGTTGCTACAATAAATGCTCAGTATGTCCTCAATCTTATTGAATACAAGTACGGATACATTTTATAAAGTTCTAGTGCACCTCTATAACGATTTTTAAACCAGAGATTAGCAAACGATTTTTTGAGTTATTCTCATGATTGATATTGTCATTGAGTTAAAGTTTTCAAGTGGACATTCTGTGGCTGATGATGATTATATTATTAAATCTAATCGTGCCAAATAATAGTCTAATATCTCAATTAAATAATGAACGTAGCGTTAATAATCTTAAATAAATCAAATAAAAGCAAGTAATAAATAATAAACGTACAAAAATATTCACTTTTAGACATGTATGTATGTATGTAACAGAAAAGGATTCATATTAAAATTATTATATAGTTATTATGTGCGTGGTTTTCGCGACTAGTTAATTTTAATTTTATTTTCGCCATAATCTTTAACAATTCGAAAAAATACAACTCGTGTGTTATTTTTAAGAATTTGGATTTTGTTGGTAATATTATGTATGAAATGTTGTGTGATGTTATGTCAAATATGCATAGTCATATTTGAAAAAAATGATAATAATATATTGAAATATATAATCGTTAATACTGGGCAGAAGACCGGAATAACGCCAGGCAGAAATAAAAAAAGGTTTACTCATTAGTAATCGATATAATTAAGTATCGGTTGATAATATCGATTCATATTTTCACTTCTATCCCTATGACAGACTGTTTTTTTTAATTTGTTACAGCCATTCCAGCCAGTCCTTTAGCCAGACACTTTATAATAAAATATACGGCTGTAAGACTTAAACTACGTTTCGCTTCAGAGGATCGGTTTCAATTCTTTGGGTCTACATAATAATACTTACCATGTGTATTTCCATCTTATGTAAGGCGTAGTAAAAGCTAGTTTTGTACCAAAGATGATATAATTACAAACTAACTTTGTTTAATAGACATAAAAATAATAATATAATATTAGCCCTGTAATATTACTGTGTCACTGCTGGGCACGGGCCTCCTCTACTAATGAGAGGGGTTAGGCCTTAGTCTACCACGCTGGCCTAATGCGGGTTGGTAGACTTCACATACTGTCTAAATTCCTGTAAAGAAATTCTCGGGTATGCAGGTTTCCTGACGATGTTTTCCTTCACCGTCATAGCAAGCGATATTTCACAATAAAAATACACTTAACATAGAAAAGTCAGAGGTGTATGCTCCATTTTGGGGTTGGTCTCGAACCTCCGACACTTGTCTCGGCAGTCCGTACCATTCCCAACTGAGCTATCGCTGCTTTTTTTATTATTATTCAACTTTATTTTAATTTGATTCCGAAAGCAGACGAGCATGCGATCCACCTGATGGTAAGTCGTTACCGTCTCTCATATCCATGGGATTGCCAGTATCTACCGGCAATGCCAGATTCTTGGACTTGTACCCTTTTCGAGAGACTTCAAAAAAAGGAGGTACTCAGTTCATCTGTAGGTATGTTTTATGTATGTTACGCGATATCTCCGCCAAATGGGGACTCATTTCAAGTTTATTTTTGTGCTTAAAGGAAAACGCTACGGGCGTACCTGGACGTCCACGGAGCCAACTCATTTATACCCTAGACTAGTTTCTTTTTTTAAGCCTATTCATTAGCAGACGTTTTAGCATAGGTAAGCCGGGAGGAATTGTGTTTTATGGACCCTTCACCGCTAGTGACTTGCTTGAAAAAGTATATTGCACCGACACCACTTTGAAGTAGGGTAGCCCGAGCACGAAAAACTAATGTAAATGTGAACTCGCTGCGCACTGATGACATTTGATTAATATTTCATACCAATTTCATAGACGCGCATCGAGCACGAATACATTTACGGTTGTCAGAAATTTTCCTACTCGAGCTGCTGAACATTCTTGTTTTTGGTACTCAATAAATTATTTGTATTATTTGTATTTATATGTCATTGATTCATGTTCATGTAAGTAGAAAACCGCTAAAGAAAAACAAAAGTAATGTTGTAGTTGTATTATTTAATACACACAGAAACATTGAACATCAATTTTTGACCAACACACCTTCAGATATCAAACGTATACAGAGGTAATAAATATTCTAAACCATATTGCGATTGTCGAAATTTTTACATAGGTAGGCGGACAAATGATATTGTCCGGCATTTGGGCGGAGGTCTATAGAGCGAACTTCGACTAAGTCAGAATCAAAGAAACGAACTGGGTGAGAATTTAGATTTTTTATCCTTACTGAGTTCGTCTTAGACATAGTCGAGTTCGCTGTATAAATCTCAGCCTTGGACACATGTAGGTACACACTTATAATACACCCTAAATGCTCTTGAATACATTCAGTGTATTTCAAGAGCTTAATTTAAGAGTTACATAATATTTTAAATGCACAATTCAAACGGTCGTCTATGACGTCAGTTACGTCTTCTAGAATATTAATAAAAAAAATATTAACATAATTATTATGTACTTACCTATCTATAACAACAATTTGTATACTTACATTGTCAACATTTTTGTCTATACATACTTAATTAATCCTTATATATATACACATAATAATATTATGCGCGAATCGTAATTATGGCAACACGGTGGCTTTTATATTACACAATTATTTAGCTAAATCTAGTCCAGTTATAAGCAGCGTTTACCTATATTAGTTAACTATGACCTTTAACGATAAAAAAACTTACTTTCAAAAACAATACAAAGCAATGTCCCTGTCATTCCTCGTCGTTCCAAACACGATTTGGCAGACCCCAATGATCCCATCACAGTTGTTGTCGAAGCCTTCGTTTCCCTTCTTAATACCAATTGTAATATTAACACTAGACCCCGATATTGGACCCGCCCGAGAGTCCAAAGATCCACAGCAGAACCTCGGCATACTAGTCTAATCTCCAGTGATAGTTCAATATGAGGTCTGAGCCTTCGAAAATGCCTTTTCAAAGGTTCAGGTGCTCCTCTGTGTTCAAACGCAGTCAAATTAATAATTTATTTCTGGCTAGAGCGCCATAAGCGCCAACTATAAATTCAGGTGAAGCTGTAAAAGCAATTATGCTGACAGCACAACTCCGATTCGAAAAAGTAATGTCTCTGTTATGTTTAATGTTAAATCTCTGTTTGGCAACTCGGTTAGATGTAGGTACCGCTACATTACTTTAGGACTAGAAGAGAAGATAAACTATACTAAACTAACAAACATGTTATCTAACAACTACATTTTTATTTTAAACTTAAAAACGAAATGTGTGTGTTGGTTTGTATAAACCTAGCTAATATATTTATACCTACTTATTCTTATTGTTCAATACAAAGATCAGTCGTATCATACCTACGTCCATCTTCATTTAACATAAATGGGTACGAAGGTTTATCTATATTAAAAGTAATATTTACTATTTATTATGTTAGCTATACACATTATTCACATTTTAGGTACATTTTATTTTTGGTATAAGGCACACAAAACAACAATAAATACACGCCTACACAAATATCATAGGTTTTATCACTAAGCTTGAGGTTCTCACATGAATTTTTATTTATATTTTATTATAAAACATCACACTTATGTCGATAATAGAGTATTATCACGATCACGTCGAACTTTCATTACTACATCATACCTGTTGGTAGAAATGTTAAATTAACATTTGAATTGAGTGACGACATTATGGTTTGAGTGGAATGCAGTGGTGAAAGACGTGGCGGCGGCCGGCGGTGAATGATGAAGAATGTACTCCGAGGCCAGCGCCAGCGGTGATCGTCAGGTGTCTTCTTCCTCATCTTCTTCCTCACTCGAATCCGAGATAGGATCAGGCTCATTGTCACCTAGTGCCAGAGCTAAGTAGTTTACTGGCGACTGTCGCGTGGGAATAAGGTATCCAGCCGAATCTTGTGCCGGATTTGGTGGTCGCGGTAATCGCATTTGTACCGTCGTGACACCCCCTGCTGCTGCCAGTTCTAATTTTCTGCATATTTCATCGAAGCTTATTCTCTCTCGTGGATCGGTTTTCCAACATTCGCGCATCAATTCGCAGGCGAAGCGAGGACAATCTTCCGGGGGAACGAGAACAATACCTTGTAAGATTATCTTTGTCGCATCATCGTTGTTATGTCCATAGAATGGTTGTTTACCTCGGCTGTATATTTCCCATAGAACGACACCGTATGACCACACATCAGATTCGTGTGTGAAGCGTGCGTAGACTATACTCTCCGGAGACATCCACCGTACAGGCATTGGCCTTTCGCCTCCCATTTTGTAATAGTCACACGTGTAAACATCTCGAGACATGCCGAAATCAGCGATTTTGACACTAAGGTGGGCGCCAACTAGACAATTCCTGGCTGCTAGGTCTCGATGAACAAATCGACGGGAAGCAAGGTACTGCATACCGCGTGCTACTTGTAACGCAACGTGTAGTAGAGCGGGTTCGTCTAATATGGGCCCTGGACGACCCCCACCGCGGGACCCGCGTAGTACACCAGCCAAATCACCTCGCTCCATGTATTCAAATACCATCCATGGGCTCGAACTAATGTCATCTGTGAATTAAAATCATAATCAAATTGACTGCCTCGGTGGCGTGATTATAATTCGGTACGACTGCCGCCCTGAGGGCTCGGGTTCGATCCCCGGGTCGGGCTAAGTGATATTGGATTTTTCCGTACGCAGCTAAGCTCTGCGAAATATGGGTGTTCTATTTCGCTAGTGCATCTCTGCCTACTCTTTCGGGGATACAGGCGTGAGCTTATGTATGTATGTAAAATCATAATAATTATCATAATCAACCTGCCTGTATGTATGTACTTACCCTTAGAACGATTTTCGAAATCGACGATAGTTTACAGTATCTCCATAATTTTTTTTAGTTCGTTATCGTATCCGCAAAGTGGCGCTGCTAGTCAAACGTATGGATAAAATGAAACGTATCGTCGATTTCGAGAATCGAGAACTGTCAAAATAAACTCGTACTAGGGATACTAATATGTACAGGCAGGCAGACTTTATGTCCAAGGAATTCTCTACCAGTCAACCTTTGGGTGGTGCAGAGAATAAAAAAATGGTGTGAAACATGTATGTCGGAGGGCCAACGCTTACGTTGTTTTTAAAAACGGGTGACGTCAGCATGGCTGACGTCACTTTTGACAATAAGATGATTACGCATCTTATTTATCAAGTGTGAAAACTGAAATTCACTGACTCCCCTTATTAACGGTGCTTAATAGCACCGTCTAGTCAGGGATGTGGACAGTCCGAGTGCCGGAGCACGACTGTGTCGAATTTGCTCTGAACACTCCTTTTATAGGGTGCATATTTGCAACTACCTACTCGATACCGAATATCGAATGCTGAAGAAATAATTATAATGATTATTTTAAGTTTTTAGAATCTTTTAACTATTCAGCAGTTTAATAATTGTAAAATGAATTAATAACGTGAAATAACAACGGCTTTTTAAATAAGCTTGCGATTTTGCGCCGATATGTATGTATTATACTAAAGTCTGCTCCGTACCTTTGTATACGACTCCAATAAGTGTAAGGATATTAGGATGCCGAAATGCAGACATGATAGAGACTTCTCTAACAAAGTCCTCCTCGGCGCTGCGTCCTGCACTTTCCTTTAAAACTTTGATTGCTACTACTTGTTCTTCAGTGGTCGTACGTAGCAAACCTGTAGAAAATTGAAAAAAATAAATATCTTTGAGCATTTGTTGAACTTATGATTAAATTGTATTCGCAATATTTCGGATGCATTTTAACTTTTTTGACTGACTTCAAAAGGAGGGGGCAATTTTTTTTAGTATGTATGTAACGCGATATCTCCGCCAAATGTGGACTGATTTTCAAGATTATTTTTGTGTTCGATAGAGTTTATTCCAAGGGTGACCGCATATAAGATTGGTCACGATCGGATCAGATTTGAAGTAAGTCCGTTCAGTTTTAAACTTGTGATTTTATTTTGGTGAATGTGATAATGACAAGTTTAAAAACTTAAGGGACTGACTTCAAATTCGATCGTGACCAAATTTATATGGAACCCTTGGAATGGAATATCGATCACAAAAATAATTTAAAAAATCGGTCCACATTCGGTGGAGATATCGCGTAACATACATAAAAAATACAGACGAATTGAGGACCTTCTCCTCTTTGGAAGTCGGTCGAAAATACAGACGAATTGAGGACCTTCTCCTTTTTGGAAGTCGGTCAAAAATACAGACGAATTGAGGACCTTCTCCTTTTTGGAAGTCTGTTAAAAATACAGACGAATTGAGGACCTTCTCCTTTTTGGAAGTCGGTCAAAAATACAGACGAATTGAGGACCTTCTCCTTTTTGGAAGTCTGTTAAAAATACAGACGAATTGAGGACCTTCTCCTTTTTGGAAGTCCGTCAAAAATGCGATTGCATCTATCATCTACTCCGTATACTGTAAGCACGTTTCCAACGACACTGGAGATTGTCAGTACCTCTGTGCACTTTCCCGAAGCACCCCTCGCCAACTTCTTCGAGGAAGGTGAGTGCGCTGCGGTGCAGGAGCGGCACGCGCGGCTCGCCGGTGTCGTCCGCGCCGGGGGAGCCGGGGGAGCCGGGCGCGCCGGCCCCCGCCCCGGGGTGCGCCGCTGTGCCCGATCCGTACACTCCATACTGGGGGTTCGTTATATACCTTTCAGCAAGCAGAGGTTCTCCTGGTCGCACACGCTATAAAAAATTTCCGCAGTTTTAACGTGACGGTGTGCAACGGGAACATTTTGTTATCCAATTTTAAATGTATATTTTAAGGGACTTCATCATCATCATCATCATCATCATCAGCCATAGTACGTTCACTGCTGGACATAGGCTTCCCTGAAAGATGGACGTCCTGTGGGTCTTATTCATTATAAAACCCTTATCGAAGGTATAAACCCATATTAGTTAAAATGCATTTTAAGCCTAAAAAAAGAACTTCATACTTGAAATATGATTGAAATCGGTCATGTTTTTACTATCGAAGGTTTACAAGGTCCGCAAAGGTATTAAGAAAAATACCATTAGTCATCACAAAAGTAAAGACGTAACAAAATAGTTTTAGTTAAAGACTTCTAATTTTCAGCTAGTATTGGTTTGGTAAGTACTCTTTCAATATTGTGAAAAATGCGGCCGTAAATCCGACAAACAGAAAACTGCGTTGTTGTTTCAAACGACTTTTATGACGTTATGATCCACGAATATAATTCTATATAATATTTTATATGCTGTTAGTAGATATTTAAAACTACTAATACAACTTTTAAACAACGTGAACGATTATGTCTATTGAAAGCATCAATTGCGAACAGAATATTGAAACCCGATGCTTGGAAAATTTCTTTCTTACTTCTAATAAAAATATAATATTGAATGTTACTGAAATGAAATGAAATGAAATATTTATTTAACTCTCTTTTACAAATATAGATATGTACATGATTAGGATCTTCTATTAAGTATTCATAGATACTTGTGTCAGAAGACCCCGCTCTTCCACATTGTAGTAACATTGAATTTGTCTTATTATAAATATAAATATGTTAGTAAGTAAGTACAAATTAACTCAATTTTTTAAAGAAATTAAATTGACTGGTTACTTTTTTAAAGTTAATTTTTATGCTTTGGTTGTTTATTTAATATAATAAATGATACGATACAATGAATGTACAAACTTAAAAGTGTTACAGCCACGCTATAGACTAAACTGTTTCAGTCGGCACGCGTCCAAATCAAGCCATATAAGTTATTTGGGGCGCAGTTGTTTAAACTATTGAAATATCATTATATCCTTTATCCCACAGTAATATAATGAATTAAAATAAATATGTCTTACCGGCTGTGTTTTGCTGTCTCCCTTGCACATCCTTCGTCTCAAGTACCACACCATCAGAGCGATGGTGACCACTAACACCACCGCACCGCCAATCACTGCAGCTAGCAAACTTGCGTTAGAGCCAACGCCAGCTCCGAATATTACTGCTGAATCGCTACTTGCTGTTGATTCCGCCAGAACTTCACTATTTAAGGATTTTGACATCTGAAACAAATAATACTATTTAAGTTATTGATATCTTTAAATAAATAAATAAATAGACCCAACAATCACATACATTGTCTTGACACCACACTAGGTGTAACCTGTATTGTGGGTATCAGACACTACGAGAGACTTTCGGTCTCACAACTCCCAGACCCGAAACAAATATATAATTATGGTCCACACACACATTTGTCACGGTGCGGGAATCGAACCCGTGGCCTCTCGCTTCACAGCCGGCTACTCGCCCACTGCGCCACGGGGGCTGTTTGGGGGAGGCCTATGTCCAGCAGTGGACGTCCTGTGGCTGATGATGATGATGAAGTGAATGTATTGCAATGGTGAAGTGGTAGTGTATATTATGGGTTATGCCGAACGGCCGGGAGGCCGGGCAACGCGTTTATCTAACACGACTGTATCTTACAGAGGAGGTTGACCACAGACAAGTGGCTGGTTGCAAAACTGAGCTGAATCCTTTCCGCAACATGCGTACAAAAAGTTGAGGGGTCATTCAGAATACTCATATGATTATTAGTAGCATGAAGTTGGTCTCATAGCCAGTCTTTAAGGAGCTTCAGAGTCTCAGAGCCCCTTTACAATTATCAGTAGAGACAGGCTTTAAGGCGAAATCACGCAGATGCCATTTCGGCTGAAGCCGTGGCGCTTCGTACCTCGGAAAATCCTTATTTACGTTATAGATAAGTAGGTATGCATTTCACTCACTAGTTGCTTGAAATTCAATATGTAAAGATGCTCATTATCGATACAAATAATTATTTAATAAATAATTATGTTCCTAAGAAGTACATTACTCAAACGAGTACTTAATATTGTTCTTGGAATTTCTAAAACAATCATGTCAATATATTTTTATCGTTTCATACAATGGGAACTATCGCTACAATATACCTTTAGATAAGAAATCATAAACCAAAATGCTCCCAATTTGGTGACATCGGCTTATGTTATCGTCACTGTTGACCTATCATGAATATTTATCAGTTGTGATGGAAAAACACTGATTTTGTTTTCCATACCGTCTCTTTCATTGTGTTTCGTCAAAATCAATACTTCCATTGATAGACTTGATTTTTATTGGTTGAGGTTAATATGATTACTATAGTGTTACAAATTTGCTGCGTTCTATGCATCTTGTGTATTTTTTATTATTTTTAATAACATGAACTTAGTATTTGTGTTGTGACTTGTGAGACCGAAAGTCTCTCATAGTCTCTGACACCCACGATACAGGTTATACCTAGTGTGGGGTCAGGACCAGGTGTATGGGTGTATTTATTATTATTATTATTATTTCATAGATAATTGTATTCCTAAAATAGCATGGCGACAACGGTAAAATTTGAATTTGATATTTTTCCAAAAGTGGAGCCGACCTAATAACAATATTTGGGTAATATAATATTTCGTTATTTTATTATTGCTGAAATATTATTACCTCCCTCAAAGATTTACAGATCGACCTATTAGAATCAGCCTGCATCCAGTGACTTCCTGAGACCTTTATAAGACCTATGTTCAGCAATGGACGTCCATTGCGACATTTTACAAGTTTTATATCTTTGTTACTAATCAACATCCATTACAGTTAAGTGTGCCTCGGTGGCGTGATTGTATTTCGGTACGACTACAGTCCTGAGGTTACGGGTTCGATCCCCGGGTCGGGCAAAGGGATATTGGATTTTTCCATAGCACCCCGGAGTCTGGAATTTGTGTCCGATATGGCGATAGGCTTGCTCACATCTGGGACGGAACTAAGCTCGGCGATATGTGGGTTCTAGTTCGCTAGTTCACCTCTGCTTACGCCTTCGGGGATACAGGCGTGAGCTTATATTAATTTATATATGTACAGTTAAGTCACAATCAAACCAAACACGTGAGACAGTTAATCTTGTTAAAATATTAATCACTATCAACTAATATTAGTTTATGTTGAGAGTGGGAGAGATGGTGAGATAAAGAGATTTTTAATTAAGATTGATGGACTTACTTGTGTGGTGGGCGGTGGTGGGACATATCTACTGTTGGACGCGTTTGTCGTGCGTCGCTGCGGTGGCATCACATTGTAGATTGGCTTTGGCGTCTCCGTAACTGGAAATAAAAGTGCTCCTGTTATAATAACTATTTGAATAATAATATATCAATAATGAATTGCATCTTACTGAGGAATTATGAATGAAATTTCATAATGTTGCTAATAATAGATAAATAAAATAAAGACTCCCAACAGGCACACACCAAGTCCTAACCCCACACTAGGTATAACCTGTATCGTGGGTGTTAGAGACTATGAGAGACTTTCAGTCTCACAACACCCAGACTTGAAACAAATATCTGTGTGTGTAATCTCAATGCGGGAATCGAACCCGCGGCCTCTCGCTTCACAGCCGGCTGCTCGCCCGCTACGCCACGGAGGCTGTAAAAGCGGTAACGCTACAATTGTGTACTTGACTTGATTGATTTTATAAATATTTTATATGAAATAGCAAATGATACAAAAAAGACCCCTTCTGTACGAAGTGCATCGAAATTGGTTGAAAAATAAAGCAGTAATTCATATTTTAAATTCTGGAGTGAGCAAGAGTGGGGGTGTAGTGGGGATATCTTGCTATCCCTTTCTAACACACGCACCGTTATGGCCGTGACGTGATTATACTGATACTTCTCTTTCCCGCAGTTTGAAGGTTACACCAAACTTCAAAGGCTTATAACTTTTTATTTTTGAGAATATTTCAATATTTTTTTCTGTGCTATGTTTTACATGACGTAAATTTCATATAAAATTAATTAAAAAAATAAAATCAAGTACACAATTGTAATTGGTGTTCGTAATGATTTATTTTATTACCCGGTCTCCGTGGGCATTGCAAATCCTCTGTGATCGGCAGACCATTCGTCGTGCAACGACAGAAATGTGCCGTGCTGTTGTGTTGGACACACGCAGCTTCTTTCACGCATGAGTTCGGCTTGCATTTTCCTGGTATATAGTTAACTGGAAAAGAAACATTATTGTCTAGTGTCTTATGTTTACACGATGAATTATGTTACGATATTTTGCAAACCAATGTGAAACAACAACAGTTAATTACGTTGTCGTTTATAATAATATTCCAGATTACTACCTAATAATAATTAGTCTTTTCCCTCAGCTCTGGTGGCATGCTTGTGTTAAATGGGTAACTTAAGCAACTGCCTCTATACATAAAATAACAATATGTAGGTAATTTAATTCAATTTTGCAAAATTAATATATTTCATTGAACACTTTGAACATTGAGCCAGCGTTTTAATAGTTAAACGCATTTATTGCCTGCAATACGTAACTATCCTAAATTTAGTATAATTGTTAGTTGCATACAAATAAACATGATAGGTATATTTACTTGGAGGCTCTTCAGGTGTATTGCCTAGCCGAGATTCCTCTCGTGCAAATCTGGCCAATTTCGGTGCGGGAGTAGGCTGGCGCTGCAACAAAAAATATTAAGTACATTGCATAATATGAAATTCGTTAGTTGACAAAATATCATCCTGAGTCTGGGTTTTTATTCTATTAATCACACATGTGTTGACGGGATTGGAATTTGACCTTATAGACCAGCCCCCTGATTTTTGACACTTGTTCAATTTCGAATACGATTTCATTTCATTTCATCATCATCATTATCATCAGCCATAGGACGTCCACTGCTGGACATAGGCCTTAAAATTTCCTTAGAGACTTAAAATTCCATCGAAATCGAGTTAAAAAGTGCGCTAATGTCGCATTGTATTCGAGAACTTGTTATATGGTAATTTTTAACGCCACTTTAGTGCACTTTTTTCCTTGATTTCGGTGGAATATTGAGTCACTATTCGAAACCGAATCGAGAGTCAAAAGTTATCCTGCTGGTGTTATATAGGCTGGTAGGTACTAAATCATACGACGGAAATTAGCTTGGCCATAGGTGATAAGCGGAAAAGAACCGCGGAAAAAGCGCAATCAATACTCAAAATTTTACGTTTTTATATATACGACTACTGTATTAAACTTGGTTTAAGCCCTGCCTATTGTTTTATTAAATATAATTTTCACGTAAGCAAGCAAAAGCTGATTGCCGCCCCGCCCACCTTGAGCATTTATTTACGGCACATTTGAGTCACTATTAAATGTATAATCTATAAATAACTTTATTGCTATCAATCAGAACACATTTTCATATTAATTGAATCTGTCAGTCATTTGAAAAGTATGAGAATGTTTGTGGTTCTTGTGGCGCCAGGCGGTCATACCACCAGTTCACTAACATTCACAAATCATACCTGCGTCATATTTGTTACACAATTTTTTGTATTAGCATATAGATTTATCACCAGGTAATAAATAATTCGAGAGGAATAGAATAATGATGCGCTAATCAAACAGGTCTCAGCAACTCGCTATACATGTCAAACACCTCATAAACAAACGATTACAATTACAATGTGTTTTAAAGCGAATGGCTGCGCAATGCGCATGTATAAATTCACTAATTACTTAAAATTAATTACCATTAGATTATCTTCTTACCCTTTGCTCATTTTAATCAGGCCACGACATCATGTACATAACTGATCGGTCAAGCAGACGTGTACCTTCTTTTACTAATTCAAGTATCCACTTCACGCAATCTATCAATGTAGAACTTAGATATATCCATATATTACTGACATAGAATTTTGTATTTAATACTCTTTTAAATTTGGATACAGTTCAACGAAAATTTTTATCAATAATATAACGAATTAATGATAAAACTGCCATTGATAAGAATGAGAAAAAAAATCATATAAGATTGTTAATCTTTACCTCCATGTAGAGCGCTTTACAACACAAACTACTCTTGTTGTGTAGGTAATGACCGAATGTTATACAATAGAACCTAGTATTTGATCTAAGTATAAGTTCTATAATAAAAAGTATATAACAATAAAATTAAAATAAGCTTATTGTGCGGCGCTATGTTATCTGTGGAACGTTTAAGATGCGCGCTCTGGAGTTATTTTGGCCACGTTATCGTGGAGAGTGGCCGCACTCTGCCGTGGCCTGGGGTTACGATAAATCAATAATATCGTATATATAAGTGAATTATCAATATTTTATAGTTTACGTCTATTTACCAACATTCAAAACAAACATGTTATTACACCATTACTCAGAACTTGTCAATATTTGTAATATTTGTATTTTATGAGATAAATTAATTAAATATTGTTCTTCATATTCTATATACATATTTCCATGAGAAATTACCTATATAATTTCTTTAACTGATCACATAATACTATAGCGAATATCATATTTATTTTTTTCATTTTCATCTAAAAAAATATAAATCTAATGATTGAAAACAAACTTATAGCAAGGTATCTTCGCTTCCTTAGATAATTACCCTTTTGTGAGTACAAGTAGCTGCTCAATGTGTTTTCCAAAGGCGTTGAGCCAAACTTTGATTGAGTTGGTTTGAATTTTGAATACAGCTAATTTTGAGCGATATCATCGAGAAAACTTACGGCTCTGCTTAAAATTTAATTAAAACGTTTTTTAAAATTGGCCTAAAATTTTTGACAACTGCGATTTGAAGCTTGTAAAAATATATTTTTAGAAGTTACACATGTAAAAATTACAAGTTTTAGTGCAAAAAGTGAACACAATAATACATATTATTCCTACGTATTATCATGAGCCTACCTACATACTGCAAATGGACAATAATCGCCCATTAACATGGACTCGAACAAGAATTTAGGATCAGTGTACCCGGCACCGCCAATTGGTTCTATGAATATTAAGTCAGAGATATGGAAAATAGACCTAAGGTATTCAGCGTGGCGCACTTGATTCCCTTGTTTTGCTTTTCAAAATGTTTATCTTGTATATTGAGCTACACGTGTCTGCTCTCGCCGTATTGTCGCCATCAGTATCAGCCATACGAAACTAATCATCGCGCTGCAACTCACGCACACAAACCGTACACACCTCTATAGCCGCTAGACACAGGCACTATGCCTCAACATAGATGCACAGACCAATCGTAAACTAGGGCTCAATCACAAAAGTAATTATAAAAGGGTTCAGGAATACGTACTTTTATTTATTTTGATTCATAGAATTCCTGTTACAGAATATATATTTCAAACTTTTTGATCAAATATTTTATGTATTGGCTGATTTCAGTTTCAAATTGCTTCGACATCGTTTGTTGGTTCCTTTAGTAGACGGCTTTATACATTTTCCTATCAATTTCTTACATAATTTATGGGTATAAATTGTATTTAATACAAAATCATATTCAAAAAAAGATGAAAGTGGTTAATATTAATACACATCGTTTTACTTAATCCGGAGAAAAATCTTCTTCTTAAGACGACACAAAAGTCCAGCGATTTCAAAATAGAATTTCATTTGTAGTGTCACAGCTATTTATTATATTATGGTAATACAAAGTTACGGCCATATATTTTGAAAAGGGCGTGTAACAATATCCGTGTTCAGAGATCGCAGTTAATGTTGCACAATCAATGAACATTTATTCACATAACGGGCGCATTCGTTAACAAGCAGCTTCATTGTCGTACTATTCATATAAACACTTATAGTAAATTGAACTTGATATGTCTTTAGCGCATATGACTAGCTTTCTCGAGGTATATATTGTTTGAAAAAGCGTGATGCTGAATACTTCACAGATATTTAGTTCTCATCATTATTCTTTTAAAACGTGGCAATAAGTATTTTCCAAAAAGTGAAAGTGATATTGGATTTTTCCATATCAACCCGGAGTCTGGAATTTTTGCCCGATATGGCGATAGGATCGCCCCCTATCACACTGGGACGGAACTAAGCTCGGCGAAATGTGGGTGTTCTAGTTCGCTATTGCGCCTCTGCCTACACCTTCGGGTATACATGCGTGAGCTTATGTGAAAGTAATTTATTCTAAATAAGAAAATGATCTGTATATTTTCAATAATTGTAAGTTTTGTAATCTTTTATCAAAATATGTTTAATCATTAACATATTTCGCGACCGAGCCTTTAAAATAACCGGGTGTTTATAAATGGTCGAGAGAAATAAAGAAATAATAAATAGGTACGTACCTGAAGTTATTTTAAACTTGAAATATGTCACTGCGATGGCACCTACGGACCTACCAGCACCTCCATGGTACCCACCTATGGTATCGTGGGTGTTCGTGGTAGTGATAATTTACCACACATGATACTCTTATTTGACGCTTCCCTTTACTATAAAATTAACATTTACATCTAACAACAAAACATTACAAAGTTTAATCGGTTGATCTTAACAGTTTGATAGGTAGGTACTACTTCGGAGCATTGAGCATTCCACAAGCTTGTGTATTCAATTAATCGATCAGATACTAATCAAAGTTGTATGTAATTTAAATACATTTTGGAACTAACAACTTTAGATTGCAAAATTACGACAATTTGATATCTTACTGAAATATTTCTAAAGTTACGATCCTCTACTGCGTAAGTGATGTATAGAAACGTCCAACAGTAAAGGAATCTTTATTGAACTATTCGAGTTCGAGTATCAATAGAGGCCGGTAATTACAACGCAACGGCCTAACAACTAGCAGAGATGCGTGCGTATTGCGTATGATTACTGCAATATCAATAACACTGTTAAGTGATATGCGTTAAGCATTGTCTTTAACTAAAAAAAAAGTCATTCGGCCATTTTTCGTAGCGTGATTTTTATGAAATTTCTAAAATAGATGACATTACCAGCCTATATTTTTTGGGATAAAATGTAACTTAGAGGTGCATTTACCTCTCCCTAGTCTTTGTACAAAGAATCATGTCGATTTGTTAGAGCATAAAATAAGGAAAAAATATCAACAACGTCTTCCGTATTCATATTTACATTTATGTAACGATACTTTCTACTTTCTGTGTACCTATTTTAACCTAATTATCTAATTATATTTACTTTGTTGTTAAACTATAATTTCATATAGATACCACCTACATAACCATTCTTATCTAAACTACCAGCAATCTAGATTCTACAAAGAATGAACAGCTATTAGGTACCGCCGAGCCCGTAGCTAGCGGCTTGGTCCGTGGGATTTATTTTGTCCGCAAACATGATTCGAGAGCACCCACGTGACGTTGAGCTGATGGATTACGGTATAAATAACCATCTGACAAGTGGCCGCAAGACATGTTCCATGGTGCGTCTCGTGATAGTAAGACAATGCTACAAATTATTGATGTATTGAAACACCCACGGCTCACCACATCCTATTTATTAATGTTGACGAAATTGAACTAACATTCCCGAGGTTATGAGCCTTTTTTGGGTTTAGTTATAAGGGGACGAAGCCTATCATAATAATTATTTAATTTTTAAATTGAAAAATAATGGGTGCATTGCTGACCCTAAAGGAAACGAATAGTAGGAACAGGAGTCGAAATTTGGACCTCCGAATATGATAATAAATAAATAATAAATAACACCCAGCAGTCACACACATAGTCCTGACCCCACACTAAGATACTAGTCTTGTGTCGTTGGTGTCATGAACTACGAGAGATTTTCGGTCTCACAACACCCAGACCCGAAACAAATATCTGTTTGTCACACAAACATTTGTCTCGGTGCGGGGATCGAACCCGCGGCCTCTCGCTTCACAGCCGGCCACTCGCCCGCTCCACCACGGAGGCTGTCTTGATGAACATGATATATGATTTATTAATCAAGAATGTACGAGTACAATAAGCTACCAATTTACCGCAGCTTTCTGTGTTGGTTGTACTCCGGTGCTCAGTAGATCGAGCACATTTATGCTGTCGACAAAACTCTACAATGTGGAGAGCCACATAGTTGTAGAGACCAAAATTGATAGTATCATGTTAGACAGATAGAAAAAAGAATAAGAAAGGTTGATAAATCTGAAAATGAATATTTCCTAGAAGACTAGGCTTCTTAGAAATATAGGAATGCTATAAATAAGCAATGAGACAAGATATCACTTTTAAAACGTCTACCTGAGATATGAGACAAAAACTATAGCTTGGAATCCTATTTGCGCTCTCATAGAACGTTATATTGCTCAGATAGTTATGTTGCAAGTTACTTGGTAGGTAATATTACAATTCTTGCTTAGCTGTAACTTTTCACGTACGATAATTAAGAATATTCCGATTAAAGTAAGATTATCACAACAAAATATCGTTGAAGTTCTCTCCAAATATGGTATGACTCAACAAAAACGAACAAAAACAAACCGTCAATCCTCTTAATAGTCGTAGCCTATATTTTAGAGAAGCGTTAGGCTTCCACAGCTGTATAATACAAATGATAAGACAAATTTACTTGATATATTTGACGTAAAACTTAGACTTGACATAGAACCTTCTGGAATCTGTTTCGTGAAAAAAGAATGATAATTATTGAAACAAGTTGATTTTTAAGCATTCAATTGATTCTCTGCAGTTCGCTTGCCCTCATGTAGCTTTTGTAACCTCTAAAAGCCTGTCGAAGGTATATTCCAGTAAAATTCGCCAAGTATTTCAAGAACCTTTGAAATTTATTATTTCATTAGAATAATGTACCGAAAGTCTTCGTCTATAAGGCACTGTCCTACAAATCTAATTTCACCCGAAGGATCCGTTCGTACTTTCTAAATATTGTGTCAAAGGAAGGAAATTCTGTTTCCTAATTATAAATAGGTTTTTGGAACAAAAGAAGTAGTACGGCCTGCATGGAGGGGGAAGAGCGCGGGAACGCAGTCTGCGTACACCTGGCAGCCCAGGCGCGGGCCGATCATTAAAAATGTTTATTTAAAAATCCGACCGCTTAACGCCGCCTGATATAATGCAGAAGGGAACAATTTTTACAAAATATATGTTGAATTTTCAGGACACTTACGTTTTTTGGTGTTTCACAATACATTAATAATTAATTTTATTTTGGTTTGCACTTTAAAGGTATTTAAAAAAATAAGGTTGAGGTTTTAGTTGAATTACAAAGACATGATCAATAAGTGCAAATTTGACATTATTAAATTGATTACATTAGGTACATTATGGGAGATGCTTAACTGAAAAACATTGGACGATAAAGACATAACATACACACATTTTTTGTATAAGTCTGTACATATTTGCAGAAATTACAAAAAAGGAAAAAATATATAATTTCTATCTCTTTAATAAAGAGATCCTTTCATTGTACCATACTGTATAACACCATCTCGCGACTACAAACGGTCTGTCTATTTTCCTAATGTGCCGGAGCATTCGGCGCTCTACAGATCCGTCTGTGCTTTTTAACAAAACAAAGGTCTTCCTGAACATCAACAACGTATCAATAAACGCATTAGCGGACATGAACGGACGCCTCTTCGTATTATTTATTTGTGTTATTATAACAGACGATAATTTTTGATTATGTTTTAAAACTTCAACCGGTCGTGCCACACAAGGAGAATGTCATAAAGTACGTCATACTTAAATCACATTTAGATGATGCTGAGTAAACAGCCCGATAAAAAGAACGCGTCTATCGTCAGGCACACAACTCGCGTGTTGCTGCTTGCTTTTTATAATGAAACTTGTTTGAATTTTAGAATATCGGGTAAATAAATTGATCATTCAATATATTACCTAACTAATGATGATTTTTATATTTTATGTTATAATATGTTGTATGCTTTTTACTGATTAACAAAGTTGTTGTCAGACTAAAAGTCTCTCGTAGCTCCTGATACCGACGACTTTACTCCAGTATCTTACTGTGGGGTTAGGATTAGGACACACATACGGCCGGTCTCAATAAACAATCTCAGTTCAAATGTGCAGATAGATTACAAAAATTTGCCAATAAGAACACTGTTTGAACATGACTCCGTTAAATGACTTGATTTGATTGGTTCATAATCGCGATCTATCTGCACTCTAAACTGTGATCGTTTATTGAAACCGGCCGTTAGGTGTGTGACTGTTGTGTGTTATTTATTTATTTATCTGTACTAATAAAATGATTTTATACTTTAAATTAATGTAAATAAATAATATAAAATAAATGAAATAATATTTTTTAAAGTTTTTGTTTACCTGTTGTAGATATGCATTCCAGTTCGGAGTGCGATATGTAACATCATGACTAATCTGTGCCGCAGTTTAACATCGATGTCAAAAGTTGACATTGGGATTGTTTTTACTGGTACCATTATCCATGTAAATATGAATAAAGTGATAATTGTTTAATTTGGTGAATAATTTGACTAGTTTTCCATTTTTTTTTTTTTATTAGACTGAAGCTCTTGAGTTGTGCTTTTACCTAATTAATTTGGCCCAAAAATACTAAAACTCAAAAATAAATTTCTATGACTAACATAACATAACATAACATGTTAGTTATAGAAATTTATTTTTTGAGTTTTAGTATTTCTAAAACTATTCTGTTATAATCCTCATCAGCACTCCGGGAGATATCTCGATTATCTACATAAACATCCCAAAGGGCTGTATATTGTAAGCTTGCCCTAATGGAGATAAAACCTTTTTCTGATTGGTCTATATATCTACATTTAATGAATATAAAAGCTCTATTAGTTCATAAATTATGTGTACATAAGTATAATATTCAATTTGCTTGTTATTTTATAAAAGGTGTATATTTAGATGAAATCAAATAAAAAAATACATAAATACAAGAATACGGAGTGACAAGAACCCTGCACTCTCCGGCTGCCACATATAATCCTGAGATGTTTACTCAGCTATAAAGGCGCCTAAAACGCACTAAACTATGACATAAAAAGTTTAAAATGCTCTGAGTAGATCAAACAAGATGAGTGGTGTCGGTCTACAGACGGTGCGGTATCGGGTTACCGACTACGGACGCTCAGTCACATTTGCCCTAAATAATAAACACCAGATTGGTGTCAAAAAGAACACTTTTTATGATACCATCAAGCCGTAAACCCCCTCTAGTCTCGTGCAGTGTGAATGTTTGTTTTTAATAAATCATCCGCGAAGGCTAAATTGGCCTTTGATCTGCCGATAGAAGTTTTACACATTATATTTTGCTGATGGAATTCGAACAAACTATTGTATGTTTGGCAAATATTTGGTTTATATTTCAATAAAAGGAAATAAATTGCTACCATTTCTCATAGTGCTATTTTGAAGTTATTTATTTGTTTAGTCAGCGGCCTGAGCAGGAAAATTTCTGACAGCCGTAAATGTATTCGAACTCGATGCGCGTCTATGAAATTTGTATGAAATATTAACCAAACGTCATCAGTGCGCAGCGAACTCGAATACATTTACATTTACATTAGTTACTAGTGCTCGGGCTACTGATCGCCTGACGTAATTTTAGTAAAGGGTGTATGTGTGTGTACTGTGAAAATTGGAATATATTTTCTGTAAAAATAATGCTTTTCATTCTGTCATAGGAAGGTCATATACATTTCGTATAGCAAAAATATATTTTCACGGCTCCGTGTAATGTAATTTAGTATGAAAGATAAAACAAACTAAATAGAGAAAATGAAGCTTGGGTATTATGTGTAAATAGTAAGAGGGGTTTTGCTTTCTCGCCATTGACAAACCAGAGAAAGCGAGGTGCGAGGATGCGTCGGCATGCGATCCACGTCTCTGTCGCAGTAAAAACAATATTGCCGCCAAAGATTGCCGCCATATCGAGAAAGCATATAAAATCTTGCCACTGGATTGCTCATTACGAAAACCTTGCTCTGCCTTATGAATATACTACTAACGTGAATATATAGCTACAGGATTAAAGTATAGTACAAAGTATTATATTTTTAAATTTCTGTATGATTCAAACTTTCAACCTAAACAAGAGGAGGGAATATTTTGAGCCCAACTAAGATTTTTTTTACATAATCATTTCTTAGTCGGTATAGGGCTGATGCATATTAAACAAAAATGTTCAATTGTTTTTAAAGTTTTTGGAAAACTTTATTTTGTAGCTTTCAGTGTTAGGAACCTACAGCTATGGCATAAATAACACACAACAGTCACACGAATAGTCCTGACCCCACACTAAGAAACGAGTCTTGTGTCGTGAGTTCGTGGCTATCAGGAACAGGAGAAACTTTCGGTCTCACAACACACTCGGGTCTGGGACCCGAAATAAATATCTGTGGCCCTTAATGGATCACCTATTAGTTGTTTCGGTGCGGAAGCTTCTCAGCTGGCCGCTGCATCACGGAGGCTGTTAAAGATGATACCGAATCTTCTGCTTCCGAATTTGGCTACTAAAACGTGAATAATAAATAATAATAATAATATTTTTGACCTAAAATCTTGTTCTTTGGAAAACAGTATAATTCATTGAATTATGAATTACTTACAGAATATATTTCACCCATACGTTATATTTTTTTATTCAAATGGCCGCTTCTAACAACTCGGTCAGGAAAGATTTGAGGGAGGCCCATGTTCAGCAGTGGTCATCCAGTGACTGATGATGATGATTTGTCGATTCATAGGTTTGCTGCTTTGAGACTGAAGAAGGAACTTAATATTATGAGAAGGGAATAATTATCTCGGCATAAAAACATATGTTCACATCTTTGTTTTCTCTAAGGGAGGAAGGAGGAGGAGTAAGTAGATGTATGCAAATCATATTTTGCTGAGCTTAGATATATTTCATTCAATTGCTATTATTGAGATGAGAGTGCTGTCTTGTCGCCCAATGTCACCGGGTTATAATGCGGATATACGCATTTGGGGCATGCCAATTGTTAGTTATGGTATGGTGCATTTAGAACGGCGGCCCAGTTGCAAGAACTAACCCGATTCTCACATCCAGAACAATCCTTTAATTAGATGTTTCACAGTTCCAATGGTTCATTTACGCAACTCTATGTTCCAGCCATTACCTGCGGTCCGAGCAGGAAAACTTTTGACAATCGAGCTCGATGCGCGTATATCTTTGTATGAAATGTTAATTAAATGTCATCAGTGCGCAGCGAACTCGATACGAATTCGGCTGTCAAAATTATTCGTGGGATGTTTTTACAAAAACTATAATATTAAAGTCCATCTATATTTATAAAACAATTTATCCTAACTATAAACGCACAGCCAAAACTATTATGCATGATGTATCCTCTAAGAAAGGATTTTTGAAATTTCAAATTTAAGAAGCCGATACTTCTTTGACTACGAGATACCAACCGAGGTCCGAGCAGGACGTACTGCTACCCTAAAAGTAAGGTAGGGAGTGAGAGGCAGGATGGAGATTTGAGCTTCCAGACTCTTTCCTCACTGTACCAAATACAACAGCAAGGTGCCAATTCAAATCGGTTTTCTGGAAGACAGTGGTAATAATCCGATCAAGCCGGCACAGTGCCGCCCGTTCATAGCGTGGGAAAAATTGTCTAGTTCTACCACTTTTATAATATCGTGTGTCCCTACTTTCAATTCAAAAGATCAAAGAAGGTAGACTGTTGTATATTAAATAAAATTATTTTTCGTAGAGTCTCTCTTGGATTTTGATAAAAGAATAATTTATTTTGTGCTTCGAAGAATATCTTTGGAAAATTGTTTTTAAATAATGTGTCGCTCGTGGAGCATGATTACCTACTAGGTGATATACTTATTTCACTTGATTGATTGCTTCAACGTTTCAATAACATACGTGAATAGAATTATGTTCAAATCTTTCATTTATGTTTTGAATTAATTCAGTAGCGAGTACTAGCGAGTAATGCTTTTATAAGTTGACATCAAACAGTGTCTGTTGCTCTATTTGGTTCGATTGAATCGAAATGAGGATTCTATTCTGTGCTGTTTGTTGAGAGACAAAATTTCACTCGTGATTGAAGTTTGCTGGTAGTTATAATCAATCGTTGACTGTATTTGTGTTTCATTAATATCACCATTTCAATTCGAGAGTAAAATGATTAGTGTTGTGAATACGGCCTGTACTTATCTAGGAAATTAAACTCTACATTATTAAAACTGTGGAAATAAAACTATCATAAATATACTGATTTCTTAAGTTTACGTGAATATTATACATTGAAATAAAACTATTCTTACGGATTCTATCACGATTAGGTTTTAATTATTATTCCCGACGTTTCGAAGGCTTTGCAGTAATAATAATTAAAACCTAATCGTGATAGAATCCGTAAGAATAGTTTTATTTCAATATCATAAATATTATAATTATAATAAGGCATATATGTATGAGTTACCGCACGTGAGCGTGGGATGCTGCACTGGATACAAAAACGCGAGCGCCCTTGAGCTGGCCGCTCTCTGTTTATTCGACTGTCGTCTAACACTTAACGCCGACGTCGATATTTGCTATTTTTGCGCGATACAACACCAAGAAAAATCCACTCTGCAAAATTATAGAACGATTCAACTTCTATTGAGAGATTTTTGTATCAAACACAGAATACATCGATATTCAATGAGCATTGGACATACTACGTAAGTAGCGGGCCTTAAATCTAGAGGCTGCGTTTTTGATTCCCATAGCGAGACAAATGTTTGTGTGACCCATACATAGGTATTTGTTTCGGGTCTTGGAAAGTCCTAGGCTGAGATCTATAGAGCGAACTTCTAAGTCTAAGTCAAGAAACGAACTCAGTGGGGATTTGGATTTTTTAAATCGAACTTTGACTTAGTCCGAGTCATTTTTTAGAAGAAAATCTTTGCTTAGTCTGTCTGTCAGTCTGTTTTTCTTGTAAAAATGGCTCGGGCTAAGTCGAAGTTTGATTTAAAATTCCAAATCTGACTGAGTTCGTTTCTTTGACTCATACCATGTTACAATTATAAAAAATATCTTACAGGACGTTAGAATTAAAAGTGTTCCTCTACTTCGGACTATACTTAAGTCGTTTTTAATTTGATTGAATTTGGATTTTTCCATATCAGCCCGGAGTCTGGAATTTTATAGGCTCGCCCCCTATCACATCTGGGACGGAACTAAGCTCGGCGAAATGTGGGTGAAATGAAAAACTACTACAAATTAATTTGAGTTTGCATGCATTCGAATGCAATGTCCATGGTGAACTTGTGGTAATTATAGTATAAGCTAATTATAAAATGGGCTATTACCATAACCGATATTATAATTAGCGTTCAAGTGTATCCGTGTATTACCAACCAGATGCCATTATTTATTGTTACCGAATTGCAACCGGAGAATGTTTATTAAAGTTGGAACAAATATGTATGAACATGGGATTTTGTTTGCGATGTTAACACAACACACGTGGAAATGTTTACGAATGGTCAATTTTTACGTTGAATCTAAACATTTTTAAAATGCACAATCAATTTTATAAGAGTAAGAACAGAGATGTATTCATAATGACTTAGGCTGAGATCTATAGAGCGAACTTTGACTAAGTCTAAGTCAAAGAAACGAACTCAGTGAGGATTTGGAATTTTTAAATCGAACTATAGTCCGAGTTATTTTGTACAAGAAAATATTTTCTGTCTTGTAAAAAAATACTAGGACTAAGTCTAAGTTCGATTTAAAAATTCCAAATCCTCACTGAGTTCGTTTCTTTGACTTAGACTTAGTCAAAGTTCGCTCTATAAGTCTCAGGCTTACAACACAACATAAACATAAGCTCACGTCTGTATCCCCGAAGGGGTAGGCAGAGGCGCTCTAGCCAACTAGTACAGCCACATTTCGCCGAGCTTAGTTCCGTCCCAGATGTGATAGGGGGCGAGCCTATCGCCATATCGGGCACAAATTCCAGACTCCGGGCTGATATGGAAAAATCCAATATCACTTTGCCCGACCCGGGGTCGAACCCGAGACCTCAGGACAGTAGTCGTACAGAAATACAACCACGCCACCGAGGCAGTCAGTCTCAGGCTTAATATATGCCATTTAGGGTATGCACAGGCTACACTGTGATTTATTCTGTTCACACACGTAACAGGCAATACGTCGTGAGCAAATTACTAGCCCATTATAATTGACATTCTAATAGACGAGAAGATTATAAGTGATTTCATGTAAAATGTTCTATACAAAATATTGCATCAATAAATGATTAAGGTAATGGAAATTAAACTCGTAATTTATATTGAGGAATATATTGTGTGTTTAGCATAACATAAGCTCACGCCTGTATCCCAGATAGGCAGAGGCGCACTAGCAAACTAGAACACCCAAATTTCGCCGAGCTTAGTTCCGTCCCAGATGTGATAGGGGGCGAACCTATCGCCATATCGGGCACAAATTCTCGACTCCAGGCTGATACTGCAAAATCCAATATCACTTTGTCCGATTCGGGGATCGAACCTCAGACCTCAGGACGATAGTCGTACCGCACACAATTCCACTACGCCACTGAGACAGTATATGTGTATGGATAGGAATATAACCGGTCGATCCCATTTGTACTCAAGACGTAACTATCTACAGCGTAGCTCTGCCACACAAATTCAATACTGACTTCGAGGAAAATGTTGTGCACATACATACCTACTCGTATTTTTCTTCCAAATAAATGTACGTGTTGTTGACTTTGCCTACGAATATACGTGAACTCAATATGTACCTACGGTTGTGTAAAACCCACATTGGGTTTTTTGGCAAAGAACATTGGTTATTAAAAGACTACTGAATATTTTTAATTAAGATTATGTACATATCTACCGAAGGTCGCATTCATTAATCTAAGTGTAACTTATTGTTTTTCTTATCGTGTTAAAGTGGCTTAGACCAGTGGGAAGATCTATTTATGTAATTTTGTATTTTAGTTTTGGTCTAGGATCGATATTTCTTTCTTTCTTTTTTTCTACCTGTCCTTATCCTTAATGTCGGGTCGGCGCAACACACTTTTCAAGCATGTTGCAGAAATGATTTGGCTTAGTTTTTACGACCCTCTGCCTGCCTGACGTCAACCCCCTCTGGTAGATCCAGTCCCGGCCAAATTAGAAAATACGCTTTGAAAATTGCTGGGAATCGAACCCACGACCTCCCGGTTCACAGTCCATATTTGCTGCCACTAGACCAAGGAGGCGACTAAATATCGATATGTAGAGTAAAAGCCGTTTAGGCGGAGGCATCATGCGATACAAAAACCAGAAAGTGGGCGTGAATTGGGACAAATGTGGTCTTACATTTTTATCCTTAACTGTTGTCAGCAACAAAACGAAGTTATTTTTGGACACAAATCATGCACTCACTTATCTCTATCCTTGTCTATCTCAATTCACTCCCTGTATCCAGTGTCCAAACTGCAACGTTAGATGTAAAGCCACTCCTCCTTATGACGCACCTCAAGATTGGTCTTCGTCAATGATAAAATGCCATTTTAAATGTGATTAGATCTGCAATGTTGGAACTTGGAAGATGGACGATGTATCTGAATAATATCTCAATTTTAATGTATTGACGGTAAATTATGTGCCCATTCAGACGTCAAGCGTCCGCGGACTGTTGGGTCAGCTATGCGTGCCATCTTATTATAATCAATTAAAAGTCAGTATTCTTTCAAATCCATGGGAGAGACAGCATTATTACTTGTGACTTTTATGCTTTATTCACTTATATGAAATGGATCCTCGTTTGATATGCACCACGCATGCCTAAATACAGAAGACAGAACAAAACTACCCAAAACTTTAAACAACAAAGCACTGCAGAGCTTTGCTAAATTCGTCATTTCGTGGCAAGATGTTACCCTTATAATGCCCAGTTATTCCACTGTCTAATTCTGTTAGTTATTCTATATCATAATAGAAGAAGGAGAAGGAAAACATCGTGAGGATACCTGACAATTTCTCCTCAAGAATTTCGAAGGTATGTAAGGTACCTAGGTAACCCGCATTAGGCCAACTTGGTGGACTAAAGCCTAACCCCTGGTAGAGGAGACCCGTGCCCAGCAGTAGGACAGTACTATTACAGGGCTAACATCATTATATTTTGTCAAAATTGGAGGCGGACTCTGGCATAAGGCAAGTATAACGCCAGGCAGAAAGAAGACACAAAGTTAAAATTCAAACGCAACAGTGTTATCACGCTGCAATTGGCGTCAGAAATAAAGAAAGCAGCACCAAAACACTTATCTCTCCTACATTCGACGTCGGTTTCAATAATCACAAGTTTAAAAACTTAACGGACTGACTTCAAATCCGATCGTAACCAAATTTATATGGGACCACCCTCGAAATAAGCTTTAACAAGCACAAAAATAATTTCGAAAATCGGTCCTCACTTGGCGGAGATATCGCGTAACATACATAAAAAAATACAAACGAATTGAGGACCTTCTCCTTTTCCAAAAAAAAAATCGGTCGAAAATACAAGAGCTTCGGTGATTGGCCGCGTGTCCTCAAATAAATTATTCTTGTTGCAAGGTGCTTTCCAGATAATGTATTTCTTTCGATTAATCTGTATGTGTTGTTTAGCTATAAATCTATATCGAGCTCATCTATCTTTCATCGTGTTTTAATTTACATTGTGTGGAAAAATACATACATTTAGCTCGTACCATGTAGGAGTAGAGTGAACAACGAGTCCATTGAGCTTATCCATATATTAATATGATAGCCGTAGTATATGAATTTGTCGCCTTCTTGATATAGTGGCAGTGGATATGGAAACCAGAAGTTCCTGGGTTCGATTCTCAAGTCGGACGAGTGTTTTTAATCAGGAACTGGATCCACCAGAAGGGGTTTGATGGCAGACTGACAGCCAACCGCAAAAAACTAAGCCGAATCCTTTATGCAAAATGCTTGAAATAATGTGTTGCGCCAAACCCATATTGGAGTGGGATAACGGACTGACGTACTGACTTTCGAACTTTAAATTCCTGGCCTGAGATATGAAGAGGATCTCATTGGTTTTGACTTTGAGCCCCATTAGATCGAGACGATCCATAAAGTCGCATGTCATTAAACTAACGAGGCGATTATAAAAAACATTCTCAATTCATTGAAATACTAAGCCCAAATAAAATAATAAAGTATTTTCTTTCTTTTCTCTCTTACTTTCTTTAATTAGAAGTAATTGTAAAGCATATCTGTTGTGTCAAAGCATACGATGTGCTATAGATATATTTTTGTAATTGCAATGGAAATAAACACAAGTTTAAAAATTTTACGGATCGACTTCAAAAATTATTCGATCGTGACCAAATTTATATGGGATGACCGTTGGAATAGGTTCTACCGAACATAAAAAATCTTGTAAATCGGTCCACATTTGGCGGAGATCTCGAGTAACATACATAAATACAGACGAATTGAGGACCTTCTCCTTTTTTGAAATCGGTTGAATAATATCAATTTGAATATAGAGACTATGGAAAATGGCGGCCTAAAGATTGTGTGTAAGTACTAGTAAGTAATATTAAACCTCTCTGATAAGTACGTAAACAAAGCCCAAGAAGAGGATATAATCGGAATAAGTAGTACTTAGTAAATAGTAGTACTACTAATACTTCCTTAGTCTCCGTATAGTAGTGTACGTTCCTCCTGCGTAAATTGCCTTTTTTAAATTACTATTCCGTATTGTAAATTCAATTTTATTAAAATGAAAACAGTCTATTAAATTCAGGGATAATACGCACACATACTGACTGCCTCAGTGGCGTAGTGGTATTGCGTGTACGGTACGACTATCGTCCTGAGGTCTCGGGTTCGATCCCCGGGTTGGGCAAAGAGATTTTTAATTTTTCAGTATCAGTCCGGAGGGTTCGCCTTCCATCAAATCTGTGACGCAACTAAGCTCTGCGAAATGTGGGTGTTCTAGTTCGCTAGTGCACCTCTGCTTACCTCTTCCAGGATACAAGCGTGGCTTTATGTATACTCTCACTCACGCCGATTTTACCCAAGGTGACAGAGGAAGGCGTAATTAGTGCATCCATTATCATCGTTATCGAGGAGTACTGATTCATACTAGAGGTAGTCTGTACAGTAAGGTAACTTTCGACATTCGATTCGATTGCGAATACGATTCGGTTTCATTTATTGACTTAAAATTCCACCGAAATCGAGTTAAAAAGTGCGCTAATGTCGCATTTGATTCGAGAACTTGTCTTTTGGTAATTTTTAACGCGACATTAGTGCACTAGTGCTCTTTACGGCGCAGCGGGCGAGTAGCCGGCTGTGAAACGTGAGGTCGCGGGTTCGATTCCCGTATCGAGACAAATGTCTATGTAACTCACAGATATTTGTTTCATGTCGGGTGTTGTGAGACCGTGCGTCTCTCGTAGTTCCTGATTCCCACGACATAAGACTCGATCTCAGTGTGGGGTCAGGGACTATGTGTGTGACTATTGGGTGTATTTATTTTATTTTATTTACTTTTTGCCTCGATTTCGGTGGGATTTTAAGTAAATAAATGAAACCGAATCGTAGTCAAATTCGAATCTAGTGTCAAAAGTCAGGGGGCTGTAGCCAAAATAGTCTACCTCGTGGCTCTACTACTTAGTAGAGTCTTATAATTTAATACATGTGTTCTAATATGTATTGATGTTAAAAGTTTTATTGAACTATGCAAATTAATGGATTAAAATAATCTACTAAATGTCAACCGGGCTGTAAATTTCTGCACTCTGCAAAAATAAGTTTTTAATTACATCCTCATTAGATAATATCCAAATATCTATGTTAGCACGACACCTAGACTGGCCTTACACTTGAGTCTGATGTAGAATCTGAGTTCGAGCGCTAGCATTGTGTATGCAATCTTTGCAATTTATCATAAACTAATTTTTACTTTTTACTCTGCTCTCAAGAAAGTTTAGTCGTAAAAAAAAATAGCCAATAATCCTTAGGGATGAAGAAATATTTTCTTAGTGAAAACATTTTCAAAATATGCTTAGAAGGTCACTCTTCCACAGATTACCTTCACACAAATTAAAAAAGTTAGGTATACGGAATGTTGCAGAAAGATAGCACCAATAACAATTCCACATAAAGTAAAAGATAAAATAATTATGATCATGATGATTTATCAATAATTAATTATGATGATGATATGATGATTTTCCTAGCCGTTTTCGAATAAGGCAACAGCTTCTTCTGGCTTTCGTTATGTAACGCTGCTTAATTGGGAAGTCCATTGCACCGCCCTAATATACGCTCTTTCATGGCTCTTGTAACATTATAAACACAGTAAATGTATACCGCAGATACAATATAGCCCATTAATATAACATCATACAATATCACACTGGTTTCCTTCGAAGGAGTAGGCAGAGGCGCAACTAGCGTACCCACTCTTTGGTAACCTTATTCCACGGTATGACAGGAGAGCTAAAATCCGACCAGCGCGGCGCGGCGGCCCGAGCAGGAAAATTTCTGACATTCGTAAATATATTCGAGCTCGATGCACGTCTATGTTCGTATGAGATATTAACCAAATGTCATCAGTGCGCAGCGAGCTCGAACATTTAGAATTGTCAGAAATTTTCCTGCTCGGGCCGCTGATAGCTACTGAGTAAAAATCCACGAAGTTCTTGGATTATTTAAAAACGAATGTAGTGGTTGGTACATGCCGTAATTTTCTTGATAATCCAGTCAGGTATGTTCGTTAACAAAGTCATGTTATAAATTACATGGACTGCTTTAATGATATCCAACAATGGACTGTATTGATTGGATCAGATTTATTGCCAGCGAATAAGAACTTGAATGTGATTTGACACAATTTTTTCCTTGAAGTTGTTTTTGATTGCCGTCATTTGTATTAGGAAAAGAGCAAATAGAATAAATAGAAATAATATACACTAAGATTATAAATGTTCTTTATAAGCAGGTTTCTATACAAAAAAAATGATCTCAAACGCCATCTACCACTTATTACAATGAGAGGGCTCTTATTACAATTTACTCCCTAGAGTGTTCTTTGAATGCTCAAGAATCACGTAAGACAACTTCTAAACATTATTTCGCTGGGACGAACGTGCGTACGTATGTTTCGTAAGTGACTTAAATGACCTAGAGGTCACAACTTTTGGATCACAAGTTTCATGTTATTGTCCCAACTGTTGAATGTCTTTGATTATAAAATAAACTTTGCCCGTGACTACACCCGCGTGACAGTCTGTCCCATCGTATTTCTATTTTCAACCCCCTAAGGGGATGACTTTCCAAAAAAATCTTGCTTAGTGCTCGCCTACGTCATAAAAGGAAGCCGTGTGTAAGATTTCACGTTCTTAGTTCCAATCGTTTCGGCTGTACGTTGAGACGTCAGTTAGTTTTTCCTTTTATATGTAAGGAAAAAGGCCTAACCCCTCTCATTAGTAGAGGAGGCCCGTGCCCAGCAGTGGGACAGTAATATTACAGGGCTAATATTATTATTATTATGTAAAGAAAAGAAAGAAAGGAACTTTATTTAGCCAACACTTGAGACCAGCCGTGAACATCGAAAATGGTACAGATTATGACAGCAGACAGCAGCAAGCTTTGTAGATATATTATCTATCCTCAAGCACCTGCAACCTAAACTTACTACTGTTTGTACCTACACAATATATTGCGTGCTAACAGCCTCGCAAATAAGACGAACTAATATATGATATTTTTCTATTCTGGAATTGAAGAGACCATTTTCTACATATCTTAGATCTATTCCTTAGAGAAGGTGCATATTAGAATACAATTTTACTAATTAAAGTACCAAAAAGGCAGCTATATGTAGTGTCGTCGTTCAATAAATGAAAACGTTTCATTTAGATAATATTACATCATTTATTAGAGTTATTAATGCGTCAACATAAAATTTAAAAACATAGCTATTATAACCATTAAAATGTTTTTAAGTTATAACCAATTATTTTGAGTAACTCTATATAGTAGGTACCTGTTTATAAGGCAATAAATATGGCCATTACCAAAATTCATTGTGTCATTCGTTATAAGTGATGAATTGAACCTCTGGGGAATCTATCCAGTAACGTTTCGATTTTAGTATCAATAAATCTCTTTGATTATCATAATATAAATCGTATTGGAGATCGTTATCTAAAACTAAAGCTAAAACTGTTTCTTTGTATCACAGATGGGATGTGGCAAATCTACGCTGAGTACCGAAATGTAAACAAATATATAATTATTGTGAAATTGAAAAATGTACTGTAATGTACTATATCTACATCAATCATGTCATGCTTTATTGTAACCATAGATTTGTTATTTTATATTTGCCTGACAACAAATTACGTGCCGTTAGAAACATGTGCCTCATTATATGATTTATCCATACAAAATAGCGGAGCGATTCCAACGTCTTTGGATTTATCCAACTGAAAACCCGATATTTCATCAGACAGTAAATAATAATAATATGTAATTAGTGATTGCTTCCAAGCGTACACACCACAGTATATTTCTCATATTATATTATATATAGGTATTCTGTATAGGTACTAACTTCAGAAAGATTATTTTGTTGTACCTCCTTTGCAAAAAGATATTATTTGGCACAAATTAATATGTACTTACACGTTACTTATTGTTTATTAAATATAAAGTATTGGAGTTCTGTGTGGCAATTCTGCGCCAGTAGGCAGTAAATATTATTTAGTTAATTGTCTTTGATTTGTGTTTATAATAACTGACGAAAAATAACAAGAGATTTCAACAAGTTGTTTTAGAGGTCGACAGTAACTTACTTTCGCATAAGGAAAAGAGGACGACTTCTCATCGTGACTCCTGTAGCCCGAGCACGAAAAACTAATGTAAATGTAAATGTATTCGAGTTCGCTGCGCACTGATGACATTTGGTTAATATTTCATACAAATTTCATAGACGCGCATCGAGTTCGAATACATTTACGGTTGTCAGAAATTTTCTTGCTTAGGCCGCTGATAGCGATTGTTCAAATTACCGTACCTTCACTTTACCCTGGTAAAGTTTATGTCTTTGTATCTAGGCTAATATTTAGTACAACTAATTCAGTAGCCCGAGCACGAAAAACTAATGTAAATGTAAATGTATTCGAGTTCGCTGCGCACTGATGACGTTTGGTTAATATTTCATACAAATTTCATAGACGCGCATCGAGTTCGAATACATTTACGGTTGTCAGAAATTTTCCTGCTCAAGCCGCTGTTAACCCCCCGGTGAACACCACTTTTTCGACCGACTTCCAAAAAGTTAAGGTCCTCAATTTCTCTGTATTTTTTTATGTATGTAAGGTGATATCTCCGATTTTTAAAATTCTTTTTGTGTTCGACAGAGCTTATTTCAAGGATGGTCCCATAAAATTTGGTCACGATTGGATTTGAAGTCGGTCCGTTTTTATTTAAACTTGTGAACTTTTTTCGTTTTTTTTGTACCGAAATCGGTACAAGTAAGATTATGATAATACTGCTATAAGAGGTGGTGGTAACCCCCTGATCCAGCTACATCACAGCCACGGTTTAAAATTTCACAATCACACATTTGACAAACGGGAATACGTTGGCGTTGGGGCATTGCCTTTACGAAACAGCTTTTTATTTGATTAATTTGGACATTATTCAGCATTTCTTATATCATAAAGACGTTAGCGATAAATAACAGTGTCGGGTGCATGCTTTACGACCCAGAAGACCTTAATAAATGGCCAATAATGTATTATGTGAATTTATTTAAAAATATATATTATTATTTACATAAAAAGTTAATGTGGCGAAGATAAAGCATTTTTATGAGGCGAAGCTTATCATTTCATCGTTATATTGCTTTAACATTTAAACCATTAATTAGCAGTTTTTTGATAGCTGAGATAATGCTTAAGGTTTATTTGAATATATATAATATAATTTATATAATTGGTATTTATGTGAGGCGCCTGTGATCACATGCATAATTTTGTTAGAAATAATAAATTACATTCATAAGTCCCATAAATAGATGAACTTCACGATACGATACGATCTTGTGTCATCGGTATCGAGAACTAAAAAGATGTTTGGTCTCACAACATCCAAATACGAAATAAATATGTGTAAATCACATAAACACTAAGTACCTATTAGTGCGGGAATCGAGATCGAATCGGTAAAATTTCGAGATCTCTCGTTTCAAAGCCGCTCCCCTATTAGTATCCTTATATATAGAGGTATATATACCGCATACATAATTTAGTAAAATAAATAATAAATACACCCAACAGTCACACACCTAGTCCTGACCCCACACTAGGTGTAACCTGTATTGTGGGTATCAGAAACTACGAGAGACTCTCGGTCTCACAACACCCATACCCGAAACAGATTTTATATGGGTCACACACACATTGCTCGATGCGGGAATCAAACCTGCGACATCACGTTTCACAGCCGGCTACTCGCCCGCTGCGCCACGGAGGCTGTCTTGACTCTATTCTATGTTTTGATTCTTAAAAACGATACTTATATGATCAATCAGATCTACAACTTTATAGGACAATGGGTAAATAAGTTAAGTAAGTAAGCCGTTAAGTAGAGTCGGGACCACTATTTAACATTCTTCTCAGTAAAACGGGTCAAGAATCACAGGGAGCTCATTGCGACAATCGGCATACCTATGTAACAACGAGTAACACAAATAAGACGCGAGACACGATGCAAAGACAATCGTTCACTCAAGAGACTCAAGACGGGACGTTATCTTCGGTTTTATCTCGGAAACGTGACCCCGCTATCTCGCAAGTCGCAGTGCGCGCCGCCCGCCCATCTCACCCGTGGTGCTTCTCGAAGACCAACGCAAATAAATATCATGCGAGCGTATTTTACACATCGAAAGTCATTAATTTACAAATGCCGATCTGTCGTACGATTGTTTATGATTCCCTGGTGGGCCCAGCTCCAGATCGTCTGGGTTATTAAATGATCGTCAGATAAGATGAGAGTGCGATTCACGCGGATTAAAAATGATAGTGTAATCATGATTTCGCGTTTGAGTATCGGCTACGTGATGTAATTTACTCATTGGGTCTTAACCGCCTACAGATTGTGCCGTTTGTTGTTACAAATAAATAAAACACTATTAACTTCATAAGATGCTTACTTTGTTGTTTACATACATGATCTCACGCCTGTATCCCCGAGGGGTAGGCAGAGGCGCACTACCGAACTAAAACACCCACACTTCGCCGAGCTTACTTCTGTCCTAGATGTGATTATCGCCATATCGAGCACAAAATTTAGACTCCGGGCTGATACTGAAAAATTCAATATCACTTTGCGCGACTCGGGGATCGAACTCGAGACCCAGGACGATAGTCGTACCGCACATGCAATACCACTACACCACCGAGGCAGTCGTACTTTGTTGTTTGAAAATCACTTCATTGGTGTCTAGTGGCAGCATATATGGGCTGAGGACTGGGAGGTCCTGGATTCGAGTACCAGGACAGGCAAAGCGATTTTCCCAATTTGATTTGCCCAGGACTGAAATCTTCAGAGGGGGTTGATGTCAGGCAGGCAGCTGGTCGTACAAACTAAGCCGAATCCTTTCTTTAACATTCTTGAAAAAGTGTTTTGCGTCGACCTCACATTAAGGTGGGATAAGGACAGGTAGAAAGATCCATTATGAAAATGAGTTAAAAAATGAGCTATACTAAAATTACTTAGTAGATACTAGTTCCAGTCCCGGATAATATCTATCATCATCATCATCATCATCATCAGCCATAGGACGTCCACTGTTGAACATAGGCCTCCCGTAAAGATTTCCAGATCGACCTGTTGGAAGCGAATATCTATAGGTATATGTAATTTTTCCAATTGTAAAACTCAATACGCGGAATTACAGTCACATTTAACCAAATGTTTCTTATCTTTGTGTTTACAACAATACTTTTGTTTCTTGGTAATGAGATCGGGAAGTACGTTATTTGTATCCAGTGTTTACGTTGGGAGCTCGTACATTTGAAATTGTTATCGGAAGTAAGGCAATAGGAACTTAGTTTAAAAATAAATCCAGCTAAACGATGCGCCGGAACTATACCACGAGGGGCGAGGGGGCTAACGTACTGCGCGACTGTCGGTTTACTCAATTAGGGGCCCACACGTTATACGTCGCAAACTCTTGCACTTGTTTTCCACGTCCCCGTCTCACTAGAGAAAACTATAAAATCATATTATACATTGAAATAAAACTATTCTTACGGTCAGACTGACCCGTGACAACGAAGACTGCAAAGGCTTCGAAACGTCGGGAATAATAATTAAAACCTAATCGTGATAGAATCCGTAAGAATAGTTTTATTTCAAACTATAGAATCATAATGTTCTTTAGCCGCGTTGAGTACTTTTTGATACGGGAAAATCTATGGGTTCTAGCCGCGTTGAGCACTTTTTGGTAAGGTAAAATCTTGTGATTTCGCGTCACCGACATGCGTAATATCAGTATATATGTAACTATACAGATTTATATTTTGCATTATATATTTGAATAAAGGTTTGACGACCTGATAAAGGTCGCAGGAAGTCACTGGATGCAGGCCGCTTCCAACAGGACGATCTGGAAATCTTTAGGGAGGCCTATGTTCAGTAGTGGACGTCCTATGGCTGATGATGATGATATTTGAATTTGATATTTGAAAATAAATAAATATGTATATAATTGTTGCTAGGTGTGTCAATAAGTGTGAAAACTAGGTTGATGTTGATAGTTTTTATCGAAACATTATGAAATATAAATTTTAATACTAAAATTTTAACTTATAAGTTTTCACTTCTATCAAGTCTTCTATGACTGCCATTTTTCTAATTGGATTCCAATTGATCTTAGAGGAAGGATGTCTCGTAATATATGTAAGAATATAATAATATTAGCCCTGTAATATTACTGTCCCACTGCTGGGCACGGGCCTCCTCTACTAATGAGAGGGGTTAGGCCTTAGTCTACCACGCTGGCCTAATGTGGGTTGGTAGACTTCACTAACCTTCGAAATTCCGGGGAAAAAATTCTCGGGTATGCAGGTTTCCTCACGATGTTTTCCTTCACCGTTATAGCAAGCGATATTACATAATGAAAATACACTTAACATAGAAAAGTCAGAGGTATATGCTCCATATTTGGGTTGGTCTCGAACTTTCGACACTTGTCTCGGCAGTCCGTACCGTTCCCAACTGAGCTATCGCTGCTATATATGTAATTCATATAAAATTCCCATTTAGCTTATAATGAGTCTTATGGTATCAATATATTTTGCAGGTTATTCGATAAAATGGACTCGATAAAATACGATTCCACCACAGGGGGCATAGGAGCACGTGCGTCATTTAATGATTGATCATCGCAGCTCATAAACAACCACAATACCAGAAGAATCATATATGAGTTATAAGTTACTAGATTCAAGTAATGAAGCGAAAGCTCATGCAAGATCTATTTGTTGGTACGGATAATTACTGAGACATCATTTGCACTCACCTTTAGGCCCTGAGTATGAGATTTGACAATTTGCAAGAACCGTGATAGTTTACTAGAGACTTTATAACTACAAAGACCTAAAATAAATGTATGGAAAGAGAATGTGAAATCTATTATGGTTTTTAAGAAGTGTCCAAACTCAAAATTAACTCTTACTTAGGGCTCAGGTCTGCCAAGTTATTTGTAAGTACATACATAACATACACTTACGCCTGTATCCCCGATGGAGTGGGCAGAGGCGAACTAGAAGACCTACATTTCGCTGCGCTCATTTACACCCCAGATGCGATAGGGGGCGAGTCTATCGCTATTTCGGGCACAAATACCAGACTCCGGGCTGATACCGAAAAACTCAATCACTTTGTCCGACCCGGGGACCCCGAGACCTCATGACGGTAGTCGTACCGTAGCACAACTACGCCACTGAGGCAGTCAGTTATTTGTAAGTATTGTAAGATAATACAACTCCACCGTAAGGAAAATAGTTATTCATAAGGGCGATAAGGTAGGCGGCACTCTTTAAACGCAACGAGTTACGTCATATGGAGATTGCAAATGTTTCTAATATTACTGTTGAATTCGTTAAGTTTGGTCCATATCGCACGGGGCAGAGGTCAACAATGTTATTAGTATTTCTTGAATGAGCATTGTTATTAATATCTATAATTATGTTGTGAATAAGTACACGAAGTTGTCATTAAGTATTGTGAGCAGTGGGCACGTTATCAAATGTTTGATTTTTAGCAGTTACCTTATTTGTTCTACGTTGATACTAGGAACGGCACGATTGCTCTAGATATTCCGTAAAAGTTGGGTGTTATTACATATTTGGTGTCAATCTGTCGTGTTGAAATTGCGTTGAGCAATATAATCAACAAATGTGCCTATATCAAGTGAATGATACAAAAAAGTCGTTGGAATCTAATAAAATCCTTCAATTCTATTACCAGTATTCATTAAGTTTTACGTTTAGATTTCTTATTAGGATTTTTATAAATTTCTGTGCGTTTTAATCACTATATATGAATAAAATGCTTACCCACATCTGTCATAAAGAGTAAAACCGCTCGTAGCTTTGAAATTATACATGGCATGGCACTGAACCGCGTTCACTCTACGTTAAAAGATGTTTTGAAATTATTTAAACCATGGCTGCAGTAGTTGCACCTTAGCCTACCCATTCGAGGATGCAGCCGTGAGTATATGTAGATGCTATTGTATGCACCTATTTCTTTATATGATTTATCGTATATAAAAAGATTTATAGTCCGTTAGTCATTATCTGTTTCCGCTTCCGCTGTCACTTAGCAGGAGGTGGTGGCTGCAGTTACTAAATCATTTGGCTAATATACACCAGTGGCGAAGTTTTCGTATAATTCGATTCCTACTGGCTTTACTACGCCAAATAATAAACTATATAAAAGTTACGATTTAGAAGAGAAAGTAGCACTGCCTTTCCTTTTGAAAATGTAGGCGTTCATAATTATTTTTTTGTAATCATCTAAAAAAAATACACACTTAATAATGAAAAATCTGTGGTATTCTTTGGAGTAGGTTTAATTTTTGTCTCAGCTCTACTCTATAAAATATAAATACAGTACTTTGAACAAATCGTATGAGTGTCATTGTATAAAACACAACACTTATTGGTTGATATTTTATATTGCCTATACCGTTGTTGGCCTCAGGTTGGAATTTAAATGCATTTTATTTGTACGACACTTCGACAAGGGTATAACCATAATTTACTCGCAAATTACAACATATTGTATAAATATTTCTCGGCTATTGGCTTACACCTTATGAAATCGAAATTAAATAAGATGATGCAGGCACATACAAAAGTTCACACGCATTAAATGAGATATTGACAAAGGTTATTACTTGTGCATAGACGTAACAAACAAGTTATATTGCTGTTGTCTTATTTTATTACATCACTACTCACGAATAATATTGTTGTCAAGTTGAAGTTAGTATGAGGTTACCAAATACCAAAGAAAATCATAAAAATGTAATAATATCATGTCATATAATTTTGTAAAACAAGTAGTTGCTGATTCATTCTTATTAGAACCTACTCAATATGCTTAAAGCTGAAAAAAGGGGTTGATATGATATCGACTCTTCTGCAGGGTTACCACCAGCTCTTATAGCAGTATTATTATAATCTTTCTTCGTTTTTTTGTACCGGAATCGGTACAAGTAAGATTATAATAATACTGCTATAAGAGGTGGTGGTAACCCCCTTGTAGCTTATGTTACTAGCATAGTATTGTAACAATCCACATAATGAGATGTGAAATCTCAATTCGCAGTACATGCTCAGTCCCGTTTTTTTGGTGATTAGTCGATGACGGTGCATGAATAAATGCAATCAAATAATGCAAAGTTATAAAAAATATATTATTTACGTTTTTTATTATGTCCTGCTTTCATTCACAGATTTTTTTTTAGAAGACTTAAAAATCCCGCTTTGCCCCAAACAAATCCTGCAACGCTGATAATAATTATTGGCGAATATATTAAATGAGACATAGCGAGACTGAAATCTGACGGTTTTTATGCGAGAGCTTAAAGCATTACAACGAGAATAATTGTAAGCCTGAAAATACAAAGAATTTAGTTTCGAAACATAAGGGGATGCCAGCATTAGGTAATAATTTTGTAACATGTAAAATATTATATAATGGAACATATTGGATTATATTGCTATGAATTAATGAATAACGGTGAAGGAATATCATTTGGAAACCTGCGTAATGAGAATTTCTTCACTAAAATTTTTAAGATACGTGAAGACTACCAAGTACCAACCGCTTTAGGCCAAAATAGTGGACTACGGCCTAGTAACTAATTTAACTTACCTAATCTAACGCCTCTCAAGCCCGTACTCAGCAGGATAAAAAAAAGTTAATTAGATTAAATAAGTAAAATTGCGGTTAAATAAAATCTGCAAAATGGCGGAGGGAAAAAATCATCAGAGCACGATAAGTTTTCATTTGTCTTAATATTGCAGATTACGTTTATGAAACAATTTAACAAAATTCCATTAATTTTAATTATAAAGAATTTGTTTTCAAAGGACGAAGAAAATTAATGTTTAAGAGGAGAGGAGTGTTTAAAACTGATTTATAAAATCGTCTTTGTTTATATTATTAACAACAATTTCTTATATGAACTATAGTAGTGTATAAGTCTTTTGGTATTGTATATTCTTTGGTTCCATGTTCTTAGTACTTTGTGATTTTTATTTATTTATTACTATATCACATCCTTAATGGAGTCTAACTCCATGTTTCTTCATCGAATGCCTAAGTCAAAGTAAGGCAACAAAAGAAACTTTTGACACTTCATACTTTATTTGTTTTTTTACATTTACTTTTGACTCTAACGTGTGGTCTATAAATCGCCAATGCATCAGTAATGTCAAGTAAAATTTCTTTCGCCGTAGATAAAGAGACTTGGGGTAAATTTAAGCTTCGTACCTCAGACCTCAGAATTGACAAAACACGCATACCAAATACAAGCGTTCGCTATATTACAGTGATGTGATCATTGAAATTAACCTGGCAATGCAACTTGCAACAGTGGAATTAATCGTGAATCATTTTCAAAGTATAATTTACGTTGGGATGGATGTGCATCCTATATCCTCTGTAAGTGGTTTTATATTCAGAATTGATCTGATTATATCTCACTGCTGGCTTTAGTCAAATGGTTAAACATTAGCCATAATCATTATGCCGTCCAAATATGACTTTTTCTTATAAAAAATATTTAGGCGCTTCTAATCTTTAAGATAAAATGATAATGACAATATAATGAATAAGCCAGAAAACCGTCGTAAATTGGCAGCTGGCTGTTACGTTTCGTTCGGTGAGTGAGATTTCCGAGGGACCAATCGGCCTCGCCTTCCCAATCTCTATTTCCCTCCTTTATGGTTGGCAACGCACCGATGATTCTGTTGACGGTTCACATTGTAAGGCGACCCACCTGCTCGTTTGCAAGTTTTGTCTATAAAAATAAATGAGAAGGTTGTGCATTTGTTTCCAGTGTAGAGCTCATATCGTACTTCAGTAAATCTCGAGTACTTTCGGTTATAAGTAATGGCGCAGTTAAACGAGGCGAGCCGGCTACTGACAAACCATAGCCTATCCGTGCCAACGACATTATGTGTTTTCCAAAGGACCGAAGGTTTGACGAGTCATTATTTATTAGCCCTGTAATAATTACTGTCCCATTGCTGGGCACGGGCTTATTCTACTAATGAGAGGAGTTAAGTCTTAGTCTAGTCACTATTATAGTTTGTGTGTATAAGCGATGTGCGCAGTGTGGCGTCCTGCACACAAGTAGTCTGCGCTTCACCTGTGGATCAGTCATCCTATCGCCTCATTTATTAACTATACCATATTGTGCGATCACCTTAAACGAATTGATAAGAGACGCATATTTTTACACCTATATAAATTTCACTATAATTCAGCACCATATTATGATAAATTACAGTATTTAATTAAATGTCATGACGGTAATAAATAATGCAATAAGTTCGGTTCAGAACGTTATTCATCATTTTACTTGTGTCCACGGGCTATATCGCCAATATTTTAATAATTTTTCTGCTATCTTATCAATCTTCGATATTTGTTTTTGAGCCAATGTTTGAGCTTTCCAAATAATGGCCATTAATAATTAAAATGTTAAAGTAGCAGTCTTCAATAAACAAAAATTGGTAAATATAGGTAGATACTATATGGATTTATTGATGACTGCCTCGATGGCGTAGTTGTATTTCGGTACGACTACCGTCCTGTCGCTGGTTCGATCCCCGGGTCGGTCAAAGTGATATTGGATTTTTCCAATATCAGCCCCGGGTCTGGAATTTGTGCCCGATATGGCGATAGGCCCCTGTCACACCTGGGACGGAACTATGTGGGTGTTCTAGTTCGCTAATCCGCCTCTGCCTACCCCTTCGGGTATACAGGAGTGAGCTTATATTGATGCTAATAAATATGGGAAGATAAGAAATGACTGCGCTTAAAACACATCGTTTAATAATAAAATAATGTAACTACTTGCAACAGGTTAACGACTGCATATAGGTAATGTAAAACAAAGCCTTTTACTATTGAACGAGAAACACTTACCTTACGTTTCCCCTTCGGCTTTTCAGTCTGCGTAAAATTCCTCTTCTTCATGACGAACTTCATCCTGAACGGAACTAAAACTGACCGAAATTACTTTCACACATTAACACAATGGTCTGGAATACGCACATTGTTACATATCCAACTGGGATTACAGTTTATTTAGTAAAGCACTGACACTGAAACGCTTCAGCTGTTCTCATCCAGAAGCGCTTAATCGAGCTGAGTACGAATTCGAATGAGTATTCGAAAAACGCGTGTTTTCCCGCCCGATGTCCGTAGCGCATCGAAACCAGCGGGAGGCGTCTCGCGACGATTCCAACTTGACGTGGAGTGGCCATCATCCGTAACTCCCGCCTCCGTGCTCCACACTAGCACGCTACCGCGTCCCGCCGCCCACGCACCCCGCGCCCTCGCTTCTGATAACTAAATTTCTTTAATGATAAGGGAATAGTAAACCCCTTATTAGTCACCCCTGTCTCTGTTCCAAGGGTTATCGCAGTTAATAAATAAACGCACAAAACTTACTTTTTGGGTTAAATGTGTGTGTAAAAATATATAATACTCTCCAAAAGTCACACTACTTATCGAATAACGTACCACGAAGTAAAATAAAACTTTATGGAGTGACGACTAATTTGGTACAGTAGTAAATTCTCGGTAGAGTTTTTGTAGCCTATCTTGCATTGCCATAAAGGACGATGTGTGTCACGCAGCCGCGATTTAATATAAACGCGCCAGTGTTTACTATAAATTATAAGCACACCGAATTGAGTTTAGCATTGAAACTTCAAAGTTTTTATTAAATTTATGGCAAGTAAGGACCTACACAGCAAATTAATTTGAAATAATTTAGTATTCACGACTACTGTTCTGAGGTCTCGGGTTCGATCCCCGGGTCGGGCACAGTGATATTGAATTTTTCCATATCAGCCCGGAGTCTGGAATTTGTGCCCGATATGGCAATAGGCTCGCCCCCTATCACATCTGGGATGGAAAAAGCTCGGCAAAATGTGGATGTACTAGTGCGCCTCTGCCTACCCTTTCGGGGATACAAGCGTGAGCTTATATTATGTGTTAGTATTCAAATATCTTGCTATGGGTATTTCAAGTATTCGTTACTGATATCCATGTCCATCATAAATCTGTAATTGCACAATTTTGGATATTATATATAATTATAGACATAACTAGGTACTTATTAGGTGTTTTGTAATATGCCTTTATATTTTTTTAAAGCAGACGCTGGCAAGCGAGCATATGTCTCACCTGATGGTAAATTATCTCCACCACCCATAGACACCCAAGACACAAAAAGAATCATGGGTGCGTTGGCAACCTAAAAGGAAGGAGGGAAATAAGGATTGGATAAAGGAGGGAGGGGTAATCGGCCACCGGAAATCTCACTCACCGAACGAAATGCGACAGCGAGCTGCCACTTTACGTCGGTTTTCTGTGAGGCAGTGGTATCATACCGGACGAGCCGGCCTATTCATGTTGTAGACGTGACTGTCTACAGCGTGGCTCTACTACTCAAATAACTACCTATCGTGATAGGAATATAATGGAAATAGAAACTTTTCCTGTTTCTATTTCCATTATATTCCTACCACGATAGGCAATTACTTGGCAAAATAATATAGAAGAGCTTAAGTAAAATTTTAATAATCCCAACACTGTACACCCACATTATTATTTTTTATGCATGCATAAAATCTTTGCATAAAATGTGTGATAAAAGTGAATGCCAATCTTTGTATGTAAATTTTGTACCACCTAAAATATAGCAATCTAAAGTTCCAAACAAAATTTCAAATGTTTTCATGCTGCAGTGATTATAACTTTATATTGAATCGGAGGATGTGTTATGCGTTGAACAAAATACATTAACTGCAATAATATTTTAAATAAAACATAAAAGTTAAATTATATAACTACTAAGCCTAAGGCCACTTGCAGCACTATTACTAATCTTGAGTGAGTTCTAAACTAAATTTAATTTATATTTCATTCGTATATTTAAATCGAGATTTGGGATAAATCGAGGTTTATCTAAGTGCTTCAAATCGCCCTTACTGACTAATTGGTCAACGCCAAGGAAATGTATGTGAACCATATAAACGAAAGATTCATTATTTCCCAATAATTATCACGTGGATTTTTTTATGTTCAACCATAAAGGCCTGTGAGGTTGCAAATAAACAAAATAATAATATTCTTTAGCTAAACATAATTGAAGCTTGGTAATCAATGAGACAAAGGAACACATATTTTGTCATTTTCCGATCAAACAAAAAAGTTTATGAACTCGGATGAAGCCGCGAGCGGAGAGCTAGTTACTTATAAATAGCATTGCTTGCAGCTGACATTAAAGATTGATGAGGTAATGTACTGTTAGGAATGAAGGGTATCTACATGAAAGAAATCGAGATTAAGCGCTATGGAATAACTTGCTTAATATGCGTGTGATTACGTGCTATATAGCTGATAGCTAAAAAAAACGTTATCCAATTATATTTAATTAAAATATAAACTTTTTGCAAACTATCATTGATTAAAATAGAAGAATAATAAGGTTTTCAAACTGACTTCAAAAGGTGAACAACTGCCTCGGCGGCTTGGTGATATTGCGTGCGCGGCATGACTATCGTTCTGAGGTCTCGGGTTCGATCCCCGGGTAGGGTAAAGTGTCTGGGTTTTTCTGCCTGGACTTTGAAATTTGTGCCCGATGTGGCCACAGGCTTGCCCTCTGTCACATCTGGGACGTTAATGACCTCGGCGAAATGTGGATGTTCTAGTTCGTTAATTCGCCTCTGCCTACCCCTTCGAGGATACAGGCGAGGGCCTATGTATGTACTTATGTAGCCTATGTGGTATAACTGTGTTAATAAATTCTCAAACGAACGAGGTCGCTGGGAATAGTTAGTTTAGTATAAGCCTCAAACTTATCAAAATATGAATATACTCAAATATTCCACGTCGTTAAGTGCATACGAGCTGGTACTAGGTGCTAATAAAAATTGACTGAGGTTGACCTGCCGTGCCAGTTGGCAATCAATTATTTATTATTTGACAGCTTATCCAATATACAAAATTAAGATTTAAAAAATATCACTATTTATAATAATTATCATAAATCAGAATTCACTACGCATTGTATTTCTATTGATTTCTGATATGGTAAAGCCGCGTCTCCTGCACTAAAACATTACACAAAATATGGTATTTCTACAAATATTTGTCTATGGTCTATTGTTAAAGGAGCAGGCGAATTGTCGCCTGATTTTCATTGGAGAATCCTTGTTATGTGTAGATGTTTTCAGTGTTATGTTTCGAAAAAATATGTGCAGGAGACGCTGCTTAATACGGACATATTCGTTGTTTTCCGTGTCAATTTTTCGACCGATTTCAAAAGGAGTATAATCAATTCATCTTATTTTTTTATGTGTGTCACGCGATATCTCCGCCACATGACCGATTTTCAAGATTATTTTCGTGTAAATAAAAAGGCCAAGATTAGTTATATATATAATTAAGTAGTTTTTGTTCGCGGCTACGCCTGCGTGAGAGGCTTTCTCTGTACAAACTTTCATCCCTCGTTACACTCCCGAAGGGACGAATTTCCAAAAATCCGTTCTTAGTGATCGCGTACGTCATAAAAGGCGGCCGTGTGTAAAATTTCACATTCCTAGCTGTAATAGTTTCGGCTGTACGCTGATAAGCTCACGCCTGTATCCCCGAAGGGGTGAGCTGAGGCGCACTAGCGAACTAGAACACCCATATTTCACCTAGCTTAGTTTCGTCCCAGATGTGATAGGGGGCGAGCCTAACGCCATATCGAGCACACATTCCAGACTCCTGGCTGATATGGAAAAATCCAATATCACTTTGCGCGACCCGGGGATCGAACCCGAGACCTCGGGACGGTAGTCGTACCAAAATACAACCATGCCACCGAGGCAGTCATTGCATTGGCAGTCACCGAGGCATTGTATATACTCAGTAGGTATAGCTCTAGTTTACTCTAATATATTATGCTTCAATATACTTAAGCATTTTTCGACGCAAGAATTATCATAACTTACACAACAAGCTTTAACATTTATCTTACATAACATTAGAGCCATGGTGATACTTTAATTTGTCCATTCCAATGAAAATTGCTTATAGCCCACCCTTAATCTTTAGTTCATTGAATCAGTACATTTAGATGTTAATTATTTTACAGGTACCTAATGCTTTTAGTTAGGGGCATGCGTACAACGTATTAATATTTTTTCAATTATATTGGTATATCATGTTACTTCGAGATGACATTATTGACTATTATTAAGGTATTCCTTATTATATATTTTGTTTCTAATATTATCTCTATTTTAGACATGTAACTACAATGTTATTTCTGCAATAATACCAATATAATTTTATAATATATTAATTAAATAATTTAATATCTTACATTGAACAATAAAATATTATCGACACAGGTAGTTTGTGATAGCCCTTGAGGTCGGTAAACATTAATGGCGCATGCGCATAGTTGGCTAAAAGCTAATGATTCCACTAGAAGATTGCTATGAACGTTGATTCGCATCGACGCTGCATACAAATTATCCATGCTTTTAGTACACATCGTTGAGGAGTTACTTTACGTTTGCACGTCAAACGTAATTGTGTGCAAACTTTTACGCAACATCACGCAGCGTACTGACGTTCCCCCGATTAGCCGCGAAGGCACAAACAAACTTGAACGCACTTAAATGAGTTGTAACTTAATATAATAAGTATATAGATATTCTACAGATAGGTAGAGGCTTGGTTGAGTCCAACAACTAAAGTTCATAGGTAGCGGTTATCGCATATCATTAGGCGGGCCGTTAACTCTCTGCCTGTTTTGGAAATTAAAATAGATCAAAATTCTAAAAGGAGATAATAAATAATTTGATTTTATCGAATGAAGAACAGGATGATGATGCATTTGTTGCAAGATGAAGGATGATGTGATTAGAAGAGCCGAGAAAGGGATTCTAAGATGGTTTGGACACGTGGAGAGGATGGAAGAATGGCGCGAATGAGTGTGGAAGAAGTAATTGGCCTCTACCTACCCCTTTGAGATGCAGGCGTAAGTGGTATGTCTACGATGATCTATCGTTGTAACACTCGTGCATTTTGATTGCTTAAAATCCCATTTAAATATGATACAGGCGAAAATACAACAGAAAACTGAATACTCCGAGACCAAAACCTCACATTATTTTATTTAGCTCGGCGTCGTACGCATGAATGACAGATTTCTGCTCTATTCTCATCCCTGTCGTGCGATAAATATCGCCATCGAAATGCCGTTTAAATCTGAAATAATTATTTGAATGCAGGTGCAAAAATATACTATCTTGCGTCCTTTTAGCTCCCTGTAGATACAGCGTGCTCAAAGATATTAATCTTTCCGGGCACTAATAGATGAAACGGTTGCTGTTCCGTCGATAAATCTTAACAAATCTGCATTAGCGTTTCCCTTTGCTGCCGATTTAATTACCCTGTTCTTACTGATTGAGATACATTATTTTTCGCTACTTTTGTTTATCGCACGTTTCTCGACATCCAATTACTAAAGAAGATTTTCTATATAATCAGATTTTTGCTAGTGGAAATAATCATATCCGCAGATAGCGATCAGTATACATTGCATATAAATCTGCCACAATGACCCATACAGCTAACAGCATACTCCTGTGGATCGCTAGCAGGATCAGCCAGTGTATGTCCGGGCCTCTCGAGGGGTCGAAGTGTGCAAGTACACTACATGCAGTATATATGCAATTTAAACCGTGTTGTTCCCTGTTGTATTGTGCTTCAAATGGGAAAACTCAAACAAATTGTACCTCTAGTTGCTTGCGTTTGGAATTTGACGCTACGTTTTCCTTTAGTTATATAGACTATACTTTAGTTATATATAGACTGTATGCTGGCGCTTGACTATTAAAGTATTAAGATTAGTGAACTATTGAGTCTTCTGTTAAAGTTACATTTTGATATAAATGCCGTCGGATGAAATAATATCTATAATCTAGGTTTCTTTTCTGTTTAGTAGGTAAACATTTAGGCTGAGCTCTATAGAGCGAACTTCGACTAATTCTAAGTCAAAGCAACGATCTCAGTGGGGATTTGGAATTGTTAAATCGAACTTTGACTTAGTCCGAGTCATTTTTTATAAGAAAAACAGACTGATAGACAGACTTAGTAAAGATTTTCTTGTAAAAATTACTCTGACTTTGTCAAAATCCTCACTGAGTTCGTTACTTTGACTTAGACTTAGTCGAAGTTCGCTCTATAGATTTCAGCCTGTCTCCGTTTTTGCCTTCTACAAATTCCATCTTGATTTTGAAGAAATTTGTGCATAGTATGGCTATCGGCTCGTCCCCTATCATATCTGGGATTTAAGTGGCGAAACGTGGGTTTTCTGGTTCGCCTTCGGGGATGAGTCTATGTATGTATATAATAATTTTGGTTGCATAATAATATTTTAAACTCCTGAATTTTGAAAGGTTGATCAAATTACATTTTATTGACAGAGCTTTGGATATGGCACTATCGAAATACTATCGCTAATATTACACTATCAAAACACATTCAGAAGCGTTTAACCGATTTTGTAGCAACTCAGTTAATACATTGATTAGTTTTGGAAAACCCAGGAGTAAGTATTTTAATTAAAGTGTTAAAGTGTATTATAGAGGTATGGTGTTACAAGCTTTTTAAAGTTAATTTACGTATTTGATTATTGTTCAAACCAGGAATGGTTTAAATTTACAATTTCTTAAACATTGTAAGCGGTGTGGGACGATGATTTTAATTACAAATTCCGAATTGTTTCGTGAGAGCTGTCGAAAGTACTTGTTAATGTGGCATTATATCAAGTTCAAAGGTTTGACTACTGTTAGCTATGCGAGTATTGTTTCTCCAAATTAAATTTTATTGACTCGTTGGAAGTAAGTTTGTCAGGATTAGAAAGTACCTGTTTATAGATTACCATGTTAGTATATTTTTAATCTATGTTATATACTTTTTAATACAACAGTATATACCTCTAGATGGGAGCGGCAAAGTATGTGTGTGTATTTAAAGTAATTCTCGGAATATTCCAGCCGATTACGAAAATTCTTTCCTTTTTTGCAAGCCACACTGTACTTCAGTTTTAAAAGTAGTTTTAATGGCGAAATATGTGATTTATAAATTATAAAAATTATTGAAATTTGTTTTAAAAGACTGCCTAAAAAGTAAAAATAAATTCATACATATGTCAAAAATAACACAGTGTTGCTTTATTATTACGAAACATCCAAAGACATCAGATTACTGGAAATATAAATACTTTAAGTAAGTACTTAAGTAAATATTTGATTGTTTGCTGTAAGAGTATTTTCTATCGAGATAGTTCCTATATTATTAAGTATTTAATAACGTAGCAACAGAACAATCTTTGTCCAAATAAATTAACTAATTTAATTCAAACAGCTGTATCGGATAATCTATTTACTTTATTATTGACTTCAAGCTGTCTAGTAAACTGGTACCATGTACTTGAGAGTCGTGTGGCGAGTTTATAAGCTTATTGTAAAGAAATCAACAACATGACATAACATTATTCAATTATGCAGTTTAACTACCATCTGTTAGTATTAGTTATTCTAATAAAAGTTTATGTTTTGTATATAATACAATTCGATCGTAAATCGTGTTAACGGTGGCCACTGAGGCGGGCGTGACCACAAGCACCCATTAAGTGCGTTCTCAACCGCCAATGACTGCAAACGACTCTATATTTAATATTTACCGACATAATAACGAATTATGTTCGACATAAGTGTCAAATTGAACGCGGAACGTAGGCTGTTTGATGGTTATTTTTCCAGCGGCGACATTTTCTTTTCCTTTGAAGTAGGTTTTTATTATGATAACAATCTTATTTTTATTTACATAACATCGGAATAGGTAATTTGAATTAAAATAACATGCATATAAATGTAGAGCTTTTTAATACAAAGTTCTGCAGGGTTACCAGCACCTCTTATAGCAGTATTATTATAGTCGTTCTTCGTTTGTTTTCTATGGGAATCGGTACAAGTAAGATTATAATAATACTGCTATAAGAGGTGCCGGTAACCCTACTCACAGGGGTAATGCTACTGTTAATGCGATCACTATGCAGACTACAATATCTCATCATTTTATATTACTGACATCACGACCATTGGTCTTTATAATTTCTTGCCGTATCTGAGAGCTTTTAACTAAAAACTGCTGGAAAAAAGAAAGGAAGACTGTTCTTAAGTAAATAAATGAATACACCCAACAGCCACACACATAGTCCTGACCCCACAATAAGATCGCGTCTTGTGTCGTGAGTATCAGGAACTACGAGAGACTTTCGGTCTCACAACACCCAGACCCGAAACAAATATCTGTGGGCCACATAGACATTTGTCTCAGTGCGGTATCGAACCCGCGACCCCACGTTTCACAGCCGGCTACTCGCCCGCTGCGCCACGGAGGTTGTCGAGTACTTAACTTACCTAACTTCAATTACATACAAAATTATTAGTACTTTTGCAATGTCGTCGAACATCACATTCGTGTTCCAGGTCGAGTACCTAACTAAGTATTAACAGACACATAAGCTCACGCCTGTATCCCCGTAGGGGTAGGCAGAGGCGCACTAGCGAACTAATACACCCACATTTCGCCGAGCTTAGTTACGTCCCAGATGTGATAGGGGGCGAGCCTATTGCCATATCGGGCACAAATTCCAGACTCCGGGCTGATATGGAAAAATCGAATATCACTTTGCCCGACCCGGGGATCGAACCCGAGACCTCAGGACGGTAGTCGTACCGAAACACAACCACGCCACCGAGGCAGTCAGATATAATATAACAGACAGATATAATATAACTAGTAACTAAATATTAGATACCGAACTATACTCCAAACAATATTACTAATTAGTAGAGGTAGATACTGGTCATTATAGTAATGGCGGATTAGCTTAACCAATGTTTGCATTCCCAAGTTATTCACACGACAAGTTCACGGCATCGTGAGTCGTGGCAGAGAGTCCTGGTAGATTCCCACACCGACCGAACCAACGCGGCTTGTGCATCGTGTGACAAATTAAAATATTACGGTGCATTTGTTAAGTATGCAATGGATGGATACTGGATAGTAATACTGTGAACACTTAAACAATGCCAACAGCTTTCGGCAATTACTCATAGTGATTTATGTGAAGGTATCGTTGTAAATACAAACAGGAGTTTTATTAACTTTACACGTGAGATGTTAAATGTTGATAAATGTTTTATGTCTTTTCTTGCGAGTACAAGTTTGCAAATGCGAAGAAAATTGCAGGTTGCGTTAATTGTAAAAAATACAAACGACTGGAGAGTCTGTGAGTCTGTGAGACAAGCTGAAATATAGTACGCAATAAATTCATGACGATGTAAACATCGATTAAATTTACTATCCCGCTATTGTCCTATACATTAGGTAAAGTGTGATATCAATCCTTATTTCTGAAATGTAATCAAATATTTACCCTACTTTTAAATAATTATTTCTTAGAGCCTGTTAATTCTGGCATCATTGATAAGACAAGCGCATTATGTATGGTATAGGTACTATTATACAAAGTCACGCTCGCCACGGAATCATACCAAATTACAAAAATATCATAGAATTCCATCAAAACATATTTATATAATTGTTAAGTGGGTAGATATTTGTGAACATTTCGGGCATAAGGATTACCCGTTAGAGGCGTTACATAAAGATGTTACATAAGCGTATGGGCCACCGGAGGCCGAGCCGCCCGTGACTATTTACGAACACACTTTACGTTCTATTCTGCGTAAGTAACACTATGGAGGCCTATTATACACACGTTAAATACATTTTTTATTTGAAGTACCATAACATGTTGTGCCTTTAAAATGCCCTTTTGTTTACCGTTCACGGCTGTCGCATAGAATAAATTTTGAAATTTCCATAATATGGAGACAACAGGATCGGTGCAACGTAGTCCACAGCATCATGTTTGTAAAGAATGATAATTAGATTCCGTTTTGTAGCTTGACAACACAATGTGCGTACAGTATAGTATATAAGGCGTACAGCTTTCCCAATTTATTCCGAAACATCACGTTTTTATTTATCATCATCATCAGCCGCAGGACGTCCACTGCTAGACTGCTGTTGCGGTTTAATTAATTATCTGAGGAGAATTGATAACTATAAATAATGAATACCCGGTCTAGATTAGATAATCCAAGCCCCAAATTGATATATTGTTGGCCTACTTTATCTACTTATTTTGCACCTTTTGACGCATAATAAATATGTAAAAAAAAGCAAATTTCTTATAGGACGTAGTTTAGCAGACTTACTAAAATAACTAGCTATTGATATGAAGTTATTAATTTAAATAGAAATTATTTTAATCCAAGTTATTTTTTTGTAGGTCGAGTCCTTTCTTTTGAATTATGCCTATTTTACCTGACACCACAAAACCATGTGTTTATATATTTCACGTAGCTACTTACGTAAAATATTTTTGTACGTAATTATTTTTTTGTATAGATAATATCAACACAACTCTAGCGGTTACGTGGGGAATTGATGTTTTTCTTTCAAATTATTTTACGTAGTCGCTAGCGAGACATGAAAAAAAGAACTCATGGCCGAGCCACTACTAGTGGTTTTCAGCTGCACACACAGCTAAGTTAGCCAAGTTCTATCTACGCATTGAATAGCCAAGCGCCGCGCCGCAACGCCAACGCTGACTCCTGTTAGCCACGGTTGGATGTAGGTCGGTATCGTCACGCACGCACCACTGTAAACCATAGACAACGCTTCATAATGCAGTGCTTGAAACGCGCGAAAGTAGGATTTGTTAAGGATATCGGTATGAGCACTTTGTTGTTATTGTCAAGAGAACTACGCATTTCCCATCGCATTTACTTGACTGATGCGTTTGACTGCAATGGTGATATGTGACTTGAACTACTTTTAACTCTTGTTTATTTTGTAAGACAGTGAAGTTATTCTTGTTAAATTTCTTTTTTTGTGAATTGTTAATTTATCCGCCGCCCATAGACACCCAAGACACAAAAAGAATAATGTGGGTTTTTTTCCAACCTAAAAGGAGGGGAATAGGGATTGGGAATAGAAGGGGAGAGGGTTTGAAATGGGTCACCGAAAATCTTACTCACTGAACGCAACGCGACAGCGAGCTGCCATTTTACGTCAATTTTCTGTAAGACAGTGGTATCAAATCGGTGGAGCCGGCCCATTCGTACCGTAGACGTAATTGTCTACAGCGTGGCTCTACAACTCAACAATACATTGTACATGACTGCCTCGGTGGCGTGGTGGTATTTCGGTACGACTACGGTTCTAAGGTCTCGGGTTCGATCCCCGGGTCGGACTAAGTGATATTGGATTTTTCCATATCAGCCCGGAGTCTGGAATTTGTGCCCGATATGGCGCTAGGCTCGCCCCCTATCACATCTGGGACGGAACTAAGCTCGGCGAAATGTAGGTGTTCTAGTTCGCTAGTGCGCCTCTGCCTACCCCTTCGGGGATACAGGCGTGAGCTTATGTTATGTTTTGTTGTTACATTGTACATTAAACTAATAATTAAACATAGGTATAAGAATTATACAATGGCATACAATGACCAGTTATTTATTGTTGTTCGATTAGCTGAATAATGTTAGAATTATCATTAATTTATCTTCTTTGCTTTGTTTACAATCCTCGCAAAGCCTTCCTCTATCCGCTGATTAAGCAATTAGACATTAAAGAGAAGCGGTGGTTATCCATTGACATGCGACTCACGTAGCCACGGTAATTGAACAGCCACAGGCGTTTGAGATTTACTCATGTACCATACCTACTCGAGAAAACAAATAAGGTTTTTTCTAAGAATCCGTACATCGTATTTTTGACGTAATTATAGGATTCAATAGATAACTGACTGACTGACTGATAAATCACTGCCTCGGTGGCGTGGTGGTATTTTGGTACGACTACGGTTCTGAGGTCTCGGGTTCGATCCCCGGGTCGGGCAAAGTGATATTGGATTTTTCCATATCAGCACGGAGTCTGGAATTTGTGCCCGATATGGCGATAGGTTCGCCCCCTATCACATCTGGGACGGAACTAAGCTCGAAATGTAGGTGTTCTAGTTCGCTAGTACGCCTCTACCTACCCCTTCTGGGATACCGGCGTGAGCTTATCTATGTTATGTTTCAATAGATAAAATCGTACCTGTTTTTAAAGATTATAATTACGGTTTCACCTGCAAGGGTATCTAAACTCTTGTGTAGTAAAAATGTTTTTATCTTACGCTGAGATCTATAGAGCGAACTTCGACTAAGTCTATGTCAAAGAAACGAACTCGGTGAGGTTTTGGAAATTTTTAAATTAAACTTTGACTTAGTCCAAATTATTTTTTACTAGAAAATCTTTGCTTAGTCTGTCTGTCAGTTTTTCTTGTAAAAAATGGCTCGGGCTAAGTCGAAGTAAGATTCCAAATCCTCACTGAGTTCGTTTCTTTGACTCAGACTTAGTCGAAGTTTCGCTCTATACATCTCAGCCTAAGAGTTCCGTACTTACTATTTGGCCAAAAAAGCCTGAGACGTAAATATAAAAAAAAATACATATTTTAGTATTACTATAGACGAGCAATGTCGACGCGAACTTCAGGCACTCAGAAGGCGCTCAGCTCTTTTGATCCAATAAAAAATAGACATCTTATAGGGATGTTGAAGATTACCGGTAATCAGAGCCGCCTGTTAGAATCTCAAACAGTTACTCATTGTACTATATAGGTCACTTACAAAATTTTAGCAGCACGCACGTGGGAGCGATTTAACAAACAAAACCCGATTCTGCCACAACTAAATGATAATTACAAATAGATTTAACAGTGAAATGGTAACGTCGATTTCGTAACAGATTATAAGAAAACAAAATATTTAACACCACAGCATGTGCTAAATGTGTGAAGGAAAAGAGTAAACATCTTTTTGAAACAAGTTTACTGAACTTATTTTCTTTCGTTAGTACCTACTATGCATACCATTTTTATTGGAGAAAGTCTAACCGGAACATGAAATATTTGTTCATATATTTCCGAGTATGTGTTAGATAAATTATACGTACCTAATTATTTTAATATATTATGATTAACGACACTGTGACCTGCATATAATAATAATTTAAAACAATGAATGATTATTGCTTTTTATTAGACTTAAGACGGAAACCCAAAAATAATTCTAAGAAAAGATAAGAAATAATGACAAAACTAATGACGAATAAAAATAATACTACATGTATCATAAACGTCGATTGCTTGTGTTTGCATATCGTTATGTTATTAAAGTTTCGGAATAAGAAGTCTAATATAATAATAATTAATAGAATCCAGTATGCATTTAAATAGATAATCAATAAAGAAGTACGGACTGAAAAATAATGGACAGAATCGCGGGCTAGTTGTAGTTAATAAAAAATTTACTTTACGTAGATTGCTAAGAAAAAGCGGCCTACATTCTTACAAAAAGATAAATAAGCAATTTATATTATCTTTATCTCGTATACATACAGTGAGATCCATTTATTGCTTCTGTTTAATTTATGTCGGGTACAAATTACGCACACATAAAAATTATAAATTCCTAAGGCGTTAGACCCTTGACGTTTTCTTTGATAGTTAATGAATACTGCAAATCACATACAAGGATCATTAATTATAGGCTGAGATCACGGACGTAAAAAAAAGATGGACGGAGCGGTAGGAAGATTGAAAGTGAAGCACGTACACGTACACGTACTGTCGACGCCTGATCGAATAGGCCGAAAACCCTGCTGCACTTTCAATGTTCCTAGCGTTACGTCCATTTTTTTTACATCCGTGGCTGTGTCTGTTATGTTTTTTAAATAGTATACTAAATTAAGAATGTTAGATAGCCCTTGAAGTAAATCTCGTCAGGTTTGGCACTATGACGCAAATGATTAACTCTTTATGGCCATGTCACAATAATGTATCAAAGGATATCGTTTATTGGAGACCACACACGTCGCCGTTGACGTATTATTATTTAAACACGTTTATAACGATTAAATTATTATGAATAAAGTTTTGTTGACATTGAATCATTGTAATTCCAATATTGTATTGTCATGCCAAAGAATATACCGTAGGTTGCACTCATTAATCCAAGTGTCTGCATAAAATGTGTTTTCTTTTAAACAACTGACTGCATCCGTGGCGTGGTGGTATTTCGGTACGACTACGGTTCTGAGGTTTCGGCTTCGATCCCCGGGTCGGGCAAAGTGATATTGAATTTTTCATATCAGCCCGGAGTCTGGAATTTGTGCCCGATATGGCGATAGGCTCGTCCCCTGTCACATCTGGGACGGAACTAAGCTCGGCGAAATGTGGGTGTTCTAGTTCGCTAGTACGCCTCTGCCTACCCCATTCGGGGTTACAGGCGTGAGCTTATGTTATGTTATGTTATGTCTTTTAAACAACACCCAAGAAAACAGACATAATCCAGACCCCACAATAAGATAAGAGTCTTATTTATTTATTTATTTATTCTTTATTGTACACTTAGGACAAATAAGTAGGAGTCTTGTGTAGTGGGTATCAAGAATTACGAGAAACTTTCGGTCTCCCGACAGTCAGACCCGAAACAAATATCGGTGCGGGAATCGAATTTACGGCCGCCCCATAGCCAGCTACACACCCGCTGCGCTACGAGCAGAGACTGGCAAACGAACAGGTGGGTCACCTGATGGTAAGTGATCTCCACCGCCCATAGACACCCAAGACACAAAAATAATCATGGGTGCTGCTATAATATATTCTCCTTAAGTACATGTTTTGGAATATAACTATATTCCCCTTAAGTAAGACACAAATAAATTGCAAACATGTCGATTATCGTATTACATCGTTTCGTTTACAATATCAATAAATTCCAATTTGGTGGTAGACCGATTAGAGATTTCGTTGTGGGCACTAGTTTATAATTTTGTATTTCCTTTTTTTTTAATATATTTTTATTTCAAAAGTTTAAAAGTTATTTAATTAAAAACCCCCTGACACACCCTGTAACAGTGGTGTCAGAAGTGGGATTATCGGGTTTTGTATTCGTTTACCCCTCGTAATCCCACATGATTCTTCCATCTTCCATGATTTTTTGGAATAGGTCGACCGAACCCCGAAAAATTCGTGTCTGGCAAGATTTAGGCAACTTTACTAACTGAAGTAGTCACTAAGTTGCCTAAATCTTGCCAGACACGAATTTTTCGGGGTTCGGTCGACCTATTCCAAAAAATCACAAATAATCGTTGGATTTTTGTTCAGTCAGAACCAGGAAAGTGTCATTTTGTATGTGATCAAGACCCAGGAAATACCGACGAAATCTTGTTTGGTTCAGGCATTATACATTTGTACAAACCTAATATGTCTAAGCACCATCAGCAAAATATTGTGGTGAGACGTCGTTGCCGCCACAAATACAAATTATAGAAAAGTTCAGTTCTTTAAAGCAGGTTTTGGGCATGCGGTTCGGTGCCATCGCAGCCATACCTGATAGGTTCTTTTCAAAATTTTTAATTTCGCTGCTTTTAATACGTCGTATTCTCATAAATGTAAGTCATCGTTATTTTCTATTTCGGCTCAGATGCCCATTGATAACGATATGTTTACTATATCCACTGAATCAAAGTCGTCGTTGTTTTCTATTTCGGCTGGTAAGCCCATTGACAACGACAACTTAATATTTTATTTATATTATTTATAACTGTCGTTATTTTCTATTTCGGCTCAAATGCCCATTGATAACGATATGTCTACTATATCCACTGAATCAAAGTCGTCGTTGTTTTCTATTTCGGCTGGTAAGCCCATTGACAACGACAACTTAATATTTTATTTATATTATTTATAACTGTCGTTATTTTCTATTTCGGCTCAAATGCCCATTGATAACGATATGTCTACTATATCCACTGAATCAAAGTCGTCGTTGTTTTCTATTTCGGCTGGTAAGCCCATTGACAACGACAACTTAATATTTTATTTATATTATTTATAACTGTCGTTATTTTCTATTTCGGCTCAAATGCCCATTGATAACGACATGTCTACTATATCCACTGAATCAAAGTCGTCGTTGTTTTCTATTTCGGCTGGTAAGCCCATTGACAACGACAACTTAATATTTTATTTATATTATTTATAACTGTCGTTGTTTTCTATTGCGGCTGGTAAGCCTATTGACAACGACAACTTAATATTTATATTAAAATAAAATTGTCTTTATCTTCTATACTGGCTTTAAAAGCTCATTGGAGATGACTCAAAATATTATTGTAATATTCATTTATTGTTATTAACAAATTAAATTGTTAGTATATTCTTGTTTGGCTCATAAGTCCAACGGTAGCTTATGTTACACATAAATCTATAGATACACTGAAACAATAACTATACACTTCTAAAGAACATTCAAAGCGATATACGCTATATACTCACACGCTCGAACATACGTCATCACTGTGACGAAATTAAACCAACACTCTAAGGTAGTAAAGAACTTATTTCTGTTGGTTTCAGGTTCATACCTTCTATTTACGGGGTTCAGTTCGTGAGTAAACTAACAGGAAGTCCCGGCATATTCTTCGATCAGCTCATAGATTTAAAGTTCACTAATGATGAATGGAATGTAATTACGTATATAGATTTAAGCCATATACAGCCTCATTTAGAAAATATAGAATTCTTGTTTGAACGAGTTTCAAAGTTTTGTGAATATAACCAGTCGTTTAAAGTCAAATCGGAATGTCTTAATTCATTAAATTCTTTGAAAGCTCAGCATAATACCAATATTAAGAAGTTTTCATCTATTTCATATTTAGTCCAGGTTAAAGAAACAAAACGCTCTAAACGTGGTTTGTTTAACGCTGGCGGTTCCATACTTAAAACACTGTTACAGGGTGTGTCAGGGGGTTTTTAATTAAATAACTTTTAAACTTTTGAAATAAAAATATATAAAAAAAAAAGGAAATACAAAATTATAAACTAGTGCCCACAACGAAATCTCTAATCGGTCTACCACCAAATTGGAATTTATTGATATTGTAAACGAAACGATGTAATACGATAATCGACATGTTTGCAACAGTGCGTTGCCAACCTAGAGGGAGGGAAAAGGGAATGGGAAAGGGAAGGAGAAAAGGGGCCACCGGAAATCTCACTCACCGAACGAAATGCGACAGCAAGCTGCCAATTTACGTCGGTTTTCTGTGAGTCAGTGGTATCAAACCGGTCGAGCCGGCCCATTCGTGCTGTAGACGTTATTGTCTACAGCGTGGCTCTACCACTCAAAAATACACACATATATGACAGTGTTAGGGCAACGGTTCCAACGGATAATCGTAGCAAATTTGCCAGTCCCGGGCAAATTAAATTAGAAAATTTACTTCACCCGATCTGGGAATCGAACCCAGGACCTCCCGGTCTACAATCCATACATGCTGCCACTAGACCAAGGAGGCGTCCTGGCGAATACTTTTGTTTTATATTTAAAAAAAAATCAATAACTTATTATAAGGTTATATATAAAAAAGACGTGTGTTAATTATTTGAATAAACATTTGAATTAACTCGGAGGTTTTATTAGATAACATTTCTAAACAAAGCTTGTAGTCTATATATTATTTACATTATGACTTAATGCAAACCTTATCATATTCCTGTCAATATGTTACCTAGGTTATTATACCAATACAGACACAGATATTTTACTTGTAAAATTATTTTACATAGTAAACAGTTAATAATGTTGTAACTTGTAGCAATGAGAACAATTTGTGTTGAGTTGTCGACAGACATGTAGAATGTAGATTACTATAGCTAACTATAGTGCATCTAAATAAGATTAAATATAGAATAAGCCAGCAGAGCTTACAGGTTGCTTGCAGCTTCCAGAGAATACTTAACTAAATAATTAAAGTGACGAACAACAATAACACAATAAGTCAATACGCCGTTATCAAGTTCTATTCATATAAAAATATGCTTCAATTTCACTACAATAAGTTATATGAAAACATTTACTCAGTACAAAAATACACCGTGTTTAATATGATCGAGCCTCGTTTCAACCTTTAAAAGATAACCAGTTTTATATCATATGCTTTCTAGTAGTAATAGTTTACTATTATAGTGTAATTATTTTCTATTAGTAGGTATCTAGTAATTTAATAATTAGCAGTCGATACTACTTTCGCAAATATAGAAAGTAAGTAGCGTTTGCTTGCGACTTCACCCGCGTGAAAGTCGCATCCCACGGGTTTGAAAACAGGGCAAAAATTTATCATATTATGCAAAGCCCTATTTACGGATTGTAGTCTACCTTGGATAAATAATTGTAGTCTTGATAATTGTAATCTTTCATAGGAAAACATCGAAAATTGTCAACCCATAAAAAGGAACTTTTTAACAAACATCGCGCATCGAAGATCCTTATAGTCGTAGATTTTTTTCTTTAATTTATAGAATTAAGGCTCTTTTTGTGGTGTATTTATTTTGTGTGTGTAGTATGACTACCGTTCTTAGGTCTCGGGTTTGATCCCCGGGATAAGTAAAATGATATTGGAGCTTTTTAGACAGTATTAACCCGAAGACTGGAATACATACATATGTGCCCGATATGGCGACATTTAAGTCTTCGCTATTTCAACAGGGGATACAGGCGTGTACTTATGTATGTATAAAGAAAATAACTACGCAGTACCAAGTCGCGAAGCTCCGGAAAGCGCGTGCCATTACAAAATTCATTCCTTTTGATAACACGTGACATAAATTTAGTATCGGCCGCTCACAGTTCATAGAACTTAATTTACTCCCGTATTTGTTTGTGTATACATGCATTACAATAGTTCGAGACAAGAGTGAGTCAATCTGGAAAGTCGTTACACTATCACATTAGTAGATGCGCGTTGCTGAGAAATGGGAGCTGACTATTGACACTCGATTCGAATCGACTTCGAGTCGATGTCTTTTCGTGACTTTAAATTCCACCGAAATAGATTTTAAAAGTGCACTAATGTCACGTTGAACATTACCAAATGACAAGTTCTCATATCCAATGCAACATTACCACACTTTTAACTCGATTTTGGTGGATCTTACTTATAAAAACATTTTAGCGGAGCAAATAGTTATGAATAGTCTGTCACTTTTATTTGCGTCACATTGTTTGAAAATAAAAGGGCCTTACTTATAAAACCATTTTTAGCTGAGCAAATGGTTAAGAATAACCTGTCACTCTTTTCCTTGCGTTACATTGTTTAAAAATAAAGGGACAATCTATAGTTTAAAGTTAAGCAGCGCATAAATATTTTTATAAGTAAGGGGCAAAAAGGACAGACTATTCTTAACCATTTGCTCAGCTAAAATGCTAAATGACATCTAATCGAAGTGGAATTCGAATCGGGTGTCAATATTCAATAGTCAGGGGGCTGGTTGCACTCGGAGCTCGGAGTCGGAACACATCGTTGACACGCTTGCTCTTATCGGCGAGTGCGACTGGCATGCATTGTCCCTGTGTCTGTAATCAATAACATTCTTGAACTTAGATACGTAAACATTGGCTAATAGTCTTAGCCATCAAAAAGTTTCCCTAAACGAGTCGACACTGATTTCCAATGTAACACAAATAGATAATAGGAGCCATTAAGAGTAAGTGTTAAGAGTTGTTTAATTTTAAACTTAAGTACACAATTAAACCATGTTGTAAATACAACATTAACTTGGATATAAAAGATTGAATACCCGTTTCTTGGATTAAAGCTGAAATTACTTTAAAAGATATTGTAATTTAAGATTCAGTCGGCTCCTTGGTCTAATGGCAGGATATATGGGCTGTGAACCGGGAGGTCCCAGGTAGAGAAACGCAAATTTTCTCATTTAATTTGCCCGGGACTGGATCCTTCAGAAGAGGTTGACATCAGGCATGCAAGCCAGTCGTAAAAACTAAGCCAAATCTATTCCGCAACATGCTTGAAAAAATGTGTTGCGCCAACTCCACATTAAGGTGGGATAAGGGCAGATAGAAAGATTGTAATTTAAAACTCAATTGATATTTCTGCTTCTGTTTGCAAACATTAATAACAATAAACTTTTTAATTTATCAACATCATAAACAGATTCTTGAGCACATTTTGTGCAATATCCTTGCAAATTGTAATATTCAATAGAGTATCTCCAAGACAAATTTAAATAAACATCCAGTCATACTGGCTAGATAGTGTTCACATACAGTATCAAGTTCACGTAGTTACACATACATACATACATAAGCTCACGCCTGTATCCCCGAAGGGGTAGGCAGAGGCGCACTAGCGAACTAGAACACCCACATTTCGCCGAGCTTAGTTCAATCCCAGATGTGATAGGGGGCGAGCCTATCGCCATATCGGGCACAAATTCCAGACTCCGGGCTGATATGGAAAAATCCAATATCACTTTGCCCGGGGTTCGAATCCGAGACCTCAGAACCGTAGCCGTACCGAAATACCACCACGCCACCGAGGCAGTATTATAATACTAATATAATAATATTAGCCCTGTAATATTACTGTCCCACTTCTGGGCACTGGGCCTCTACTAATGAGAAGGGTTAGGCCTTAGTCTACCACGCTGGCCTAATGCGGTTGATAGACTTCACATACCTTCGAAATTCCTGTTAAGAAATACTCGAGTGTGCAGATTTCCTCACAATGTTTTCCTTCAGCGTTATAGCAATCGATATTTCACAATGAAAATACACATAGAAAAGTCAGAGGTGTATGTTCGATTTTGAGGTTGGTCTCGAACATCCGACACTTGTCTCAGCAGTCCGTACCATTCCCAACTGAGCTATCGCTGCTATATGCTGAGCTATCACATAGTTGTTGAAATTGTCACGGGTCTCTGCGCCTCACGGTGCATGGAAACCTGTCACTCCTGGTTGCTGTCAAGGGGCAGAATGTCTACTTAAATTATAATCATTTTACGGGTGGTCCAAGTACTGAATCTAAAATGGCTTCTAGTCATGCGGAGAAATTGATATGGAGATAAAGTCAACCACCAATCACGTCCAAAAATAATATGATGCTAATAAAACTGTTGGCTATAGATTGTATGTGGGCGGTGTATCTACTGTAAAATAATACCTATTGTATTAGTTGGCTTCAAAACCAGAGTCACGATGTTTTTGTGGTTGTTGGACATTGTCGGTTAAGGAGTTTTTAACTTTCCGACAAGGAAAGCATCGTCTCCTGCACTAGAACATTACAGAAAACATGGTTTTGGTACACATTTTTGTCTGTGGTCCATCGTTCCATGTGCAAGAGACATCAAAAAACATTGCTTTGTGTAGGTGTTTTGGGTTTTCTTTTGAGAAAAATATGACCAAAAGATGCGTCTTAAAAAACATAGAGACATACACAGAGACAAATTAAGAGCCTGTCCCTTTTTGAAGTTCGATGATACCAAAAGAATAACCCCGTTTTCACGAAAATCGATCAATTCAATTCAATTTAATTGAATTCAATTTTATTGCTCTCCATAATTGTTTACAATGGTGTTAAAAACTAATTACAGTACATAATTATGGACCCTGTTGGGCACGGAAAAATAGTGAGAGAGGGAGAAACATAATATCAAGCAATATCAACTTATAATATCGTGATGTTAGGTGTATAAGGTACAGTTCAATTACACAAAACGAGACAATACGTGAAAACTCAATCTTAAAGCTCACAAAAGTTATCTTTATGTAAGTATCTATTTCAATCGTGAACTAAGATGTAATCTCATTAAATCTCACAAAGAAAAACGACAAGATGGAACAGAATTGATATTTAATTCAAACTAAAATAGAATGTAGCCTGGTCATCGGACTAAATATTGTTAAGAGCGCACAGATTCTTAACAGACTGTAATCGTAAGTTCAGTAATCGTGAGCGTTGATCTCGGCGGACAGCGGCGGTGTCGTCGCGGAATTCGATTTATCGTTGGGCCAGCACAACGCGGGCCGTTGTGTGGTTCCGCCTCTTTACTCACGGCCCAAGACTCGCAGGGCTATCTCGCAGGGCTATCTCTGGATACCGACGTCAGCGTTAACGAACTTGTCGAATAAAATCTTATTGACACTTCGATGTATCGATTGTGTAGTTATGAGCAATCAACACGGTAAATCTCAGGGAACACGCGCTATTACCATGTTTGTAGGAAGCCAACTGTCTTGATTTATGCTTGGACTCGGTAAACAGGTAAGCGTACCTACTGTTTGTGTGTTATTATGTTGTCAGTATAATTTAAGGGTATTTTTGACATGAATTTTCAATCTCACTGAATAAAAACGACTTCACAGTGATATATTAGTTTTGCTCCGTCTTTCACTATGTAGAACATCTTAGATAGAGATATGAAGAGTGGCAGAAGTTTATTCCGAAAAATGTGTGATACATGACTGTCGTCTTCTTTACAACTGATATTAGCACTTTTGTTGTGACAATCACGCCACTTTTTTACTAATTACCGAAAATAAGTAGGAGGCATTAAAAGCGTGAAAGAGCCATTATCTAAGTGGACCAGGACAAATGGCTTTATGCCACATAAAATCTAGCCACAATACTATTTTTTATGTTAATACTGTTTTAATTAGTACCTATTCATTGTTGTGAATTGATTTTAAACTTAACAAAAATATTAAACATCTGCAGCAATTTATAAGTTATCAGAGGTTCCAAAGATCCGTAGTTTCCGTGATAAATAAATAATAATGAAAATTTCGTCGGATCAAAACTACAAAGTTAATCTGATTATGTAAGTACTTGTGTGTCTGTGCTGCTGCAACCCATTTCTTGCTTCGCATAAAAGGCCGCAGAAATGGTTTTAACCCCAGATCCATAGAAGAATAAAATACGTTAATGTATAATAATAATAATATAATAATATAATATTAGCCCTGTAATATTACTGTTCCACTGCTGGGCACGGGCCTCCTCTACTAATGAGAGGGGTTAGGCCTTAGTCTACTACGCTGGCCTAATGCGGGTTGGCAGACTTCTCATACCTTCGAAATTCCTGTGAAGAAATTCTCGGGTATGCAGGTTTCCTCACGTTTTTTTCCTTCACCGTTATAGCAAGCGATATTTCACAATGAAAATACACTTAACATAGAAAAGTCAGAGGTGTATGCTCCATTTTGGGGTTGGTCTCGAACCTCCGACACTTGTCTCGGCAGTCCATACCATTCCCAACTGAGCTATCGCTGCTTAATATATGTATAAATGCTTAATATATGTATGTTAATGTATAAAAATAATAATTAGTATAAGGGGGTTTTAAATTGTTTTTAGTACAGACGGAGTATAAGGCTTTAATGCAGACAACCCTGAAATATCGGGCTCGCAAATTAGTAGAGAAGATTGAATACAAGAGGTGTCGGGTTACAAGCGACCGCTGCACCAGGGCCTTGGCCGAGCCCGAGCCCCAGACCGCTATACTAAATGGCTTACAATAAAATATTGATGATTGCTATAACTTATGAACTAAACTTGTTTTACATGACACGATAATTAAAATATCTTACACATTTAACAACGTTTTATTGGTAGGCAGGTAAGCTTATTCTTGCTTGTGATGATCATTTTTATTACTTAGCTAATATGGAGACGACATTTGAAGGCTTGCTTTTAATTATGTTAATTTACTGTAGTAACGTGTACAATTAATATAGATTGAATTAGCGTTTAGTACCTACCTAATATTTTGGTTAAAAAATAATAATCATATTATATTTTGGTATATCTAATAATATTTTGCTTAAAAAGTAAAAACATTCAAAATCTTTATCAAATAGTTATTCGTTAGAAATACATAATATAGGTATTTAATTAATGTCCTACCTGGGACCTGGTAAGACCTGGGAATCGAACCTATGGCCTCCCGGTCCAAAGCCCATAAGTGCTGCCACTAGACCAAGAAGGCGATATTTAGTATTAACTACATTGTGCAAAAACTCAATCTTATACGCAGAGTGCAAACGTTTCTATAAAGAAATATTTTTCTTGCTGTTGATGTCGATCGCAGTTACCGCTCCCCTGCGCTCATCTCCGGCCGCCGCGCCACACCACGCCGCGCCGATCAGCACACGAACACGGTGAATTAGCGAAAAATAATAACATCACATTATACATGCAGCCGCAGACTCTTTCTGACGCCGCCTCGATTCTCCGGATGCATCTCAGTAACCTCTTTAGAATATCATATGAAGTGTATGCGCCACGCATGCATATGGATATAGCGTACACTTCAATAAATTAGTAACGATTTGATTGATATACTCGAATCTCGAGAGATGTTTCCTTTATTTTCTAAGCGGAAAAAGGTAGCGGGTGCGGGCGATTAGTAAATTGTAGAGTGTACTACATGGGCACAAATGCTGATAAATAGATTGAATTAGGTTGCCTATATAACCTCTCTCTTTCCCTCATCAAACCATTCCTTTACTTCAGATCGGCAGTGCATTCATAATCCTTCTAGTATTGTATTGGATGGCGAACATTAATCACTATTACGTGATCCACACGCCTGTTATTTAAAATTATAAACACTGTTATAATACGGGATTGTTCTGGGAGTACCGGTTAGAGACAAATAGTAAGAACTTAAAATACAGAAGTTTTCACGTTTCTGCTGGAAATATACGTAGGTACTAAATCGCTAATTCTCACAGGCGAAGCTGCAAACATCTTTATTGTTTTACTATTTATATGAAATTAATTATGCATCAGTAATAAATATCATAACATTCGTGTCAATATCAATGCCGTCTCTCACAGACCCCTTATCCGTTGGGCCACAGCACGGAGCACCGTGCACCGAGCCCGAGCACGCATCATGTAGCAAGGCTACTGACCTTATGTAACCGCATCTTTGTTTGTGAAATAAGAAAAATATTCAAAGAAATTATTTGTTCGCATATTCGACGTAGAACATTATATTTTTTATGCAGTGTGTACCTACTTTTAGTCGAGGGACACATGGCAGTTCATGCTTGCATGTAACTGATAAAAATATACGCAAAAAATTATGAGAAATGGCAGATTAAACCTGTTTTAATTTCCTAAAAAGTCTCCTAACGTGTCGATACCTTTGTGCCAGCTACTTGTTTGACCTTTCTTATCGGTCATTACGTAAGAATAACCTTAAGATATGATCCGTTTTCCCTTCATAATTCCAACCTGGCTTAGGAAAGGCAAAAATATGTGGAAATTCCCGTAAAAAATGAGGTCATATATTTTATATACATTTGGGACGAGAATCGAACACCGAGTGACCTCCTTAGACAGGTCTCTCGACTAAACTTACACACGGTTTATAGTAGATACACAAGCTCACGCCTGTAACGCCGAATGGGTAAGCAGAGCGAACTAGGAAACTAGAACAGATTTCGCCGAATTCAGTTCCCAGATGTGATAGATGGCAAGCATATAATCATATCCGGCACAAATACCAGTCTCCGGGCTGATACTGGGTGGAAAAACCCAACACCACTTTACCCGACCTGGGGGACCAATCCGAGACAATCGTTTTTATAGTCGACTGGCAACTGAGCTGGGGGGTCATCTGATGGTGAGTGATCCCACTTGACGCCCAGGACAGCCACGATACACATATCTACATGGTTTGGAACAATTTTTAACTATTCATGAGGTGTGGCTAATAGTTTTGTTACGAATTTTCACTGTGTCTAAAAATGTTAAAGACTGCACTTGAAATGGCAAATGTATCATCATCATCAGCCACGGGACGTCCACTGCTGGACATAGGCCTCCCCCAAAGATTTCCAGATTGACCTGTTGGAAGCGGCCTATATCCAGCGATTTCAGCGACTTTGCGACGTCCACTTTCAAGGTGGACCGACGACCTGATAAAGGTCGCAAGAAGTCGCTGGATACAGGCAAATGTATATTTAACGCAATTTGTTTTTAAATTCAGAGTTACTACATGTACTTGAATTGCATTCGGCGAAAGTTGTATAGGTCTAAAAACTTAGCATTTAGGTAAGTACAGAATGTACAGTCACCTAAAGCCATAAGGTGCTTTTCAATCACAACTCGAGGCATTCTCTTTGAACGAACACATCGCATGTCGGTGTTTATTGACACTGTGTTATGCCACGGCCCGCACACGGATATCAGCTGAGCTCGAAAAAGAATGGGTTAAGATACATCGTATGGTTTAGTTAGAACCCCTGATGAGCGTCTGTTTTGAAACAAAACACTGTTTCAAAATATCTACGACTCCAAATTTTACACGCTATATATTAGCTTCACCTCTATATGCTCTCTCTCTAGCTCTATACAATGGAATCTTTCAACGTGATTTTCACCGAGTTCCATTATTTTAGCGTGCTTTTTTAGCTTTCTTTAACTATTATTTATTCTTTTCAATTTACAATATACAATATCTAAAGTCTACATCTATCTCGACAGGAGTATAGTTCGAAAATTTAAATCAGTTATATGACATTTTCAGCACCGACCCTCATACATGAAGTCGCATCATCCAGTCTTCGATGTCATTCGCGCATTCGGTATCTGTTATTATGTTTTTTCTACCGACTTCTAAAAGATGAGTTCTGAATTTGTCGGTATTTTCTATGTAATGCGTCCCTCAATGTCTGGCAAATGTGGACCGTTTTCCAAGATTATTTTTTCGATTTCGTTCGATAGAGCTTTTTCTAACGATGTTCCCGTATAAAGGTCAAGATCAGCGGCCCGAGCAGGATAATTTGTGACAATCGTAAATGTATTCGTGTTCACTGTAGGCCAACCATAAGTTTTTTGGACATTACTCGCTAGCGACTCCGTAAAATATTTGTATGACAAACACCCGAATGCCTCTAGCGGTTACGCGGGGAACTGAAGTTTTCCATACAAATATTTTACGTCCTCGCTCGCGTAAATACGTGCAACAAACTCATGGTTGAGCTACTGCAGCACGAGTATATCCATTGAACGATGGCCATAAGATTTTTATGTCATCTTGTTCCCATGAGGCGTGAGGATACTATTGTCATCAACATGTTATCGTGATATCCGTTATCATCCAACCCTATTCAATAGAAACCATGTTTATAACAAGGAATTAAAGGATACAGAAAAAAACTGGCCCAATATCAAAATAATTGTTTGATTCTTAAATTATAGTAGATTACCTAATTTAGAAATGCACTTGATAAGATACTCATCAGTATTTTTTAGAAATTAGGACCGTAAGATAGATACTTAATTGCTACATCCGACCAGTGGATTTTACAGTTTACTGCGTTGATATCAAGTATGGTTAGAAACTTAGAGTAATAACATATTCTATGCTTGGAACGTTATCACTTAAAAATATCACCGACTACTCTGACATTAACAAAGAGCGTAGGCACAGCTTCTATTGTCTTTCTCGTTGCATCGCGGAGAAATTGTCGCCTTCATGCCCATGGGTGTTTATTTTAATAATGAAAGATGTCCGTAGATCCATGCACTGATACGTCAAATAACAATATAACAACTATTATAGAAGGCAGTAATTATGTACAATAGATACAAAGCATTTCAATTAGCTTGAAGTGTTATAACTTTTATGGTTTTATTAAAATTCTCCTAAATAGTAAATGTCGTTAATCATTGCAATATGATTATTAAAAAATGAAAATTATTTTCTAATAAACGCTCGCAGTTGTTTAATACCGAACAATGTTTATTTTCATATTCAGTATGAATAGGGGAGTTTCATATTTCCGCTTTGTAAGAAGCAATGAATGATTTATACAAGTAGTTTTCAGGAATTGTTATTCATAACTATTACAAAGTTTATCATCCACTACGTAGAGGTAGAAATATTCTTCTTTTTTATATAAACAATCGTTTCTCTTGGTTGTAACAAAACAAAATAAACTAAAAAACACATATAACTCAATATAGTACCTCCGAATATTATTTTCACAATGTATGCTCTCCACCAAGATTCAACATTATTGTCTATGGTTGCCCAGAGAGCTGTAAATATAACGATCTCTATGGTACAAACGATAATCCAAAACACATGCCACACGCGTACATGACGAAAACGTATCTTGAATTCCATGAGACAAAAAAGATATATGAACGCGAGAAAAATATAAAAACTTCTTTTAACGGTACTTGCTTGTGGTATAATCAAGAACAATAACATTACTTGGTAATGACAAAATAAGACAATGATGGCGGCAACCGGGAAAAAATCTATGAAACAAGCTATAGATATTAATCTCGCTACGAAGAATGAGTACCATCCTAAGTAATGTACTAAAGCGGCTGTAGCATCTGGAGGCTCGAGACCTCTCATGTAAGCTCTTGGTACGCGACGTGGTATATCTGGCTCCGATTGGATGACTTCGTCGCAGTACTTCCTCCTTGGCGGAGCTGACAACCACGACGGGATCGCTTCGGCGTTTTCTACAATTTTCTCAGCCCATACTGCTATCGATCCTGGTCTTGGAGCCGGCATCGCAGGAGGAGGAGTGATACTAACTTTTTCTATAGTATATCCCGTATCTCGCCTCCTTGGTGCTACTCTATCTATAATTGACACAGGTTGAACATACTCATCGTCGCTATCTAGAGGAGATGACTGTCTGTATCGACCAGGAGATAAAGGCGGCATGTAATCCGAACTATCTTCTGAATCTGAATGGATATCATCGTAGAAGGCTGACTGTAACGTGGTTCTAGGTGAAAACTGCATTAAGTCACTATTGCTTCTAATTCCACTGTCCCTTGCATCTGAAAACGGCGAGTCTGTTTTCTTTGTTGTCTCGTATACACTTTCGTTCGTCTTTTGGATCTTCTCAAGGTTTTCGTTATTAAGTGGTTCGTTATCGGTGGTGTCGTCGGGAGCTTTGCCCCATGGGTATCGTCGACCATTTAATTTTTCTCTCGCAAATCTTCTGTAGACAGTTGCAGTGCTGGCCATTCGAAGAGATGATGCGATGATGCTTATTGCCTGAAGCGAAACTGTATACAAATATTAAATCAGTGAGGGATTAATTGTTTTGAGTTAATTATATACTTTATTGATATTAATTTGTGTTTGTCTAATATAAAGCCTAAATAATAAAATATAATAGAATATACGTATAAGTACCTTTGTCAAATGTTGCACCAGAATATCTCATCATTAGATCCATTATATTGAGAATAGCGTGCGGTGCAGAATGCAGGAAAGCTTGTAGAAACAAGTACAATTCCATCGGTGACGGAGATCTCGCTTCTGCTAACGCTTCTCTAGTCCGATCCTCATCTAGACTACGTGACGCACACACAGCTTCAACCCACCAGAATATTTGATAGCAATACCTGAAAACATGCATAAGAGATAATTAATATTCTTTTTTCTTGAACATTTAAGCTACAAGGTACTGCATTGCATTGCTACTTGTCACCTTAGACATAAAAAATAATGATTCAGACTTAAGGTTCTCAGCTTAACTAACCTGCCAATAGCTGCAATAGGAAAGAATACAGCGTTAACAAACTGCATCACAATCCAGCGTACTTCATTCTTTTCCACGCTAACGTTGAATGCAGATAGATCTGTTTGAAATCCTGGAGGTGGTGATGCAAGGGTAAACACCAGTGATATTATCGAAGGAAGTGTCATAAGAATCATACAAAAAGAACCAAGCCTGAAACAAAATGTATACTCAACAAATGCACACTAAGGCTTGTGTCCTAAGTCCTGACTAACCATATACTTCTGAGTGGAATACTAGGAACTAAGCAGTTTTCGAAAAAATGGAGTCTTTGGTAGGTAATTGTTATAAGTGACCTGCATGCCGCGGAACGAGGGTAATATATTGAAAAAGAGGGGAATCCCATATTATAATTGGAATGGCTGATCATTACGATGAAGTGCTATTATAGCAGTACCTGGTCCCCGAGCTGGAGATCCTGAGATTTCGATCGTTTTTAGTCGCATTTCTACATTTTGCCAAAAAAGTCAATTATTGATTTTAATTGAAACGGCTAAGCCGCGAATAGAAATCTCGCTATATCTTGACAAAACTTTAGAGAAAACCCTGGCTTTGACATTTACCAAGACCAACTTTTCCAAGAACACATTGATTTTAATAATGAAATACACCCAACACCCAACAGTCACACACCTAGTCCTGACCCCACACTAGGTATAACCTGTATCGTGGGTATCAGAAACTATGAGAGACTTTCGGTCTCACAACACCCAGACTTGAAACAAATATCTATGGACCACACAAACATTTGTCTCAATGCGGGAATCGAACCCGCGGCCTCTCGCTTCACAGCCGACTACTCGCCCGCTGCGCCACGGAGGCTGTCAAATGTCAAATGTCAATGAAAGAACAAAATTTTTGAAATATAGATTTTTGTTCTGTCTAGTTGCGAAACATTTCAGACAATGTCGATATTATTAATTGCCAATTACTAATTGGTGATATTCATTAATTTATACGTCTTTTATCGTTATTATTTTATAACAGGATGACAAACATGGCAAACGAGCAGGTGGCTCACTTGATGGTATTTGATCACCACATATAATAGATATCAAATGAATCATGGGTGCGTTGCCAATCCTAAAGCAAACGGGATGCGGATGTGGATCCCTCCAGGATTTAAGCCAGTGAAAATTTCATTCACTGAATGAATTTGAACAGCGAGCTGCCTATTCACGTCGTTTTTCTGTAAGACAGTGGTATCGAACCGGTAGAGCCGGTCTATTCACGCTGTAGACATAACTGGCTATAGTAACAAAAAATATTTTTAAAACCGTTCTTCCGGCCTTTTACGAATATCTATCTTACTATATATATTTAGACATACTATTAATTACTAAAGTCACTAAAATAAGGTATTTTTATTATGATAATTATATCATTAATGAACGACTGAAAATATTTGCATCGCAATAGTTTATTATCTTGGTCACTGGGTAAATGGACCAAGCAAGTAAGTACTCGTAGCATAACAAACCATGATTTCACTAAACGATCTGATAATGTTAACGACCTACCAAGCGTTGTCACCTCCTTCAGGTGTTAGTTTAAAAAGGCTAGTTAATTCTAATGAGTATTTTAATGAGTTTCTCTCTAATCAGCACAAGGAACATTAAAATTCACACCAAGGACTTACCCTTCATCTCCATTTAGAAAGTGTTCCGCTACGAGAGCGAAGTCAAAACACATTACTGTGACATACACTATGAGGCCTCCGCATGAAGGCAACACACGATGCAACAACAACGCCTGCCATGCTGGGAGCTTCCAGCCAAGTATCTCGCCGGCTACTTCCTTATCCAATTCACAAGCAACCATTATAAGTCCACATTACACTCAATTTATTGTAAATTGTGACATATTTTTAACTCTACTGTTTTAAGTATCTAATGAAATAATGTTTTCATATAACAAAAGAAATGTGTGTCTGTCCCCACGCCCATTGATAAACGGCGATAAGATAGGAGTTATACAGATAGGTATCGTGATGACACAATTTGGAACAGGTAGCTATTCCCACTACGTAGGAAGGGTTTCGCGGCCAACTAACTTTATTTTTCTTTTCCCAGATCACAACAACTCTTTCTTTTTACTTGTCCTTATTCCATCATATTGTGGGATAGGCGCACTTTTTCAATAATGTTGCAGAAATTGCGGGCAGATCAAGTTAGCGAAATCTGTCCTAGGAATCGAACTCAAGACCTTACGGTCCACAGCCCATATATGCACAACTAGACCAAGGAGGGCATTACGGAACAAGTGAGAAGATGAAATAATCGCCCTTTGCTTAAGATCATAGTGCTTTCCTTGCACATTTGTACCAAACCAGTGAATTCAGAATTATTCAGAGCGAATAAAATTAAAAAAAAAGTTCACTCATAATTAATGATAGCGTTGCAAGTCGCCCTTAATGTTTAAAATAGAGCTCCGTCTTTATGCGAGTCATACGTCGATGCAAGTAGGCTGTCTTTTCGCTATAAACAGGGGAGCCCTAAACTTACTTTTGTTAGGTTCAGATGTATATGTGAAACATTGGCGTGCATTGGCAGTAAAACCGACTTGTTATGCCGTTATGGCAAACGGCGCGGTATAATACTCCCTTATGCCGCCATGTAGCATGCTCTAGCAGTATCCCCTTGTATGTGCGTGCAATAAATACTGAGTGACCAATGAGGAAAAAAATATATAGTATTCTTGAGTCATTGATAATGAAAGAAAATTGCTTGCATGAGTCGTGACTCGTGACGCGTACATATATAATTATTATTCATGTTTAAAAGTTGTTTATGAAATTAAAAATGTGATAAAAACAAAAATAACATTGATTATTAATATATTTTTTTTGTTCAATCAATGGGAAATCTTTGTTAGTTTAAAAAGAATAAATTAAATCGATTTAATATAATGTAACCAATCGAATTATCGGTATGCGTTTACCTTTATCACTATCTAACATTGACAGTTCGTCAATCATTTTGGTTTGACATTGACATATAAAAAAGTTGGGTTATGTTTTTATTTTCGTGTGGACTTTGGAAGATTAGTCTAAATTGGAAGGTGAATATTATAGATATGAATACTGAATTACAACTAATTGATTATTGATTATTATTTACAAATTGAAAGATACTTTAACAAAGTCGACGGCACAATAAAAATGTTTCGAAACATTTTATCAAGGACAGTAATTAGTCTACCAAAGTGTACACCAAACAGTTTTGGTCATAACATAAGGATTAGCAGGCAAATACATTGCGGAATTTGCTTAAGTAATCCAAGATATACATCAAAACCAAACAATGCCCCTTCGCCGGCCATTGCTAGCAAGTACCAGGTGATAACGGATGATAACTCGCAAGTCATAGAAAACACTGCAGAAGAAATTTACTCGGACAACAAGTATACGATACTTAGTGATGAATTTGATGGCATTGATCTTCAGAGTAAGTATAGACATTCATCAATATTCTTTTCAGGCACCCTCCCATGCATATTTTATGAGTTTTGCTTTGTGCGTTGGCTGGCTTTGTCCGGTTGATTCACTGAGTGAAGATTATCTGAGGGGCACCGCGCTGGAAGGAATTGCCGCCATAATCCCAGCAGGGCCTTGAGATCATCCACATCTGGGTCTCATGGTCATTGTGAAAACTTGATAATTGCTATACTTACCTTTAAAAGGATAGGAAAACAAACACATACATAAGAGCCAAAACAGGAGTTACTGATGTATTAACCAAGAGAGGCAGGCAATACAAAACATGGGAAGATGAACTCAAACTCACAGCAGGTCCTAACTGGAGAAGAGTTGCAAAACTTGCAAAGGATAGAATTCAATGGAAATTGTTGGAGGAGGCCTTTGCCAAAAGGCACACTGAGCTCAGAGATATTCTATAAAAACCAAACCAAATATAGCTCAGGATAAAGGGCTTATTGATTGATACTTACCTTTACATTGGCTAAATCATCACAAATGCGTGGAAGCCATTATTTTTAAAAGAAGAAGATAAGGTGCAATTAATGTACTTTAAGAATATTTGTAAAAATACTACTAAAGTATATTGAGCAAAAATAATGAAATAAGATGTTTATATAACTTTTTTGTGTAACATTTCTTGAAGAAAATAAAATGACATTAAATAGTCACGGGAGGCTCGGCCTCTGGTAGCCCATACGCTTATGTAATACATATGTTTTTTCGAGAAAATTTACAAAGAAATACAAGATGTCTGACTAGCTATTTTTTTGAGTAATGGATTTATTAAACACTGTCGTTGGCAAAATCATCAAACTTTGGTGGAGGCCATATTTTTTAAATAAAGAAGAAGAAGATGTAATATATATATGTGCCGCCTCCGGGTTAAAGATTCATAGACATTTACAACATATACAATAAAATATTATTTTTTCTAGGAGGCAAAACTGGTGTATTTGATATTGATGATCTAGTAGAACTACTACATAGAGAGAATTCCAAAGATATTTTTGTTGCAACTGTTCCACAAGATATTCGTTATGTAGACTACATTTGTGTAGTCAGTGCTCGCAGCAAGAGGCACATACGAGCATTGGGAGAGTTTGTAAGAAGAGTTTACAAAAAGAAATGTCACAAAAATGATCCCATTCCTAGATTAGAAGGCAAAGATTCAGATGAATGGATTGCTTTAGATTTAGGTAATTAATTGTAATGTAATATTTTTATCAAAATATTAAAACATTTTATGAGTTACTTTTTTGCATATGTTTTCATAAGATCTACATTGGCACTAAATATAATTTATGCAAGTCCAGCCTTCAATTTTATTAGATATTTATTCATGCATTTCACAAATTTAATCAACCTTTATCTTTATGTAATGATTTCTTAGGTTTACGCAAATGTTATTCATTGGAATAACTATTTTTACGGATTCTATCACAATTCGGTTTTAATTTTTATGCCCAACGTTATGAAGTCTGACCCGTGACCACCAAGGCTGCAAAGCTTTCGAAACGTCAGGCATAAAAATTAAAACCAAAGTGTGATAGAATCTCTAAAAATAACTTTGTCTTTATGATTTACTTTTATTATTTGGTCATATTTGTATGTATATATAAGTATTTACAACACCAATATTTTAGAGTTTAGTATATTATGATTCATACTTTAAAGAGAATAATGTGTTATTTTGCAGGTAACATTGCATTACACATATTTTCAGATAAAACTCGAAAAATATATGACTTAGAAACACTTTGGTCTGTGGGGCCAGAATTTGACGACCAAATCAACAAGAAGAGCCAAGTTGTGGATGTGTTTGAGAATTATAGTGAATACATAAAAGACCTGAAGCCATTAGCATAACTTATAATTCATGTTTCGTAATGAATCTTACTAAGATTGTATTAAATAAAAAAAATTAAAACATCTTTAAAAGTCTCATATAAAATGTTTATTTTCACTTAATTACATAAAAGATACATACAGTATGGATTGTATAATTGAATCACAATTCACAATTGAATTTATGTGAAATATTGAAATCAATTATGCAGTATTATATGAATTAAATAAAATACAATATCTTATGTGATTTGATAATGAGTTGGTCATAACTGCAGTTCATGTCCGTAGGTAAATCGTACTAATAAAATTCAATATATAAATAACAATTTGGCATAATTTATAACTAGCTCAGAATTTTAAATGCAATATGACAATGTAAAATTATACAAAAAAAAATTGTTTGACTAAAACATTCATACCACAAACACAAGATCATTATTATTTCAGTCAAAATGCATTTTCACATTCTAATTAATCTAATAACTACCAAATAGCATAGTTTTGGAAGCAACTTAATATTAGTGCTCTTAAGAGTAACTAAATATAAAAAGAATTGGAAGCCAATACAGTACAGAATACAGTAAGCAATGTGTATTATCAAATTAGTGAGTATATTACAAAAATGAAATATTGGACCACATACAAGTCTTTCAGTATCTAGTAATATAAAAAAATATTAAAATGTAATAAATTGTTACTTCAATCCTAATACCATAGTAATCACAAGCCATTCTTTGTATTTTACATAACATAACATAAGCTCACGCATGTATCCTCGAAGGGGTAGGCAGAGGCGCACTAGCGAACTAAAAACTCGCATAATTCGCCGAGCTTAGTTCCATCCCAGATGTGATAGAGACGAGCCTATCGCCATATCGGGCACAAATTCCAGACTCCAGGCTCATATGAAAAAAAAATCCAATATCACTTTACCAGACCTGGGGATCGAACCAGAGACCTCAGGACGGCAGGCGTACAGAAATACAACTATGCCACCGAGGCAGTATTTTGCAGTGGGCACCAAATCCTGAGATCACTTTACTAAACAACATGTTTCTGTCTGACATTAGTTCTGGTAAATAAGATTATGATTCTAAACATAACAATGTGAATGTGTTGATACAACTTCATATTATTACTTGCATGATATTAGAACTTAACAATGGTATGTTTATTGAATTTCAATATAAAACAGTACTCGTAATAAAAGGATACCCATTAATGTTACATTTTAGTCAATATCCGACTCATTCTGTAATGGTATAAGTAGTAAGAATTATTATATTTGTAAAAAAGTTTTATGGGGTTACCATATAGATCAAATTGACTTCCTGTGTAGGTATATTGAAAAACTTTCAAATCAGAATTAAGCATTGTATTAGAACTGAAATGTAACATTAGCCTGAAAATCCAAATCTGTTCCAATTAGGATACTCACATATAATACTCAATGTTTTTACAAAATTGATTACAAAGCAGTTGTGCATTTATAAAATTACAAAAAGTTGCATATACAAGTTATGACTGTATACTATAAAATCCTACATTAAGTTCCAGCATGGTATCCCTTGTGTACCATCAGTTGGATCCTTTCCAATTCTCAAGGCAACAGTAGGCAGTTGGCGTCATTGTAGTAAAATATTAAAGCAATAATGTCCCAAATAATAAAAAAAAACATTCTCAATGGGGTGCAAAAACTAAATACAATTACATTGTTACAAAATTCACAAATAGGAATTTGTGATTCCATATTTAATTTTGGTTCCGACATATTATGACAATATGGCTACACTTCGCCTCACCCCAGCACCTGAATTGACATTGTCCAAACTAGACCACTTCTTAATTCCATTTTTGACAATTTCTGCTGTTATTTTGTCTTCCATAACTCTTGACATGGCTTCCAGTTTTTGGGCTCTCTCTTTGCTGAGAGGCTCACTGGGGAATGCTAGGTCATTGGCCTCAGCAAGTGTGCGCAGATCAAAATAATACTTAGCATATACACTTGATGGTACATTAATATTGAATTGCAACATTTCTAAGAACTGTCTCTCTAGTTCATTCATGTCTTCAACCGTGATGTCTTTTAATATTTGACAGTAATCAACATTCCAGACGGCCTGATCATCCCACACTTTACTTGCTAGTAGGATAGCTCCCAAAACTATTCTCTTCCAGTTTGAAGGAGCAATATCTAGTTCAGCATATATCAGAAGGCGCTCCAAGTACACCAGGGTAATTATTGCACATTCAGCAGTCAGTTGAGCTGCATTAAATAGGGTTCTTACAAATTTGTAGATTTGCTTGTGCTCCGGATTGTATTTGTCGTAATCATCACTGACACCTTCCTTACTCAAGGGATGTAGTTTCTCATCAAAAATATCTAATCTGCGCTCAGAAGTTCTATTCTTAATGTGATAATAGATAGCCAGGGCTACACATTTCACAGTATTCTTTAAGTTGGGCTGAGACACAGTACTATCGTCTAAATAAATTGTAGAACAGGAACTGCTTTTCTTGAGCTTGTTTTCGGCGATTTGATGTTGACTGCGTTTTCTGGTCATACCATTTTCGATGGATGCTTTGGACCGTTCCATGAAAATGGTGCCAGCCACAGGGTCCTGGGAGGGATCGATGTCACCATCGTCCGGCTCTCTCTCACTTATGTGTTGGATATTATTCGAACTGACCTCCCCCTCAGGCAGGTAGTCCTCGAGCTTCACGATGTCCTTCCTGATCGGCGACGGACTCCGGTAACAACAGCAACTATTTTGATTACCCATTGTTATAACACATATAAGGATGTTAAAGGTTACTTGTTATCATTCTACAAGCACTGTCTCGGCACTAGGCGTACGTAAATAGTGCGCCGACACACAAGTGTGACATAAAAGGCCCATAATATCTGAAACAAAAGATAACATGAATATTCTAATGCTACCCATTCTTATTAGCATTCAATAGAATTATGGAGTCGCATCGTAAAACTTAACTATTGTACGCACCTCAACATTCTTGGCTCACAGAAATAACACACATTTCGTTAAATTATGTAGAACAAACCCGTAGAGTTTATTCATATCGCTTTTGACTTGACCAAAGGCATGACAGCTGTCAGAAATGTTGAATCATGAATCAATCTCTAAGGAATCAATGAATGAAAGTGAATGAATGAAGAAATCACAGATAAAGTAAAAATCAAAAACCATAATGTTTTCTACTTTTTTACATGGAACCGGCTAAGGTAAAGGCCATGGTGTTAACTAATAAATTGAAATGATTGCAAAAGTTAGTAATTATTTGGTACCTTTAGGTAGCATAAGCCGCGTCTTCTGCACTAAAATATTACAAAAAACATGGTATTTCTACCATTTTTGTCTATGGATAATATTTTGCATTCGATTTTAGTCGATTTACTGACCGGATATTGACCATAGATGTTATAGAATGTTGCATTTACCTATATTTTAATGAGCAACACTAAGAAAAATGGCGGTTTGTTAGCTTCATAGCGTGTGTACGGTGTGTAAATTATAAATTACTCGCAAAATATAAAAATAAGATATTGTAGCCGGTGGTAAGTAAACGCAAAGTTTTATGACACACTTAATTCGTATCGACCTTGTCAAAAGCTGATATTATTGCGTGATTTTTAAGGAAATCATGCGTCGTAAGAGTGAGCGTACCTCGAGTAGGAAATCTAAGAATTCGCCGGAAAAGAAAATCGAGAAAGAGAAGGTGAAGCGTACTAGGACAAGAAGGAAGAAACAATCTACATCGTCAGACAATGAATCTCCTGACGAAGCGGGGCCAGTGCAGGAAGAAGTTGTCATAGATAGTGATAAAAAGCCGCCGTCAACGCCTGTGAAAGAAGACAGCCCCGAAGATGCACAGGATCAGGTCTGGCGCGTGAAAGCGCCGGAGTCGGCTGACAGTGGAGAAATACAGAAATTGAAAATATGTCTAACACGTCCGCCATCTACACCTGAGCGCGCTGAGAGGTCCCCGCGGAGTAAGAGGAAACATTCACGAGCAACTAGTTCAAGTGACGCAGCTAGTGGCGATGCTGCAGATGAAAAGAAGAAAAGCAAGCATCGTTCGAAACGAGCGCATCGCGACTCAAAAGATGAATCGGATAGGAATCAAGACAGTCATGATGAAGATCAGGAAACTGAAAATGAGGCACAGCAAAGTAAGGAAGCCGAAGAAAACGAGAATGAAGTTACCCAAAGTGATAAAGACAAAGCACCAACAGAATCAGCTACATCAACTACCAATAAAGAGACTTCAAACATTGAAAGTGGAGAATCTAGCCAAACTAGTGAAGGTAACACTAGTACTGTGACAGAAACTGATTGTAAATCAGATGCCGACACAACTGTTGCTTCACCCAAACCAGAGACCACTGAAACATCACCAAAAGATTCTGCTATATCGGTAGATAATGAAAACAATGTAACTGACAAACAGGATAATCTAGTTAAAAAAGATGATGGCTTGGTTGATACGAGTAATACAGAAGTTAAACAAGATAACTCAGGGGAAAAACAAGATACAACAGAACAGCAGAATAATTCAAGTGAAAAGCATGATAATACCACCGAGGAACAAGGTATTTCAAATAAAGAAGATCTAAATAGTTCAGTTGAAAAGTGTGACAATTCAACAGAAAAACAAGATCCAAGCACTTCTGTTCAGGATATATCTATGCATGAGAGAAGTGAATCTCATGATGATTCAGAAATAATTGAATTACATCCTGATGATTCCAAAATTGAAACATCTGATGTAGAGATGAGTAAGCCAATGGAACGTGACAATACAGAGGAGACAAAGAGCAACGAGGATCCACAGGTAAAGGTAAGTATATCCAGGGAAACAGCTTTGAGTAATGACGAAGGAGCGAAAAAAGATGAAAAGACTAAAGATAATAATGAATCTGGTGTTGTAGAGAATGAAAATGATGACAGGGAATTAAGAAAACCATCAGCGGACTCTGAGCATGATAAAGACACAGAAAAATCAGAAGTCCATCAACAACTATCAGAAATTGAAAGACAAAATACAGATACTGGAAATGAAGATGCCACACCTTCTGTGAGAGAAGACATTTCACAAAATGGTCAAGCAGCACCAATAGTTGTAAATAGGAAGCGTAGATGGGGCACTAGACCCACTAAACTGACAACACAAAAATCCATAACAATTTCAACAGATGTGTTAAAAGAAATAATACCTGATGTGAAACCAGTTGAATTTGATGAGGTTATAGAAGAGAAGAAACATAGGAGGATAGACGTTACTGAAAAAATTGAGAGGCCAGTGCTACCAAAAATTATAATTGACAACACAGAAAATATTGATCAAAACAGAAAAGATTTTGGAGCTGATGAAAAGGAAAAAGAGAACATAAAATCTAGAGAGTCCCACTTAGCATCAAATCGAAAAATATCTATAATAAAAGACAATGACAATATATTGGCCAGGCCACCAAGTCCACCGAAGCACAAACAGTCTGCTATTCTGTATATAACTAACTTGGTAAGGCCATTCACATTGCCTCAACTGAAGAATTTGCTACAAAGAACAGGAAAGATCATGGAAAATGGATTTTGGATAGATAGGATCAAGTCTAAATGTTTTGTTCAATATGAGACTGAAGAGTGAGTATTCCTTATTTTTACTTTCTACCTTATCAGAGTCTAATGTAGGGTTGGTGAATCGCACTTTTAAGCAAAGTTATGTTGCAAAGAGGACTTTGTTTAGTTTTATGACTAGCTGCATGCTTGATATCAAACTCTTTTGAGAGAACCAGTCCCAGGCAAATTGTGTTAGAAACACAACTGAACCTTACCTGAATATATTTTTGTAATAGAGTTGAAACAGTTTTTTCTATGATTGAATATTATTTTTATTTACGAAGACTAATCCAATATTTTGAATAGAATTTTGTTATTCATGGTTCATACAATGATTTAATTCTTTTTGTTGCAGCCAAGCAGTGGAAACAAGGCATGCATTACATGGGGTTAAATGGCCAGTTTCAAACCCAAAAACATTACAAGTGGATTTTTCTTCACAAGATGCATTTGATAAGGCCAAATTAAATGAAGATGCTGACAATGCTCAGGCTTCAACAATACCGGGCACTGTGGAAGACTGGTTACGGGAACAAGATCATAAGAGGGAACGAGGGGAAATTGTTAATGTTAGTGCATTTTTATGAGCAAATTAAACTTCAATTATTACTTTGATAGGAAATTTAGAATTGTAATATAGATAAAGGAGTAAAAGTTGGTTAGGTAGTATATATTTCGCTGTAACCGTGGTATATTGAAAGATGAATTTATTTTTCAGGATAAGCCATGGGAAAGAAAGGCAGCAATGCGTGAGTGGGATGTTGGAAAGAATGAAAAAGATAAGGAACGAGAGAAATTGCGGCGTGAGGAACGACCACTGGAGAAGAGAAGACACCGCTCACAAGAGAGAAGTCCTGAACCTGGTACAGATTTCTTATATTTGCATTTTGATGGAGTAACACAAAATTATTGAATGTGTAATGTTTCGTATTTTATGTGAAAATTCATTTGGGTACCCTATACTATGGCAATGTCTATTTCTAACACCAAGCAACAAACAAGGTTGTGTTCAAGTTTGAAGTACAGTGTTGTAACAGGACATACACATTTAATAACATCTTAAGTTGTGTTTCCTGCATATGTTTTTTCGAAACAAAAAACACCAACACAAAACGAGGTTTTTCATTGTCTTCTACTCATGTGACAATGGACCATAGCCAAAAATTTTTGAAATACCATGTTTTGTGTAGGTGTTTTGTGTATTGTTGTGTTTTGTGTAGTGAAGGAGATGCAGCTTTATTTGTCTGAGTTTTGAGTGCAATGGTCATGCCACTCAGTGCTGTGTTATCAAAGTACAGGTTGTGTTGCTACCATTAGGAGGGCGCCATGCTGTTTTGCATTCGATTGCAATAATATTAAAAATTCCAGTATTGATTAATAGCCCATCTTAATAAACAATGTCCGTTCCAGTGTGATGATAGATCGCGAAAATTAACTAAGCAATTCAAAATTTGTTCTTATTGGAACTGGCCGTTAAGTTATAGTATTTTGTATCTATCTGTGTCTGCTTATTTTCCGAGCTTCGATATTGCATTACATGAGTAGCTAATAGTTTTTAATAAGGCTCTTATATTGATTATAGCAAGGAAGTTCAAGAAGAAAGAGGAAGAGGCACCTGCCAAGCTATTAGATGATTTGTTCAGAAAGACAAAAACCACTCCCTGCATATATTGGTTGCCGCTCTCAGCTGAAACGGTAAGTTTTTGTATCCTATATAGGTATTCTATTACAATGTTGGACAAAGTTATGTTTGATTACGGCCATAAAATTACATAATGTGAGTTAGTGTTGAAATGACCATGCTATAAAGGTCATATTTTGATTACATTACATTTCTATACATGTCAGTTCCATGGACAGGCTGTATGTAATCACTTTGGTGACCACTTGAACTGTCTATATTTTCTTAGTGGTGCTTCTTCTAATGCTTGGTTACCCCATTCTAGCTATTGCTGCAATGTTACAAATTGTAGAGGTATTATGCACAAGTGTGTAGGTAGTGCAGCTGTCACATACACTAATGTGATTTTTCTTTTGTGAAGGACCACCTAGTCTATTCAGGAGATTCGACCTGGTATAGTGGGGCAGACATGTTCCGTATAAATTATGATTGAGTAATAATAATAATTAGTCCTGTTATATTACTGTCCCACTGCTGGGCACGGGCCTCCTCTATTAATGAGAGGGGTTAGGCCTTAGTCTACCATGTTGGCCTAATGTGGGTTGGTAGACTTTACATACTTTCGAAATTGGATACTTGACTATGTTTCATTTCATACACATTTTTATATGCAGTAGCAAATAAAACAAAAAAGAAACCCTTCTATAAAAACCGCATCGAAATTGGTTGAAAAATGAGGCAGTAATTCATATTTTAAATTCTGCAATGAGCAAGAGTGGGGGCGTAGTAAGATATCTTGCTATCCCTTTCCAACGCACGCACCGTTATGGCCGTGACGTGATTTACTGACACTTCTCTTTCCCGCTGTTTAAAGGTTACACCAAACTACAAAGGCTTATAAATTTTGATTTTGGGAGTATTTCAATATTTCTTTCTGTTACGTTTCAGATGACGTAAATTTCATATAAAATCAATTTTAAAAAAATAGTCAAGTACCCAATTCCTGTGAATAAATTCTCGAATGAAATGATTGAGTATTATTGGAGTAATAAAATGGTTTATTTTGTAGATAGCTGTAAAGGAGGAACAGCGGCGACAGCACATGGCTGAATACGAGCGGCGCCTGCAGGAGCAGCGTCGACCACACCGACGTCACTAGCATGGTCCGTCCCACATTATACACACACACTCGCACACACACACATACATACTCACATACACACACTCACACACACATTCACACACTCAACACATATTCACATACTCACATGCATTATTAATACACATACATTTCTGAAAAACACAACAGAAATTAATTACACTACCACACGACTAATGTTTGTCGATTAATCGACTTTTTTTCAGGTAGTATGGCTCTTCAATTATTATTTTGTTCCATAGGGAAATAATTTAGTTTTATGTTCAATGTTAGTGTTACATTTAGGTTAACGGCAAAGGCAATTTGTTTCAAGATAATTACGAGAGGAATTTTGTTATCCGGACATGAAAATGAGAATTTATTTTATACGCAATGTTATAGAAAGGCACGCTTGGAGGAAATCCTATGATTTAATTCATCGTCGGAGTAACGCGGCCGCTTGATCGAAGCGAGCCGCGAAGGGCTCCGCTGTGAGGACGTCTCATGCAGCGGTCTGCGGACACTTCACTTGGGGCTACCCCTCTTGGTGAACTGGAATGCGCATTGAGCACTTGATCACTTGGTCCTACGGAAGTAAAACTATCTGCAAGCTGACTACATTATACGGAGGCGACTATTGAAAATAAACTAGCAAATCACATTATATTACGTACATCTGTTAAAAGAAGCCAATACAATTTACAAATATATAGACAGTCCAGAAAGGACACTGCCGCGCGGATCAGCGTAGGGGTGGATCGATTCTATTTTGGATGAAAATCAGCAGAATTGTACAGAGATGGAATATATACAAAATTAATCCTGCAATTAAGATAGACATAGCGTGAAAGTATATCGAAATGTAGTTGAGTCGTTGCGTCGTGTTTAAATGTTTGTCAGAAATATTCCATTAATTTGATGTTCAATAAATATTTTCCTGACATCCGTTGTATTATTTGTAATAAACATTAACTATGTCTATCAACTGACACATGCCATTGGTCTAAGAGGCCGTGGTACATTGAGCTGATAACGAGATGAGACATATTTTAGCAAATTAAATATACATCATTTACAAACACACCTGTAATAGCTTACCTATCGAAAAGTGTTCATAGCTAAAATAAATTTAATTACAGAAATTATATGAATTACATATTTTAATTCATTACATGCAGTGAATTACATGTCATTAATTTATATATTTTTTTCAATTTAACCTGAGGTTAGAACTGTAGGTTAATAATAGTGGTGCAAGTCTCGCTTATTATATTATAGCTTTTGCCCGCGGTGACGCCCGTGTGAGAATTTTGACAAACATTCATCCCCCATACATCCATTTAGGGGATGAATTTATGCATATACTAGCTGACCCGCGCAACTTCGTCTGCGTATGAGAGAGAGTGTTGAAAGAGTGAGTCGTAGGCACCTATAGCACAATAATTCTAAAGGAGGTAATGATATTATGATCTACTAAACTTCGAGAGATAGTACGTGACTTCGGTGCGGTTCCGTCAGTCACCCCGTTGGTCACCCCATCAGTCACCCCATCGGTAACCCCGTCGATCACTCCGTCGGTCACCTTTTGTTACCCCGTCTGTCACCCCATCGGTCACCCCGACGGTCACCCCGTCGATCACCCCTTCGGTCATTCCGTTGGTCACCTTTTGGTTACCCCGTTAGTCACCCCGACGGTCACCCCACTGGTCACCCCGTTGGTCACTCCGTCGGTCATCCCGTCAGTCACCCCGTCGGTCACCCCTTCATTCACCCCGTCGGTCAACAATAAAAGAATTTTTCAATTCGAACCAGTAGTTTCTGAGATATAAACTTCCCCGCTTAACATTTTTCATTTCTGCTTCGCTCCTATTGGCCATAGCGTGATGTTATAAGGTAGGTCAGCCTATAAAGGGCCGGTTCCAAATAAGGTCCATATTTTCAAACTTCCCGAACTTAATACTTAAATTAAAACGGATATCGCGCGACCTCTCTCCAGTAACCAATCATAAAAGCGCACCGACGTCCATTGCTTTCGGGCTGACTATTTTGTCAGTGGCTCTGTGTATTACCTCAGGGGGGACGGCGTGACTCAATTTACAAAATATTCTGATTCGATTTTGCGTCATTTTAGTAACAACACCCGGTCGGTTTGTAATAATTCTCCAATAGTAATGTTAAAATACTTTTAGAACGTGGATTGACGGGGTAAGTTACCAAAACGATTGCTTTTTTATCTCGATTTTGTTTGGTTTTCTCAGGGCATATATAAGTGCCTAATAAGGTCCACTTTGTTGTCTCCAAATAAAGTCCGGACCTTATTAGGGATAGATCATATTTACTTATTCCTTTTTACGTAGTGTTACAAGAATATATTCACATTATGCTCACACTATTAATATAAGTATATTGTTTTCAGTTAAGACAGAATGGAAACTTCGCAAAAACGAAAACGAGGTTCAAGATGGTCTCAAATTGATCTTCAGGGTGCTATAGATGATATAAAAACAAACAAATGTATGAGCGTGTAGCAGCTTTATAATACAATTCATTACAAATACAGTTAATCTTTAGCTGCAGTGGTTGTCATGTTTGTTATTTTCAAACACTTAATAAGGTCCAGACTATGATTAAAGAAGTATAATACCTAATAAGGTCCAAGGACCTAAGACTGAAAAAAAATACTGATTTGTAACATTTTGTGATTTTGTTTACTAGGGTTAATAAAAATAAGCTTAAAACTAATATTTGTTTTTGTTTATAACTAGAAAATATATTTGTTATAACTTATATACAATTCCTAAGACTTAATAAGGGCCACGACACTAATTTATATGAATTTTCGTTTTATAATTCGAAAGCCACGAAAGTATTCGTTGTTTAAAGCTATTGCTTCATATAGATGTGTTTTTGTAGTATACAACGCCCTGAATCTTGTAGTTCAACTATGGACCTTATTTAGAACCCTAGTGTCCAATAAGGACCAAAGACAAGCTTTTAAAAAACTTTTTTTGTAAGTAACTGGGTATTGGTACCTTGTTTTTGTACAATATATTGTCTTCAAAGAAAAACAGTTTATTTGATCATGTTGTCGTACCAATGAATACACTTTCCAAAATTGATTTATAAGGATTTCCAAAAACCCGGCCCTTATTAGATGCAGTTACCTTATAGCCTATAGCCACCCTCGATAATTGGGCTACCCAATACAAAAATAATTTTTCAAATCGAAGCAGTAGTTCCTGAGATTAGCGCGTTCAATCAAGCAAACAAACAAAATCTTCAGCTTTATAATATTAAGTATAGATAATACATATAAACCTTCCTCTTGAATCACTTTATCATTAAAAAAACCGTATCAAAATCCGTTGCGTAGTTTTAAAGATCAAAGCATACTGACAGACAACGGGAAGCGACTTTGTTTTATACTCGGTGCGTTGTATTTCGGTACGACTACCATCCTGAGGTCCCGGGTTCGATTCCCGCGGGTCGGGCAGTGATATTGGGTTTTTCTATTAATACCGGCCCGGAGTCTGGAATGTGTGCCCGATTGGCGAGATGCTCGCCCCCTATCATCTGGGAGACGGACGGAAACAAGGCTTGGCTTGGGTGTTCTAGTTCACTAGTGCGCCTCTGCCTACCCCTTTCGGGGATACAGGCGTCAGCTTATGTTATGTTTATTAATTCCGTACAAGTCGCAGTTAACTTGTAGGTAATGTTACGTAAAACAACTCATATTAGGCACACTGAACTAAAAAGCATTTCATGTTTTCACTTAGTTATCTAATTTAATCAGCGCGTGCGCATACAATACGTACTTATCTTATGTACAATGTAGGTAGGTACATAATATAGCTATCTACATATACTCTTCGGAATTGCTTAGGGCGCATAAATTGTAATCAAAAGATAATTTGCATTATCGTCCTGTTATAAAAAAGCTACAAAACTTGGTCAATTATCTTTATCGGCTGATATACTCTTATCAAGGGATAAGAGTTGTAATTTTTTAGATAAATCAAACACAGTCGCGTTGGCGGATTATCTTCGCCAGCCGCTTCTTGTTTGTGCCACCAAGTTATAGAAATAGATATGGTAAGCAGATTTACTTTTATTCATTTATTTTTATCAAATACATAAGTGTGCTAATGGGGTGCTAGAAATAATAAGATATTACAAATTAATAAAGCAATGGTAAATAAATTACATTCTTGCCTCATTGATCTAGAGACAGCGTATATGGGCTGCGAACAGGGAGGTGTTGGGTTCGATTCCATGTCGGGCAATGCGATTTTTGTGTAATTTGTCCGGGACTGGAACTTCCAGTGAGGGTTGATTCCAGGCAGGCAGCCAGTCATAAAACTAAGCTAAATCCTTTCTGCAACATGTAAGTGTGAGGCGGCACAAATAATGTGTCTACGATCTATAGTTATTAGTTAGAAACTTAAAATATTTAATGAGGATGCATCCAAATGAGGCACAGGCGAATAGTCTGTTTAAACCAAGAGGCTGTGGGTTCGAACTATTCACAAAGAATACCCAAATAAATAAATAAATAATACCCAACAGTCACACATAGAACTGACCCAGCAAGAAGATAGGAGTCTGGTGTTCTGGGTGGTGGGACTTTCGGTCTCACTACTCAACATCCAGACCCGAAACAAATATCTGGACTACACAAACATTTGTCTCCATGCGGGAATCGAACTCGCGGCCTCTAGTTTCACAGCCGAGTACGCCCCTATTGCGCAATGGAGGCTCTCAAAGCAGTTAAGAAATGGTTTTTGTAATGCAAAGGCGAAGATGTGGTGGTACATATTGGCGGCGCTTGTGGCGGCTGCGGCGGCGCAACAGACGCCGTTCACACTCGAAGAGTTTGTCACGGGACAGTTCTCACAGCGAGGGTTTCAAGGAACTTGGATTTCAGGTTAGTAAATCGACAGCCTCCGTGGCGTAGCGGGCTAGTAGCCGGCTGTGAAGCGTGAGGCCGCGGGTTCGATCCCCGCACCGAGAGAAATGTTTGTATGGCCTACAGATATTTGTTTCGGGTCTGGGCGTTGTGAGACCGAACGTCTCTCGTAGTTCCTGGTACCCACGACACAAGACACGATCTTAGTGTGGGGTAAAGACTATGTTTATAAAATAAAATAAAAGACTGCCTCGGTGGCGTGCTGGTATTACATACGTGTGCGGTACGACTATCGTCCTGAGGTCTCGGGTTCGATCCCGGGTCGGGCAAAGTGATATTGAGTTTTTCTACCAGTATCAGTCCGGAGTCTGGGATTTGTGTAGAAAAACATCTGGAGGGCGCTAAAATGGGCAAAAACTGGTGGCAACACACGCTTTTCATCACAATAATCTACAAAATTGCCTCAGTCTACCCTTTTTAGGATACAAGCATGAGCCTGTGTATATATGCAAATAAAAATGACTAAAAATTAACAATCAAGTTTAAAAACTTCAAAACCGACTTCAACATGCGTTATAGGCCAAAATCTGGAACTACCTTGGAGTAGGCTCATTCGAACACGAGTAGAATCTCGAAAATCGGTAATTTACCGGGTAACTTACCTAGGACTGCCTCGGTGGCGTGGTGGTATTTCGGTACGACTACGGTTCTGAGGTCTCGGGTTCGATCCCCGGGTCAGGCAAAGTGATATTAGATTTTTCCATATCAGCCCGGAGTCTGGAATTTGTGCCCGATATGGCGATAGGCTCGCCCCCTATCACATCTGGGACGGAACTAAGCTCGGCGAAATGTGGGTGTGCTAGTTCGCTGGTGCCTACCCCTTCGGGGATACAGGCGTGAGCTTATGTAAAAAATACCGATGTTTTTTTTATAGCAAAGGCTGGCAAACGACCAGAAGGGTCACCTGATGGTAAGTGATCTCCACCGTCCATAGACATCCAAGATACAAAAAGAATTATTGGTGCTTTGCCAACCTAAAACGAGGGAATGGAAGGGGAGGGAAAAGGGAGGGAGGAAATTGGCCACCGGAAATCTCACTTACCGAACGAAACGCGACAGCAAGCTGCCACTTTACGTCGGTTTTCTGTGAGACAGTGGTATCAAACCGGTCGAGTCGCCCCATTCGTGCTGTAGACGTTACTGTCTACAGCGTGGCTCTACCTCTCAAAAAAGTTGGTAAAAGGGAAATCGACTGTTAGTGCCATGTTCTCAACTGATATTAATATTTATGTAGTAGGTAGGTATATTAGTGTGTATATCAATTAATTAGGTAATTATTTTCAAGTCTATGAAATAAATTATGTATAAATAAGCCATCGTGGGTGTTTAATTTTGAAAAGTTCTTAATGAGAAGGCGGAAGAAATTATTTTATATGGAGCCTTTGCCTTGTAACTAATTGCCTCATTGACCTAATGTCAATGTGGTAGGTCTATTTAGATTAGGAAGTCATTAGCTCTTGAGTACAATTTTAGACCCAGCAATCATATTAGATATGTAGATTTGCACGTGTCAGAAAATCGTACTCACAATGATATCTAGTATATTTAGTGGGATTGCATTTTGTCCTCGTTCTTGCGACGGGTCGGCAAAATAATCGTCGGTAAATAAAAACATTAATTTGTCCCGAGTCATTAAAATTCTCTTTCTGCACAATGAACAACCAGCACGGTATTGTCCTTTAGAAGTCAGAATTATTTGGTAGGTTGCGTCCTCATCATTTTCCGTCCCTGTTTCATTTTGCTCAGGTCCCATCTTACCATCATCAAGACATTATTTTATAGTAGAGTCTAGCACTATGTCAATTTTTAATAAAATATCTACTAATTCCGCCAGCCGCCCTATTCAATCTATGTAGGTAAAAAAAAACCCTACACTGGGCTCTACTATAGACCATAGCATAAGCTCACGCTTGTATCTCTGAAGCGGTAGACAGAGGTGCACTACCAAATTAGAAATCTCAGATTTGATAGGGGGTGAGCCTGTCGCCATCATCATCATCATCCACAGCCCATCTCATTCCACTGCTGGGTACAGGCCTCTATTTTTGATGCCATTTACCTCGGTTTTGTGCAGCTCGCCATATCGGTCGCAAATTCCAGACTCCGGGCTGATACTGAAAAATCCAATATCACTGCCCGAATTTGTGGTTCTACCAATAATAATTATAAATTTTTTTTTATAGCAGAGATTGGCAAACGAGCAGATGGGTCACCTGATGGTAAGTGATCTCCACCGCCCATAGACACCCAAGACACAAAAAGAATCATGGGTGCGTTACCAATCTAAAAGGAGGGAATGGAAGGGAAGGGAAGGGGATTAGGAAAGGGAGTGGGGAAATGGGCCACCGGAAATCTCACTCACCGAACGAAACGCGACAGCAAGCTGCCACTTTACGTCGGTTTTCTGTGAGACAGTGGTATCTAACCGGTCGAGCCGGCCCATTCGTGCTATAGACGTTACTGTCTACAGCGTGGCTCTACCACTTGGATATTTACTGTATATATATTTTATTTATTATATATTTTTAGGTGTTCATTATAATTTATGTGTATACAGATACGGAGTTCACATACACCATCTCCGGTGAGCCAGGCATCTACTCATTTGATGTCAGCAACTTGAATTCCAGCGTCCTTGTTGCTGGCGACCTTATGGTTTGTAAATTATTTTAATTTGTGTATTCGCATTATTTTTATCAACAGTTAAATTTAATGACAGCCTCTAGGGCGCAGAAGGCGAGCCGGCTGTGAAGCGAGAGGCCGCGGGTTCGATCCCCGCACCGAAACAAATATGTGTGGCCTACAGATATTTGTTTCGGGTGTGGGTGTTGTGAGACCGAAAGTCTCTCGTAGTTCCTGATTCTCACGACACAATACTCGATCTTAGTGTTGGGTCAGGACTATGTGTGTGACTGTTGGGTGTTATTTATTTATTTTCAGTGCAAAGCGAATAAAAAAGCAGTATTAAATGAGATTATATTTCAAATGTAACTTGCAGGCGTTCCTGAACACCAGCAACCCGATTTTGTCCGCAGACAGACGTTTCATTTTAGCACCAAGTGAAGTCGAACAGGTAGAGTACCTAACACAAAGCTGTAAGAGTCAGGATATAATCGTGAGCTTATGTTATGTTAACTTACTATTTCTGAAGTAGGTATTTGTTATCCCATTTTTGCTAACTAAATAATTTTTATAGACAACGTGGTCAGCCAAAGCCCTCTGGAAAATGATAACCGCATCTTGCAATTTAGTCTCTAAACATTAAATATGTATCGCCTATAACAAATGCTTATCACTTTAACCATAAACATTTATTAGATAACTGATACACTTATCGATAATGCTTTATTTATTTAAATACATAATTTGATGTGTTAAAACTGTGCCTTAAGTTTCTTCTTATAAGTAGAATCCGACAGACCTTAAAACTGATTTTTCTTCTCCTTTATCTGTATAACGTAATGATAATGCTATAATAATTGTTAGGTAAAACATGATTATAATTTGGGTAGTAACTAATCCGATAAGTACATCAATACATTAGATTATATTCTTTGATATTCCGCGACAATGTAGCAATGTCGCATACCATCGAAACATGACTTGTATTGAAACAGTATCTATAACAAATTGGTGTGTGCCTATTTAGATTTTTTTTGCTGATATACTCTGACTTCTCTGTTACCTATATTTAAATTAATTGTGACGATTTGCTTGATTCAAAGGTGAAAAAAATAGGATGAGGAAATCTGCATAACATAACGTAAGCTCACGCCTGTGTCCCCGAAGGGGTAGGCAGAGGCGCAATAGCGAACTAGAACACCCACATTTCGCAGAGCTTAGTTCCGTCCCAGATGTGGTAGGGGGCGAGCCTATCGCCATATCGGGCACAAATTCCAGACTCCGGGCTGATATGGTAAAATCCAATATCACTTTGCCCGGCCCGGGGTTCGAACCCGAGACCTCAGAACCGTAGTCGTACCGAAATACCACCACGCCACCGAGGCAGTCTGGAAGGAAATCTACATTCCTGAGACTTTCTTAGATGTACGAATAGATCTTGATGTATTTATGTATGTATTTGTCTACCGCACATCAGCAGGTGTATATAATGTTTGAGTATATATATTATAATGTATCTTTGTTCCTGTCGATGTATGTGTGTGTAGAAAATAAATGATTTAAATGGTTTTAATCTCACTTTCAGGTTTACAGATACTCAACAACGGCTAGATTTGCTCTTTACGAAATAGAGACACAGTAAGTAATGGTACTTATAATATTATTATCCAATATGCACGTGCATATTTGATTTAAAAAACTTTCAAGTACCTACAAGAGATCATAACAGAGGCGAAAGTACTTATAATTCTATAGGTAACAAAAATCTCGATGACGGGATCGCATAATGCAATGAATAGTCCTTAATGAGAAATATTTGCTTTTAAATTCTCGCCTATGTTGTATGAGAAACTGTCCTAGATCAAATGAGGCTTTGGTATAGAAAACTGATTCATGAGCTTTCTTTTTTTTTATAGCAGCGACTGGCAAACGAACAGATGGGTCACCTGATGGTAAGTGATCTCCACCGCCCATAGACACCCAAGACACAATAAGAATCATGGGTGCGTTGCCAACTTAAACAGAGGAAATGGAAGGGGAGGGAAAAAGGATTGGGAAGGAGAGGGGGAAATGAGCCACCGGAGCTTACTGAGAAATGAAGTCATAAAAAGATGTCTTCACGTTCTAGATTATTCAATTACAGTTATTGTGTCTGTGTTCCCCAAAATTATTTTTTGTTCTTCATTCCAGAGCTGTAACGTTGATCGCTGGTCACAACCGCCTTCAGCTGTGCATATTCGGCGGCGGACATTCCTTAGCCTATGTGATGGACAACAATGTATATTACTTACCAGAGCGTACAAGTAATGCTATACAGATAACCGATGATGGCATCCCCGGCGTTGTTTACAATGGACATACAGACTGGGTCTATGAAGGTGATGTAACTAATTTGGTATTTATATTTCAATAAATGAGTGAATCCAGAATATATAAGATAGATGATCTCACTCCAGCGGCCCGAGCACGAAAATTTCTGACAATCGTAAAAGTATTCGAGCTCGATGCGCGTCTATGAAATTTGTATGAAATATTAAACAAATGCCTATCAGTGCCCAGCGAGTTCGAATACGTTTAAGATTGTCAGATATTTCTGCTCGGGCCGTTGAATCCACATTGAAATTTAGGTCTTTCGGGGTAGGTATCGAAAAATCTTGATCTCGTAATATTCTCTCGAAGTATCCAGAACACTTCACAAATATTTGGGAATCAAACAAATTTTCTTTCACTAGTCCTTATTCCACTCTAATGTAAGGTAGGTGCAACACTTTCTACTATGTTGCAGTAAAGTTTCGGCTTAGTTTTTGCGACTTGAACTAAGGTCAATCCCAATCAAGGAACCAAGGAAGGAACTAAGGAATTGTGAGGGTATAAAGACGTTTTTTGTTCCAGAGGATGTCATGTACACTGGTCAGGCGACTTGGTTCTCCACGGAAGGATCATATCTGGCATTCGCTACTTTCAACGACACCGAAGTGGAAACATATTCGTACTACTATTACGAGGACAAATCTGATCCTGATGATGTTTACCCTGAACTTGTTCATCTTAAGTATCCTAAGGTCAGTTTTATTGTATAATGTCTCGTCTTTTTTGCATTTTGTGGCTTCAGTCATGTTTTCAACAACTCTCAAGAGGTTATATCAAAAATAGTCCACATTTGTTGTTTGAATGTAAAAATATTCAACTTTTACTTTAAAAACTGCAGGTCGATTCTCTAAGGTTTCATTTGTGAAAACAACGTTGCGGCATCGTTACGGCAACGATGTTTTCATTTTTGTATTCAGCAAGGTACAAAGCGCACGTACTAGAGCCATGCTTGATGACAGCGCTTATGCGAACTAGCTCTCTCGAGCGAGACGTTTGACATAAATGTATGGAAAATGGTATTCTCTAAGACCCAACAACGTTGAACACTCCGTCGATCTCAACGATGTGCACTGCGGGAGCTCGTCGTTGATCCCAACGTTGTGGCGTTTCTTAGAGAATCGACCTGCAGATTGACATCAAAATTTTAGGTACTTCAAAGTTGAAATGTGTATTCAAAGGAATATCTAAACTGTTCCCTCCTACGCCGTCCCCTTACTGATTCATATGGGGCTACCGTTCCTATGGCGTTATCTCAGCCTAATGCCATTCATGGTTCGTGAGGCGAGGCGGTATTTATCTGGTGCTAAAGCGTCATAACAGATGATGTCTCTTAATCGCAGTGTCATATAACTGCGGCTGCGATAGACTACCTCGGTGGCGTGGTGGTATTTCGGTACGACTACGGTTCTGAGGTCTCGGGTTCGATCCCCGGGTCGGGCAAAGTGATATTGGATTTTTCCATATCAGCCCGGAGTCTGGAATTTGTGCCCGATATGGCGATAGGCTCGCCCTCTATCATATCTGGGACACAATTAAGCACGGCGAAATGTGGGTGTTCTAGTTCGCTAGTGCGCCTCTGCCTACCCCTTCGGGGATACAGGCGTGAGCTTAAGTCTATATAACAACCTCTGTTCTTCAGGTTGGTCGCACCAATCCAACGGTGGTGCTCCGAGTGGTGGACTTGCGAACTCTAGTTCCAACGAATGTGACGTTCATCACTATGGAACCGCCCGCGGTTGTCACTGATGACCACATCCTCGGCGGTGTCACGTGGCCCACTGACAACGAGATCGCGATGCACTGGCTGAACAGGCGCCAGAACTACACCGTACTGCAGATCTGCAACGTCGTCACTGGGGTTTGTGAGGTAAAATTCTGATTGGATCCTTATCTTACGTTTTAGGTTATGATGTATAGACAGGCGAGCAGTCACCATACCGGATGGTAAGGAGGTTACAGATGATAAGTTAGGATTATTTTATAATTGTCAGTCTCTGTGGAATAGCTAGCCGTGAAGCAAATGCAAAAATATATTGGGTTTTTCTATCCAATATCAGCCCGGAGTCTGGAATTTGTGCCCGATATCGCGATAGGCTCGCCCCCTATCACATCTGGGACGTTAGTGAGCTATGCGAAATGTGGGTGTTCTGGTTAGCTACTTCACCTCTGCCTACTCCTTTGGGGATACAGGCGAAATTCTAAGTATGTACATATGTATGTGATACACAAATACTGGTTTTAGGTTTAGGTGTTGTAAGACTTAGTTTCTAATACCCCCGACACAAGAATCATATCTTAAATCAAGATTATGTAGATTACTATGGGGTGGTATTTATTTATTGATTTTGTTTCTTTACATTGTTATAGGAAGAGCACCGTCAACAGCCCAATGGTTGGGTGCCAATCGCATTGCCAAGGTTCAGTAGAAACGGCGACTTCTATGTCTCAACCCGCTGGTCTTTAGAACAAGCTGACGGTAATATATGGCAACACTTATACGTCAGCATGAGGCTCGATGGCCAGATCGTGTCCAGCTCTGTCACTCCAGGAGCCTTCACTGTTAATAACTTCGTTGGTATGGATGAAGACAATCTCTCTTAGTAAGTATGAGAATTTTGTAAGTAACTAGTTATATGGTTATGGCAAGTCTTTTGAACTTGACATGGAACATTTACTGCTACTAGATTGTAATTTTTTTTTTATAGCAGAGTTGGCAAACGAGCAGATAGGTCACCTGGTGGTAAGTGATCTCCACCACCCAAAGACACACAAGACACAAAAAGAATCATGGGTGCGTTGCCAACCTAAAAGGAGGGAATGGAAGGGGAGGGAAGGGGATTGGGAAAGGGAGTGGGGAAGTGGGCCACCGGAAATCTCACTCACCGAACGAAACACGACAGCAAGCTGCCACTTTACGTCAGTTTTCTGTGAGACAGTGGTATCTAACCGGTCGAGCCGGCACATTCGTGCTATAGACGTTATTGTCTACAGCGTGGCTCTACCACTTTAATGCTAGATTAAAATGCTAGATATGAACTATGTCATTGATCACTAATCCTAATTTGCCCGATCCAAACAATTTGGTGGATATTTTACCATGAATATGTAGTTACCATCCATCCATCCATGTACCTACTTTAAATATTTGTGTCAGATAACATCCTGACTGCTAGACTGCCTAGTCTGGTATAAGTTAAGCTTCAGTATGATTATCCTATATACTAGATTTTTCATCGCTATGATGTGTAGTCATTGTGCCAGGTTGGATATCAAAATGATTATTTCTGTTGTCAGTTTTTATTTACCACCTGCAATTATAACACCCAAATTTGGGGTTTGGTACCGGTCCGACCCGGGACCTGGTTCACAGCCCACATTTCACGCTGCTACTAAAGCAGGAAGACTACTATAAGTTCTGTGCTAGTATCAAAATATTAGGTTGTGGTATGTTATCGTGAACATCAAAACCTCATGGAAAACCCTCGACTCGCAACGCGGTCTTTGGGAGAGTTGGTATTTTCATCCGTAAATACGCGGACTTGCCGCTAACTTCAATACAAGTATTGTTCCGCGGTATCGTTTTAATTGAAATTTGAGGTTTCTTATCGTCGATATATTATTTACCTAGATGCACAATTGACGCTCAGAAAATGGGACAGCAAAGAAGTGCTCAAGCTCGTTTTGCATACAGTCGGATGTCGATAGAATTCTAAATTTCAAAATTCAAATTAAGAGGGCTTTCGCACTTGTCAGTGAATTCGACGTTTTTGCTTGACTTTTGAAAGTGTCTCGCTGAAAATTTTTGTACCAAACAAATCCTAAAAACATATGCATTTTGAAGGTCATTTCATTCCGGACGTGGTGTACATCTTAATTTTTTCATTAAATAAGACAAAACCTTATGATTCGGCGTACTAGAAGAGGTGTTTCCGAAAATGTTACTTTTTAGTGACTTTTGATAACTTTTTGAGAATCGATACATTAATATTATGACATACAATTGATGCACACATAACAAGAATATCTTCTTATCCGTGGTGGCTATTGTATTTTTTTCACGTTTTATACAAAAATGTCAAGAAAATAGCTTTTAAAACAAACACAATTTTAAAAACTGCGCCTGAAATCATAATTTATTTTACGCAATATAAACTACACATGAAAATAAAAAATATCGCATAATAAAGTTTAATATCTTGGCTTTTATAAAAAAAAATATGAGGGCCAAATTATTTGATATAATATCTAAAATATATTTTTGAAACCATAGCAAAAATCGATATAAACAGCGAATAAATAGCCAGCCATTTGAACAGTCAAGTCACACCGCGCTGAGCGGTCTCAGAGTGAGGACGTATCGCATTTTTTCGTCATTTTCAGTTGTTCGAATTACGAAATTTTCAATTATTTGAAGTAATTATAGCGCGACCATACTCGACTTGATATTAGACGATTTTTGTTTGTATTCATGTTTTGAGATTTTCTCTAACTACATTTTTATTGAATTACATAATTTAATTTTGTTCTGATTTAAATTATTCATCTCATGATTATGATTGATTGTAATAAATTAAGCGATAGCAACTGAATAGAATTTAGAATGTGATATCTTTCTTCCTGCCTGTCCTTATCTCACGGCAGCGACCTCGTGGGCTCAACATAATACACTTTTTCAAGCATGTTGCAGAAATGATTTGGCTTTGTTGTTACGACAAATTGCTTGACATTAACGCCCCTCTGGAGTATAAAATGTAACAGTATATGGGTACTCTTTTTAGGTAATATAATATTCCCAACTGTTCCAACTAGGGGTCTTAAAATGAACATGCATAAGACGACGATCATGTCGAATTTTCATGTTGTGCACACTACAAAATTAGTATAGTAAACTCTGGATATAGAAAAATGTCTATTACATGGGGTATCTACCTAAGAGTATCTACCTATCCTTAGAAGAACGAACATTCTTGACATAAGTCAACGGATTAGCAAGTTGAAGTGGCAGTGGCCCCTCAATTTTATTTACTAGTTCCCTCTTCGTAGTGTGAACAAGCATTTGAATGTAATATTTTGTGATTACTGGAGTTTTTTTGAGTGCACTGCGCTTACCATACGGTATAAAGTGTGGGCCAAAAGTTTTTTCAAATATCGACCGTCTGTTTGAGTTTATTAAAGAAAACCATAAGAGGGATGGGCTCAGGGGTGGCGGGATATTATGCGGTTATTATGACTGCCTCTTCGTGTAACTTCTTCGCCAAAAAGAATAAAACGGGATAGGACCCAACAGAGGGAGTTAGAGGAGGCCTTTGCCATGCGGAAAACTGAGACTAGGGATATTATTTAAAATCAGTATGAACTTATCCTTATACTTATTAACATATCATGAACTTATGTATGCATCATGCGTCGCTACATGCAATTTTTGTCAAGATTGAGCCTAAGCGTGCTTTTGAGACTGTCAAACCAGCAGATGGGTCACCAGATGGTAAGTGATCTACACTGAAATAAAATGAAATGTAGGCTAATAAATACCTCTTATGACAAGTCAATATCATCATCATCAATACATATAATAAGAATGTAAATATCGCGTGTCTGTACATTACATAGATTTCCAAAAAAACTAATTGGGGGGGTTTAGAATTAATAATAGGATACATTTTTATCATTTTTAGATTTTTTTTCTGTCTGTCTGTCTGTCGGTCTGTCTGTTTGTATGTTTGACCGCGCATCAAATGAAAACCACCAAAGTAATTTTACGGAACTGGATAGAAAATCGTAGACCACATCTTGGAAGAACATTTAGGCTTTGTTTTATTGAAATTGGTCAACTCTATCAAAAGATATGGATATTTTTGTATCATGTGTGAGATTGTTGTGAGTTCTATAAAGCCTGAAAGTGATTTTTAAGTTTATCAATAGATGGCGTTACCATATTTTCTTAGTCATATTGAATATCTTACGAATTCTGAACCATTTTAAAGTCGTTAAGTGATCCGCGGTCAAAATCTAAAAAGTGACCGCCATTTTGTTTTTCTTTGTTTCTGGGCCGATTGACTTAAAAATCGATATCTGGGTCACCCCGTGGTTCCAAATGACGGAACCGATGTAAAAACAGTCAAAATTGGCCGCCATTTAGTTTTTCTTTGTTTTTGGGCCGATTGCCTTCAAAATCGTTATCTGGGTCACTCCGTGGTTCGAAACGACGCAACCAATGTCAAAACTGTAAAAAGTGACCGCCATTTTGTTTTTATTTGTTTCTGGGCCGATTGACTTAAAAATCGATATCTGGGTCACCCCGTGGTTCCAAACGACGGAACCGATGTAAAAACAGTCAAAATTGGCCGCCATTTAGTTTTTCTTTGTTTTTGGGCCGATTGCCTTCAAAATCGATATCTGGGTCACTCCGTGGTTCGAAACAACCAATGTCAAAACTGTCAAAAGTGACCGCCATGTTGTTTTTCTTTGTTTCTGGGCTGATTGACTTCAAAATCGATATCTGTGTCGCCCCGTGGTTCTAAAGGACGGAACCGATGTCAAAACTGTCAAGATTGGCCGCCATTTTGTCTTTTTTTGTTTTGGGCCGATTCATTTCAAAATCGATATCTGAGGCGCCCCGTAGTTCCAAACGTCGGAACCGGTGTCAGAATTGTCAAAAGTGACCGCCATTTTATTTTTCTTTTGTTTCTGGGCCGATTGACTTCAAAATCGATATCTGAGTCGCCCCGTGGTTCCAAACGACGGAACCGATGTTAAAACTGTCAAAGTGGGCCGTCATTTGTTTTTTTTGTTTTTGTCAAAATTGGCCGCCATTTTGTTTTTCTTTGTTTTTGGGCCGATTGCCTTCAAAATCGATATCTGGGTCACTCCGTGGTTCGAAACAACCAATGTCAAAACTGTCAAAAGTGACCGCCATGTTGTTTTTCTTTGTTTCTGGGCTGATTGACTTCAAAATCGATATCTGTGTCGCCCCGTGGTTCTAAAGGACGGAACCGATGTCAAAACTGTCAAGATTGGCCGCCATTTTGTCTTTTTTTGTTTTGGGCCGATTCATTTCAAAATCGATATCTGAGGCGCCCCGTAGTTCCAAACGTCGGAACCGGTGTCAGAATTGTCAAAAGTGACCGCCATTTTATTTTTCTTTTGTTTCTGGGCCGATTGACTTCAAAATCGATATCTGAGTCGCCCCGTGGTTCCAAACGACGGAACCGATGTTAAAACTGTCAAAGTGGGCCGTCATTTGTTTTTTTTGTTTTTGGGCCGATAGACTTCAAAATCGATATCTGGTCGCCACATAGCTCCTAACGACGGAACAGGTGTCAAAACTTACGAAAAAGGCCGTCATTTTGATATTCCATTATCTCTGAGGAGCCCGGCCCGTACCTTGCGAATTTTTCGTGTGGGGATACCTGAAAAGTTGTGTATATCTAAGAAACCGACGACAATATCCCGATTAAAATAAAACATCCACGAAAAAATCACCGGCAGCATGTGTCAAAGAGTTTTCAAAGACTTGCAAAGATGTTTGCTAGATTCCCGACGACGAGACATCATTAAAAAAACATAGATGTTTGTTACGTCCAAGGAATCATTTGTATCATTTCTAGTTTTAATTATATTCATGTTTCAAATTTGCAAACGATTTTGGTCCACCGTTTAGTTTGTCTGGCTTGGAAAAAACATTCTTATCTCTGTTGGGGATCTAATTCCCGGTAAATCTTGCTAGAACAATACACGTCTGACTTGAAAATCTATACCAGGACCTCCTGGTTCACAGCCTATGTACGCTATCACTAGATTAAAGAGGTGACAGACGTTTTATTATTATTTCCGAAGGGCAAGGCAAATAAATTATGCAATTTATTTATTTATTGTGCCTATAGGCATCGCTAACATAGACATTTAAACGAGCATGACTACCCAGACTGAGTACAACAATCAGTTAGGAAGCACCTTTCAGCAACATGCTTGAAATAAAGCGTGTATAAATATGATGCGTCGATCCGACATTGAAGTTTATTTTTCTAACTACTTACTACTAAGGATCAAGATTTTTCAATCCAAGTATACATTGAGTTTACGTGCCGGATTGCAACTCGGGCATGTGTGCGACGCACACAGGTGCAGCGCTGTCATAAAATACCTAAACTTGAGCGGCAAGATTTTGCTAAAGCGCTCTTAAGGAACGCTTGCTCATTTCGTTAAAAAACCCTACTTTATAACACGTGCTTAGGGTTATATTTGTGTTGATTTAATTACAACTTGTGATCGTTTTCTTTGTTTTATTTCTGAGACCACTTTTTAAGAGGATATTTGCAAAGAACTGTGCATCTTGGGTATAATATATTGATGTTTCTTATGGCTAATCAAAATTTTGTGAGATGTACTAAAAGCGCATCAGAGCTAAGTATCTGTAGCCGTGATATCTCAATTTTTGACTTTTTGTAGTTACGCGTTGTTCACCAACTGCTCTTACGCGGTGTCGCACGCGCAACGTTATGAGCCTTGTTGATTGTACCTGCCCAGTTACTACACTCGCACGGTGACGGACGCTCCGTGGCAGTCGCAAGTGCACGTGTCGGGCGCGACGGCGGGCTGCCTCAGCTGCGAGCTGGTGCTGCCGGACGGCGGGCCCTGCGCCTGGGCCACCGCCACCGCCAGCCGCGGCGGCTCCTACCTCACCATCACCTGCTCCTCGCCTAACGAACCCTCTGCCACATTCATCATCAACCCGAGGGTTGGTCTTCACTGTTGTACTTCTTTAAAAAAGAAAGAAAGAAAGTTTATTTGTCAAACAAAAAACAACTTACATAAAATAACCATTATTAAAAAATAACTTATACACTAAAATGTTGCGACAAATGTGGTCAGGTTCACACCATAACACCGCTGGTTTTCAGTTTTTTTGTTTATTTTAGTCTTTGTAGGATCACTGCAGTCGTAACTGAGATTTTCTTAAGCATAGACTAAAACGAGCAGAGCAAACGAGCAGTTGGATCATCTGATAATAATTGATGTCCACCGACCATAAACACCCATTATGCCAAAAGAACCATAAGAGAGTTGCCAATCTTAATGGAAGGGTATGGGGATTGAGAAGGGGAGGGAGAATTGGGCCAAACGAAACGCAATAGTAAGCTGCCATTTTACGTCGGTTTTCTGCGAAACATTGGTATCAAACCGGCCGAGCCGGCCTATTTCTGCTGTAAACGTTACTGTCTTCAGCGAGGATCTACTCACGTATGTGACTGTTGGATGTTAAAGGATCATGTATCTTGTCCCCTTCCCAATGTCCATCGCTTTCTTTTCCACGATAGGCGCCGTCTTGGCTGTGCCTTTGGCCATTGTAATCAGATACCATCAGAGTAGCCAACTGCTCACCTACCTTCGAAAGTCGGGTGCACACCGGCCGAACGAAGGCGAAAGAATCTATGCCTGTTTCATTCACACAAACAAACTTTCCCTGTTGTGTGAATGAAACAGGCATAGATTCTTTCGCCTTCGTTCAGCCATCAAAATATTTGTCTAATGCTCTAATGAAAATTTTATACAGGAACGCACCACCCTATACCTATGGGAGAACAACACCCTAGTCCGAGAGCGTCTGGTGAACAAGCTCCGTCCGGGCAGCATCATCACGACGGTGCCTCTGCAGGACGGGACCCCGGCGCCCGTGCGGCTCCTCCTGCCCCCTGGGCTCGACGTTAATGACACCAACACCAAGTACGCCATGGTGTTCTACGTCTACTCAGGACCTAACACCAACACTGTTTATGATACTTTCACTGTGGGTATGTATTTCTTATGAATAATATTTTTGTTCATTGGTAGTATAATGTTGTTATTTCAATGAATAAATTAAAAGTAAAAAATATTTTTAAAAGAAGCTTTTATCTGGGACAATGAACTAAAAAGTATAAAATGAACAAAATGTATGCTCACGCCTGTATCCCCGAAGGGGTAGGCAGAGGCGCACTAGCGAACTAGAACACCCACATTTCGCCGAGCTTAGTTCCACCCTAGATGTGATAGGGAACGAGCCTATCGCCATATCGGGCACAAATTCCAGACTCCGGGATGATATGGAAAAATCAAATATCACTTTGCCCGATCCGGGGATCGAACCCGAGACCTCAGGACGGTAGTCGTACGCAAATACAACTACGCCACCGAGGCAGTCAATTTGATTGTTAATCTTTCTACTTATCCACTCATACATGATGCTGCAAAAAAAACGGAAAATAAAAATCAAAAGTTTAAAAACAAGCTTTTATGAACAATGAACTAAAAAGTTTAAAATAAATTCTAGTAAGTATTTGGCGTGTAGGTACTTACCTATATTCTTAATAGCTCGAGGCACCAGTAGCGTGCAGTCCATATAGACAAAAAGACACTGTCTATCCTAATAATTTGCTATTCCCATAAATAAAGAATAAAATTATGACTAAATACAGATTTTCAAAATAGCAATGCTCGGATTATGTTTTAAATCGACACAGAAATGATAATCACTATGATGGTGTCGCAAGAGTAGAAGTAAATAATTGTGTTAGATTTTTGTCTACCCTGATCGAAATATCTATGCACGTCACTGCGAGGCACTATCCGTTACAAGTACTATTTCTTGAAAATGACCCTTTTTTAAGGTTACCACTCATATTTGACCACAAGCCGCAACATCATCTACATGTTGGCGGACGGCCGCGGATCAGGACTCAAAGGGCAGGACATTCTGTTTTCACTCAACAATGCCCTCGGCACTGTCGAAATTGAGGACCATTTCGTTATCTTGAGGTAAGAATAAATTCGCTGTATATTGCTGTTGCATTTTGGATAGTTAGGGCAGGTGCACATATGGCGAGGCGCAACGCAGAACATTTCTAGATGTCAAACTATTATCGACATTGCCCTCATGGAAATAATGTCCATCCGCGCGCAGACTTGCAGGTACAGGGGGGTTCCACCACCTCTTATTCCAGTATTATTATAATTTTACTTGTACCGATTCCCATACAAAATATACGAAGAACGATTATATTAATACTGCTATAAGAGGTCGTGGTAACCCTGCTGATGATGCGATTTTGGATATTATTTCAATGAGGGCAATGTCGATAATGGGTTGACATCTAAAAACTTAACGGACCGAGTTCAAAATTTATCTGATCGTGACCAAATTCATATTGAACCACCCTTGGAATAAGCTCTATTGAACACAAAAAGGATTTTGAAAATAGGTCAACCCAAATATATGGGACCACCCTTTGAATAAGCTCTATTGAACACAAAAAGAATCTTTAAAATGCTCTGCGCTGCCATTCGCCATATGTGCGTCGGCCCTTATAATTAAACTAATAGTAGAGAAGGAAACCCTCTTTTAAATTCCTACTATTTTCGTTAGTTTGTAACGCATTGATAAATCTGAATAACAATTATTATTGTCCTTTTTTAAATTCATTTTAAAATAAAGAATCATATTACGATTAAACCCTTGATAATAAAAATCACGTCCATAAGGTTATAAAGCAATTTCTCACAGTCTTACTGTACATGCAACCCACACGAACATGTAGCATTGACCTTAAATAACACATCCTGATACAACAACCGACTACTAACAATATCTACGCGAGATATACTAAACATATTTAATATTAAAGTAGATACAGCATAAGTAATATTAATAGTTGCTAAGTGCCTACGTGCCATAATCTAATCTAATATTATAAACGCGAAAGTTTGTAAGGATGTATGGATGTTTGTTACTCTTTTACCCAAAAAGTTTAGTAGTTTTAGATTTTCATTAAATTTTATAAGTTTTAAGCCGCGTATCCTGCATTATTTGTCTATAGTCCATTGTTTTATTATTATGCCAATTAAAAACCTTGATTATGTAGGTGTGTTTAGTGTTTTGTTTCGAAAAACATGTGCAGGAGAGACGACTTTATAGATTAACATCTGAATAACACATACCTACATTAGTTTTTACATAAGCTCACGCCTGTATCCCCGAAGAGGTTGGCAGAGGTGCACTAGCGAACCAGAACTCCTACATTTCGCCGAGCTTAGTTACGTCCCAGATGTAAAATGGGGCGAGCCTATCGCCATATCAGGCACAAGTTCCAGACTCCGGGCTGATATGGAAAAATCCAATATCACTTTGCCTGACCCGGGGGTCGAACCCGAGACCTCAGTACGGTAGGCGTACCGAAATACAACCACGCCATCGAGGCAGTCTTATATTAATAGTTATATTAATAGAATAATAATAAATATAATAGTCTTATGTTAATAGAAAATTAATAGTTACTAAGTACCTACGTGCCATAATCTAATCTAATATTATAAACGCGAAAGTTTGTAAGGATGTATGGATGTTTGTTACTCTTTTACCCAAAAAGTTTAGTAGTTTTAGATTTTCATTAAATTTTATAAGTTTTAAGCCGCATATCCTGCATTAAAACATTACACAAAACATGCTATTTCTACATTTTTTGTCTATAGTCCATTGTTTTATTATTATGCCAATTAAAAACCTTGATTATGTAGGTGTGTTTAGTGTTTTGTTTCGAAAAACATGTGCAGGAGACACGACTTTATAGATTAACATCAGAATAACATATACCTACATTAGTTTATATCCCGGAATAATATACAGAGGGGTTACCACCACCTCTTATAGCAATATTATTATAATCTTACTTGTACTGATTGCCGTACAAAAAAAAACGTAGTCAGACTATAATAATACTGCTGTAAGATGTGGTGGTAACCCCCCAGCTCCCGTGTGTATACTTTCCACGCGGACGAAGTCGAGGGCAACTGCTAGTATTATATAACTCAGACAAGACAAACGGACACATCGCATGTGTCGCAGACTTAGAGGGTTCTTTAAGTTTTTGATAACAAATAGGTACAAAACTCTGTGTGTACAAAACAAAACAGAAGATACCGGTTTTGGCGCGAAAGCATGTCAGCGTAACATCCAACTCACTATTATCAATTCATTAAATCACTTCCGAGGTCAACGAGGCATTGAGGTCATGACATTTCTATTTATTTACATTTTGACCCTATTCTACGCGATCTTTCCTTATTACGTATTATCCCTGGTCAATGAACCTTGTGCAATGTTCGCGATAAAACATGTTACATAATTTACGAAGCAACAATGATGGCGCATGCCATTTTTAATACCATACTTATCAAAATACGTAGAGGCATTGTTATCTTTGCATACCTTTATAAGAATTATGTATTATTACATCTTGCTTTTGCACGGGATATCGCCCGCAAAACAATGAAGTTTATACGAACATAATTTATCAATACAAAAAGTATCCTGTGTCCAATTCCCGCGATGATCAACCTGTATGTGTTTTTACCTGCCCTTATCCCACCTTAATGTAGGGTCGGCGCAACACACTTTTTCAAGCATATTGCAAAGAGGATTTGGCTTAGTTTTTACGACCGGCCGCCTGCCTGACGTCAACCCCCTATGAGGGATCCAATCCCCGGCAAATTAAATTAGAAAATTTACTTTGCCCGACCTGGGAATCGAACCCAGGACCTCCCGGTCCACAGCCCATACATGCTGCCACTAGACCAAGGAGGCGACAACCTATATGTCAACATGTATGTCGTTCATAAATAATTCTGTATTACGGAGTACCTAACTAACCGTACAAATTCACATACCTAATTGTACTCAAAACGTAGAGTAACCTTAGTGTTCGATGAGAGAGGAGATGGTTTTCTTCCATGATGAGTCTTCGCGGGGTAAAAATTTATTTACGCCAACACTTATGCCACTAATGATAAGTAGTGTAACTTTCTAAATTGATATTTTGGGTTGATGTTAGGCAGGCGGTCGGTCGTAAGCACTTAATTTGAATCATTTTTGCATGCTTAATTATGCGCTGACTCCTCATTGTAGTGGTATACGAGCATATGGGTCATCTGATGGTAAGTGATCCCCACCGCCCATAGACACCCAAGACACAAAAAGAATCATGGTTGCGTTGCCAACCTAGAGGAAAGGAAATAGGGATAGGGAAAGGAGCCATTGGGCCACCAGAAACTTACTCACCGATCGAAACGCGACAGCGAGCTGCCACTTTACGTCGGTTTTCTGTGAGACAGTGGTATCAAATCAGACGAGCCGGCACATTCGTGCTGTAGACGTAGTTGTCTACAGCGTGGCTCTACTACTCAAATTGATTGACAATTGATGTTTCCAGGGAAGTGCTGAACAGGTATCAGTTCATCGACCGCGACAGGATCGGTATCTGGGGCCACAGCTACGGCGGGTACGCGACCCTACTGACTCTTGCGCACGACGACGAGAAACTCTTCCAGTGCGGAGTCTCTGGAGCGCCTGTCACCTCGTGGCTTTACTATAGTGAGTATAATAGTGGTAGTATGAGTACTACCTTTATAATAGTAGCATGGTCTTTTCTTTCTACCTGCCCTTATCCCACTTTAAAGTGGGGTCGGCGCAACACACTTTCAAGCATGTTGCAAAGAGGATTTGGCTTAGTTTTTACGACCGACCGCCTGCCTGACGTCAACCCTCTATGAGGGATCCAGTCCCGGGCAAAAATTAGAAAATTTACTTCGCCCGACCTGGGAATCGAACCCAGGACCTTCCGGTCTACAGCCCATACATGCTGCTACTAGACCAAGGAGGCGACTAATAGTAGCATGGTCATCAACACTAAATCGCAATATGTAATTTTATTACCGGACGGAATTTTATAACGGTCCAACTTCAAAATGTATGCGATCATGACCAAATTTATGATTCTACCGAACACAAAAAGATTCTTGAAAATCGGTCCATATTTGGCGGAGATATCACGAGCATACAAAAACGTCGAAACGAAACGTCGGGAATAAAAATTAAAACCAAATCGTGATAGAATCCGTAAAAATAGTTTTATTTCAACATACCAACGAATTGAGTGGGTACCTCCTTTTTTGAAGTCGGTGAATTAGTATGCTGTTAGAACCGATTCAATAGCCAAAACAAGTAATATTTGACGGATGCTTTGCTTTGCGGTTTTGGGTTCGAATCCCTTGAGTTAGCCAGCACTGTGTTATTTTTACTAACATGATTCCAACTGGTCTTATAAACTATGCTGGATCCTTTCTACAACATGCTTAAATAATGTTACATAACACAACATAAGCTCACGCCTGTATCCCCGAAGGGATAGGCAGAGGCGCACTAGCGAACTAGAACACCCACTTTTCGCCGAGCTTAGTTCCGTCCCAGATGTGATAGGGGGCGAGCCTATCGCCATATCAGGCACAAATTCCAGACTCCGGGCTGATATGGAAAAATCCAATATCACTGCCCGACCCGGGAATCGAACCCGAGACCTCAGAACCGTAGTTGTACCGTAATAGCACCACGCCACCGAGGCAGTCAGTCAGGCAAAATAATGTTACGGAGACAGAAATGTAGGTATTCAGGCTTAACATCGGTTCCTTCCAAAGAGATTTAATATTACTAACTAGAGGGGTTATCAAGCAAGTTTCCATACAAAAGAATGATCTCAAACTTCAGTACCGCCATCAACTACTTATTACAATGCGAGGGCGATTATTACAATTTATACCCTAGATTTTTTTGTTATAGCAGAGATTGGCAAACGAGCAGATGGGTCACCTGATGGTAAGTGATCTCCACCACCCATAGACACCCAAGACACAAAAAGAATCATGGGTGCGTTGCCAACCTAAAAGGAGGGAATGGAAGGGGATTGGGAAAGGGAGTGGGGAAATGGGCCACCGGAAATCTTGTGAAAAATAGAATATTTTGTGAATGGTTAAGAATCACGTAAGATAAGTTTATGCTCTAAATATTATTTCGCTGGCTGACCTGGCTCGCGTATATTTCAAATAAACTGAGCGACTTATGACCACTAGGTCATAATATGAAGTTTTGTGCTGATGTCCCGTCTATATATTATTGAATGTCTTTGGTTCCTTCGTAACCTTCGCATAAATAATATACATAAATAATATTTTGTAAGGAATGTATCGCCGATAAGTTTGTCGTAAAATGGAACGTGTTTCGTTCATTTTTCTAAACAAACTGGCATTCACAATGAATGTGGGTGTTGAAAAATCACAATTTAACATAAATACCTTTGTTGGCGAAAAATATGCGGGTGGCTTGACGACGTTTTTGTTTTGTTGCGTAATTATAACGGCTTTTTATGTGTTGTAAATTAATAGCTATAACTCATGATTTAAGAAAGGATGACAATTTTTGATAGTCTAACCTAATAGCTAAATGATCTCTTAATAATTATGAATACAGCTAATATCTATTCTGGGACTCTGCTTCTGTCATAAAGATGTTTCTTAGGGATATTGTACCCACGGACGTATAAAAAAAGAGGATACCGTCTCTCCTACAGTTAAACGGACGCCACAGATAAACCACGCACGCACAATTGTCTTACGCGCACACTAACTCTCAGTCGCCGCCATTACGTGTCGATAGATTGGATCGGCAGAAAACCATGCTTTATTTTAACGTTCCTAGTGCTACGTCCTCTTTTTTCTACGTCCGTGATTATAGCTTCACAATAGTGAAATTATTTTCAAAATTAGTTTATTAGTTCTAGAGTTTAGCGCGTTTAATTATTTTTATAGCTTTATAATCATCATCATCATCATCAGTCATAGGATGTCTACCGCTGAACATAGCCCTCCCCCAAAAAGGTCCTGATAAAGGTCACAGGAAGTCGTTGGATTCAGGCCGCTTCCAATAGATCGATCTGGAAATCTTTGGGGGAGGCCTATGTTCAGCTTTATAATACATTTAAATTCAGTAGCGATTAATATAACTTTATTCAAACCGACGATCGAACCCGAGACCTCAGGACGGTAGTCGTACCGCATCAACTACACAATTGGGGACTTGACTATGTTTGATTTTATGCTCATATTTATATGTAATAGCAAATAAAACAAAAAAGAAACCCTTCTGTAAAAACTGCATCGAAATTGGTTGAAAAATGAGACAGTAATTCATATTTCATAGTGGATATATCTTGATATCCCTTTCCAACGCACGTACCGTTATGCGTCACGTGATTATACTGGTACTTCTCTTTCCCGCAGTTTGAAGGTTACACCAAACTTTAAAGGCTTATAGGCTGAGATCTATAGAGCGAACTTCGACTAAGTCTAAGTCAATGTCACGAACTCAGAGGGGATTTGTAATTGTTAAATCGAACTTTGACTTAGTCCGGTTCATTTTTATAAGAAAAACAGACTGACAGACAGACTAAGCAAAGATTTTCTTGTAAAAAATGACTCGGACTAAGTAAAAATCCTTACTGAGTTCGTGACTGACTTAGACTTAGTCGAAATTCGCTCTATAGATCTCAGTCTTAACGTTTTTATTTTTGACAATATTTCAATATTTCTTTCTGTTCTATATTTTTGATGACGTTTTCATATAATCTATTTTAAAAAAATCAAATACCCAATTACGTCACCAAGCTTTCATAAGATCCATATTGCGCCTACACGCGAAGCCTACACGATACAAGAATGTCCTTTTAGTCCCAAAAGGTGCTATTTTTTCACATCCATAAAGCTATAAATTACTCACGTGTTATTGCCAAAATCGTATGCCAACTCGGAGTCGTAAAAGCAGACATCGTAATAAATCGCTTGTTTAGGTAAAATGTATTTTTAACCCATATAAAAGGTAGGGTATCGCTAGTCGCTTCCTTGGTTTAGTGTCAGAGTATGAGGGTTGCGGAACGGGCTGTCCTGGGTTCGATTCCCAGGCCGGGCGGGGAAAATTTCTAACAGGATCCGTACGGGATTGGATGCCCCAGAGGGGGTTGACGTCAGGAAGGCAGTCGGTCGTAAAACGAATGCCGAATCACTTCTGCAACACGCTTGAAAAAGTGTATTGAGCCAATGCCACAGTGAAGTGGGGTAAGGGCAGAAGGAAGAATAATAAAGGCAGGGCTCATCAACTTGTCTATTTTTTGGTAAATTATATTTTTAACCAATTAAAAAAGTAAGATTTTCAACTAGCCAGTAACAATGTGAAATAACTGTCGCCTGACTTAAAAAAGGGAGAAGGTACTCAATTCATCTGTATTTTTTATGTATGTTACGTGATATCTCTCCCAAATGTTCGATAGAGCTCATTCCAAGGGTGGTCCCATATAAAGGTCATGATCGGATAGTTTTGAAGTCGGTCCGTTAAGTTTTAAAAACTTGTGATTATTTAAATAAATTGTGTTTTTAACCAATTAAAAAAAAGAGTATTTTCAACTAGCCTCTAACAACGTTACAACAGCATCACGTGATACAATCAAATGTGCTTGATGCTTGTTTTAGACACAATGTACACTGAGCGTTATATGGGCTTGCCTACTGAGGAGGACAATCTGTCTGGTTACCAAGCTGGTGACGTCACGTTACTGGTCGAAAAGCTGAGAGGCAAAGACTTCTACCTGATGCACGGGAACGCTGACGACAATGTGCACTTCCAGAACGCTGCTAAGCTGATGAAGGCGTTGGCGGAACGCAACATACCTTTTGAACAGATGGTTTGTATGAAATTACCTTAGAGTAATTACGTATAGAGATATAGTCTCATACAAAATTCCTTCGAAAATTGAAGCCGATAACGATTCAATGTGTGCATCGTCGGCGCGTAACTACTTGCGTCGACACACACATACGCGCGTGAATAGTGTTGCAAGTAAAAGACATTTTACCAACAAAATAGGGAAATTGAAAGTGTTCTAATGATGATTACCCTTGTTTTATTCTAAACTTAAAAAAAACATTTGTATAGTTTTGAACCGACTTTAAAATAAAAAGGTTCTCAATTTATCTGTATAAACATAACTTTTTTTATCAATTGTTCGATAGAGTTGTTTGTAATGTTCGCGTTCGCTTTGTATGTGTATGCTTGTGTATGTATAATATTACGATTATAATTTTATTTATGTATATGTTATATTCTTTTATAGCTATATATCGCAATGATATTTAATATTATGAGTATATGTAACATATTTAACACTACTTTCATTTTTATTTTCTTCATATACACCCGCCTTGTCTTTTCTCTGCACCACCCAAAGGTTGACTGGTAGCGAATGCCGCTGGTATTAAGTTCGTCTGAACATATTTGTGTATAACGTGTTTGAAATAAAAAGGAGACGGAAACGCTTCTACACTACATACAATCTTGGGCCTAGATTGTAAAAGGATGAAAGTAGTGTCAATTAATAGATAGTATATTATGAGATCATTACTGAAAATTTGGCGACTTTTTGTAATCTGAGAACACAATTAGAGCCTCACTTTGACTTAAATAAAAGTGAGGTTATGGAACAAACTATACGCAAACAACTGATGTTTATAAGTACAAATCTTACCTATTGATATGTTTTAATGTAGATAACATACGCTCCCGCCTATATCCCCGAAGGGATGGCAGAGACAAACTCGACCACCCACATTCGATTACTAAATGTTGATCACAAAGACGATTATTCTCAGGAACATAATATTTATATAGACTGAGCAACATTGTTCTAGTAGAAAATTATTAAAAAGGTGGAAATCACCCAAATCGCACACACTCGAAACAATACGAAAACGAAGCAAATGAAAACGATTATTTAAATAAATTAAAATGCATGCCGCCAAGCTATTCAGTTACTGTTTTATTTTTCAGAACTGTTTATTATTTAGTTCTTATGTTTTCAATTATTTTTATTTGAATTAATCATCCTGGTCTAGTATTATATATATTTTTTTTAACTCATTCATCTTAATCGATAAAGTAATTAATTCTATTTTAATAATGAGATGGGAATCTTTGGGCCAAAATGTAATGAGTTGAGATATGGCCTAAAATATTGTCATTTTTTTCTATTTCAAAATATAAAAAAATCTGCCCAATTCACAATCTATAAAATGAGATATCTGAAAAATAAGTATATATAATGTAATAGGACACTAAATAGAATCGATTACTTAATCGATTAAGATGAATGGTTAAAAAAAAATATAAATATATATTTGAAATTAAACTATTTTTACGGATTCTATTACGATTTGGTTTTAATTTTTATGCCAGACGTTTTGAAAGCTTTGCAGCCTTAGTGGTCACGGGTTAGACTCTAACTTCAATAAATAACATTCACGTAAGCCTAAGAAAACAATATATATAATTTAAAAATCATTAAAAAGATAAGAATTAACATTTGCCCAACAGTGGGATGATATGGTCTAATAAGATAAAATAAGATAAGAAGAACTAACATAATAAACAGTTATAATAAATAAAATAGTGACTGAATAGCTTGGCGGCATGCATTCAGACCTTAGCTGGTTCCCTGTGGAAGAAAAAACTATGAATTGACATTTTAATAATCGTTTTCATTTGCTTCGTTTTTGTATTGTTTTGTGCGTGTGCGTTTTGGGTGATTTCCATCGTTTTAATAATTTTCTACTAGAACAATGTTCAGCCACTATAAATATTATGTTCATACATACATACATACATACATAAGCTCACGCCTGTATCCCCGAAGGGGTAGGCAGAGGTGCACGAGCGAACTAAAACACCCACATTTCGCCGAGCTTAGTTCAGTCCCAGATGTGATAGGGGGCGAGCCTATCGCCATATCGGGCACAAATTCCAGACTCCGGGCTGATATGGAAAAATCCAATATCACTTTGCCCGACCCGGGGATCGAACCTGAGACCTCAGAACCGTAGTCGTACCGAAATACCACCACGCCACCGAGGCAGTCAATATTATGTTCCTGAGAATAATCGTCTTTGTGACCAACATTTAGTTATCGAATGTGGATTTTCGAGTTTGCCTCTGCCTACCCCTTCGGGGATATAGGCGTGAGCTTATGTTATCTACATTAAAACATATCAATAGGTAAGATTTGTACTTATAAACATCAGTTGTTTGCGTATAGTTTATTCCATAACCTCACTTTTATTTAAGTCAAAGTGAGGCTCTTAACTCTGTTCTCAGATTACAAAAAATCGCCAAATTTTTAGTAATGATCTCATAATATACTATCTATTCATTGACACTACTTTTATCCATTTACAATCTAGGCCCAAGATTGTATGGAAGCATTTCCCTCTCCTTTCATTATTCCTAATAGAATTTAAAAAATGGGTAAATTGGTTGGCATTATTGGCAACATTCATAATGATTCATAACGTAAATGGCGTCTGTCACTTTTACAATTTTATTTTTAGTTTTGATGAATGTTTTACTTAATATTAAAACATGTCAGCAATTAATTACTTGTGAAATGTTATCTTTATATTTCCTTGGTTCTTGTTAATTGTATTGTGACATCCTTTGATAGCGCAGTTCGTCATAATATAATTAAATTTGTGGGAGCTCTTCATACTAAGACTTGACCTAGGACACTGACACGCCGTGCGGCGTTGAGTGCCTAAAACGACTCACCCGGAACGCCTTCACGCCGTGGCCGTGTACTGCGGTTCTATGTATGATATTTCTATGGAAATTACCTATTAATCGAATTTAATAATACAGACTTGCCGACTATAAATATCACATATAACACACATAAGCTCACGCCTGTAGGCAGAGGCGCACTAGCGAACCCACATTTCGCCGAGCTTAGTTCCGTCCCAGATGTGATGGGGGGCGAGCCTATCGACATATCATATAATATGAAATAAGCGAAATATAGGTGATGGACAGTTTCGTTCGTTCTCTTGTGATTTTTACCAATTTAAAAAGGTTTTTAGGAGGTACTTAAAACGTCCGGATTTTGTATGTAAAAAGAAATCGTATATCAAAGCCCAAAATGTCTTATCCCCAACAAAAAATCATACAACAAAGCATGCAAGCAAACAACAAATTAATTAATAGTCATTACGTACACTAATTATGTATTTATCAATTTAGACTAACCAGCCATCCTGTATAAGAATATTATAATAATAATATTAGCCCTGTAATATTACTGTCCCACTGCTGGGCACGGGCCTCCTCTACTAATGAAAGGTTAGGCCTTAGTCTACCACGCTGGCCTAATGCGGGTTGGTAGACTTCACATACCTTCGAAATTCTTGTGGAGAAATTCTCGGGTATGCAGATTTCCTCACGATGTTTTCCTTCACCGTTATAGCAAGCGATATTTCACAATGAAAACACACTTAACATAGAAAACTCAGAGGTGTGTGCTCTTTTTGGGGTTGGTCTCGAACCTCCGACACTCGTCTCGGCAGTCCGTACCATTCCCAACTGAGCTATCGCTGCTTCTAAGAATATTATATTATAATCTAAATTAAAACTAGGATTTCAAAGGAAATATCATCATCATCATCAGCCACAGGACATCTACTGCTGGACATAGTCCTCCCCAAAAGATTTCCAGATCGACCATCGTGGACAGACGACTTGATAAAAGGTCGCAAGAAGTCGCTGGATGCAGGCCGCTCCCAAATAAACTTATACCTACTTTTTTTCGACAGTCTTACCCCGACGAAGCCCACAGTTTGGTCGGAGTGAACATGCATCGGTACGGCACTATGGACCGCTACTGGACGCGCTGCCTCAACTTATAATTTAAATTATTAATGTAAACAACATAGATAATAAAAATAAAGCTCCCAACGTATAATCGAACTGTTTTAGTGTTGTAAATTGAGGCTGCTGAATAGCTATCGATAATATACCAGTAATTTTAAAATACACTAAGGTCTTTGCGGGCCACGGTAACACAAAATAGTCGCATAAATAGAAAATTTTGAAAATGGAACATCGACAACGACCAATATCTACGTCGTTGTACGGCACTAGCCTTAAGATTTAAATACATTTATGCATTTTTCTTCATTTGTGTTATCTCTTTATTCCGATCATGTTTTGTGCAGCGAATTAACTATTTTTTCCACTCAAGCAAATAAGTTGATTGTTTTAATTTATTATACCCAGACGCATTGAATGTTTCGTTGGTAACATGTTTTGTAATAAATTATTTTTATACATAACCTAGTTTTTATTGCTTAGGAAAATAACCGTTTAAAAGCTATGTGAATATTTACACTATTTAAAATGCTGGAAAACCATAAAAACATAATGGAAATAAATTTACTTGCATTTACACGCCTCAAAAGAAACAAGCAATACTTACATCAGTTGATAAGAGTTTTACAACTTGTTTATTTTTTACAAGGGATAATACGTGCTTTACATTAAGCAAAGCATGTTAATGTATGTAACGACGTAATTATCTCATATTGTTAAAAAATGCACGTAGGTAATTCGAAATCTGATTTACAGACCTGCAGCAAATATAATATGACCTTCAAAGATGATCACTTTTTTAGCATAAATAATGATCATCGTGATTGTACTTTCTCTACCAAAAATAGTTTTTGGCATGGTCATCGTTAAATCATCGAATATGTTAAGCCGTGTCTCCTGCACTAGCCTTTTCGAAACAGAAGACTAAAAACACATACGCAAAACAACGATTTTAGCTGTCACCTGCTGGTAGAACAATAGACCATAGATAAAAAAATGCATGTTTTGTGTAGGTGTTTTAGTGCAGGAGACCCGGCTTAACTGTAACATTTTGTTACTTTCTATTTGCCCTAATTCAACCTTAACCCGTCGGATGCAGCACATATATATGTTACATAAGTGTCTTGGCCTCCGGAGGCAGAGCCGCCCGTCACTATTGTAGAAAATATTTGGCTTAATTTTTACGACCGGCTGCTTACCGTCAAGCCTATTCTCCTGTACTAAAACATTACACAAAACACGGTATTTCTACAATTTTTTGTCTATGGTTCATTGTTATATGAGCAGGAGACAATGAACATCCTTGTTTTGTGTAGGTGTTTTTAGCGCTTGTTTTTCGAAAACTAGTGCAGGAGACGCGGCTTTACAGAAACATTACCAAATGTTTTCTTGTTGTCATTAACTATTAATTTTGAAGATAGATCTATTTTGGACATCTCTTAATGAAGATACATATGTGCGTACTAAATAGTGACCGGTACGTACTACATAAACACTACACATCATCATATTCGTTATATTATAATAATAATATCAGCCCTGTAATATTAGATTAATAACTCACCCTGTAATATTACTGTCCCAATGCTGGCCACGGGTCTCCTCTACTAATGCGAGGGGTTAGGCCTTAGTCTACCACGCCGGCCTACTGCGGATTTGTAGACTTCACATACCTTCGAAATTCTTGTGGAGAAATTCTCGGTTATGCAGGTTTCCTCATGATGTTTTCCTTCACCGTTGTAGCAAGCGATAATTCACAATGAAAATACACTTAACATAGAAAAGTCAGAGGTGTGTGCTCTTTTTTGGGGCGGGTCTCGAACCTCGACACTCGTCTCGGCAGTCCTTTCCAATCCCAACAGCTATCGCTCATTTTTTCGTTATATTGCCCACTGCGAATAAGAAAACGTGCAAAATTTTGTTGAATTACATAAGTATATAATATTTATGATGATAACAAAATAAATAACATTAACCTTTATAAAGCGCCATAAAACGAAGAGTCTACTTTAGTGCCTTGTATTTTTATAACATCGCATCACATTGAGTTGTCGGAAATTATTAGTTATGTAATTGTAACACATTCATACATAATTACAAACAGGTTGGTAATGTCATGCAGAATATACACGTGAATGCCGACCGGATTAACGCAATGGTACTTTATCGAGTCTATAATTTTAATATTGATATTTTAAAGAACCGATATCACAGGTATCTATATCCTGTATCTATGGAACTAGAGGTATATCCTATATCCGTGACGAGGAGTGATTATTTTTAAGAGAAGCTAATACTTTAAATGGTATGAGCTATAAGTCGCCTCCTTGGTCTAGTGGCAGGATATATGGGTTGTGGGCAGAGAGGTTCTGGGTTTGATTCCCAGGTCGGGCAAAGCAATTTTTCTCATTTAATTTGCTGGGGACTGGATCCCTCAGACAGGGTTGACGTCAGGCAGGCAGACGGTCGTAAAAACTAAGCTAAATCTATTCTGCAACATGCTTGAAAAGTGTGTTGCGCCAAACCTATATTAAGGTGGGTTAAGGGCAGGTAAAAAGAAAGAAGGTATGAGCTATATTAAACAGTAGACAAGAATACCGTGCCGAGCTTAATTCCGTCCCAGATGTGATAGGGGCGCGCCTATCGCCATGTCGGGCACAAATTCCAGACTCCGGGCTGATAGAAAAATCCAATATCACTTTGTCCGACACGGCGATCGAACCCAAGACCTCGATAGGCAGAGGCGCACTAGCGAACTAGAACACCTACATTTCGCCGAGCTTAGTTCCGTCCCAGATAAATATGACAACCTATAATATACACTATATTAAACAGGGGTCCTCATATCCGGCTGCGAATGCGAAGTCTGGCCGCATCGGCACGGCAGCGGCCGACGAAAGTGAAAGGAACGAGATGACCGCCGGCGTTATGCAATAAGCAACCTACTACACCCATTACTGTGTCATGTCGCCTAGTTAATGTTGTATGTATTCGTTTTGGTACATATTTAGTATAATGTTTGCTTGGAAGAGAACGCCTATAGCGATAAGGCCGCTAATTGTGCCACTGGGGGCTACCATCACGTCTTATAGCAGTATTATTATAATCTTACTTTGTTTTTTTTTGTACGGGAAATAGTAAAAGTAAGATTTTGATAACACTGCTATAAGAGGTGGTGGTAATTTCTCTGTTCTTATGTTGATTACCGTTACCAAATTTGTGTGTGTCTACAACAGTTTCTATCTATGTATCTGTAACATATTTTTGAAATTATACAGAATTATATTAAAGAAGATCTAACGAACGATCATGGCAAAACGGATGGCTTTTATTCTTCAAACTTTCTTTTCACGTGAATTTTGGTGTTGCAATAATTTTGGCTATATTATGCAGGCCGCTTCCAACAGGTCGATCTGGAAATCTTTGGGGGAGGCCTATGTTCAGCAGTGGACGTCCTATGGCTGATTATGATGATGATGATGTAGGTAATGAATAACCACCATAACTCTTTCTTTCTGCCTACCCTTATCCCACCTTAATGTGGGGTCGGCGTAATACACTTTTTCAAGTATGTTGCAGAAAGGATTTCGCTTAATTTGAACGACCGGTTGCCTGCTCGACGTCAGCCTCCTCTGAAGGAGCCAGTCCAGGGCAAATTAAATTAGAAAATTTGCTTTGCCGAATCTGGGAATCCAGAACCTCCCGGTCCACAGCCCATATATGCCGTCACTGTACCAAGGTGGCGACAATAACCACCAAAACTTTTCGTCAAACTGTTCGTCAATATTAATAAAGAAGAGGGCATACCATTGCAATTATAGAGTCATCATCATCCTCATCATGAGTCTTTTGTAATTTATTGAACACATTTGAATGGACTCTACGTTGAGAGTTGTAGAGTTTTTGCTGTTCGATTTCGTGATTCGTGATGCTGTACCGTCATGCCTTCACTAGTGAGGTAGGGCAACAGGATGATATTCGCATTTTGTTTATAAGACTTTTAATTGTGGTGGTGATTATTTTCGTTGTGAATGAAAGTGCCGAGTATCAATCTTATACAGGCAATACACGACCGTCCAACTCTTTACATATAGAGAGGCAGTTCGTCGATGTTTGATGATATTAAAAAATATATTTTGATCATGGGTTAAAGTCATGGAGGTTGGAGTATTGCTCGAGTAATGCCAGCATTACAAACAATATACAGGATCCTGCGAATGTTCAACACAAAGTGACGCCAAGGTTGTGCGTAAGAGCAAGTGTAGTTGACCTTTAGAGATGATTTGGAGCGTGACATTTATGACTACCTTGTTATTTGTACCAGGATGAATGACTTCTCGTGTTCGTACTTACGGTACTCAGTAATGCGTTTAGACAATCTTGTGATTTACGAATTGTTCCTAATATACCTACAACCAATTTTGTTATTCAAATCCTCGCTCTCCGGGTTATTTACGACTCTACATTTTATTATTAAATTTTTTTATGGGTTTTAAAATTATTTTCAAAGGAATTCGTAAAGACAGCCTTTGTGGCACAGTGCGCGAATAGCCGGTTGTGAAGCGAGATGCCGCAGCCCAGGTTTGATCCCCGCGTGGTATAACAGTTTTGTACAAACGGGCGGGACATGCGGCTAGGCGAGCAGATGATAGATGGAGTAAGACTGTAACAGATGGCCAAGACAAGGTAAGCGCAGCGTTGCCCGTCCGATGGCAAGATGGGTCGACGTCCTGATTAAAATCGTAGGTCGAATTTGAATGCGTATGACCCAGAATCAGCATGATATGAGAGAGGCCTATGCCTAGCAGTGGGACCCTACAGGCTGTGGATGATGGATGATGATGACAATAATGCTTGTTTCCATACCCACGACATAAGATTCCAGTCAAATTAAACAATCTTAGTCTACAATCATGACTATAAATATATAGTCATGATATGTGATGATGCCATTTTCGTTGTTTACGGCTGGTCTCAAGTGTTGGCTAAATAAAGTTTTCTTCTTTCTTTCTTTCTATGAGAGTGACATGATATTTAGCAGTTAAATACTTAGGGCCCCTTGCAGCTCCGCGATAAATCTCTATTTATCCCAAAACTTAATTTAAAGATAGGACAAATCGAGTTTAACTTCTACTCTACATTACTAATAGTGCTGCAAGTCGTCCTAAATATAATGTTATTAGTGCACGATAAGTGAATCTGTATAATATACCAGCGGCATGCAGACCATCCGATAATTGAGTAATATTACCTCATTCTCTTCCTAGGACGTTGCCTTGTTTTTATGTATATTCGCTATTTGAAGGGATATTGTGTAATACATCGCTTAACACGTAACTGTTGGTAATAATAGTACTGTAATTAGGGTCATACTTCTCTTCTTCTTCTTAGTCGGTATCTTCATTGCTGAAGGTCGTGTCTAGCTTGAAGTTGTATCACTCGATGCACTATCCTCTTCCACGTGGTTCTGTCTTCGGCGGTCTTAATAGCTTTCGGTATTGGCATACCAGTGAGCGTCTTTATTAAGTCTGCCCAACGGGTAGGTAAACGACCCCGTGGTCTTTTTCCATCGACCTGGCCAACTATCAGCATCTTTTCCAGACAGTCAGGATTTCTACGAGAAATATGTCCGAAATAGTTAAGTATCCGCTGAGAGCACATATAGGATCATACAGCTGGTCACAAAACACCTCCACTAATAAAAGAGATCCAATGACAGATCAAGCATGATACTGGCTAAAATAGCAGATGGGCTATCTGGTGGCAAATGACCAAGTCCATACACGTTAACAAAATAGTACAAACTCTCAATGAAAGTCAGATGATTCGTTATTTTAGTCCAGGCATTTATACCGATATTTTAGGGGCTTCATTTTTAACCTACTTCAAAAGGATGGAGCGATAATTCTTACATCATGAACACCGATTTCACTTTATTATATCGTACTTTTCAAGGTGCTTTGTAATTTCGTATTTTTATTTTTAGACTTATCTACGTCATTATTAAATAATAATCTTGTTTCGAGAAAATTAAGAGTGAAGACTGATTGATACATTATCTTTAAGATATCAAGGAGGTAAATGATAAAAAATATTATCATCACGTCGGAAACGTGTCAATTTTGACTGACCATGATATTCAAACACGTTTTATAGTGCACTAAATCCCAATCCTTCTTATCTTTATTAACCTAATCTGAGTATTTTGGTGCTGATCAATTGGCTGACATTTTGATTGACGACATGATCTGATCATCTTTTCCTGGTCCTTTTCTTGATTTGGGTTGTATTTATAATCGAATTCTGTAGACATCTCCTGAATACAGTTTTCGAAAGTATGCTAAGTGGTAAGTGATAGCTGAGTACTAAATGGTAATGCTGCATACTAGATTGCAGTCAGTTTGAAGTCGAAATACTTATAATGTCGGCTAACGACATGGTGCGTTCGGTTGTTGCCATTTAGGCTGAGATCTATAGAGCGAACTTCGACTAAGTCTAAGTCAAAGTCACGAACTCAGTGAGGATTTTTACTAAGTCCGAGTCATTTTTTACAAGAAAATCTTTGCTTAGTCTCTCTCTCAGTCTGTTTTTCTTGTAAAAATGACCCGGACTGAGTCAAAGAAACGATCTCAGTGAGTTCGTTTCTTTGATTTAGACTAAGTCGAAGTTCGCTCTTTGGATCTCAGCCTTAGACTTAGTCGAAGTTCGCTCTATAGATCACAGCCTCAGTTAAGAAATGTTATACTCTTCCACCACAAACTATAATTCTGGTAAATCTAGCTTGTTTCTCATAATATAATTTAGGAGTACTTTAAACTCTTGCAACGTCATTTTCAATAGGCTAAGTAACTGGTCAATACCTATATATCTCAGTAAATAGTCCCTACATCTATCTAAAAATCTTAAAATGTAAAAGAAGTTGGTAGCAAGTAAATGGAAATAATACCATTGACGTCTAAACATTTATTATGATTCTTTTAATTGGACCATATTAATTACTGTCGTTAAAACTTCAAATAAGACATTTTACAAATGTGGTTGATTGTTATCCTCATCTTAACACATAAATAAGGCCTTGCGATCGTTTTAATCCTATAACCAAATCAACCTTTTAGTCAATCAAGAGTGTAACGAATATGGAAAACTTTTGCTATAAATGACATTATCAAAATTATTATGGTATAAATTTTATTATTCAACCCTGCCAATAACGAGCGGATCTTCGGTAGCTTAATGTAATACGGTAGCGTTTTTATTCGAAATAAATAACGGTTTTGTACGTTTATTTACTCAGAAATGCTACTATGTTCAATCAAAATAATTAAGTTCTTTTTCTTATTGAACTTCCTCAAGCTCGCGCAGATTTTCATTAGTGCTTGTTTTTGGAACTTCAGTATTACTTTTTATTGCATTCTACTTAATCAGGCAGACAAAATTAAGAATTACTTTGGTGTTCCTGGCGTCTGGCGCCACGCCGCGCCTCGACCCAGCTCTCATGTTACAAATTACCAACAGGAATGTTGAGTACAATTCCTAAACCAGTTCCTGCAGTTTGGGCATACTGACAGCAAATCTGGCTCGGGAAGTAGGTACTATGCCGATTGCCAATGACGTGCACAGGAATTCCGATCAGGGTAGGCAAAAAATCTTACAAAATTATTTTCTTAACATCACCAATATGCTCATCATCCCCGTGTCGATTTATAAGCCAGTCGTTGCTATTTTGAAAATGTATTTTTGGTCATGGTTTTCATACTTTATGTAAATATCGAGTCGTCAGGGTAGACAGTGTCTTTATCTATATGAACTGCACGTCACTGCCAATAGCCACAGTTTCAGTATATAAAAAAGTACTGTGGCAGTCGGTGACCGTTCGGCTCCGCGCGTGAACGTGCGCGGCGCTCTACTGTGACACAAAACACGTGTGTTATTGGACCACTTAACTTTCATTGAGGATCTTGCGTTCTGTGACATTGTACACAAGAGACATGGTAAGTGCCTATTTTAGGCACCATACACATATTTTAGTGAATATTAATTCGTGTTTAATGTAGGCTCTAGTGTATTTTTTATGACACTGATAATTTACTTGTTGCGTTTAGCGGTAAGTTTACTTTCCATTCCACTTAGCAGTGGCAAAGGATCCATATAACAAGACTCCTACCGGCTTATTTGCCAAATAGTCGGCTAATAAATAGGTAAGCCTATTATGAATTGTTGAACACTAATACAAATTGAAGTAGAAAATGGATCGAATTTCCTTTCGCAATCTTTTACTCTTCATTACTGCTTAGTTATCCAAATATGTAATCGACAAATTCGTAGTTATTTAACGACAATCGGTAAGGCTTAAACGATTTCATAATTACATAAAGAAACACTATCGCATATCGACAACAATACCGTATTAGCGTTGAGTTATGTTTTCTTACATTCGAATGAGACAAGTGTGCGAAATGTGAATGGAAAACTGTGGCTGTATTTTATACGTTAGGTCTTAAGCGACATACAATAAATACATAGTCCTTCATTATTTATGCAGTAAAAAACAATTACGCACCGAATTGAGAACATTGTGCGTTTTGAAATCGGTTAAAAATTAAATGAGCGCCGCGCCTAAAACGAAGTGAGTTTATACATTTGTCTCATAGCGTTCTCTTAGTTATATAATCTCTCTTATTACACAATAAGCTGGGATTCTACATTTTTTGCTTATAATAAGATTCTATGTAGGGTACATATTAACATCTATAACAGATAGCTCTGTAAGTAGTATTAAAGAAGAGGTCTATGAAAATTTCCAAGGTTAACATATTTCAAAACAAATTAATGTAAACTTAAAATAGGTAACTATGATACTGCGCTATGTCACAGTAAATAAACAAATACCTATCTCTACTTCCTAAGCAAGGAACATGCAGACAAAGAAACACAAATTAGTAAGTATAAATTCATGGACATTACTTCTTATAAATAATAAACACCATAGACAAACAAGTAGTGAATCTTAATGAGTTACGTGTTTGTTATTATTGTTGTTAACAAAATACTTTGTGAGTTATGCGGTAACGACTCATTGACAATAACAGAGTGTTTAAACCTCGAGAATATTATTTTTGCTGCTTAAGCCGCGTCTCCTGCGGCCTGAGCAGGAAAATTTCTGACAACCATAAATGTATTTCAGCTCGATGCGCGTCTATGAAATTTGTTTGAAATATTAACCAAACGTCATCAGTGCGCAGCGAACTCGAATACATTTACATTTACATTAGTTTTTCGTGCTCGGGCTACTGCACTAAAACATTACACACAACATGGTTTCGCTACACATTTTTATCTATGGTCCATTGTTCTATGAGCAGGACAGCGGAAATAACTATTTTGCGTAGGTGTTTTTGTGACTGTCTCGGTGGTGTGATTGCATTTTGGTACGACTACCACTATCTCGGGTTCGATCCTCAGGTCGGAAAAGTGATATTGGATTTATCCATATCACCCCGAAGTCTGGATATGGCAATAGACTCGCCTCCTATTACATCTGGGACGGAACTAAGCTCGGCGAAATGTGAGTGTTCTAGTTCGCTTGTGCACCTCTGCCCACCCCTTCAGGGATACAGGCGTGATCTTGTGTTATGTATGTATGTTTTTGTGTTTTGTTTCGACAAAAACTGGTGCTGGAGACGCGCCTTTAAAAATCATATTCTGAGGATTACATGTGTATTGTGCACCATATTCAAAAACTGTGTAGTGACACTGTGAATTAAATTGAAGGAATTGCCCAAGTGACAGTAGCGGCTCAATCTGGCAATTGGGTACTTGACTATGTTTGATTTTATACACATATTTATATGCAATTCTATAACAAGCAAATGTGATATAACTCCAAACTTGTAAGTTGTAAGGGATAAATAAAGCTTTTTATTTTATTTTATTTTTACATGCAATATAAATATGTGCGTGTGTGTGTATGTGTGTATATAATATAAATGATATAAATAAAACAAAAAATAAACCCTTCTGTAAAAACATCATCGAAATTGGTGGAAAAATAAGGCATTCATATTTTAAATTCTGGAGTGGGGGCATATTGGAGATATCTTGCTATCCCTTTCCAACGCACTTACGGTTATGGCGTGACGTGATTATACTGATATTTCTCTTTCCCGCAGTTTGACGTTTACTTCAAATGATTATAACTTTTTTATTTTTGAGAATATTTCAATATTTATTTGTGTTTTGTATTTTAAACGACGTAAATTTCATATAAAATAAAAAAAAAACTAGTCAAGTACCCAATTCGTGTTCTGGTGTTAGGTACTGGTTATGTGGTTTTGGTGTATCTATGAGGCTTAAACCCATTCCGATGTAGATTAAGAACATTTTAAAGCATGGCATAAGGATAAGAAGTATGCTTATTTTTAAATTCCTGGGGTATAATGCTGTCAGAAAACACGAGTTGCTTGACCAGGGATTCGAATCCAGGATCTTCCGGTCCACAGGCCACATACGTTGCCACTATAGAGGGCAACATTGATTATTATCTTTCTTTCTTTCTATCTGCCCTTATCCCACTTTAATGTGGGGTCGGCGCAACACACTTTTTCCAGCATGTTGCAAAAAGGATTTGGCTTAGTTTTCCGAACTGCTGCCTGCCTGACGCCAACCCCCCTCTGAGGGATCCAGTCCCAGGTAAATCAAATTAGAAAAATCGTTTTGCCCGTCCTGGGAATCGAACCCAGGACCTCCCGGTCCACAGCCCATATGCTGCTACTACACCACGGAGAGGACATTATAATGATTATACCGAATGATATTATTATATACTATGGTGATATTACCATCTGGAGAGATGGTTCCTTCTTTTACAGTCCTATTGTAAAAGCTATTACTGTATTCTGAAACTCAATGGAATTTATGTCATAGTATTTACGAGGTTCACAGTGTTTCTGTGTTATCATATTCTTCTCGATATCCTTAGACCATTGTATAGAAATTAATTATTGACAAGACACCCAAGGGCTCCATCTATCTTTCTTTTGGCAAATTAATATGGGTTAAAGAGGAATTTCGCTGCAATTTTATTCGAATGTAACAACACCGACGTGACTCTAGATTCAAGAATTGGATGGTGTTATATTCATTTTCTTCCGGATAGCGAACACAGTACATATTTTACACTTTTTATCAAATAATTACTCATTAAAGATAGTTTTATTTATTTAACGTACTAACTCTCTCGTAACGAAAGTCTTAGAAAACGATCGAGAAATTCTTACGTGAAGGAATTATAAATGTGTATGCATTCTGAATAGCTGATCTAGTTGCTGCTCTTAACAGATGAAAATATTAATGTAACAAGAATAGTTCAACATTTTTATTACATTAACGAAGCATATACATACAGACAGGAAGATGGATAGAACCTAATTCAGCCAAATAAGTGACCAGTTAATAAAGGGCTGGTTTGAAGTACTCTTTAGTTAAGAGTAAATCTGACGATCTTAGATTATTTTATTACAAGATTAAGTAAAGAACCTGAAGCGAAAGTAGTTTTTAAGAATCATGGGAACGACAAATCCATAGTCTACCCGAGCAGGAATATTTCTGACAGTCGAATTCGTATCGAGCTCGTTGCGTGTCTGTGAAATTAGTATGAAATATTATCCAAATCCAAATGTCGTCAGTGCGCAGAGACCAGCAGCCCGAGCAGGAAAATTTCTGACAACCGTAAATGTATTCGTGCTCGATGCGCGTCTATGAAATTTGTATGAAATATTAATCAAATGTCATCAGTGCGCAGCGAGTTTACATTTACATTAGTTTTTCGTGCTCGGGCTACTGGATACGAATACGATTGTCAAAAATATTCCTGCTCGCACTGCTGCACTGATGGAGTAGAGACTAGAGACGTATGTGAATACAAACTCTCTCAAGAATATAATTTGAATGTTATGAGCCTTACTTATAAATATATTTAAGCGCTGCTTATCTTTAACCATAGGTTGTCCCTTTCATTTTTAAACAATGTAACACAAGAAAAAATGACAGTCTATTCCTAGCGAAAAGATATACGAAAATGTTTTGATAAGTAACGCCCTGTAAGTATAGACTCATTTTCGAGTGACAAAAATATTTTATAAGAATTTTAAAATTCTTATTTGCATACAAGTCTGGAATTTGTGCCCGAAATGGCGATAGGATCGCCCCCTATCATATCTGGGACGGAACTAAGCTCGGCGAAATGTGGGTGTACTAATTCACTAGTGCGCCTTTGCCTACCCCTTCGTGAATACAGGCGTGAGCTTATATTATGTTTATGTTCTTTTAATGTAGGAGTAGGTTTCGTTTTAATATTCCTGCATTGCGGACTGCTAGGATGTTAAACATGTAGGTACTTATTCTATTAGAGAATGTCAGTTCTATAAATAATAATTCAATGTTAACTCGTCTGATTATGGTTACTAGATGAAACTAGTCAACCCGGGAAGTGATCACTAAGTATATTTTATTACATAGTTACTGAAACGATTTTAAAAACTATACATTGACAGCATCCGTGGCGCAGCGGGCGAGTAGCCGGTTGTGAAGCGAGAGGCCGCGGGTTCGATTCCCGCATTGAAACAAATGTTTGTGTGGTCCACAGATATTTGTTTCAAGTCTGGGTGTTGTGAGACCGAAAGTCTCTCATAGTCTCTGTAACCCACGATACAGGTTATTCCTAGTGTGGGTCAGGACTAGGTGTGTGACTGTTGGGTGTATTTTACCTATGGAAAACTATATTATTACGAGTAACATAGGTTTCGAGTGACTACCTCGGTGACGTTGTAGTACAGCGTGCGCGGTACGACTATCGTCCTGAGGTCTCGGGTTTGATCCCCGGGTCGAGCAAATGGATATTAGATTTTTCAGTATCAGCCCGGAGTCTGGAATTTGTGCCCGATATGGCGATAGGCTCGCCCCCTATCACATTTGGGACGGAGCTAAGCTCGGCGAAATGTGGTTGTACTAGTTTGCTAGAGCGTCTTTGCCTACCCCTTCGGGGATACAAGTGTGAGCATATGTTAACATAGGTTACTTTTTATCCCGGAAAAATGTGCGGTTCCCATGGGATGTCCACACGAACGAAGGCGCGAGCAACAACTACTAATAATCACACTAATATTATAAAGGGGAATCTTTATTAGTGGGCTTGTATGTTTGTTACTTCTTCACATTCAAACGATTAGACTAATTTTGATGTTTGGTTTGTAGGTAGCTGACACCTTGGACCAACATACTCCTAACATGCTCTACTTTTTATTCTGGAAAATAAATTTTCACGGGAACGGATTCGCGGGTAACAGCTAGTACATAATAACGGACAAAAACGAATTCGCCGAATTAGGTATCTAAAACGACGGTTTCTTTTAAAAAAATAATTTCTCACGTGAATTCAGAGGAACCGGGCAATAACACAATAAATCGATGTTCTAATTATGTTGACATTTCATAAATTATTCAATTCTATCCAGCTTAATTATATATTGAAACGCCCAATCACATCTCATAATCATAATGATAAATAATGCATACATCACATAAAATTGATCTATATTTTAATGATATTGTGCCTAGTTTTGCGCGGAAATAAAGGCGCTTCTCCTGCAGTAAAATATTACACAAACACCTACACATCACTTGGTTTCGCTACACATTTTTGTCTATGGCCCGTTGTTCAAGGAACTTGTTTTGTGTAGGTATGTTTGTGTTGTGATTAAAAAAATACATGTGCAGGAGACGCGCCTTTAGGTGTTCAAGTTATATGTACCTCGTACATCACATTTGCGCAATCTATCATAACGCTTTGATTTATTATATTGTAACAACTAGGAATGTAGTTTTTATGAGTTGTTACGTTCTTTGCTTCGTGTTCCGGCATTCTCTATCGTCAAAAGGATCCTTTAACGTACCTAAAAGATAACTAAAGAAAATCACAATATTTACCGGCCAAGGAGGAGAAGGTTCTCAATTCTTCTGTTTTTTTTATTTACATATATTACACGATATCTCCGTCAAATGTGGACCGATTTTCAAAACTCTTTTTGTATTCGATAGAGCTTATTTCAAGGGTAGTGCCATATAAATTTGGCCACGATGGGATTAGAAGTCGGTCTCTTAAGTTTTAAACTTGTGATTATTTTTTTTTAACACTCAACTACCTACAGCCACATATATGTATGTAATATGTTACATAGTTCCGACCCAATACGAGTCTGGTGTCATGGTTATGAGGAGCTACTAGATGTAACTAAATACTTTCGTATTAACACCCATAACAGAGATACATGTCTCGAACCGGTAATAGAACCCGCGGCTTCTCCTTTTACAACCAGCGCTCGCTGCGCCACGGAGGTTATCACACACATAAGTTTACGTCTAGACTGTATCTTTAAAGATATAGTAGGCAGAGCCGCAACTTGTACGTCCACTGCTTGTCGAACTGTTATCATCTACGTAACCAAACCCCTTTCACATTTTTTTCCACCAGTTCTTATCTCACTTCAATGTGGGGTCGTCACACTTTTAAGCACGTTGCAGGAATTGGGCTTCGTTCTTAGAACTAAACTGCCAGACGTCAACCCCTCTCTGGGGATGCAGTCCTGGGAAAATCGTGGGAATTAAACCCAGGATCCCCTTTTACATAAACATAAACATAAGCTCACGCCTGTATCCCCGAAGGGGTAGGCAGAGGCGCACTAGCGAACTAGTACACCCACGTTTCGCCGAGCTTAGTTCCGTCCCAGATGTGATAGGGGGCGAGCCCATCGCCATATCGGGCACAAATTCCAGACTCCGGGCTGATATGGAAAAATCCAATATCACTTTGCCCGACCCGGGGATCGAACCCGAGACCTCAGAACCGTAGTCGTACTGAAATACCACCACGCCACTGAGGCAGTCTTCCCCTTTTACATTGTCATTAGATCAACAAACAAGGAGTTCGTCGTCGTTCGTCAAGAGGCTCTTGCTATATCCGGTGTTGATTCCGGTCTTTTTTTTATTGCAGAGACTGACAAACGAGCAGATGGGTCACCTGGTGGTAAGCGATCTCCGACGCCCATAGACACCAAAAGAATATCAATCACCAAAGGTCTTGTTTGAGATTTGGTTGTTATGACCCGAGGGAAGGTTTTATCGTCATCGGAACTAATGACTGTTTTCAAATATAATTTTCGATAAGAAATAGATTGTTGAAATCAATTCGGCGCGGTTTTCAATCTCACGCATGTTAAACATCACATTTTTTGGACGTTGTAAATTATCGATCAAGGTCGTTGCGGTTTGTTGACCATGTTTCATAACATATTTCGTGGATTGAAAAGCTTCTTTACAAATTGATAATAAAATTATAATTTAGAAACTTGAAAGGCCGCACAAATGGAGCAATTTTGATAGCTTACATTTGTTTTATGCTTAATAAAAATTATCGCTTGATTAAGAATAAATTAAAAACCTACAGGTTATTTTTTGCTCACAAAATGATATTGCTATATTAACAAACCAGTACATAGTTATGTCCATTCAAATAACAGGGCAACAGCTAAAAGCCTTGAACACAGCCTACTTTTACGTACTCCGTAACATTTGAATTCGTTTTTGTTTTAAATAATTTATATATCATAATAATCTTCCCAAGGTTTACTCAACGAAGTTGATTTAACGAAATGACCTGTTAAGCTTGCAGTAGTTATAAACAGCAGATCCATTCTCTGTGGTTTCATTTGTGAAAACAACATTGCGGCATCGTTGCGGCAACGATGTTTTCATTTTTGTTTTCAACAAGGTACAAAGCGCACGCACTAGCGCTATGAGTGATGACGGCGATTATGCGAATTAGCTCTCTCGAGCGAGGCGTTTGACATAAATGTATGGAAAATGGTATTATCTAATACCCAATAACGTTGAACGCTTCGTCGATCTCAACGATGTGCGCTGCGGGAGCTCGTCGTCGATCGCAACGTTGTGGCGTTTCTTACAAAATCGACCTGCTGTACTCTAAACATTATATTTGCTATGTGTGTGCATAGCCGAGTATTGAAATGATTGGCATATAAGGATTTAGAATGTACCAAGTTACGAACTTATCGTAATGGATACTCGTATATGCCATTTGCTAATCAATAACATTTTAGAAACTTTAAAACTATGTTGTTTTGATTTTTAAATAAGATTAAATTGTCTGAATACTAGGCATAATAATATACGGACAAAGTGGTATTGGGTTTTTCCATATCAGCCCGGAGTCTGGTTGTGCCCGATATGGCGATAGGCTCGCCCCCTATCACATCTGGGACGGAACTAAGCTCGGCGAAATGTGGGTGATCTAGATTGCTAGTGCACCTCTGCATACTCCTTCGGGGATACAGGCGTGTGCATATGTGTCTGAATACTTTTAACATAACAAATACTTTTCACTCATTCATTTCAATTCATTGCAATATATTCTACCAAGTACTAGTTTTTGGTATAAATATACAACTGTAATCATATAAAGATATGTAAGCCCATTCCTTATGCAAAAATTCAACTATTCCTAAATTGAGTTCAAAAATTAATTTATCTTGACTATAAATATAAAAGAGCGATATGCTGATTCCAATTCGTATTCCTTTTTAGGAAATCGCAATAATAATCGGCCTGTTCGTGACGTTTGTATGCCAGACGGAGTCTTCGGCGTTCATTCAAGGTCTTCAGACGTTCACGCTCGAGGAACTTGTGCCGTTAAAAGCAGAGTTCTACCCAGACCGATTATCTTTGCAATGGGTTTCAGGTTAGTATACTTATTTGTATCTGATGAAATATTTTAACATTATGATATCCCTTATGATATTAGAGATAAATTCATCCATACCACCGGTGCATTAAGGGCTTTGGTGCTGGAAAGGGCATGGAACTCAATAGTTAAATTTTTTATCACAATCAATTTTACAAATGCAGACTTAAAACATTTTTGATATTTGCTATGCGAAAGAGTTCATAAGCATGAACTTTGAAACCTTGGACCTTGCATGGCCAAAGACAAGTGACTACCTTAATTTAGATGTGAAACTGAGTGATACAACAAAATGAATAAGTTTATTAATTATTGTTTAAATTAACTCAAATATGTCAAGTTTGGTAAAATACAATAAAGACGACACTCAAGGTTACAGAATATCTTTGTAAATAGTTAATCAACTGGGGATATGACACAATATAGGTGTGGAGAAACGTTGTCAGTGTGTCATTCTATCCATATTTTCATAAAAATGATGCTAAATGCTAACATCCTAAATTTATTAAATTTAAATATATCCTACAGCAGCTTCTTATTCTGCTCTGTTATTTAAAACTGTAAGAAAGATAAGATATTAGAGAGGCTTTATATTAACACTTAAGGATAACAGCAGATCAAATAGAGAATTTAGGTATTCATAAAATTCAAAATAATTTTATTGTTACAGACACTGAATACATATACACGGAGCGTGGCGTTGGCGTGAAGAAATTCGATGCTAAAACCGGCAATCATGTTACCATTTTAGATGAAATTGATTTGGTATGTCAATGAATTTAGCATGCATACGGTGAAACTATCACTACCCTTCTTCCACCTAACTAAGTATATAGCCCTATAAGGCTAATCCTCCCAACACCAATTTCATTTCATCTTTTTTTCCTATCTTTCTTTACCATCTCCGTCTGGACATCCTGCGAAGTCATGTGACGTTCCAATAACTATTAATTATTTTGTGGTTCTGCTGACTCCACTCAGTGATAAGATAACAGTTCGTTAAAACATAGCTAACAGTTCGTCCAAAATGCGAAAGACAACCCACGATCCATTGCATAAACAATAAGTTACGTTATTACTTGCTTAAACTTCGTGTAGACAAATACTCTCCATTCCACCAGTGATTCGACAGTCTGTGTCTTTGACACGTTTTGCAGTTAGGAAATTTAATAAATAGTCAGTGATTTGGAATAAAAATGAGGATTGCCGTTCATAAGTAGATATGTAAAAGAAATCATATTTAGATAAAAATACGACCTGTTGAAGCATGGAGGTGTCTGGTGAAATAGGCAGAGATTAACTAATAGCTAATACTAACAACTGTAATGTCATAGCGCACTGGAGCCTTTCACATGCTTTCACACTATAAGTAATTTTATCCGACTGCCTTGGAAGGAGGGTAATGTTTTAAAAATCTTGATAAAATCGCGATGTTGAAATATGAATTGCGTATTTTATTGCCTGTATCGTGAATTTTGATCGTTTATGGGTTGAACTTTATGCTAATCGTATGATAATTTTATAGTACCTATTATTGTCATAATTCAGATACAAAAACTTCCTTTAATGTTAATAATTATTTCATTTCAGTACAATTTGAGCAATTATACGATATCTACATTCTCAGAAGACGGGAGATATGTGTTGCTACTCAAGCATAAGCAAAAGGTGAGTCTGTTTTATATTCTAGATCTCAGTTTAGAATTGATGTCATTGTAGATCAAATAATTATATTATGACTCATCAAATAATTAAGATTCCAATTTAACTTTTCATTTTTATGCCATCCATTAAATTGCTTATGGTGTTTGATGACAAACAACAAGAGGTGTGATTTAGTGCTACGTGTTTAGGTACAGTTAGAGGAAAAAGGTTTACCGTCCCGCCGTTAAATGCAGGTCGTTTACCTTTACCGATACTTTCTTAGTATTCATGGGGATCAACAAAAAGACGCCAATAACATCTATACCGTACTTTATTGGAATCCACTCAAAATTATTGGGCATTATCCCAACTTTGTATTTCCAAAAACATTCCTTAAATTCTTGCCACACGATTTGCATTTTACGATCACTTCATTTAGTGATGGCGAATATTCATATAATTTAGGAACAATTTTAAAAGCAATGGGTTAAATATCACTGTTGGGAAGAAGTTTTGTAGGCAAAACATCTATATAGATAGAATAATGGAGTTTGCTTTTTGAAGCTAACAAACTTAAGGTCTTAAAGATACCACTGCCTATATTCAAAGTCATAAATGATTAGCAAGTACTGTTTTCAATATACCTGTAAGTAAATTATTCTTCGTCTTGTTTTACGATTATGTTAATTAAAGATGGTGATTATATTTCTTCGTATATAATCGCCGTATTTTTAAGATTGCCAATCAATAGTTCAAGAAGGTAAAACATACAAAAACGGTACGAAATAGTTTTCGTTATTCATAGAATCGTTGTAATGATGTCCTAACTTACAAACAATCTGTTTTAAAACACTCTTGCACCATCAAAATCTAGACCGATGAACATCACTTTAGAATAGATGAGTGACGAAATGTTACTTTTACCTAAGGAATGTGCCCACACGGCTGCGTTATTCAATTGAATATTTGGTTATTTTGTTTTATGAACATTTTTATTTCATATACGATATATATGTTGATATTTTCAGTCAAATGAAGTATAACTAAGATACATTTTTGAAGTCTTCATTATACTTTTTCTTTATTTCTGCTCGGCGCTATCCCGGCTTTAGGTTTCGCTTCCTACTTAAACGCTTCCACATCGCCGGGTTAACATTCTTCACAGTGATACACACTCTTTATTATACTGAATACCATAGAATACTTAAATATAAAATGCAAAGGGAATTTTAAACACAAGAAATATGATTGTTATCTTACATACATAAGCTCACGCCTGTATCCCCGAAGGGGTAGGCAGAGGCGCACTAGGGAACTAGAACACCCATATTTCGCCGAGCTTAGTTCAGTCCCAGATGTGATAGGGGGCGAGCCTATCGCTATATCGGGCTGAAATTCCAGACTCCGGGTTGATATGGAAAAATCCCATATCACTTTGCCCGACCCGGGGATCGAACCCGAGACCTCAGAACCGTAATCGTACCGAAATACCACCACGCCACCGAGGCAGTTCTTTATCCAGTCTTTTATCATCTTAGAATTAGATTATTCTCTTATCTTAGATCTATTTATTGCCTTACAGCTTATGAGTAAAGCAAATTTTGTAATATATACCAGAATGCTAATTGAGAGAAGAATTTAACTATAAATTTGGAGTTGTAAAATAAAACAACGTTGGAATGTTCAATACCATAACAATTTTCTGATATGCATCGTCGATCAAGTATGCAAAGTTGGAAAACAGTTTCACTAGAATACGTTTATGGCGGATGTAGAGTTCAGAGTATTCGTATTAAATCTCACATTGGCGACGTTAAGGAATATTTTGGGTCAAGGTGTACTTCCTAATATTGTTTCAAAGATTTGCATAGCTTAAAACCTAGTTTAGACAAAATTTGTGTCTAATATGCTGAGGTTGTTCATTGGTTGCGACATCTTTAAATTTATTTTACGATGTCTTGCCTATACATCGTATTGCTAAATTAAAACATAATTTAGAGTTTGATATTTAAAATTTTCTTTTAGACTTTCGTTGTTACCAAATGTGAACCTTTTTTCCCTATCATTGTTCCTGAATTGTCCTTTAGATAACACATCTGTTTAAGTTTGTTTGATCTTGTAGGGATTTATGGGCGGTGGAGATCTTTATAATAATTTATAATTACGAATATATTTATAATGTATCCAACTTTAAATATTATTATATTCACGTCCAAAGTTATTTAATAACCGACGTGTTAAAACAGCGTGCAAAATGTATTTTGTTACGTTCATTATTGTTTTAATAACATTCACGGTTGAATGCACATCTTTGAAATTAATATGGTGTTTTAGCAGCTTCTGTGTTGAATTCACTTTATAATTATTTGAGTTATGAACTCTATAATTCCGGGTTTTTTCTGATTTTTATATTCTGTTACGGTGAAGTAGCCTTAGGCTATCTATAGAGCAAACTTCGATTAAGTCAGAGTAAAAAAACTCTGTGAGTATTTCGGTTTTTTTAAATCGACCTTTGACTTAGTCCGAGTCATTTTTTTACTAGAAAATATTTGCTTAGCTCGGACTTAGTTTAGAATTCCAAATCCTCACTGGGTTCGCTTTTTTGACTATGACGTAGACGAAGTTCGCTCTATAGATCTCAGCCTAAATGACACTGAAACATCGTTAGTCTAGTGAGTTTGATGAACTTACGTAAAGTAACTGCGTGCGATTGATATCGTGATTGATTATTTTGATATTTTTACTTAATTATGCATTCACAGATTTTAGCCTAAAATTAATAATGTACGAATTTAATATAAACAATGATCTAAAATTGCGGCCGTGAACTATTAACTGTACAGATTTCGAATTCTTGAAAACCAATTATATCACATGTCCGCATTTTAATTAAATTGGTGTAATTAATAACATTCAAACAAAAACGCATCGCGATTAATCAGAGTTCTATTTTATATTAATAAAGTCGCCTCGAGGCCCGAACACGACTAATTATAACAGAAAATTTTCCGTATCAAGCTCACTCCGCACTGAAGATATTAGGAAATTTTATTCAAATTTCATAAGCGCGTATTGAGCTCGATTTGATCGAAATTTCGATAATTGAACTCTGAACCTCCTGGTTCAAAGGCCATATACGCTGCCACTAGACCAAGGAGGCGACCCATTATGTAGAGTCCAAAAAAATACCGCGCTTAAAATATTCTGCAAACAATATAGTAAGGAACATATTGTGTTGAAATAATGAAAGGAAGGGTTTACGGTTGAATTCGTTTACTTCATACATACATAAGCTCACGCCTGTATCCCTGAAGGAGTAGATAGAGGCGCACTAGCGGACCAGAACACCCACATTTCGCCGAGCTTAGATAGAGAGAGAGCTATCGCCATATCGGGCACAAATTCTAGACTCCGGGCTGGTACTGAAAAATCTAATATCACTTTTCCCGACCCGGGGATCGAACCCGTGACCTCAGGATAACCTCAGGATAGTCGTGCCGCGCCCGCAATACCACTACGCCACTGGGGTCGTTACTAAAATAGTTTACTAATGTTTGTTATTGTAACATTGTTAATGAACCAATTAATTAATGCCATTCGTTTATCATTTTAGATATACCGATATTCATCCTTAGCGGAGTATTCCGTGTTGGATATTAAGAACAAGTAAGTCAATCACACGTATTATTGGAAATGTGAAAGTATTTTTGTTTGTCGGTTTGTGAATTAAATTAATTGTGAAGTGAATTAAGTAATTGGGTGTTTGCTAAAAATCACTAACTTGCACTTGACTTGGTTGCACTGATTTTGATATAAATTTGCATCCTTTGGCATGTTGTAGTTAAACCGGGTCTCCTGCACTAAAACATTACACAAAACACCCTCAAAAGACATGCGCAAAACAACGATTTTAGCTGTCACATGCTCGTAGAACAATGGACCATAGATAAAAAATGCATGTTTTGTGTAGGTGTTTTGTGTAATGTTTTAGTGCAGGAGACTTTATAGAAATAAGGACATTATCACGTTAACACATTCTCATAGGATATTTGTGAACCACGAAAAAACTAATAATTCAATAATAATTATATAATGTCTAATCATTTTTTTTTTAAATAGTGATCTGTAGAATAATAACGATAAGTACCATGTCTATTGTTTATATCTAATGCAATAGGTTATTGTGTTAATTTCCAAAACTACAAATAACACTTTGGTAAAATTGACCAAAAAAGTAAATTTAATTGATGTTTGATTGCATCTTTATGTTTTCTGCAATTGATTACACTCTACCTATTATCTATAGAGTTTGTAAGACATGATAGAAAACTGATAGAAAACATTTAATCTAAGTCACATGACATGTACATGTACATTTATAAATTACAAAAAAGGAAGACACAATAAGTGCTAAACATAGAAATATAATAAATAATATCTAAAAATACCTATTTACCATTACGAGGAAAAAAGCTTTAAAATTCTTGATTGTATTTGATTTTTCGTTTGATTTGAATGTTTCGGAGTTCTTATTTGACCTAATTCTAATAGTATGATATCAGCCAAAGAAGCCGAAGACACGGCCCTTCACAACTAATTTAGTTAATTTACGGTTAGGTAGGAGTAAGTCATGAACTCTTTAGGCTATCACGCTGCGGGTTAGTAGATTTCACGGGTATACTTCGAAATCCTTGTCGAAATTTTTGAGTTATTAAGTTTTCCTTATGATATTTGCCTTTACCGTTAGCTAGGTAAATAAGAACATAAGCTCACGCCTGTATCCCCGAAGGGGTAGGCAGAGGCGCACTAGCGAACTAGAACACCCACATTTCGCCGAGCTTAGTTCCGTCCCAGATGTGATAGGGGGCGAGCCTATCGCCATATCGGGCGCAAATTCCAGACTCCGGGCTGATATGGAAAAATCCAATATCACTTTGCCCGACCCGGGGATCGAACCCAAGACCTCAGAACCGTAGTCGTACCGAAATACCACCACGCCACCGAGGTAGTAGCTAGGAACAATTCACGACAAATGCACACTTAACTTACTGCTGCTCCGTGGGCTGGTTTAGAATCTTGGACTTTCGTGTCCACATTCCATATCCTTTCCCAATCAGTTATCACAGCTTCTATATTTTTGGTGCGATTGTTTTTCAGAGCGATTTCGAAGTTAGCAGTCGGTCCTCTCCAAGTGGTGGAATGGGGCAGCGGTCGATCGCTAGCCTACGTTCAGAATAACAATGTGTACTACGTGCCAGATGCACTTCATCCTAGCCTTGTCGCTGCACTGACCACAGATGGAGTACCTGGTGAAGTGTATTATGGTGCTACTGACTGGATTTACGAAGGTGAGTTCAATGCTAATTTAACTTGACAAGAAGATAAAACTGCGGCCCGAGCAGGAATATTTGTGACAATCGAATTCGTTTCGTTAGGTTTGGTTAATATTTCATACAAATGCTATAGACGCGCATCGAGCTCAATACGAATTCGATTGTGAAAAATATTCCTGCTAGGGCCACCGACTACAAATTCGAATGCCTATGGAAAAAACGTGTAGAATGAGCCCTATCGAATCCTTTATTTCTCTCTGTCTGCACTTATTCCACCTTAACGTGGGACCAGTGCAACACACTTATTTAAACATGTTGGAGAAATTATTAAATCCAAAAATCCCTATTGAATCCAAAAAAAGATAATACATATTAAATTGATTCCTTACGATTTACATTTACATAAAAATAGAGCCGAGTTGACAACTCTTTCTTTTAACTTGGTTGAAAGAATTGTGTTTCATATCCCCCTAATGAAGTAGGTATTAATTTAAATAAATAGGTCATGTTTCAAGGTATCAATATGAATGGCGTGGATATCATATTATAAACTATTGATAAAATAAGCACACAAATATGAAGTAACTGGTAATGTAACCCTGGTACTCAAAATGTAATTAATATCAATTATTTACACGTTTATTAAAGAACACGACTAACGAGTGTTAACCTCGTGTTAAAATCAAAATGAAATATTCTTTTGGCTTTTATTTTTATGTATAAAAATATAGTAAGAAATGTAATTAATACGAAATCCTCCATAGCGCGGGCGTGTATTCAGCTGTCAAGTGAAAGGCCATGAGTTCATTCCCACTCGAAACAAATGTTTATTGTTTGTATGATATACAGGTATTTGTCTGTGGGTATTGTGGGGCTGTCAGTTCCTTGTAGTTCCTGATACCCACGTCACCTGTTGAATTTCGTGTGAGGTCAGAAGTACGATATACGTGTGTGAGTGTATTTATTAAAATATCAATAGGAAACTTGCACAAAAATTATAATGAGAAATTGTGTTAATAAATCAATGAACAAAACCATGAAATGTGCTATCATGAAATTTGTAGTACAAAAGAATTGATATTTTATAAAATATCCTACTTATATATAAATTACGAATAATGGAACGTAATTGCAAAACCCAAGTGACGTCATTTCATAAAGAATCATAGAACAATGTTTCCAAGTTGGGGTGTTTTTCCCAATTTTGCCGAAAATTGTTGTTGTGTCTAGTATGGTGATTAGTGAATTAGCTTCGGAGGCCTTTCTCTTTCTTCTTCCTAATTTTAACTTCGTTGTTAGAAATAGCTATGCGGTGACGTCACAACCTTTTTTAGCGCTGGGTTTCGCCATAATTAAATGATTTGTGCATATTTTTTTTCTGGTGTGTTTATTTGACACCTAGTTCTTTACAATAAACTAAAAACAATTACATGCAAGTTCTCCATTTGTTTTCAGAGGAAATATTCAATGCAGCAGAAGCAATATGGTTTTCACCAAGTGGCACCTACTTAGCTGTAGCTTATTTCAATGATACTGATGTAGAATCTGCAGTATTCCCATACTATGGAGATCCATTCGACATCAATAATCAGTATCCTGAGATGGTCCAATTCAAATACCCAAAGGTTAGTTGAAAGTTGTTTCCTATCGTATTCCACTTAATATTATTGGACATGGACACACTTTTATGAATTTGGTTTATAAATAAATCGCCTCATTGGTTTAGTAGCAGCATATATGCATTGTGAACCGGGAGGTCCTGGATTCGATTCGGTTTTCGAGATTCGAGGTCGGGCAAAGCAATTTTTCTAATTTAATTTGCCCGAGACTGGAACCATTAGAGGGGGCTGATATAGGTAAGGCAGCCGGTCGCAAAAACTAACCCGAATCCTTCCTGCAACATGCTTGTAAGAGTGTTGCGCCGACCCCACATTGTGGGATAAGAGCAGGTTTGATTACGAAAACCCTTGTAATTGATACACAACTATCACGCTATGTGGAGTTGCTGTAATACACTTTTCAATAATATTGCAGAAAGTATTTGGGTTTTTGGTATTTGGAAGTCGTTGGATTCAGGCCACTTCCAACAGGTCGATCTGGAAATCTTTTGGGGGAGGCCTATATTCAGCAGTGGACTGCATATGGCTGATGATGATGATGATTTGAGTTTTTATCTAGCCACGTGCTAACCCCATCTCCCCTTAACGTGGGCCTGTGTACCGAACCTATGAGTACTAACATCAATTAAACATGTTTCAGGTAGGACGTACCAATCCTGATGTTGGACTCCGGGTATACAAATTAGATGAACTCCATAGCGAACCTTGGAATATACCAGCACCTGTAGACGTTGTTGGATTAGACCACATATTAGGAAGAGTCAACTGGGCCTCCGACCAAAACCTCGTAGTATTATGGCTAAACAGACGCCAGAGCATCAGCATTCTAGTCAACTGTGACCTGAAGAGAGATAAATGTAGCATAGTTAAAGAGCAAACCGAACCAAACGGTTGGATTGACATCACTGAACCATTCTTTGATAAAACTGGCACTAAGATGGTAGAAATACAACCATTGTATCATGGAGAACAGAGGTTCCTTCACGCGGCGAAGTTTGATTTTAGTTCTTTGACTACAGAAGATTTAAGTCCTGGTAACTCAACAGTCACGTCGATTCTGGGCTGGAATCAGGATACGGATACAGTGTATTATATCGTATCGCCGGGTAATTTGCCTTGGCTGCGGCAAGTTTGGGCCACGTCAGGAGGTGTTGTACGATGTGTGACATGCAAAGAGCCTTCGTGTCGTTACGTTACAGCCGATTTCTCATTAGGCGCCAATTATGCGGTGTTAACATGTAGCGCTTGTAATATACCACCCAAAATCTTTTTGTATAACAGCGTGGTAAGGCCGTATTATTTATTTATTTTACTTTTAAGACCACATTTATTTATTTCTATTACTATTATACCTCTACTAAACATGTTTATTAGAAAAATATTACGAAACACTATTTTAAGACATAATTAGCTTAGATGTTCATCTTTATCAACTGTAGCCCGAGCACGAAAAACTAATGTAAATCTAAACTCGCTGCGCACTGATGACATTTGATTAATATTTCATACAAATTTCATAGACGCGCATCGAGCACGAATAAATTTACGGTTGTCAGAAATTTTCCTGCTCGGGCTGCTGCTGTCACTGAATACGGTCGTCTAATCGCATTATATATTACAAAATGGATATCATTTTAAATGGTAGAGCCACGTTGAAACATTTACGTTCAAATAACAAATGCCGGCTCCACCGGATTGATATCACTGTCTAGTATCAAACTAAAAGCCGATGTTAAATGGCAAATGGTTAATGGACTGCCACGGTGGCGTGGTGGTATTTCGGTACGACTACGGTTCTGAGGTCTCGGGTTCGATCCCCGGGTCGGGCAAAGTGATATTAGATTTTTTCATATCAGCCCGGAGTCTGGAATTTGTGCCCGATATGGCGATAGGCTCGCCCCCTATAACATCTGGGACTGAACTAAGCCCGGCGAAATGTGGGTGTTCTAGTTCGCTAGTGCGCCTCTGCCTACCCCTTCGGGGATACAGGCGTGAACTTATGTTAAATGGCAGCTCGCAGTTGCGTTTGTTTAAAGGCGTTCCCAATCTCTCATAAACCCTTCCTTCAACATTATCATCATATCCATGATGCTGATATCGTGGGTGTCAAAGCTCGATGGAGATCATTTACTATCAGGTGACCCAATTCCTCGTTTGCTCTTCTCTGCTATAGAATTTTGTAATAAGTTTATATAAAAAACGTAGCGATTTTGCTTGTTTTATGTATATAATGTGAAGAGATGTACAAGTCTTTGTTCGCTTCCACCATTCTCACCATACTCTGGATTTTTAAACATTATTTGTTTAACAAGGCCCAGTCGTATTTAATATGTTTTATATTGATTTCGCAGACAGATTCCTTAAAACTGCTGGAAGATAATAGGCGGTTAAGCGATGTTTTAAGGCAGTACAAATTGCCCATGACACTTTTCAACGTGATCACCATTGGAGAGGAAATCAGTGCTAATGTAAAACTACTACTTCCACCCGGGATTAAATCAGGGGAGAAGTACCCGATGGTTGTTAGAGTTTACGCAGGTCCGGGCACAACGAGAGTCCGGGATAATTATGATCTAGGTAAGTCCTATTAGGCAAATACTTTATCTATTTTAAGTAGAATTTAAAAAAATGTAAAAGAATTACATTCAGTCCTTCACTTAATTTTACGCTTGTGGAAAATAATCGATTTGTTACGGTATCATTAAATATACATACATGTTCGCTGATGTAAGGATTTTCTGAATCAGAATTAGTTGTACTACTGTGTTTGTTGTTCGTGATACTTTGTATCTAAATACAAAGTCACAAACTTTACCAGGGTAAAGTGAAGATACGGTAATTTGAACAATACATACATACGTAACATAAACTCACGCCTGTATCCCCGAAGGGGTAGGCAGAGGCGCACTAGTGAACTAGTACACCCACATTTCGCCGAGCTTAGTTCCGTCCCAGATGTGATAGGGGGCGTCCCTATCGCCATATCGGGCACAAATTCCAGACTCCGGGCTGATATGGAGAAATCCAATATCACTTTACCCAACCCGGGGATCGAACCCGAGACCTCAGAACCGTAGTCGTACCGAAATACCACTACGCCACCGAGGCAGTTAATTTGAACAATCGCTATCAGTAAATAATATTTCTCGATGAATCCTTATCAAAATGATAGTAGATAATCCAGTAAACTCTTTAATGATAACTCTTTAATAAAAAAAAGAAATTAATAAAAGTTTGTTGCCAAGTTGCCTGTCCTTTTTGGTAATAAACATTTCTTTCTTCTTCTTTCTTTCTAATGATTATTTTTATTTCCACAGAATACTACAACACCTATTTATCTTCAAACAGAAGTTTTATAGTAGCATCTATCGATGTAAGGGGATCTGGTGTGATGGGTGTGGAGGCCATGCATGCTGTCAACACTGCGTTGGGCACCGTTGAGATAACTGATACCTTAGCTACAATCAGGTACTGATAACTTCTTTAAAAGAACATGTGCCAGATTACTAAACCACAGCTTCATGATCGGCTTGAATTAAGAAGTACCCTAATACTTACTTTAGCAGCTTTTTGTAGTCAATTCGCAGTGTTCGGGTAATAAGACAAAGCAGTATTACTAACAAGATTTGGATTGGGTCCTCCAGAGGACCCCCTCTAACGTAGGGCAAGCGGCCAGTCGTAAAAACTGGGCCGAAGGCGCTAGACAATTTTTTCATGCACGTAAAACCATAATATGCTAAATAATGTAGCATTGATCCCAATTTGGAATGAAATAAGGTTGGGAGGATAAAGAGAGTTCGTTACTGTATTTGTTACAAACATTTGTAACTGTAATGTTTATAAATGAATATTCAAGTAGTTATAGAACTACAGCTGTTTCGGGAGTTTACTTAAAGTCTTGAAGAAGTTTGTTTGAAGTGGAAACAATGACTGGAAAACAATTAATAGATACCTTTAAAGAAAAAGCTGTAGCTATTATAATGTTTTCTGCTTCGACGGGGAAATTTTATCACACGTCTAAGGTATTAGAAAAAGCAAACTAGAAAATTGTAATTTACAAATTATCCTTATGGAATTTAGAAGAGTTCTCCTACGGTGCGACCTCTTGAGTCAAAGTTGTTTTTTAATATTTTCGTCAATATCGCATGAGAAGCACTCTCCATAGAAATATGGCTTTATTTTGAATTCTCCTTATTTTTATCAACATTACAGGAGTTTAGTCAGTTTGTATTCGTTCATTGACCCTGACCGTATTGGCGTATGGGGTTGGAGCTATGGTGGTTACGCCACCACCATGATGCTGATCCAAGATGATCAAAACACCATCGCATGTGGCGCTGCAGTGGCGCCCGTCACCTCATGGTTATATTATGGTACGGTATTTTTATTAACATTTCTTTATTTAAAGCAGAGACGAGGATGAATAGCGCGGGTTCGAAACCAGCAATATATAAACAGAAACATATCGAAGGCTAATGTTGACCGATTTTCGAGATTATTATCTTCGATAGAATTTATTAGGCCTGTAATCCCACTGCGGGGCACATGCCTCCTCTACTAATGAAAGGGATTAGACCTCAGTCCACCACGCTGGGCTAATGCTGGTTGTAAGAATTTACATACCTTTAAAACAGTTATGAAGAGATTCTCAGGTATGCAGGGTACCTCATGATGTTTTCTTTCGCCGTTATAGCAGGTGCATGCCCTTTTTGGGGTTGGTCTCGAATCTCCGCCACTCAGACAGTCTGTACCTGAGCTAAATTGTAATTACTTAAATACTTAGATTCAATATATACGGAGCGGTATATGGATACGCCGCAGTCCAACCCGCTCGGCTACCAGCGGTCGGACGTCACCGCGCTGGCGGAGCACCTCCGCAACCGACAGTACCTGCTGGTGCACGGCACCGGTGACGACAACGTGCACTACCAGCACAGCTTGCAGCTCGCGAAGCAGCTGCAACACAAGGACATCGCGTTCGAACAGATGGTGCGTTAAATTACTAATCATGAAGTGAAGTGACGGTTAAGGGGGATTTGGACTTTTAACCTTTGTAAATCTCATTCAACAAATGTGAAACTGTACCCCTAGTTAATCATGAGTCCCGAGTATCAGCCCTCCGCTAGGATTATTTCTGTCGAAGACTATGGACAGTTGGTGAAATAACAGTTCAATAATGAGCTAATTCCATTCACCTCTAGATAGTCATGATCTTATATGCGTTAAATGTACATGGTGTCTCATCTGCGGCAAGAGCAGGAATCAAACCAAATGTCATCACTGCGCAGCGAGCTCTAATACATTTATGATTTTCAGAAATTTACCTGCTCAGGCCGCGGATTATGTTGAAATAAAATATATTGACAAGAGTTCGCTCTACCGATGAGAGTGCATCAAAAGGTTGATGAAAGTAGATTAAGCGAAAGTAGTAATATGTCAGAATGTCTGCCTACCCCTATGGGACACGGGATGATATTATGTATGTTTTGGTTACAGAGTTACACCGACGAAAACCACTCGCTGTTGGGTGTTAGCAGACACTTCTACCACACGTTAGACAACTTTTGGACTAGGTGTTTCAAATGATGTTTACTGACTTGTAAATATATTGATAAGACTGTGAAATTAGTCAAAGTGTTTGTGATGAATATGACGATACATACTGAGCATGATATCAGCCCCTGACTCATGACACTCGATTCGACTTTGAGTTCGATTCGATTTCATTTAGTGACATAAAATTGGATATATTGGAATATTGGATTTTTCCATATCAGCCCGGAGTCTGGAATTTGTGCCCGATATGGCGATAGCCTCGCCCCCTATCACATCTGGGACGGAACTAAGCTCGGCGAAATGTGGGTGTTCTAGTTCGCTAGTACGCCTCTGCCTACCTCTTCGGGGATACAGGCGTGAGCTTATGTTTATGTGTTATGTTATGTGACATTAAATTCCACCAAAAAAGAGTTGAAAAGTGCGCTAATGTTGCACTGGATTCAAGAACTTGTCATTTGGTAATTTTTACCATGACATTAGTGCACTTTTTAATACTATTTCGGTGGAATTTTGAAGTCGAATCGAAGTCAAATTTCAATCGAATGTCGAGAGTCAACCCCCAGGTGCTACAGAAACATATGCAGTGTACAATTTGTAAATCTGAGTATGTGCATAATATGTTTGTAAATTATGTGATTATTTAAAACTTTGGTTTATTTTTATTTATACCTTTATTGACCCCAATATTGTTCCAGTAATCAAGTGACTGGCGATGGCTAGTGCGATACTAGAGTGTAGTTATTTAATATTTATGATCCTTATTCCACTGACCCGTAGTTAGACAATGAGTTTTTTTACATTTCACGCTAAAGATTACATATAATAAAACCTACCTTTTTTCTCTCTGCGTCACCCTAAGGTTGACTGGTAGAGAATGCCTTCGGCATTAAGTCCGCCTATATACATTGTATATGAAGTGTTTAAATAAATAAATAATAAAAGTGTTTGTATGAGCACCCGAACGCCTCTAGCGGTTACGTAGGGAAGTGACGTTTTTATACAAATTATTTTACGTAGTCGCTAAATGTCAAAGAAAACGAATGGTCGAGCTACAAGAATATTATTGACAATCGAATTCGTATCGAGCTCGTTTCGCACTGATACCATTTGGTTAATATTTCATACAAATGTCATAGGTGCGCAACGAGCTGGACTGATGTAGCTATGACAATGTCTTATAATATGAAACTATGTAATTGATGGCAAATTGGTCGTCACAGAGTATCTACGTATATATTAAATGCGACACTTGAATAAGCGTGTAGAGCCACGCTGTAGACAGCTACGTCTACAGCACGAATAGGCCGGCTCGACCGGTTTGATACTACTGTCTCAGAGAACACCCACGTAAAGTGGCAGCCTGCTGTCGCATTTCGTTCGGTGAGTGAGATTTCCGGTGGCCCATTTCCCATCCTCCCTTTTCCAATCCTTTTTCCCTCCCCTTCCATTTCCTCCCTTTAGGTGGGCAACGCATCCATGATTATTTTTGTGTCTTAGGTGTCTATGGGCGATGGAGATCACTTACCAACAAATGACCCATCTGCTCGTTTGCCAATCCCTGCTTAAATTTTTTTTTTAATGGAAACATTAAATAATTTCTTTGCGCAAAGAAAAACAACTTAAAGCAGATCGGTAATTGGAATAACGCAAAAGCAAAGATCGAATGGCGCCAGAGCTCGGGATATTTCTTCTTCATTCACATAACATAACATAACATAAGCTCACGTCTGTATCCCCGAAGGGGTAGGCAGAGGCGCACTAGCGAACTAGAACATCCACATTTCGCCGATCTTAGTACCGTCCCAGATGTGATAGGGGGCGAGCCTATCGCCATATCGGGCACAAATTCCAGACTTCGGGCTGTTATGGAAAAATCCAATATCACTTTGCCCGACCCAGGGATCGAACCCGAGACCTCAGAACCGTTGTCGTACCGAAATACCACTACGCCACCGAGTCAGTCAGTCAGTTCTACTTCATTCCTGCAATGCTAAATAGATTTACTTAAGACTATTTATCATAAGTAATAAGTGTCTGTCTTCCTGCAATTTTAATTTAAATTATACTTGCTTTCAAAACTTCTAATGCAGTTTTAAATATGCTATGATTTATGATGATTTATGAAGACGACAGTTTCATTAGAAACTCAACTTTTTGCCAAGAAAGAAGGAATGATAAAAGTAGCCTTCTATACTGACATTCATGTCAGATTTTACAGTTATTGGACGTTTGCTACAAAATTTATGTGCGTATTTTTAATATTCAGTTCTTCATGATAAAATTCAGTAGTATATTTCCACCATTATTCAGGAAATGGCCGAAACTGCGTTTAAGATGGTATGTAGAGTTAAAACTATCTATGTATCTTTCTTTCTACCTGCCCTTATCCCACCTCAGAGTGGGGTTGGCGCAACGCACTTTTTCAAGCATGTTACAGAAAGGATTTGGTTAAGTTTTTACGACCGGCTGCCTGCTTGACGTCAACCCCTCTAGGGGATCCAACCTCAGGCAAATTAAATTAGAAAATTCGCTTTTGGAATCGAACCCAGGACCTCCCGGTCCACATCCCATACATGCTACCACTAGACCAAGGAGGCGACAACTATCTATGTATTATATATATTATTATTATCTCAGCCTATCGCCGTCCACTGCTGAACGTAGGCCTATATTATTATCTATGTATATATTATACTAAATTTTTAAAAAAATATGTTTGTTATTTTTCATCACGTAGGCTTTCAGACAATTCTCCAACGATATGCGGACCCGACTTAGGAGATAAGGGGGCATGCGCAGTGGACCCATGCGACGCAGACAAATGTTTTCCGGAACCCCGTGTAGTCATAATAGGCGCTGGAATGGCGGGGCTGTCCGCTGCAGCGAGGCTTTCACAACGTGGAATCAATAATATAGTTGTATTGGAAGCATATGAAAGGTTGTATTTTGACTACGACTACATCTAGCATTTCATTACAATTAAAGTTTTTTTTTTAAATAACTCCCAACCGTCACATACATAGTCCTGACTCCACACTAAGATCGAGTCTTGTGTCGTGGGTATCAGGAACTATGAGAGACTTTCGGTCTCACAACAGCCAGACCCGAAACAAATATTTGTTGGCCATACAAACATTTGTCTCGGTGCGAGAATCGAACCCGCGGCCTCTCGCTTCACAGCCGGCTTATCGCCCGCTGCGCCACGGAGGCTGTCGAAGAAGAAGCTAACTCACATTTTTTTCAGACCAGGCGGGCGAATACATTCTTGTTGGCTGGGTGATATTGTCGCAGAATTGGGTTCACATTGGAAACCAGACAATTGTTGCACTCATCCTGTTTATACGATGTCAGCCACCGAAGAACCGCCGCGCCCTGGAGTGCCAGGCTCTGAACATACACGAGGACTGTTCAATAGAATCGTTACCGGTAAAATGGCGTTCCCACCAACAATAACAGCGTATTATAAATTCCGACAAATAGAGCAGGAAGCCGCAAATATTTATTGTCTAGGAGGTAATAAACAACAGGGCTCGCTCATTAATTTTATGAGTCTGAGAATTCAGCAAGAGTTACACGAATATCCAGAGGATCAACAACATGACGCAGCCAGAATAATGTTCGGCCTTTCACACATGCTCAGTGCGAGATGTGGCGACGACACTTCTATGTTATGTGCTGATCACTTGGGGTGCTTCATGAACATGCCTGGTGGAGAAGTACGCGTACCTCTTGGTCTCGTTGGTATTCTAGCTCCACTATTACGGCAAATTCCTGAAGGAGCTATAAGATATTGCAAACCAGTAAATTGCATTTATTGGGGTACATCTCAGAAAGCTGGCTATCGAGCATTTGTATGTACAACTGACGGCGAAGAATTCCCAGCTGACTATGTCATAATCACAGTATCTTTAGGAGTATTGTGTATAAATTCAGCTAGAATGTTCTGCCCGGAATTACCGGCATCGAAAATAGACGCTATGCGGTGCCTCGGCTTCGGATACTGTAACAAAATTTACATGGAATATTGTCGTCCTTTCTGGTATTGGCACAAGGGAAATTTAAATTTCATATATTGTGAAAACGAGCTGTGTGACCGTTGTGATTGGACTCGAGGAATAACGGCGATAGAAGTGGTGCCTAATAGTAAACATGTTATGTGTGCGTGGGTCGTGGGACCAGAAGCTGTGATGATGGAGGGACTTTGTGACAAGGATGTTGCTGAGGGATTAACTGACATATTGCGGCTTTCAACAGGCAATCCATGCATACCTTATCCCATGGCAATATTGAGGTCTAATTGGACGTCAGACCCGTTCTTTTGTGGTGCTTATTCGTATGATTCTGTCGGTTCGGATGGACAAGCACAAAGAGCATTAGCTTGCCCACTACCTGGTCCGAGCGAATCGATACCTCCAATCCTTTTGTTTGCTGGAGAAGCGACGGTGCCGGGTCACTTTGCAACCGTCTCTGGGGCTAGATTAAGCGGCGTCCGTGAAGCCGAGAGGATTGTTCAATTAACTGTGCAATTCAAAGGACCTCCGTTGCCCATGATTGAACCAGATGCAGTTAAAACTAAAAAACGTGAAGCACAGAAGTGATTGTACGATAAATTATAAATTCGATGTGTAATACAATGTACGTTTGTAATTAACTCCAGCAACAGTTAAGTTCCTCAGTCGCAATGTGAATTATATAATAAAGTTTTATGCGCCAGCCACACTGTGTACTGTACGCCTTTAATATTTTCATCCGGAACTCATGTCTACGTAACTAAGAACTTATCTCTCAGCAACTTTTGTGGGACTTTCTGTAGTTCCTGTTGTCACTTTTGAAACTAAGATGATACTTGCTGTCCTTAATATTATGCTGTCTTATCTTTGTTCTTGTGCTTAATTATTTCAATGCTGATGTAAGTTTGTCGCTTCCCGCTTACTCACATTTTCTCCCTGCATCTAGCTATATATGTTTTCTTTCGATTTACCCTTATCACAACTTAATGTGTGATCGGCGGAAGACACTTTTCAAGCAGGTTGCAGAAAGGATTTGGCTTGATTTTTCGACCGGCTACCTGCCTGATGTGAAACTCCTTCTGAGGGTCCAGTGAAAGGCAAATGGTGTTAGTAAAACACCCGCCCGATCCGGGAATCGAATCCAAGGCCTGCCGGATCACAGCCCTAATACGCTGCCACTAAGCCGAGGAGACTACCGCTCACAAATTATACATGCGATATCGCTATTCGACTACCAAACAATTCTCTACGATCCGAATTTCTTTGTTTTTCTCCAACATCAATACGCAATATCAATTTCTGCAAGTATAATGTCATTACTATAATCTCGCTAGTTACGATTCCAACGCTAGTCATCGGCCAGGTAATAATGCAAGGAAAATGGAGGGAATTGCTCCAACATACTTGCCTAGCTTTTACTCCCGGATTCATTTGTAAGAATGTACCACCAGGATAGCAAGTGAATCCTAATCAAAGCAAAGGATCTTCTTGTGTGGTAAAGACGTTCTTCTCGTGTAAACCGATTGTGACTAGACTATAGCTTGCGTAGCCTCGGTAACGTAGTTGTATTTCGGTACGACTACCATCCTGAGGTCTCGGGTTCGATCCCCGGGTCGGGCATAGTGATGTTCGATTTTTCCATATCAGCCCGAAGTCTGGAATTTGTGCCCGATATGGCGATAGGCTCGCCCCCTATCACATCTGGGACTGCACTAAGCTCGGCGAAATGTGGGTGTTCTAGTTCGCTAGTGCGCCTCGGCCTACCCCTTCGGGGATACAGGCGTGAGCTTATGTTTTTATGTGATGTATAGCTTGCGGCTAACTGTTTCTACTTTATAGAACTCTTTACCGCTACAACCTCTATTAGAGTTAATTACCCCCAAATGGTCAAACGCTGCCTAAATATTTAGGATGGCCTTACCGATTTAAGCACTCGTTATTCTTCAATTTGGCATGGTCAAACAGAACCTATCTCTTCACATTAAATGTAAGCAGGACCCAGTTTAAGGCCCGCTTATTTCATAAAACGGCATGGTCAACAAGTGCCTAAAGTTTGACAGCTATTTAAGGCCCGCTTAACTAGCATTTAATCGACATTAGTTTGAGAGTACCTGTGACCAATCTCAAATGAAACTATTGTATAGTTTGTGATGATGTATGGATGTTTTGTTACTCTTTCACACCAGAATGTCTGAAGAGATCTGAATGAAATTTGGCACAGAGATGGATTAAAGTCTGAAATAGCACACAGGCTACTTTTTTCCCCGGAAAAATGTATGGTTTCTGTAGGATAGATTTGTTTAAATAAATAAAATTTCACGCGAACGGAATGGCGGGCATAGGTTTGTATTTCATGATTTCCGTGTTGCGTGTAGTGTTTAATAATATATACCTATTACCTACCCCTTGATTTCAATAAAATGTATTTTTCCTCAATTTATCGCACTCGTAGAAACCAAGACAAATAAAACACTTCAAAAATACAATGATCAATTTTATTAAATCCGATCCACACTACTGCATGTTGCCGAATTCCTCAATCCTCTCCAATATAATGGTTTTTATATGGTTCTGCTGAAGCCGGCGTGAACTGGGACGTCCTGAATTCCTTTCTCAGATCGGGCCGAGTATTTTTCTCCACACGGTCAGACACATTCCCTGGCAAGAAAAATTCAAGAAGACTTCTTTCATTGAAACGCTCCAAGAAATATCCTCCATATCCAAACTTCATAGTTTCCATAATCTCTCCATTTGCGTTGATGTTTATTACATAAAACAAAATCACTTCACATACAACAAACACAGTTATTTAATTACGAAAATAAATATAAACAAACAGGTCGCCATTTGCCAAATTTTTTTTTTCAATTCTTCCACACAAATCATTGACTAAGGACGAAAGATACATACTGCCAAGTGGTAAATATTTTAACAAGATACTAATAAATTATAAAAAGATCCATTTTAAGTTCCGTTTCTATTATATAAAAATGTATAATAACAAAAAATAGACAGAGATAACATAAACATTACAGAAAAATTTACTACAGATGAAATATGATCGGAATGGCACATGGAATGCAAAAAGGTTAAATAAACATTATAGAATCATGTATTCTGCCAATTATTAATTATAATTATCTTAAAAAAACATTAAATGAAATAAAATGATTCTACGTGAAACGAAACAAAAATATAATTTTATAAAAATTTTGTAATCGAGAACAAACTTTTATTATCTGTAGCAAAATGATTGATCCCCAGCTGATTTTTCCGCCAAGTCTTCTCAAGTGCGTACGACCATGCCGCTCAAAAATTATTGTCTGCTTAACTTTGGGTAGTGCTCAAATGACTTGGATGATTGAGCACTGTTTGACCATTCGGCCCTTATACACCAGAATGTCTGAAGAAATCTGAATCAAATTTGGCACAGAGATGGATTAAAGTCTGAAATAGCACACAGGCTACTTTTTTCCCCGGAAAAATGTATGGTTTCTGTAGGATAGATTTGTTTAAATAAATAAAATTTCACGCGAACGGAATGGCGGGCATAGGTTTGTATTTCATGATTTCCGTGTTCCGTGTAGTGTTTAATAATATATACCTATTACCTACCCCTTGATTTCAATAAAATGTATTTTTCCTCAATTTATCGCACTCGTAGAAGCCAAGACAAATAAAACACTTTAAAAATACAATGATTAATTTTATTAAATCCGATTCAACACTACTGCATGTTGCCGAATTCCTCTCCAATATAATGGTTTTTATATGGTTCTGCTGAAGCCGGCGTGAACTGGGACGTCCTGAATTCCTTTCTCAGATCGGGCCGAGTATTTTTCTTCACACGGTCAGACACAGTCCCTGGCAAGAAAAATTCAAGAAGACTTCTTTCATTGAAATGCTCCAAGAAATATCCTCCATATCCAAACTTCATAGTTTCCATAATCTCTCCATCTGCGTTGATGTTTATTACATAAAACAAACTCACTTCACATACAACAAACACAGTTATTTAATTACGAAAATAAATATAAACAAACAGGTCGCCATTTGCCAAATTTTTTTTTTCAATTCTTCCACACAAATCATTGACTAAGGACGAAAGATACATACTGCCAAGTGGTAAATATTTTAACAAGATACTAATAAATTATAAAAAGATCCATTTTTAGTTCCGTTTCTATTATATAAAAATGTATAATAACAAAAAATAGACAGAGATAACATAAACATTACAGAAAAATTTACTACAGATGAAATATGATCGGAATGGCACATGGAATGCAAAAAGGTTAAATAAACATTATCGAATCATGTATTCTGCCAATTATTTATTATAATTATCTTAAAAAAAAACTAAATGAAATAAAATGATTTTACGTGAAACGAAACAAAAATATAATTTTATAAAAATTTTGTAATCGAGAACAAACTTTTATTATCTGTAGCAAAATGATTGATCCCCAGCTGATTTTTCCGCCAAGTCTTCTCAAGTGCGTACGACCATGCCGCTCAAAAATTATTGTCTGCTTAACTTTGGGTAGTGCTCAAATGACTTGGATGATTGAGCACTGTTTGACCATTCGCCCCTTATACACCAGAATGTCTGAAGAGATCTGAATCAAATTTGGCACAGAGATGGATTAAAGTCTGAAATAGCACACAGGCTACTTTTTTCCCCGGAAAAATGTATGGTTTCTGTAGGATAGATTTGTTTAAATAAATAAAATTTCACGCGAACGGAATGGCGGGCATAGGTTTGTATTTCATGATTTCCGTGTTCCGTGTAGTGTTTAATAATATATACCTATTACCTACCCCTTGATTTCAATAAAATGTATTTTTCCTCAATTTATCGCACTCGTAGAAGCCAAGACAAATAAAACACTTTAAAAATACAATGATTAATTTTATTAAATCCGATTCAACACTACTGCATGTTGCCGAATTCCTCTCCAATATAATGGTTTTTATATGGTTCTGCTGAAGCCGGCGTGAACTGGGACGTCCTGAATTCCTTTCTCAGATCGGGCCGAGTATTTTTCTTCACACGGTCAGACACAGTCCCTGGCAAGAAAAATTCAAGAAGACTTCTTTCATTGAAATGCTCCAAGAAATATCCTCCATATCCAAACTTCATAGTTTCCATAATCTCTCCATCTGCGTTGATGTTTATTACATAAAACAAACTCACTTCACATACAACAAACACAGTTATTTAATTACGAAAATAAATATAAACAAACAGGTCGCCATTTGCCAAATTTTTTTTTTCAATTCTTCCACACAAATCATTGACTAAGGACGAAAGATACATACTGCCAAGTGGTAAATATTTTAACAAGATACTAATAAATTATAAAAAGATCCATTTTTAGTTCCGTTTCTATTATATAAAAATGTATAATAACAAAAAATAGACAGAGATAACATAAACATTACAGAAAAATTTACTACAGATGAAATATGATCGGAATGGCACATGGAATGCAAAAAGGTTAAATAAACATTATCGAATCATGTATTCTGCCAATTATTTATTATAATTATCTTAAAAAAAAACTAAATGAAATAAAATGATTTTACGTGAAACGAAACAAAAATATAATTTTATAAAAATTTTGTAATCGAGAACAAACTTTTATTATCTGTAGCAAAATGATTGATCCTCAGCTGATTTTTCCGCCAAGTCTTCTCAAGTGCGTACGACCATGCCGCTCAAAAATTATTGTCTGCTTAACTTTGGGTAGTGCTCAAATGACTTGGATGATTGAGCACTGTTTGACCATTCGGCCCTATGTGTGTTAATCTATACAATGATTACGTCCACTTCATACGTCGTGCCTCTTGCGAAGTCGCTGTGTCAGAGACAGATTTGCAGCGAATGCACTAAATCTAATATTCTAGGTAGTGAAAGTACGCGTGCATTTTATTTATTTATTTAAGTTCTCCAAAAAAGATTATACGTATATAAATTAGTCATAGGGAACTTAACATACGAGTAAATATACAAACCTTGTGCATATTTAACCCGTTGGAGGCGGCACATATATAATATGTTACATTTTATGTTAAGCGTCTCGGCCACCGATGGCAGACTAACACAGCCTAAGGAGACACAGCATGCATTACTCTGAATAAAATAAAGTATACTCTTTCTTTCTACATCCCCTTATCCCACCTTAATGAGGGGTCAGCGCAACACACTTTTTCATATATGTTGCCGAAAGGATTTGGCTTAGTATTAACGACCGGCTGCCATCCTGACGTCAACCCCCTCTGATGGATACCGCGCAAATAAAATTAGAAAATTAGCTTTACCCGAACTAGGAATCGAACCCAGGACATCCCGGTCTACAGCCCATATATGCTGCTACTAAACCAAGGAGGCGAAATATCTGAATAAAATAAAGTATACTACAAAAAAGATTTTGATACAGTTGGCGGTACACCGTACAATAAAACTTGATTTTACGTCCAATGTGCAGCAGCCCGAGCAGGAAAATTTCTGACAACCGTAAATGTATTCGTGCTCGATCCGCGTCTATGTTTGTATGAAATATTAATCAAATGTCATCAGTGCGCAGCGAGTTTACATTTACATTAGTTTTTCGTGCTCGGGCTACTGCTCAGAGTCGTCTAGTCAAATATTTGCCTAATGAGTTCATAGGCTTATAAAAACTACTGCTTTTGGCGTGCATGTATTCAAACCATATTTACCTCTATAATATAAATATGAGTATATCTCGCAACGGTGTAGTGTAGGTCACGGACTTACAAAGATGGACGAGCGCTAGGAACATTGAAAGTGAAGCAGGGTTTTCGGCCCATTCTATCGACACGTAATGGCGTGTGTGTGCGTAGGGAACTTTTGTATAGGTGCGTTTATGTGCGTGGCTTCTCTGTGGCGTCCGTTTAACTATACGCGAGATGGTGTACTTCTTTTTCTTTACGTCCATGGTTGAGGGTTTATACGAACTTGTGCACAACACGTTGCGTTTAACTCTATCGTAACAAATAGCTACTTTAACATAACATAACATAAGCTCACGCCTGTATCCCCGAAGGGGTAGGCAGAGGCGCACTAGCCAACTAGTACACCCACATTTCGCCAAGCTTAGTTCCGTCCCTGATGTGATAGGGGGCGAGCCTATCGCCATATCGGGCACAATTCCAGACTCCGGGCTGATATGGAAAAATCCAATATCACTTTGCCCGACCCGGGGTTCGAACCCGAGACCTCATGACGGCAGTCGCACCGAAATACAACCGCCCCACCGAGGCAGCTACTTTCACTGGTTCCTAATGATTTAAAGGTAAAATATGGCACCTTTATAACTTACTATTACTTTGTTATAAATATTATGGATGGCCACACTGCACGCACATGCAAGTTTTCTCGTGATATTTTCTTTCACAGTTAAAGCGGCTTACGAGCACATAATTAACAATGTAAATACATTTTCTATAGGCGATGCTTAGGGATTCGGGATCAACCGTGCGATATCTATTGTATTCTTTAACTATTTTATTTTATTAATAATCATCATTATTATTTATTCAAATTGTTTCAAAAGAAGATGTTTCAACAAGAGATGGAGCACTACCGTCTAAGCTTATTTGCATCCCATTTTATGTTCAGCAGTGAACGTCCTATGGCTGATGATGATGATGATAAACATAATTATATCACAAACCTAGATCAAACCTAAGACAACTAAATAAAAATATGTTTTCAGGAGACAAGAAAAACATTTAACTATAAATTGAGATAAATGTTTTTCTTTTGTCCTGAAAATTGACTTTTTTTGGGTTGTCTTAGTTTTGATCTAGTTGTGCGATATATCTGCCCGAGTAATTCATGTGCAACACTATGGCTCAATTGCACCACTATTATTAACCTAGAGTTAGTCCTAACCGCAAGTTAAGTTACATGTCATTCATACATTTTCTGTCAATTTAGCTTGCGGTTAGGACTAACTCTAGGTTAATAATAGTGGTGCAATTGAGCCTATTTGTCATTGCCTGACCAAGATTTGGACGCAGGACCTCATGATAGTCATCCAAGTTACATTTAAGTTGCTACTATAACGATGAAGCAATATTGTACAACTACCAGTATTTTTTTTTTACTTTCTTTTTTTTCTTCTCATTCTTTCTACGTACTCTTATCCCACCTTAATATGAGGACAGCGCAACACAATTTTCCAAGCATTTTGCAGAAAGGATTTGGCTTAGTTTTTACGACTGGCTACCCGCCTGACATCAACTACCCTGGGGATCTAGTCCCGGCCAAATCAAATTAGCAAAAACGCTTTGCCGGACCTGGGAATCGCACCCAGGACTTCTCGATCCACAGACCATATAAGCTACCACTAGAACAACGAGACGACGAGTAAATAATGATTTTAATTCCTAATACTTTTGATAGTTGCCTATTAGAGTCATTGTCAGACTTTGCCAAGAGCATTTTAAAGCTCGAAGGCGTCTCTACATAACATAAGCTCACGCCTGTATCCCCGAAGGGGTAGGCAGAGGCGTACTAGCGAACTAGAACACCCACATTTCGCCGAGCTTAGTTTCGTCCCAGATGTGATAGGGTGCGAGCCTATCGCGAGGCGTCTCTATGCTCTTATTTATAGCGCAATATCTTTGGAGATCACATTATTATTTGGAATATATTTTTTTTATATTTTTTTATTAGCAGAGACTGGCACACGAGCAGATGGGTCACCTGATGGTAAGTGATCTCCACCGCCCATAGACACCCAAAACACAAAAGGAATCACGGGTGCGTTGCCAACCTAAAAGGAGGAAAAGAAAGGGGAGGGAAAAAGGGATTGGGAAAGGAAGGGGGGAAGTGGGCCACCGGAAATCTCACTCACCGAACGAAACGCGACAGCAAGCTTAACGTCGGTTTTCTGTGAGACAGTGGTATCAAACCGGTCGAGCCGGCCCATTCGTGCTGTAGATGTAACTGTCTACAGCGTGACTCTACCACTCAAATTTGTCATATATGGCTTTATTGAGGAGTAAGGGCGGAACTTCACACTCAATAGACTATTATTATGATTATCCCTATAACTCTTGCTAATTTTAGAAATAAATCCATGCATAAACCAGTACTTTGTTTTTTTTTTTATATTCTGAAAATTGTAAATCTTTGGTAAACAAAATTTATATGAGGTGACCCTGAATAAATGTTGGTACCATTGTGTCACCTAACTCTGTTTACATGCTTAGGAGCCGATATGTATATAAAGTATTACCAATTGATCTGAAGAATGGTTGATCCGGGCTATATTTTCTGAGTAAAATTGGATCCTGAAATTATCACTTTCAAGTTTTGTACGAAAGGAAAAATTCTGAAAAATATAATTATAAAAAGAAGATTAGGGAGATATTTTAACAGATTTTTTGTTGTCTAGTTCCATGATATGTGACTTATATGAGACAGAATGATACGAAACCACTTCTTTGTGTGTAAATATAAGACTACATTTTTTTTTACAATCTTGCTGATATATTTTTTTTAATTATGTAATAGATACAATTGATTTGGTACACAACTTTTTATCACGAACTCATATTTTTTAGTATTAATTTTCCGGCAATGAGTCGCCAAATCACTTGTAGATGAATACATTTCTTCATGTGATCAGTATATTATAGAATCAGAATTACACGATCTCCTTCAATTAGGCATCAGTAAAGTGCGGTGTAGGGCGGCCGGAGTCGGAGTCGTAGCACGTCTCTGCAGATGGCGGGCTGCGGGAGCACGCAAGAAACCGTCGAGATAGATGCGTGACGCAGCGCGCAGGACCGGCCCCCGCGCCGCGCGGTGCGTGCCTGCTCCCCCGCGGCTCTCCTCGCGCGCGATACATCTCCCGACAGAATACATCGATATTCGCGCGGTGCGTGAGGCCGCAGCGTGCTCGGGTCGCGACTCGCGAGCGTGAGCCGCAAGGGTTGTCGGCGGCGCGGCGTGGAGTGGCCGTGTCAGCCGTGTGTCGTGGAGTGGCGCGGTGTGGCGCGGCCGTGCGTGTGGTGCCGGTGCAGGCGGTGCGTGGTGCGGCCGCGAGCCGCGGGCGGGGCGGGCGCAGCGCGGCCCGGACGGCAGTTGCTCGGAGTCAGGCGGGTGGCTCGCGTCGCCCTGCTCTCCCTCGGTGCATCGCTGCAACGTTGCGCTCGCGAACTCGCGACCAGGTACGCGAACTGACAACACATCACACGTTTATCTCTCATCATTCAAATGCGTTTTAGTTTTCATTCATTTTTTGGTAATTATCGCTGATTTATTGCTCGTGTCCCGATCCAGGCCGACATATTTAAACGTTTTTGTACGTTTAAGCCTTATTTTGTTGCTATATTTCGAGATAATAAGTAAGGTGAGTAAAATTTTATCTCCAAGATTCTCAGGGTGATACTATTGTAGGCATGCGTGAGCTTCAAAGAAGTCAATTAGACAGTAATTGCCCGAATTAGGTATATTACGACTAATTTGAAAGAATATTAGGAATATAGAGACAATCATTATTTTTATATCGCTTTCCCAGACGAAAAGACGCGTTGCGTTTTATCTTGTAGAAGTTATCACGAGGGAGAAAAGAGCAAAGCACTGGACAGCTGCCAAATGCCGACAGTGGCACACATCTTTCAGTAACAAAATATTTTAGAAATATCGGGGACATAGTATAAGAAAGCATTCAAATCGGCGCGACACATGTAATCCGTCGACTAGCGGCTTCTATAACGTGTATTTGCTGGTGATGTTCCTACATGAAAGCTGTGTGGATGATTTTATCAAAATTTTTCCTCAAACACTTTCTTCTTTTTGAGGTTCATTTTATAGGAAGACATTCGTTATGCCGACCGTGTCCTTACTGTCAGCTAGTTCCCGGGCTTCCTCTGATTTAGTTTATACTACGCATTTGTTTTATTGAGCAGTTAAAACATATATTTATTTTGTAAGGCAGCCTCTTCTATGATAATATTTACATGAGGTAAATACATATTTTTGATACACAAAATATTTAATAGAAATTATACATTTGCTTACTTGCACAACATTAGCATGCGCAGAGAGACTGTGAAATTAGTGTATTAATCAGAATCTTGTGAATATGTTTCGAAAACTACGCTATAATGTAAATATATTTACATAGTTATATTCACATACATGTAGTTAGTGCCTAAAATCCGTTTAAAATATAGTATGTTTTCGGAAAATCTTAAACCGCGTCTCCTGCATGTGTTTTCCCGAAACAAAACACTTACACGAAACAATATTTTTCGCTGTCACCTGCTCATAGAACAATGGACCATAGATAAAAATGTATAGCGAAACCACGTTTTCCTTAATGTTTTAGTGCAGGAGATGCGTCTTTATATGTATGTAAAGTGATAAACATCTAATCACTTATCATAAAACACGTACAAGTATTTCGTGAGAGGGCACTGTCCGATTGATGTTCCAATGGAATAGGGGTTTTATTTTCAGTCTGCATTTAATTTAGAAAATATTTGAGAACGACGCGACGTCTCTACAGCGGAGTGGTACAATGCTGCTGCTGTAATCGTGCTCAGCTACGTGACTTGAATTCTTAAATAATACCCTTTTAAGCATAAAGTCAGATATAAGGGTTAAAGAAAAAATCAAGGTGCTTTTAACGCGAGCACTTTTGTGCACTTTTATCATACATACATACACACTCACGCCTGTATCCCATGGGGGTAGGCAGAGACTATTGAGCGCCACAAGCTACGATCCTGACACACCTCTTTTGCCTCTTCCACACTCATGCATCTTTTCATACATTTCCGCTGGTACATACTTTTATCAATCGTTGAAAATATGTTCTTCTATTTATAAAGCCCCATATAGATTTAATAGATTTTAAAATAGAATCTTATGACTCGGCCCCACTAATTACATGTTTATGTTAAGCGACGTCTCCTGCACTAAAACAATATACAAAACATGGTATTTTTTCAATTTTTTATCTATGGTCCATTGTTATATGACCAGGAGACAATGAAAAACATTGCTTTGTGTTGCTGTTTCTGTGTTTTGTTTCGAAAAAACTTGTGCAGGAGACGTGCCTTTATTTTCTCATTTCTCAGCTATGAAGAAGAAACTATTTATGCGCTTCAAAAGTCGCTGAATTTAAGCCTTGTCGATCAATACAATCATTATACGATTTTTGTATAATTATTGTATATTTAAAGTAGTCTCCTTGGTCTAGTAGCAGCGTATATGGACTGTGGATCCAGAGGTTCTGGGTTCGATTCCCAGGTCGGGCAAACTATTCTTCTTATTTGATTTGCCCGACAGTAGATTTCCAGAGAGGGGTTGATGTCAGGCGGGCAGACGGTCGTTACTGAGCCATTTTCTGCAACATGATTAACAGTGTTGCGCCGACCCCACATTAAGGTGGGATAAGGGAAGGTAGAAAGATTGTATATTCAAAGTACGAGTTTCAAACGATTCCATTTGCTATTTCTTCTCTACTTTACAATTCCTTTTAAAACATAATTAAGAATGACATTCCATTAAGTGCAACTATGAAATATATAAAATTTTCCAGCATTGCCACACTCCATTCGTCTCAGTAGGTACACTTTGTAACTTCATATTGTTTAATTAAATTTTTATGCTCTCTCATAAAGTAAAAAATGCTGTTTTGTGACAAAGTTTGCTTATGGAGCATATTTGAATAATTTATGAGATAGGGCTTTCGTTACCAGTAGCGACCACTGATGAAGGAATAGAGAGCAATTATGGTTTATTAATTAAGTTGCTCTTAGAGAATAACTAAGTTGCAGTTTCAAGATATCGGACGCTTTTACAATCTTCTAGAAACAACTTTTGTGCAAATTACTCATAATGTAACAACCATTTATTCATTTAACCTTTTACGTATTTCAGCCAATATCAATTATAATTTAATGTAGTGAATTATTATCATTATTAGCTTTTTACATTACATATAAAAAAAATTACTTTATAACTTAAATTTATTTAGGAAGAAGAAGAAGATTTTCGTTTTTAACAATCCACATAACAAAGACAACTTCAATAGAAAGTATGATTGTTTTCATATCTTACTCGATACCTACATAGAATTTTACTAATCTCAACTAAATATAGTTAGGTTAGTAAAATAGATAATTATCTATGGCACAAATTAAGTGCAAACCATAGATATATCATGGATATTGTGTAAATACAATGCCAATTCACGATTTAGTTATGGGAACATGACTGTACTCGTTAGCCACTTGCGAATTCCGGAAAACTAATAGAAGCTGCCAAATTGTCATTTCAGTTGGAGAGGTGCTGACGTTTGGGGCAATTTGTGAACTATCCCTGAGTGATGCAATTTGCCCCTTCTGCCTAATTGCTCCCGAGGCTGACAAAGCTAGTTAGGGAAAGCTTCACGGCCACTTGTGTCGCCAAAACCCCAATTACTCGGCCAAGTGGTCAAATGTAAGGAAATTATTGAAAAAATGTATATTGGAATGTTATTTGGCATGATATAACATAGTGTTTTATTTATAGACAAATATTAAACGAATATACGAGTATTTCTTACATTAGTATATGTACATATGTATTCATGCTCTATCTATTATACAAAAATGTAGCGATTATAGATTTTACGTGCATATAGTATTTCAGTATCAGCCCGGAATCTGGAATTTGTGCCCGATGTGGTTATGTTATGTTATGTGCCTCTATCACATCTGGGACGGAATCAAGCTCGGAGAAATGTAGATGTTTTAGTTCGCTAGTGCGCCTCTGCCTACCCATTCACGGACACAGGCATAATCTTATATTTATAAAATAAGATTATGTCTGTATCCGTGAATGTTTGTAAAATAGTAAATACTACCTGTTTTGAAGCTGAATCCTTTCGGCATCATAGACATAAACTTCGATAAGCCTAATAAAGATTGCTCGCTAATTATTTGCTACCTTTCCTAATAACGAGCTTAATATTTTAACACGCCTAATGCTATTTAGTGAAGTTTGACACTTCAAATAGGGAATACCCTAAGCGTCAGGCGAGCGGAGCGGAAATAAATTAATTGAGAGGCATTGTAGGTGTAAGCAGCTTACTAGTTTGAACCCTCGACCTTAGACTTCTTGAAACCTTACATACACCGTCATTGCGTCCATACATTGACTCACGCCTTTATCTTCGAAGGCGTAGACAGAGACGAACTACCGAAATACAACACCCACATTTTGCCGAGATCATTTTCGACGCGCCAATGGCCGGATCGGATCAATTTCAGACTTCAGGCTAATATTGAATAGAATAATTACAAGTTTAAAAACTTAACGGATCGACTTCAAATCAGATCGTAACAAATGTATATAGGACAAGGTGGACCGACGACCTGATAAAGGTTGCAGGAAGTCGCTGGATGCAGGCCGATTCCAACAGATCGATCTGAAAATCTTTGGGGGAGGCCTATGTTCAGCAGTGGACGTCCTATGGCTGATGATGATGATGGTGATGATGATGATGTATATAGGACCACCCTTGAGAGAAGCTTTATCCAACACAAAAATAATTTTGAAAATCGGTTCACATTTGGCGGAGAGATCGCGTAACATACATAAAAAATACGGACGAATTGAGGACCTTCTCCTTTTTGGAAGTCGGTCGAAAACAGAAAGCCACTGGGCACTGATTGTAGTCACCTTCAGTGTTATGAAAGGTAACAGCAAACTATCTAATTACATTGTCATTCAAGTTACGAAGTGACCCAGATCACCGCTAATGGTTGCCACTAATAAAAATAGTGTATAATTGACGACGAGCAAATTACCAGAACACTACTCAAAGTGTTCGGATATGACCTACATCCCGGGAATGCCCAGCTAATATTCAAATAGATAAATCAAACGTCTAGTCCTGCCGACTTTTTGCTCCGAGAAGATTGATGGTAATTTTTGCAAAATTCTTTCAAACATTACCCTTAGATTATTACGTAAAGTCAATGACTAAAGAAAAATATAAGGACTTGGCATAGCTACGAAAAATACGTGTTCACTATGAAGAAGGTTCCGCCATTTTAGTTTCGCTATCTATTTACGTGTAAGTTGTCACCGTATCATAAAAATTAAATGACGTACGAGTATAAATACTTATTGATTTTAAGATTAGATTTTATTAATTCTAGTAATATATTTTTAAGCAATTTACTAATAACAATTTAAAACCTAGTTCCGTTACTCGTTTTCGTGTAATAGCATTATTTGTTAAAATAACTTGTATTTCTCATAATAAGTGAATCAATGTATTGTTTTTGAGAAATAAACGTCTTAAACCATGATTTTATTATATACACGGTGTTTTGTTTAAAATAATACTAATTTCGGAATGTGAAGAAAATGCCTCACTGCTGTATTATTGGATCATTCTTTCGCAAAGTCGCCATTTTGTTTTCTCTCCATACATTAGGTATGCTTAATTTTTTCGTAGTTATGCTTCGTCCTCTTATTTTTCTTAGTCATTGCGTAAAGTGACCGCTTCTTTTGTGAATAATGTGCTAGATGTGATTTGTAGCTTAGAAATGTGAAATATAGCATCGTCACGTCCGCAGCACCACACTGTTGCCAGAAAGTGATAACTATGGCTTAGTGGACTCCATTTACTTGACTGGACCAGTGGGGAAGGGTGAGAAATTGCAAAAGTCCCCTGCTGATGCTAGTTTTTAACTCCAAAAAAGGATTTTATGAATGTTCACCGACTGCCTCGGTGGCGTGGTGGTATTTCGGTACGACTACTGTTCTGTGGTCTCGGGTTCGATCCCCGGGTCGGGCAATGTGATAATGGATTTTTCCATATCAGCCCGGAGTCTGGAATTTGTGCCCGATATGGCGATAGGCTCGCCCCCTATCAAATCAAATCAAATCAAAATATTTATCACATATGGGACGGAACTAAGCTCAGCGAAATGTGGGTGTTCTAGTTCGCTAGTGCGCCTCTGCCTACCCCTTCGGGGATACAGGCGTGAGCTTATGTTATGTTATGTTATGTTCACTGACAACTCGAATATTTGTGGACCGATTTCGATGATTCTTTCTTGTTTGATAGAGTATTGTTCAGAGTCTGTACCAAATAAATTACATACATACACAGACTCACGCCTGTATCCCCGAAGGAATAGGCAGAAGGGAACTAGAGAACTAGATCACCTACAAATAAAGCAAAATCTTATAGATCGAATTCAAAAGTCGGGAATAATTTTTATTCTCATTCCTGTCGGTGCCTGGGCTATTGCAGCTCAAATAATAGGGCACCGATTCCAGAGAAAATCTATTAGAAATTCTGAGCTCAACCACAGTCAGACACACAAACTGTAAAATATTTTGCCATTTGGCTTCAAAACCCTACAATTTACAATAACAAAGATTAATAACAAAACAATTACACTCATTACATTAGAGTGGCTAATCCATAATAAGATTGCCATCATGCCATGGTATAAAATATACAATTTCGATTACTGAGTGACTCCCACAAGCACGATGAATCATAGCGAACTAGAATACTGACCTATATAAATATTATTTATTTATTTATTTATACTTTGTTGTACTGAGTGGTAGAGTCACGCTGTAGACAGTAACGTCTACAGCACGAATGGGCCGGCTCGACCGGTTTGTGACTGTCTCACAGAAAACCGACGTAAAGTGGCAGCTTGCGGTCGCGTTTCGTTGGGTGTGTGAGATTTCCGTTGTCCCATTTCCCCCCCTTCCTTTCCCAATCCCTTTTTCCCTCCCCAATCCCTTTTTCCCTCCCCTTCCAATTCCTCCTTTTAGGTTGGCAACGTACCTATGATTTCTTTTGTGTCTTGGGTGTCTTGGGCGGTAGAGATCACTTACCAAGAGGTGACCCATCTGCTCGTGTGCCAGTCTCTCCTAATAAAAAAAACCCTTAGGACATAATACAAGGAAAATAAAAAAAAACAAATACAGTACAAATCACACTAGGCAATTTCTTACAGACAACCATGGGATGGATATAAAAGAAAAAGAGAAAGAAAAGGCAGTCTGAAGTGTACGACATGAGAATAAGATAAAATTAATAACACGATAATATTTGTCCCATACAATCAAATCCACGGGTTATACATTGCTTAACATGCTATTCACCCTCTATTCTAGAGAGACGAACAGAAATGTTGTGATTCATCATCATCATCATCACCGTCATCGACGTTCTCTACTGAACATAACCCTTTCTTAAAAGTTGTTCAAGATAAATAAAGAACCTAAGACCTATTTTTTTTCTAAATCCGCCCACTAAACTAATTATACAGAATATAACATAACATAACATAAGCTCACGCCTGTATCCCCGAAGGGGTAGGCAGAGGCGAACTAGCGAACTAGAACACCCACATTTCGCCGAGCTTAGTTTCGTCCCAGATGTGATAGCGGGCGAGCCCATCGCCATATCGGGCACAAATTCCAGACTCCGGGCTGATATGGACAAATCCAATATCACTTTGCCCGACCCGGGGATCGAACCCGAGACCTCAGAACCGTAATTGCACCGAAATACCACCACGCCACCGAGGCAGGCAGTTATACAGAATATAGCACATTTAAAAACATAAATTCACATCCAATCTGTGCAACTGCAAACGTGTTTAACAAATGTTATCATTTAATTCGTTGTAAGAAAAACTAACACAGCTTTTCCGCATAAATATTTATTTCTGAAGTCTTGTTGGAATTTCTTGTGTTTGATATTTTTTCACAGTGCATAAACCTTAATATGTCTTTGTTTGTTACAGATTCTCGTGGAGTGTTTATAGAACTAATTAAAACTATTGAACATTTCCGAACTTTTAATAATTAAAAGCGTAAGTGCGTGTTCTACATTTCATTTAAAGTGTCTAAGTTGCCGTTTATTGTTTCGATAAATTAGAAAACTGTCGGATAAGCCAGTGTAAGCCAGTGTGTCTGTTTCGTGAGTGTACATTTTTTTGTGGACGAACTCGATCAAAGTTGGTGGAGAGTGTTTTCAACTGAGCGCCGTAGAAAATCTCCTATTATGATATAAAGGTATGGTGCACATTTTATTATAATTATTAATCTGAAATAGTTATTATAATATATTGATTTATCATTGTTCAGCTCCAAAATAAACAGTCACTACCATATCGCCAATTACCATTGTATTCAAGTATCGTTAATTTATAAACACAAACTTTTCCATACACTTCTTACACCTGTGTTCAGCAAAGGTAAATTGAAAATGTATGGTTCAACACGCTTTGCTTTCAAATGTTTAGTGTAGGTATCTAGATTCAAACGACAATATCGTCACTATCCGTATCCATATTTCAAAATATTACGCCTCGCCTTCGTTTCGCTGACGATTTAACTGTTATATTGTTGAGTATTCAATAACTGCTTGAAAGTTTTCAAATTCCACGCGATAGCAGACTTAATTCAAATGTTCGTACTATTTTGACATTTATTAAGTTTACGTGCAAAGGTCGAGAAAATGTTAATTTAAAATTGAAATGTAGGTCACAACTTTGTTTACTACGTACAATGTTATTGGCAAGAAATCACTCATTAACATACAAAAGAAATGTGCTAAAATTTTTGTTTCCATTAGGAATTTACATCGATTGTTACTAGTGTTGTAACATTGTTTTGACTATGGGATTTTAAATTCGCTTTCCTGTGATCATTAATAGAAACAGATTTTACTTTCCTATTATTACATTGGCTGTTATCCAACTGTCGCGACATTCGCCGTGGCCTTTGCAAAGGCTAATTATTTTAATCTAAATACGAATATTAACATGTTTAATTACATAGCTAACCTTATCGTCATAATCGCCTCTGTAAATACTTGTAACTTGAATGTAAACATCAAAACAGGCGAAGTCGCGAACGCTTTCGTGTTAACTCCAATCAATTATTCTAAAACGTGTGTTTATTTTTATACCTCTTTGTAATAGGATAGGAATCTAAACGGAAATTGAAAAAAGGGTTCAATGAAAATATTTTCTTCTCTTTTTATCCGATTATTATATGAAGATTCCATTTGACGTAACTGGAAATTGTCGACGAAAACTTTTGAAAATTGATGGTACTAGCAACTAAACTTAGTTTTAACTCGTTTGTAAAGCTACTGATATTAATATTAATTAATAAACTAAAATTAGTTGGGAATAAGTATATTACGTACAATCAAAACTAGACTAAAATATTATTTTGCACAGTGACGTTCATGTATAAATCGGTAACCAGATTATTTAAGACATGAAGGAATAATTTTAAAAGATGTTTACGAATTAAAATTGTGTCGTCAGTTATAATTTTATACAGTTATTTATATTATTTCATTAAAAGTAATTCAGTAGATGTATATTTGTCCATCTTGCGTCATGGCCACGAGACTAGAGAATTACAGAACGACATTGCAAAGTGTCACCTGTCAACAGTTTATGTTCCGCCGCCATCTTGAAATTGCAATGTTTACAATCCGAGAATATTTCACAAAAGCGTGTTAAATGCGACACCGGACAAAACAGTTTTATAACGTAAACAGGGCCACTCATATACACAGTTAATGTTGTTGACAGTTTCATTTAATGGTTCGTAAAGCAATAACTAGTAGAGACGTTCAGACATCAATGACCGTTGGGCCACCTGCTACACAAAACGAATTGAACCCGAGCACAAAAAAATTTGACAATCGAATTTAACTCGATTGACTATTGATAACTCGACTTTATGCCCCCTACTTATAAAAATATTTAAGCGCTGCTTATCTTTAACTATAGGTTGTCCCTTTCATTTTTAAACAATGTAACGCAAGAAAAAAAGTGACTGGCTATTCTTAGCGAAAAGATAAACGAAAATGTTTTTATAAGTAGCCCTATTTGTCACAGACACTAACATGAAATTACAAACAGATTAATAATTAAAGCATAGTATAGTATAGCAACATTACGACAATGAACTAAAAATATTTATGAAGAAAAAGAAAACTATCATGAAACGTGATCTGTAAAAACAACTTGTTCTAAGGGCTCGACTCTAATTCGATATCCAAAATTACTCGTGCACGGCCTTTTTGTAATCTCTATATTTTATACAATATTTAGGCACAAATTGATTAGAAAGTGTGACAATTCTGGTGACTAATATTGTACAGATATTTTTATTCTTATATTACCTACGCATAGAACACCCGGTTATTTTTTTTTATAGCACAGGCTGGCAAACGAGCAGGTGGGTCTCCTGGTAAGTGATCTCCATCGCTCGTAGACATCCAATACACAAAAAGAATCATGGGTGCGTTGCCAACCTAGAAGGAGGGGGATAGGGATTGGGAAGGAAGGGGGAAATTGGGCCACCAGAAATCATACTCACTGAACGAAACACAGCAGCGAACTGCTACTTGACGTCGGTTTTCTGTGATACAGTGGCATCAAACCGGTCGAGCCGGCTCATTCGTGCTGTAGACGTTGTATTATTATCTATATTTTAATATGTCACAGGCTGATGAGCATAGTGTAGCGTCAGGTAGTATTTTCCTTAGTTTTAAATAAAAAAAATTCAACGCTATGTTCATAATATTATGTCATAATGTTCATAGCCTAATTGGTACTTAAAGAACTATTTATACATTACATATAAAATTTGGGTTTGATCCAATCAGATTAAATTTGCACGCCATAAAAATTACACCATTCTACAAACTATAATAACCATTGGTAACATAAAATGTGATTAATCAGTGTAATTTTCCCCTTTCAATTGTAGTTTATGAACAACGTGGGAAATGTAATGATTGTAAGCTAGCCCTTACCGAAGTGGGCGCGGCTGTAGACTTCAATCATGGGCCGGAAATGGAACGTAATTTCCATTATACCTGCCTCAAATGTTCCACGCGTAGCCAGGAGTTGCTACTTGTGGCCGGCCCCAGAAATTGGCTTTATTTTAAACATATTGTTATCAGAAAAGCTTTTTTTGGGGTGTGCCTTCGTAATTGACGTGAAGCGGTTTGTTTCGAATATATTTTTTTTTGTGCACCCATCAGTCACACGTATCTATAGTCTTGATCCCAAGTTAGGTTTAACCTGTATCGTAGGTATCAGAAACTAAGCGGGTCCTCACTACCATTTGTCTTCCAGCGGGAATCGAACCCGCGGCTTCTCGTTTCACCGCCAACTATTTGCCCCCAGCGCCACGAATTCATAATATTGTGTTATGTGATAGTAGGCAATAACTTATCTGCAACATGCTAAAAAGTATGCACCAAAAAATAAACAAATAACCAAACATAAAGGATATAAAAAATATGACAAAAAGCAAAGAATTTAAACGAAAAAGCTAATATTTCGAGAAGGGCAAATAAAAATTCCCAATAGCTAAGTAAAAGAACAAACAATGTAACTATAGCAATCCACAATAACAATGCTTAGACTGCTTTAGAGAGAACAAAGGACTGTTCTGTTGTCAAAGGGAGACGTTCGATTATATCGATGTGCAGAACTAGATGTGATAGATACGTTCTTACGTATTTTTAGGCTGCGTTTCCACTAGAGATATGCGAGTAAAATGAGTGTGGTGAGAGTGGTGAATGTTTTCCCGCATAGTACATTTTTCTCAAGCTGCTCTAATGACAACACGGCCTAAAGGTCAACGTTGACTGAAGGGCGATATGCTTGAATAGATTGCCTTGATAATGAACTTAATCAGAACTGTCGTAGAGTTAAATATTATTTACGAGATCATTTACAGATGTATGTATGTAGATGTAATTATCTTTAGCACAATAATTTTCAGCTTTAGTCTAGTTCGAATTAAGTTTATAATCAACTATCAATGGAGATCGTTCTAATATTACTATAAACGCTGGTGATAATTTTAAAATTGCAACAATAGATTTTATAAAAAATAATCGAAATGTAGCATTGATACGTCGTAGTATGACAAGAGTTTTAGTTTCAAAGATACTTGTTTAAGTTTGTTACAGTTCGTTTCTCTTTCTATTTCATAGTTCGATACATCGGAAAAATTCTAACGAGGTATAAGCAAAGAAACTTTGTAACGTATTGTTTTGTTTCGTTCAGTTTAAAAATAATTGGTGACTATTAAAACGTAATAGTTTGTTCTTTTCAATTATTAATTTTGGTATTTGTTTTTATTTTAGCACGACAAAGTACACCAGTAGCCCGAGCACGAAAAACTAATGTAGATGTAAATGTATTCGAGTTCGCTGCGCACTGATGACGTTTGGTTAATATTTCATACAAATTTCATAGACGCGCATCGAGTTCAAATACATTTACGATTGTCAGAAATTTTCCTGCTCAGGCCGATGATGGTAACACTATGCGGCAAATATAAAATCCTGGCCCGTATGAAAATCCTACCACCAACAATTACTTTTGTCTGTAATTATAATATCAGCTCTATCATGGAGAGAAACCATGATTGTACTATTTAAAGGTTTAAACAGGGATAGGTAGAGTTCTACATATCCCTCAGAGAGGGTTGACGTCAGCCGGTAGTAAAAACTAAGCTAAATCCTTTCTGCAACAAGATTGAAAAAGTGTGTTACGCCGATCCCACATTAAGGTGGGATAAGGGCAGGTAGAAAGGTAGAGTTCTACATATCGCTTAGGTATTGCTATAAATGTGTAAGACTTAAGGCGCGTCTCCTGCATTAAAACATTAACAAAACACTTACACAAAACATGGTCTCGCTACACATTTTTATAGTTTTATTATATTATTGTGAGTGGTAGAACCACGCTGTAGACAGTAACGTTTACAGCACGGCTCGACCAGTTTGATACCACTGTCTCACAGATAACCGACGTAAAGCGGCAGCTTGCTGTCGCGTTTCGTTCCGTGAGTGAGATTTCCGGTGGCCCATTTACCCCCTTCCTTTCCCAACCCCTTCCATTTCCTTCTTTTAGGTTGGCAACGCACCCATGATTCTTTTTGTGTCTTGGGTGTCTATGGACGGTAGAGATCATTTACCATCAGGTGACCCATCTGCTCGTTTGCCAATTTCTGCTATTAAAAATCTATGGTCCATTGTAACATGAGCAGGAGACAATGATAAATCTTGCTTTTGTAGGTATTTTTAGTGTTTTGTTTCTAAGAAACATGTACAGGAGACGCGCCTTTATAATATGTGCTTCCTTCTTCTTAGTCGGACTGCCTCCGTGGCGTGGTGGTATTTCGGTACGACCATGGTTCTGAGGTCTCGGGTTCGATCACCGGGTGGGGCAAAGTGATATTGGATTTTTCCATATCAGCCCGGAGTCTGGAATTTGTGCCCGATATGGCGATAGGCTCGCCCCGTATCACATCTGGGACGGAACCAAGCTCGGCGAAATGTGGGTGTTCGCTAGTACGCTTCTGCTTACCCTTTCGGGGATACAGGCATGAGCTTATGTTATGTTCTTAGTCGGTATCTTCATTACTGAAGGTCGTGTCTAGCTTAAAGTTGTATCACTCGATGCACTATACTCTTCCACGCGGTTCTGTCTTCGGCGGTCTTAATTGCTTTCGGTATTGGCATACCAGTGAGCGTCTTTATTAGGTCTGTCCAACGGTTAGGTAAATTACCCCGTGTTCTTTTCCCATCGACCTGACCAACTATCAGCATTTTTCCCGGACAGTCAGGATTCCTACGAGCAATATGTCCGAAATAGTGCTAGGATAGTCTAAATTAATCATGAAATATGCTAAATATTTACACTCGATGCGTATTTGGCAACAACATGAGACATGATTTTAAAGTTACTATTTATAAATAGAAGGCATATTTTGCTGTCGGCCATTCGAATAGAACTAATTACTTCGTATGTACGAACATATTTCACATTTGTTTGCATAAAGTATTTTCATGTTTCTAAATGAACAATAAACAGTTCGTTAGCGCGCATACCGTGTTGGATTTTATCTCAGCATTAATTTTTTAGTGGCGACTCTGTTAATTTATAATATTTAATTGAGCCTTGATTCAATTTTAGATTAATTTTTTAGGGTTCCGTAACCGAATAGAAAATACGAAACTGCGGCCTGAGCAGGAAAATATCTGACAACCGTAAATGTATTCGAACTCGATGCGCGTCTATGAAATTTGTATGAAATATTAACCAAACGACATCAGTGCGCAGCGAACTCGAATACATTTACATTTACATTAGTTTTTCATGCTGGGGCTACAGCGGCCTGAGCAGGAAAATTTCTGACAACCGTAAATGTATTCGAACTCGATGCGCGTCTATAAAATTTGTATGAAATATTAACCAAACGTCATCAGTGCGCAGCGAACTCGAATACATTTACATTAGTTTTTCGTGCTCGGGCTACTGGTCGCATTCGTTTGTTCGTATCCATAGTTGTGAATGGCTACAAACTAGAAATGTACAATTTCAAAATACTCACTTAACTAAAATTAGGGATATAACACATCTAACTGAGTGGGAACACCACTCAGTTAGATGTGCGTTTTCAGCGCACAGTTGCGTGTGACGTATCTATGTATAGATATTTATGAATTAGGTATATAGATGTTGTTTAATATTCCTTTATATTATGCGGAAATTTGACAGCCTCCGTGGCGCAGCGGGCGAGTAGCCAGCTGTGAAGCGAGAGGCCGCGGGTTCGATTCCCACATTGAGACAAATGTTTGTCTGGCCCACAGATATTTGTTTCAAGTCTGGATGTTGTGAGACCGCAAGTCTGTCATAGTCTCTGACACCCACGATACAGGTTATACCTAGTGTGAGGTTAGGACTAGGTGTGTGACTGTAGGATTTACTTCACTATATTAAAAAAAAGAAAATGATGCAGTAAATACACATGTTATGTTAGATGTCTTCTTTCTCGTTTGAGTCGCACTTATCTCAGGGAGGCTTATTCCGTAACCCTGCATGTATTTCCGCCGTGCTGTCTATCGGTCTGCATTGAGATATTGAGTAGTAAAAAAATATTTTTTAAATAAATAAAAAAATACAGACGAATTCAAAAAGTTCTTCAAACTCGGTCGATAATGCAGTAAACAGACATACGTAGATTTGGAAACTAGGTGTCGCTACTCGCTGGTACTCGTAATATTGTACTGTTATGTCTCGTTTGAGTCCCACGCGTCTCTGGGGGGCTTATTCCGAAACCCTGCATGTATCTCCGCAGTGCCGTTGCCTAAATAAAACCTGAACATTGTTGACATCACCAACTTGCGGTGAATTATGTTCTTTCGGACGTTTCTGCTAAATTGTTTGTGTAAGGCCATTTATGTTAGAAAGTTTTGCGTCGTTTTTGCTAATTAAGGTTTATTACAGATATTGTTGATTACACTTACTTAAAGTATGATAAAACATAAGCTCTTTGGAATTGTTTGCCTCTCGGATTACATAATTATGATTTTATGATCATGCCGTCTAATAATTCAGAAATTGGTTCAGGAACCAATTAGGAAAATATTAGGATATTAATCCGATAAAACTGTTTTACCCACAAATACGTACCTATTCGTTGCCGGTTTGCGTATTATGAGACCGAAAGTCTATCGTAGTTCTTGATACCTACGACACTATTCGAATCTCACTGTGGAGTCAGGACTAGGTGTGATTGTTGGGTGTTATTTATAAAATGAACAAGTATAAGTTATATACTTGTTATAAATATATAATATAGATATAAACATTAATAATAATAAATATATTATACTATTATTATAAACTTTCATAAAATTGTTGACTAGTGTCGTATTTACGCCTCTGCCTACCCCTTCGAGGATACAGGCGTGAGCTTATGTTGTCGTATTTACGAACATTGAATACAATTTATAATAACTCGTAATAAAATTGAGCTTTTATTTTAAAGGTGAAATCCACTAACTTTAAAAGGGACATTAGAGTGAAATACAATTATGCGGGAAGATAATTAAATCCTGAACGATTTACGCGTAAATAGAGTGGCTTTCCGAAAATAGCGACAAAATTTAATACGGAAATTACAATAACCGCAATACATTTTCATATAAATTGTCCATGAGGAAAACGGTTCGTACCCTTCTAAGGAGATCGTTTGTAATATTATAGGATAAAGCACTTGCACTCGAAACCTCTATACGAGATTGGAATAGAAATACGAAAATCATAAATACATTGACTCACGCCTGTATCCCCGAAGGTGTAGGCAGAGGCAAGCAAACTAGGACTCCCACATTGCACCGAGCTCATTTTCCATCCCAGACGTAAAAGGGGACGACTATCGCAAATATGACAAATTCCAGACTCTGTGCTGCAGTGGCGAACGGTCCATACAATTCCTAAATGCCCTTTGACTAAATTCTAGACTAATAAATAGGTTATTAGAAGAGTTGCCACTTCATTGGCTTCCCTTTTGAAAATTTCCACCATTCGCCACTACTATGCTGACACTGAATAGAAAAACTCAATATCACTTCCCGAGCCGGGAAGGCTACGAAAATTACTGGTTTAGATAACGTGTTTTAAAAGTGTTCTATTTCATCACGAAAGCCCGTTGCTAGTTTATTTTAATAAATATTATTTCCATGCAAATAAATGCTACGTAAATGATTTGAGACAAATATAACGTTTCCGCTGTTTATACTATATTTGTTTGAAATAAAACTATTTTTATTTTTAGCCCCGACGTTTAAAAAAAAAAATACAGACGAACTGAGGACCTTCCTTTTTGGGAGTCGGGCTATAATAATCACAAGTTTAAAAACTTTACTGACCGACTTCCAATTTACCGACCGTGACCAAATTTATATGGGACCACCCTTGCAATAAGTTCTATCGAACACTAAAAGAATTTTGAAAATCGGTCCACACTTGGCGAAGGTATCGCGTAACATATGTACATTAAAAAAATACAGACGAATTGAGGACCTCCTGCTTTTTGGAAGTCGGTCGAAAGTAGTCTATGTCACTCAGGAAAAATGTACTTTTCTACTGATATTACTTCTCACAATACAAATAGCTCTTTATAAATATTAGTGTGGATCAGTAAATCTAGATTCAACATGCCCACTTTCGGCTACACATCTGTCTGGCAACGAGGGACACAAAGTAAATACCTCTCGTAAAGCTCGCTTGGCGCAGTCCGCCGCATCCCAGCTGCATCAGAGAAAACAATGCATTGGATCCGATATGTACCTACCACCTACACGCCGCAGTCGATCTATACTTTTAGATTAAGGTTACGATTTGAAATTGGGATTCAATAGGTTTCATGCATGAACTTTAATTTCCAACATTATATTATACGCAATATAAAAATATCGAAATAGAAAATAAGCCAAAGACAAATCCTTTTACAGAAACAGGATTAAAATGAAAGATATGAACATCTTGTTATCTTCCTCGCATGCGTGAACCGCGTTATGAGTTATTACCAACATGTGGGTTGACGTCAAAATACATTGCGTTCTTGCGTACATTTTTTGACATTTGAGCTCCTACAGATTTGAATGTTTATAAAATTCTGCTGATTATGAATTATGGGTAACGAAAGCTATTGATTAGAATCATAAAATATCTCGTAGTCACATACGCGTGAAACCTATTGAGGTTCTCAATTCTTTTTAAGAAAAACAAACACAAACTTCCAATGTTATAAATACGGACGTAAAAAAAGATAGACGGAGCGCTAGGAACATCGATAGTGAAGCAGGGTATTCGGCCTATTTGATCAATCGACACGTAATGGCGTGTGTGTGCGTAGGATACTTTTTTGATTAGTCTCCGTCAGCAACATTAAATGTGAATTTAATTGATATCTATATTAATATGCATCTACAAATCGATACATATTTTTACTTTCTTTAAAATTTTCGTTTTGTTTTTAAATGAAGCAACAAGAACGATGTCTAAATACGAATTTCAATTACATGGTTTGATTGGTTTGTTTACTATATTGATCTGTGCACCATAGTGTATAATCACATGTTAAGTGTCATGCTACATAGGTGTACAGTTGCTAATTTGGTTTTACTATGGCTCTACCAACACCCGAGCTGACAACTTAATGTGCTCTCTGAGACGCAAACGGAATACGGCATTATAGCCACTTTATAGTAAGCACAGAGTTCGTACGTGTTGCCAACTGTCGAACCTTTCAACCAAAGAAAACAAGAACGTTAGTCGAGCTTTGCGACAGACCACATTTATTCTATCCCAGATGTGATAGAGGGCGAGCCTATCGCCTTATCCTGCACAAATTCCAGACTCCGGCCTGATACTGAAAAGTCAAATATCACTTTGACCAGGACTCGTCGTAACTCAGGACCATAGTCGTACCGAGCACGCAATGGTATCTATGTATTATAAAACAATACTTTCGAAAATGGGAAAATGACGTTTGCCGCAATACTCTATAGAAATTAATATCGTCATGTGTGCATCAATATAATATACCCTAGATGCACAGTTCTTTGTAAATATCCTCCTAAAAAGTGGTCTCAGGAACAAAACATAGAAAAAGATCACAATTCAAATTCAATCAACACATATATAACTCTATGCGTGTGTTATAAAGTAGCTTTTTAATTGACATGAGCAAGCGTTCTTAAATTTGAATTTTGAAATTTAAATTCTATCGGCGTCCGACTGTAGGCAAAAGAAATGCTTAAGCACTCCTTTGCTGTCCCATTTTCCGAGCGTCAACTGTGCATCTAGGTAAATAATATATCGATGCATGTGTGCGTCGTGTCGTTACAGTCTGCGATCAATCACCGAGCACAAAATTATTTTGCTTTCGTGTAATATTTTTACGATTAAATGTAATGAGCCTTTGTATGCACGTTAACATTTTGCATTAGATATCTTCCCGTAAGGTCATAGTTTATTATAGAATACCTAGGGTAGGTAGTCTCTCGAGTCTTGCGGCATGACTTGATGGTTGGTTGAGACGAGATGACGTTGAAAAAAAAGGTACCTACCTAATATTAATGAAAATCACTATGCCGACAGTACAAAATTAGATTTAAAAAAGCACTTAAAGCAATAACCCTTAACGAAAACAAGAAGTCTAACAACTTATTACAACGATACCTACCTGAATGTGATGCTCTATGAACTGCACTTCACTCTTCGATCCTTAAAGAAATATTTAAGCACTTCTTATCTTGAAGAATAATTTGTTCCTTTCATTTTTATAAGTAAGGCTCTATGGGTACGAGGTTAATACCTAATGTGTTGAAAAGTGGTGTCGTTTCTGCACCGTTTCCGTAAAAAATATGGCGCCTTATAGCACCTAATGGTAGTGTAGAAGTAGCAATTGACTTACAGCTTTGTTTATTTTTATAACCCTTACATGCAATGTGGAGCCCGTGGGGGCACCGCGCATGCAATCTTTCTTAACTAATGGTTAGCAAATGCAAACTCCATAAGCTACTTTTTTTACGCCTCCATAGTAAACATACGAGCATTTTATAAAGTTTTATTTAAAACTTATTTACATTCACTTGACATTATCGGCCCATATTATATTATGACGTTGAAAGGTCTCCACTTATGATGTAGAATAAAATTGCGCTTTTATTTTATATTATTTTATAAATTAAACATGCAATGTTGGTAAATTACAAAACGTATTAATTAACAAGTCATATGAAACATAAAATCGTTTAATACAGAGATATTAGATTTTCATAACATCAATTTTAAACCTAGTTTGTTGATTAGTTTATAATGGATTTAAAATCTATATATGCCGTCATTGATCGATGTTTTCTATATAATTTGGACCTAAAATTGTGCTCAAAGCGAATGGCTAATTATGATATAACGCACGTTACGTCAGAAGTGCGAGCCGCACGACACGACGTCAGAACGAACTGTCACAATTTCCTGTGGGCCGACTCCCGACTCCCCAAGTACTAGAGTGGTGAATGGTGACACACGGTCTCACCGTCGTGACATGACGTCATCAAGCTCGATATTTAATGGAACTTTGAACGTGATTTCCTTTTGTAATTATCAATCGCTCATCGGGTTTTAGATGCTTGTAGATAAACTTATTTACTTTTACTGTTGCGTGCTGTAATTTTCACCTACCTGACTAGATCAAGTAGAGTGGTAGAGACATATGGGATATGGACCACTCTACTTGATCTCAGGGAGGAGACAATTACTTCACCTAACTGTAGAAGTACTGGGTTCAAATGCGAGGTTGGACAATGTAGTTTTTCTTAAACAATTTTCCGGGTATAGATCCCCCAAAGGGCAGGTTAAGCCGGACCTTTTGTGCAATTTGCTGTGTGTTGTGGGCAGTGGGATAATGGCAAGTAGAAGATGTTTTACTACCTGACAATTAATCACATAATTTGTTTGTTTTTTTCAAGACATGGGAGCAATATTGACATATTTTAATTCTGTCACATAATGAATATTTTTTTTACATTTTAAATTTTCTTTTAAACTTTAAAATTAAGTAAATATATGAAAATGTAATGCATGAAGAATGTTATGACACTGAATGAGGCGAAAGAGGTGTGTAAGGATCGTAGCAAGTGGAAATCCGTTGTCTCTGCCTACCCCTATGGGAAAAAGGCGTGAGTCTATGGATTTATGTATGTATGAAAATGTAAATTACGTCAACGCCTATTGGGTTTGGGAGCATTAGGCGCACTTAAGTTTCTTGTTTCTTTGTTCGCTTGTATTTTTCCACCGACTTCAAAAAATGAAAAGATCCACAATTCGTCCGTATTTTTTTTATGTATGTTACACGATATCTCCGCCAAATGTGGACTGACTTTCAAGATCATTTTTGTGTTCGATAGAGCTTATTTCAAGGGTGCCATAAAAAATTGTCACGGTCAGATAAATTTTGAAGTCGGTCCGATAATTTTAAAACTTATGGTTATATTACACAGTGAAATGCTATTGTAATCATACAATTTACTTGCTATTTCATGTAGTTCACCAACAAATTGCTGTCATTTAAACTAACCACGTACGCACGTCGAACGCGACGCTCATCAACAATTCAGCTGTCGTTCATTAATGACGGCATTAAATCGGTGTTGATTTTGGCCAATGATTTGCGAGAGAAGTGGGAGAAGGTACGGGGTGAATGACGCACGCACAAGCCGCCCGGGGGTGCGGCAGTGACGTCAGTCGTGACGTCACGAAGTTTAGCGCCACCGTGCTACGAACGACGCGTAGTCTCTGGCGGCTGGCGCATTTGGCTAAGCCGCCTTTTTGTTATAGATGCGACGCGGAATGGATGCCAAATGGATATTTTTGTTTCTTGGTATAGTTTGAGTGGATATTTGCGGTACAGGGATAAACATGTTTATGAGCTTATAAAATATTAGAATGTCATAATTCCACGGTAATACATTTACTATACACATTTATTTGCAAATAATTATAATATTTAACACATTGTTATAAATATTCACCAGAAGGTGTTGACGTCAGGCAGGCAGCCGGTTGTATATTTAAGCTAAATCCTTTCTGTAACATGCTTGAAAAAGAATGTTATGTGTATATATGTGTCCCTACGTTAAGTGGGATAGGGGCAGGTAGAAATAAAGTAGAAAAAATTATATTCCCTAGCCTTAAACCCCATTTCGTTCGCGTTTTTCATTCCAGAATATTACAGAAAAGTGTAATTTACGAGGCTACATTAAATTATTATTATCAAATTATATGTTGCGGTTTTGTAGATGATATTTTTCTGTAATATCCAGTTACTACAATAAACTCACATTTGAATATTTAATTTCGACCGACTCCCAAAAAGGAGAAGGTCCTCAATTCGTATTTTTTTTGTATGTTACGCGATATCTCCGCCGAATGTGGACCAATCTTCAAAATTATTTTTGTGTTCGATAGAGCTTATTTCAAGGGCGGTCCCATATTGGTCACGATCGGATTTGAAGTCGGTCTGTTAAGTTTTTAAACTTGTGATTGTGTTTGAACTATTTTTGTTATACAGTTTAGACTAGACTGCCTCGGCGTAGTGATACTGCTTGCGTCACGACTACCGTCCTGAAGTTTCGGTTCCGATCCCGGGTCGGGTAAAGTGATGTTGGGTTTTTATTTACAGTATCAGCCAAGACTCTGAAATTTGTGCACGATTTGAGTGGTAGAGCTACGCTGTAGACAGTTACGTCTACAGCACTAACGGGCCGGCTCGACCCGTTTGATACCACTGTCTCACAGTAAACTGACGTAAAGGGGCAGCTGGCTGTCGCGTTTCGTTCAGTAAGTGAGATTTCCGATGGCCCAATTCCCCCACCCCTTTCCTTCTTTCCCAATGTCTATTTCCCTCCCTTTAGGTTGGCAACGCACCCATGATTCTTTTTGTCTTGGGAGTCTATGGGCGGTGGAGATCTTACCATCAGGTGACCCATCTGCTCGTATGCCATTCTCTGCTATAAAAAAAATGCTTGGAAGAAGGGTAGTAAACTTTGCCCTGCAGTGGGGCATTCATGGCAATCATGGCTGATGTGTGCATTATTGTTGTTCGACCGATACCGCCATAAATTATCCCGAAAATAATAAAATTTTATGACAATGATACCTCGGTTCCAACATAAAATTATAATGTAACGTTAGAATCCAATCTAGTTAAGAGGCTGTTACAATACAGGTGTCCGTGCACAGAATGCAACCAATATCCATTACTCAACTAAACTGGACGCGGCTATAAAAGTACACCGAGTAACCAGTATACACTCACCTTTATTATTATGGGTTTCTTTGTATGGCTGTCACTGTTGAATGGATTAAATGTCAATGATCAACTATTTTTGTCTTCGCTATTTATCGATTTAATAACCCTAGATGCACAGTTATTTGCAAATATCTTCGTAAAAAGTGGTCGCGGTTGTCATTAATATGAAGACAGAACAGAACAGAACAAGACAGAACAGACAAGAATAATAAACAGAAGTACGCAGAAGCGCCCTAGCGAACTAGATCACCCACATTTCGCCCAGTTTAGTTCCGTCCCAGATGTTATAGGAGACGAGCCTATCGTCATATTGGGCACAAATTCCAGACTCCAAATTGAAAAATCCAATATAACTTTGCCTCACCCGGGGATCGAACCTGAAACCTCAGAACGGAAGTCATATCGAAATACGCCACAGTCAAGGCAGGCATAACTTGATGTGTTCTGGAATTTTATTAACTTACTAGCCATTGCTCGCGAAATTTACATTTTTAAATTAAATATAATAATAATATATAATGTTTTAATATATAGTGTTAAGGATTTGGCCCCGATGTTTCCATCGCTCCCGGTCATTATGAAAAGAAAGAAAGAAAAAACTTTATTTGGCGCTGGTTCGTAAATCCGGTGACTCTAACATAACCGTCACGTTTCCCCCCAGGCGTGGCGGCAGTATTAAATCACTTAAAACACTTTTCCCCATGATATAAAAAAAAGATATAAAAAAAGATACTCCTAAACACAATTCATCCAAATTCCCACCTTTATTTCTTACGATTAGTAACATCCACGATAACCGGAGTCAAAAGAACCTCATTAAAAATTGATATCTTTTAATCGAACTTAACATAATGAAAGTCTATTAACGTCGTTTTTGCTCCGACCCTTTTCACTGCTTCGTTAACAGTAAATTGTTTGCCCAATTAAAAGTTCGTAAAACAAACAATACCCAACAAGCCAGCGGAGGTTAGATCTGTATTTATAGGCAATGTTTATTTATCTCCATCTTAGTATCCACTTTTAAAAGATAAAGCGATGTTTTTATCAATAACATTCTCCAGACTATTAATAGTTAGCCTATATGTACTGTTTGTTTTCATAATGGTATTCTCAGTTCTTAGAACATCTTGTTCTTGGCTAAATTTATTAAATAGCCTCTCATATTATGTGAGATCGAATTAATCAAATTAATATCAACAATAACACAAGTGATGACTTTTAACTATAAAGCTCGTACAAGGGCATTTATCTGGTTGCAAAGACAATATTTTTTATGTAAACTTTACTTAGCTTTAAATCTAGATTCACGTTCGAGTTTCGTAGTTGTTAAGCACAACTAGGGAATTTGGCTCACAAAACATATTCTCGATATGAGCTTCATTTTCTCGAAATGTTCTTTCTTTCATTATACTAAATGTAACCGAAGGGCTGCAGCGGTGTTTTCTTTCTAGAAAATTCATGGCTTGTTATGCTGTACCTTAGTGTACCCATTTTCAAGTAACACAGACTTTTAAGTTAAGCTGAAAATTAAGTAGTTTAAGTTAAACACACCCCCGTGTTACGATTTAAAAATAAAAACCTTTATTGATCACGTAGGCATGTAAAAAAGGACTTATCACAAGTGAACACAAGCAAATTTTGAATTAAGATTAATATAATTTACATTATCTCGCTATTAATTTGAAGCCAGGCAGGCATAATAACGATGGGGTGGCTAAGATAGGGTGATAATGGAGATAGGAATAGAGTGTAAGGGAATGGGTTGTATGGAAATGGCATATGGCAGGAATGGTGGCAGGGGATTGACTGAAAAACTGGAAGCAGTTAGAATTGGTGCATGAGGCCCTATCCTAGCTAATCTACCAGCATTTCTCTAGCTACCTACGGATGGCGACCTGAAGAAGAAAGGCAGTAAGAAACTCCGGGCCTATTTTTTTCATCATAAATTGTCATATTTTTTTTTTCATTTGATTTACAAATTGTCGATACAATTGATAATCATATTTAAGTATATGGATTCACGCATACTTAACACCACTGGAGGTGTAAAGATTGGAGGATTTCCATGTTGTTTCGTAAATATAATTCTAATACCTGTGGTATTAAATTCGTTAAGTTTTACTAGGTAAAATAAAAGACAAAGGACCTAGACTATCACAGAAGTATAGGCTTACTCTATACTAGCTACGTCCCTAATACAGTTTGATGGACATGTGGATTTGGGTTAGCAGACATTTGAAGCCGACACGATCAAGACTTGGAAATTCGCCACTTGTTCCTAAGGTTACCGGCCTTGTATTAGAAACGTAAACCAAATCTACCAACATTTTTATAACAAGGTTGCCTCCTTGATCAAGTGGCAGCATATATGGGCTGTGGATCGTGAGGTCCTGGGTTCTAATCCCAGGTTGAACAAAGCCTATTTTCTAATTTAACTTGCCCAGTTCTGGAGCCCCCAGAGGGGTTTGACGTCAGGTAGACAGCCTGTCGTAAAAACTAAGCCAAATCCTTTCTGCAACATACTTGAAAAAGTGTGTTGCGCCGACCCCATCTTCAGGTTCCCACCTAAGGGCAGGTAGGAAAAAATAATTAAATAACATACGGTTTACATATGTGGTCGCCTCCTAGGTCTGATGGCTGTCTATATGGGCTGTGGACTGGGGAGTTCTAGGTTCGATTCCCAGATCGGGCAAAGTGATTTTTCCGACACAATTTACCGGGGACTGGATCCTTCAAAGGAATTCCCTTTTCAGCCCGAATATCCGATTTGTGTCTGATATGGTGATAGGCTATTCCTATCACATCTGGGACGAAAATAAGTTCGGCAAAATGGAGGTGTTCTATTTCTTTAGTTCGTCACTGCCTACCCCGTCAGGGATACAGGCGTGAGCTTATGTAAGTACAGAATAAATTAAATTGAAGAATGCAAGGTACCAAAGAAAAATGCGAGAATAAGTTTTAGTAAGAAATTGGAAAATTCTCCTAATGGATACAACAGTGTTCACAAAATATTTAGAAGGAATTCCTGCTAGCTGAAACGGATTAAAATGTTAAATGCCAAGATCCAACCGGAATGTTTTTATTACAAAACGATTCTCGTTATTCGCCGAATTGAGTCTCAAAATTCAGAGCTAATTTTTATATTAAACTTTTAAAATTACTGATAAACAATATTTGTTTTGTCGCTTCGATTCACTTATATTTTTTTTTAAATAATTCTAGTAAATACTAAATGAATAAATAAATAACACCCAACAGTCACACACATAGTCCTGACCCCACACTAATATCGAGTCTTGTGTCGTGGGAATTAGGAACTACGAGGGACTTTCATGACTGCGGTTTGATGGGTACTGATAAAATCCAATATCACTTTGCCCGACCCGGGGATCCAACCCGAGACCTCAGGACGATAGTCGTACCGCGCACGTAATACCATTGCCACCGAGGCAGGCAGTTAGTCGAGTTTTCTGTTATATGCGTATATTGTACCAACTATATTTCCATCTTAATACGCCTTTAGACAAAACTTAATCAAATTCTTTCATTCTACCTGCCCTTATCCCAACCTTAATGTGTGGTCGATGTAACACACTTTTTCAAGCATGTTGTAGAAAAGATTTGGCTAAGTATATAATAATACATAGTTTTACGACCGGCTGCCTGCCTGACGCCAACCTCCTGTGGGGGATCCAGTCCCGGGAAAATTAAATTAGAAAATTCGCTTTGCCCGACCTGGGAAGCTGCTGCCACTAGATCAAGTAGGCAAACATAAAAAAGAAAATTCTTTATTTTTATAAAAGCTTAATTTATATTCAGACTATCGATACAACTATCGACTGTAGTCTGTAAATAACGTCTGTAGTTTGTAAATAATGACTGTAGTCTGTAAATAACGACTGTAGTCTGTAAATGTAAATATAGACAAAACTTAGTCAAATAATAGCTTTATATCATATCAAACAAATCTATTTTATTGCATAATTCGTAGCAAACATGCGGCAATAGTCCACATATTTAACTAGAGTTCAGTATGGTTAATACGAATGAATTGTCACATTACATGAAGTCACGCAAAGGAGCAATTTTCACCACTTGCCCATTCTGATTACTGTATTTTTTATTGTCATAGTACTTTTATGGTGTATTTTATTAACTTTTAAATAAAACAAAGTTCTATAGCTTTATACATACTTTAGGAAGTTCATTAGTTTAACCACGTTTACAAAATCATTAATGGCTTCTGCCTCTATGGTATACGCTGCAGCGTACTTAAACTATGACTATCCGATAGTACCCAATATTAATATGGGACTAAACTTGAAATAAGCTCTATCGAACATAAGAAGAATCTTAAAAATCGGTCCACATTTGGCAGAGATATCGCGTAACATACATAAAATAAAATACAGACGAATTGAGGACCTCTTTCTTTTTTTGGAAATCAGACGAAAATGCGGGAATAGAATCAGGAGTTCCATTTCTATGTGGAGAAATAACAGTTTTTGAGTTGTATTATTCTTTCCCTCACGATAATAGATATCCTTAGATTAAGAACTCTTTGAGCTCGTCTTATAACTTCATAGGATGGAAGGCGGAATTATTATCTACCTATCCCTTTGGGGATACAGGTGGGGGCTTATGTTCTTTTTCTAGCTGCCCTTGTCCCACATTAATAGGGGGTCGGGGTAACACACTTTTTCAAACATATTGCAAAAGGGATTCGGCTTAGTTTTCACGACCTGCTGCTTGCCTGACTTCAACCCACTTCTGGAGGATCCAGTCCCGGGCAAATTATATTAGAAAAACCTGAGACCTGAGAACTGAACCCAGGACTTCCCCGTTCACAGTTTGTATAGAGGTAAACTGTCACTAGACCAAGAGAGGCGTGCGGGGTGATGTTATGTTAGATAATAAACATTTGTAATCCTTGGTAGAAAAAAAATATTTTTCCTTTCACCTTCGTCTTCCAATAAGCGAAAATCGATATTTAAATTGGCATGGGTACACTGAACGTGTGTAGTATTAATAATGTATAAGCTTCGTCGTTAATCTAGTATTTGCTCCACTCATCAGCATCTGAACCATTAATACTAGCGCTACGGTGATTAATTGCCTTCGTTTCGGCTTGGTTTGATGCAGGAAGCCATTTATCGGGGCATTTTGTCCATATATTCTATGTATCATGTTTTTAAGGTGTCGACAATTCGCAAAAACCATTTTATTTTTTGTTTTCTTCATGTCTTGGACTAGCAGCGCTATTTACAGAAACTACTTTCTTTCTACCTGCCCTTATCCTACCTTAATGGGGGGTCGGCGCAACACAGTTTTTCAAGTATGTTGCAGATAGGATTTGGATTAGTTTTTACGACCGGCCACCTGTCTGACGTCAACCCCCTATGGGGGATCCAGTCCCGGGCAAATTAAATTAGAAAATTTGCTTTGCCCGACCTGGGAATCGAACCCAGGATCTCTCGGTCCACAGCCCATACATGTTGCCACTAAACCAAGGAGGCGATTTACAGAAACTACATGGAACTAAAACAAATGCAGAGTGAGAACTGTCAATACGAACTTGATCTAGGGGTCTAGTATTCTGTTTGAAATAAATATTGATCCAAGACCCATTTATATGCACTTTATCGTAAAATCGCGATAAGAACGTCGCGGAATACTTTCCTTCTTCATTGATCGTAGAAGATCGTTATATACAATTTATATTTTTGAATTGAGTGACGCAGAATAGGCGCACTTTCCGTCAAATTATCGTTTCAAATGTGCGATGAAAATGGGGCGTCAGATGATTTATTAATATTGTCAACGACTACCTCGGTGGCGTGGTTGTCTTTCAGTACGACTACTGTCCTGAGTTCTCAGGTTCGATCCCCGGGTCGAGCAAAATGATATTGCATTTTTCCATATCAGCCCGGAGTCTGGAATTTGTGCCCGATATGGCGATAGGCTCGCCCCCTATCACGTCTGGGACAGAACTAAGCTCGGCGAAATGTGGGTGTGCTAGTTGGCTAGTGCGCCTCTGCCTACCCCTTCGGGGATACAGGTGTGAGCTTTTTTTTTATGTATGTGTCTGCAATAAAGAGTTTCTATCTATCTATCTATCTATCTATCTTTCTATATGTTATGTTTTATGTAAACAATATATTACATCGGCCCTTATAGCTTTTCTAGTGTGTCGTAAAGAAAACAGTCACTGTAGATATGATAGGTATAAATTAATGATTGGCATTACCGCGACAACTACAGACAAAATAAATCTAAAAACGCGAACGAAACTCTATGCGTCTTATTATTGTCAATACCGATGTTAGTTAACCCTAATATTATCTTGCATTTTAGACATAACATAAAAAGCAGAACATAAAAAGGTTATCATGTCAAGTTTTATATCATAACACGTCTTCGTATCCGCGCGAGAACACACCAGAGGCTCGTGTGGTAATTTTAATTAAGTATATTTACCGGGATGAACGAAGCCCGCCCGGGAGAGGTAATAAATGTAGGTCGTAACGGTAACAAATGTTCGCGGAGAGAGCTCCTTGCCTCGCCTCGCCGCCTTGTAGTCTGCCTCGCCTCGCCGCCTCGCAGTCTGCCTCGCTCGGTGCCTCGGAACTGCGCCGACATCACGCCACGTGATATCCACCTGCACGACTCTTTCCTTCCTGATTGTCAAAAACCCTGAATATTTGAGTTCTTAATCTTAGAAATTATTTCCAGTTGTATGAAAATATTATTGACCCTATTTCGGGTGATGATCAAATGATGTGCCAAAATTAACCCAAATCGGTTCAGAGTCTCAGGTGTGATTGATCAACAAATTAATATCCAAATTCATGAACTACGATGCTCATGAGCTTTTCATACATAATATAAATAATAAATAAGTAAATACACCCAACAGTCACACACATAGTCCTGACCCCACACTAAGATCGAGTCTTGTGTCGTGGGTATCAGGAACTACGAGAGACTTTCGGTCTCACAACACTCAGACCCGAAACAAATATCTGTGGGCCACACAGACATTTGTCTCGGTGCAGGAATCGAACTCGCGACCTCACGTTTCACAGCCGGCTACTCGCCCGCCGCGCCACGGAGGCTGTCAAATATAAGAAAATAGTGTAAAATTCACGTAGCTAAAATAAGCCAATGGTCAGATTTAAAAGTCAGCAATAAATATGTATAAATTCAATGTTCCGTACCCCAGCAGCGAAAAGAATTGTGGAATTTTTCCTCCTACGTATTCGGGTCGGGTTTTGCCCGTCTGAATTTAGGGTGCTTCCGAAAGTCTAGGAAAATTGAACGCAAATCCGATTTGTTCGGATCTCGAACAGAAATCTTCCTAAAACGCGGGATGGTACCTCCGTGCTTCGCGTCTCTCTTCACTCGATTTTATCTCGTCAACCAAAAACACTATATGGCGGGTGGAACTTGGAACATCTTTACTTTCCTTCGTCATTTGGTGTTCAATAAAGGACCTAACGGACTGACTTAAAAATTTATCCGATTATATTAAAATTTATTTATTCATATTATGCATCGATATATTATTTACCTAGATGCACAGTTGACGGTCGGAAAATGGGACAGCAAAGAAGTGCGTTTTGCCTGCAGTCGGACGCCGATAGAATTCTAAATTTCAAAATTCAAATTTAAGAACGCTTGATCATTTCGTTTAAAAAGCTACTTTATAACACATGCATATCGTTATATTTGTGTTGATTAAATTAGAACTTACGATCTTTTTCTTTGTTTTATTTCTGAGACCACTTTTTAGGAGGATATTTGCAAAGAACTGTGCATCTAGGGTATATTATATTGATGATATTATGTGACAAAATTTATATGGGAATAAGCTCTATGGAACGCAATAAGAATCTTGAAAATCGGTCCACATTTGGCGAAGATATCGGGTAACATTCATTAAAAAAATCGCAGAATAATTAAGGACCTTCTCCTTTTTTTGAAGCCAGTCGAAAATTTACCCATTGTCTTAAAAAATTGGGGAGGTTCTCAATTCTTCTGTATTTTATGAATGATACTCAAATTCCGGCAAATGAGCTTACTTTAACCGTGGCCCTGTATACATATGGTCAGATAGTTATAAGATCTAATAAAGGAGGACTGACTACTAGTGAACTCATTTACAATCATGTCGTAATTGGAGTATTTTAATTCAAGTTTTTCTTTTTATTCGTTTTGATATTTGAACTTCGATAATTATTAAACAAAGAAACGCACCGATTAATCAATAGAGATGCTGACATTCGACTGTGATTTGATTATTACCTACCTACCTTTCGGTTCACGGAATGTAACCCGAACAATGCTAATAAATACCGAAAACCATTTAGGAGTAAATTAACCCTCGTGCCACGTTCTTCATAAATACTCTTATAGCTAAATGTATCCTCGACCCGTAATTAAAGTTGTCGGATAATGTGCCCATATTAACGCCTACGGACACTCGCAATGTAGGATGCGCGTTTCACGTACTCCCCAACAACTTAGGCACCATAAATTTCGAACTTTGGACCGTAAAGAGCAACTATGATGTCTGTTGAATCTGTTATTCAAGTTTCCGCCCTCTGGATATTGCCGTACGAAAATGGTGGCAAGAAACTAAGCGAGTAATCACATTAAGTACAAAATTTAGTGCACGACGTATGTGTGATAGTTTTAATAGTGTGAGCTAAGTGTCGCCGTCTTGTATTTATGTGTGTCTGTATTTATTTCTCGTGATGTGTCATATAAGATTTAAGACAAATTATATAATAATAAAAATAATATTAGCCCTGTAATATTACTGTCCCACTGCTGGGCACGGGCCTCCTCTACTAATGAGAGGGGTTAGGCCTTAGTCTACCACGCTGGCCTAATGCGGGTTGGTAGACTTCACATACCTTCGAAATTCTTGTGGAGAAATTCTAGGGTATGCAGGTTTCCTCACGATGTTTTCCTTCGCCGATATGGCAAGCGATATTTCACAATGAAAACACACATAACCTAGAAAAGTCAGAGGTGTATGCTGCTTTTTGGGGTTGGTCTCGAACCTCCGACACTCGTCTCGGCAGTCCGTACCATTCCCAACTGAGCTATCGCTGCTTCAGAAACAAGATAAATTAAACTGCGAATATTTCTTACAGTATGTTGATAGAGCATGTATTTATTACCTTATATTTTATTCGTATTCATTAGTATTTTAGTAAAAAAAAATTATATAATTACCATTATACTATTGACATTAGGTCTATGACTACATTATAATGACTATCAGTTAATTCGAGCATTGATTGAAAGGATGCAGTTTTATACGTAAAGTTTAAGATTTACAATAATTTATATAATCTATCAAGGTCTCCACAAGGACATTGGCCATTGGATTTTATAATCTATTTCATTCATTCATTCACTCAACTGTAAAAATATGCAGTTTGTCTGCTTTTTATGTACAAAACTTATTTACATTCAATAACGTTGTTGTTTCGTTTATTATTCTTATTATGAACTCAATAGGTACTAAGACTGGAATAGAACACAATTGTTATGTTAACAGCTTAAGTTTTTATTTACTCATAACTGTAAAAACAAATATAAACTCTACACACCGCTTCCGCAGTGTTCTTTGTACGTAGAAAATTGTTTGGCAGCAATTCAATGTACGCGTTTGCAAGAATGAGCCAATTCTTGTAGAGTAGCAGATTGGTGTATTTCAACGGAATTTTAATATGTTTTAAAAGATACGTTATTTGAGTTACCTGGATTTATTCTCCGTCACTTTCAATTATAGAACATGGAAATTTAATGAAATAGGTTTCGTAATACCCATCATGCCTCGTTTCCTGGAATTGAATCGAAACCTCTATTTCTGCGTAAAATCCTACTAATATTATAAACGCAATAATTTGTGAATATGTGTGTATATTTGTTGCTCTTTCGCGCAAAAATTATAGAATGGATTTTGATGAAACTTTACAGTTATATAGATTCATACATCAGAATAACACATAGGCTCCTTTTTATCTCTGAAAATATATTTCCACGAGAAGGGAGTCTCGCGTAACAGCTAGTATCACTGTTATTTCATCCCCGAAATATTTCGGAAATAAATGTAATTACAATATCCGGAAACTACATTCATCCAATAATCATGTCCACCATTACCTTAACTCCGCAGTCGGTACCACTCCCAAGTACCAACTAAACTACGCTGCTTGCTTTTTCTTAGTAATAATATAACTCTACTAATTGGCCGCATGGGCGAAGACCCGAAAACGCTGAATTAACTTCGGCGCTCACACAAACTTAAAACAAGAGTTTGCATATCCAAAGTTGCAACTAATAGCTGTTGTTGCTAACACATGGTAATTTTCTTGGATGCTGGTAATTCGATCGCTTGGATTCACGACTGAAAGCTAACACACACTAACTATATCAATGTAATTGAGAGAGACTGATGCACTTTTGGCACACAGAAGCCAATGTTTCGACAAACTGTGGAGAAGGAAAATAAACTTTATATTAGGAAAATTATCTGTAAAAGCTATTTATAACATTTAATTAATTAATTAAAGAATTAAGCGTTAATGTCTAATTACTCTGTGCAAGAAAATAAAGTATAAATATACCGGGAATTGTGACTCTATATCTGCTTTTATTTTTCGTTAATTACTTCAATATGACAAGATCAAGTCCAGCGGCTAGACTCTGCACGACTTAGTAATTCTGCCGAATTTGAACAATCGTGCGATCTCATTCAATAATATACTTTAAAATTAGAACTACTATGAGAGTATCCCGCCCACACACCCGCCACTGTAACTCTTGTAAGCCAGGATCAACAATGACACGCATTTACGACACTCAGCAATGAAGCTCGGCGAGTCTCAGAGAATGCAAAATTGTCTTCATCCCGCAACGAAATTAATCAAACAGAAAGACAGGGAGGAGTTGGAATTATAAGGTTTCCACTTCCCTCGGTAAAAAAGCGGAAGACAATGTAATGAGTTAAAGTGGCATCAACCTCATGCATAGGGATATTTACAACTGGAGAAGTCAGATGTAAGGTACCACGGATATAATTTTAGTGGGTCCTACCATCCGAGCTGTTAAACTTTATTCCAATAATAGGTATGACACAAACGCCGGAATGCATGGAAAAATCATCCTAGTTTCTACAAGATCAATATAGTAGATAACTACAGATGTTATTTGCCTACTGTCTAGCATAATGGTGCGCATTTTGACAGAGACGACACTCCCAAAGAATGTGATGTGCGGTCTGGTCAAATTCACAGCCAACAATGATACTACTAACAGCATAAAACCGTTTTGAAGTGCACACGCTCGTAGTAGTGATTATATTGATTGCGCGTGTTAGTAAGCAGACGGCCCTTGATCCGGCAGATAGGGGGCGTAATCCACCCGGACACCCAGAGCTGTTTATCCAACCTACTTTCTCGGCTTACTTCTGCAGTCTTATTTTATTTGCTCCAAAACCCATTAAGTATATGATGGTCTAATCACTAATGTACTTTATTTAGATATTTTTAAATAATAGTTATTTATTTATTATTTCATAGTATGCAATACCAAAGTACCATATTTGGCATTCGTTCCAAAGGAAATTCTATGCTTCGTATCATATAAATTATTACGTTAGTTGTAAAATTATGACCTCCGGTGTGAATGTATATAATTTTAAGCCTTTCTTTGCGAACCTGCCCCCTGACTTTTAATACTCGATTCGATTTCGCCTACGATTTGTTTCGAATCGAGTGTCCAAGGCTAATTATCTAATTTATTTGCCCGGGACTAGAATCCACAGAGGGAAAACGTTTGGCAGCCGGTCTAAAAACTAAGCCAAATCCTTTCTGCAACATGCTTGAAAAAGTGTGTTACGCCGACCCCACATTAAGGTGGGATAAGGGCGGGTAAGAGAGAAAAGACTTGCTTTCATCGCAATTTACGCCTTACCAGCCGTCAATAGCAATACAATCTATAAAATTTCGAAGCACCATAAAAATTTGGCAAGCAACACAATAGTTTAGCTCTCTCAGACAACAATTGAACGAAATCGTGGCTATGCCCTAATTTCGGTGCACTTTTCGCTTCTAATGTTTTCGGAGTGGTGCCATCATGTTATCAAACAACTTAATGGAAGTATTCCATTTTTCAATGTGTAAATATGTATTATCTTTACACGGTGTTCGGTTCCCAGGTTTACTCTGCTAATGGGCGGTATTTTAAACAGTATAATTAAGTAGCTGGGTAGTTACGTGGTTGGAGTGATTTACATGATTTTTTTTCGAACAGACTTATGCTGTTAGCAAAATTGCTTTTACAACTTCACCTGAATTTAAAGCTGGCGCTTATGGCGCTCTAGCCAGAGATATATTCATTTGACTGCGATTGAACACAGAAGTGCCTTATCGAAGGCTCAGACCTCATATTGAACTATTGCTGGGGACTAGAATTAAATTCAAAATCGTCTCTGCGTACTAATATGCCTCGGCATATTACCTCCCTGCAGACCCTCGGGTCTGCTGTGCGAGATCTTCGGACTTTCGGGCGAGTCCGATGTCGGAGTCTGGTGTTAATATTACAATGGGTATTGAGAAAGGAAAGGGCTGCTTTGACATCAACTGTGATGGGATCATTGGGGTCTGTCAAAACGTGTTTTGGACGACGAAGAATGAAGATTTACAGGATAGATAGATTTATCTACCAAGGAGGCGACTTGGACAAGGAGGAGTCCAGTGGCAGCATATACTGGCTATGGATCGGGAGGTCTGGGGTTCGATTCCCAGGTTTATTAAAGCGAATTTCTAATTTAATTTGCCCTGGACTGGACCCCCCAGAGGGGGTTGGCATCAGGCAGGCAGCCGGTCATAAACACGAATAAAAAGCCAAATTCCTTCTGCAACAAGCTTGAAAAAGTTTGTTGCGCCAATCCCACATTAAGGTGAGATAAGGGCAGGTAGAAAGAAAGTTAAATCACCTAGTCGCGATAGCACAGCGGGAGTGGTATAGACGATACGAAAGTGATTTATTCTAAGCCAGAAATAAAGCTTTTCAAAGTTATGTTTGAATGTTATTACCACTTGATCAAACGGTAAAGGAAAACATATTTATGAAACCTGGAACTTCGTATATAATTTGTAATCAATTTCATAGATAGATTAGGCCTAACACCTCTCATTAACAGTGAAGGCCCAAGTATATTTTTGTAATCTTTAAAAATAATTTATTATCATATTGACTATATCAGTAGCAAAATGTCCAACTAAACTGTTTCTATTATAATAATATATTTTTAAATAACTAAACGTGGTACTGCACTCTATAAAGACGTAGGTTTTCCTAACACGTAGCGTAGCACGTAGCACGTAGCTTGGCACGTAGCGTCTGTAATTGTTGGATACTTTCTTTAATTGCATCAAAGAGAACAGCTTCTTATCGTCGTGATTTAATTTTATATACTCGAAGAGCTTAATACTTTGTACTTTAGCACTCATCTGTGGACCGAGCAGGAATATTTTTGACAACCGAATTCGTTTCGATCTCGATGGGCGCTGATGACATTTGGTTAATATTTTATACAAACGTCACAGACGGCGTCGAGCACGATACGGATTCGATTGTCAAAAGTATTCCTCAGGTCGATTCTCTAAGGAACGCCAAAAACGTTGCGATCGACGACGAACTCCCGCAGCGCACATCGTTGAGATCGACGGAGCGTTCAACGTTGTTGGGTCTTAGAGAATACCATTTTTTATACATTTATGTCAAACGCCTCGCTCGAGAGAGCTAGTTCGCATGAGCGCCGTCATCACGCATGGGGCTAGTACGTGCGCTTTATACCTTGCTGAAAACAAAAATGAAACATCGTTGCCGCAACGAAGCCGCAACGTTGTTTTCACAAATAAAACCTTAGAGAATCGACCTGGCCCCCTGACTTTTGACTCTCGATTCGATTTTGACTACGATTCGGTTTCATTTATTGAGTTCGCATTGATGTCGCATTAGATTCGAGGACTTGTAATTTTGTAATTTTTAACGCGACATTAGTGCACTTTTTACCTCGATTTCGGTTGAATTTTAAGTCAATAAATGAAACCGAATCGTACTCGCAACCGAATTCAGTGTCAAAACTTACCCTACTGCGCGGGCCACTAAAGGTAGAGTTCTGATAGTCGCAAACGCACGATTCAGTTTCTGCTACGTCAATACCGCCGTATTTATAAACATTGTGAAATTATACTATGACCATACCTCGGGTACATGCATTTATCACGCTACCATCTTTACATGGAGTACTACAAATCACTTTAGAACAAGCATGTGGAACGTAGAAACAACGATCGTCTATACGTACCTACCGCTGGTTATGTAATTAGAAGCAATTTATCTTGATATCTTAATGGTAGGGAACACGAAACACCTGATATAGCTGTAATCACTACATACACATGGCTGTTTTTTTTTATAGCAGATACTGGCAAACGAGCAGATGGGTCACCTGATGGAAAGTGATCTCCACCACCCATAGACACCCAAGACACAAAAAGAATCATGGGTGTGTTGCAAACCTAAAAGGAGGGAGTAGAAGGGGTGGGAAAAGGGATTGGGAAAGGGAGTGGGGAGGGAGAAATAGGCCACCGGATATCTCACTCACTGAACGTTTTCTGTGAGTCAGTGGTATCAAACCGGTCGAGCCGGCCCATTCGTGCTGTAGACGTTACTGTCTACAGAGTGGCTCTACCACTCAATAATAAACTTCTTGTTTTGCCGCACTAATACATAAATATATGAATGTAGCATAGCCTGTTGCTGCTTTTCATCGAGTTCAATTGCTGCAATAAATGCTTAATAAATAAAAGCGCTAGTTTTGGGATGTGCATTGTCCAGTCGAGTGTTTAATTAAATTTTCATGTTCAACACCTCACAGTTCAATTTATAGCAATCTGCTATTTTAACGGATATTAATTTGTTGCTTAAATAAAAATATTTCAATAGATTTTGTTCATATAAATATGATATTGGAAACACAGCTTACGGAACGAGTTCCATTTGAAACGATTCGCCAATAATCACAAGTTTAAAAACTTAACAGACCGACTTCAAATACGATCGTGACCAAATTTATATGCGACGACCCTTGAAATTAGCTCTATCGAATACAAAAATAATTTTGAAAATCGGTGCACATTCGGCAGAGATATCGCGTAAAATACATTAAAAAATACTGACGAATTGAGGACCTCCTCTTTTTGTGGAAGTCGGTCGAAAATGAGACCCCCAGAGGTGGTTGACGTTAGACTAGCATCGGTCATAAAACTAAAGCCAAATCCTTCCTGTAACATGCTTAACAAAGAAAATTATAGACATGTGGAAGTATGAGAAATATGACCTAAAGTTGAATTAATTCTGACCGAAATTAATTTTGGTTAGGTTGTAACTTAGTCCGAAATTAAGTTTGATTTGGTTGTAATTTAGTCGGACAACGATAGAATAGACACTATTGTGTATTCCCAGCAGATACGAGCCTCAAATCAGCCAATACCCAAATACAAAGCATCAACGTGTGTAGCATCGCTAATCGCACCGCCACATAAATTGCACATGACAAGTTTCGGCCTGGGTTACCATTTGCGTGCATATTGTTAATAGAATGCTCGACATAAATACATAGAGATTATATCTAAATAGCTTTACGAGGCCAGTTCGAAGATAAACACGGCAGTACTCCAAAGCCGCGGGTTGGTTGTAATTCTGTGGTTCTCAAAGTGCGACGTTTACTCCCGCTGGGAATAAAAGAGGAAGTATAAGACACTTTAAGTGGCCTTACGGAACTAAATCACTCCGTATTTTCTCGCATTCGTAGAAGAGTTAAGTATCATTAAGCTTAAGACTTAATTGCAAAAATAACTTAGATACTAAGATCAAGACAACTCGACTTCACATGAGATTTGCATTTGCTTGTATCCATTTTTCTTCCACCCGCCCTTATGCCTCTTTATTGTGGGATCTGCGCAGGACACCTTTTCAAGCAGCAAGCAAGCAAGGATTGCAGCAAGGATTCGGATTAGTTTTACGTATGTTTGTTACAAGAGTCACACTTGGAAAAAATTGAAATAATTATCAAACACAACTGCCTCGGTTGCGTAGTTGTATTTGGGTACGATTACCGTCCTGAGGACTTGGGTTAGATCCTCGGGTCGGGCAAAGTGATATTGGATTTTTCCATATCAGCCCGGAGTTTGGAATTTGAGCCCGATATGGCGATAGGCTCGCCCCCTATCACATCTGGGACGGAACTAAGCTCAGCGAAATGTGGGTATTCTAGTGCGTTAGTTTACCTCTGCCTAGCCCTTCGGGGATACAGGCGTGAGCTTATGGTATGTTATGTTATCAAATACAAAAATCATTATCTAAATCTGCTGAGAAAGGCATTAAAAATACATCATAACGGCATAATATGATACCCTCTTTTTTGAAGCCAGTTGTAAAAAGTTCGAATCCAGTGGCATATCGCACTAGGGTGGCCATACTATAGTATTCAAGAAGTCACGTCGCATTCGATTAATTACGTCCGACCTTTATTTTTATCGCGATCGAATTAAACTTTGTTGCACAATAAACTGCACTTAAGGTCGCGGTGATTTATGGTTTGTATTTTACTATTACCGGGATATGCAAATAAGGCTGTATCGTGAGTAAACTTTATGGAAGGTAATTTTAGGTGTGGATGAGTTTATGTGGGTTCGTGCAGATTTGCACGTCTTTATGTAAGGAAAACGTTGTTGCATTGCCAACCCTATTGAGAATACAAGTCTAATGTTGTATACATTAGATATAGTAACGTATCGCTGATATTTTGTAGGCACTATTTCGATTATAAAACATTTTAAAATTAATAAATAAGTATTAGTCAACAATTTCATCGATATACGAGTATTTCGTGCGCACTTTTTCGATTTTAAAACATTTTAAAATTAATAAATAATTATCGCCAATTTCATTGATATAATATATGTTTACACCAATCGATAAAGCTTTTTATTGTGAACATTTTTGTTATTATTGACGAATGTACACTTATACCCTTTTCCACCGGAGCCACAGATATTTCGTGCGCACTCTTTCGATTTTAAAGTATTTAAAATCAATAAATAAGATAATGTTTAAACCATCGATTCGATATATTTTTGTATATCGACCGTAAACCGCCAATACCTCCTAAGTGCTTTGAGGGCAAGTTTAAGGAGAATAAAAATTAAATATATTAAAAAATATAGATGATATTTATGCACTCAAAATCCAAGTTTATTAATTTTACAATAGTTTAATATTGCTAATAAGAAAATATTTACATCATGTAATAATAAATACACCCAACAGTCACACACCTAGTCCTGACCTCACACTAGGTATAACCTATATCGTGGGTATCAGAAACTATGAGAGACTTTCGGTCACAACACCCAGACTTGAAACAAATATATGTGGGCCACACAAACATTTGTTTCAATGCGGGAATCGAACTCGCGGCCTATCGCTTTACAGCCGGCTACTCACCCACTGCGCCATGGAGGCCATGTTCCATTAGGACTAACAGATGGCGCAAAAAATAGAGCTTTTTTTTATGGCCCTACAGCTGGCAGCCCGACCGAGTCGGCTTACACAGCTACACCGGTCTAGTGGGTAAACGCAGGTGCGTTGCGAACCCATAAAGTTAGGTGACCATGTTGAAGGCAACCCACTAACGGGTTACGAATCTCGGCTCAGGACGGCCACTGGGAGAGAGAGATGTTGAAGACATCATCGATTAGGGGGGTAGAGCTAATATTTTGCTAAAATTGTTAGGAGGTATTGGCAGCATACTGTCGATATGTTTCATCTACGTATAACTGTTCAGCTTAATAGTAATGAAGTAATGTCACCACTCACCATATACGGTTAGCATAAGTAAATAATCATTACTGTCCCAGCAAGATTAATGAGGTGGCTGAGGTGCTCAACCTGTCGGGCATTTTAGACTCTCCTGCGTCACGACTGCGCCATTTACCGACTCATGTCATCGTTACACGTTCATACCCATTCCAAATATTATTCACGATACTAAGCTGGCAATTATGAAGGTTTTTTAACATAATTAAAAAGGTACTTATTATTGTGAGTAATTGTTGGGTGAAAATGATATTGCAAATGAGCTCTAGTATAATACTGTGTTGGCTAAAAACTTTGGCCTAGCACTGCATGTTAATGCAAAAAAACACTTGGAATATTTTATAGTAGAGATAATATAATATGTTTTGTTTTAAGCCAACGATTTGAGCTATAATTAACGTTATTGAAATATAAATTAAATGAAATAATTAAACATTTCAATTTTAATCATTTTAATCAAACAAACGAAACCAAATATTGACACGACAACAACGAAGAGGATGCGCTTCAATATTTTAAATCCAATCAGGAAAACAAAAGTTTCAAACTTAATTAAACGAGATCCTATTTTAAATAACAAATTCCATCAGAATGAATCTTGATTCAACATAGTGTCCACCGCGTTAAAGATTGATAAACTGGTAAAGTTGTCTGAGAAAACTCTTCGAGTGTGATGCCTTCGGTGCCGAACAAAAGACTTCCGAAGTTGTAGCCGAATAAAGACATTTCGCGATCGTCCCGAAACTTTACATTCGATAGTAGATAGGCACGTCGAACCGTCGAACTATTCGCAGTCTTACGACAAACGGTTTAATATCGATCATTGTAAGCGGTGTTCTATTGCTGTGATTTCGCTTCCCCGCACTCGATTATTACCTACTTCTGGAGCAATGCATTATGAGTTTACACCTACAGTTTCAACTCAAGAATCTTGTCTATAATGGAACTGGGGTACGAGCAGGAAAATTTCTGACAATCGTAACTGTATTCGAGCTCGATGCGTGTCTATGAAATATTAACCGACTGTCATCGGACTGCCTCGGTGGCGTGGTGGTATTTCGGTACGACTACGGTTCTGAGGTCTCGGGTTCGATCCCCGGGTCGGGCAAAGTGATATTGGATTTTTCCATATCAGCCGAGTGCCTGGAATTTGTGCCCGATATGGCTATAGGCTCGCCCCCTATCACATCTGGGACGGAACTAAGCTCAGCGAAATGTTGGTGTTCTAGTTCGCTAGTGCGCCTATGCTTACCCCTTCAGAAATACAGGCGTGAGGTTATGTTTATGTTTATGTATCAATGCGCAGCGAGCTCGAATACATTTACGATTGTCAGAAACTTTCCTGCTCGGGTCGCTGATAGTGATGAAAATATTCAACAATTTGTTTTCTTTAATAGGCCATGTTTGTTTTGAGATTACTATGTGGTTATGGTTTAGTGGCAAAACTCTGCTTCTCTATACATTTATTTTGGGAAAATACAGCATATGCTAATTTTAGTATAGAAATATACTCAGTATCAGTAAAGGGAACCATAAAAACACTACCCCGCTACCCCGCAACAAAGTTACATAAACCTCCACCTAGTAATTTCCACCAGCTAATTCTGCAACTACTAACTTTTAACGAAAAGTTATGCTCTCATAAGCGAACAAGCACAAGCGTAGTGCATTACCGCTCTGGCCCTCGCAAACGAAATACGTATTTACGGCTTCTACATCAGATCAGATCAGTAATTCTGGCAACTTGGCAGATCCATGTAGAACGTATCCAAACTGCTGACCGCAGCTCGGTGGCGGCGTTTTGTTGCTGCTACGAACAGAGAGGCGGAATCATGAGGTTTCTGACATTTCTCGCTAGCGACTACGTACAAGAATTCTTATGAAAAACGTCAATGCCCCCCTGTTAACTCTAGAGCCGTTCGAGTTTCAAGGGCTCCAATCATGAGTTTTTGACGTTTATTGCGAGCTACTACGTAAAATAATTGACAATTAATACTCTACGTAATCGCCAAAGGCGTTATTTGTTATACAAATATTTTACGTAGACTCTAGAAAAACGACAAAAAATATAGTTGAGCTTTTTGAACTACACAGCTCGCGTGCAGCGACGTTTACACATTGGCGCGAAGATTTGTTGTTAAATCGTAAATTGGCTCGGCACAAGTTCGACAGCTCCAGGAAGGTTTGATTCCAAGTGCTTATGACGTTTATGAGTCGAGGCGGGGTGCGCGAGCGTGTGTCGACTGTCGTGATTAGACACGCGACACGCGAAACGTTTCCTTTGTTTGTACAACGTGACTTCAATCTGCTCCCTTTTTCTTCAAAATATAATGTGATGTTATAGATACCCATTACCCATACATTTTTATGTCAGATGGGTACTATGTATCATCTTGAACACTTAAAAATGCATGCACTTCTACCGTTTAATTGCAATATGAGTTATCGTTTTACCGGCAGTAAAATTACACCACAATTTCTTTAAACTCGAAAATAATTTTGAGCGAAAATATTTTTCATTTAGCCTGTCTCGCGCGTGTGCATTCGCGGGTAGCAGGTACTCGGTACTCGCATGAACTTTCCTTCACACACTCCGTTCACAAAGTTTTTAATCTATTAAAGAAGTTTCGCAACTGCCTATTAACGTGAGATGCTTGGTCTTGAAATGTATCCTTCGTGTAAACTGAGGGACGCAACAAAGTTCGCTTACGCGCAAAGACGTTCAATAGTACATAGACGGGGTAACAGCGCGAAACTTGTGATGCAAAAGTTGTGACCTCGTGGTCGTAAGTCACTCAGATGTATTTGAAACATATGCGCACAAGGTCGCGCCAGCCTAAATGTTAAATAATTAATTAAATAATAAATAATTCTTTAACATACACAGAACATTCTAGGGTGTATGTGTAATTGTAATAAGCTTTGTAATAAGTGGTAGATGGCGTTACTGACGTTTGAGTTTAATTATTTTGTATGGAATCTTGCTTGATAGCCTCTCTATAGTTAGTAATATTAAATCTCTTTGGTTACGCGGGTCCGAGCCAAATGTCCTTACGTAATGTTACTTTCATCACATTTCGCGCAGGCTTTTTGCACTTGGCGCTTCATTTAAGAAGAAAATACGTGCCGGGCTTAAATTTAAATTGTGTTACTGGTTTTGTCTCGTTCGGCTCAGTTTCAGCTGGATTATGTGAAGATGTACTCATTTTGAAATTCAAATTTTAAGCGTGATTTTAATACGTCGACAATGTCTACGATTCTAAAGTATTTGAATAGTCAAGAGAGTAAAATATTGACTTCGATGCAAAAATGTAAATGTTTTATTCAGTTTGCAACCACTAGCAATGAAAAGCTGCAATCTAATGAGGCAATCTGGTGATATTTATTGTGTGGTAGAGCCACGGATGCAGAGCACAAATGGACCGGCTCAACTGGTTTGATACCACTGTCTCACAGAAAACTAACGTAAAGTGGCAGATTGCTGTCGCGGTTCGTTCGGTGAGAGAGATTTCCGGTGTCCCCTTTTCCCCCTCCCTTTCCCACTTCCTTTTCCCTCCCCTTCCATTCCCTCCTTTTAGGTTGACAATGCACCCATGATTCTTTTTGTATCTTAGGTGTTTATGGGCAGTGGGATCTCCACCGCCCATAACTTGCTATTAAATGGCCCATCTGCTCGTTTGCCAGTCTCTGCTATAAAAAAAATTGAGGGCTAATATTATCTACTATATAAAAATAAGTCGGGTTTTCCCTCCTGACGCTATAACTCCAGAACGCACGAACCAATTTCCACGGTTTTGCATTCGTTAGAAAGGTCTCGGGCTCCGTGAGGTTTATAGCAAAGAAAATTCAAGAAAAATTTCAACAGCGGGAAAATCTTTTTTCACATACAGCGGCATCTCTGATACACAGCATGTACTACAAACCAATATTTTAAGTAGATGACGCCGGTGCGTGAAAAAAGATTTTCCAGATATTAGAGATTTCACAGACGGGGTGACAATCGAGCAGACAGATGGGTGACAGACGGGTGACATACAGGGTGACACACGGGTGACAGACGGGGTGACAGACTGGGTGACAGACGGATGACAAACGGGGTGACAATCGAGCAGATAGATGGGGTGACCGACGGGGTGACAGACTGGGTGACAGACGGGTGACAGACGGGGTGACAATCGAGCAGATAGATGGGGTGACCGACGGGTTGACCGACAGGGTGACTGTCGGGGTGACCGACGGGGTGATGGACGGGGTGACTGACGGGGTAACTGACGGGGTAACTGACGGGGTAACTGACGGGGTAACTGACGAGGTGATGGACGGGGTAACTGACGAGGGTACTGACTGGGTGACTGATTGGGTGACTGACGGGGTGACTGACGAAAACGGACCAAAGTAGATCATCTCATTACCTCCTTTAGAATTATTGGATTATAGGTGCCTACAACTCATTCTTTCAACCCTCTCTCTCCTACGCAGACGAAGTTGCGCGGGTCAGCTAGTTATTATTATAATTATGTATTTTATATTGATGTAAAGTATCGGATATAATAAAAGCAATATAATTTTCCATGTGAGAGAAACATGTTACATTTCATTACACCAGTTGTACGCATGAATAATTTTGTACAGATTCATTAATTATGACCTTAAATATTATGTATACACAAACAAACCAATTTCCGCACCCATAATCTTAGTTTATGGACCTTTATATCAATATTATAAGATCTTATTCAATGGGTTGGCTGCGTGCCCTTGCTATTCTCAACTTATTGAACTGGATTGACAAAATACAATACAAATATTATATTTCGTCACCACGAAGACGGCAGTAGGAAAGCTCTCTATAGTTTCTTATGATTCATGTAAGTATCTACTTATTATAATTACATTCTTTATTCTGTTCCTTTGTGAAAGTACGTAGATTATATTTTTAAAATAATTATGGAAATTGATTTTTTGAGAAAAACTGGAACATAGTTACTTTTTATTTATGCCTGGTGTTATCCCGGCCTAGTACCGGGGTCCGCCTTACTGCTTAACTTCGCCGGGTCTTGGGAATTCTCCACAGTAAGACCATTGACTCTCATATCATCATCATCTCCAACGCTTTTTGAGTCGTCCGCGGGGACGCACCCCTGGTATGATCAGCAGCCCGAGCAGGAAAATTTCTGACAATCGTAAATGTATTCGTGCTCGATGCGCGTCTATGAAATATTAATCAAATGTCATCAGTGCGCAGCGAGTTTACATTTACATCAGTTTTTCGTGCTCGGGCTACTGATCCAGACACTTGCGACCAACGTACGCCTGTGGTTTACAAATCTGGATCATATTTACAATTCGGTTAAAAAATATTGTTACAAAAATAACATCTATTAATCGGTGAGGAAGAACTCTAATCACCATTTACTTTAGGACGCAGTACTTATTTTAAAACCATAGAAACTATAATAAAATAATTATCGACGATATTGCATAAGATAATTATCACGCCTCCGGGGCGCAGCGGGCGAGTAGCCGTCTGCGAAGCGAGAAGCCGCGGGTTCAAAAGAAGTGTTGAGACAAATGTTTGTGTGGCCCACAGATATTTTCTTTCAAGTCTGGGTGTTGTGAGACCGAAAGTCTCTCATAGTCTCTATCACTCACGATACAGGTTACACACCTAGTCTGGGGTCAGGACTAGGTATGTGACTGTTGGGTGTATTTATTATTATTATAATAACCCCTTTCAATCAGAATCGACATCGGCTACAGAATTCCAAATTATATAAATAGGGTATTAGCATAGCATCTTCAATGTCGGAATGTGTCGTGATGATTTAAGAGGTCCGAACGGACCGCTAAAACTATTTGAGGATCAGCTAACCAAAGTTATTTCGCACAATGGGATGAGTTTATTAAGTCCGCTGTTTGGTCCGGTTGCGTAACCCTATTTAAATTTCAAAGGACGCCGGCAAGGGAACCGTCCCATAAGCGGAGTGGATGCCGAGTATCCCAAATATATTTTTGCCTCAATAAAGTTTGACAGCCCTAGACGAAAGCTATTTGAAACTCCAGTTTGAATAGAAATTACGCGAAAGGTAAAATTTTGACGAAGCCTGCGGTGCGGCGTCTTCTTTTTCATATCGATGCTATAATAAAAATACTTGGATGAATTTTTTCTTTTGATTTTATAACTATAGATATTCTGCAGACCAGTTTCTTTGTAAGAAATGTTTATAAGTCTACCTATCTATAGTCTATAAACTACCTTATAAGTCTAGACTTCGCTTCCCAAGTAGTCTTTTCCCACGATAAAAAGTAACTTATGTCAGGGGTAGTGTGACTTTTTATAATGGGATATTTTTATCAGTACCGTACTTTTCAACTACGAGTACATACAAACAAGAACAATATTGTGATTCAGATCGATGGCGTATTTGTATTATGTGCGCAGTACCATTATTATACTGCGGTCTTAGGTTCGATCCCAGAGTCGCACAAAGTGGTTTGGGTTTGGGTTTTCCCCCCCACCACATTTAGTTTACCCCCATCAAATGGGGAAATGAACTCGGCGAAATGTGGGTATTTTAATTCGTTAGTTCGCCTCTGCCTGCACCTTCGGGGATATAGGCGTAAGTTTATATGTATATGTAGGTTCAGATAGTGTTATAATCCTAACAAAAATTATGAATCAATAAATGAATTTCTAAAGCATTAATGTTGCTGTTTTTAAACCAGGTAACATCATTATTAGCTAAGGTGTTTCATTGCATCTTTAACACTAGAAGCATTAAGCTTAATAACTAAGAAAATAGACGTAACTGCGCCCGAAGTAGAGTAAGAGTGCAATTTGCAAGGCTCCACTGAGAGGGCCCGCAATATTACCTGGCGCTAGACAGTGAAAGTCCATTAGGTTTTATGGGTTCTCAGGAGGACGAATAGTCTGGCTCGAAACGTTGAAATTAATTAAATTCCCACCCAAACGCGACTCACAAGCTGAAGAGTAATGACTTGTTGACTTCCCGCTTAATACATAAATACTATTCAATTGCTTCGAACTTAATTAAAGCATAGATTGATAGTTTGAAAATTGATTTTGACTTTTTGGCTGGAATTATTTTTAATCGTCATTTGAAACAATGTGTTTAGTAGATAATTCCTAGCTTATAATTTGGGGTTGGGTTTCAATTATTCAATTAGGTATCTATATACATATTTAGGTTTGTGAGGATTGGAGTTTGTGCTATTATATTATATATAGGTACATAATGTAATAGCACAAACTGCGTTATTCCGCGATCGTTATCCGATGGATGCCTCTACATATCAATATGGAATGTTTTGATCTGACTGCTTCGGTGGCGTGGTTGTATTTCGGTACGATTACAGTCTTGATGTCTCGGGTTCGATCCCCGGGTCGGACAGTGATATGTGATATGTTTCCATATCAGCACGGACTTTGGAATATGTGCCCGATATAGCGATAGGCTCGCCCCCTATCACATCTGGGACGAAACTAAGCTCGGCGAAATGTAAGTGTTCTGGTTCGCTAGAGCGCCTCTACCTACTCCTTCGGAGATACAGGCGTGAGCTTATGTTATGTGTATTTTCAGTAACATGGCCGAAAATAGAATACATAAATATGTAATATAGTTTGTATAAATGTAAGTTGGCGGTATACAGGTGCACAATCACAGGCGACCTCTTTTAAAAGGTATATCTCAGGGCGCGATACTTTTTTGCGACTTGAAAACATTCCGAGCAGAGTTTTAGCATAACGAGGAAAATTTTCCTTTTGGTTTTTGTCGACACCCTTTGCAGTAATCCTGCAATCAGTACGCCATTCTTTTTTGGGATCGTTTTTCGTAAGAGAGACGTCATTAAAAAGGTCCAAAGAACTTATGATGTTTTAGACGAATGCACTTAATATTTTTATCGTGAACGCTCGCTTGACATTTGAAGCTGAGGCTGTTTAATTTTATTTTAAAGGCACTCTCTTTTCCTTCTTCATTCCCTTTCTTGTGCTGATATTTCTACTTATATGTACCTCTATATTGTTTGTTTTTATGTACACCATCTTCTATGTTAAACGTTTTAATTCAAATATACTACGTAGCCACACACTTATGTCTGTTATCCCCGAAAGGGTAGGCAGAGATGCAGCTTGTGCATCCAATTTTCGCCAAGGTTAATTTCATCCCACATTGAGATAGGGCAGAAGCCTATCGCCACGTCAATCACTTTGAGAGTCCAGGCTAATACTGAGCAGAAACACCATGTTATTTTTGTCGTCCCGGGGATCCAATCCGAGACCTCTGGAAGGCACAGCACTGGATAATATAATATTTTAATGAGTGGAAGGGCCACGCTGTAGACAGTTACAACTACCTCTACAGCACGAATGGGCCGGCTCTATCGGTTTGATACCACTGTCTCACAGAAAACGAACGAAAAGTGGCAGCTCGCTGTCGCGTTTCGTTCGGTGAGTAAGATTTCCGGTGGCCCAATTCCCCCCTTTCTTTTCCTACTTCTTTTACCTGCCCTTATCACATTCTTCTGTCGAGTCAGTGCAACATTTCCCTCCGTGCAAGAAGTCGACCCCTCTGGGGATTTACTCCCAATTGTGACATGAAACTTATATTAATGATCTCGTTCCAAAACAATTGAGGACGTTATTCACAGGAAAGTAATTTGGCGTAGGTACAAAGACGGACATGTGTCATGTCTGAACAATATGCTCAATTACTGGGGCAATGTTGTGGCGGGCGCGGTTTGCCAACACGAGTCCCTGTTTGGAACAATGGGATGCGCTATCGCTTTCATTACATTCGGAATTATTTGGTTTGTATGACAAATTGAGGTGTTCCTTTGTACTTAAGAAGTTTAATTGTTGAACTGACTTCAGAAAGGAGATGATATTCAATTGATATGTATTTATTAAGCACGAAATCTATTTTTTATATTACTCGTGCTAGTGTCGCCTTGCATTTCGTAACAATCATCTTATATCGTCTTGTCTCCGAGAGGTACTATGTTAAATCCCAGTGTCAGTCCTAAAAAGTTAAATTGAGATATAATAAATAAATAAATAAATAAATAACACCCAACTGTCACATACATAGTTCTAACCCCACATTAAGATCGAGTCTTGTGTCGTGAGAATCAGGAACTACGAGAGACTTTTGGTCTCACAACACCCAGACCCGAAACAAATATCTGTGGGCCACACAAATATTTGTCTCGGTGCGGGGATCGAACCCGCGGCCTCTCGCTTCGTAGCCGGCTGCTCGCCCGCTGCGCCACGGAGGCTGTCATGATCGCCCAATTCAAATAACGAATGCGTAGTCAGACTCCGCGTAGCAAGCGAAGACGTAGCAAGCGAAGATGTAGCAAGCATCGACCTAGCTAGCGGAGACGTAGCAAGCATCGACGTAGCAAGCGTAGACTTAGCAATCATAGACGTAACGTGAGCAGCATAAAAATATGCTGACCAAGTAAGATCCGCTTATTAGGTCCCAGATCTATAACTTAATTTTACGAACCAGGAATAGTACTAACTCAAAATCAAACCTATAGAGGCCAAAAAAACATCAATTTACGTTGAGTATAAATTGTCCCATTTTAACAATTTATTTATCGCGTGTGTTCATAATGGTTATTATTATGTTAAAATCCGTTAAGAATAACTAACGCTACCATCGATACAAAATGTATTCAAAAGCTTTACGTATTGCCGCAGTAAATACGCATAGAGTTAATATAAAATAAAACAGTCATATATATGCAGAGAACGATCACACGCGTTTATCTCAACATTTATAATAGCTGTAAAAGTATCAAAACCTATTTCTTATCATTTACGAGAGGCTGTTTGTGCAAATGCAAATTCCATGTTTAATCACTCCTCCCCAAACGGCTCCTAAGTCTGCATTATATCAGAAAAGTTTCCTCGTAAAGATTATGGAGCCAAATCGTATGCCAGTCGAGTTTCAAAGTGGGCACTTTTTTGAATGTCTCGTTCAGCCGTGTCGAAACTTCCAACTTAGTGTTCGAATTTTATTAATAAACGAAAGCGGCTGCGGCACCCGGATTCATTTATTTTACTGCAGTCCAGCAAGTTGTTTAAATTAAACCAAACCTAATACTGAACTGGAGCCAGAAAATATCGACGGCCGCTTGGACTGTTTCTCAATTTCCGAGGCTATTTTACGACGACATCTCACTGGAAATATTTTGTAATTTACGGAGCAGTGTCTTGAATGTAAGCTAAAGCTGACTTTATGTTTGCGATGATAGAGCACATAATGAATCCTTTATAATATATTGGTAAAAAATTAAATAACAACGAATAAGCATGGCCGTATTAATATATGTATCTATCTATACACATTCAAAACTAGCAACTGTATAAGAGAAGTCTATATCTAGTACCTACTATTAGATATTTTGACCTAGCTTTAACGTATAGCTCGAAAATTAAATAATATTGATAGTAAAAAATAACGTCGCCTCTTTAGTCTTGGCAGCATGTATAGGCTGTGGACCTGGGAGGTCCTGGGTTCGATCCCTAGGTCGGGCAAAGCAATTTTTCTAATTTAATTTACCCGGGACTGGATCCCTCATAGGGGGTTGACGTCTGGCAGGCAGCCGCTCGTAAAAACATAGCTGAATCCTTTCTGCAACAAAGTGTGTTGCTCCGACCCCACATTGAGGTGGGATAAGAGCAAGTAAAAAGAAAGAAGTAAAAAAATTACGTTAACATACTCGTGCAATGTACTCTAATACAGTGGGCCGAGCAGGAATATAATATTCCTGCTAGAGCTGCAGTTGTCTCAGTTTTCGTTCTATTACGTGGATTAATGATTAATACCACCGGCCCGTCTGTAACATAAAATAAAATAAAGAATAGCAATAATATCATTGCCGAATGCCGATAACACAATTGTCTACGTGGCATAAGTTAGTTCTAAACTTAAATTGCACTTCGAGAAGAAATATTGGGGAAATTTCAAAGTGTCCAGCAAAATTACCGCACGAGGAAAAGAGTGTTCTGGAAATTGGTTTCCAGAAGCCCAACATAACAACCAAGTATAAATCATAACTCCATTCGAAACAATTCCGATAAATTATAACGTGGGGGAAATAAAAACGGCACAAAAATAACAGTTACAATATATTAGTTACATACATACAAACATAAGCTCACGCCGGTATCCCCGAAGGGGTAGGCAGAGGCGCACTAGCGAACTAGAAAAACGACAATTCACCGAGCTTAGTGCCGTCCTCAATGTGATAGGGTGCGAGCCTATCACCATATCGGGCACAAATTCCAGACTCCGAGTTGATGTTGAAAAATCTAATATCACTTTGCCCGACCCGTGGATTGAACCCAAGACCTCAAAACGATAGTCGCACCGCCTACGCAATACCACCACGCCAGCCACCGGGGCAGTCAGACAGCAATTTATTAATTATAGTTATAGTTATAGACAATAATAATAATACAAACAATATCAACATTGTAAGCAATAAGCTTATATATTTATTTAATCCTTGTTAAAACAGTAACTGGAAGAAATTATAATTACTTTACCTGGAGTGGGGCGATCATAACGGTGCCACAATTTTTGTACTAATGCTGTTATCTTCGTTTCAATTTCATTTACTTATATGTGTTTCTGTTCCAAATAAATAAATAAAATAAAATAAAATAAAATATATAAATATAACATATTCCTGCGACTCAGGTCCTTACTTTATCAGGTGGTCTGTCCACCTAGCAGGTGATGATGATTATACATATTATATTCCCACACTTTCAACTACATAAATAGTATGATTTTAAATAGTTGATTGCTTTTGCGTTGCGTTTTAAATGTAATGATTCTAAAACTACATTATTATTACATTTCATTTATCTTATTCCTGTGTTGGGTCGGTGTAACATACGTTAATTAAGCATGTAGCAAGAACTTGGCTTACTTTTTACGACCGGCTGTCTGCCTGACGTCAATCCCTGTGGGAGAACTGTCTCGAACAAATCTTGTTAGAAAAGCATGCGATACCCGACCTGGGATTCGAACTCAGGACCCCGAGCCATAGATAGGCTGCCACTAGACCATCGACAATAATTCTAATCATCACAAGTTTAAAAACTTAACGGACCGACTTCAAATCCGATCGTGACCAAATTTATATAGATCACCCTTGAAATAAGCTCTATCGAACAAAAATAATTTTGAAAATCGGTCCAAATTTGGCGGAGATATCACTTAACATACATTAAAGAAAAAATACAGACGAATTGAGGACCTTCTCCTTTTTGGAAGTCGATTGAAAATATACATAGTAATAAAATATTCCAAATCGGAAGCAACCCATGCAATGTTTCTTGCTTGTATAATGATAAAATTTCGAATATTTGAATATACTGTTAACATTCGCAGTTAAATGATGGCATAATCTGTTTAGTCTGATAAATACCCGCATATGCAATTAATGCAAATTGCAACCTAAATATTCGCACTGTCAACACCCTTGCAGAGATATGAGTATGTTCAAACATTTATTTCAGTTCATCGTTGCACGTCTCGCTATGTGTGTGTGAGCTTGTAAACATACATATTATAATGGGCTTTTAATTTATTTATTTATTTATTTATTTAATTATAATATATTCATAACAGGATTTACACCCAATGCGATATATATTGTCATAATTGTTTCTTTGATAATCATTGGTAACTGTCTCGTCAGCTTGATAAGAATTAATATAATATACCAAACCGCATTAGGGCAGCGTGGTAGACTAAGGCCTAACCCCTCTCATTAGTAGAGGAGGCCCGTACCCAGCAGTGGGAAAGCAATATTATAGGGCTAATATTATTGATTATTATTATATCACGCAAAAAAAATGTAAGGAGACTTGCAAAAATGAAATGAAATATCTATTTATATTACATTCAGTCAGAGCAATTCTATTTTTACCTAACGAAACTAAAATTAAGAGTCAAAGCATACATAGCATACATAAGCTCACACCTGTATACCCGAAGAGGTAGGCAGAGGCGCACTAGCGAACCCGTACACCCACATTTCGCCGAGCTTAGTTCCGTCCCAGATGTGATAGGGGGCGAGCCTATCGCCATATCGGGCACAAATTCCAGACTCTGGGCTGATATGGAAAAATCCAATATCACTTTGCCCGACCCGGGGATCGAACCCGATACCTCAGAACAGTAGTCGTTCCGAAATACAACCACGCCACCGAGGCAGTCAAAGCAAATACCATCAATTTATCAATTACCTAGATACTGAATGAACTGCTCTGAATGGAAGCTACAAAGTATTTTATTTATACAAAAAATAAAAGCTACTAACATATTTCACAAACATTGCATGACCCAATACTTGCACAATGTAAGCGATGTCCATCGGAATAACTCTGTTGCACTAACCAACAGCTAAAAAAAACACATTTTTATGTCCACATCCACACGCCTAAATTTTACTGGCCACGTTTTTTATTTGAGTATGCTGTTGCACTATCAATACAAAGCGGACTCAGATCAATAACATTGGCCATCCCTTGCGGGTTTACTTATATCAGTTTCACAAACAACAAGATCTGGTTTTTAGAATCTTTTATTTGAATAACTTTATGGTTTATTTACTTTGATCTATACTGATAAACGTAAAAAAAACTCTTTAGAAATTGAATAGAATTATTCTAATATTCTAATTATTATTATTTAGTTCGTGTCCGGCTATGGGACAGTAGGTAATATTACGGGGCTCATATTACCTACTTATTTTTTTAAATCCTACAGTGGAAATAGGCTGATACTGGATTAAACTAGATTTTATTCCAAACGCTTTTGCTTGTTCACGTGAATAAAATTACGATCAAAGATTGGTGTTTTGATTATGGTTCCCAAAGATGGAAAAATTGACAGCTCGTGAGTTCAAGTTCGAGTTAAAACCTATGGAATATATACTTCTTTCTGCTCCTTAATTACTGGTAGAGGTAATAATATCAAAAATTAAGTTTATCAACAAAAATAATGTTCTGATTTCATAAGTTTACGCGAATGTTATACATTGAAATAACACTATTTTTACGGATACTGTCACGATTTGGTTTTAATTTTTATCCCCGTTAAAAATTAAAACCAAATCGTGATAGAACCCGTAAAAATTGTTTATTTCTAAAAGAATGTTAGTATGAAAAGTTTAAGTAGTTTTATTGAATTACCATACGTGGAATGAGGCAGAAGGCACGCGCTATTCCTCTAAGGCCACGATACCAATATTCTCGCGGACGCACAATAAATACTCATATTTTAAAGAAACGAAACCAAAATGTACCTACAATCTCAAAGAATCAATTTCCAAAAAGCGTAACGGTCTTTCTCAGATGAAATGTTCTTTAAAACGGTACGCCTATCTAATTCCAACGTGGAAGGCGTCCGTAATTTCCTATTATAAGGAAATATGAAAACGGAATGGAAGGAGGGTTGGTAATTGTACCAACGGCTGATACAAGCAACCATGGCGCCACAATAAGTCACGATCCCACCCCTTATTTACGTAATGCATTTAGGAAATGAGATAGCTGACTGTATGATTTAATTTTGTCGCTAATTTTAGTTGATATTTAAGCTACGAAATGCTTTCCACAACATAGACGGGACAACAGCATGAAACTTGTGATCCAAAAGTTGTGACTTCGTGGTCATAAGTCACTCAGTCGTATTTGAAACATACGCGTGCAAGGTCGTAATCGTCTTACGTGATTCTTGAATATTCACAGAACATTATAGGGTGTTAATTGTAATGCGTCCTCGCATTGTTATATATAAGTTATAACATATATAACAATGCCGTTACTAAAGTCTGAGATCATTTTTTTGTTCGGAAACTTGCTTTATAGGCCATCTATAGTTACAATCTCTTTGTATCTCTTTGTACAAAGTACAAAGTTTCAAATATTCTTTCTACAAAGCAATAAACGAGTGGATTACTCGTTTACATAAAGTTATAAATAAACAAATTGTTGTAGTTAATAGCCAATTAGTGTCAGATTTGATTTCACAAATACTGTTTGAAAATACTAGTCAATTAGAGCTACGGTGTACTATGGACTTTTGGGAAATTATATGGTGTACAAATAAGTTTCCGCCGTTTTTTAACACAAATTAAATATTTATTATAGAAGAACGGTAATATAAATTTATTTAAAATATTGCCCATCACTTGCAACCACTTTTTCCCATCTCTCAGGCAGCATTCGAATCCCACGTCTGAAGAACTCCTTGTCTTTTGAGGCTATCCACGAATCAACCCAATTTTTGGTATCCTCATAAGATGTGAACCGCTGCGCCGTCAGAGCATGTGCCATGGACCGGAACAGGTGATAATCGGACGGTGCAATGTCTGGTGAATACGGCGGGTGGGGTAACACTTCCCAATCAAGTGTTTCCAAGTACTTTTTCACGGGAGCGCAACATGTGGACGAGCATTGTCATGCAGAAGAATAGTTTTCTCGTGTCTAGAATAGTATTGAGGGCGTTTTTCCTTCAGAGCTCGGCTCAATCTCATCAATTGTGTTCGATAGAGGGCTCCAGTAATTGTTTCGCTCGGATTAAGCAACTCATAATACACTACACCTAGCTGATCCCACCAAATACACAGCATAGGTTTTTTTCCGTGAATATTCGGTTTTGCTGTTGATCTCACTCAAAGCACCCTCACCATATGCTTCTACGAGCAATTGATGCGCCTCAGCAGCAGATTTCTTTAAATTAAAGAAGTAAACTAATATTTCCCGCAAATGACGCTTACTTGGCTCAAATTTTGTCATTTTCAACTTATAAAAATTATATTTTACCAATATAAAATCAATGATATTAATAGGTTATGTTGTTCTTGAATGTTCAAACTATTTTTTAAGCCGGTTATCATCTGCGAAAGCTAACCGAAACTCCGTGCCTCGCCATCTACAATAAAACGGCGGAAACTTATTTGTACTTTATATATATTCAAAAGGCATTATGATACATTATATTTGGAAAAAAATGTAATAATCACAATTTTCTAAATGTTTTATCTATCATAAAAAAATCAAAATCTAAATCACAAATATCGGATCAGGTACCTTATTGTAACCACCAGTTTACTTATTTCACATTTACACATAATATAAAAGTGCCATTTCCGAATTTCGCTTCACGCATCAAACTTGTCAGGCTGTATGTCGTGAGAAACTTCAAACCATATCATCCATGGCGTAAAAAATAGAGATGGAAGTATACCTACCTTAAACAAAATACTTGCGAGTCATGTTACACAGTTAAAATAAAAAAGGAAGAAAAGTTGCGTTTAGGTCGGTAGAAAGAGCGAGGCGTACCTCTAACTCATTTGGATTGATTTTCCGCAAAGAGTTCGTGTCAGGGATACAGTCTTTCTAAATTCGCTTTTTATTAGATCGGTCGGAATCGTGCCATTTTATACTACGGCGCGACGTGTTAAATTAAAGTTTATTATGTTTATTTTGTTGCATTAAAAGTACGTTTATAGAAAGGTTTATGTTAAACTTGGTTTTAAGCGGAACCTTTACTTAATTTATACAATACACCGACACGCGATGCCTAAGTAGATGTTAAATTAGTAATACGTATTTTAATCTGGTTAAGGAGGAGTTTGATAAGCAACGTTCTTAAGTTATTTCAGAGTACGAATAGCCCGCACTAATGGTTTGGGACACGAAACATCCGGATAGAAATGGCAGGGACGTGCACAGACATATTCCATAGGGTAGGCGAAATATTAAATTCCTCCCATAAGTGGTATAGATACTAATAAAAATTCCCTTGTCTTTTCCCGCTACAAAAAGGTAACCTATTTATTCAGAAATAGTCTGCCTTCCTAATAGGATATTGTTTTTTTTTCAATATCAGCCCAGAGTCTGGACAATATGGCGATAGGCTCACTCCTATCACAACTGTGACGGAACTAAGCTCGGCGAAATGTGGGTATTCTAGTCCGCTAGTACGCCTCTGCCTACCCCTTTGGGGATACAGGCGTGAGCTTATGTTATTCTAGGTGCTTTAATACCAGACATTAGCGCATTTAAACAAAGAAATATGTAGGTTATCAAAATTTTCCTACATTCGTGACGCACATCTTTTTAATTAACAATATGACAACTATTTAGTAAATAAAATGGTGAGTTAAAGTTATTAAATGAAACTAAAAGACGAATCCGCAAAATAGCTTTCATGATGAGTCAAATGGGTCACCACAATTACATGTAGGTACTTTAACTATCTAGTAGCTACAAATAAATAGTTATCATAACCATATAAGTAACTTTACTTTGTGTATAAATAAATACTTGCATTTCATACTCCACTTTAATACATTGTTGCACTTGAAATTCGAATAGGCATTGTCCTTTGTGTACCAAATAGTAGATTTTTTTCGTCTTAAGAAAGTTTCGAAAAATAACATTTAGTAAACACATTTTATCACAATTCTCACAGAAGAAACAAATGTTTATATTAATATTATTAACCTACTTCATTTCAATGAAAATATATATTACAAGTTTTCAACAAAAAATCTTTAAATAGTAAATAAACAAGACAACATCAAATTTATTGGAGAACGAACGAAAGAATGCTGAATGTATCGATCATGAGTGAACATTATTATACGATTCAGTTTATTGTACTTGTACCATGACGATAACATGACAAGTGAACGCATTTTCAAATGCAAATTGTTCGTACTATACTTGAGTTAACCAATAGCATTACACTGTTGACAGGAGGCGAAGTCTAAATCTTGATTTTTGTGCATTGACTTCACCAATAAGCGTACGCCACTACGGTCGACACAATCGTGTGATCATAGAAAAAACAGCTTTAATGCGTGCAAATTGAGCTCTTCAGAAATATGTATCATAGACTCATCGGTGCAAGGTCAGTCACTGACCGTGTCGTACGCGCCACGCGCCGCTTGGTACCTACCGATAAGCCGTGTGCCGTGCGCGGCAATTTTTAAATGGGTATTAGTTAAGATTTATTTTATTTCCTTGTCGATTTGTCAGGGTAGACAATGTCTTTTTGTCTATATGGACTGCACGCCGCTGAGAAATGGGTATTATCTACTATAGATAGTGCCTAGAACCCTAAAGCTGATTGAGATCAGTATGGTCCAAAAAACCGGCTAAGTGAGAGTCGGACTCGTGCCTCCGGATTTATATGTCTAAAATTGTTTTTTAGCTTTGTACCTATTATGTTCGCAATAAAAAAATACATTTTAAGCACAACGAACTAATTGCGAAAAAGTATCCTAATCCAAATGTTTGAAAAGTTCAAATGCAGGTTCAATACGAATACTCATTCGCAGTTTGTACTGTATTTACGAATTATCAAAACTTAAAATAGTCTGTGGTGGAATTTTTAAAAATAGTGATTTATTTTGTTACAATATCGAGGTACAGTGTGATCGGATTGCTAAACCAAAATGTTTATAAAAAAATAACTAATTCATATTCATTTACTCACTTTAACGTTTTATTACACAAATATACGCATGAAAATTTAAATATTCTTCATAATATTAGGTTGGCCATTATCGCTAAGTAGGTACTGCATTCATTAGATAATAGTTCTCGGGCTAAAGAGGCAGTTTATCAAAATTTACCATCAACGGTCGCTATTCATCATAAAACGTCTCACATGATCGATTATACACTCTACCTCTATAATAGATTAACATCGGAAATTAGAACAAACTGCAATTTGCATCGATGATCGTCAGTTGTTTTAAAGTTTTTATAATATCAGTAGCCCGAGCACGAAAACTAATGTAAATGTATTCGAGTTCGCTGCGCACTGATGACGTTTGGTTAATATTTCATACACATTTCATAGACGCGCATCGAGTTCGAATACATTTACGGTTGTCAGAAATTTTCCTGCTCAGGCCGCAACCCTAACACAGTCCCTTCGCTTGGCTTGAATTGAAATTAAAGTTTCGGTTGTATAAATACTATATTTAGTGGTTAATTATTTTAATAAACACAAGCTTTTTTCAATAATTATTCTGACTATGTTATTACAAACACAGTTGCAAATTGCTGTAATCAACACTTAATTTCTATGTAGTGTGATGAACATTTAGCTACTGGTAATGTTATTACCGGCTTACATGCAATACTCGGCTTAACCCTGGTGTACATCGTTCATATCTACTCTTTCTATCAATTATATGGTAAAATCTTCAGCTTCGGTGAATCTGTCTGCGTAATCTAGCCTTAAGCTTCAAGTTCATACTGTTATCGCTACTTCGAATGATATTTAAACACACATTGTAAAAAATAATTTACCTAACTACTCTAAACATTTAGGCTCAATTGCACCACTATTATTAACCTAGAGTTAGTCCTAACCGCAAGTTAAGTTACATGTCATTCATACATTTTCTGTCAATTTAACTTGCGGTTAGGACTAACTCTAGGTTAATAATAGTGGTGCATTTGAGCCTTAGTGACATATAGTGCAGTGAGTGCTATTCGTAAAGAACACGTGAACATTGTGTCTTCCCCTTAATAGAGACAATAAGAAGTGTGTTAATGGACATATTCTTATCTATAGTCTCATTAGAAGTTTAGGTTAAACTTAAATTACTTATTAGTCTTTAGGCTAGATTGTAAGTCCAATGATGTACTTCATATGGTAAATCATTACAAAAAAAAAAACCTAACTACTCTATAGTGTTTATTTACCCGAGCGCATCTTTCCGAATGGGCAATGGAAGATATTCTCCAACGCTTATCACGACCGAACACCACTTTCATGCTATAAATCTATCTACAGCATGGTTCCACGCTTGCGAAATATGTTAATTTAACAAAATAAGTAAAAGTAAAAAAGCATATTTTCTACCATAACTTATAGTAGTCGAAAACGTATCTGAAATCTACATTGTGAGACTATAAAAAGGGACCAAAGGAATTCAGTAAATAGCTTTAGACGGCTGCGTAGAAATATCTATCGCATATTATAAACGCGAAACTTTGTATGTATGTTTAGCTCTCTTTCTCGCAAAAACTAATAAATTGATTTAGATGAAAATTTACAGATAAGTAGATTATATATCAAAATAACACATAGTCTACTTTTATCGTCGAAAAATGTACGGTTCCCATGGATTATTTCCAAGAGAACGAAGCTGCGGGCAATAGCTAGTTGTTGATATTTAAATGTTCGAAGGTCCTGACCCTACTTTCTCAGCGAAACCATTTCCTGGTTACAAATAGCGCGGATCACGCAAACACGATCAACAAAGAGTGTTAATTTACTTGCTGTGAAATACCTTTCTTTAATCGCTTTAATGTTAAGGATTAGCATAACCATTAATGTAATAAACGTGACAAATTGTCCTCATATTCAAACAATACTTCTGTCGAAATGTCTGTGACCTTGTAGGAAATAGGTCTATTATTACGGTTATTTTTGGACTTCGTAAACAATGTTTATTTTTAGCGAGTGGGATCCATTTGCGAATATGAATGATGGATGTGACGGCGTGTTAATTGAAATGAATCATATTTTTCGATAGAATTCACATAAGCTCACGCCTGTATCCCCGAAGGGGTAGGCAGAGGCGCACTAGCGAACTAGAACACCCACATTTCGCCGAGCTTAGTTCCGTCCCAGATGTGATAGGGGGCGAGCCATAGCCATAATGGGCACAAATTCCAGACTCCGGGCTGATATGGAAAAATCCAATATCACTTTGGCCGACCCGGGGATCGAACCCGAGACCTCAGAACCGTAGTCGTACCGAAATACCACCACGCCACCGAGGCAGTAAATTCATAGTTTGTTTTGAGGTAAGCATCAGATACAGTAGACACTAGGCCGGTCTTCTGTTACAGAAGACCGCATTAAATATAAATAATATTACATTCAAGAAATGTAACTCGTAGCGTCAAGTGTATCAATAAATTCTCGTTACAAACTTAAATTCATTTATTCTTTTTCGTATAAAAATAAAGAAAAAAATATTACGCAGTAAATAATTTGGCCTTGTTTGTATTCAAACAAATTCTACGGAAATTTCTGTGGTCGTAAAAGGAAAGTATATATTTCGTAGCAATCATATCATTACCTCTTTGGATGCGTTTTTATAACAGTCGTAAAAGAGTAAGTACACCGGCGAGGCTTTTTTATGTTTTATTGAAATAAAACTTTATATGTGATTCAAATGTGAAATCCATCTCACCTGATAGGACATAAATTATTATTTCACTCAAATTGGTTTATATAGATTTTTTCCAGGTATTATTGCTATCGTAATCGAATTATTCACTGTAAACTGTTGTCTATGTTTTAAACTTTTGAGCAACATGGACGCGTTCGCATTGTAATAAGTTTGTATGAATTGAAGTTAAAACATCTCCGTTTTGGCTCTTTTTATAGCAAAGGTTGGCAAACGAGCAGATGGGTCACCTGATGGTAGATGATCTTCACTGCCCATAGACACCCAAGACAAGAGTCAAGGGTGCTTTGCCAACCTAAAAGTAGGGGCATAGGGATTGGGAAAGGAAGGGGGAATTAGTCTCCTGTACCGGTTGCATAAAATAAATATACCAACTATACAATGATATAATATATCTCTACATACATATTTTGAGTTAATTTCGATCTAGGTGTGCGATAAATGCAAAAGTTTGAATGGAAGGTTGTTTGTTTATTTGGCATAGAAGTAGATCATAGTATGGAAAAGCATTTGTTTTTTAAAGTAGACTATGTAGTCTACTTTCTATTCTGATTTTTTTTACAATAGAATTTATATTAAGTTTTCACGCGAACCAAGTCGCAGGCAATACCCAGTGTGTTATATCGCTCAGTATACGATATAATTTGTTTTCACATGTCAGTGGCAGTGCTTTTATTGTGAAATGTAGATTTGGAGTGCGCTATCTCGCTGGCCGGCTGTCGATACATCATCCGAGGCTTCTGATATCAATCACGGGGTGTCCATCGGGACGACGCGCCTGTGCATTTATGGTTCACTTTGACACGAAGGCTGTGGAAATTCTCGTGGCTTTTGCGAATATTCGTTGCCAAAATAGTACATTTATGAAGTTTAGTGTCGAATTTATTACTAAGGGCCTCTTGCAGCTTCGCGATAAATCTCTATTTATCCCAAATCTTTATTTAAAGATAAAAGTGAGGTGTAGGATAAATCGAGATAGGGTGTAACTCTAGACTAGTAATGGCGCTGAAAGTTGGCCTTATTGCTTAACGATATAATAAAAAGTTAAAAAACTTAACGGACCGACTTCAAAATTTATCCAATCGTGACCAATTTATACGGGTAATTGGAATAAGCTCTATCGAACACAAAAATAATCTTGAAAATCGATCCATATTAGGCGGAGATATCGCGTAGCGCATATAAAATATACAGACGCATAATGGACCTCCTTTCTTTGAAGTCAGTCGAAAAGTAGCTGAGAAGTTAGAGGCTGCGGGGTCGATCCCAGCGACGAGACAAATGTTTATACACCCACAAATAATTGTATCCGGTCTGGATTTTGTGAGACGTAATATATAGGTAATTGCTTCAGTATTCGTTATTGAGCCCTTATTTTGTGGTATTCTTCCTAAGCTGATTGATTTTAGGATCAGGGTCGCTAAGCGGCGCCCTCTTGACCCCACCTGCGCACCAGCTAAACTTTGAATGTCCCAAAACCGCCTTGGCCTGAAATTATCCACTGCGATGTTTTCTTATCGTTTTTTAAAATACATAAGTTACGAAATCTTCTTCTTCTTTTAAAATAAATGGCTTCCACGTAATCAGATGTAAGTATTTTGGAGGACCTATTTATTTATTAAACAGGAAATAACTGAGATTTACTTAAATACTTAGCAAAGCGTGTAATATCTGCTTTATTGCGGACGGCAAAATGTATATAACGGACAATTTTGTATTTCGTATGTATTTTTATCGCCGGAATAAAGTAATATTGAGTAAAATGTAAACAAAAATGTTATTCGAGAGGGATAAAAGGCAGGCATAGGTGTGGCAAATAAACAGATTCATGTAGTACTTCGCTTTAATAAGCAGTGAAACGAAATATTCCTAAATAATTTGTGTATTGAGAACAGGCTAGTAGCATTGCATTAAAATAAAAAGGAATTTATTAAAGTTATTAGTTTGCTTAAGAATCCACGGACTAATGGGCTAACACATTAACTTCGAACGTTCTCAAAATTACATCTATATCCTTTAGATAATTTCTATTATGTATTCTGTGTTATGACTTCCAATATGCTACTCTTGTTTCTAGAGAGCAAAATATATTTTGAAATCCTAGACAAATTATCAAACGTATAGAAAATACTAGGTGCTGCCCGCGACTCTGTTCGTGTGTAAATTTATTTTCCGGGACAAAAGTAGCCTATATGTGTTATACTGTAAATCTAAATAATTTATATAACTGTAAAGTTTCATCAAAATCCATCCAGAAGTTATTGCGTGAAAGAGTAACAAACATACACACACATACTAACAAACTTTCACGTTTATAATATTAGTAGGATTATCTTTCCTTTTTTTCGTTCCCATGTCAAATAGACAGCGATAGCGAGGCAAAGTTGCTAGTCATAGTGAGACTTGTTAAATTATAATTTTGTAATGTATTGAGTCGCTCGCATCTTTTGCACAGCAATACGAAAGCAAAGCGTGTCCAAATATATTCTATGTAATCTTGACGGTACGCTTCCGCTTTGCAGTCTGTTTACCACGGACATTACATAGACTCGAAACAAATATTTGCTCCAACGCAAGTATCCACACCCAGCAGTCGACTCTCAAACGCCGAGTGAAATTACTAGCGCTAGCGCTCATGAAATTTAATTTTATTGGACGGATGCGATTGGTAAACAAATTGATCGATTTATCTCTTGTTTATTTAATGAACCTACATTCAAATGCATAAACGTATGATATTTACTTTAACATTTTATGGCAAAAGGAAATCGAGATTGCGCTTTTAATTTGAAATAACGTCCGCTGTTTTCAATGTCTGAAAACATCTTCAAAATTGTTTTTTTTTATAGTAGAAACTGGCAAAGGAGTATATGGGTCACCTGATGGTAAGTGATCTCTATAGCCTATAGACACCCAAGTCACAAAAAGAATCTTGGGTGAATTGCCAACCTAAAAGGAAATAGGGATTGGGAAAGGGAGGGGGGATATTTGGGCTACCCAAAATCTCGCTCACCGAACGAAACACGACAACGAGCTGCTATTTTACGTTGGTTTTCTGTGAGAAGTGGTATCAAACCGGTCAAGCTGGCCCATTCGTGTTGTAGACGTAACTGTCTACAGCGTGGCTCTACCACTCAAAAATAATGTAGTAAAGCTCTATAATCGATTGCTGGACTAGAAGTCTTTGAAAAATTAGTATACTTAATAGTTTCGGACTACTTCGGTTACGTAGTTGTATTGTGGTACGAGTACGACTACCGTCCAGAGATCACGGGTTCGTTCCCGGGTCGAGCAATGTGATATTGGTATTCGTGCCCGATAAGGCGATAAGCTTGCTCCCTATCACATCTGAGATGGAAGATCCGTGGCGCAGCGGGCGAGTAGCCGGCTGTGAAGCGAGTGGCCGCGAGTTCTATTCTCGCACCGAGACAAATGTTTGTGTGGCCCACAGATATTTGTTTCGGGTCTAGGTGTTGTGAGACCGAAAGTTTCTCGTAGTTCCTGATACCCACGACACAAGACTCGATCTTAGTGGGGTCAGAACTATATGTGACTGATGGGCGTTATTTATTTATTTATTATATCTTTACAATATTTCTTCCTACCTGTCCTTATCCCACGTTAATGTGGGGTCGGCGCAACACAATTTTTCAAGCATGTTGCAGAAATTATTTGGCTTCGTTTTTACGTCAGCTGCCTGCCTAACGTCAACCTCGTTCTAAGGTCCAGTCCTGGGCAAATCAGTTAATAAAAATCGCTTTGCCCGATCTGGGAATGGAACCCAAGACCCACGGTCCACAGCCCATATATGCTGCAACTAGATCGAGGACGCGACGATCGATAATATCTTTATAATATTACTAGTTACTTATTAGTATAGATTTCTTGGCGACAATTTTCTCTACTATTCAATATCATCATTCAATCGGTGTACGCTTGAAAATAAGTTCAGTGGGCTTAGACGAGTGGCTTATGCGCTAGTCGAATAGAAAAGTAAATGTATGGGGATGACATAAGAGAACGCCGCATACAGCGTACTCTTATGTCACTATATATATACTCTTACACTTGTCTAAACCCGCAGTTATTTCAATCTATAAATAAAACGCGAAAACAGTTTCTAATAACTCGTGTCATTAGCAGGATTAACGGTTTTCTTCGTACAGCAAATTAATGTTTTACAGCGCCCGCACCTCTTCTGCCATAAATTATGCTGTCAGCTTCACTTACACCTTTATTCCAACAAAGTTTATACTTAACTCACATTTTAGCTAGCAAACTTTTAATTCATAATATGGGTATTTTTTTATTATCAAAAAATTACATATGTAACATACTATTTTTTTTAAAGCCATTTTTTCATTTCCAAGAAACGATTCATTTTTTTTGTATGTTTTCAATTAATAAGAAATCTGAAAAACATATTTCTTCACTATTTTTTTTTATATTACTAACTAATGAATAGATTTTCTATATGTAATGTAATATTTTAAGGCAACTGTTTATTAAATAAATACCATTTATATACATCAGTACGAAAGCGGCGACTATCCAGCTCAGAACATAATATATCTTCGTCTTAACACGTAACTTAGTTTAATGTCAATTATGAGGATCACAAAGGGCCTCCACGCCCCCGGGCACTTCCTTCATTACGTATACGTTGTCAGCTACAGCGGGGCGTTCAGTACACTATAAAATTACGTTTAATGAGCGGACAGTATAAATATATTGTTGCTGGAATCAATCGCGTGTTTGCGCAATTGATTACTTAATCATACTTAAAATCGTTTGTACTATTTGTTTCAAGCTTTTCCACCAAGTTTTAATGCTTTTGTAGCTATTCTAATAGTAAGTATAATATAACTTTCCTAAATATGATAATTTAAACATACATAGATCGATGACAAATAAGACGCCAAATCTATCCAAAAAGTCTTTAATTTTTTTCTTTTGTTCCACGTTATTCTACTTAAATTTGGAATTGGCGCAACACACATTTTTCTTATGTTGCAGGAAGGAATTGGTTTCAGTTTTTAAGACCGGCTGCCTGCCTACCAGAGCCCTTAATCTCTATTATTACAATTATTAGGTATGAACGCGTAGCGCGGTCGTGTCAAGTTAACGTAATGGTATTTGTATGGAAATTGGAAAGTACCTACTAGCTGTTCCCATAACCACAAATTAAATTTGGACTACACCTATCCTTGAAACTCTTAGATACATATTTATAATATTTATAATACAAATTAAAGCGTCCTTTATAGTATCGAGTAAAATAAACCTTAAAAAATCCCATTGATTTAAAATACTACATATTTGACAAAAATATACATTAAAACCTTAAGGTAATACGTTCAGAGAACCATTCAAAACATAATTTGTTTGAAAACGTAATATCTTCACTGAATCGGGAGCGTGTTAACGGTTCCTACATTTTTTATCCCCCATTATAATTAACGTGTTCATACGCGAGGTACATGCCATACACACGCCCACTCGAACGCTGGAACCGACCGTGGAGCCCGATAATCTCCCCTTTTACCTTAACACGTACTACTTTGCCTTTCGTTACAACAATATGTATCACAATGAACCTTATTCTCATTAGCATAAGGCCTAAAAAGACGGAGATCAAAATCACCGTACGCAAATACATATTACTGGATTCGCATTCGCCTCGACTGAACGCTCTGAAGGAAGGTTCATTAGTGTTCAGAGGACCATGCATTCGTTTTGTTAATACCAAAATGAAATAAAACTTTAACCGCAAGCGATACCCACTGGGGTCCGGAAAAATGTCAAGGGTTGTAAATCGGAAAATCAGAATGCTCCCTTTTGAACTCGTTTCGAGGAGGTCGAATAGATACGGAGATACGAGTAAATGACACATACCTGTATCGTTTATTGCGCATTAGCTGTTTCCAATTTTATTTGTGGCTTTGAAATACAAAATGGTTATTATGTTTATTGAGAGTACACACCGCAAACGTTGGGATACAACATAACATAACATAACATAAGCTCACGCCTGTATCTCCGAAGGGGTAGGCAGAGGTGCACTAGCGAACTAGAACACCCACATTTCGCCGAGCTTAGTTCCGTCCCAGATGTGATAGGGGGGAGCCTATCGCCATATCGGGCACAAATTCCAGACTCCGGGCTGATATGGAAAAATCTAATATCACTTTGCCCGGCCCGGGGATCGAACCCGAGACCTCAGAACCGTAGTCGTACCGAAATACCACCACGCCACCGAGGCAGTCATTGGGATACAAAAGAACCTTATATGTGGACTTAGTCAATTATCCACACTAAATAAAAAACTTAACGGACTGACTTCAAAATTTATCCGATCGTGACCAAATTTATATGGAATCACCCTTGGAATATGCTCTATTGAATGCAAAAAGAAACTTGAAAATCGGTCCACATTCAGCGGAGATATCGGAAAACATACATAACAAAAATATATATTTATATAAAAAATAACTATTTCTAGACTATTAAGGCTCAATTGCACCACTATTATTAACCTAGAGTTAGTCCTAACCGCAAGCTAAATTGACAGAAAATGTATGAATGACATGTAACTTAACTTGCGGTTAGGACTAACTCTAGGTTAATAATAGTGGTGCAATTGAGCCTAAGTAGTCGAGCATTGGATTTATAGTGTTTAATTTAATTTACCTATAATTGTTGTATACCATTGGTTATCTAATAAATAAATAAACAAAATACAGACGAATTGAGGACATTCTCCTTTTTAGGTCTGTCGATTATAAATAGGTAAAGTTTGTTAGTTTGTTTGTAGCAATCTCCTCAAATAATGAACCGAATTTTGAAAATTCTTTCACCGGCGGAAAGCTACATTATTCCTGAGTGACATACGCCCGAATGGTCAAACGCTACTCAACTTAAATGGCTTCCTACATTGATTTTCGCCATACACTTTTGCCAGATAAGGCCTTAAATGACATAAGGCGACCTTAAATGTATGAACATTCGGCGGATATGCTTTTTTTCCCAGAAAAAACACGATTTTGTGGGATATCTACGCGAACGAAGTCGCGAGCAAGAGCTAGTATTTTATACAACGGACATGCTCTATATATATGGTGTTTGTTTTTATATAGGACCATTTAAATTATTTCATTGTTGTAATTTTTTGGATAGCTGTGTACTGCCGGGTAACGAAATACTTTTGTCTAATGTGGGTCAGTAGACACGTTCCCGAAATTCTTGTGCGTAAATCCCAGATATGCAGGTTTTCACGATGTTATCCTTTGCAGATGTGCAAATTGTTGAGGCTAGTTGGGATTTTTAGCTGCTTTTGTTACGGGCCGGCTCGGCCAATAAAATAATAATAAATAATATTAGCCCTGTAATATTACTGTCCCACTGCTGGGCACGGGCCTATTCTACTAATGAGAGGGGTTAGGCCTTAGTTTACAACGATGGCCTAATGCGGGTTGGTAGACTTCACACACCTTTGAATTTCTTCACGATGTTTTCCTTCACCTTTTCTATATACTATCTAATCATAATTACCTATACTTTTATTTCAGATATATAGACATGACATAGTAATCATAATATTCTTAGTATACCACAATACACAAAAGTCGTAGCTCGTAAAGGATACTTTCTTATCTTTTAAGATAAGTTCGAAGTTATTATTGAATTATTCAATAACATTTATTGGAATACGAAACAAAAATTTATTCATGTTCTAAAGTTATTGGCAACAAGTTTCGGTCCCGTTTCGGTCCAAGTCTGATTGTGTAACAGTGTTAAAATTCAAACAATGCCCACAGAAATGCTGAACTATCCAACTTTAAACGCAAATAATTGAATTCATAATTACTTGTGAAACAGAACACCTTTCCATTTGGTATTAATTGAATGAAATAAAATACTTAAAACTTAAAAGCAGTGTGGGTAAAAAGGATGTAAAAAGTTATTGTAATGGAAAAATTGATCATTTCAGGACGTAGCATGAAAATATTCGACTGCAAATTCGAATCGAACTCTTTGCGGGCTCATAATATTCGTATGAACTTATGAAGTTTAAATATTATAACTAAAAGATGTTGCAAAATGACGTAAAGCTTCGTCTCCTGCACTAAAGCATTACACAAAACATGGTATTTCTATTTTTTTCTATGGTCCATTGTTACATGAGCAGGAGATAATGAAAAACCTTGTTATGTGTAGGTGTTTTTGTGTTTTGCTTTGAAAAAGCATGTGCAGGAGACTCAGCTATACAATTATAACATAAGTTTTGACAAACGTACAATACAAAAAAACCTGAGTATTTTTGTATTTCTCATTTCAGCTAAGTGCACGATAAATGGCGAAAATGTTATCCTCTTTACGGTTCCCCTCTCCACGGGAAAATTTCATATAAACAATGAAATGCGTACAAGAACGTACGTCGATATTGTGCGAATGTTGAATTTATTTACAATGAACAAAAAGAAAATTGTATAAGAGTTGGCGCGGCGGGGCGCAAGTGTCGGTACGAAATAGGATATTGACTCCACGGCGACGCTCGAATAATACAGTGCTATCTACTGCGGATTAATAAAAAACAATAATAATAATAAACAGCATGCAAACTAAATATTTGTTCAATAATAATAAACATAAATTCCTATACATTATTATAACAAATATTTTTAACAATGTATTCTAAACGTAATATAATACAATCCAAAATAATCGTGACCAAATTTATATGGAACCACCCTTGAAATAAGCTCTATCGAACACAAAAAGAATATTGAAAATCGGTCCACATTTGGCGGAGATATCGCGTAACATACATAAAAAAAAATACCGACGAATTGAGGACCTCCTCCTTTTTGGGAAGTCAGTCGAAAAGAGTTAGATATGTTTGCACTAACAACGTAAAGTAGGTACTAGATTATATGACTTATATTTTAACCACTTTTGGAATGAATGTATATTTAAACCATTTAAACCATTTATTTTCTACACACACATACATCGACAGGAACAAAGATACATTATAATATATGGACCGTGTTGTGCAGAAATGATCCAACCCACATTTTTTATTGATGCCAACATGGATCTAAAGTCTAAGCCATTATAGACCATATTGATGTAAAAAAGAAATGTGGCTTGGATCATTTCTGCACAACACGGTCCATATATACTTAATCATTATAGGTACACCTGCTGATGTGCGGTAGAGGGGGTTCCAGCTCAGTGTACGCTGCTGAGACACAGCACTGATTTTCAGCTGAGCCCCCTCCGTGGTCATTTACATTACAGAGGTTGTCACTGTGTTTGTAATGGGTAATCTTGGAAAATGCTGATTTTGAAAATTCTTCGCTATTAGAAAGATACATTACCTGAGTGACATGGGCTACTTGTTACCCCGGAAAAATACTTACCACTGTGGCGGAGCCGCAAGAAACAATTACTGTTGTAATAATATATCACAGGATGTTGAATGCAAACATGACGACTGACGTTATCATGAGTGATTTAGACTCAAGTCCATTAGCAATAATGTTATTAAGGGCGCATGGTACCTCAGCTCAAATTCAAATTTTGCACCCGCTACCTGTCCCTGCTAGAGTGCGCTATCGTACGCTGTCTCGCTCATACACTAATGGCGTCATAGGATGTCAAGCGGTGTTGATAAGACAAACAAGTGACGTAGCGTGGCGGGCCCGCATTTACGACGCATTAGGACAATTTATTTACAAAAACATAAGCTCACGCCTGTACCACCGAAAGAGTAGGCAGAGGTGCACTAGCGACTAGAACACCCACATTTCGCCGAGCTTAGTTCCGTCCGAGATGCGATAGGGGCCGAACCTATTGCCATATAGCGCTCAAATTCTAGACTCTGGGCTGATATTGAAAACATGCAATATCACTTTGCCCGAACCAGGGGTCGAAACCAAGACCTCAGGATGGTAGTCGTACTTAAATACAACTAAACCCCGGAGGTAGAGTTTACACACATAGTAACACACAATCGAGGCACGATTTATTTTAGTACAATTAAAAAACTTTTCAATGGCGTGTCAGCGCTGACGCTGTCTGTCGGACTTAGAAAGTTATGTTTGAGCCATGGATCATCGAACCATCAGATAACTTTTCTTACAAGATAACTTTGGTTTAGGTGTCCTCTTAACCAGTCACACAGCCCACCTGTGCTATAAGTTCTCCTTGCTGGAACTTCCGTTGACAAACCTGTAGAGAAACGGATGTCAATGTTCCTCCACTGGATGGGGACAGTTTCTTGTCAGATAGGTTTAAACGGCTCCTCCAGTGTTTGATGTTTAGCGGTGGTATATAGAGTTAGTCCCAATGTATGTAGAAAACTGAAAGGAGACTACAGGATTCGTAATAATAAACAATTTTTATATTTGCAAAATTGTCAATATACCTGATGTTTCATAGATATTGCCATTCAAAGATTTTATAAATAATCCGTGTACTTAACCAAAATAATTTAGGTGTATTCGTCAGTTCTTTGCGTTCTTTCTATGGAGAAAACTCTTATTTCTTACCCGATGATCCTCACACCTCTACGGACTAAGTCAAGGATGTGGATATTGCGAATTAAATGATTCACTGCCAATACCAGAATTCCAGGGTATATCACAGCTAGTATAACAATGTCGGCGCCGTCACTGCACGTCTTAAACAGCCCGCATAATTGGCGTGAAATGTCACCTTTAAGGCTTGGAGCCCTATATCTAAGGAAGGGAAAGAAAAGGTACGTACAGCTTTCGAATCCAACAGGAGGGCCAAGGGAAAATACCTATGCAAAATTGAAGGGCGACAGAAAAGCTATCTCGGAAATCGAGCTTTTGGTGACTTGTCATCGCAATGTAAAGCAGGTTCTACTAGCTTAATCTGCAGTCACTGCGTATACTTGATAACCACAGTAAAATAACACTCATCTTTGAGTTCAACCCTTTGCCTCAAATACGATTTTGTACAATGGTGGAGCCACGCTACTGGACGTTGCACCGGCGCAGCGTGTGTGGAGTACTACATGAATCCATATCAACCTGTATGCGGTCAGGCGAGAGCCTGAATCTTGGACATTCGAAAGTCGAGCATGGCTGATCGTATTCCCGTGGTGATTCTTAAGACGTCCGCGGCTGAGTTAACCCTCGTTCTCAGGAGTTTCCTCAAATTTTCATATAAGAGTTCCGACTCTGAAGAATTTTTGACATCCATCTATGTTGAAGACTGCGCACACCAATTGAAAATCCTAATAGAGTGACCGGTCGGACCTTTCCAATTATAGTCTCCATCACGTCCTTTTTTTCCAAAACTCATAGCAATTAATTAATACATGGCTCCTGAAGTATTTATAACTCGCCTCATTGATCTATTCACTATTGGTAGCGTATATCGGGTGTGAACTATGAGGTCCTGAAATCCATTTCCAGATCGAGCAGGCGTTTTTGACTTTATGGGTGGATCATTACACAGGTAGCCCATTGTAAAAACTAAGGCCAAACACCTCTGCAACATGCTTTAACAATGTGTTGCGTCGACTCCATACTGAGGTGGAATAAACGTACGCCTACATAATATCACGCCTGTATCCCATAGGGGTAGGTAGAGACTATAGATTTACACTTCGCCCGATTCTGACATACTACTTTCGCTTCATCTACTATCATGATCTCATTAGAGTCGGTTTAGTTTTTTATCTGTTCTTTAGTAAATATATCATCAATTTATCACCAATATAAGTGCGATGCGGTCGCCCTATACCGACTTTTCCATGCACACTCGTCTTTTGTCACTGTTTCGACAATCTCCTATCATCTATCCTCTCAATATGTCTGAACCATCTCAACATCCCTTTCTATTTCTTATCACTACATCTTCTTTCACTCGACAGAGATCCAACACCACTTTATTCCATACTCTATCACGCGACACATGCTCCTTCATGATCTCATTTCCACCACCCTGCGGGCTTAGCCAAGTAGCTTATGCGCTAGTCGAATAGAATAGTAAATATATGGGAATGAGATAAGAGTACGCTATATATAGCGTACTAATAGAATAAATGTATAGGAATGACATAAGAGTCCACCAGTAAGCCCACTGATCTTACTTTCATGCCTGTTCTGTCACACCCTACTTTCACTCTCATTTATAAGTGTGGGCACTAACACTTCTTTATGAACGGCCAATCGTGTCTTTTTAGAGACCTTTCAGCTACTCATAAAGGTGTTCAGCGCTCCATTAACTCGATTACCTGCACATACTTGTCTTTTAATGTCGCTATCATGCTTCCCATCACTTATAAATATACAACCCAGATATACAAAGTCTTTCACTTGTTCTACTCTATCGTTACCTATCATAATTTTGCACTCTGTTATACTTTCATTTCTTTAAAAAACATACTTTTCGTCTTACTTACATTAATTTTCTCCTTTCCTTTTAAATGCATCATCCATAATTATTACCATTGTCTGTAATTCGTCCTAAGCGTTCACCAAGTCTACAAAGGCGCAAAAGACTTTTCGTTCTTTGGCTGAGAATTTTTCCGGAAAGCTTCGTAGGGAGAACATCTAATCCGCACATCCCATACTCTTTCGAAATCCCGCTTGTACATTCTATAACTTATTATTCGTCTCATACATTACCCATTTCAATCAGAAAACAATCAATTAAAACAAACTGAGAAAACAAGTGACTATCTATAAAACATTAACTGTTAACCTCCACACTAGGAATAAACCTGTCTCATGGGGGTCTTCAAGAGTGTGCTTCTAGAGTTCTCAAATATTGTTCAATTAGTCATTACATACAAAAGAGGTTAAAGTGTGTGTGCGTGTTATGTGTGTGTGTGTATGTGTGCGCGTGTGTATGTGTATGTGTGTGTGTGTGTGCGTGTTATGTGTGTGTGTGTGTGTGTGTGTGTGTGTGTGTGTGTGTGTGTGTGTGTGTGTGTGTGTGTGTGTGTGTGCGTGTGTGGGCGTGTGTGAATATATTTCAATTCATAATCTTTAGGAAATCTTCGGTTTCAGAGTAGTCAAGGGTAAATAACCATTTAATAACAGTCTTTTTTGCATCTTTTATAGAATATTCCTTTATATCACAACATAACACGCCCTATTATACCTCTATATATATGGCCTCATGTATATCTCCATATGCTGGGCAAATGATGTATTGCACTGGACCTGTTGCGTTCTAAAGACGCGTCGTTTTAAAAGTAAGGGGTAAGCGAGCGAGTTAATTACTTCTTTGTGCTGTTTTAGTATTATGTCACATATTATTAAAGATTTTTGTTTCTTAAGATTTCGTGCTTATAAAAATTATGTTGAGTTTAATGGTTAATAACACTAGTAATGACGACGAACACTATGCCTCTGCATTATCTGAATCTGGCAATATCAGTGATGAGGGTTGCCATAGTGTTTCTTCGCTTCGTGATAACCTTGAGAATCAGTTTTCGGACGTATCTAAGAATTTTAATATCGTTCATATTAATGCGAAAACTGCCTCCACTGCCTCGGTGGCGTGGTTGTGGTTGGGTACGACTGCCGTCCTGAGGTCTCGGGTTCGATCCCCGGGTCGAACAAAGTGATATTGGATTTTTCCATATCAGCCCCGAGTCTGGAATTTGTGCCCGATATGGCGAAAGGCTCGCCCCCTATCATATCTGGGACGTAACTAAGCTCGACGAAATGTGGGTGTATTACTTTGCTAGTGCGCCTCTGTCTACCCCTTCGGGGATACACGCGTGAGCTTATGTTATGTTTATGTTTTATGTTTATGTAATGCAAAAAGTATTCCGGCCCATTTATCCGATATGTCGGCATGCCTAGACCATAAAAACCTTTACTTTACACCTCCGCTTATCTGCTGATCCTTTAAACTCTTCAGAAGGTTATCTGGAAGAGATCGCTTCAAGCGATAAGACAGCCTATTGTAACATTTTATAGTTTAAAGTTCTGTCTGTACTGTTTACTTAATCCTTACTATGGTGTTAAAGAGTTATCTATCTATCTAATCGTTCACGAATGACAATATCTATGAAAGTATTAGTATATTGTAATTTTTACTGATATATTCTTGTTCATTATTATGAGTTCTGTAGTATCCTTTCAGTTTCTTACAAATATTACGATAAACTTTGTATATTATACGAAATCAAAGTTAACAGGAATACACCGTGTGGCACCAACATAACTTAAATTTCGTCGCAAAAATATAATTATGCGGTAATATGCACGGGCCAACCTAGATGTATATAAACTTCAGTAAGTATACGGCGTGACGTCAAATCGCGCGTTTGTCAACGACAAAAGTATTCAACCGCTAATATCAACTGTTTAAGGTTGCTCCGAACGTACATTATGTGCAAAAATTTAGAAAACTAAAAATCAATCCTATGGTTATTCTATTTATTCGTCTTATTTTTTGTACAAGCCCTTGCAACATTAAAAGGTACATATATATATATATATATATATATATATATATATATATATATATATATATATATATATATATACATATATAGGGGACGATTGAGTGTCGGTAGGTCAGCGTCAATCATTATGTAAAAAGCTTAAATTACACTATATTTTTTTAATGGAAGACCCAAGCTGTTGACAGTTACGTCTACAACATGAATGGGCCGGCTCGACCTGTTGGACACCACTGTCTCACAGAAAACCGATGTAAAATGGCAGCACGCTGTTGCATATCGTACGGTGAGTTATATTTCCGGTGGTCCAATTCCAATCTCTTTATCAATCCCTTTTCCCCTCCTTTTAGGTTAGCAATATACCCATGATATTTTTTGTCATGGGTGTCTCTATCTATGGGCGGTGGAGATGACTTACCCTGACCCACGAGCAATCGTGTTACTGCTATATAAATACTTTATATTTAATTTTTTAATATACATATACCTAATAATTTTATGTAGGATTTAAAAATAAAACTTTGTTTGGCAATATCTGTGAAAGTATTAAGTATATTGAAAAAATTGCAAGAATAAAAGTTGTTTATTATTACGAATACAGTATCCTTTCAGCTTCGTACATAATAATTTATGTTCTAACTAACCATGTGTAATAGTAGAGGGCCCGTGACATTTGCTATACTTACGCCGCTGACACGCGACTGGATTTCTAATCTACTAAATATTCAGGTAAATGGAAACCTAGAAAATACTGACTTATTTATTAGAATATTCTCGTTATCATCATTATAATCACCTATAATACGTTGTTTAATTGATGAAGTATCCCAGATATATAAATTATATTTATTTATTTTGCTGACAGCAAGCGACACAACCTCCCCGTCTGACAGCCGAAGCGGGAATGTGTGCAGGCCGGGCGGCAGGGCGGTCATAACTAAAACGGTGCGCAAAACGCGGAAATTTAGATAATTGGATCTTACAATAAAAAGACAAATTATTTTCAAAATTCAAAACACATAACCTATGCGTATTATTTAACTAAGTTACTATACAAAATTTCACGATCTTATTTGAAGTATGTAATGAGTAATCCGGGATATTAATTCGGTTTAGAGGTAACTTTGCAATTTTTTTCTATCGAGAAAATTTTATAGAATCGTGTTTTCGCCACACATGTTCACTCACATAAGCCCTCAACTTTATCATATATTTATTACAAAGTAAAAGCTGCAGTATTGTTGATTTTATCCGGGTTCAAAATAAGCCATTTGAGGTAGTATTGGCCCTTAAGAGTATAGTACTCTACCATGCGTGAGGAAATAATATAATCGCATTCACGCTGTGTTTAAGAGATTAATATTCAATACTCTCACATCATTACAGGTTGTTTTTTAAATAATTATTTTCTGAGCTTTCATGTAACATTACGCGTCAGTTTGATTAAATATTTATTTAAAATATTATGTATATATTGTTGTATATGTAATATCTACTAGAGATAATAAATAAGAGCAAATTGCCAACAAGACTGGGAAATTAAATTGTATTTTGACGAATCTAACCTTAGTCATTACGAAGCATACCCAAAACAAAACTTCTTTAGTGAAGAATAAACAATATTTTTTTATACTCGACGTTATATTTCGCTTCGTAAATTAACAGTAAGGGGCAACAGAGCTGCTGTGATTGTTTACTCGCTGCATTCGCCAAATGGCCGACTTAATTCAATACTGAGCTGCAATTAACGTTCTTACGGGCACTTTAACACTATACTGTGATGCACATTCACAGCTGAAATGCGCATTTATTTATTATTATTATTATTATATCAATATAATATTACTGCTAGGCACGGGAACTAACTATCGGAAGTAAGCTTTAATCTACCACGCTGGCCTAATGCAGATTGGTAGACTTCATTTACCTTCGAAATTCTTGTGGAAAAATTTCCAGGTTTTCTAGTTTTCCACGATGTTTTCTTTCACCGTTACAACAAGTGTTAATTCATAACGAATCATAGTTAACACAGAAAAGTCAGAGGTGAATGCTCTTTTTGGGGTCGATTTCGAACCTCCGACATTCGTCTCGACAGGAATGGTACGGCTATTCCTGAGCTATCGCTGCTTTAATGCGCATATTAAATTAAATTACAAACAGTGCGCTCACGCTGTTATATCTGAATTATTGAATACGTTAATCACTAATTAAGTTAAATAGTAATCAGGGCGTAATATGCTACATTATGCATGCTTTCTATTATTTCACAGGGAAATTGGATCCAAATTGCAGGTCAGATGAGGAATTTAATGTTCATTGTTGCGTTAATTGTTTGGAAATTTATAATTTTGTTATCATCATTCACAATTGTACGATTTAGGTTAGTCGTCGGTCAGTTATTGGCAATTTAAGAGCGATTTGCACCACTTATGCTAATCTACAGTTAGTCCTAACCTCAAGTTAATTTAAAACAGTACATTACATGTAATGAATAAAATGTCATTCATATTTTTTTTCAATTTAACTTGAGGTTAGGACTAATTGTAGATTAGTAATAGTGGTGCAAGTCGCCCTAAGTTGGTACTTTAATCCGCCTTTATGAGCTTAGTGTAGATACATTACCAATCAATTAGTTTTATTTTTCTTTTTTCTTTCTCCCTGCCTTTATCCCATCTCAATGTGAGGTCATCACTCTCAAGAATATTGCAGAAAGAATTCGGCTTAGTTTTTATGACTGGCTGACGTTAGGCAGGCAACCGGTCGAAAATCTAATCAAAATTCTTTCTGCAACATGGATGGGGATTTGAAGAGATTTTTAATTTTCTTCGTTGGATTAATATTCAGTGACAATCTTTTTCAAGTATTTACCTGTAAAAATATTCCAAATACACACCTACTAATAAAAGCTGTATAGAAATTGGTATTATAAAAACCCGTAGAATGCATCAATGCTAAGCTCACAGCACAAATTCTCTGGAAATTGCCACTTAACCCCGCCCTGGCGCCTGGAGGTCAACAAGTGATACTAAAGAAAATGTATCAAAGTAAAGTCAGTCCTTCGGGGACATTGAATGCATCTATGTATATAAATAGCAACAGGTTTCCTCAGTTTACACTTAAGCGAGCACACACAAAACCACTCAAGGATTTTGTAGAAAATTTACCTTTACCAATATCAAGACTGCCTCGGTGGCGTAGTTGTATTGCGGTACGGTACCATCCTGAGCTCTCTGGTTTGATTCCCGGGTCGGGCAAAGTGATATTGGGTTTTCAATTTAGTTCAGAGTCCGGAATTTGTGCCCGATAGTTTTTTCTTTGGCAGTGACTGGCAATGCGCATGTGGATCACCTCCACCACCACATGGTACACAAACCACCATGGTAAGTGATTTCCACCGACCATAGACAACCAAGACTCAATGTAGATACCACGGATACGTTGCCAACCGTAACAGCCAACTTGCCACTTTACGTCGGTTTTCTGTGAGACAGTGGTATCAAACAGGTCGAGCCGGCCCATTCGTGCCGTACGACGTTACTGTCTACACTCTACAGCGTGGCTCTATCAAATCATAGCTAGGATGGAAATAAGCGCAGCAAAAAAGGGTGTTCGAGTTCTCTACTTCGCTTCTGCCTACCCCTTCGGGGACACAGGTGTGAGGCGATGTACCAAGACCATATCTTCACGCGACCGTCTCCTAATCCTGAGATACGTGAAGAACGCCTTTGTATTCGTTTAATGTAGTTCTTTATACATGCATATTAAACTTCCTGTTGCTATTGTTAAGAATAGCCAATGAATACTGTTACGCGTGCTATGGATCTGTTTTTGTTAGCGTTCGCTTGTTGTTTTTATGGTAATCAGAATTTAAACTTGCAAAGTACAGGTAATGCTTAAGGATAACTTAATCTGCTTTCTCTCTTCCCACCTCCCCTTATCCCACATAATGAGGAATCTGCGAAACAGAAATTTTAAACCATGTAGCGGAATGGATTATATTTAGATTTTTAAGGTAGCCTATCTGTTGTCAATGCCACTTAGGGATCCAGTCCTCATTTGCCTGGAAGCAAATCGCTTTAGGAAAATAGCGTTGCGCAACCTGAGATTCGAAGCCAGGACCTCCCAGTTGAGAGCCCTTATATAATCCCAATAGACCAAAGAAATGACAGGTCACTAAACTCTTTATCAAAGATTTATCATTTACAACAAGAATCCTCTTCGTAGTTATAATTGTGGAATTCATTAATCTCTACTTTCTTTATAAGTTATTCACAACTGCAAGTAACTACTTAATAGAACTTCTAGATAACAAGCTTTTATTTTCAAAGTGGAAAGAAAAGGCACTTAAAATAAGTAAACAGAGTAATAGAATACTTATCCAATAGTTGGTAGTGCTAGTACCAGTGCTAGTACATATCCAGGTATAAGGCTGTGTTTCCACCAGAGATTCACCAACAGTATTACTACATCCTTCTATGGTAGATATTATATTTCTCGCACACCGCTCATTTCCCTCGCTCACCGCTCATTTCTTTCGCACATATTTGGTGGAAACGCAGCCTTATAGTCTACGTAATAGGAAAAATTGTAGCGAAAGGTAATCAATTGATCGACGGAAGGTTGCGACGGGTTGGGCAAATTGAACAACCGCAACACACCATCTTTACGACAAAAGACGGCAGAATCAATTCGACCGGCGCTGCGGGTGTCGACGCATGTAGTTGGCAATATTTCAAATTCTCTTTGATGCAATATTTTCCTTCTTCTTTTCTTTCAAATTACATAACACAGCTTTGTTCTCGTTCCTATTTAGTTATTTAGATAACATAACACAGAACATAAGCTCACGCCAGTATCCCCGAAGGTTTGGCAGAGGCGCACTAGCGAACTAGAACACCCACATTTCGCTGTGCTTATTTTCGTCCCAGATGTGATAGAGGGCGAGCCTATGGCCAAATTGGGCACAAATTCCAGACTCCGGGCTGATATTGAAAAAATCCAATATCACTTGTCCGACCCGGGGTTCGAGTCCGAGACCTCAGTGGGGTTACCACCACCTCTTATAGCAGTATTATTATCATCTTACTTGCACCGATGCCCATACAAAACAAACGAAGAACGATTATAATAATACTGCTATAAGAGGTTGTGGTAACCTTGCTGGACGGTAGTCGTGCCGAAATACAACTACGATACCGAGGCAGCCACCGAAAATGGCCTACTTTAAAATTTAACATGTCTCAAAATCTCTGGGGGAGGCCTATGTTCAGCAGTGGACGCCCTATGGTTGATGATGATGTATCAAAACTACGAAATTCAAACTGGTGTGTAGATACTATTGTGCAGACTAACCGCAGACAAATCATTATACCATATTTCACCAGATTATGTAAATGGCGAATTGATTGAAATACAAATGGAACGTGGTAGCTCATGAATGTGAAACGAAAATCATTTGCTCGTCATGCCAGTGTTACGATTTAAACATTTCGTGTGAATGAATACATCACACGGTTTCGTTTGTTTATATTGAAACAATGCATCTTTGTCAGCTTTAGTATTTTTACCAGAGGGTTGGAAAATGGATATTAAGCCCTCATTCGCACGAGAGGCTTCAGCCTTTTCAACGCACGTTAAAAAAGCGTCTCGAAATATCTGTTCATATCATTAATTGAAAATCATTTTGCCTTGTTTCTATTAAGGTACATTCAACACACCGCCCAAAAAAACGCCGTGTTTTTTTGAGTGGTAGAGCCATGCTTTAGACAGTAACGTCTACAGCACGTATGGGCCAGCTCGACCGGTTTGATCACTGACCACTGTCTCTCAGAAAACCAACGTAAAGTGGCTTGCTGTAGCTTGCTGCCCTTTTCCCTCCTTCCTTTCCAAATCCCTTTTTCCCTCTCATTTCATTTCCTCCCTTTTAGGTTGGCAACGCACCCATGATTCTTTTTGTGTCTTGGGTGTCTGGGCGGTGGAGATCCCTTACCATCACATGACCAATCTGCTCGTTGGCCGGTCTCTGTTATAAAAAAAAACGCCGTCGTTTGAATAACTTTATTAGAAATCATATGGTCTATTTCAATAGTTTTTTAACGCGCATTGAAAAAGCTCTAAAGAAAAATATATGGAAATTATATAAAATTATATTATTATTTATGGAATAGTGACAACATTGGTCCTACTAGTGGTGAAGGATCTGTATAATACCGACCCGGACTTACCTTTGGTATTTTATCAGTAAATAAACATATCTTATGATTTATTACATTAATTATTGTAATACTCACTAACAGAGAAAAGGAGGTTATGGGTAAATGGTCAATAATAATCATTATTGTTACATTCACAATACCAGAGTAATCTGCACTTAGTTTAATTATGTATATATATATATATATATATATATATATATATATATATATATATATATATATATATACAATTCGGCGTAACAATTCTTTGTGAACCAATTAAAATAAATATTATGGGATAGATATCATTCAAGTTTCTTTTCTTTTGTAATTAATTATATTCACACATATTTCTGTGATTAAATACAAACATAAATAAAGCAACTTTGTGATAAATACGTATGTAGCTTTGTAATTTACAATGCCTCGTCGAAAATTCTTAAATTCAAAATATATGTTGTAGCTTCAGAAACGTCCGGGGTTTGTTTAATTTCCTCTTCTGTCACCTATTTTACATTCTACTACTAACTAGTCTAGTAACTGGTGCGTCTATTCAAATTAATAAATAAATACTATCCTACTAATATTATAAACGTGAAAATTAATGATTATGTGTGTATGTTTGTTACTCTTTCACGCAAAAACTACTGGATGGAATTTGATGAAACTTTACATTTATATAGATTTTACATACATCATAATAACACATAGGCTACTTTTTATAAATAAATAACACCCAACAGTCACACACATAGTCCTAACCCCACACTAAGATACTAGTCTTGTGTCGTGGGTATCAGGAACTACGAGAGACTTGCGGTCTTACAACACCCAGATCCGAAACAAATATCTGTGGGCCACACAAACATTTGTTTTGGTACGGGCATCGAACCCGCGGCCTCTCGCTTCACAGCCGGCTATTCGCCCGCTGCGCCACGGAGGCTCTCAAATTATCCTTGAAAATAAATTTCTACGCGAAGGGAGTCGCGGGCAATAACTACTTTTATCATAATTCTTTAATTATATCAATTTATCATAGTAAAGTTTCTCCATATATGGGACATTAAGCTAATCTCTAGTCTAAAACACATCCAATCATCCACTTATGATTTCAAAGAACTGAACTCGCACAAATGCATTAGATGAACTTTCTTACAACACAATATGGTATGAGTACAAGATTCATGTAAATACCACCTTTCCAGTTGTGAGGTATCGAATATTTCCTTTATTATAAAAGATTTTTGCTCAGCCCTTCAGTCTTTCGGTTGATTAAGTTTTATGAACGCTACGTTGCTATTCTGGCGAATTTATCGGCCATGAGCACTCAGTACTTATTCTAAAGATTGTTTTCACTAGGGCATATTTTCCTAAGGAATATAGGCGTTATATTCATAAACATACAGTTCAAAGTGAAAAAAGGAAAGTGTACTTTGGTAATTATATATCAGAGGGGGTCACTGTGCTTTTAATACTTACATATTGCCATTTTGATGATCACAATTCTAAAAGGTTAGAGAAAAAAATAGTACACACAACGATACACACATTGTCATAATCCTGATCGCACACTAGATTTAACGGGTTTTACGATTATCAGAATCTACGAGAACCCTACAGCTACCCAGACCCGGAACAAATATATGGAGATCTCACAAATATTTATCTCGGTACAGCAATCGAACCCAGAGCCTCTCGTTTCCGAGCCGGTTACTGGCCCACTGAGCCACCTAGGGCTATCATTAAAAGATAGAAAGATAATAGGCAGTTGTTACCAGTACCAATATTATAAAGCTGAAGAGTTTGTTAGTTTGAACGCGCTAATCTCAGGACCTTCTAGTTCGAATTCAAAAATTATTTTAGTCCTAAATGACCCATTTATCGAGGACGGCTATAGGCTATATAACATCGCGCTATGACTAAAGGAAGGGAATACGAATGAAAAATGTTGCAAAAACCGAAAATTATTCCTTGTGACGCAGACGAAGTTGCGCGAGTCAGCTAGAATACACGTGATATAGGTATTCGAATATTATAAAAGCTTAATTTATATTCTGACACCAGACATGTAAAAGTTGATTGCACGTGTTTAAAATGTTTGTATTTATGCGAGCAGAATAAAATGCTTTCGTAAATTAATCAAGTATTGTTGCTATGCATTGGAGTATATTAGTGTATTTTTATGGAAATTATGTTTTCTACAGAAGAAAATCGAGCTTTTTTGATACCAATTTTATAATAATGTTTTAGTTAGGGTATTCGCCCCAGGTATATCGTGTTACAAAAACGCGATGCACGGCTTGGGATTCTAACCTAGGACCTCCCGGTCTATAGTTCATATCATCATCATCATCAGCCATAGGACGTCCACTGCTGAACATAGGCCTCCTCCAAAGATTTCCAGTTCGACCTGTTGGAAGCGGCCTATAATTTATATACTAGTACCTAAGTTGAGAAGCGACAAGGAATTTCTCAAGCAATATGTGACCTGATTAATATAGGTTTAAATATAGAGGTATATTGAAATAAAACTATTCTTACAGATTCTATCACGATTAGGTTTTAATTATTATTCCCGACGTTTATAGAGGTATATATATATGGCTATACCTCGAATATTTACAAAATATATACAAAACGCTACTACATTATATTTTTGCACTATACAGTTTAGTAATACCGCTTCCAACAGGTCGATCTGGAAATCTTTGGGGGAGGCCTATGTTCAGCAGTGGACGTCCTATGGCTGACGATGATGATGATGATGATGATGATACAGTTTAGTACTATATAATTTTGACACATAAAGTGAATGTGAATGGTGACACACAAATTACATAAGACGGCCTTAAAAGTTGAGTTGAGTTTCAGTATCCGGGCGTTTATCTTATAGTACCTAAATATTCGTTTTAAACATAACACGAAGTTACAGCTTAACCTAATTATTATTAATAACTATACCCTCAAGCGGTTTTTTTTTGCTGACATAGACGAACAGACGGCCTATTTGATGGTAAGTGGTTACCGTAGACATCTTCAATGCTAGGAACACAAATAACCCGCGGCCTATCGTGGAAAATAAAGGCACAGGTATAGGGAAAAAGAGGAACTGTTAAGAACTTCTAGACATACGTAATTAGTCTTTCTTTCTACCTGCCCTTATCCCACCTTAATGTGGGGTCGGCGCAACACACTTTTTCAAGCATGTTGCAGAAATGATTTGGCTAAGTTTTTACGACCGGCTGCCTGCCTGACGTCAACCCCCTCTGAGGGGCACATACGTAATTAGTACTTCATAATTTTAAAAACTTAAAAAAACGTCTTTAAAACTTCTGACCGAGACCAAAATTATATGGAACCAGCCCTGGAATAAGTTCTATCAAACACAAAAAGATTCTTCAAAATCGGACCACATTTGGCGGAGATATCGCGTAACACACATGAAAAACCGACGAATTAAGGACCTTCTCTTTTGATTTCTTAAGTTTACACAAATGCTATTCATTGAAATAAAATTATTTTTACGGATTTTATCACGATTTGGTTTTAAACGTATATATATAATATTATAACGTCGGGAATAAAAATTAAAACCAAATCGTGATAAAATCCGTAAAAATAATTTTATTCCAACCTTCTCTTTTTTGAAGTCGATCAATAAAAACGATAAAAATTTTGAGTGGTAGAACCACGATGTAGACAATAACGTCTATAGCACGAATGGGCCGGCTCAACCGGTCAGATACCACTGTCTCACAGAAAACCGACGTAAAGTGGCAGCTTGCTGTCGCGTTTCGTTCAGTGAGTGTGATTTCCGGTGGCCCATTTCCCCACTCCCTTTCCCAATCCCTTTTCCCTCCCTTTCCATGCCCTCCATTTAGGATGGCAACGCACCCATGATTCTTTTTGTGTCTTGGGTGTCTATGGGCGGTGGAGATCACTTACCATCAGGTGACCCATCTGCTCGTTTGCCAATCTCTGCTATAAAAAAAGAAAAACAATACATTGAAGTAAATAAGCTTAGTACTTATAACTAAAGTGTTCTTAAAAGATGCCATTCGCGTTAACTAAATGCCAGTTGACATGGAAATATAGACCTAAAGTACGCCGAGTATTTTTTCGAGGCCCTTCAAACTTGGCTATCGTTCGGCGCTGAATCGTTCCACATTTTATCAGCCTGATTTATGACGCTTATCTCGTTTTGCTCTTTCACTGATAGCACTCCGACAAAGTGCTTTGGTTTAATCAATCACTTAGCCGTTGGCGTTTTCAATTTGTCGTCTTCAAATCTTCAATTACCACCATTACTTTATCGAGACATGTTTGCAATTCTTTCAAATGTTAATATAAATAAAATAAATAAATACACTCAACAATCACACACCTAGTCCTACCACCTAGTCCACCCCACACTAGGTATAACCTGTATCGTGGGTATCACAAACTATGAGAGACTTTCGGCCTCACAACACCCAGACTTGAAACAAATGTCTGTGGGCCTCACAAACATTTTTTTCAATGCGGGAATCGAACCCGCGGCCTCTCGCTTCACAACCGACTACTCGCCCACTGCGCCACGGTATATGACAACACATTATACAGTATCGGAATTAATTTCCAAAATCATTGCAAAAGTGTGTTGCGCCGACCCCACATTAAGGTGGGATAAGGGCAGGTAGAAAGAAGGATTAAAAATAATATTGTATACTAGTATAGAGTTTATAATTATTTATTATTTAGGTGGCTTTATAACTATGAATTAGTTGTAGTTCACATGCATACATATAAGCTCACGCTTGTATCCCTCAACGGGTGGGTAGACGGAGTAACGAAGTAGAATACCCACATTTCGCCGAGCCTATTACCGTCCCAGATGTGCTAGAGGGCGAGCCAATAACCATATCGAGTACAAATTCTAGACTCTGGGCTGATAATGAATTGAAAAAAAACAATATCACTTTGGTCGCGCCGTTCGACACCGAGACCTCAGGACGGTAGTCGTACCAAAATAGAAGGGCACTGAGGAGCGCTTTCTAATTACAATGAAATAACTAAGGCTGAGATCTAACGAACTTCGACTAAGTATAAGTCAAAATAATGAACTCAGTGAGGATTTTGACTTAGTCAGAGTCATTTTTTACAAGAAAATCTTTGCTTAGTCTGTCTGTCAGTCTGTTTTCTTGTAAAAAATTACTCGGACTAAGTCAAAGTTCGATATAACAATTCCAAATCCACACTGAGTTTGTTACTTAGACTTAGTCGAAGTTCGCTCTATAGATCTCAGCCTTAGTCTTATTTTCCAAGTCGCTCTCACAGAGAAAACTTTACTTTAACATGATACAAAGTAAAAGGGCAGAACGCCGTCGATTACGAAGTTGTAGTTCAACCGGCGTGCATACAATATAGCCTGTAATGAAATTCGCTGAACAGCGTGGCATTCGGCGCACGTCCTCGCACCGACGCGGCGCGGTGCGGCGTGGTCGTTGAAATTGCCGACTAATTAAATTACAACCCGCTGCACCCGCCGAAGAGGGAATTCGTTACCCTAAAGGCCTTCATACGTACTGAAAGGTTATAGGTTAATTTTTCATCTCCATATTCATTACTTTGTTTTAACAGTGAAAGTAAAGGATCGTCAGAAAACCTGCATAACTAAGAGTTATCTAGAAGAGTTTTGAAGGTATTTAAGCTAACCGGCATTAAGCCAGCGTGGTTAACTTAAAATTGTATACGACAACCCTTACACAAGTACTCATTTGTTCATGTTTTGGCACAATCTACTCTACATGTTTAAATAGTTAAAGGATTTCCAAAAGGCACGTCTAAAATACCTCTCATAAAATATTCCGTTTTGTGACATTTACCGTATTCCTTATATTGCCTCAACAGAACACCTGTCGAGTTACAAATACAATTCTCGAACTTTGAATTTATTTTTCTAAAGCCGTTTATAACAGCTCGTACGATATTGCATTGTAACAAAATGTGCAAGTCCACCGCAGCAAAGCAGATAGAAAATACTTTTGAAAAACATTGCGAGAAATACATTCAATGTCGAATAAATTTATAGATAGAATTTACGCGATTTCCGCGATTTCTAAAAGTTGATGACATTTTTTATAGAATAGATTGACAAAGGAGTATTCATCGGTAAGTGATCACCACCGGTTATAGATTTTCACCGTATGAATATAAGATATAAGAATAATTGGTGTGTTGCTAACCATAAAAGAAAAGAAAGAGGGATTGGAAAAGGATGGAATATTTGAGCCACCGAAAATCTCACTTACCAAGAAAACGCAACAGCATAAATATGGGGATATCTATTCATATAGATGGTGTTAATAAGAAGCTAAAATATACAGAAAACTAACTTAAAAGGACCCTTAAATTCCACAAATTCATCGCTCATTCGCTCCACTACACAACAAAGCATCGCTTATACCATCCAAACATAAATTTTCATTATGAAACAACTACCGTCTTGAAAGGAAAAGACAGAGCTAAATGCGCTTCGAACGGACGAATGAATTGAAAAATTGTATCCCCACATTTCAAGGATTATTTACTTTTCCGATTGCATTGAATACATCGATGAAAAGTTTCAAAGTAATACTCAATGAAATGTTGTTTATTTAAGAAAAACAAAATGGATAAAAAGAGTCTGGTTTTTCGATGTAACAAGACAACTCCAGTCATACTTCTGTAGATCATGCAATCTTTAGTAGTTTCTTTAAAAACTAAAGACAAACTTCGAATGTAAATACCAACGAAGTTTGAACTTTATTAACCACTGTGAAACATTGATACTTCTTGTTACTTAGTCTTCTTTTCAAGTCTGTTGCTTGCACTGTTGCTAAACTATGCCTTAATCAAGAATGGTTTTGTTCTAAAAGGAGATAAGTTATCTTTTCTGAAATGGGACCTTTTGCGGCTTCATACAACTTATTTTTGGGGCACCTTATGCCTAGCTATTATACTTGTTCTGTAATTGCTTTGCAGTCTTCTATGTGTGTTATTAGCTTTAATTAAGTATAAGCATTTATCAAAGCATTTAACTTTCTGTATATTGTGTGAGACACCGCAATCAATTTCTTTTCTTTCTACTTCCTCTTTCTTCTTTATTCTTTATTCTTTCTGCTTTCTTCTTTCTTCTTTCTCCTTCCTTGTTTTTCCAAAAACATTATAAAAGAACATTACATATGATTAATCATAATCATCATAATATTTTTTTTTGTAAATACAGATCACAAATGATGATTATATGAGTTGTTAAATAAGATACCACATTAAGGGATCTATATCTTCAAACTATATGAAGTGGTCTCGTAAATGAGTTTTCAGTTATATTATTCTTATCTATCGTACGATAAACTGAATTACTAGATTGTCAATGATTAAATTATGGAGATGGACTACAATGGACCTATATTCGCCCTAACCATGTGACAGACAACACCGACCAAATCTCAGAAAAATAATAACATTTTAAAATGGCCAAGATACTTGACTACGTGCGTGGTCTTATAAAATAACATGAAAAGCGAACGTCCATAGATCATAAAACTTTCCGAAAGCGCCTTACAGCATGCGAAGGGGAATTTTACGTAAATTGTGCATCGTTTGGTTACGAGTTGGGCCGATAACACAGCCTCCAGAGAGTCCGACAGCACACTCTGATTCCAAGTATGCACTACAAATTGCCAATATATTTTAGAATGCCGGTCGGATATAGAGTTTTAATACTTTTCTTTGAATGTTGAAATGGAAATAGTTTGGTATTTTATATGGTAGTTTCACGTTTAAATAATGGTTCTTTTCTGCACAGTTGTATTGTCCAGTTGTAAAAACTGTAAACAAATGTAAACAAATCGCAAGAATGTTTAAAATTAACTTTCCATAAATAGGCAATGGCCATATTTTATGTTTGTAATGCATAGTAAAATTGTATGATATTCTTTTTTCTTCTTCTTTTCTTTTTGTAATAGGCTCGCCTCCTATCACATCTGGGACGGAACTAAGCTCGGCAAATGTGGATGTTCTACTTCGCTAGTGCACCTCTGCCTACCCCTTCAGGGATACAGGCGTGAGCTTATGTTTTTTGTTTTATACTTCTTTTTTAAGTAGGAACTTGAGATATCTCATTTTTGGACAATATTTGTTTGAAAGCGTTAAACAAATACAGAAATGTTTCGCTGAAATACCTAAGCTGCGATACGGCTTTTAAAGGTTTTAAATCATGGTGTATTATATATACACCAATACACAGTCATGGTCTATACTTCATATTTTGCCACTGAATATAATTCTGATGATTTTGGATTCCCTTGCAACTACAGAACTTTATTACTTGTTAATTAAACATAATTAAATAATGAGTGAGTACAAAACTTACAAGACTTTTCTTATCTACTCGCAGCCCCAATAATTCCATAACTCTAACCCAAGCCATGAGTAGGTAATCCACTCTATCATGAAATAATTCATACAAGCCACATAACCGAAAGGATCGTATGTTCTGCGGCACGAATCGCTTAAAACCAATTAATTTAAGCCGTAATCCACGCGGATACGCCGCATTCGATCTCAGCCCAGCGTACCTAGCACGAACAATTCCCGAATAAGTTTTCGAATCCAGCATTCTGGGCAACAATTTGCATTATGTAACTTATACATTTAGTGCTCGATTCGAATACTTATTCGAAAGTTGTTTGTGCTAGGTTCACGGCTCTATAAGCGTCGATTTTAATAAACGACTTCATCGGTGCGAGCGACTCGAGAATTATTGCCTAATTCATTTGTTTTATCCACTCCCTTTGTTTTCCTTTATGATAGAATCTTACACAATGTCTTGATTAATTGCTGAATACAATTACGGACTTAGCTGTGATTACTTATATAATAAATGTAAGCGCATGCTTTGTAATGTTAATAGTGTTGCTAGAATGGGATATAGTTTTATAACATAAATTATTTTGATAGAGACAGATTTAACATGGATTTTTAAAGTTAGGGGTGTATTGTCTTAAGACTGGTTTTGAATTAGAGTTTCGTTTCGATAATCCTTACTTTTATAAAATTAAGGTTTGGTAGCTATGGGGTATCAAAGGTATAATTGCCACGGTGGTGCTGCGGGCGAGTAGCCGGTTGCAAAGCGAAACCAGAGGCCGCGGGTTCGATTCCCGCACCGAGGCAAGTGTTTGTGTGATCTGAGGCTAAGATCTAAAGACCAAACTTCAACTAAGTCTGAGTCAAAGAAACGAACTCAGTGAGGATTTGGATTTTTTGAATCGAACTCCGACTTAGTCCGAGCCATTTTTTACAAAAAAAAACAGAGTGACAGAAAAGCTAAGCAAAGATTTTCTTGTAAAACAAATTACTCGGACTAAGTCAAAGTTCGATTTAAAAATTCCAAATCCTCACCGAGTTCGTTTCTTTGACTTAAACTTAATCGAAGTTCGCTCTAGAGTGTTGTGAGACCGAAAGTCTCTCATAGTTTCTGATACCCACGATACAGGTTACTAGTGTGAGGTTAGGGCTATATGAGTGACTGTTGAGTGTATTTATTAACGGCCGGTTTCAATAAACGATCTCAGTTATAGCGCAGATAGATCGCGATTATGAACCAATCAAATCGAGTCATTTGACGGAGTCATGTTCAAACTGTGTTCTTATTTGCATTTTTTTGTAATCTATCTGCACATTTGAACTGAGATTGTTTAATGGATGCTTAATGGGCGTTACAGTAATACATTTACTGAACTATCGTTGCCTTTGATGTATATTTTGTTTAAAAAGTTATGGCAAAAACTCTTTATGACCTAAAAGAATTATTGTTAACATTGTTCTTCTAATAAATGTCTAATATTGAGTAAAGGAAAACTAATAAATCCAAAGTGTTATATGGCTCTCTACGTGATGGAAAAACAATCAATGTTATTTTTGATGATCTCTTTATGCACTTCGGAGCGGTGCGTGATTGATTATAATGGTTGTAGTTTAGTAAAAAATACAATGCACGTTTATTGCTTTTTCACGATGCATATTTTATGTATACGACTTTTATCGCCATTATTTATAACTATGAAAACATAATTATAACTTTTTTCTTAAAATCACGACAGCCCCCGTGGCGCAACGATCGAGTAGCGAACTCAGAGACCACGGGTTCAATCCCAGCACCGAGACAGGAAAGGCTTTCTTATACCGACAATACAACACCTTACTAATGTGACTGAATAATAAAACAGTTCAAAGCTTAGTTATATTATTTATAATATTACATACATACATAGACTGACGTCTGTATCCCTGAAACAAAAACCCAATATCAATTTTCCAGACCCGGGGATCGAACGCAAGACCTATAGGTGGTAGTCGTACACGCATACCGAAGCAGTCAATATTTATAATAGTTAAACAAATATTTAAATATTTCAAAACATAAACGAACATTCACACAATATTGGCAATAGTTCTCTAACCGCGACAGGAATCCGTAGAAAGTTCATAACTTGGTACAATGTAGCTGATGTTGAACACGCTCTAATCTTGCAACTATTTGCAGTGTTCGAGAAGGTAATATGATGAGAGTTGAGACGGGATTGTTATGAGAGTTAACAAGACTACCGAGTACCGACTGAGCAGTGAGTTCATTTGTCTGCACGCCTGTCTGCATAGACTTTGTACTGTAGTTGTATAAGTAACCTATAACTGTTGATTTACGGCCATTTACAATAAACGTTCTCAGTTAGAGTGCAGATAGATCGCGGTTATGAACCAATCGAATCAAGTTATTTGACGGAGTCATGTTCTTATTGGCTAATTTTTGTAATCTATCTGCACATTCGATCCGAGATTGTTTATTGAAACCGGCCGTTAATAGCTGGATTTATATATAAATAGTAGAGGTAGTATTATACATATTTATGTAATAAATATACAGCAAATAAAATTACATAATATACTTTTTTAGCTAAGGGTTTATCTGACATTTCAATAGTTCAGCGAATCTTGAACTAAACATTGCTTGTATATTAAGTACTATTATCAGTCCATTAATACTGAGAAATTGGCTATATTCAAAATTAACTTTACGCCTATCGAATTTAGCAACAAACATCAAGGCAACAAACAAGTAACAAAGGAATAAATTAATTCGTAACGTTAAAATGAGATACAAAATATAATTTTAAAGGAGCGATAATTCATTCAACTTTACATTTGCTATAAAAGCCCAATTCGGATAACTCAATAAAATTCTTGATTTAAATTCAGTAAAGTATGTAGGTAACATCGAACGGCAGACGTCGATGGCCGAATAAAAATAAAATAACTCAGCAAACACATTTAAACGGAAAACTCTATAAATAATCTCCGTAAACAGTTAATGATCGCTCAAACAAAGTGGCCAGCGTTTAGCTTACTAATGTTTATCCGCAGAACATCAACGCACTGAGTCATGCCGCTAAGTGATCTCGCCTCGATCACACCCTGGACCTACGCCTTGAGCACTCTATTATAGAATACTTTGATTTATTGCTGCTGTATCGACCTATAAATTATTTATACGTGATTTCAACGTATCGCTTCTTAAGAGTAGATATTTATTTTAAAGCGCAGATACACTTTGATATAGATTACACGTGAAGTTTATTCCGTAGATTTACGAGTATATTTAAGCTTATGGTGGAGGCAAATCTGTAACTATATTAAATAAATATAAATTGACGGAATAATATGTATGAGGGTCGTAACTCGTACATTTTGAAAAACCGTAGTGTCTTCTTTTTCCTTATTATTTTGTTGTCTACATTTCGTCCCTCGACGACCTATAGGTATTTTATAATTATTGGTATGTATGTATTGGTATGTCGCCTTCTTGCTCTAGTGGCAGTATATATGAGCTGTGGACCGGGAGATTTTGGGTTCAATTCCCAGGTTATTTGCCCGAGACTAAACCCCATAGAGTGGGTTGACGTTAGGCAGGCAGCCGGTCGTAAAAACTAAGCCAAATCCTTTTTGCGACATGTTTGAAAAAGTGTGTTGCGCTGACCCCGCATTGAAGTGGGATAAGGGCAGGTAGAAACAAAATAATTGTATTTAGACCGCACGGACACGGCCGAAACAATAGTATACTCACTTTACTGTATGAGCTAAAGCATTTTTCTACAAACGATGCCATATAACGAAACAGAAAGTTTTCCTTCTAGCATGATACAAAACAACTATATCTCGCCGTGTATTTATAAATAAAACTTTAACTATCAATATTAAGTGTTTCAGAACACGCAATCGATCAGATTTAATAGTCTATTCGAAATAGACTTTAGTAGCAACATAGAGTGGCGTAATATCCATTAAATCTGTGTAAATAAAGCAGTATTTTAGAAATTTGGCCTATAACTTCTTTCCATTTGTTTTTCCTAAGCATTTTTCAATTAAAACTATGTTCCGTATTGGCTTTTACGTATTTCATTCCTCGCATAGAAAGACATTTATAGTTACAAAAGTCCCTAACATTCCATTTCTTTTCATTGAAAATACAAAACCCTTAAAGCGTGAACGCCAAACTTTGTTTTTATTTCACTTGCGTCAGTCGCATGTTGCCATTCTTGAACTCGGAAAAAGATGTCAATGCAGCTTACGGAACGAATATAAAACGAAATGGGTTTCTATTGACATTACAAAGCACCATAAAATCTTTCTGAATAAGAATTTAGACGTGCATGATATGAATAATAACGCTGTATTTAGTTTATATGAAAATATGCAAACTAGTATTCATTAGGTTCTAGAATTAAGTGAGAGCGCACCAGTTGAATCAAATTTTAGTTGATTGTATTTCACTGGTTGCCTCCTTGGTCTAGTGGCAGCATATATGGGCTGTGGACCGGGAAGTTTTGGGTTCAATTCCCAGGTCAGGCAAAGCGAATTTTCTAATTTATTTTCGAGATTGAACCCTTCTACCTCACCTTAATGTGGGGTCTGCGCAACACACTTTTAAAGCATGTTGCAGAAACGATTTGGCTTAGATTTTACGAACGGCCGCCTACCTGACGTCAACCCCCTGTGAGGGATCCAGTCTCAGTCAAATTAAATTAGAAAATTCGTTTTGCCCGACCTGGGAATCGAACCCAGGGCCTCGCACAACCCATATATGCTGCCATTATACCAAATAAGCGACAACTTTAATACATCAATAAACTTAATTGGTATTCATTTTATTATTATTGTATTTATTCATTCATAGAGAACTCAAGAAAAAACATGAAAGTCAACATAATGTATTGGAAATTGTTAAATCCCGTAAATATTATACTTTAGTGATATTGGATTTTTCCATATCAGCCCGGAGTCTGGAATTTGTGCCCGATATGGCGATAGGCTCGCCCCCTATCACATCTGGGACGGAACTAAGCTCGGCGAAATGTGGGTGTTCTAGTTCGCTAGTGCGCCTCTGCCTACCCCTTCGGGGATACAGGCGTGAGCTTATGTTATGTTATGTTATACTTTAGTTCCTGTGCTCCAATCATACCACAGATAATTAAACCTTCTGTCAAAGTCTTCTTCTTCTTCTTCTTTTAAAATTAATGTCCACGCATTTGCGATGATTTAGCCAATGTCAAGATAAATAGAGCAATTATGTTTTCACAATGACCATGAGACCCAGATGTGGATGATCTCAAAGTCCTGCTGGGATTATGGCGGTAATTCCTTGCAGTGAAATGCCCCTCAGATGACCTTCACTCGTCGAATCGACCGAACAAAGCCAGCCAACGCACCAAGCAAAACTCATCAAAGATCACCGGTTAAAAGTTTCCACATTACACAGTCCATCTACACTGAAGTGTGATACATTAAAACCACACCACTTAAAAACAACAAACACACCTCTAGAGAATAATATGAAATAATTTTCACAAGCGACGCCCACCCTGTCAGACTTCCCGTCAAAATCCTTCTGTCAAAGTCAATACTGTCTACTCCACAACGACATTTAACATCACACTCAAGTGTGGATATAACCAATCGACAGAGTTCATTGCCTCTTACAATTCGCTCGTCCACCGCCGAATAACAACCGTATACCCTCCCTGTCCTCGTTTACAATTAATTAAACATTTTGATTTTACTTTGAAACGTTTATTGTATTAATTAGTGTTAAATATTTGTCCTTTACAGGTAAACAAGTCAGAGTCACTGACATTTACATGGCAGACGCAAACCAATTTCGCCATTAAAAGTCTGCAAATTCGTGAGTATTTTCGACAGACTTCAAAAAATGAGAAGGTCATACTGATTTCTTAAGTTTACGCGAATATTATACATTGAAATAAAACTATTTTTACGGATTCTATCACGATTAGGTTTTAATTGTTATTCCCGACGTTTGACCCGTGACAACGAAGACTGCAAAGCCTTCGAAACGTCGAGAATAAAAATTAAAACCTAATCGTGATAGAATCCGTAAAAATAGTTTTATTTCAATGAGAAGGTCCTCAATTCGTCTGTATTTTTTATGTATGTTACGCGATATTTCCGCCAAATGTGGGCCGATTTTCAAGATTATTTTTGTGTTCGATAGAGCTTATTTCAAGGGTGGTCCCGTATAAATTGTTTTGTTCATTGGTCACGAAGTTAAGTTTTGGAGTCGATCCGGTAAGTTTTTATAGCTAATAATTTTAAGTAACTGTTTAACTGACTGCAAAGCCTTCGAAATATAAATTAAAACAAATCGTGATAGAATCCCTAAAAATAGTTTTATTTTAACTGTTTAATTTTCCTTGTATTATAACGTAATTTTATTACTCTAAACGAGCCTGCGTGCCTTGCAAGATACACTCAAAAAGGCAATACAATAATTCACCACAGAAGCACTCATTTTAATTTCACCCGCCGGTCCCCAGGTACGCTATAAATAATCGAGTACTATAAAAAAAGCTAAAAATTGGTCGACCGTTTCGTTTCATTTAAATACAGAAGCTTTATTTCACGGACTAGCGGATCGGGTAAAAAATACGAGTGGCCTCTATTATGATCTGCGCTGGATTGGACTCCGTAAAATATGAAGTAGAATGTGCTTGATGTATTGGAACTGTTTCTATAAATGAAATCCCAGTTTGATTGTTACCAATAACATTTGAACAGAACTTTGTTACACGTGGTATATTATATGCGAAAGATAGTTTTATTGTTTGCTAGAGGCAAAGCTAGATCATAGCTACCATACACTGATTTTTCGAAGACATATTGTGCATTCTCATTGCACAGATCTACAGTAATTTTACGCAATATTGGAAAAATTCATACATCCTCCATAAATAAATCCTCCCTTAAAGACTGTTATAACTATAAACATATTCATGTTCAAAATATCCAGTAACGTCACCTAAAGCATTATTTTACTAACACAAAGTTACGGACGAAGTTGCACAACCATTGTTAAATTCAGAATAATAAATTATTTATTCAAAGCGAGAACTAACGCGCTTCCAGTTAGAGTAGAGCACCTACAGGAAGCTGCGACGCTTTTTGTGCATTCAAAATGTCACACCGACTTTATATCTGTATGAAAGTATGTGAAGTTTTACCGCAACATAGAAAAAAATGCAATGTAGAGCTTGTATGTCTTTATTTAAGAACACAATTTTTAAATGGGCGTCACTGCCTCGGTGGCTCTCCTCCGGTGGTGTTCCTCACGATGTTTTCCTTCACTGTTATAGCAAGCGATAATTCACAAAGAAAATACACATAACATTGAAAAGTCAGAGATGTGTGCTTGCATTTTCGGGTTGGTCTCCAACCTCTAACACTCGTCTCGCAGTCCGTACCATTTCGAACTGAAAAAAACTTAACACTTAAACTTAACAGACCGACTTCAAATCCGATCGTGATCAAATTTATATGGGACCACCCTTGAAATAAGCTCCATCGAACACAAAAAGAATTTTGAAAATCAGTCCACATTTGGCGGAGATATCGCGTAACATACATAAACAAATACAGACGAATTGAGGACCTTCTCCTTTTTGGAAGTCGGTCGAAAACTATAATAAAGGATGTAACTAGATACATATCTGAATAAGATATACTTCAGACTTAGCTCATAATCCTATAATACGAAAAATTGTTGATGGGGTGAGTTCCAATCACGTTACGATCTGTAGTCCGAGCAGGTACATTTCTGACAATAGTAAATGTGTTCAAGCTCGATGCACGTCTATGAAATTTATATGAAATATTAACCAAATGTCTTCAGTGCGCAGCGAGCACGAATACATTTACGAATGTTAGAAATTTTCCTGCTCGGGGTACTGTTTATTACAACAGCTGAAGATGAATCAATAACAAATATTTTTTCGAGTTATTATTCCTTTGTTGTCTGTCCCATACCCTCTTTGCATGGCGATAATTTTATCAATTCTAAATAATGCAAACATATTTCATTATTATTTTCTTTCTCGAGGATCATTCAACCGGTACGCAAATTACGGAATTGTTCGTGATGTTTCGAAACGTGATGTTCCCTTTGAACGATAATTTATGAATTCTTATGACACGAATTCGTAATCCGCTTAATTCTTCCGAGTTTGGAAAAACAATTATCTGCTTATAATAAAGTAACCACATTTCAATTCTATTCGACTAAAATCTTTATTCAATAAAATACCTAGTAGTAAAAATGTCGTCCCGAAACGCTGCACCTTGCCAAAGTTTGTTACGTTTTTTACAGCCCGGTACGAGTCTCAGGCGGGGTAATAAATCGGGATCGGGTCCACAGGAGGGTGTTTGTCCCCGATTCTGTCCGGGAACAGATTCCTATCCCGAGCGGACTATTAAGCACACCCGCGACAACCTTCACGATCTTGTTTTCCGATACCTTTTCGGCTCGCCTATAATGTATTAGATTTGGATTTTGGACTAAAAATAGTCGTATATTATATGAGGATTTCATCTTTTTATAGCAAATATTGACAAACGAGCTCGTGGGTCACCTGATGATCAATATATTCTCCGCCATAGACACCCACGGTACCAAAAGAATCATTGTTGTATTGCCAATCATTATGAATGAATTGAGATCGGGAGGATAGTTTAGAGCCACCTGTAATTTGAATTTCCATAAAACGATTTTAGTTCATTGTAGTTTCCGCATGAGACGCTACTAGTCAATTGAAGAGAGATAATGATAACAATATCTATCATCGTCATCGAGAAATATTTATTTATAGAAATACTGAAATGAAATTAAATATTTATTTAACTCTCTGTTACAAATATAGATACATGATTAGGATCTTCTATTAAGTATTCATAGATACTTGTGCCAGAAGACCCTGCTCTTCCACATTGTAGTAACATTGAAATTGTAACTGCTAAGACTTATACTATATAGTATAATTTGAGTATCAAATACCCTACTACATATGACCATATGACCCAAAAATCGAAATATTGTCGTACATTTAACTTGTAACTCAGAAATAAATCATTTAGTAGAAACTAATATGTTTCTGTGTTTAATGTGGCATTCTTTTTCGAAATCAATTCAAGTCAAGCGTGTTATAACTAAGCTGTAACGAAAATTGGAGAAACCTTGTTCCGTCCAATCCATTAGTCTTTAACGGATACAATATACTCAATACAATAAAGTTTCACGTATAAGTCATACTTTTAGTTCAACGCAATCATTTTACTTTCCAGTTAGTACCTATCGTTTTATTCTGAGTTATTGCAATCAGACGTTTAAATCGCGTGCTCTTGGCTGCCAAAACAATAACTACGTGTGTTTTTTCAACACTACAACCATACGAGTATTTTCGCGTGAACATTTTGAAGATGTGTTTTGTTATAAATATTTCTTGATTGCCAACATAATGGATGCGTCTACATTGTTCGATGACATACGCTTTGTTAATTTCGTACTACGTCTGCGCAGTTTTTGCCAATCAGTCAGCAATTCCAATTTGGAAAGCAATAAATAACTGTTTCGACGTAGTGCAAACAGTCAATATTGCTAAAATATAAATCTGATATCGGGTTTTATTACCTGCAACAAGTTGCGGTAATATTATACGTGAAGTTATGGCTGGATAAATGTTGTATTTCTCTTTTAACATAAGCTCATAACATAAGCTCACACCTGTATCCCCGAAGGGGTAGGCAGAGGCGCACTACTCAACTAGTACACCCACATTTCGCCGAGCTTAGTTCCGTCCCAGATGTGATAGGGGGCGAGTCTATCGCCATATCGGGCACAAATTCCAGACTCCGGGCTGATATGGAAAAATCCAATATCACTTTGCCCGACCCGGGGATCGAACCCGAGACCCCAGGACAGTAGTGTACCGAAATACAACCACGCAACCCAGGCAATTTCCCTTTTAATATTTCGTTAATCATGTTTTCTTTTTCTTTTTGACGACTGCGCTTGCAGCGTTCCCGGGATTTTTTACTTCACATTGTGAGATGTTCTGACCGGAGCTTTTGTAGTACGAAAGAAAAATATATGATCACTCAACACAATAGATATCACTATGCTTTTGTTACGTTCCAATCTTGCTTCTTGCATGCTCAAAATTAAAATTCAAACCTTGCTATGTCTGTAGCACATTTGTTACAATGTTCATAGTTTCATGATTTGGATCAATTCACTTGTTTTAATCTGCGGCCTGAGCAGGAAAATTTCTGACAACCGTAAATGTATTCGAACTCGATGCGCGTCTATGAAATTTGTATGAAATATTAACCAAACGTCATCAGTGCGCAGCGAACTCGAATACATTTACATTTACATTAGTTTTTCGTGCTCGGGCTACTGGGCTTAATCCGGGCACATCAAGAATATCACAAAAAACAATATTCCATAGAAATGGGAAAAACGGACTTTGCGTGCCTGACTCACATTATATAGATGGTGAAAATCACCGATCATCAGGTGACCTACTTGCTCGTTTGCTTTGGCCTCTGCTAATAAATAAAGACATTTGAACTTTATTTTCCTATTAACTTTGTTTCTAACTTTAACTTCTCAAATCTATGTTGGTAGAAAATTGGTGTAATATTACTTATGCCAAATAAAACAACAAGAACAACATAAGCACATGCCTGTATCACCGAAGGGTAGGCAGGTGCACATTAGTGAACTAGAACACCCGTATTTCGCCGAATTTGTTCCGTCCCAGATGTGATAGGGAGCGAGGTTATCGCCATATCGGACACAAATTGTAGACTCCGAGCTGATACGGAAAAATCCAATATCACTTTGCCCGACCCAGGAATCGTATCCAAGACCTCAAGACGACAGTCGTACCGCGCACGCAACACCACCACGCGACCGAGGCAGCTAAATAAAACATCTTATAAAATTCTAAAGCAATGAGAACAACGTGACGGATGTAAAATCTAACCCACGCGTCCGATAGCATTGGTTTTACCGAGGAACTGTCCCGGGACCGACGTCAAGACATCTCTGTTCAATAAAACTGTTATCGGCGTTCTTTCACCGTCCATTTTCGATCTCTTAGTTCGATGACTTGGTTTACGAGTATTTTTCGAATACCCAATATATTTTTTATAATATTATTTTTTACATAGACGCCCGTATCCCAGAAGGGGTAGGTAGAGGAGCTAGCGTACTAAAACACTCGTATTTCGCGGAGGCCACTTCTTTCCCAGATGTGATAGCCGACGACCCCACAGCCATATCGGACGCAAACTTGAGATTTCGAGCTGATACTGAATATACTGATTTCTTAAGTTTACGCGAATGTTATACATTGAAACTATTTTTACGGATTCTATCACGATTAGGTTTTTAATTTTTATTCCCGACGTTTCGAGGGCTTTGCAGTTTGACCCGATACAACGAAGACTGTCAACAAACGTCGAAACGTCGGGAATAAAAATTAAAAACCTAATCGTGATAGAATCCGTAAAAATAGTTTTATTCAAAAAATCCAATATCGCTTGGCTCGACCCGGGTATCGAACCCACAGGATGGTAGTCGTATAGCAACATGTCTACCGAAGCAGTCTACTTATGTATTCCTTGTTGTACACTTAGGAGTTAGAACAACAACAAGGATTCATACAGTAATAACGTATATTTCGATGCAAGGAATATAAAAAAACAAATTCAGTACAGATAGCAGTCTTATCGCACTAGGCAATTTCTTACAGACAATCATGGGATATATAAAATATATAAAAGAGAAAGAGAAAAAAAATCTAGCAAAATTACATTGCAGATTGTATTTTCAGATTCTCTGGGTGTATTCCATGCGTACCTACGCTAGGTTATCATTGATTGTCAGATATTGAAATCTCAGGAATAGGAATAGTAGCTGTTCAGTTACAAATACGACAGATTGAACAATCCGCGCTAAAATGTTAGTTTTAATATACGTGAGCTCATGAGGATCGCATGGAGTAGTGTACCCATAAAGTTTTTATTGCCTCGTGTTAACTTTTATACTAGTTCGTTTGTTAGTGCAACCGGGAGATAATTCATGTGAAGTATCTGCGAATTGCAGTTGCGGATGCTCGTGCCATAATGATTCTACATTTAACACTGGAATTGGAATAATAATCAAAAAATCATAGATACGTAATGATTTCTTAGGTTTACGTGAATGTTATTCATTGAAATTAAACTATTTTTCGGATGCTACCACGATTTAGTTTTAATTTTTATGCCCGACGTTTCGAAAAGCTTTGCAGCCTTCGTAGTCACGGGTCAGACTATCTGACTAATTTCAATAAATCATAGATACAGCTACGTGTAACTGTGTGTTGCCAATCTTAAATGAGGGGAATAGGGATCAGGAAAGGTGGAATGGAAAATTGGGCCACTGGAATTCTCAGCCATCTGCTGTTTACGTCAGTTTTCTGTGAGATAGTGGTCAAACCGGTCGTGCTGGCCCATTCGTGCTGTAGACATTACTGTCTACAGCGTGGCTCTACCACTTAACTTATGCAACAAGATGCACCAACTTTATTTTTAATTTATTTCCGTCACATTATATGATAGCTTATGATGGGGGCGGGTTTACCGCCGTATCGGGCACCAAATCCAGACTCGCCATGGATTCTGCACAGAAAAACCCAATATCACCAGATCCAGGAATTGAATCCAAGACGGTAGGACGGTAGTATCGCGTACGCAATTGAACTAAGACCGCGGCAGTAAATTAAAAAATGTTTACGGAAAATAAAGTAACTCCATTCTCGTAAACGCCGTGTTATTCAAACAATTTAATTTACAGGAGGTAATTCATTTAAAGTTGCACTGACATCACTCGAATCGTTTCATCCCGCAGCTGCTCGCCTACAAACAACGGCTCGTACTAAAAGTTACTATACACACCTATTTTGTACATTGTGTGTACTACAATGAAACACGGTAATCGCTTCCTTCTCGTAATTTGTATGTTGAAAGATTTGTCTAAAACTGTCGTAATCATCATAATTGTGATCATCACCAGCATAATCATCATCATCATTATTATCGCCACCACCATATTCATCACCATCATCAGCAAAATAATCATCATCATTTTCATCATTACTGTCATAAATCAATAACAATAACATCATTTTATTTTAAATTCCTCTACCGAAACTAAAAATATATTGCTAGGCAAAGGCAATTATTTTAATCTTCCATTTGGTTGGGCTCTCATCTCTTTATTCTGCCTCAATTTCATCCAACTTGTCAAAATCTCTTTAATTATTTTATTATTTTATCTATTTGATAGCGGGCGAGCCCATTTTGGACACAAATTCCAGACTTCGGGCTGATACAGATTAAAAAAATCACTTTGCCCCACTCGGGGATCGAACCAAAGAACTCGACTATAATCGTACCGCGCACGCAATACCCCCACGCCAACGAGGCAAGTAAATAGTTGAAAATGGAAACGAAATTTTCAGCTGTTAAACATTTTAAAATGGTGTTCGATAAGAAGTAACTTAATCACGAGTCCCGTAACTGCTGCTCAAGGACTTGTGACAAAAGAACGTTTAAATTTATAGCCTGCATCTAAATCTAACGCTAGTAGTTTTAGAGTTTAGACTCAACGTCGTCATTTAGTGTTGTCGCACACGAACCTCTCGCGGTAGCCACAAAACGCAGACACCGACTTTTGGACTGCAGTTTGTGTATTATATTTTATATGAACTTGCTGCGTATGACTATTTTTGAAAACTGGTACATAAAACACCATTAATTTTATTATTCGTCCTAAAAAGTCAACAGAAAATGCCGACACTCTTTACTTTTTATTAAGTAACATTTTTTTCTGCTACAAATGGCTATTGCGAACCTCTGCTATAGTTAGCTGCTTATAGCTTAAAGTCGCGAGTGTGTTTTCCGCTCATCGTATACACGTACTTAATTTTGTCACCTTCTTGGTCGAGTGGCAGCGTACATAGGCTGTGCACCAGGAAGTCCTGGGTTCAAATCCCTGGTCGGGGAAAGCTATTTTCTAATTCGATTTGCCCGGGACTGGATCCCCCAGGTGGGGTTGACGTCACAAATTCAGGCGGTCGTTAAAATTAAGCCAAATCCTTTCTGTATCATGCTTTGACAAGTGTGTTGCACCGACCCCACCTTAAGTGGGATAAGGGCAGATAGAAAAAAAGATATTTAATATTGTTGAAGGTATAACTTTCGCCCCGACGATTAAAAGAGGGCTCTCATGCTAAGTCGTAGCTCTCGGCTACTATTGTAATAGATAAGTTGAAGATGTCGAGAGCGGCATTCAGACGAGATAACGAGCTTGTTACGAACTGAGCTGCAGGCGAGCAGCTAAGACCGGCTCAGGGTAATGAACCACGAGAGCACTGGCTTGTTACTCCGTCTGTGGTGCGGCGAATATTGACTTGCGAGTACATACGCAAATTAGAATAGCAACCAGACTAATCCTAGGTCAACAACCTGATATCACATTGTATGTGGTAAATGAAAATGGTGCGGGTTTTTATGCATGCATTTTATTTTCGCCTTCACGTATGCGAGGATCGTATCACAAACGGCGTCGTTAAATATTAGATGCCAGGATTTGACTGAAATAAAATTTGCAGTTGCACACGTCAGTTTGTTTATAACTACCATTATTGAATTAAAGGGAGCTAATTGCAATTTCTCAAACGTAAAAATGTAGTTACCTATTTTATTTACTTGTTCTTATGTTAATTTAATTAAAACTTCACACAAAAAGAACATAAAACATTTTTTTAGTCGTAGAGCCACGCTGTAAACAGTAACGTCTTCAGTACGAATGGGCCGGCTCGACCAGCAGCCCGAGCAGGAAAATTTCTGACTACCGTAAATGTATTCGTGCTCGATGCGCGTCTATGAAATTTGTATGAAATATTAATGAAATGTCATCAGTGCGCAGCGAGTTTACATTTACATTAGTTTTTCGTGCTCGGCCTACTGTTTAATACCACTGTCTAACAAAAATCCGACGCAAAGTGGCAGCCTGCTGTCGCGTAACGCGTTCCGTTCGGTGCGTGAGATTTACGATGGCCTATTTTTCCCCCCTCCGTTTACCAATCCCTTTTCCAGCCCTTTCCACTCCCTCCTTTTATATTGGCAACACACCCATGTTTCTTTTTGTCTCTCGGGTGTCTATGAGCGGTGGAGATCACTTACCATCACGTGACCCATCTGCTCGTTTGCCAATCTCTGCTATAAAAAAAATTTAGACACTACCTTTTTACTTGAATAAATAAATATTATACATATCCACTAAAAGACTTTCTCTACGATGGCAACGTACATATGTTCTGTATAATATTTATTAAGTGTAAAAAATTTAGTTTCAGTATTTTAAAATTATAATGGACAGGTACTCACTCACTTCACTAGACGATAAAAAACGTTAAACGTTTACTAGAAAGTTTCTGATCATTAAAATTCTGTGTAATATTCATTTGAAAAAGTGTATTTTTTTTCATTTCCTGCCGTCCGTCCCGTCGCCACGGGCTCTATTCTTACAAAGCACTGGATTATGAATTCGTTCTCTCTAGGTTTAATAGAATCAAATTAAAAATAAAAGCGTCTTAAAATAAAACTATGAGATTGTAGTAAAACTTGATTCACAACTTTATCAAAAGCTCATTTTATTAGTGTAATACTGAAGTGCTTAGAAATGTGTCCATTAGGATCGATATTATCGAAGGTTATATAACTTTAAAATGTACTTCAAAATTATTCGACCTTAACCTCACATGGGAGCCTTGGAGTAAGATTTACCGAACAGAAAAATAATCCTCAAAATCTGTCCACTTAGTGGATTCAATGAGTAACATACAAAAATTATACACAAAGGAGTCCCCATTTTGAAATGTGTTAAATAATGTTATATCTATGTATGGAAGTCCATGGAGTCATACGATACGACAACTCCTATTCTAAAAATGTCTCATCATTAGCCACAGGACGTCCACTGCTGGACATAGGCCTCCTCCAAAGATTTCCAGATCGACCTGTTGGAAGTAGCCTGCATCCAGCTACTTCCTGTTACCTTTATCAGTTTGTCGGTCCACCTTACAGATGGACGTCTAACGCTGCGCTTGCCGGTAGTGGTCTCCACTGCAGAACTTTTCTTCCCCATCTATCTACATATATCAGTTCTCCGAGCTATGTGCCCTGCTCACTGCCACTTCAGGTTGCTAATCCGCTGGGCTATATCATTGACTTTTGTTCTTCTATGGATCTCCTAATTCCTGATTTAATAGCGTAGTGAAACACCGAGCATAGCAGAAAAAATGTCTATTGCAATTAAACTATAAAATATTTTGATGACAGTAATTATTTTCATAGGATAACCTAACGGCCATTGGTGTAAGCCAGCTCAAACACGTATTAGTTTTATGTCTTCCGCACATTGAGTTGTCGAGTGACAACGCTTAGCATAACAAAATACGTTCCGCTTTAATGATGCAATAAAAATTCTTCATGAAATGTAATACTTTGTTTTTTGATGCGAATACATGCGATCACAAACCGAGTATTTGAAAACATGTGTACATAATTTCGTTGCTATGTTTTCTAATTTTCATTCAAAGATAATTAAAAGAAGAAACAAGTTTATCATTATGCCTTATTACATACAAACAGATACGTACGAAGATTAGTATAAACACATTGCACTATATTCTGTACAATTACGTGTACCGATAACCGCCGTGCTAAAATAATCGTTATAAATAGGTGTATGTCAGTGTTTAGTCTAGCAGTGTTGATTGATAGTTAACGAAGAAGAGGCAACACTAACTATTGTATTAACAGGTCCTTAAAACCATTTAACCTAATCTTATTAATATTTTTTGATCTCCCGCACAATATTCCCTGAACTTAGATTTTCCGAAATTGCAATAAAGTTGAACACAAAATCGCAAATTGTAGCGTTTAAATCAATCAAAGGAGATAGCTGAACTACTCGGCTCAATTAATGCAACAGTTCCGCTAGATGTGAGATGATACGAGCCGTGGCGGCGGTTAATCCATCTCCGTACGTAAGCCAGAATGCAAGTCAGGCTTATTGGTGACGTAACCTCATGTGGCGAGCAGTGTTGCCTCATACATATTACCAAATAGCGAGAACAGAATAATTTTTTTGTATAAAACGTGGTAACTGCTAGAGCCTTGTGCCGTCTCAACCATGTTAATACCACTAAACCAGTGAAACCGAACGTACGTTTCGTGCGTTGAATAAGAATTCCGGAGGCCCAAATGCTCTACCTTCTCAATCCCTATATACAAGACCGACAATAACACAGCTTATGCTGGACAGTGAGATAACTTAAAATGAAGTGATCTCCCATTATCTCTCCTATAACAAATGGGAATGATGATAAAAGAAGGAACATTAAATATGAATACTAAACAAAAGTACGTTTCGTTCGGAGACCAATCAAACTTCTGATATTGGAAATCACATTTATATTAACGACCAAAACCAAAATCACTGGAGTGAAAAACGAGGTTTCCACGTTCTGCTCAGTCTGCATGCTGGCGGAATACTTTACTATAAGAGAAGGTTTGCAACGCCAGACAAGTTGCTGGCATCTGGCAACACTATAGACGAAACGCCGAGGCGGTGTTGTGCGGTGGTGCGGTAACGCGCGGTGTCACGCGCGTCACACGGCGCGGCGTGCGGCTGACATAATGGTAAGGGAGACCGTGGTACATCGACTTTCACTCATCTGATAACCAAATGAGACATATTTTTTATCAAATATCATTTATTTACAAACCCGGCTATAATAGCTTGCCTATCGAAATGTGTTCATAACTATTTTTAGTTAATTTTTTTTTTTCACAACCTTCACTCTTTTGATAACCGAAAAAAAATGTAAATTGTTTAACATAGAGAATATGCCTTGGTAGGTTTGCCTACTTATTTTTCATGGCTACCTGGCAAGCAGGTATGAACAGGTATGTTAATGATGAATGATGAATAAGTAACTACACCGATCTCATAACCAATAAAAAATAGTATCATAAGAAAGGTAATTGAATTACAAAAACAATCGACTTGCCTGCAAAAAGCCGTTATAAAAAAATAAGCCATGAACACTTTTCGATAGGATATAGATATTTGATAATAAAATATGTCTATTCAGGTTATCAGATGAGTGAAGGTCCATGTACTACGGTCTCTTAGACCATGACATGCCACCGCAAAGCGATTGTGTAGCACCCGGGCGGTCACGGGCTCACGGCTCGCCTGACATTTCGCTTTTTGATCTAGTATCCATTACAAACGTACTCTTGTTGTAATGTTTATGCCCTCGTATTTTTAGTAACACGGACTTAATGTTTGCGTCTGACCTTTTTAGACACGACTGAAAGGTCGTGGAGTAATCCCGATATCTGTGGAAAATGCAAGATGGAAAAAACTCAGCGGCCCGATTAGAAACATTTTTGACAATCAAATGTATTTACGATCAGGGAATTCTTATTAAAATTAAAGCTTTACTAAGCCATAAAAACACATAATGAGAAAACCAATTACCCTGATAGTACATAAACATTGCAATAGCTAAGTCACTTTTATATAATACCATGAACAATTTCAAAATGTCGAGACTAAAAATAAAAACAAATAGCGATAATATATAAAGAAATTAATTGTACAAACTTCTGACAAATTTTAGTTTTGATAAGCAAACTACTGGATAATGGTTACACCATTTCTTTAATTTATTGATATCTTCGTAGTGCCTCTACAATTTACAATGCACAACGAATAAAAATACATTGTTACCTTAAATAATTCATTCTTTACAAACTATAATTCACGAGCGTTAAAATAAGTTTATACCTCGCCAGTGAGAGACAATAAAAACGTAGCTTTCAAAATTATGTCATCAACGGCCATAATAGCTGAGGCACGCAGCTCGTGTGGCACTCATGACATAAATCTTACACGACTATATACAAAGGTACTCTCATAAATAAGGGTACACAAAGCGCGAAATGGAAGCAAAGGAAGCACAGAAATGATTTAAGGGGAGGTACCTAGATAATAATATTCAAGAAGCAGATTACCATAACTTAACGCAGAGATTGGCTCGGGCACCGGAGGATCATTATTTAAATCACTGACTGCATGCAAATTACTCGGATATCGGATAAACATGAATTGAAAATTAAACAGCGGTTGATATTCAGATTTGGTTAATCTCTGACAACACGCCGCTGTTTGCGGCTTTTCATTTAGACGAGATTAAGTGCTTTTCAATTTTAAACTGTTATTTTATTTTTACTAACTCGCGATCCTCTGAATAAAACTTTACATTAACCTCAATCTACTCTGAATAAAAGTAGTTTCTTTCTCCGAGAAAGAAGGATAAATTAACCAAAAACCACACTTTTGATTTACGGCTGGTTTCAATAAACGATCTCAGTTTATAGTGCAGATAGATCGCGATTATGAACCAATCAAATCAAGTCATTTGACGGAGTCATTTTCAAATGTGTTCTTATTGGCTAATTTTTGTAATCTGCAATCTGCACATTCGAACTGAGATTGTTTATTGGAACCGGGCGTTAATAGTATTGGAAGTGGAACCTCGGAGGTACGTAGTTTTTAAAATGAACAATAGTACAACTTAAAATCCCATTTACCTACCTTAATCATACAGAAAAATACTCAGTAAAGTTCCAAAAACAACACGAGCTTTGGCCAAGTTTAAAACATTCCAATCCAGTAAGAGACAAGTCAAGATCCTATTTTGCTTTAAAAGACTTACCGTATTCTTGTTACAAAGTATAATAGAACCGTATTGTATTCAACGTAAGAAAATCCCGGAAAGCCCCTCACACAGCCGAGACCTGAGACACTCCTACGTAAAATGGACGCCGCCTACGGCTCACCTTGCTTTTAAATATAAACATTTTATTGTTTTAATCATATTAGACTATAATTATATTTGTATGTAGTTGTATTAACACTATGGGGGCGCCCCTAAAGACGTCTATAATAATTTACTTTCAGCAATGATTTAGGCACACATAGACTGGAAGGCGAAAGCTTTTACACATCACTTTGGGAAGAAATACTTATAAAATACAATGAAAACGAATGCGTCGCCATTGGTCATCGAGTCATGAATGAAAGTATTTGTTCTAAACCTGAATTACATTCTTTAAAAATCCCGCCACTCCCTTCACACCTCAGGTAGTGAGAAGCGTTTGTATTGCGATACATATAAGGTGTCTAACATGAATAATATTAAATCGTCGATGTTTAGATACTTTTACAGTTTTAGAACAATAACATTCGATACGATACGATCAATCACCCAGTCGCAGGAGGTTCGTGTCGCAGTACATAAGTTTATAAGAGTTCGCGTTAGACGCCTTCGTTGGAAGTCGACGGAGTTGGCTGAAGTGAAATCCCTGGCGGACTAAGATTTATAGCCACAAGAACTACCTGGCGCATGGCGTCGCGAACTTTATACGATATTAAATGTCATAATTTATCAATATTAGAACCCTTGCATCATTAGCTAAAAGTTTTCCTTGCAGCGTAAGGTTATTACTGCAATAACGAAAGCTTTAACTTCGCCTTGAATAATGATTGTTAACTACATCATTAGTCATTTTAATTTAATTATAATAGTATGTAATAAAAATACAGTAGTAAAATAAAACTCATGCTAAAATTTTTATCTAATCTCGTTTTCCCGCATTAAACAAGATTACTAAAATACACCAAAGTTACGCTATCTAAGCCATCCACATCTGTTAGTGAGAATTGAGATAGAAACAAACGTGTTATATAGAGACGTTATACATTCCATATATTTAGAATTATTATTACTTATGTTTCGACCGACTTTCAAAAAGGAGGAGGAGGTCCTCAATTCGTCTGTATTTAAAAAAAATATATGATACGCGATATCTCTGCCAAATGTGGACCGATTTTCAAAATTATTTTTGTGCTCGATAGAGCTTATTTCAACCACGATCAGATAAGTTTTGAAGTCGGTCCGTTAAGTTTTTAAACTTGTGATTATTATTCTGACAGAACCAAAACGGCGGATTTACTTTACTGCATAATAATTAAATTCACTGAAGAAATATACAATTATTGACGTCCATGCAAACGAATAACACATTTAATACGCCAAAATCACTAGTTTTAGTAATTAAAGATATTTTAGTTCAGAAACTCGAAATATTTTTGATATAAGAAGAACTCTAACTTAATATAAACATTCCACATGTTATAACATAATAGTGTTTCTAGAATAATTTATCTAATTTCTTACATTAAATAACGAGGTATTAAAACTAAACACATTAGCAGAACACGTTTTAACAGTTTTTATGGGACCATAAAAATATTGTAGAGTTTAATGCGAATATAACAAACCGCGGGCCCAAGGCTCTGCAAATTGAATTAGGTATTGGCATTCTGCCACGGTCAGCAGTCAGAGAGCCCATCGATACATAACATATCGCCTATACAGCTGGAGGGATAGGCAAAGTGAAACTGCTACACTTTGTGTTATTTAACACGATAATAAATAAATTACAAGAATATCGATGATATGGTCATATTTTAAGGAAATCACAGGAACACATCGGTCGCTAGTGTTCAGGTCAGATCATACTATGAGTACATCCAGGGGTGGCCTAAAACTGCTGGTTAGACGTTTTGGCGAAATATATGACAGCCAATGGATGGAAAGATGGTCAAGGTCGGGTGAAATGGGTGCATTTAATTCAAAAGTCAGACCTTGGAATTCGGCCGGGACCGCACCATACAGAAAGAATATCCCATAAATTGGAAGTAAAAATATCCAAGTAACTCTACATTAGTATTCCAAAACCGTCACATCCAAGCTGTGCTTAAAATAACAGCTTCAGTAACAAAGGTTTTGCGTATTCGAAAGACTACAATCTTAACCTTTCTTTCTTTTTACCTGCCCTTATTTCACCGTATGTGCTGGGTCGGCGCAACACCCTTTTAAGGATGTTGCCGAAAGGATTTTGCTTAGTTTTTACGACCGGCTGCCCAAAGACTGCAATTTTAATTAATGCCATAAATCCCCCGGAAAATACCTGGTAACACCTGTCGCAGTGTCGCATTCCCGACGCGCCGCTGCAGCGCCGCTTACTACTGTACCCAGTATATTTCATCTCATTTACTACAACACAGAATAATATTGGCGCGGATAAAGAAAGAAGAAAGAAAGGAACTTTATTTAGCCAACACTTGAGACCAATCGCGAACACGGAAAATGGGTTCAGGTGCACTTAGATAATTAACAAAATATAAATTGTTTTATTATTTGGCAACGCGCCAATAGTAATAACTATACTATATTCCTAATAATTAATGAATAATCTAGAGTTCATAACACATGTTACGAATTCGGATAATTGTTGTGATTTAGTACACGATATTGAAGGGTAGTATGTTAATTATATTTATATTAACTACCCTCCAAGTAATTCATAATATTTGTAGAAGGTATTTCTTTATTAACTGAAGCAAAAGGTATAAAAGAGCGGGAGCTATCATTATTGAGTTAGTCTCCCTTTGGAGCTGGAAGTGTACACAACTAGTTTGAGATATACAGTAAAGTTGTGTAGCGAATATAGTGCATATAAGAGGCACGTTTTAACCAAGTCTTTTACACACATAACCTTATCAGAATATAGTAAGCAGGGTACTAATAAGTACAGGGTAAAGAATTCCTCTGCGTTGCAGCAGGGTTACCACCACCTCTTATAGCAGTATTATTATAATCGTTCTTCGTTTGTTTTGTATGGAAATCGGTACAAGTAAAATTATAATAATACTGCTATAAGAGGTTGTGGTAACCCCCTGCTAATTCATAACATTTAGAGGTTCGTTGTAATAAAATATACCATCCCTTCGAATCTGCTTGGTGTAATTATTTGAATTCTTTACCAGGTTGGGATACGCAGTTGTTTTATCATGATTAGTACAGGCCTGAGGCATCCATCAGAGAGTGTAGACGTCGGTCAGACAAAGATAGTCGTACTAACTCGAATCCTTTCCGCATTATTTTTAAAAACGTGTGTCAACATTTTTGTAACCTTACGGTATGTTTTTAAAATTATAATAATAATATTAGCCCTGTAATATTACTGTCCCACTGCTGGGCACGGGCCTCCTCTACTAATGAGAGGGGTTACGCCTTAGTCTACCACGCTGGCCTAATGCGGGTTGGCAGACTTCACATACCTTCGAAATTCCTGTGAAGAAATTCTCGGGTATGCAGGTTTCCTCACGATGTTTTCCTTCACCGTTATAGCAAGCGATATTTCACAATGAAAATACACTTAACATAGAAAAGTCAGAGGTGTATGCTCCATTTTGGGGTTGGTCTCGAACCTCCGACACTTGTCTCGGCAGTCCATACCATTCCCAATTGAGCTATCGCTGCTTTTAAAATTATCATTTAAAATATTTTTAAAATTATCAGAATACTAGCTGACCCGCGCAACCTCGTCTGCGTATGAGAGAGAGGGTTGAAAGAGTGAGTCGTAGGTACCTATAGCACAATATTTCTAAAAAGGTAATGATATGCTCTACTAAACTTCGAGAGATAGTACGTGACTTCGGTGCAGTTCCGACAATCACCCCGTCTGTCACCCGTCTGTCACCCCGCCTGTAACCCCGTCTGTCACCCCGCCTGTCACCCCGCCTGTCACCCAGCCTGTCACCCCGTCTGTAACCCGTGTGTCACCCCGTCAGTCACCCTGCCTGTCACCCCGCCTGTCACCCACCTGTCACCAGTCTGGCACCCCGTCGTTCACTCCGCCTGTCACCCCATCTGTCACCCAGCCTGTCACCCCGTCTGTTACCCCGTCAGTTGCCCCATCATTCATCCCGTCGGTCAACACTAAAATAATTTTTCACATCGAACTAGTAGTTTCCGAGATATCAACTTCCCCGCTTTAGAACATTTTCCATTTCTGCTCCGCTCCTATTGTTCATAACGTGCTTATATAGCCTATAGCCATCCTCAATAAATGGGCTATCCAACACAAAAATAATTTTTCACATCGAACCAGTAGTTTCCGAGATATCAACTTCCCCGCTTTAAAACATTTTTCATTTCTGCTCCGCTCCTATTGGTCATAGCGTGATGTTATATAGCCTATAGCCACCGTCGATAATTGGGCTATCCAACACAAAAATAATTTTTCAAATTGAACCAGTAGTTTATGTCTTAGATATAAATGTTCCCGATTTTGCAACATTTTTCATTTCTGCTCCACTCCTATTGATCATAGCGTGATTATATAGCCTATAGCCATCCTCGATAAATGGGCTATCCAACACAAAAATATTTTTTCACATCGAACCAGTAGTTTCCGAGATATCAACTTCCCCGCTTTAAAACATTTTTCATTTCTGCTCGCTCCTATTGGTCATAGCGTGATGTTATATAGCCTATAGCCACCGTTGATAATTGGGCTATCCAACACAAAAAGAATTTTTCAAATTGAACCAGTAGTTTATGTCTGAGATATAAATGTTCCTGATTTTGCAACATTTTTCATTTCTGCTCCGGTCCTATTGGTCATAGCGTGATTATATAGTCTATAGCCATCCTCGATAAATGGGCTATCCAACACAAAAATATTTTTTCAATTCGAACCAGTAGTTTCTGAGATATCAACTACCCCGCTTTAAAACATTTTTCATTTCTGCTCCGCTCCTATTGGTCATAGCGTGATGTTATATAGCCTATAGCCACCGTTGATAATTGGGCTATCCAACACAAAAAGAATTTTTCAAATCGAACCAGTAATTCCTGAGATTAGCGCGTTCAATCAAACAAACAAACAAATTCTTCAGCTTTATAATATTAGTATAGATTAAACGTTGATTTTTCACAGAACAAAAACAGTTTATCATGTTTGAACTATAGCTGTAAGCTGTTTCAATAATCATGAATTTAACTCTTCATCCAAATAATTGTAACCAATAAATTAATAAATTATAATGTGACAACACTATAATATCTTGCGGCCCGAGCTGGCAAAATTTCTGACCATCGCAAATGTATTCGAGCTCGATGCGCGTCTATAAAATTCGTATGAAATATTAACTAAGTGTCATCAGTGCATAGCGAGCCCGAATACATCTGCGATTGTCAGAAATATTTCTGCTCGGGCCACAGACTTGTAGCAAAATATCCGGACTTGTGAGAACTTTTTAAATAGTAGCCACAGTTACGACGGCTTTTGAGGCTAATAAAACGACTGTAAAGTTAAGTCCGGGATAATTATAAGACATGTTTGCTCGAATTTGAACCCACTTTTCCGCAATTTCCGTACACTATTAAGATAAACGGGCAGTCGAAATTTCCGCCCGACCTCAGCACAAAACTTTTTCTTCCGATATCAAATTCTCAAATTCAAGAGGTGCACATTGGATTATTTTAAAAAGTAATCATCGAGGTTTGCTCTTCCAGGCGGACACTGGCACTAGGCCGGTATAATGCCAGACAGAACGAAAAATTCATTGAGGTTTTCATTTCGCAGTCTCCCCATTGCAATTATTTTAATTTGCGGTGAAATAAAATTGGAGCAGGCTCCGCGCCGATCTCACCTTGGCCAATGGTTAACTGATAGTTACTACGTACCGGAGATAATAGATTGTTCTCCGCTGCTATGCCATCAAAAAGAACTATGAGTAATTTTATCGAAACGCGCAATAGACATTTTATAGTCTTTCTTTCTATCTGCCCATATCCCATCTTAATGTGGGTTCGACGCAACATACTTTTTCAAGCATATTGCAGAAAGTATTTGGCTTAGTTTTTACGACCGCCTGCCTGATGTCAACGCCCACTGAGGGATCCAGTCCCGGGCGAATGAAACTAGAAAATTCGCTTTTCCAGAACGGAAAATCGAACCCAGGACCTCCTGGTCCTCAGCCCATATATGCTACCATTAGACCAAGGACGCGACATTTTATAAATAGTAAAAATGCATATTTGATGCACTGGTTTAGATAAACTTGCGATGAAGTACTTAAGTCCCTTTTTCGTTACAACCGTGTATGTGTTTAGTCTTGTTTAAATAGAGGTAAATTAATATGTGTTTTAGCAAAATAAATATATATTTTTGGTGTATAACAAACGAATTACGATAGTATGGTCACTGTACGAGCTAGCACTTGTACATATTATACTTTGCGGCGTCAGCCCTTTACGCCAGCACTAGCAATTATAATTCATATAAAAAACCAGTTCGCATATCAAATCGACGGTGTTAGGTCGTGCGTGCTCATTTCTATCATATTTGTATTTCTATCATCTATCATTCAAAATCAGTTTTACAATATATTAATATTCACCATCTCGGACTATCATTTACATCTATCAATACCTATCAATCAAGAACTGTACTGGGCACCGTTTCAGCCCGTACAGTCACGTTTTGAGTAAACCACAAGAGTACGTCGGTCGCAACTCGAAAGTATCTGGACCGATCGTACCAAGAGTGCGTCGCCAGGGACGGTCCAAATGTTATGAGAACCAATGACTGCACTGTGAGAATTCTTTAGACCGGACGAAGTGGAAACGTTTAAGTAGGAAGACGGGCCCTGGCAATAGGCCGCAATAAAACCGGACAGAAAGAAAGATGGTGTGTCACAAACAGTATTAGTATAACATAAGCTCACGCCTGTATCCCCGAAGAGGAAGGCACAGGCGCTCTAGTGAACTAGAACACCCACATTTTGCCGAGCTTAGTTCCGCCGCAGATGTGATAGGAGATAGTATGAGTATAAAATGTACAAAGCTTGCGCCCGCGTTGGACCGTTTCCAACCACTCCGCATAGCGAAACATCAAAAACAATTAACAAATTATCTGTCGAACACAAATTCCATTAGTCTCATGAGTATAATTTATGCGACACAAACTTTCGAGTATTTTTGAGTGTAAGCTTTTAACTTAAAACTTTCGTTAGACCAAGGTTTAAATTGTCATTTGTAGAGGAAGCCCGTACTTAAGTGGGGCAGAGTATCCTGCTCTCCTTTGATAGTATTCTAATTGATGTGAAAATTTGGATAGTTGTGAATTCGGATGTTTGGTGATCAAACTTGTTTTAACAGTCGAATTGATATGAATTGTACTAAGGTGGACTATAACATAAGATATACTATTGAAATAAAACTATTCTTACGGATTCTATCACGATTAGGTTTTAATTATATTATTGCAGTCTTTAATAATAATCCGTAAGAATAGTTTTATTTCAATGTATAATATTCGCGTAAACTTAAGAAATCAAGATATACTATATTTGTTTATCTTTGTAGTAATTTTCACTATTTCGAGGGTTGAGCTGCGATCAAAATGTAGTATGTAATACAGAACAGCTTTAAAAAGCATTTTTTTGTTAAGCTATGCATAGCGGTCGAGCATAGTGCAGTGGTCACGGTGGGGACGGCCGAGAATGAACGCATTGCGGTTTGGGCGTTTTGTACAGTTTCACCTCTAGCATTTAAAAAATTCAGTTTGCATTCCACGTTCACCTACTCATCAAATATGAAATTCACCACCTAATCTTGCTTTTTGTTAGTTTGAGTTATAGCGGAACAAATGCAACTTCTTGAATTAAGTTTTATTCTATACCTTGTAATATTATGATAATATTATTAATTTTGTGTAGAGTGGACCGACGACCTGATAAAGGTCGCAGGAAGTCGCTGGATGCAGGCCGCTTCCAACAGGTCGATCTGGAAATCTTTGGGAGGGCCTATATTCAGCAGCGGACGTCCTATAGCTGATGATGATGATTATTAATTTTATTGATGATGAAAGAAAGACAATCTTCTTATTTACAATCTTGGGCTGAATATATAATATACTTACATAGGGGGGCTCAGCTACTTGCCTTTATGTTTGCTATAATCTCCCGTCCAAGGAGGATATGACCCGATTATTTTACCAGTGTGATAATATTGTCAATAAGAGCAAACAAAGGGTTGGCATAAGCAGTCAGCCTGTCGTAAAAACTAATTTCGAGTCATTTCTGCGACATATATGAATAAGTGTGTAGCTCCCAATTACGAGGACCCCATATTAGTATGGGATAATAACAGCTGGAAGATACTCTACAGCTATAAAAAAGCATTATGGTACTTGACTAACCAGTTGTTTGTTGTCCAGTGATGGAGCGGAGAGTGCGCGTGCGGCGCCGGGCGTCGAAGTGCGGAGGCGCGTGGCTCGGCGCGTGGGTCGGCGCGTGGTTCGGCGCGTGTGTGTGCGCGCAGGCGGTCGCGGCGGGTCGCGCGGAGGCGTAGCGCGGCGCGGTGGCGGGTGCGCGCGCGGCGGCGACGGCGGCGGCGGCGCATGCACGCCACCGGCCACACGGACCGCTCGGGCGGCGGCGGCGGCGGCGGCTCCTGGCGCCTCCCGCCCGACGAGACTCTGCAAGTCGCCGACCCCAAGTCGGCCAAGGAAGAGGTAATACTTCCACCATAACGCTTCCGGAGCTTAAAAAGGAGGTTCCTATTAATGATTCACTTGGGCTGTATTTTTAATATATGTTTCGCCATTTATTCATCAAATATGGATTTTGTGTTCTATAGGTCCGCATGGGTTACTTAATTGGTGCCAACTAAAGTTACTCACATAAAACTTTACACGCTAGTTTTTTTGTAAAAAAAAGCTATATGAATTATCTCTTAAATGTGTATAAGTATGCATTTAAATTGGCAAATATGCTCCAAACGCGTACTTAGCATAAAAATAAGCATTTAACATGCACCAGCGTCCGGCACCAGTTGCACAATCTATGCAAACTCGAGAGCAACATGTGAAATGCACGAATCAAGGTGCGATTCAGGCGTTTGCATCTTAATATGACATCCACCAAATAATTTTCTCAGTTGTTAAATCACATTATTTTAAGCTAAATCGCAATATAAAAGAGGCCTTATGTGGAACATCCGTATAAAAAAATACCTAACGTTACATACTTAACAATATAAAATAGCTTTGTCTTACCATTAAGGCGCGGGACATTCTTAATTATTATTTCCTACTCATCCAAATAATTAAAATTCCGTAACGAGCAGCACGTAGTATGAATTAAGGTAAAATGCACCTTCGCTTTATTCGAGAACATACATTAGCTTTTCCGACGGCATTAAACATGCCACACGGGGGTACGAAATTGCTTACACTAATGTCGGTAATTCAAAGCATCAAGTTTTAGAAGCTAGGTAGGGTTTAAAATTTTTAGTCCCGTGATATTTTCATCTCAGAAGTAATATTAAATTATTTTTGTATTCGCAGGAAAAATGAATGTCTATGTTAATTGAGATTTATGGCCTTACTTATAATAACATTTTCGCTTAACTTTTCGCTAAGAATAGCCTGACACTTTTTTCCTTGCGTTACATTGTTTAAAACTGAAAAGGACAACGTATGGTTAAAGAAACGCAGCGCTTAAATATTTTTATAAGTAAGGGGCAATATTCTACCGTGACAAAAAATCTTCTTTGCTCGTATAGTATGTTCATGGTAGTGTAATATTAATAAAACCGCTATAACATAATCTAATCACTAAACTGCAGGGTTACCACAACCTCTTATAGCATTATTATTATAGTCGTCCTTCGTTTGTTTTGTTTGGGAATCGGTACAAGTAAGATGATAATATTACTGCTATAAGAGGTGGTGGTAACCCCACTGGACTAATAGCCTCTTACTTATAAAAACATATACATGCTTCTTATCTTTAAAACTAGTTTGTCACCTTTTTTCGTGCGTGAGTTGCGTCACATTGTGGGAAAATGAAAGGGACAAAGTAGTTTGAAAGTTAAACCGTACATATTTTTATAAGTAAAGAGATACTGTTTAAACCAATAATAACTGAAGTATTTATCACATGAACACAGTAGACATAAATATTGCTGATTGTTATCAAATAAATCCAAAAAATCAATAGTTTTTAAATAAAGTTGTGACATTTATGACATGACAGCCTCCGTGGCGCAGCGGGCGAGCAGTCGGCTGTAAAGCGAGAGGCCGCGGGCTCGATTCCCGCATTGAGACAAATGTTTGTGTGGCCCACAGATATTTGTTTCAAGTCTGGGTGTTATGAGACCGAAAGTCTCTCATAGTCTCTGATACCCACGATACAGGTTATACCTAGTGTGGGGTCAAGACTAGTGACTGTTTGGGTGTATTTATTATTTATTTATTGTACCAACAAAGTGAATACCGACGAAATCTACAGTATAACAATAATATTAAACAATATATGTACGTTAGATGACACCTTAATTCTAGGTACAAACGACAAAGTTTCTAAGCCACAGCATTACAAAATAATAAGTACCATTACAATTATATTAAATTAGATAATTATATTTAATTAAATTTGTAATTGAAGTTGAAAATTGAATTCATAAATAACAACATTTTAAACATCATACAATAATTAATTATAATACAATTTAATTATGTCTCAGAGATCATTATTTTTAAACATTAACATTGTTGCATACACCCAGTCTATCACGTGCTTAAAGTAAATACAAATTTATTAGCATCTTTATCGATTTGAACAGCGGATGCAATGGTTTCTGTTGAAATATTACTTCCAGTTAATTAGATGTTCGCGGTTGACCATCTCGATAACTTTACCGCAACTCGTAAAAAGCATCATGCGGCGCCTTATTCTGAACATTTATTTATAACTTTATAGCTCGTTTCTGTTTGTTTGCTAACTGGAGAACACAAGTTTATGATCGATATACGCAATATGTAAGAATAATGACGTTCAATCGAAGCTATTACGCACTTCTGGTAATGTTACATTATATTTATACCAAGGTTTACATTTTAATACATATTTTATTGCTCACAAATATTATGGAGGTAGTGATTTCCACCATGTTCTTAGATAAGGCCCTAACATTTCCGAATTGTGTTTTATAGCAAAGACTGGTAAACGAGCATATGAGTTACCTGATGGTAAGTGATCTCCACCGCCCATAGACACCGAAGACACAAAAATAATCATGGGTGGGAAAGCAGGGAAACGTCAACCCCTTTGTAGTGATCCAGTCCCAGGCAAATTAAATTAGAAAATTTTTGCTTTTGCCCAACCTGGGAATTGAACTCAGAACCTTCCGGTCCACAGCCCATACATGCTGCCACTAGACCAAGGAAGTTGCTGACATCAATTCTTTCTACCTGCCCTTTTTCGACCTTAACGTGGGGTCAGCGCAATACACTTTTTCAAGTACATTGCAGAAAGGATTTGGCTTAGTTTTTACGACTGGCCGCCTGCCTCACGTCAGCCTCCATCTTGATTAACCAGGTGCGGGAAAATAGTGTTAAAAAACACCACACCCGACCTGGGAATGGAACCCAGGACCTCCCGGTCCACAGGCTATATATGCTGCCACTAGACCAAGGAAGTTGCAGACATCAATAATAATAATAATATTAGCCCTGTAATATTACTGTCCCACTGCTGGGCACGGGCCTCCTCTACTAATGAGAGGGGTTAGGCCTTAGTCTACCACGCTGGCCTAATGCGGATTGGTAGACTTCACATACCTTCGAAATACCTGCAGGTTTCCTCACGATATTTTCCTTCACCGTTATAGCAAGCGATATTTCACAATGAAAACACACTTAACATAGAATAGTCAGAGGTGTATGCTCCATTTTGGGGTTGGTCTCGAACCTCCGACACTCGTCTCGGCAGTCCGTACCACACCCAACTGAGCTATCGCTGCTCTTAGTTTACATTAGCTTTAAAATATTTTAAAAGCACATATCGAGGGATTAGCAACGTAGTTTATTTTCTTGTCCCCATTGTCTTGTTACTTACATATTTTGGCCGCGACGCTCAATGAATATCAACCGCTCCCTTTATGTATCCTTGGAGAGTGATAAAAGGTAGCCGAGTCGTTTTGGATGTCCATCTTCTGAGCTTGACGTCTACAGTAGGTGTCTGCGATTGGCAATATAAAGCAATCTACTTATATTTATTTATTTATTCTTTATTGTATGTACACTTAGGAAAAAGTACAAGGAATATGCAAACAAATTCAGTATAAATGGCGATCTTATCGCACTAGGCAACTTCTTATAGACAACCATAGTATGGATATAAGCGAAAAAGAGAAAGAGAGGGCAGTCTGAAGTGTACAGGAGGAGAGCAAGAGGAAATTTCTTAAAATAAAAATATGCATAATACATATTATTTAAGCAATAATAAATTTCTTCTTCTTTTGCTATGCCATTATGGGAGACAAAACCCAAGCATGTTGCAGAAATTATTCGGCTAGTTTCTACAACCGGTCTACATAACGTCATACACGTTTAAAGGAAAAATTCAGCCTGTAATTCGAACCCAGGACCACCCGGTCCACAGTCCATACGCGGCGCCACTAGACAACTACGGCCCGAGCAGGAAAATTTCTGACAATCATAAATGTATTCGAGCTCGTTGCGCACTGATGACATTTGGTTAATATGTCATACAAGTTTCATAGACGCGCATCGAGCTCGAATACATTTACGATTGTCAGAATTTTTTGTTCGGGCCGCTGTTTTATTGACTATTCTTTCTACCTGCCCATATCCCACCTTAAAGTGGGTTTAGCGCAACACACACACACACTTCAAGCATACTGCAGAAGGGATATGGCTTAGTTTTTAAGACCGGCGGCCTGCTTGACGTCAACCCCCATCCAGGGGATCCGATCCCGGGAAAATAATGTTAGAAATACACCACACCCAAGTTGGGAGTCGAACCCAGGGCCTCCCTGTTCTCAGCCCATACAAACTGCCACTAGACCAAGGAGGCGACAACTGTTTTATTGCCTACATACTTACTAAAATCTATTTGTTTACAGGATTTATATCAAGGGGATGGACACAACTGGAGGAGCATCATATTTTCATTGATGGTCATCAGTTTTGTTATAGCAGGCATCGTCACAGCCATTTATTTATTAGGGTGAGTGATGCATTATTACATACATATGAGTCAACAACACAAGTACATATTTCAAGTGGTAGAGCCACGCTGTAGACAGTAACGTCTATAGCACGAATGGGCCGGCTCGACCGGTTAGATACCACTGTCTCACAGAAAACCGACGTAAAGTGGCAGCTTGCTGTCGCGTTTCGTTCGGTGAGTGATATTTCCGGTGGCCCATTTCCCCACTCCCTTTCCCAATCCCCTTCCTCCTTTTAGGTTGGCAACGCATCCATGATTCTTTTTGTGTCTTGGGTGTCTATGAGCGGTGAAGATCACTTACCATCAGGCGACCCATCTGCTCGTTTGCCAATCTCTGTTATAAAAAAAAAAATAATATCACGCCTGTTAATATATCTTCAACTTGCCTAAAATAAATGCATTGTGGTCGACCTTTACCGACTTTTCGGTCCACACTCGTCTTGTGTATTCTCTTTCGTCAATCTCCTATCATCCATCCTCTCAATATGTCCGAACCATCTCAACATCCCTTTCTCTGTTCTTGTCACTACATCTTCTTTCACTCCACAAAGTTCCATCACCACATTATTCCTCACTCTGTCACGCAATGTCACGCCACATATGCTCCTTAACGCTCTCATTACAACCGCTCTGATCTTACTTTCGTGCCTCTTCTGCCATACCTAACTTTCACTGCCATATATCAGTGTCGGCATTAACACTCCCCTATGATCTTTAAAAATACTTAATAATTCCCCTTAATGCAGCCTTAAAACTCGGACAATACCGACAGTCTTTGTTCTCAAAAGAACAATTCTCGAAACTTCTATAGCGTCTCTAGAAAAAACTATAAAGGCTTTCAGACGTCTAATAGCGTGGAGGTAACGAGCGTAACAGAGGTGTAAAGCGAAAGGGCGTTCGGGCGGACTGGAGCGTACCTATTCATGTTTTAAGAAGATAGCGTACTGAAAACATTATTAGAAAGTTGACTACACTACACACTTACGGTTAAACGTAGTACGTGTCCGTAAATTATAAAGGGATTAATGTTGTGTTTTAAAAGTACGGTTAGTCGTAAAAACACATAAAACATAACATAACATAAGCTCACGCCTGTATCCCCGAAGGGGTAGGCAGAGGCGCACTAGCGAACTAGAACACCCACATTTCGCCGAGCTTAGTTCCGTCCCAGATGTGATAGGGGGCGAGCCCATCGCCATATCGGGCACAAAGTCCAAACTCCGGGCTGATATGGAAAAATCCAATATCACTTTGCGCGACCCGGGGATCGAACCCGAGACCTCAGAACCGTAGTCGTACCGAAATACCACCACGCCACCGAGGCAGTCGTAAAAAGTAAATAAGAATACTTAATGTAACAAATCAATGAGTTCCAATATGTTAAGCCCCATGTTAATATCATACGATAGAACTGATGAAATAATTATAATCTAATAACAAACAAACAATAAAAGAAACGTGTTAGTATAGTACTTTTCATTTCCTTCATACATTTAATTCGTTGTAGTTTCCGCAAGAGATGATGCTAATCAAATGTATGTAGTTCAAAACGAAATATTGGTGTACAAACTGTCAAAACTCTTAATAAGGACAAGGCTCATCTAAAGCCGCGTCTCCTGTACTAGTTTTTCTCGAAACATACGCAAAGCACATACGCAAAACAACGATCTATATCTCCTGCTCGTAGAACAATGGACCATAGATAAGACGTACATGTTTTGTATAGGTGTTTTGTCTAATGTTTTGGTGCAGAAGACGTGGCTTAAGTTGTGCAGGGACGGTTCCGGCTGAACCCTGGTCCTTTCTCGCGTCGGGAAACCTAGAGCCGTCCCTTAAGCGCCGAAGAGAATCACCGCGGCGTTTCAGTTGGTATTGCCGATATAGGGTGTACATAGTGCTAGGGACACAGCCTAGTGTCGCCCAATGTTTTCCATCTCTCTCAGGTATTATGGCGCTGGGTTATAAGACCAGCGACTCCGACAGACGTGACCGAAGGGGTAAAACACTTTTCCTCATGATAACAAAAAAAGGCTCATCTAAGTTATTATTATAGATATGTGGACGAGTTATTGTATTGGTCGGGTCGGCGCATGCGCCTGGACGAGTTCCTCCGCGGGGATCTGACCGGGGAGCGCCTCCCCACCACGTGGGTGAGCACGCACCAGCTCGTGTACCAAGCCGACGACGGCGGGCTGCTCGCTCTAGACACATTCAACAATACCCTCACCGTGCTCGTCACAAACCACACATTAGTGAGTATAATTTGTAACTTATATGTACTTACATAGTGTGTTCATATTTTAGAAACTTAAAATGGGAGATAATTATAAAAAAAAATGCATAATTCATCATTATTAACGGGTGTAAGGGTATACTCCCTTAAATATAACCATATATTTCTGTAACAACCTGTTTATTTTTTTATCCTGTTTATAAGTATTTTGAATTTGATGATAAGTAAAATCAACGATAGTTCAGTTGGAAATGGAACAGATTGCAATGCCGAGTTGCTACTTGCAAATTAGAGAGTAATAAATAAATTAAAATGAAATCAATCATCATCATCATCATCATCAATACATATAATAAGAATGTAAATACGCGCGTCTGTACATTACATAGATTTCCAAAAAAACTAATTGGGGGGGTTTAGAATTAGCAATAGGATACATTTTTATCATTTTTAGATTTTTTGTCTGTCTGTCTGTCTGTCTGTATGTTTGACCGCGCATCAATTGAAAACCACCAAAGAAATTTTACGGAACTGGATAGAAAATCGCAGACCACATCTTGGAAGAACATTTAGGCTTTGTTTTATTGAAATCGGTCAACTCTATCAAAAGATATGGATATTTTTGTACCATGTGTGCGATTGTTGGGAGTTCTATAAAGCCTGAAAGTGATTTTCAAGTTTATCAATAGATGGCGTTACCATATTTTCTGAGTCATATTGAATATTTTACGAATTATGAACCATTTTAAAGTCGTAAAGTGATCCGGGGTCAAAATCTAAAAAGTGACCGCCATGTTGTTTTTCCATGATTTTGGGCCAATTGACTTCAAAACCGATATCTGAGTCACCCCGTGGTTCGAAACAACGCAACCAATGTCAAAACTGTCAAAAGTGACCGCCATGTTGTTTTTTTTTGTTTCTGGGTCGATTGACTTGAAAATCGATATCTGGGTCGCCCCGTGGTTCCGAACGACGGAACCGATGTAAAAACTGTCAAAAGTGGCCGCCATTTTGTTTTCTTTGTTTTTGGACCAATTGACTTCAAAATCAATATCTGGGTCACCACGTGGTTCTAATCGACGGAACCGATGTAAAAACTGTCAAAATTGCCGCCATTTGTTTTTTTTTTGTTTTTGACTTGCCGATTGACTTCAAAATCGATATCTGGTCGCCACATACATAGTTCCTAACGACGGAACAGGTGTCAAAACTTACAAAAAAGATCGTCATTTTGTTTTCCTTTGTTTTTGGGCCAATTGACTTCAAAATCGATTTCTGGGTCGCCCCGTTGTAGAATATTTAGACTAAAACGACATGGCGGATCGATACATCAAAACCTTTACCGTTGGCCCAACAAAATACGCGTGCGCAGCCGCGGGCAAAAGCTAGTAAAAAATAAAAATCTTTATTGATAGGCATGTAAAAAATCACTTATGATAAGTCAACAGAAGTAAATTTTTAAATTAAGATTAATAAATTTACATTATCTCGTTATAAATTTGAAGACAGGCAGGCAAGTATGGACATATTAACGATGGGATGGCTAAGATGGGGTGATAAGGGGAGATAGAAATAGAGTGTAAGGGAATGGGTTGTATGGGAATGGCATATGGCAGGAATGGTGGCAGGGGATTGACTGGAAATACTGGAAGCAGTTAGGATTGGTGCATGAGGCTCTATCCTAGCTAACCTACCAGCCTTTCTCTAGCTACCTACGATGACGACCCGAAGAAGAAAGGCAGAAAGAATAAGAGTAAATACCAGCAAAAAGATGAACTTTTAAGACTGTACATACATTATGTATATTTAAAATAAACTATTATTTAATATAGATTTATGATCAATATTATTTATTTGTTCATGTGAATATTTGTAGTTTCACCACAGAACACAGGAATATATATGTCGGAGGGCCAACGCTAACGTTGTTTTTTTAAAAACGGTGACGTCAGCATGGCTGACGTCACTTTTGACAATAAGATGATTACTCATCTTATTTATCAATAGTGAACACTGAAATTCACTAACTCCCTTCATTAACGGTGCTTAAGAGCACCGTCTAGTCAGGGATGTGGACAGTCCAAATGCCGGAGCACGACTGTGTCGAATTTGCTCTGAACACTCCTTTTATAGGGTGCAATGTTTGCAACTACCTACTCGATACCGAATATCGAATGTCAAAGAAATAATTATAACGATTATTTTAACTTTTTAGAATCTTTTAACGATTCAACAGTTTAACAATTGTAAAATAAATTAATAACGTGAAATAACAACGGCTTTTTAAATAAGCTTGCTATTTTGCGCCGATACGGCCATTCTGATAGGCGGTGCGTGCTCTGCACCAGCCGTAATTTGTTGTGAATACTCGTAGAACCAAATTTTTTTTTTCTCTTTTTCTTTTCTTTTCTTGTTCTTTCTTTCTTTTCATTTGAAATAGCATGTGCTCCTATTGAAAGCCTGTGGTTGTACGCCGATACGGTCATTTTGAAAGGCCTCGTTTATTATTGCGAATTTAAGATTCCGATTTTTTTTTTTTAAACTACCACCGGATCCAAACGCGGCCCTGCCTGAGAAGACCCGGCGAAACAAACTCAGCGGGCAAAATTACCTAGCTCACAAAACAATTTCCTGAATTGACCACTCAGGATTTTTCAAATTGACCACTTATGATTTTTCAAGTTGATCACTGACGTTGACATTTAAACTTCAAAAGTGACTGCAACAGTGTCACATACACCGTCTCGATCAATCCTGACCATAAATCAGGTAGTTTTTTGTTTTTGCATTGAATTCCGAGATGAAATTGCACACAAATCAAAATACGGGTATTTAGACGCACCGCGTGCCCTAGTTTATATGGTTTTTAGAGGAGGTATCCGACCAGCCTTGCCAGACCATATTATAAACATTTGTACAAATGTTCCACACAATGCACAATCAGAAGTTTAGTGCGAATGCTCCACGCATCTATGCACTTTTCTTACGGGGATGAAATGCTGTGATGCTGAGCGGTCTTTTACGCCGTGGTCCACAGGGGTTCTAAAGGAACTGGGAAGGACGATGCTGTGGCCTGGGCCTTTATTATTGACCGTGGTCCACAAAGGCACTGAAAAACTAGTTCGAAAGTATCGATCGAACTGAAAGTATCTCGGATTGAAAGTATCAGTCGGACTGAAATATCAGTCGGACTGAAATATCAGTCGGACTGAAACATCAGTCGGACCGAAAGTATCAGTCGGACTGAAAGTATCAGTCGGACTGAAAATTGAAATATCAGTCGGATTGAAAGTATCCGTGGAATTTAAAGTATCGATTATCAGGGCGGAAAGGTTCAAGTTAAGTGAGTGGGATTGTGATCCCACTTCTGATGTCGGAGGGCCAACGCTAACGTTGTTTTTTTAAAAACGGTGACGTCAGCATGGCTGACGTCACTTTTGACAATAAGATGATTACTCATCTTATTTATCAATAGTGAACACTGAAATTCACTAACTCCCTTCATTAACGGTGCTTAAGAGCACCGTCTAGTCAGGGATGTGGACAGTCCAAATGCCGGAGCACGACTGTGTCGAATTTGCTCTGAACACTCCTTTTATAGGGTGCAATGTTTGCAACTACCTACTCGATACCGAATATCGAATGTCAAAGAAATAATTATAACGATTATTTTAACTTTTTAGAATCTTTTAACGATTCAACAGTTTAACAATTGTAAAATAAATTAATAACGTGAAATAACAACGGCTTCTTAAATAAGCTTGCTATTTTGCGCCGATATATATAATATCTTCTTTGTACAGTACCTAGTCTGTGCAAATTTAACGAAACATAAACTTAAAGATAAAACCTCATTTCCTTTTCTAGATTTTTATCATAATATCCTAATACGCTTTAAAAAACTTTAATGTCTCAGTAACGTAACTCTATAATAACGATAAGCCAATTTGTATTCGGTATTCTCGTTAAATTTATTTTCCGATTATGCCTGAAGACATAACCACACACTAACGGCGGCTCTCGTACTATAAAATTTATGGCGACATCCCCGATTTTCCATAATGGAGTTATTATGCGAATTGCGAACCGGTTATACGAAAAATGAAAATTTGAATATACTTTTAAGCGCCACTTCAACTACGTCATGCGGAAATGGACCGTTGGATCTTCATCTGCGACGTATCGGATAGATGGGTTCTTGATAGTAATATTTCCATACGAATATCTCGGCACGTCCCGACGATACTCGAGTGCCATTTTATCTGGAATTGTCCGTACTATTTGAGTGGCATAACATATCTAAGAGTAGTTGGGTACAGTTTTATCAACATGTCCTGAAAGCTTTCGCTTAAATCGCGATAAAACGGAGTGGTCACAATGTGTCTCCATAACCCAGTTAGAACACTTTCTTTTGACGATAGATTATCTTTTAGGTCAAGCGGAACGTTTATATAATGCGAAATAGTAATTAGATTAGTGTAGTATGTTAAAACCTATTTTATTTCATTATTTCATGTAACTTTAAGTCTATTGTAATTCTATATTTTTAATAAACAATTTTTCATTTAAAAAAAAAAATTAAAAAAAAGATAACATAATTTTATCCATGTAAGATTATTGTCCAACTGCTAATAAGAGGGGCTAGGCCTTTATCCACCTGGATGGACTAATGCAACCCTCGCCTAAACTTCTCATACCATATTATGCAGCTTTCTCGCGATATTTTCCTTCACGATAATTTGTTATACTTAGCTGAGAAAAGTCAGAGAGAGGTGAGCTGAGAGAGGTGCACGCTCTGGTGCTTGTTTTCAAACCTGACACATTTGTCTCGGCAGCCTGTACCATTCCTAACTGAACTGTCGCTGTTCGTTAACTCTAGTCTCTATTTCTGCCACATTGTAAAAGAGCATTAACGTGGTAACTCAATAAATAAATAAATTGTGACGTTTTTGACAGAGGCAGCTCAATGTTCGCGGGTACCAGTGTTCTCCAAACTTGCGTTACGTGCTCTTCCAACACAATATCAAAGAGGTACGTCCCGAAAGCTATAAAACTTTTAATTGGATTTTTTCCAAAATAAACAATGTCGGTCGTTAGAAACTCCGCCGCATCGGACTTTGTTACGTAACTTTCATTATTTTGCAGGTCTACCGACGAACGTTTACGGCGCACTACACAGTTTATGACGTCACAAATGAGTGAGTCGTTTTGACATTTCGACGCCTTCAGAGATCACAAATGATGCCTCGGCGCGCTTGTAATTGGCTACAACGCTGAACTATAAAAATGTTCATGTTCACAGTTCATTCCAGAATGAACAAGTTTTGCTGAGCTAAATACAAGTATTTCAATTACGATTCAAACTTCTTCCTTATTGTCTAAACAAACTGATTTAGTAGTGATATTATATTCCGCTCATAGAATATTTTAATAAATGGCTGCGATGCTCGCACGAGGCATAATTTCGTGTCTGTAGAAATATATAATTTTTGCACGGTATTAATACATCCTCTAGTTACATAAGTATTAGAATGAAGTCAAACATTTCTCCATTATTCCACGCTCTACTCTATTAATTTTATAGCGCATATGAGTCGATCGACATGATATAGATCATTTACCTCATTCTTGCATGTCCTGTGTTTCTATAGAAGGTTGATACGAAATAGCTATTCCTATCACTTTTGGCTTAAGTTAATAGCTGCCGTGGCGCAGCGGGTGAATAGCTGGTTGTAAAGCGATAGGCGTGTTCGATCCTCGCACTGAGACCATTGTTTGTAACCCACAAATATTTATTCCAGGTCTGGGTGTTATGAGACCGAAAGGCTCTCGTAGTTAAACCACATAAGACTCGTATCTGAATGTGGACTCAGGACTGTTTTATGTGATTTATTTATCTAAGTGTAGAGAGACGACTAACACGTCACTATTACACTAAAGACACAAGCCCACGTAAAAGCGTGCAGAAAAGCGATGTCTTACACCCCCGTCTTTTCGTAGAAGTCACTAAACAAACCCATAAGTTCACTAACATTGTGAATATTCACGAACTGTGGTGTCAACAGTTTACTAACAACATTTCATCAGGATACGCAAGTGCTCGTTTGGTTTCCGGATTTTTAGTGCTAATAATTTAAATGTAAATAAATATTAATGTAAATTTTGAATTAGATCACTAGCGACTTATATTAATCTCGATTTATGTTATACGAATGGTATGCAAATTAAATTAAAATTAAGTTAAATTAATTATGGTACAGTTTATGACTAACTCTAGATTAGTAATAGGGCTGTAAGTCGCCCTAACTAACTAAAAGACACCGCGAAAGGTACTTAAAAATGTACGCTAAACGTTTTGCATAAAAAGTTTTCAAAGCGTATCCGCAACGCTTTGAAAAGACAATTTAAAGTAACCCACTTCCGCCGCACTTTGTTTTCTCTTTAAATCATATCTTTGAGAATTTCCGTTTTCCGATCGTCTCGCCGGTAAAGAAATCGATTTGGCTGTAGGTACGTGAATACGAATTCCAATTTATTTCCAAATTTGCGAGTGGAATTTTAATGCGGTCGACGTCAGGCCCGACTGTGGAAGCAAATGGCACTATGTTGCGAATTTCAGTGGCCCATCTAAATTCAAACTAACTCGTACATGCGCCACAGCCCACATGTAGAGCGACGCTTTGATAAACATTCGCATTTTACTGGTTCTGACTTTTAATTTAAATTCTTCTCCATTGAAAGTTTTTATTCGTGACATGCACTTATCATATTTCTACAGCCTGTGATCTCTTGCATGTGAAGTAACGGCTTTTAGATGATTCATGCATCTGCTTCTCTATTAATGTGGACAGTTTTTACAGCCACCACATACCACTGTTTGGCGAAGGCCAAAGCAGTTGGGAATGGCAGCACGCGGCGTGGCTCGGCGGAGACGGGTCGCTGTTGCTTGCGGCAGACAACGAGGTGCTGGCGAGGCCTGGTCCTCCGGCTCGGAGGGCGCCTCTCCTCCGCCTCACCAACGACTCTAGCACAGGCCGAGTGTACAATGGCGTTTCCGATTGGTTATATCAAGGTTCGTCAGGGAACTGCCACAATTTAAAGACAACAGCGGCCCGAGCACGAATATTTTTGACAATCGAATTGGAATCGCACTCGATGCGTCTATAATACTTGTATAAAATGTTAGCCAAACGCCACAAGAGCGCAGCGAGCTCGATACATTTTCGATTATCAAAAATATTCCTTCTCGGGTCGCAATAATTGAATTCGAAAGCAAATAATATTTTTACCTAGGAATAGTGTGTTGCCATAACTGTCATAATGTATGTATAACATAGACATAAGGTCACGCCTGTATCACCGAAGGGGTAGACAGAGGCGCACTAGCGAACTAGAACACCGATATTTCGCCGAGCTTAGTTCCGTCCCAGATGTGATAAGGGGCGAGCCTATCGCCATATCAGGCACAAATTCCAGATTCCGGGCTGATATAGGAAAATCCAATATCACTTTGCCCGACTCGGGGATCGAACCCGAGACCTTAGGACAGTAGTCGTACCGAAATACAACCATGCCACCGAGGCAGTATGTACAAGTTTAATAGAAAAAACTCTAGTCTATTTAATATTACAGCTTTTTCATTAAGAAATGAGTACCTAATGAAACCAGAAAGGTTTGACTCGCCATTTTATTACAGAGGAGGTGACAAAAACAGCTTCAGCGACATGGGGGTCCCTCGACGGCACCCTCGTGATGTACGTTCAGTACGATGACACCAGTGTATCGGAGCTCAAATTCCCAAGAATCTCCGAAGGAATTGGAGGTGCAGGCGCAGCGGGGGCGGGCTTCCTTCTACCCGCCATCAATAATACTTTACACACTGTCTTCCCTGACCATGTCACTGTCAGATATCCTACGGTAGGATTCGACCATCACATTGCTTATTTCATGCATGCCATCGTTGATTCAATGTATGGATTTATTTTTAGCCTGGGAGCTCAATTCCGAAAGTTAAGTTATGGATAGTAGCTGTTCAAAATGTAACGTCACCTCCGCGATGGGAAGTGAAACCGCCAAGTACTTTAGACGGAATGTATGTATGCTTAAACTATTATTTATGAATATGAATTGGCCTGTTCTCATTGTTTTGTTTGTTTTCAGGGAATATTATCTCATATCAGCCCAATGGGTGGGCAAAGACAATTCTCATGTAGGTGTAGTGTGGATGAACCGTGCCCAAAATCTAACTGTTTATAGTAGTTGCTATGCACCAAATTGGACTTGTACAGAGGCGAGTATTCACAACATACATATTGTGTTACAATAATAATCAGAAATTTTAACACTTAAGAACCGACTTCAACATTTATGATCTTGACCAAAATATGAAACAACCCTTGCAACAAGCTCATTCAAATAGAAAAATAATCTTGATATCCATATTGCCGGAGATATTGAGTGACACATAAAAATACCGATAAATTGAGAACTTATCTTGTAGAAGTAAGAAAAAACATAAATACATTATTATATTTGTTCCAATTCAGACGCATTCAGAAAAAGCAACTGATGAGCCGTGGTTAGAAGTCCATCAACAACCAGTTTATTCCGAAGACGGCAGCGCCTTCCTTCTTTTAGCGGCTGTCCAAGAAGGCGGGGGCCAGTACTATACTCACATCAAACACGTAGATGTAATAAGACAACGCATCGCAGTTCTGTCACACGGCAAAGTAGAAGTGGCAGAAATTCTGGCGTGGGACCAGGACAATCACTTAGTTTATTATTTAGGTATGTGACTTAACTTTAAATAATGATAAATCGTATCTATGTAGAGCTTATGTTTTGCTTTTTCATTAAAGGTTTAGACAAAGAAAGATCATACGTACCTAACCTGCACCCAGATATGGTGAAAGAAGCAAATCAAATTAAGTATTTTGATTTATTGCAGTTGAGTTTTCCATTTAGTTGTGAATTATTTCACTAACAATTGTTTTGTATCGTCACACTAAAAATCACTTTTCATTCATGAATTATTCTTCACAATCATTACAATTCACGCGTTATGCTGCCCATGTGACGTCTGTGTAAAAATAGGCAATGAAGGCGCCTGACAGCCTGTTTGAAGCAGTTTCGTGTTTTTTTTATATTGCGGTGTGATACTTTCGATTTTTCGATAGATACTAAGAGTTATTTTCTTGTCAAAATAGGCAGTGCAGATAGACCTGGTCAGAGGCAGGTCTACGTGGTCCGAGATCCAAGTTACAGTGGTGGTAGTAACTCGGTGAAAGCGCGCGCTGAGAGAGAAGAACCTCGTTGCCTTACATGCGAACTGGCTGTGTGGCCAGCACGCTTGCATTATGCCAATTGCTCATTCTGGCGTGCCATGTTCTCGCCTGCCAAACCAAAAGTGGGCATAACACACTACGTGCTTGAATGTGGCGGGCCTGGACCTCCGTTAGCTGGACTTCATGATGCCAGGACGCATAAACTTGAGAGAATATTATATGACACGAGGCCTTATAGGTAAGATCTGTTTAAGTAATTCATGCTGATATTATGTTTAGAATTACAAACTATAATTTGATTACGCTACAGTAACATTACTGCTTAAGGTGTGCTTTTCAGCAATCTTAGTTTTTTTCGAATTCATATTCAAATTCAATTGATATATTCTGCAAATAGGAATTCTGCAAATGTAAATTACGAGTATATATTGAAAAAATAATAATGGAGTCGGCATTTCGTGGCTATCCCTGAGAAGAAATGCCGAAATAACTCAAATAAGAAGTACCTACGATTATGCTATAAACATTCAACCATTCGAATCTAGAACAATGTTATGTAATAAGAACTGCGTTAGTATTTTATAAATACTATGGCTAACAAAATTACATAATTATGATTTAAATAATTGTATTTTCATATTTAACCAGTATTCAATATACATATTGCGAAAAACGAAAGCTGATAAACACTGTTCACCTTTCTAGTTTTACGTTAAAAGTTTAATAAGTGTTTATGTGAACAGATCTGTGCGACTCCGCGAGCTGGCGCTGCCCACTCGGCGGTCGTTCGAAGTGCAATTAGGAAGTGGGTCGAAGGCCCGCGTCCAACTCCTGCTACCGCCCTCGTGGCGAGAGGAACTGCGAGACGCTGCCTTCCCGGTGCTTGTTCATGTGTAAGCATACATAACTTAATATAACATAAGCTTACGCCTGTATCCCCGAAGGGGTAGGCAGAGGTGCATTAGCGAACTAGAACACTCACATTTCGCCGAGCTTAGTTCCGTCCCAGATGTGATGGGGGCGAGCCTGTTGCCATGTCGGGCACAAAATCCAATATTTGCCCGACCCGGGGATCGAAGCCGAGACTTTAGAACGATAGTAGTACCGAAATACAACCACGCCAACGAGACAGTCATAACATATAGCGCAAAAATACTTCTTTCCTGTCTTATTTGTTTACTGAGACTGTACTATTTACTCCGCCCGTAGACACCCAAGACACAAAAATAATCATGAGTACGTTACAAACCTTAAAGGAGGGAAATAAGCAATCATTATCCCAACGGAAAGGGCTAGGGAATTGGACCATTTCACTCACTGAACGAAACGCAACAGAAAGCTGCCACTTTAAGTTAGTTTTCTGTGAGACAGTAGTATCAAACCAGTCGAGCTGGCCCATTAGTGCTACATATGTATTATCGATGCTACAAATGCATAAATACGCTGCCAATACTCCAATAACGCGGGTATTCAAGGACAAGGACAGCCTCCGTGGCGCAGCGGGCGAGTAGCCGGCTGTGAAACATGAGATCGCGGGTTCGATTCCCGCACCGAAACAAATGTCTGTATGGCCCACAGATATTTGTTTCGGGTCTGGGTATTGTGAGACCGAAAGTCTCTCGTAGTTTCTGATACCCACGATACAGGTTACACCTAGTGTGGGGTCAGGACTGTGTGTGACTGTTGGGTGTATTTATTTATTTACTTTTATCAAACTTAATACGTCTATATGCATAGAAATTATACTATATAACATAAATATTATTAGAGTTATTGTGCTATAAATAACGTTTATTTAGCCTCAAACCAACTCAAGCAGTTGTCAGCTCTTAACATTAACCCGTTTATTCACCCGGAAGAAACATGCATCCATGCCAGACACTACGTCAGCTACGTACATCTTCCAAGTCACAAGTTGCCAAATTTAAAATCAACCATTTGGCACGTTTTTATCCAGTTATTGGCCCAAATGATTATTAGACCCCTCATATGCCAAATGTCTTACAAAAGAAAGCCTATTTGGCTACCCAAATAGTCATTTATGAAAAGTAACCGACATATTTCTTTGTTGTTAAATACTTGGAACGTTAGAAAGCACAAAAATGAAAGATTCATCCGAACTTTTGCCAAACTATACAGTATGCACTATAATAACATATTATAAAATATAACGATTATATACTCGTAGTTAGGTATATGTCCAAGCTGTCGTTTTAACAAAGTATTCCTTGTATGACGTAGAGATATACTGGTCTTTCTGATTGATATTCCATCCTGAAGAAGTAAAAAAGGATTGCAAAGTTTCGCAATACATTTTTTTTTTTATTCAAATAACTGAAGTACCAATTTGTGATTGCTCTAAGTGGCCTTTTGGATTCTAAGCACAATAGTGATGATATATAAACCTAATTGAATAATTGTTATTTTCAATTTTAGTTCATAAATAATTTAAATCGTCCTGCTTGCGCTCAGCTGCAGTATAGTTATATAAGTACTATCACACTAAAATAAGTTAAAATCTGTTAGTTTATATCTACATCTTTCCAACTTTTTTTTGTGGGAAAAGCGATTTACCACTACTCCTTGGAGAGACGTGACGGTTGTGTCGAGTTGTGTGGAGGTCTATTGTCTTTATCTCTACTTTCGTTTTGACATGCCTTTATTGCCTTGTGTTCCAGAGACGGCAGGCCTGGCAGTCAGCAAGTAACAGAAGAGTTCCTGGTGGACTGGGGGTCGTACATGTCGTCGCGGAACGATGTGGTGTACGTGAAGCTAGACGTGGCAGGAGCGAGGGGCCTGCCGCGGGCGTTGTTACGAGGTCGACTTGGTGGCGTTGAAGTGGCCGACCAGTTAGCTGTTATTAGGTACTTACTTACGTCTCAAGTCGAGTCTAAATCTTTTTTTTATAGCATAGACTGGCAAACGATCATATGGGTCACCTGATGGTGATCTCCACTGCCCACAGCCACAGTCCACAGCTCATATATGCTGCCAGTAGACCAAGGAGACGACTGTTTGCATGTAATTTAGCTAAGTTTTATAAAGAAAGAATGAAAAAAGAAAGACAGAACGAATATTATAATTTTACTTGTACCGATTCCCATACAAAACAGACGAAGAACGATTATAATAATACTGCTATAAGAGGTGGTGGTAAACCTGCAGAACGAAATACAGAAAAAAGAAATAAATAAACTTTATTTAGCCAATATCTCAGGCAACAATTAACAATTTTTGTGTCGCTTTCAGATATTTATTAGAAACGTTCAAGTTTTTGGACGTGACTCGTGTAGCGGTGTGGGGCTGGGGGTACGGCGGGTACGTCACCGCCATGTTGCTCGGCTCTCAGCAGTCCACTCTCAAGTGTGGTATAGCAGTCTCGCCTATCACCGATTGGCTCTATTACAGTAAGTTATACATATATAAGCTAACGCCTGTATCCCTGAAAGATGCGCACTAGTGAACTAGTACGACCACAATTCGCCGAGCTTAGTTCCGTCCCAGATGTGATAGCGAGCCTATTACCATATCGCACACAAATTCCAGACTCCGAAAACTGAATAAAAAACCACCCACTTTAACCGATTTTAGAATCGAACCAGAGTCCTCAGGATCGTGGTCTTTCCGCGCACGTAATACAACGAAGCGATCATTGGCAGTCATAGTACTTTTTGGGTTATTATTCCTGCTGTTTATGATTCTAAACGCCCCCTTAGTGGCAGGGAATGTGAAGGTCCTGGGTTCGATTCCTAGGCCAGGCAGTGTTTTTTTAACACAATTTTCCCGGGACTGGATCCACCAAGGGAGTTGACATCAGGCAGGCAGCCAGTCGTAAAAATTAACCCAAAACTTGCTTGCATACTGTGTTCCGACTTCCACTGATCTCACATTGAGGTGGGGTAAGGGAAAATATTCATATAGGTCCAGCAGTGGACGTCCTGTGGCTGATGATAATGAAGCGGGTGTCGTGCCTGACCACCGCGGCCCCTCCTGACGAGATCTCCCTTTTGGTGGAGGAACACTGACACCCGTTCCTCTACATTGATGACACCGACGTGGTGAATCACGCCACCTCTACGTCACGTCATACGATGTGGCGCGTTTAGTCGGGCGAGTTAACTTGCTTACTCGCCACAATGATGATGAAGGGCTAATAGAAAGAAATATATTTCCAGACGCAGCGTTCACGGAGCGCATCCTGGGCCAGCCGTCGGTGAACTACAAGGGGTACGTGGAGGCGGACGCGTCGCAGCGCGCGCACCACGTGCCGCCGCACGCGCTCTACCTGATCCACGGCATGGCCGACATGAGCGCGCCCTACCCGCACACGCTGCAGCTGGCGCGCGCGCTCACCGACGCCGGGGTCTTGTTCAGGCATCAGGTACATGATACATCACACACGCGTCTTTTATTAACCCGTTGGAGGCGGCACATATGTATGTTACATAAATATCTCGGCCTCCGGAGACCGAACCGGCCGTCACTATTAAAACCTAAAAACCGACATTCATCAGACCTTGTAGTAAGCTGTATCGAACATCTAAATAATGTTTAAACATACAAATAATGACCGCCACCACCACCATCACACCATCACTGCCACTACCACAACCATCACCACCTTTACAAATCATCACAAAGTCAGTAAATTACAGATAATATGATGTTAGAGTTTTGGGCGTCAATTTCTGCCAGTACAACGCTTATTAGATTTTCCAGAAGTAATCAACCAACCGAGATCAATCAATATAATATTCCGACAAAAAGCACCAAAATTCACTCATCTTAATATTTCTCAAACTTCCTACCGTTTCATTAATGAAACATAAGTCAGCATAACAATGCTGTGCACTGAGTACAAATAATGCTACAAAATAATGATTTCTTTTCAGGCGTATGCTGACGAAGGGCACGACCTGAAAGGAGTGATAGAACATGTGTATAGATCTATGGAGGACTATCTTCGTGAGTGCCTCTCCCTCGACCCTGAGGATACCAAGTTACCTCCCCCCGACAGATAAGATTGGCGAAAGCCTCTCGACCAAGCAATAAACTGTACCCGAACAATTCCGAAGTATTATATCCAATTGTTATCATTATTACTCTCTCTGTAAATATGTACATTTGAATAGTGCTTTAATAAAATGTGTTCCCCAAATTCGGTAAAGCCATTTTTTGGGTACGTGATGAGATCATTGTCGACAGTGACGACGTGCGGTTGCTTGTGATTAGGATAGTTAGGTAATTATAATGACCGGTGTTGTAATGAAGATTATCAATCTCGGATGTTATGTATAAGTTTATTTCGTAATAGATAATACAAATTACAATGAACTACCAACGTTAAAGCACCATTTAGATAAGGAGATTTTTCTCCCGACAGATTCTATAATACAACAAAAAACTAAAAATCGAACGTATTTAATAAACAATAATTCTAGATTCTTAGACATGATTCCGTTATGTCTTCTCACTTACATCTTACGATAAACTCTCTTCATCAAAATGGTGCTTAAGAGTAATCTTTGATCCAACATTTACTCATCGAATTCATACGACTTTGCTTCAGCACCACTTAGCTAAACTATCTTACCTTCCGCTAAGTCTTAAAATAAGTAGGAACTAAAAGTAGACTTAACGAGATCAAATCGGGGCCCTAATTCTCTTTGCCCACAGTTCTAAACGAGTGTGTAACCGACTGTACCTCGGTCTGAGCTAAAGAACCACTAACATTGATATGATCAAGTAAATCTTACTCAAAATTTCGAGCTTTTTCACTTAAGCTTTTAGTACTATTTTCTACTGCCTCTTTAAGCGTTTTTACTCGTGTAGTATCTTGAGTAGTCACTCAATCTATGCACAACGACTTGTTGTTCTGACCTCAAACTAATCCACATACTTCAGCTCCTTGGTTGTTTAATATGTAATTTGTTATATGGACGATGATTTATAGTAAAATACAAATTAATACAAAACGAAACCACACATTGAAGAGCTTATCGTTTAGGGAAACTAGGCCTTTAAAATTTAGTTTTTGTTACCGAAATTTGAGATGTTTTGTAAAATAATAGTGTTGTTAAATACCTCATTTGATAATGTAAATAAAAATATCCTAATCATTATGTACATTGATTAAATTAAGAAATGTTTTATAGTGACTTATAATGTTTAGAAATGAAGTGACCTTGATCATCCCCTAACCTTAGCTGCTTTGGCTCCATTACATTGTCATTTACTAATAAACTATTTAGGCGGTAAGAGTCTCATATCCTCGACCTCAGAATGACAAATAAACGAATTTGAAGGTAAACTTACGGAACCATCAATATTTGTATTAAGAACCCAATCAAATTAAGTCCCTTAATACTTGATGCATGTTTGAGATCGTGGCAAGTTCGGTGATGTGGTACGAGTTGACCTTAATAAAAATGAACAAGGTTAAACAAACTCATCTAGTATAACTGAGTGACGGTTCGAAGAAACAAGAAAATGAATTAAAATTAAATTCAAAATATATCAATAGTTACGAACAATATAACAATTAGGGTCGTTAAAGCTCGCAGTAGAATCGAAATGGATACTTACCTCTATAGTGAAATGCTTGTACAAATAATTAGAAAATGAACTGAGCTAGAAAATTTGCCTTTTAGTACTTCAATAGAATGCAGTTATTACGTTGGTATATAAAAACAAAAATAAATAATACGTATTCTGACTGTGTAAAGAAATAATAAAGTGGTACGATATAGCAATGAAACTCGTTATTCATAATTATGAAGATGGTAGAGGACGCGGTGCGGTAAAGGGGTTGCTTACTTGGGACACGAGCGGTAAGCATGATAAATTGTACGATGTTGTTAATTTCACCATAACTGTGACGTAACTAGGTAATTCATTGTTGTTGTATAGAAATAAACTTTTGCCGATATTTGTTAAGTGTTATCGGATACCTGCATAGACGCATATCGTACATTCCATGTTTGTGAAGACTGCCAATTTGGTCTAAATTTTACAATCATTGTACTAATTAAACCTACGATACGTCGATGAGATTAATTTCAATTGCCGTTATGGTCTTAAGGATGCTGTGATTCTTCTATTGCATAATTTTAATGATATGAATGAAATAAAATATATTGAATAATTATTATGTCTCCATCTGATGTTACGTAGGGCCTAGTGAAATCGAATACGTTGTAATTATTAACATTAATTATTACCATAAGGTTTATATTCATTTAAACGTTTTGAAACTCTTCCATAATGATAACATTGCTTTGTTCCCCAGATATTATAATGTAACAAATTATAGACAATATAATACGGGCTATGTGTACATCATACGACATATGAAATTTTATAGTTAGATAAAATACGAGAGAGTTCGGAAACCGGGTGCTTTAAATTTTACATCATGTTGTATGTATTGATTTCATTAGCGAATGTTCTCTAGTTGTACAATAAGAAATAGGGTCAGCAGGTTTCATTGTTAAATTGATAATAAACTCAATCGCAACGAACATAGAGTTGGAACTAGGATGCCAGGGACAATTACACACGGCTTACTGGGAATTATTTCTTACACACTATTTTCAACTCTATTAACATTTCGATTAAGTTAATTATCGATTTATAAATGGAAACTATTCGAGCAAAATGCCGATCAGCCGAATTTGACCCATAGTGTGACTGGCTAGTGGCGATGCTCGATGGTTACACTTGCGGTTGCAGTTGTAAAGCCGAGTGCACATTGCGTCGAACCGCAACCTCCGTGTAACCCGCGCACCGACACAGGTTCAAATGAACGTAAGAAATCTTTCAGTCTTGTGTGAGATTTCGTGTAATTAGTTGATACGAAAATTTCTGCGGATAACACCAATTAAATTCATATTATAGTATTTGTAATGAGACAAAATTAAATATATGTACTATATCACTTGTTGATAATTTTGGCACGACGACGAATCTTGTTTGCACGAGGCTTCCCCGCTTTCCTCTTTTCGAAATTCTAGACCTTTAGTCTTCCAGTAAAGCTTCCGTATCATGTCTTACTCTTGAAGCAGGAAAGTAGGAACTATGTGATGACTATGTCAATTATTTCATAATTCCAACCTGATCAGCTACCTAGTCGTTTTCCTTTCAGATTGTCCTCCTAGGATCCTAATTAAATATGTTTAGATTTTCGTCCTAGTTTGTCCAAATATAATGGATGTGGTCTAAATGTAAATCAGTATTGCTATGTTCTTAGGATCCCTGCGGTGGTCTATGTTGTACTCGACGTATTTCCATTTACAAGCTACAGAGTTTACTTGATGTAGGTACAGAATCATTTAGTAATGAATGAGATTAATAACTAGATAAAAAAAATCTGTACCCCAGAGGCATACAACATCAAGCGCCAAAACACAAATTTTACAGGAGAGGCGAAAATGTGCGCTGCAAATGTATGAAGCCAATACTGGTCAATTTAATTAAAAGTTATAGAAATTATTTATTTACGTATTTACATTTTTGGGTTTGACACCCTTATAAAGATCTGGTTTTTGCGTATTCTATTACACCAATATAAAAATCAGGATTTTGGAAAAAAATTAGTTACTGAGTAGAGTAGTTGAGTACTATTGTATCACTCTGAGGTACAGAAATGTTCATTGAATCTTTATAATCCATGTTAGTTATAGAAACGCATTTTATCAGCATTGATAAAAGTGGGATAATGATGATGAATATTATGTTTATGATGATATTTTGATCAATATTACTTCTTCGAATGTAGAAACACCGGTACATTATGGGGTTGCTTAAGGTACGCCGAGTACACATAGAAAGCAGTGTAGTATCCGCCTTCGTAACTTTAGAGTGTCGCGGATTGCTCCCTTAGCGGTTAGTTATGATGACGGCCGAACTGAATACAACAATACAACAAAAGGAATGTCTAAGTGAACTTCAAATATTCGTTTCCAGATTGAACGCTGTGAGACAGTAAATCTCCCATAGTTCCTGATACGATACACATTAATAATTTCTTAGGTTTATGCGAAAGTTATTCATTGAAATAATATTCGTTTTTACGGATTCTATAAGTCCGACCCGTGAGCACGAAGGCTGTAGCTTAAGCTTTCGAAATTCTAAAAATAAAAAAAATAAAAACAAATCGAGATAGAATCCGCAGAAACTTTTTTATTTCAACGATACAGATTAATTTAGAGAGGGGTCATGGGTCGCATGTGGTTTATTTAATTTCTATTTGAGGAACAAAAAGCTTAACGTTTCAATTGAGACCAAACATATATTGCACTTAATTCAATTATTATTATATTATACAATTTAATTACCTGTTAAAGTAACGGAATTGTTGTATTCAGTTTCGCACAATTGATGGCCCTAGAAGAAAATCATCTAAAAATCTACGTTGTTGTTAATCAGTGTTATAAATCTTATCGTCTCGTTTAAGAGTTACTGTGTTGTATAGATCGGTACGTTTCATTTGTAAACCCTTATATTATTCTGTTATTATTGTAAAGTTTCTTTGAATAAATAAAATTTTGAAATTTACATAATCGTTCATCGGGCAGTTTTATTTTGTGTACATTATTTTTCTGGTATTTCAAACTGGAGGCTGCTTGGACCGCTGTTGCTGTAGTTACTTCGCGTCCACATCTCAGCACTTCGGAAGTATCTCTCCAGGTGTTCGTCTTTGACTGTAGAATCAGCTGGATTCAATTCCGTGTTGCAAGTACTTCCACTGAACCCACCATCGGAGTTATTGGAACAAGAGAGGTTCCGGATAAGCTCATAATGCGAGAAATTCATTGACATCAGTGAAGTGTTGTCCAAATGATTTCTATTTGAATTTCGATCGGTATCCATGTACATTTCGTTGCCGTCGTGTCTTGAAGAGTTCATAGCGGTATTTGTGCAGCATTCCCCATTCACCAGTTTACTTTTTTTTAATCTCCCCAAAGCCACGTCTAAAGAACGCACTGCTTCATTAACACTAAAAGATTTTCGCTTCACAGACTCTTTTCTCGCTTGTTTTGGCGACCCACTGCTGTAGGACTTCGCTTTATTCATAGATTTTTTATCACTGTTGGTTTCGACATGATTTTCCATGTCTAACTTTGTAATTTAGTCATTGATAATGGTATATGAGTGCACCAACCCGGCTGCATTACGTTATGGCATTTTTATCAAATGTCAAATATGATAATGTCTAGAATACGAAAAAGTTCATACTGATAAAATACTTTTCCGTTTTTGCATGGTTTGTATATGCTCTTTGGTTTGCATCCTTTGTAAGATTCTTTAGAACGGGAGGTGTGAGAGCTATTGTCTTAAAATGGGAAAAGTGGTTCATTAGTCTTAATAGAAAAGGCCTTTGTATTAATGATGTTAAGCCGAATCCATTCCACAACGCGAGTGAGTGTGTAGTATTATACCCAGATTGTAGTGGCATAAGATCAAGTGGAAAGTACTAATGCCATCTAGTAGCTAAAAGGCAAACTTAAAACAACTTTGCCCTGATGAGATGCGACGTTGTAACATATAAGGGCGCAGGACTCAGGCGTGGAACTTAACGCCGAGTTTCATTCAATTTTCCCCATGGGGTGCTGTTCAAATAATAAAATGTTATAGACTTTGATAACTAGATGGCGCTACTAGGCGTAATCTTAACTGTATTATGAAACAAATAAAAAGAAGCTCATATAATGGGACTACGGAGAAACATAAATTAATAGCTAGATAAAACATTAGTGTGCATTCGATATACAATTTAGCATTTTGAGGTTAGTTAGTACTAAAAGTTCGTACATTCCGTCCACATGCAATCGTACGACAAGGTGTTAAGCCGCATCTCCTGCACTTTAAACATAACACAAAACACGTACACAAAACATAGTTTCACTACACATTTTTATGTATGGTCCATTGTCCTATGAGCAGGAGATAGCGAAAATCATTGTTTTGCGTATGTGTTTTCGTGTTTTGTTTTAAGAAAAACAGGTGCCTTTAGATACAGACGGCTTGGCTCAACACGCACCCGTAAGAGTCGAGAGATTTTCACCAACATTCACTAGATGGCGCTACATGGAGAATTCTAACAACATAGAACAAGAAATAGGGCCTTACTTATAAAAACATTTTTGCTTATCTTTTCGCTAAGAATAGTCACTTTTTCTTGCGTTACATTGTTTAAAAATGAAAGGGACAACGTATGGTTAAAGATAAGCAGCGCTTAAATATTTTTATAAGTAAGGGGCTATAAGGCTGCGTGTAGGCTATAGATACGTAATTACTCTAAGGCTATAGATAGATAAATCAATAATTATACCATTCTTATACAGCGGTTAAATTATATTCATCTTTTTATTGTACTATTTCGATACAATTTTAAACACAATATTTATTCTGGTAGTGTATTGAACAACAATTAACCAAGGTAATCAGCTAGTATTATTTTGGAGGGTAAATACGCGTCACACAACGCACCGGGATTTGGCGCAACCGCTTCGATCTCAGCTTTTATACCGGATGAGAGCATTGCATTTAACTCTTCCTTTATACGCAAACCTGCAATGTAATCTTAGTTTAAATATTCTTCAAAACAATAAAACATACATAAACTATACACCAACAGACATATTTTCGGAAGCCCTTTCTTTCCTTTCCTTTGACAGCGGACAGCGTCGTGACTGCGTATCTATTAATAGCAAAGCGTTCATGTACAATATTTTCCGGCTTACCTTTTCCAAATTGTAAGTTACTAAACGATCTGGAAATCTTAGGGGCCTATGTCTAGCAGTGGACGTCCTGCGGCTGATGATAATAATGATGAAATTATTTAAAGAAAAAGTAGCTGTGGATTAACTTTTGGTATTTTTTACCCTTCGTTACTGCTCTCTGGGGGGTTACCACCACCTCTTATAGCAGTATTATTATAATTTTACTTGTATCGATTCCCATACAAAACAAACGAAGAACGATTATAATAATACTGCTATAAGAGGTCGTGGTAACCCTGCTGGCATTGCTAATGTGCATGATGACGGTGGCCAATTGACATCTCATAAGTCGACTTTCGTAAGCCAAATTAAAATTGACAACATAAAAACTCACCAACTGCGTTATCCAAATACGGTCTTCTAATCAAATTGGTCAGTTTCCTCTTATCCAAGTTAGTCAACGGCAGGCGAGCTTCATTTGGCGCCAGCGTCATCACGTCATGATGACGAGCTCCGAGTAACAATAATGATGTACACGCGAGACTTGAAGACAGGTGGGATTGAGCCTGGAAACGTAACTTAAGCTCACGTCTTCAAGACAGTACGCTTAAAGCACAAATGAGCCAGCTCGACCGGTTTGATACCACTGTCTACCAGAAAACTGACGTAAATTGATAGCTCGCTGTTGTGTTTCGTTCGGTGAGCGAGGTTTCGGGCGCCTCAATTCCCTCTCCCTTTCCGACGCCCTATTTTTAGGTTGGCAACGCACCCATTATTTTTTTGTGTCTATGGGCAGTGGAGATCACTTACCATCAGGTGACCCACCTGCACGTTTGCCAGTCACTGGCGATAGGCCAGTCACTGCCAGATATGGCAATAGGCTATAAGATCTGGGACCCTATAAGATCTGGGACGTATTAAGCTCGGCAAAATAATGTTTGTTAGTGCGCGTCTGCCTACCCCTTTGGGGATACAGGCGTGAGCTTATGTAGGTATGAATGATATTTGTTGCTTAACAGGTTAACAGTCTTACCAGTGATCCGTATTTATATGTAAGGAATATTTCATATCCATGTGGGTCAGCGTCTACTAAAGCAAGAGCTCTCAGATTTAGCTCATGACACAGACGGCACAGAAGCTGTCGTGTGCAGACATCTGGGTACCCTTTACCCTGAATTTATACAAAAGGATCAAGAACAGCGGATCTGAGCAGGAAAATTTCAGACAATCGTAAATGTATTCAAGATCGATGCGCGTCTATGAAATTTGTATCAATATTAACCAAATGTCATCAGTGCGCAGCGAGCTCGAATACATTTACAATTGTCAGAAATGTTCCTGCTCGGGCTACAGAATATGGTCTAGAGTTCAAATGATATCTATTCTGTAGTCAACTTTGTCTACCGTATAAATTGGCTCTACCAAGTGAATTGAAATTGATTTTTCTCACAGAAACTAATGTGATATAACATGGCTATAGCGTAGTCATAATAATTGATAATATCTAGAGTCGTACAGCAGTCCTTTAATTAATTAAGCAAGTGCTCAAAATAATACTAGTATCCCATAAAGTATAGTCAAATCGTAAACAAAAGATGGAATGCTCCTAAGATCTACAGAATCAATTAATGTCAAGATAGTGTAAACTCTTCAGGATGAGGTGTTTTCGATACTATAATCAACAAAGTCGAATTAAGCATATTTTTAATACAATAAATTATGAAAAACGACGTCAATAATCATTAAAATGCGCGAAATCTACATGGGAAAGGTTTTGATAATTCTCAAGATTAAGCAGATAATTATCTCAAGCTTACCGCCAAAATATACTTTCTAGGACATCCTATATATCTCAATCGATTAAACACAACGACTGCAGTTTAATAATACAATACCGTTATTATTATGATTGGTCCTAGTCTTATTAAAGCTCCTTCATCAAGCAGCTTTTGAAATATTGCATCTTTCTCAACCACCAAAATGTACTTGGCTGTGGACTGGAATTCTTTTAAACCATTAACATCTTGCGGTATTAATACACCTTAAAACAAGAATGGAAATAAATAAAATAGATTCAATTCTAAATCACTTTAAGAAAATGAAACATGTAATGGCTGGAATAAGAAAATAACAAAATAAAACAATAATTATTGGCATTCTTCCCATGAATATGGTTCAAAACACTCGACAATAATATTCAACGATAATTTAATAGTTTTAAACGAACATACCACCAGATGTCATACATTCAATAGAACTTCCATCTTGGTAGTGCATAGTAAGCTGTCCAGCGATCAAGCCTTTAGCAGTCGCTACAATTCCAAGACTCCACGGAGGAGTTTCAAGAAGACAACACACATCCCTCACAGCTACGTCTAGATTACCCTGGCTGCGAAATCTAGCTACATTTTGGTAAAACATTTCTCTGAAATTAATTGGACATTCTAAAGCGCGATTCATAAAAATGTAAAATATCAGATATCATTATACACCAAAGTTCAATAAGCGCAATTTAGCTTAGGCGGCCCGACGTTAGTTGCTCTGGGCATCTAATTTTATACTTTAAGATTTATAAACGATAGATCATATATATATTTATTAAGGCGATTCTCTTGTTTAATTTCAAATCAGTTAAGTTCAATAATTGAACGTACTAAATCAGAGTTCATTATTATTAACACTGATTTCAATACTTCATACATACACTAACTTCAGGTCGCCCAAGTGAAATTATTCGTGTTGAACTTTTATCATCCCAAAATACCTTCGTGTAACAGTTAATTTCTTAGATAGCAATTCATGCACTTTAGTAAGTACAAAAACAATAGCATTGAATCTAGTTTTATCTTCACAACTAGAATAATTTAGTGTGGTTTTTTTCGCATCACGTACTGCTTTTAAAGTAACTCTGAAAACATGAAGAATTTATTTATTTATTTAAGACGTCATACAGTACACAATGCTTGAATGGTTTATTATTCACTTCAACAAATTAATATCTTTATTTGTTTATATACCTGTCTAAGTCATAAATACAGTTACTCCATAGTCTTTGATTCCTTATGCACAATTTAGGGATATCCCCATTTTCTGCTGTTTTATTTATATCATTAAGGATATCTTCGATTTTTATTATAACATTTTTTCTTGCCTCATTTGCTTCTTTTAAGAGTACATGAGAAGACTTTTCTCTCACTGAAAAATGTTTACATTTAGGATAGATTAAAATGTATATATTTTTGATACTATTATAAGTATGTATGTGCAACTATGTACCTTTAGAATTAACAGACGTCTGTAGCAGTTGCTGTACTTCAGAAAAATTTAGTTTCCGATCCGGCAATAACATATTTTCTTTATCTCCATACGGCTTCCTATCATTAAGCTTATTAATCGCCTCCACTAACCTCGGATCTTGTTTAAACGAGGTAGCCGTATTGAATGTTAATTCTTTTAACAATGGCACTTCTCTATTCATTAGCTCCATGCTACAAAAAAAGGTTCTATCAACCATTCACAAGAAGAATAATTGACAAACAGACCCATTGGATTTCCATCAAAATAAACCACGGGCAAAAGTGACGATGATCCCTACCTACCTAGTGGCGAGATGTTTATCAACCGCAAACAATAACAGCATCACAAAACTGAACTCGTAAAGGAGCCACGAGACAATAGGGCAGCTCCTTGAGTGTTTTTATGGCAAAGTCGAGCGAACAAGCGAACGGGACAAAATCATCGTCGGTGGCGCATCCGATAAAAAAATGACAATAGATTTAATCGAGAGATAGTCGGGGCAGGCGTCTCGAGGAGCAGATGACACGGTGTGACGATCTCACAAAGGGCGTGAAATGACGTCATAATAGCCTCGAATTATCGCCCCCTTTTGTCTCAGGGCAAATATTTAACAGCAGCCCGGTTTTTGTCCTCGTTCTTCGGCAGGAGATCATAAATAACAGGGTTACGGCAGACAAATGATGCAGACCGTTACCGCAACGCTTTGTTATACTTGACATATTGCAATGAGCCAATGTTTATGTCTTATTATGAATTCTGAGATAACTTGTGGTTGCCTTTAGAATTCATGACAAGGCACCACAGGTTCATCTTAATGCACCTTTATACTAATAGATATAGGATGAGAGACACTTTATGAGTGTCGTAGAATAATGTAGTACTTAATTATAGAAAACTGACTATATTGGAGTGTATATTTTGTATTATTTATAAGTTGCAACTGCACATGAGTGATAGTTAAGGTTAAAAGCTAGTTTATGACACTTAGGCTCAATTGCACCACTATTATTAACCTAGAGTTAGTCCTAACCGCAAGTTAAATTGAAAAAGAAATATATATAAATTACATGTAATGTACTACATGTAATTACATGTCATTCATATATTTATTTTTCAATTTAACTTGAGGTTAGGACTAAGTGTAGGTTAGTAATAGTGGTGCAAGTCACCCTTAGGTACTTGACTTGGGCATTTGGTACTTTAGGTGTGAGAAAGTAACTATTACAAAACGTTCCCATTGCAGTATGTCATGGGCCATGGCACCCCGAAGCGCGTCGATAGCATCAGCGGGTGACAACCCGCACAAATACCATACAAATTGCTCGATGGCTCCTTCAAATTGATTGTTGCAATTATTCGAACCCTTTCGCGAGTTCGCGACCACGGGGAGGTGAGAACGCACTTATCTTTCAAATCGATCGCCGGTACGACCCAACTCTTTGACTATGGTGTGAAGGAACAATCCTTCGGGTTGCCGCGGGCTGCACCCGGATATTCGCCATTATTTTTTGTCACGATCTTAAAGATTTCTATCAGTTTGATTATAGTAACGTTTCCTTATTGTGATTTATGGTTTGACAAATATTTATAGACTATTTAACACACTTTTTCAAGCATGTTGCAGGAAGGATTTGGCTTACTTTTTACGACCGGCTGCCTGCCTGGCGTCAAGCTCTTCTGAAGGATCCAGTCCCAGACAACTTAAATTAGACGATTCGCTTTGCCCGTCCTGTTAATCGAACCCAGGACCTCCAGATCCACAGCCCATATATGCCGCCACTAGACCAAGAAGGCGATAATTATTATTTAATATTGAATACTACAAAATGTTAAATTAAACGTACTTGCACTAAATACCTTACGATAGGATAGTACAAAAGCAAAAAGAAAGTCATTGTTAGCGGTATTAGTTACATTCTCATTGTCAGTAATTCATCGGATATCGATAAATTCGCAAATGACTTCGAGTCCATGTTTTTACATACAAGTTTCCCACAAAAACGTCGATCTTGAGAGGTCAGCGAGGCGGCACTAAACGCAACAGTTATGAAAATAGGAAACAGTGTTGTGGCATTGTGCGCTATGTAGTGTGGACTGCGTGGAGTGGCGGTGGTCGCCCCGGGGTGCCGCGCCACAATGGGCCACCATGCGCTATCTCGATGGACGATACGTTCCCGCCTAATTGACTGCTCAAACGTTATTTTAATATTTTGTTATTGAATTTTGCAGTTTCGCCGTCATTAATATTTCGGTGAATATTTGATGAGATCTTATCATATTGTATTGAAAGTAGTATGAACCACTGATATGATGGAATTTTCAATATATTAACCTAAAAGCAATGACACTACTATCTACCGATATGCTTATTATTTATCCGTGTTTGCTATTCTTTTAAACCGGTTTCAATAAAGGATCTCAGTTTATAGTGCAGATAGATCGCGTTTATGAACCAACCAAATCAAGTCATTTGAGGAAGTCATGTTCAAACTGTGTTCTTATTGGCTAATTTTTGTAATCTATCGGCACATTCTAACTGAGATTGTTTATTGTAGCCGGGCGTTAGACTGAACTGCGTTTACAATGTAAAGACTGTAATGTAGTTCAGTTTACCGTGCTTGACTAAAAGATGGAAGAAGCAACTAACATACTACTGCATACCTACTCGCCAAATAATTCCACTTTCGATATAAGTAGGTATCTGCCTTAGCGTCTAAAGGCCCATTTAGACGTAGAGAATTTACCGTAGCTTCCTTACGAGAGTTCATAAAAAAATAACATTTACTTGGTGCATTCACCAAGGCTGAGATCTATAGAGCGAACTTCGACTAAGTCTAAGTCATAGTCACGAACTCAGGGGGGATTTGTACCTCGGGTGTACATAAGTTTTGAGACGAAATAAAAGTTGCATAACTTTTTTAATAATTAACTAATATTTTTAAAATTTTCAGTAAGCATTAAGTAGATAATAATCAACAATAACATATAATTATTATTCAAAATGACCACCCTTGTTTTTAATACAGGCCCTTAGACGATTGGCCAGTCATCAATGGCGGCACGAACCTTTTCCAGCGGAATCCGCTTTGGTTCTCGGACGAGGGCTCACTTCAGTGACTCCAAGTTTGGGTGGGACTTTCGGCAGGCCCTGAGCTCTAATTCAGACCACAATGAATAATCCAGCGGGTTGAGGTCGGAGCTGGAGGAGGGCCATTCGTCCGCGCGATGAAGGCTGGTACATTTTCCCTCAGCCAAGCTTGGGTGGTTTTTGTCTTATGGGATGGCGCGGAGTCTTGGTGGAAAACCCAGTACTTGTTGTGAAGTAAAGTACGTGTCAGGGGTTTCACAACAGGCTCTAAAATGTCATTTTGGTAATTTTTAGCTTTAACCTTGACGCCATGTTGGCAGAAAAGGAGCGGAGTCACACCTTCATATGAAACGCCCCACCATACCATAACACTAGCCGGATGATGGGTACGCGAGACATTCCGTGCTGAAGCTGGGATGTCCTTGCTGCTTTTGGCATACACTTTGTTGTTTTGTTCGGTTAAACTTTTCTTCGACAGTAAATATTGTTTCGTCGGTGAAGAGGATCATCATCGCATCGTGTCTCTTGAGCAGTACTGGACAACGTTCGCGTCGTTCGTATTAAAAACAAGGGTGGCCATTTTGAATAATAGTTATATTTTATTGTTGATTATTATCTACTTAATGCTTACTGAAAATTTTAAAAATATAAGTTAAATATTAAAAAAGTTATGCAACTTTTCTTTCGTCTCAAAACTTATGTATACACGAGGTATAATCGAACTTTGGCTTAGTCCGGGTCATTTTTTACAAGAAAAACAGACTGACAGACAGACTGACTTTGACATAGTCTTAGTCGAAGTTCGCTCTATAGATCTCAGCCTTAGACACGGTGTCGTTATAATATTATGTATGAACTTCCCTCATAAACGCTCCCTCTTAATGTACTCATTTATTTATACTAAAATGAGTTTTCTTAGTTTTTAATAGACAGTGTTTATATTTATTCGATTCAAAGATATATTCAAATCATGCAAAATGATAATGTAACCCATATACTTCGCACCGAGAAGCCCACATTCCCACACGTAATTCCGCTCTAGAATAGTAACAATTTCTCACATTCGAGTGACTACTTGATGCATTGTGCGCAAAACAATACCAACTGGTACCAAGTAATCGCAATACTTCTTCATTGTAATACGTTTGATGTCCCTACAAAAGCTTGCGATATTTCGTTTAATATTCTTTGTTTCGCTCTATTGTTTCTTCTGAAGTGTACCAGGATATGTTTCCTTTAGTGCTATTACCGTTTTTCGATAACAGAGGGTACCTATAATCAGATATTTAAACAAGATGTAGTTCTAATTAATATGACATTATCACCCGAATGATCAAACGCTACTCAACTTTAGCTAATTCGCGATTCTAAGTTCTAACCCCGAAAGCTCATACAGTTAAAGTCTCCTTATGTCGTTTAAGCCCGCCTTATCTTTCAAAATCAATCTAAAAACCCGTTAAAGTTCAGTCTCCATATTCCATTTACAGCTTACAAAGTTTACAATATATAAAGGCAGCGTTTTCCAAATGCAATGTACACAACATCAGACCCACTTAAATTTTCGTAATACATTGACTTAGTGATAGAAATTTGAAAAAAAAATAAGAATTCAAAATAAAATATCTACTTAATACACCGAAATGGCGATCTCTTCTTTTGGCATCGGGTAAAAAAATCCTAATTTTATATCTACAAAATAATACCCCTTAAAAAGTAGACTAACTACTTTTAACTTAGAAGTGTAACATGACCAAAGTAATATCAGCAAAGCACTCTATCCCCGTAAGCCGCTAATCAAAACTCAAGTATCAAAACCCAATGTATGCACAAACTTATACCCTAACAATAGTGTAGAGGCGTCCCGCGGAGTCTCAATATTGTTCGTCCATTTCCCACCCCACTCGACGCTGCAATCTGCCTCGCATTTACATATTACAAAGCTACTGTCACATATTAAACGATATAATTACGGCGCTTTAAATTTATAGCACAAAACAATAGCACTCGAGTCCGCTCAACCCTTTTGTTTAGTAAGGAACGGCAAACGTTGCTCATTTAGGGGATAATTAAATAGAAACAGTTCTCATAATCCCTCGCAATTAAAACTGCTTTTATGAATCTCGTTTCGAAAAAAACAATGACACGCGTTTCATTCATTTGGTGACCTTTATTTATATTAATGGTATTTTTTGCGAACTATATCTAGTAGCGTGAAATAAAGTTATTTATACACTATCCATCAAGACAATAATGTATGATGATAATATGCAATATGAATTTTTGTGTGCATCACTTTTTTATTGTTTGAACCTCCGCGCAACGGGCGAGTAGTAGCAGCGACGAAACGAGAGGCCATGGATTCGATCCCCGAACCGAAACAAAAGTTTGTAAGATATGCAAATATTTGTCTGACTGAGTGTTTTTATAGCAGAGACTAGCATACGAGGAGATGGGTCACCTGATCGTAAGTGATCTCCACCACCCATAGACACCCACGACACAAAAAGAATCATGGGTGCGTTGCCAACCTAGAAGGAGAGAATTCCATTCCATAGCATTTCCATTCTCTCCTTCCCAATCGGGAAAGGGAGGGCGGGAAATGGAAATGTTGTGACAACGACAGTCCTCGTAGTCCCTAATTTCCACGATACAAGACTCACATCTTACTTTGGGGTCAGGACGTGGAATGCGTGGCTGTGGGTGTTATTTTTATTAATTTTTAGTAATATTACAGATATAAGTTGCTCAAAATATACAATATAAATACTTGTTCATTCTTTAATTATTGCTTAACAATAATATGCTGCACGAACAGATGTAAACTGTCTCATTAAAAGCCGATCAAAGATGTTTTGTATCTGCGATAAAGGAAACTGACATTGCACTTTTAGATATAAACTTGTATCGTGATAACTGCATAAATAACACAACTGGCCTAAGCATTTTTTTGCAGCCGATTAATAATATACTGTATACATTAATACACAGATAACATAGAATAGAAAATAATGCCTTATAGAGCATGCCTGTGATTCTGTGAAGCGAGAAACCGCGGGTTCAATTCCCGCACCGAGACAAATGTTTGTGTGACCGATAAGTATTTGTTTCGGGTCTGGATACTCACAGCAGTACTTTCGGTCTCAACCGAAAGTATCTCGTAGTTTCCGATGCTCACAATACAGGTTAAACCTGGGCTAAGTTGTCAAAAAATCTTTGCTTAGTCTGTCGACTAAGCAAAGAACATGCTTGAAAAAGTGTGTTGCGCCGACCACACATTAAGGTGGGATAAGGGCACGTAGAAAAAAAATACACCACGCATGCGCCGTGGCTATTTCATCGTAATCAAAACACTAATACTGTAACAACTGAGTCACTAAGGCCACCTGGATTCTAACGTCCGGTAATATTTATATTAAATGTTCAAATAGCTGTTTTAACATTATCTGTGAAATCTATAAACTTAACCAGTCATGCAGTCACATCACGGAGTCACGACTCGATTGACAGGTGTAAGCGCAGGCGCCGATTTATTCATGACAATTCTATTGAAATAAAACATGTAAATATAATTTGTATTCTAAATATAAAACGCTACTGTACAAACATACAGATTAACGTTTCTTCGATCTGCCTTTATCCCACTCTGAAGTAGGGTTAAAACACAATTTTCATGTTTCAAGCATATTGCAGATCGGATTCGGCTCATTTTTTACGACCGGCTGCCTGCCTGATATCAAACTCAACCTCATCAAACCCAGAACTTCTCGGTCCACAGCCCATAGACGCTACCACTAAACCAAGAAGGCGACATAAAAGAAGTTTAATAAATTAAAATGTATTCTCGTTGTATTTATATTGAGAGGTTCAATAAAATTTACTTCATTCCTTCCTTGCAAGTGTCACTTAGAAATTGTTCAAGTGACATGCGGGTCACCACAGAATATATTTTTTTGCACAATAATAATTCATTCGCGATAAATACGTATACATAGCATGCCCTTACAACAACTCTATCCAGAATTAAAACTCTCTTTATGGAATTAATGGGGACTAAAAAAAGGAAATCTAAATAAATAAATAAACCCAACAGTCACACACACAGTCCTAACACTGGCCCCACACTAGGTATAATTTATATCATGGGTATTAGGAACTACAAGAGACTTTATGCCTCACAAAATACTTCAATACTCCCTATCTTAAACCATGCTCTTAAATACAAGACAAAATAAAAGCTTTAAAAGATCTTCTAGGCAGTCGATGCCGCAAGAAATATTTTTTACCTTACCTACGGATGCAGCAGCACATAAGTAAATAAGTAAGCATAGATTAAACATAAATGTTTTTCTAGTTTCTAATGCCATACAAATTCTGCGTGGACAGCATTAGAAGTGGACTGGCAGGTGGCGTAGCAGCTGCGTTCACACGCACCTACGAACTAAATCTAGACATTTCTACTAATATCCTACAAACTACCATAATGATATTAAACGACCAAGGTGCCTGCCTTCAGCAAATATGCGATTAATATAATAAAGATTTTAAAACTCATTATAATAAATACCTCTTTATCGAGTCGGTTGTAAAATATTCGAGTCGATTGTAAATTAGATCTAACCTATTAACGTATTAAATAAATTATTATTTTATTTTCTCGTAATATCGGTAAAACATTGTTCAGAAAGTATTCTGTCTACAACAAAGAATGTTAATATTTTTTTAAATTTTGTTTTTTGAATGGGAATCGTCGGCCAGTATTTACAAAAGCAATTAAAAAAATGAAAAAATAAACAATATTATTTAAACAGTCGCCTATCGCCTCATTGGTCTTGTGGCAGTAGTAGGGTGCGGACCGGGAGGTTCTGGGTTCGATTCCCAGATCGGGCAAAGTAATATCTAATTTAATTTCCCCGGGACTGGATTCAATCATCATGTCAAATAAATTATGAAATGAATCTGCATCTATAACAATAAGCACATGCAAGCTCAATCTGAGATATTTCTATAAAGTAAATTTTTATGTTTGTAATTTGGTATTAGCTCCCTATCCCTATGTATTTAAATTAATTTGCAGAAGTAATCAATAATAAGAAATGCTACTAATCTAGATTCTGTGATCGGATAAGATCTTAGAGCATATATGACTGGAGACGCCACTCATAGCATTTCCCCTCTGCCGAGGTACAAGATTAAAAAATCTAACACATTTATAAAAACTGCTTGTGGAATCGATTCAGTCATTGTCACAATCGTTTTCACTGCGGATCGTCCTGTGTCGTTCTCCGTTAAAAATGTCAGTTTGCGCAGTTATCACGTACAAAAAAAGTCCAATACATCCAGGTGACAAAAATATGGAGTTATATTTCATATGTGACTATTTTAGAAGTAATCTATTTCCATTTCACATATCCATTTTTGTAATAAATATTACGTAAAATCGAAATACATAATCGATTGTCAATTGTATACGAAGCAATCGAATGACCACATCGCCTCACAATTTTATAGTGATGTAGTATGGTGTTTAGAAAATCGACATCGATTAAATATGTTGTTTTAATATTTACCTGTTGAACATCATGTTTAGCTACGATATTAAGTATAAGAATGGTCAAACGCCTAACCGGTTTAACAAAAAAAAAAATTAAATTATTTTTTTAAATGATAGGAAGCTCCATAATCCCTTTTTATTGGGTATAATGATTTTTTTTAAGAATTTATATATAAGGTGCTATTAAGTATTTTCGTTTATAGATTAAATTTCTTACATAACAATTTTTCATTTTTATAAAAGTTTGAATTTATATTCAGACTATCGATACAACTATCGACTGTAAATATCGACTGTAGTCTGTCCCTATTCGTTATTCCTCCCCCTGTCCCCTCAAAAATTGACAGACTTTTTTCCTCAGACTCTTAGACTAAATCTCAGACTATTAACTCTTTGGCGTCTCCAGTCATATATGCTCTAAGGATAAGATTTCCTTCGCTCTCTATTTCTTAGTAAAAAAAAAGTAAAAGAAGTTGGACGGGATTTGTGATGTTAGGTCACAGAGTTTGTTATATGCATTACTATTTATTACAAAATATATTTTTCTAATATTCGTTATTATTTTATAAGAATGCAAAAAATTTAGATATATAAAATATATATAATTTTTTTACATAATATAGGGGTCTGTATGACATTTAATTCTTGTGCTTGTCTACTAAAACAAAATATAAATTGTCGATGGCTTTCCATGTCTATTTCAATTTTATTTTGGCGGGAATTATCTCTGGTCTCAGGCTATGATCTCCAGCTGTGTCCTATTTACGGTAAATAATTATATATTACAATTTAATATATCTAACAGAACAAATCATTGTGGTCGTGGAAATTAATATCGATGTCGTGGAATGTAAAATTTTATTTATATATTGTTATCTGTACCTGTAAAAAAACGCCACTCACATTGACCTATTGTTGAATGGAATAAGAACCAAATTAAATCTTCACAATCCATGTGTAGATCTATGAAATACCATAGACACTGAGCAATGTCAATAGTGAACAATTGCATAGGGGGGTTGTTAGTCCCGTTATCTGTTTGTTTAACATTCATGAAGCGCCCCCTGCTCGTACGGCCTCTAGCCTCTGTCTACACGATACGGTACTCATTTCATACGAGTTGATCCTGGTTTTAGTAATGAAACGATTAGTACGTTTTTTGTTTGCCAGAAAGGCGAACTAACGCTGGTCAAGCTGGTCTAACGCCGAATGCTACACTACCCAAGACTCGATTAAAAGTACGTGGGTACAATGTGCTTATTTCCATAATAATTTCATTACATAAACTTACTTAATGGCCCCTCTATAGTTAGTAATATTTAATATCTTTGACCTCAGGTAACATTCAAATATTGCAACATTAACATTTTGTAAACCCACCAAACTTACGTGGTACTTAAGCGTGGCGGTCGCTTTGTTACGTTATGATAAAAGAACACACATTTTCATTTGTAATTTGTCAATCGTTATTACATCAGTTTACTGTTTTTTTATAGTTGTATCTACGGACGTGAGTCATTTAACTTGATTTGGGCCACCGGGACTTATCCATCGAATCAAACATAGGTAGTAATTTTCTTTGAGACAGCGATATCACAACTGTCAACAGCGTGTCTCTCCATTCCAAAAAAGACCAAAAAACGTAAAAAGTAGACTAACACAATTGATCAAGTTTTGCGGTGGCATGCCCTAAACGTACAAATTATTATTAGGCGCCCCATACCGCCCCGCTGACCATCAATATGCATTTTTTATTTGACGATCAATTGTGTGTATGTCGTCGAGTGGTAGAGGCCAGGGTTCCGGCGAGGGAGGACCGAATTCCCTCACACCTCGCGTCAGCTGGCGATCCTCACCCTCTGCACGATCCTATTAACTTCAATTGAGCCAGACAAATTTACATGCACTGCGGGGCCACAAAACAAGCGGGGAAACTTCTTTACTAGTAATGACTACATTATTCATGGACTGTTTTTTTGGGACTGTGATTAATCTGTGATCGGTTAAGAAAATTCAGTTTATAGCGTTGTTAATAGATGCACATGTAATTTTGGGCTTTCTCCATCAAGTGTATCTGATATATAAAAATCTAGTATTTAACAATAAATTTCCTTGTTGCTATGAAAATGGCGGGTTAAAAAGATACAGCTCTATTTATGTAGGTACCTAGAGCAACCAACTCGTGAGACGTAATCCAGAAAATCGCGGAGATCAAGTCATGAGATTCTAACAGTGATACGATGGCGTATACATGTAATACATTTTTGCGATAATTTCGCATACATGCGACGAATCTTCATTATCTAAATGAAGATTTTAATTTTATCCTGATGTCATCTAAATTCATGTATCGTAACGGTTCTATATAAGCAAGCACAAATATGTGCCATTAAATATAATACTGCCGAATTTACAAACCACAAATACCTTCGTTTAATGGCCACGCAGTAGGCGCCCGTGCGCAGCGCCATATGGCCACGGCTACGCGACTCAAATCGCTATTATATTGCTTTTAATTGATAACAATTTAAATATATTTGGTGATTCACACTTACAAACCTCATTACTATTCATCGAGTAATTATCTAGGTGTTCGCGTTTTAAAAACGATGTTATCTTAACCACGAATGTGTTTTACCTTTGTATTTTTATAGTCACCGCCAACGTGGAGTGTAATGATAGCACTATCATTAATGTTAGAACCTTGCTAATTACTTACAATGTGTATAACCTTAGCCATTAGCTAAGGTCTACTTAGTTTTATTTTTTGTACCACATCCTCGTTTTGAGAACGATGAACTAAGTATTTATTACTAATGGCGGGTACACACCAAGCGAACGAAGGCGAAAGAATGTTCGCGAAGGGGTTGGTGTGAATGCAACACCGAAGCCGAACGAACGAACGAACACGTTCTTTCCCGTTCAGTCGTGCGCGGGATAACTGTTGTGTGAACGCAACAGCGAAGATTCGCGAATGTTCGGAAACGTTCAATCCCCATCGCCGATGGCCCTTCGCGAACATTCTTTCGCCTTCGTTCGGTTGGTGTGTACCCGCCATAACAGTCTCGGCAGCCTCTCAGCAGGCGAGTGACTGGAAAAAGAGAGGACGCAGGTTCCATTCCCGTACCGAAACAAACGGTAGTCTGATCGACGAATATTTGTTTCGGTTTGTGTTTGTTTGTCTTAGGGCAACTTGCCGCTTGCGGCACTATTACTAATCTAGAATTAGTCCTCAACTGACATACCAGTTAAACCAACTGATTTTGCAAATTTAAATCAAGATTTAGGGTAAATCGAGATTTATCTAAGTGCTGCAAGTCACTCTTAAAGTTAAAAAAAATGTTTGTTTGAACGCGCGAATCTCTAAAGCTACTAGGGGGTTACCACCACCTCTTATAGCAGTATTATTATAATCGTTCTTCGTTTGTTTTGTATGAGAATCGGTACAAGTAAGATGATAATAATAGTGCTATTAGAGGTGGTGGTAACCCCCCTAAATCGAGATAGAAAATAATTTTACTATTTACTATCCGATGTAGTTTAGATACATCATAGAAATAAAAAATATATATTACAAAATGGCGCGTGAATTTATAATTAGTATGGTGGACTACGATAAGAATTTATGTGTTCATTCTAAAAATAGCTGCAGCTTAGAACATAACCACGGCAGTTAAAAAGCGAATTATGACCTATAAAGTTGTTCCATTTTGTGGAGAAATTTTATTATTCAATAAAAATATGTGTTTGCAACAAAGGCACATTGAATCCCTGCGGTTTTCGGCGACCGTAAATCAGGAGCAAGGACCCCTTGGATAGAAGACGAGGCTTCTTGAACTGTCAAGGACTCGTTGTGGTCACTCGCGAGTCGCGACTCTCTGCCGTGTGCAAACATCAAGTTTGGTCATCAGAATTTTTGTCCGTACTGTTTGTCCATGCAACTCTATAATATGAACAGCAGCCCGAGCAGGAAAATTTCAGACAACCGTAAATGTATTCGTGCTCGATGCGCGTCTATGAAATTTGTATGAAATATTAATCAAATGTCATCAGTGCGCAGCGAGTTTACATTTACATTAGTTTTTCGTGCTCGGGCTACAGATACTGTGTGTAAACTGGACAAGACTTGATAGTTTACGATATATATTATTGTTTTCAGTATACGTTTAACTAGTAGCGCCAAATGAAAAAACTAAAATTAATATTCCCAGTCCTTATTCTTACTGGGAATATGCATTTTAGTTCGTTTTAGTTTAGTTAGTTTCCTCACATTTGAATGTGAAGTCATAGATTTCAAGCATCATCACCATCAGCCACAGGACGTCCACTGCTGGACATAGGCCTCCCCCAAAGACAAGCATGTTGCATAAAAGACTTGGCTTAGTTTTTACAACCGTCACTTGTTTGACATCAATCTCCGCTGAGAGGGAACGAACTCAAATAAATATAACATGGATATTGGGATAAACTTAAAACAACTTACTTCGGTGGCGTGTTGGTATTTCGGTACCACTACCGTCCTGAGGTCTCGGGTTCAATCCCCGGGTCGGGCAATGTGATATTGGATTTTTCCATATCAGCCCGGAGTCTGGAATTTGTGCCCGATATGGCGATAGGCTCGCCCCCTATCACATCTGGGACGGAACTAAGCTCGGCGAAAAGTGAGTGTTCTAGTTCGCTAGTGTGCCTCTGCCTACCCCTTCGGGGATACAGGCGTGAGCTTATGTTATGTTAAAACAACTTTTAAAAACTGACAAAAGTAGTACTACCCAGTAGTAACACCCAGACAACCTACGCGTTCTTACACCACTCCACTCCAATAATACTATTTAGTAATTACTAATTTTCAAGTAAACTACTGGGGCTGTGATTAAAGGTCCTTTTCCAGTACATTCGACTTTTTCTTTCTTCCTACACTTATTCCACTTTAATGTGGGGTCGGCGCAACACACTTCTTCAAGCATGTTGCACAAATGATTTGGCTTAGTTTTTACGACCGGCTGCCTGCTTGACGTCAATCCCTGTTGGGGGATGTCTGTGGGATCCAGTCCCAGGCAAACCAAATTAGAAAACTTTCCCCGACTTGCGAATGGAACCCAGTACCTTCCGGTCAACAGCCCATACTTATGCATATACTAGACCAAGGAGGCTTCAATACATTAAACTGATTCGGATATATATAGATATATATATATAAGCCTCATCCTCGAAGGGGTAAGCAGAGGCGTACTAGCCAACTAGCACACTCACATTTCGCCGAGCTTAGTTCCGTCCCGGATGTGATCGGTGGCGAGCCTATCGCCATATCGGGCACAAATTCCAGACTCCGGGCTGATATGGAAAAATCCAATATAATTTTTCCCGACCCGGGGATCGAACCCGAGACCTCAGGACGGTAGTCGTACCGAAATACAACCACGCCACCGAGGCAGTCCAAAGGATATATCCAAAGCAACATAAGTTGCTCTCGAGTGACTGACCAACTTGGCAGGCTTGGAAATTGATTAGAAGTTTAATCATAGTACTTTTTTTTTTAAAAAGATGAAATTTTACAACTTAACCTATAATGTTATCTATACTAAACAAAACAATATCGTGATGCTCAATAATTTAAACCACAATAATTATAATATTAAACAAGAGAAGCGTACAATTAGGTAAATAAAACACGTCGCGTGTCGATAAAGTGAGATAACGCGGCAATTCACGGACCATATTGCATCCATGTCATTTACATAAATTGTTACCATACGAGTACACCATACTGCACTCAGCGAAATGGTAACACATTTTTTGATATTCAAATTTATATTTGCATAATTTATTTATCGCATTTTAAAGTGCTTAGTGACTTTAAATGAATATTATTTTGATCGCTCTTAATTAACATGTCTTTTAAAATCAATTTACCATTCTGTAAACAAAAGTCTTATGACAATGGGATGAAGCGAATAAATAATTGAAAATAAATTAGATTCAAAGGAATTCCTACTATGTAACCCAAAAATGTTTGTAAAGGTACTCACTAAGTATGCAAACTTAATGTATAAACATAATGTCTAGTGTAATAGAACATCAAAACGCAACAAAATACGTAAATTACTAAGCTGTTGTCATAATAAATCTAATAAATTATAGTACTAAGTCAGTAATTAATGTTAAGTAACGAGTTATTGTCATGAAAAGAGGATAAAGACAAAGAGCTTTGACCGCGTACCACCAAATAATCCTTGTACCAGATTCAATGGGCTAATTGCACGGCACGTATGAGATAAACTCATTAACAAGGATAGACGCGAGATTCCGCTGCTAGCGCTGCCGAGCTTATCTGCTTAGATAGCGGACAAAATGTAGAGACGGGCGGGTTTAAGACATAGCGATTATTAGTTAATCGCTTTTCTAGAACATTACATGGGTCTTTGTCGGTTGTATAAGTTTTTTACATTTAAAATTGTAATCCTCATCCGACTAGTATTATTGAAGGGTTACGTGTTTTTCAGTTGTGGATTTGTTTATTAATCAACAACGCTCTAACGGCTTATTCGATTTGTATCTTTGACATACAAGTAAACGACCTCAATAAGAACATAAGGCAATGTTTATTGTGATAAATTTAAAAAAGAAAAAGGTTAGACAGAAAATTAATTAGACAACTCAAACACCCACGATTCGATATTCTTATATTCCATCCATTCATATTCCGATAGGCGGCGAAGTGGCGATCTAACCCTTGAGTTTGTTTCGGCATTGTTTCTCAGGAATAGCCACAAAATGCCAACGCCATTAATCATAATTTGCAGAATAAATTATTTGAATTTGAGTAACGATGTCAGCCGTGCCATACCAGGCACAACTTCCAACCGAAAACAAAATATATATGCATGATTTCTTAAATCGATAACCTCACATATAAATTGCATTTACTCGACCTGGGATTTGAGCAAAGTCTCAGTTAAGTTCGTTACCATTAGACTAATAAGGCGTTTTCTATGAACATAACTAAAAATATAAATTACCGCTTCGTGCATCACCAAATCATCTTTCCTACACACGTACAAAGGCCTTTGACGCACTGGGAGGCGGGTGGCGGGGGCGGGGGCGGTCGGAGGCGGACGAAGGGCGGGCGGCCCGCATGATTGTGCGATCACCGGCGACCTATTTGCGGCTCGTTACACGCTGATAGCACCAAACAAAACACACCCCAAGTAATTAGGAAAAGCCTTTTCCAGATACCGTAAGCACTGTGACTTCTGAACGTGCTCTAAATAGAAATCCTGGTTTTGTGTGTGATGTCGGTCGTCTGGGCCATTGTTTTCAAGCATTGTAAGAAAAATAGGACATTAAAATGTAGCAAAGATAATGAGGAAAATTTAATTAATAATACTAGCATAATCTATAAAGAAAGAAAGAAATAACTTTATTTGACAATCGCTACAAGACTAATCATAATCTAATCTCGTAACATAACCATAAAATAAAAACTACTTTTTTCTTGGTAACCCCTGCAAACCTAAAGTTCTTTCTAAAAGACTGAATTCAATTTATTTATATTATAAAGTCGTGTACAGAACAAAACCACTTCTGCTACACATTTCAAAGCTAAGAAAGTGAAATTTTATACATCATAAAACTAGACAATACAATTGTTTTAGAATAACGAAAGGTGTACAATGTTTACGACTTGGAAACCACAAGCCATTGGCCATTATGTCTCTATGCGGTTGCTTTATAAAGAAAGGACGGTTGATTTATAAGGTTACCTATATCATAGTTAAGTAATGTGTCTCTATATTTTGACCAGAACCCATAATATTATTTAATAATCTGCAAAAGTTTAATATAAATTTTAAGTTTTAAATATTGTTCAATTAAATTTCAAGAGTGGTGGAGCCACGCTGTAGACAGTTACGTTTACAGCACGAACTGGCCGGCTCGACCGGTTTGATACCACCGTCTCACAGAAAAATTGACATAAAGTGGCAGCTCGCTGTTGCGTTTCGTTCGGTGAGTGAGATTTCTGGTGGCCCAATTCCCTCTCCCCTCTCCATTCTTTCCCAATCCCAATTTCCCTCTCTTTATGTTGGCAGCGCACCCATGATCCTTTTTGTGTTTTGAGTGTCCATGGGCGGTGGAGATCACTTACCATCAGTTGACCCATCTGCTCGTTTGTCAGTCTCTGCTATAAACAAATTATGATAATTATACGAAATCAATCGTAAAAACTAAGCCAAATCCTTTCTGCAACATGCTTGAAGAAGTGTGTTGCGCCGATCCCACATTAAGGTGGGATAAGGGACAGGTAGAAAGAGAAAAAAATGCGAATTCAGATGTCGCTGTAACACAACTCTATCGAAGTACTCTACAAAATACCGAGTGAGACTTCTGCAGCCTGATTCTGATAGGAGTCACTTCAGAATTGAGGTTCCAAGTTCCGAGGTCAATCAATGTATTCAATTATTTCAGCCGGCCATTGACATCGAGATATTCATTGTTTTTCTATAAATATTGTAATCGGAATAAACTGTTTTTATCGGTAATTATGTTTGGTGTCTATTTTTGAGGCAGGATAAACTCTTCTGTGTCATCATCAAATCTAGCTGCGACCCGAGCAGGAATATTTTTGACAGTCGAATTCCTATCTAGCCGCTGCGCCCGATGACGTTTGGTTAATATTTCCTACATATTTCATAGACACGCATCGAACTCCATACGAATTCGATTGTCAAAAAATATTCCAGCTCAGGCCGCTGATCTTCCACTGACTAAACTGTATCCGTCGCAGGGGCTCCAAGTCTTATTTTTAGTTTCATACTAATTTTTTGTACAACGCTTCAGAATATAGTAAATACACGTGCGTAGTATTGTTTTTACATAAAAACATAAATTACGATGAGTTCAAAGATCGGGTTCGATATCATTGGATCTATCCCCATATAGGGAAGCAAGATGTGGCGACTGACGTGCGCCGGGGCCGGGTGTCGTATCATGCCAGACCACCTGGGAAGTGGACAATAACGCACCTTTTTGTCGCGAGCTACCAACGTCGATTGCAAAGTGGAGATATACTAGATATATTATAGCCGTTAAATATATTCAAAACCTTAAAATTGCAAAAAGATTTTAATGTGGAAAGTGACATTTGTTTTGTTATTATAAGCTGACATCATCGATATATTATTTACCTAGATGCACATTTGACGCTCGGAAAATGGGACAGCAAAGAAATGCTTAAGCACTCCTTTTCCCTACAGTTGGACGCCGATAGAATTATAAATTTGAAAATTCGAATTTAATAACGCTTGATCATTTCGTTTAAAAAGCTACTTTATAACACGTGCGTAGGGTTGTATTGGTGTTGGATTTAATTAGAACTCGTGATCTTATTCTTTTTTTATTCCTGAGACCACCTTTTAGGACGATATTTCAAAGAACTGTGCATCTAGGGTATATTATATTGATGGCTGACATCATCGATATATTATTTACTGACATGCACTTAATTGCGTTTAGCTTCAAGATAAAAAAAATCGTTTGATATTGGTAAATATGTTTAGTGACTACATATTTTACTGAGGATCGTAGTACTGTCATGTCGTCGAAAGCAGTTAAGGCATAAACTCTTAACATAGTCGAAAGAAAATTGAGAGATACATGCATATGTATGACGACGACGACTGATGCATATCAGTGGTACCACCAATTTTTGCAGCTAATACTATGACTAACAAATTGTATTTTTTGATAATATGTCGGCCAGTGACGGTGTTATATTCTTCACATTGCGTAGGGTTGTGGTAGAAAGTGTAACGGTATTGTATATCGGCAAGTTTCAACGTCAATCAGTGGATGCGGGTTCACAATTAGAAGCACGTGCCGTGATGGGAAAAACATAATGCGAATACAAATAAATTCTCATAAAATACTATTTAAATACGACGCTTACTGATCATTGCATATTTCACAACTAGCTTGAGCACTACGGAGGAATGCAACGAAAATGTTTATTTATTTTATGAATTGGTGAAGGCTTTTCCTATACGACGGATACCATAAACCTACAAAATGGATACAATTTAGTTCGCAGATACTTTAGATGTTCTTTGATGACTACATCGGAAACCAAGTATAACTGCGACTACCCTTACCCGGAAGGAAATCCAGAGGAAGGCCGAAAACCAGGTGGAGCGACGTAGTCTCTAGTATCGCATTACATCATTTCAGAACAAGATGTCCACAACAGGGCGAAGTGAAACGAAAAACGCGAAGGCCTGTCCCCACCATCATGTGGGATTAAAGCTAGAAAGAATGAGATATATACTTTAGATGTTTCGCTAGATATTGGAACTTTCGAGAAATAAAATATTAAATGTTCTTTTAAATATTTCGCTCTAACACTAAACTAAAGCATTAGTAGTAACAATGTAAAACAAAGTCTGTTAAGCTATGGTAGACCGCACGCATTGTAATTATGTATTGTTATTTGTGCTGTAAAATCACTAAATGATTGACCCATTACTGCTAATAGATGAAATTAGCGAAGTGTTGCTTTAGCTCCATTTTTCCCCACGATTCTAGTCCGAAGACCACCGTCGGAGTTTTTACTATTGTCTAACCTTCTGTTTTGTAATTAGTTTGCAGTGAGGTATTATGCCTCTTTCTGACTTGTAATAGATAGTAAATGTTTCAATTCCATGCCAGTTTTGAAATGGAAGTAAAACATTTTTCATTTATATCTTGGTTACTGATTCGATTGTACCTACTACAGGATTTTACAAATCTCTTTTATCGTATTTAATAAACAGTACGGACAAAATATACTTATTGGCTTAGTTTTTACGACCGGCCGCCTACCTGACGTCTACCCCCTCTGAGGAATCAAGTCCCGGGAAAATTAAATAAAAAAAATCTCTTTACACGACCTGGGAATCGAACCCAGGACCTCCGGTCATGGTCCACAGCCCATATGTGCTGTCACTAGACCAAGGAGGCGACTTTACATGTAATCAGATTGACGGACGGACGGATGGACTATTATTCTAAAATATTATAGTGTAGATGAAAGGCAACTTACGAAAGGTATTTATCGTGCTAAAGTGAGTGGTAGGGCCAGAAGAGGGCGCCCGACACGATCCTATATGGATCAAATAAGCAATCTCCTTCGTAAAGGACAAGTTCGGAGTACCCTCAACCGGCGGAAATGTATGAAACTATGTAGAATGTGGAAGAAGCAAAAATAGGTGTGTCAGGATCGTAACTTGTGGCGCTCAATTGTCTTTGCCTACCCCTATAGGATACAGGCGTGAGTGTGTATGTATGTATGTATTATAGTGTAGTAATTGCTGTTAAATTATTTTATTACATAATTCTATTATAATCATTAATCAATTTTAAGATGTGTAGAAAGTAAATATGTCTACGCATCACAGTCCAACCCTTCAGAGTTGTAGTACAAAAGGCTGGAATATTATACCTCCATCTTAATCCAAACAATAATTAAAGTAACCCTCGATTATTTTATTGATAAATTACAAAAGCAAAGTTGGATCGAACTACTTTTTATAGGGTCGCAACTCACACAAGCACGTTAAGTAATGGACGCATAAAATCATCACAGGTTCAAAGCACTGGTGGTGCACATCTGGTGTTGGAGACAGAGTATTAACCACAGAATTATTGCGTAATAATCTAGCTAGGCAGATGTTCGAGCTGATTGTACTAGGTATACTTAACAGGTGCTTTGCAGGACCACGTGGTGACTCAGGGCTGACACGATACTTTGAAACAACAAGGAAAATTAATACATTTTGTAAATACTTTGTTACGAACTGCCATGTCGAGATGTTGTACCAGGCTTATTATTAATGGTCTCTCATTTAAGAGTGAAAGAACCAGCATATCTAAAAATTTTCCAGAACAATTTTGAATGTATATGAAGTTTGTTATAACCCAAATTAAGCCAGTGAGTTTTTAGAAGGAAGACGGCCCAGCAGTGAAAGAGATATTACAGAACTAATATTAGATACTGCTAAAAATGTAAACTGCCAATATTATTCAATATACAACAATACTTACGCGGTTAAGTGACAAAATTAATATTGAATTTGCCCAGCCGAGGTCCGATGTTGTCTTAACTTAAGACTTGTGTACTACATTATGGTACATGTACATACATACTATCGAGTGTAAGAAATTTTCGGACACACCAGTGCAGTGTCTTCTGACAAACACTAAAAATACATAAATTAATCTAACATTAAAATACAAATATTACTTTAAAAAGTTGTACCAACCCTGAGACAGGAGTCGAAGAAAACAGGATAAACTAGTTGTTGCGATTTTATAGAGTAGACATTACATAATGACTTGCAACGTGATAATTACAGTACACTCATATGGACCTGTTATAAAAGCCTCGTTCATTTATCTTGTTAAAGTAATGGTGTATTATTATATTAACAATTAGTTTAACATCTCCGACGGGTTTCATATCATTTGTTTTCATTTGGTCGTTTTTTTCATAAGAAAACCTATTTATAAATTCCACGATTCTTGTTTCTGGTATTAGTTTAACACATCTGCGTATGCCGTATACTTTGTAGTTTATGTCATCAGATATGTTTTTTACGCGCCAACATACATTTTTATTTTGCTCCTGTGTGGTCGTATATTGAGATAAATTCATACCCACCTAAATACAGTTAATTCTTGTAATTATTTTGTTCCATTCATTAAATGTAGGTTTTTACAAGTCTCTAGATGTAAAGCAATAGTCCGGGCTATTAATAATCAAAAGTTTAAAAACTTACCTGACCGACTTCCAATTTACCGATAGTGACCAAATTATATTGGACCACCCTTGAAATAAGCTCTATCGAACACAAAAAGAATTTTGAAAATCGGCTACATTTGGCGGAGATATCGAGTAACACACAAAAAAAATACCGACGAATTGAGGACCTCCTCCTTTTTGGGAAGTCGGCCGAAAATGATGGTAATTTGTTTTTATTGGTAATAACAATATCTACGTTAAATCAGTACATTACGTACACACACAAGTTCATGCCTGAATCCCCGAAGAAGTATGAAAAAGCGAACTAGAACACCCACATTTCGCCCAGCTTATTTAGTTCCCAGTTGTGTAAGAGGGCGAGCTTATCACAAATTCCAGACTCCGGGTTGATACTGAATACAAATAAAGTTTGTAAAAACCCAATATCACTTTACCCAACCCTGAGTACATTTCGTGAACCAGATATAACGTTATGGTTTATCAATGTACAAAAAAGGAACACATTCTAACATAACATAAGCTCACGCCTGTATCCCCGAAGGGGTAGGCAGAGGCGTACTAGCGAACTAGAACACCCACATTTCGCCGAGCTTAGTTCCGTCCCAGATGTGATAGGGGGCGAGCCTATCGCCATATTGGGCACAAACTCCAGACTCCGGGCTGATATGGAAAAATCCAATATCACTTTGCCCGACCCGGGGATCGAACCCGAGACCTCAGGACAGTAGTCATACCGAAATACACCCACGCCACGGAGGCAGTCGAACACATTCTAATAACACTGTAATGAAGAAATGAACAGGCTACTTCAGTAAACAAAGGCAATTTACGACGCAATTTATCAAACTTACTGACAACTTACAAATGAAGTGTGTATTTGAATATAGTATCATCAAATATGATAAATCGATGAGCGAGTTGGCCAGTGCGACCAGTCTAGTGATTAGAAATAGATATTGAATCACGCACCTGCTTGGCTTTCCTTGTAGAAAAGTTTTTGCACAGATACACACTCGGCAGCTGCACTGTGAAAATTGCGAGCCCCTATGCCAGTGCCTCTTCCAGTCATAATCTAGGAATTAATAGGCGATCGCTAACGTAAAATGGAAATGCAACGTGTGTTTGGTCAAATGCAACACAGCGCAATTAACTATTGAAGTTAGATTTGCGAATCGATGGTGGTGACGATACGGGCGCGTACACATGCCCCTTGTGATCGGAAAACTGGCAGCTAAAGAAAATACATCCATTAGACGATTGCAATTAATTATAATCCTTTGAAAATTATGATGGTTATTATAGTTTTAAAAAACTAATTAACAAGGTTGTCACCATCTGTCTACACCCGCATGGAAATCTAATTGCACTCTTCTTTGGTTTACCTCATCCACTTATTTATTGACACCTTTCGCGTAACATGACGTTGTGTGTTATAATAATAGATCTATTGTATTATTTAATTCAAAGAATCGCTTCCTTGGTCTAGTGGCAGGATATATAGGCTGTGGACCGGAGGTCCTGGGTTCGATTGCTATATAAACTATTCCTTACATACAAACATTATTTAAATACGTTTAATGATAGATCGTTAATATTTAATTGATAATGTTTTTATCTTATACATTTAAAAACTTTTGTTCATGAGACGCATCATTTTCATTTTTACTTAAAAAGGTAATAAACAAAATCAAAGGTAAGTAAAATAAGCTGTACAAGTACCTACTGTACAAGTCAAATCGCAGCAGCCATCGATAAATAGAGCAAATCAATGCAAAACATTGCAAGCTTTTGTGTGAGTCGCACATGCGCGCTCTTGGCTCACAAAACCGCTTTTCATTGGTTTGAATCGCTTGTGCTCATTTTGTGCACACACATGATGACTCATATACAATGAATACAAGAACTCGCAGATATGACAACTTTATCGGATTACATAATTGGTTATTTTCATTTATCCCAGTTACTATAAACTAGATATTGCCCGCGACTCCGTTCGCGTGGAACTTATTTTCCGGGATAACCCTATGTGTAACTGTAAGTTTCATCAAAATCCATCTAGTAGGTTTTGCGTGAAAGAGTCACAAATATACAAACACATACTTATAAACTTTCGCCTTTATAATATTAGAGTGATGTGATTTAATTTTTATTTATCACATCAGAAGGAGGCGGCGTTCTGGAGGAAGATATGAGAGCCAATGGCCTCACTATGGTGGCTGCTCAAGACCGGGCGAGGTGGAAGCCTTTAATTAGGAAGGCGGACCCTGGCAGAATGCCGGGATAACGCCAGGCAGAAAGAAAGAAGACATCAAAAATATCTATCACCACTTATTCTACGCTTTTCCCTATCTTCAAAGCGCTCAGTTTGATCATCAGTTCGCCTTTATACTATCGTGTAAAATAATAATAAAATAGTATATACAAGGCCAAAGTTCAGTGAGTTTTTGCTTGAGTCTTTCGACTTGCGCTAGACCAATTTTTTTATGTAAGTTATACAAATATTTGTCACACCTCCATACAATGATTATAATTATACCATTCTGATATTTATAATTACTTATTTTTATGACTGTCACATTCATCGCTTCTGAGAGAACACAGCCCGCACATGCAATATAACATATTTTATAAAAATAATGTTATTCTTTGATCTAATTAGTGCCGGGGTGAGTGTTGTCTGCGAAGAATTCTTTTCAGCGGAGATAAATGGAAGCTACGAGCGTCGTCCCGACTCCCGATCAATGGGGTATCGTGTGTCGGCCACCTGCGCTGCCTGCGCAACGCTGACGACGTCGACTGAGTGCTCGACTCTCTTCGTCCCGAAGGCGCACCGTATGCAGTAACTGGGTTGGATGCTGCTTGCTTTTATATAAAATCTTATTACTTAGCTATTGATACATCATTCGTCATGACTCCTGCGGCCTGAGCAGGAAAATTTCTTTCTGACAAGGGTAAATGTATTCGAACTCGATGCGCGCCTATGAAATTTGTATGAAATATTAACCAAACGTCATCAGTGCGCAGCGAACTCGAATACATTTACATTTACATTCGTTTTTCGTGCTCGGGCTACTGAGGTGTAGTTATATTTTTTTTATAGCAGATACTGGCAAACGAGCAGATGGGTCACCTGATGGTAAGTGATCTCTATCGCCCATAGACACTTAAGACAAGAAAATCATGGGTGCGTTGCCAACCCAAATGGATTGGGAAAGGGAGGGAGGGTATTCGTCCACTGGAAGTCTCACTCACCAAACGAAACGCGACAGCGGGTATGCATTTCCTTATGAGGAGAAAGAAATGAATGTAATTATCTATACCATTAGATGAATTCGAAAGATATATATACGCCTGTAAGTTTGGCAAAATACTTTATTTAATAAAAAAATAATGTGGTATTACACAGCGTTAAAATGCAAAAGTTCCACTACAAAAAGCAATTATATCAAAACCTCATTGAAAACCGAACACCGTAAATAACAAACATTGTATTACATGTTAGCTACCATTCGGCTATTATGAATTGAGTCACAAATTCGTCAGATCTCACACGAAGATACGCGGCGCGACACCCGCTGGCTCCTGAGAACGTCACTTATTAACGCAATCGATACTTTGATATAAATTTTATCGGTATAAATTGCCAATAGCACGCCTGCTGCGGTTTGCGTGGGAAATGAGACAAATTTTTGACGATTTACTTTAACTACGACCGCTGCAGCACGTGCGTTTTTTGCTGGCAAGCTGCAGTTCCATTTTAGACAAAAAATTTGCGGTCGTCGTAGTTAACGATGATTTGTTTCTTATGTAGTTTATTGTTTCTATAAATTATACTGCTAGTCCTTACCGCTAATGGGTTGATACCTCAGAGCCTCAACCAACATCTTCAAAGCCATTCAATTGGTTATTGGGGAAAGAGTTAGATATAGAAAGTATTATATTGTAGAAAGTATTGTATTGTATTATATTGTGCCGAGTTTCCTCAGTCTAGAGCCATATCGCCGGTGACTTAGGTCCTAAGCTTCTTCTTTGGGAAGTTGAATTTAATTTTATACCTATTTTTTATTATTTGTATTTAAAGATAATTTCACATGCCCCTTGTGAACGGAAAACTGGCAGCTAAAGAAAATACATCCATTAGACGCTTGCAATTAACTATAATCCTTTGAAAATTATGATAGTTATTAGTGTTTTAATAGAGGAATGTTCGCATTATTTAAATTAGAAAATAATAAATGGAAAACCTCTGCCCCACCTAGGCGTCACAGGTCATTACGTCAAAATAAAGTCAATGTACTTGATCAATTATCTAGACATATTTGAGTTAGTACATTTTTACGTCAGCTAGATAGAGGGCCAGTCAAAACCACCCGTCACTATCAGGATACTATTAGAGGGCCACCCTAATTCGTGTGATCGTGAGAGAGGCCAAAGACAATAGCGATTATATCACAGTTAATAGCTACCATCAACTGGAAAGGGTGCCGGCCAGGGGTCGACCTTATCGCTGGGATTAGCCCGACGGTAAGCAAGGCTACTACTGATAGGGATGAGATATCTTTGACCATCTATTTGGAAGTCGTACAATAGTTACTTGATACTTTGAGGTATCGATTCTTAAAGAGAATGAAACAATTTATTTAGTAGTTAATGCCTTTATAAAATTGTGGTCTTGTATATCATCGTCTTCGTATTAGCCTGCGGTGTCCCAATTTTTTGCAAAATCCTCCCCAAGATCCTTCCATGAATCACAATCATCATAAGCTCACGCCTGTATCCCCAAAGGGGTAGGCAAAGGTGAAATAGCGAACTAGAACACCCACATTTCGCCGAGCTTAGTTCCGTCCCAGATGTGATAGGGGGCAAGCCTATCGCCATATCGAGCACAAATTCCAGACTCCGGGCTGATATAGAAAAATCCAATATCACTTTGCCCGACCCGGGGATCGAACCCAAGACCTCAGGATGGTAGTCGTACTGAAATACAACCACGCCACCGAGGCAGTCACAATCATCGAACTTGTATATTTTATAGCAGAGACTGGCAAACGAGTACATGGGTCACTTGATGGTAAGTGATCTCCACCGCCCACAGACACCCAAGATACAAAAAGAATCATAGGTGTGTTGCCAACCTAAAAGGAGGGAATGGAAGGGGAGGAAAAATGGATTGGGAAACGGAGGGGGGGTTAAATGGGCCACCGGAAATCTCAATCTCCGAACGAAACCCGACAGCAAGTTGCCACTTTACGTCGGTTTTCTATGAGACAGTGGTATCAAACCGGTCGAGCCGGCCCATTCCTTGTGTAGACGTTACTGTCTACAGCGTGGCTCTACCACTCAACATATATTACTAGCATTTAAGTTATTTATTATGAGCAATAAATTAAAATTAATAAAGAACAATTTAATTTCTTTCTTTATTTCAAACTAACAATATAAAGTGAGCGTAGTATTTGCTGACAATTTAAAAGTAAACACATTGAATACCACAAGTCGATAACTAACTGTAATACTAGAAGACTTATCAACATGCAACCAGCAATAATCAAAACCATAATATACCAACAATAAGATCTCTTTAGCCGTATAAAAATGTACAACTCTACCGTAACCGTTCTCCATAACAATTTAAACCCAGTATGATCAGTAATAAAAATCATTTCCGCTTATCAACTTATTCAAAAATTACGAGGGGGTCACCGAATGTATTGTGTTAATATCACAATATGGGGCTGTCAGTTAATTGGAATAGATTATGGGAATAAGGGAAGACCGTTCTTCATCGAGTGGTCCCGAGGGATGCGCTCGCGATGGACGTTTTATAGTTTTTTATCAAGTCATCGTGTGACAATGGCGTTTAGGCGGATTATCACAATATTTGGCGTAGGTCGTGTGCCGCGTCTGAAAATTGACACCAGCTGCGGTTTTTGAATAATATAGATGAAGTTAAAACATGCTTTAGTAATGGCATAATAACAAATGATTAATTATTAAGATTATATTGCAATTTTAAACTTGAATATGTATAACATCCTGTGACTTCTTGCGGAATTTTCGTCGGTCCACCTTGTATGAAGTTCTATGCTGCGCTTGCCGATAAGTGGTCTCCACGCGAGAACTTTTCTGCCCCATCTGGATACAGGCCGCTTCAAACAGAAATTTATAGGGGAGGCTTATGCTCAGCACTGGACGTTCTATGGCTGATGATGATGTTGATATCATACCATTCATTCATCATTCCGAGATCTAACTACTTAAGTACCCATAATATATTAATAGTTTTAAATACCTAGATTTAAAACAGGTGAAGTCTGATTTACGTAGAAATCTTTCACTCTACAACGGAAAATCGTTTCGGCCCCGAACTTTTTCTCTATCACCCCTTAGATTCCTGAAAACAATAGCTATCCTACAGATGATCAAATTCCAAATACAATAACTAAAAATTGCTTTACCTAGCATAAAGTCTTATTCTAAATTGTTCTTGATAAAGTCCACTCTTTCCCTCTGCATCATAGATGTGGATGGACTTCATACCTCATCTCGTAATATTAATTATCTGCAAGTCGGGAAGCAAATTGCTAAATCATTTTCTGCAACATGCTTAAAAATGTGTGTTGCGACGACCCCACATCAAGGTAGGATAAGGGCTCATAACGGCAGGTAGAAAGAAAAAGGTCTGAAAATAAATAATAATATATATAAATAACACCCAACAGTCACATACATAGTCCTGACCGCACACTAAGTTCGAATCTTGTGTCGTGGGTATCAGGAACTACGAGAGACTTTCAGTCTCACAACACCCAGACCCGAAACAAATATCTGTAGGTCATACAAACATTTGCCTCGGTGCGGGGATCGAACCCGCGGCCTCTCGCTTCACAACCGGCTACTCGCCCGCTGCGCCACGGAGGCTGTCAAATCGACTAGATGTGTATGTGGTGAGTCGTGAGACGTGACCCAGTGAGGAGCCCGCATGTCTGGAGTCTGCGCACCAGACGGCACGGCTCCTCAACATGACTCACGCCACTGACCACTCTCAAGTTCTCAACCCAATCATACTGTCTCAAGTGATCGACAATTCTTGACTCATCGCCCGATGTGATCTTAAAAGTATTGCGTAGCTATTGCTTTATATTTTCAGTTCTATGACGCAGAACACTATTTTGGACCGACTTCCACAAAAGAAGGAGATCCAATTCGTCTGTTTTTTTTTATGTATGTTACTCGATATCTCCGCCGAATGTGGACCAATTTTCTAAATTCTTTTTGTGTTCGATAGAGCTTATTTCAAGGGTGGTCCCATATATTTGGTCACGATCGGTAAATTGGAAGTCGGTCAGTTAAGTTTTTAAAACTTGTGATTATTATTCAGTAATCAGTAGTACTCAAAATTATAAACAACTATTTAAAATTACTGTTGCCCGCGGATTCGTCCGCGTGGAAATATCCCACGGGAACCATACATTTTTCCGGGATAAAAATGTGTTATTCCAATGTATGATCCATATAACTGTAGAGTTTAATCAAAATCCATTTAGTCGTTTTTTGCGTGAAAGTATAACAAACATACATACTCACATATTTTCGCGTTTGTTCTATTAGCTAGATGTACCACAAAAATGTGGCGCTGTTTCATCTACACCGCCGTAATTTGAGATCTGTATAAGCCGTAATAATATTATTTTTTACAAATGACCCCCTAATAAAGGAATCATATCCCAAATTATAGTGTGAAAACATACATCGTAGTGGGTCGACATTTGGCAAAAAGCAAATAAAAGATATAACAAAACTAACAAAGCTTTGAAGATGCGCCATAAAAATTTGGTAATGCGTGTTCTTGTGTACGCAACAGTGGAATAGCACAATGTGCGTGACGGGCGCGACAATAGAACTATGCAATAGAGTCACCGGCGCGTGCGCACCCGCAAAGCACACCTTGCGAAGTACAAATGCTATACAAACAGGAGTCTTACGGGAAACATAGAAATTGAATACTATAGGTTTTAATATATTTGACGTAGTCTTTATTTCCATGCTAGTGTTCACATTTATCAATAATAATTGGGGGAAGCCTATGTTCATCAGTGGACGTCCTATGGCTGATGATGATGATTATGATGAATAAATAATAAAAATAGTTAAATAATAAATAAATAACATCCAACAGTCACACATATAGTCCTGACCCCACACTAAGATCAAGTCTTGTGTCGTGGGTATCAGGTACTACGAGAGACTTTCGGTCTCACAACACCCAGACCCGAGACAAATATTTGTGGGCCACACAAACATTTGTCTCGGTGCGGGGATCGAACCCCCGGCCTCTCGCTTCACAACCGGCTACTCGCCCGCTGTGCCACGGAGGCCGTCGAATGCACAGTGCATTAAAATTTAGAACCAAAAAATATAACGAACGAATGATATTAAAAACACAATTTATTCTTTAACAATTTACTCAAAAATTTTGTAACTTCCGCTTCCAATAAGTCGGTCTGGAAATCTTTGTGGAAGCCTTATATTCAGTGGACATCCTTCTATCTTGTATCTTTTGCCTTCTCTCATTAGCAATGGTTAGCTCGTGAAACTATCCTACTCAAGTATCACATAAATAAAATAATGATAGTTGCCTTACGAGAAAACAATGATCATGGGCACAATAGATAAATTCCAGTGAAGTTCTTTACATACATAACTATTAAAAAAACGTATCTAATTGCTACATGCGGGGTTTTCTCAATTTATACATTTACCTTTACCGTTTCAACGAGATAAATGAATTTTCTCTATGCTCTATACTAGGGTTGCAAAAACATATTGATATTAAACCGCCTTTTAACCTCAGTGCCGATTTAATCGCAATAGGAAATCAGCTAAGCTCATTGTTGCGATGTCCGAAAAAGGAGCTTATCGAATGAATAAAAACAACCCCAATAGAAATATTCAATGCAGATCTTGAACGGCCCATTGTGCATTTTTTCTTTCATATTTGATTTGTTGCTACCAAATAACGGATGTGAAAAGCGTTTAAGGTACTTAATGTCCAGTAATTGGCGATCAATGAGGATCAGTGGGTACATTGTGTTAAAAGTATCGAATAGCTTCGTAGTCCATTGTCCGAATGGGGATAAAAAATAGGAATAAAAAAATTAAGCCAAACGGCCACCCGTCAAGGGTCAGCCATCAATGGCGTGTCGATCGGTGGCAGATTAAATTTGGATTCCAACATTTAGGTATATGCTCTATTTTTGTAAAATCCTTACATATCATCACGTTAATAGTAACGGAAATCTCTTGGTAAAATATTAAGTTTAATTTAGTGCAAATTAAATTAAGGTTAATTATAATTATTAGTATTCATAATTTAATAACAAAGACACAACACAACGACTGAAAACACCATTCATAATTTAACGAATAACAAAAAATGCGCATACATTTGTTTTAACCACTTTATCTACATCGTCAATAATGCGGTCAAATAAATAGTCCTGACACAAATTAAACATTAAAAACCCATATCTTATATCAGAAACAAGGTGTTTCCCAACGGAATTCCCTGTTTTAAATTCAGTTTAGGTACCAGCACGAAGCACCCGATGCAGTAAGTCCCACGCACACTGAATAAGAAATATGAGCTGAACGGATACTACTATTATCAAAACATTATTACAACACTCCAAACGCGCCCTTCGATGTTAAAATTAAACAACAATTGCCTTTAATATTCGCTTACCAGTACCCTCGTGTGGTTTTATAAAAAAATCTGTCAATCTGCTGTAGATCAATCATCCTTGGTGAATAGGCCAGGGGAGTGCGCGCTCGCCACAATCAAACTTAGCAGATAATAAAAGGCAGTCTATATTTACGTAAACGCATCGGTTTGATGTCCAATATTGTGCTTATACGATGCCGACACTGATTTGCGCTTTGTTCGCTTTTGTGGGAGTATCCAAGATACAATATCTTGGCTTGACTGGGTGACATTTGCTATATAATTCGTTTTACAGGTGCTTGATTTCTGGAAAGAACTGGTGTATAAAAGCTTTTCGGGTCTAATATCCGAATCTTATATCTCTAAAATTCGGATTTTAGAGAAGTAAATAAGATAAGAAGAAAATAATTATGAATTTGAGCATGGAAATGGCCGAGCTATGTAAGTAATGTCGAGTAAATACATGGACTCAATAGAGTGGATTAAAAATTGTGCCGGTATTGTAATATTATGCCGAGTTTCATTAGTATATTACAAAGACTTCTATGTATATTACTAGACAGGCTGTTCGGTACATAGAGTTTGCGCACTAAGTATCCGTCAATTGACCGCAACTCTCTATACAGATCCTGCTCTTTTCCTTAGCCGTCAAACGTCAATACTCGCCGTAATGTGACACAACACAATCTTACTTTTAAACAGCTTGTCTAGTAGTATACATAGAAGTCTTTGGTATATGATCATACATACCACAATGTTGTAAGAGATGTAAGTAGACATGAGGTTCACATTACTTCATTGAATAGTAAAATACTCGTGATTAAACATTTGACTTAATTTTAATGCTCATAAGCTCACCTGTATCTTAGAAGGGGTAGGTAGAGGCGCACTAGCAAAATAGAACACCCCCATTTCGCCGAGTTTAGTTGCGTCCCAGATATGATAGGGGGCGAGATTAGACAGAAACTTAATTTCAAGAGATTAATTTACTGCTATTAATTTAAGAATGATCTTTATATTATGACCTTATCAACTAAATCATTCGTTATCACACGTATTACTATTCATTTATACCAAAAAATACTAAAACATCATTGCGTCTTAAAAGAAGCGCCAAAAGATAAACCATCATATCAAGTCATCACCTCAGCACTTAACGGTAGGGTACGTTTTACACGGTCCCCTGATACCTTCGGCACGCGTATAGTCGTTCGACGCGTACCTGTGTCACGCGTGCTTGGGCGCGTGGACGCGTCGGAGCGTACGCGCACGTGGGCGCAGTCGCGTGCATCTCCGGACCAATGAGTGGGTTTCCTTGTCCGGGGTCCATTTCGTATGGTTATAGTTGACGCGTGGCGATGTTATAAGAATGTGAGGTGTATTTGAGACATTTTAAAATTTAACTAAATGAAATTAACCATACGTTTACGATCTTAAAAGGCTTTATAACTCCTGAAAATAATTAGGTACATAATCCTAACAATAGAACTTGTTTGGTTACGAACCCGTACCGATTGTCCAAAATCTAATAAATGGAATCTAAAACTTAAACAAATAGAATGGAAGATTCGAAGTAGGTATTTACATATTGTATTTTTCTGATTTACACGCGTAATATTCGATTGAATGCACGATCGCAATTGTTCCCAAAAAAAACATTTGAGATATAGGTTATCTAATCGTGATATTATGTAAACATACTGTATTGCATGTCGCCTCCTTGGTCTAATGGCAGTGTATATGGGCTGTGAACTGGCAGCTTTTCCCGGGACTGGATCCCCCAGATGGGGGTTGACGTCAGACAGACATCCGGTCGGAAAAACTAAGCCAAATCCTTTCTGCAACGTTTTGGAAAAGTGTGTTGCGCCCAGCCCACATTAAGGTGGGATAAGGCAGGTAGAAAGAAAGAAGCTGCATTCCGCAATTATTGTAATTATGTTGATGAAGAACCATGGGAAAATAAGCAAAGAACCTAAAAAACACTAAATGATTTTTAGATGAAAATGATTGCTTCTTCGTAGCAAAATATATTTCGATTACATTCAAAATTAACCACTTTATTATCAAGTTGAGAGTAACTTTTTTACTATTTGTATAACCCTAGCATATGGTATAGAAGCCGTCAGGATCAAAATAGGATTTAATGAGTGTTTACGAGGCATAGCATTGGCACCAGTAATCGCGGTGTCAGCCGTGCACTTTATTACCACAACGAATGTCCCCTCCAGCGCCATCTTACTTGCAGTTGGTGTTTAACAGAAGTGTAAAGATATCGTAAAATTAAAAATAGATATGCGAAATACATAATCCTCCCAAAGCAGACGGGTGAAAATAGGTATTGACAATAACTACTCGAAAAAAAAACAGATTACATTTTTTTCACCTTCAAAAATGTAATTAAGATATATGTAAGTTTAAAAAGTAATGGTATATGATTAAGGCTATTTAAATATTGAATTCTTTATAGGACGATAAGGTCGCTCAGCGACAAAATCCTTTAAATAAATAAAAAAAACTTTTAACTTTGAATAAGTAAAGTTTTTATTTTTGTTTTTAATGTCACATCTTTATACCTCTAGATATAATACATTATTTGTGTCCCTGAATTTTTATTTCAAACATATTTATAAAATTTTAACATTGTAGATATATCATTAATTTTCATCTATTTAAACAGAGTTTACTGTACAAAATGCATTCATATTGCAAACAAATAATTTGCTAAACTGCATAAATAACTTTTAACAAAAGATGACTCTTGTCATCCGCGTAAAGTTACTGACCACACGCCGGTCACAAAACTCACAAATATGTTTACAATAGGATCAGCTTGTTTCCTCGTTCCGCTGACCAGGGGTGCTTGATTGATCATTGATTCTAAAGAATATGTCTCTAATTTTTATCCGGAAGTGCATTTTAAACGTCCCTATAGTGAAGTCGATAGTTCATTTACCAGTGGCAAAACTACGGGGTGACATGCCGGGAAAATGCCACGGGCCCCGGACCATAGTGCACCCAGCGGTAATCGAAAGGAGGCCTCGGACCGAAAAAGCCGTGGCCATAAAAACCACTTAAACCATTTATTTGCCACAAACAATACATATATATAGCAAAAAAACATAATTAATATTAGTACCTATATCCACATATATTATTGATTATTTATTATAAAGGGGGATTCAGGCTAAAAAGACGCCCATCCAGTGACTATGCCACGGGCTCCCAATACTATAGTTACACCACTGTTATTTACGATAACATTTACCGTTGAAAACATGATATGACGATAATAACCATAACCGTACATCTCTAAAATACAAATATTGTTCTAATAACAATAAACATAAAGTATTTGCAGCCACACTCGTAACCCTTTCCCACCGCTCTAATTTTACTAATGCGTTCGTTTAATAGAGGGGTTAATAAGTATCAAGTTTAATAAACGCACCGAAACATTATTTAACGTTTTGTACTTACAAATTACGTTGGAAATACGTAAACAATTAGACAAAAACTTAGTCTGTGATAACTTAAAAATAATTTCTACCACCTAAAAAATGTAAGCTTTGCATAAAATAGCTAGATATATTTTTATAACGCTTATAAAGTACAATGCAAATTATACCTATATTGTCCATAGATCATATAGTTATTGGATAAGAATGACGATTTGGTTTCGTTGCTGAGCCTTTTTTCTCACTACCTGCCCTTATCCCACCTTAATGTGGGGTCGGCGCAAAACATTTTCTCAAGCGTGTTACAGAAAGGATTTGGCTTAGTTTTTACGACCGTCTGCTTACTTCACGTCAACCCCCTCTGGGGGATCTAGTCCCGGACAAATTAAATAAGAAAGTCGCTTTGACCGACCTGGGAGTCGAACCTAGTACCTCCCGATCCACAGCCCATATATGCTGCCACTAGACCAAGAAGGAAAGTGAGCTGCTGAGCCCAGCTTTTTAAATAAAAAATACAAGGAACAAAATGGCACGCGCCTACTCCTCGCGTCACATTCGAAATGAAATATGTTCACATGCAATGCAAATTTCTATTATATTGCCCTTAGTTCCTATATTTCTTTAATATCTATTGGATATGATTTAAGTTTTGGTTACGATGCCGAGCTTAGCTTTTTAAATAAAAAACACAAGGAACAAAATGGCACGCGCCTACTCCTCGCATCACATTCTAAATGAAATCTGTTCACATGCTGTCCGCTGTCACAATCGCAGCTAATTGCGCATAATGAGCTACCAACAAACGCAATAAGTTTTTTGCCATTATTTATGTTTTGCGAACGCCCCGCCGTTTGAGCCACCCTTCTCCTGGTGGATTGAAATAAAATTTAATGGTCCACCGCATCCATTTTGAGTTTTAGAATTAAATGCGCCAATGTGAAATATCGGATTTCCGGATTTGGCATTAAGTTTATAGTAAAACCATCATTACGCATAGCTTTTGAATCCCTTAATAAATTTATATGGGACCACCCTTGAAATAAGCTCTATCCAACACAAAAATAATTTTGAAAATCGTTCCACATTTGGCGGAGATATCGAGTAACATATATAATAAAAAAATACAGGCGAATTGAGGACCTACTCCTTTTGTGGAAGTTGGTCGAAAAGTAATCAATACACCAATTAAACATAATATTTAAACCCTCTCAACATTAAATCCCCTTGATGAAACAATGCCGTTATAATCATAACTTTCACACGGTCATCTACAAATGAACTTTCCATTGATGGTGTCAATTAATTAGAAACCGCCAACCAAGGTGCGTTCCCACGTTATGATATCTGTAAATCACGCAACATCTTTATTCGTTTATTAGATTTATTCCCCCATCATTTAGCGGTTTGCACCCCGTCCGCATTGTTTTTGGGGCGAGCGTGAAATGGGCAGATCGCTAATACATTAATTAGCTTTATTTCGTTGCTATTTAAGTTCATGAGAAATAATTTTAAAAGGGAAATCACTACATAAAACAAAGTTGCTTCCCGCTGTCTGTCTGTCTGTATGCTTAGATCTTTAAAACTACGCAACGGATTTTGATGCGGTTTTTAATAGATAGAGTGATTCAAGAGGAAGGTTTATATATATAATACATGCATAAATTAGAGTGATTCAAGAGGAAGGTTTATATATATATAATACATGCATAAATTAGAGTGATTCAAGAGGAAGGTTTATATATATAATACATGCATAAATTCATCCCCTAAAGGGATGTAATGGGGGATGAATGTTTGTCAAGATATATCTTAATATAACACTAACTTTTGCCCGCGGCTACGCCCGCACACAACATAAATACCATGGTAGGTACAGTAATATAAGAAAAACCCGAAAACAAAATTAATTTGATAACTAAGTACATTTATTTTTGTTCATTTTTATGTTTAGTGAAATGGGTTTAATATAACAGAAATAGTAATTTTGAATAGGGACTTTTTAAACATGTTTAAAGAAATATCGTTTTTCTGCCAATATTCCAATAGCCATTCAAATACTTGTATCAGATATTTGAGTAACTATGATCATAAAGATGAGTATCTGGTCCTCACGCCTGTATCTACGAAGGGGTAGACTGGGGAGATGGCGCCTTAAATTTTTTTTTATTATATAAAATATTCACAACCTTAAACACATTGGCTTAATTCGACATAGCTGTGAAGGTGGATTGTGATGCAAGATTAAAAAAAAAACATAATTTTGTCTAACCAAATCTGAATACGAGTGCACTTCACCGACATATTTCCCATTGCCATGATACGAATTCAACAATAAATATCAATTTTACGCTATCAACGCACAATAGCTCCAAAATAAGTGACACAAAGCAATTAGTATAATACAACTGTAAATCAATGTTGACTATAGAAACGCTCGCATAATTACGCGGAAATGTCGCGACGAGCCCATGTTTATGCAAAATAAGCTGTTTTTTATGAAAGGGTGAGGAGCATTTATAAAGCGCTTAACTCTTCTACAGTTTGTATAGTATATTTCTATGTGGTGAAATAAGAATATTGATATTCAAAGTTAAAAATTATATTATACCGAGATCGACCTGTTGGAAGCGGCCTGCATCCAGCGACTTCCTGCGAAATCTTTTAGACCTATGCCCAGCAGTGGACGTCCTATGGCTGATGATGATGATATTATACCCATAATACTTGGTCGTGTAGTACTTAAAGCTGTTTTATAGTGTGTTCAGTTACTTAAAACAATCCAGTACGAACACCTAGAAAGTTATACAGCTATCGATTTTTTTATTATCATAAGATCAATTTTACATGAAACTAATGGTATAGATGCACCGTTTGATGAATATTAAAAAAAAAACAAAGAAACAGTTGTAGATAGTCGCGTGCTGCATTTAAAACATCGGTCGGTGACAGTGGGGGTGTCCACACTCCGCGTCGTCATGGCTGCGGCGCGGCGCGGCGCGGCGCGGCGCGGTGTGGCGGCGCACGCGCACCCGCATCGCAGATAACGGACGAACATAAATTAACTAACGCACACCTAAACCTTTCACAACTTTTTATACGAATTTTCACCTTGTAGCATTATCACAGTTTAAACTTTTCCTTGACAACATTGTTCATAACATTTACATGTTAATTCAATGCGTAATCGCGAAGTTAAAAATACATAAAATGTACTTCATTCATAAGTCAATGTATATGAATACTTAATTCATATGTTAACAGAGCCATAACAGTGTCAACGGAAATCCCAGTATGCAACCTAAACAGCGTCACAATAAGGAAGTGCGTATCTCTAGCACACTGATTTGCTATAGCCAATAAATGCGAAAGAGCTGTATGGTCCCTCTCCAGTCCACTCTAGAACCATATGCGTCTACCCCATAATCCCACACTAATCTACCAAGCTATTTTATACACCTCTATTTTCGGAAACGGGTGAAGTTTTTAAAAATCTAGTTATCTCAAGAAAAAGTTTTTCCTACATCATGTTTAAAATATCATATGTATCATTATGTTTAAAATATCATAATAATGCATCAATACAAAATGTGGCTAAGCAAATGATCGTTGCGCATTTCACAAAATTAATATGAAACCTAAAATATAAGGTAATGTAAAAAATATTGCTCAACTGATTCGTGACCTGACTATTGACATCATAATACAATTAACCGAACAGCCGGCAAAGCTGAAGCCAAAATGGATTGCGCATTTCACAAGTAACGCATTAGTTATGCTTCATACTCACAATCATTGCCAATACGAACACATGAGGTAAATCATAAACGTATTGGACAGTGACAATTGCGCGGGGGCGTTATTTGTAGAGTTGGGATCCCGAAAATAGTTGTTTGATTAACTCTCTTTCATGTCGGTGTTCGTCGGAACGCGATTGTCTGCGGATTTGTTTAATTTGTCCCTTTGTTTGAGCACCGTTCGTGTGGAAGCGCTTATGTGGGGTGCGCGAGGGAGATATGGAGATCGGATATCAGCTGTGAAGGGTTATCTCTCTGTCAACTGCAGCGCCTGACCTGGGCTTGATTACAACTGATAAACAGCTGAAATACCTCTGATACGAGATTAAGCAATAACTTTGACTTCGGACTATTTCCTTCATTATACAGATTTTGGGTATAATTTTTTTGTCAAAATTACAGAACATCATTTTTTTTCTATTTATTAATAAATAACACCCAACAGTCACATGCATAGTCCTGACCCCACACTAGATCTAGTCTTGTGTCGTGGGTATCAGGTACACCCAGACCCGAAACAAATAAATAAATACACCCAACAGTCACACACCTTGTCCTAACCCCACACTAGGTATAATCTGTATCGTGGGTGTTAGATACTATAAGAGACTTTCGGTCTCACAACACGCAGACTTGAAACAAATATCTGTGGGCCACACAAACATTTGTCTCAATGCGGGAATCGAACCCGCGGCCTCTCGCTTCACAGCCGGCTACTCGCCCGCTGCGCCACGGAGGCTGTCAGTAATTATGAAACAGTATTTTATAAAACTAGAAGTTTTTCAGCTTACATTTTTCAGATATTTTTGTGCCTAGCTTTTAATTTCTACTGCTGATGTTATCCAGTATTTTTTTGTACTATTTGGAGGAAACCACTGTAAACGTGAGTAAAATTTCACGTAGAGCTTTGTTTCGATAATTTACAGTTTATTGATCCCTTAATTTGTAAAGACACATTTCATGGGGATCAATCACCAATCCTTCAAAACGGATCATTACATTGTCCAATTTTGCTTGACGGTAGAAATAAACTAAATAGTACCCATCTACCCAGACGGACTCTGGACGACGCATGTCAGTCATACTACTACTATATATGACATCCATATGGCAATGAATTTCTTCATCATCAAAATCAGCCACATTCTTATTAATTGGTAATTTTGCGTTAACTACAACCTAATAAAGTACTGGAAGATTACTGCCAAACAGAGACATAGTTATTAATCTAAGGTTACTGCATAAAAATGCCTTTGAACATAGAACCAATAACTCTTCTACAATTTATTAAGGTACGTCTTTACTAAAGCAAGTCAAGGTTTGTATAAAGCTAATAGCTACATCATCAAAGCCATAAGTCAAGGGTGTCTGGGAATACTAACTAACCCTTAAACCACAGTTTACACGACCTTTAAGCCTTGTGTAGATTAACTTCGTCTTACTACTAGAGTCAGTAACAGTTCTGCCACAACACACGTGCCAAGAAGCCCAACCAGTTTGTCATTCTTATTAACAACCATTTAGTCATAGTTATTAAATATTTGTTAATATTTTTGGCACCAGTAATAACTTAATGTAATCTGAGTCTTTGAGTACCTACACTAGCAAGTCGTAAAAACATCTAGGAGAAAAGAGCTTTCGGTTTGATTCCCGAGTGAAATGATCTAACCATAACAGATCTAACAATAAACATGTTTTTTTCGCACAGACAGTAAAGATTTAGAAATAAAAGGTATAGAAATAGGCGCTTGGTCTATATTATATTAAATCATTACTGATCACTACACAATCACAAGTTTAAAAACTTAACGGACTCACTTCAAATCCGATCGTGACCAAATAGGACCAAATACCCATATGAAATAAGCTCTATCGAATACAAAAATAATTTTGAAAATCGGCCCACATTTGGCAGAGATATCGCGTAACATCATAAAAAATACAGACGAATTGAGAACCTTCTCCTTTTTGGTAGTCGGTAGAAAATATACCATAAATATTTATTCTTATTTTTAAACATACATTACACAAGCTCACGCCTGTATCCCCGAAGTGGCTGACAGAGGAGCACTAGCGAGCTAGAACACCCCCATTTCGCCGAGCTTAATATAGTCCTAGGTGTGATAGTGAGCGAGCCTATCGCCATATCGCCACAAATTCCAGACTCCAGGCTGATATTAAAAAAAACGCCCAATATCACTTTTCCCGACCCGGGAATCGAACCCGAGACCTCAGGACCGTCCCTCAGGTTCTTACCGAAATATAAGTAGGCCACCGAGATAGTCATTGTTAAAAATTGTTAAAAACCAACAGAAGCTCAGCAGGGTTACCACCACCTCTTATAGCAGTATTATTATAATCGTTCTTCGTTTGTTTTGTATGGGAATCGGTACAAGTAAGATCATAATAATGCTGCTATAAGAGGTGGTGGTAACTAACCAGTTTGGCGTATTCAATAGAGATGAGCATCATTACTCAAAACAAAAGAATCTCTTATATTGAAAGATGGTATTCTGCGAGCGAATTGTTTTCAATTTCGCGAATTAACGACTTCCGTAGGGCCGGCCTGGGGGACGCAAATTGCTCTCAGTCGCCATAAGTGCTTCCATTTGGGCGTCAATTGATGACAAAGGCGAGAACGGAAGGGGATAGCTTCTTGTTTAATCGTAAATTGGCGGACCAGTAATAACTTAACATACAAAATAATCGTAGGTGCCTGACCGTTGACTCTACATAAAAATCCACTGTGACAATCCAGAGTGCCTCGTGTTTCGTGTTGCATTGCAGAATCAGAAAATGGTATTTAACTTAAGGCCAGCTTAATTCTGGCGACTCTCGAAGGACACGTTATATTTTTTTGCCAACTTTAAAGGAGGTCCTCGATTCGTCCCTATTTTTTTATGTATATTACGCGATATCTCCGCCAAATGTGGACCGATTTTTAAAATTCTTTCTGTGTTCGATAGAGCTTATTCCAAGGGTAGTCTCATATATTTGGTCACGATTAGATAAATTTTGAAGTTCTTAGACTTGTGATTATTATAGTGACAATTGACAAACGAGTAGGTGACCCAAACTGATAAGTCCCACCGTCCATAAACAATCAATAGAGAAAAGAATCATGAGTGCGTTGGAAAGTTTAAAGCAAGGGAATTGGTGAGGGGAGGGGTATTGGGGTCACCAGAAAACTCACTCACCAAACAAAACGTAGGTAACAACGAGCTGCTACTTTACGTTAATTTTCTATGATCCAATGCTACCGAATCGGGCAAGCCATGGTGTAGACATAACTATCTATAGTTTGGCATGACTACTCCGTGGCCCAAGCATAAATAATTTTAACAATCGAAATCGTATCGAGTTCGCTGCACACTGATGACATTTAGTTAATATTTCATACAAATTTCATAAACGCGCATCGAGCTTGCTTAGAATTCGATTATCTATAATATTTCTGCTCGGGCCGCTGAACTCTACCCTATTGCCATATGATCCATTTTACAACGGTGATCCATGATACAATGCTTGCCTTGCCAGGGAAAAGATGTGTTCAACATTTAATTCTCAGTATTTGTTAATAAAACAATATTCATTGCTAAAACCGAGCTTTAATACCTACTCAGCCTTACCGGTAGAGTTTTGCACAGAAGTAAATGAGATGAAATGTTAATCTGGAGATAAACCGCAGACGGTGGCTGTTATGGATTATAGATTATTAGAAAGAAAAGAGATTACGAAACCCGAAACTATTTGTTCTTTGGGGGAATTTAAGATTTCGCTACCGTTTTCGTTACTGTAATATACCGTTTCAATTATATCAATTTGCATCTATTATTTTACGAAATTCAGTAGATGTCATGACTTGTGACATAATTTGTGCCCGATATGGCGATAGGCTCGCCCCCTACCACAACTGGGACGGAACTAAGCTCGGCGAAATGTGGGTGTTCTAGTTCGCTAGTAGGCCTCTGCCTACCCCTTCGGCGATACAGGCGTGAGCTTATGTTATGTTTTGTTATGTAGAATCCAGTCCCAAGCAGACCACGTTAGAAAAAAGGCGTTGCCTGGGATTGTAAGTCCAAACTCACCGGTACATAACTCATACATACCAGAACTAGATCGAGGAGGCGCCTATGACACTAATTTATTGTTTTATTTTTAAATACGTTTCAATGTCTCTTTGTCACAATAACTAAGGGCATGAAAATTAACTGATTCTCGTCATAACAAATTTTATTGGAGTTTTTCGAGAACAAGCAGAGAATATCGTTGTCTTGGGAATAATAAGCTGCATAGTATGCAAAAATATATGAAAGATGTACATAAGAATATAATGAATGGTTCTAATGTGGTAAGATATATACATAAACACAGTTCTGCCATTCATAGACTGCCTCGGTGGCGTGGTTGTACTTCGGTACGACTACCGTCCTGAGATCTCGGGTTCGATCCCAGGGTCGGGCAAAGTGATATTGGATTTTCCATATCAGCCCGGAGTCTGGAATTTGTTCCCGATATGGCGATAGGCTCGCCCCCTATTACATCTGGGACGGAACTAACTCGGCGAAATGTGGGTGTTCTAGTTCGCTAGTGCGCGTCTGCCTACCCTTTCGGGGATACAGGCGTGAGCTTATGTTATGTTATGTGTTTCTCTAAAAACTTTGCTAAAAAAAATCGCCAGGGTAGGTTTCCCTGTTAAGATCCAGTAAAGATGAAGACGTGGTAGTTAGAACTGTTTAAGAAGATTACAATCGGCCGCACATAAAATAGATTAGGTGTTTAGCTGGAAGCTACTTTTATATAATCCGTAGGATTTTTAGATTAAAAACACTTTGTCGCTTTCCAACGCTTAAGATATTTATAGAATTAGAAAACAAACTTAGTAAGTTCCATACAATAATACTAATCCAATACAGTTTGTGATATTCGACGAAGGTTTTTGTTATAACCAATTACCTATATACAAATTAAAGTAGGAGAAAATGTAAAATGGTGTGCAAGAAAAGAAATTAATACAGTTTTTTTTTAAATAGAATAACGTATCTACGAACTTGTTCCTGCCTTAGACACAACGACAATTGCAACAAGGAGACAAAATGGAACATTGAGTTCTTTATGCACCGCCATGCTTTGAAGACACAATAAAATTGAAATAAAACTATTTTTACGGATATGCCCGACGTATCGAAAGCTTTGCAGCCTTCGTGGTCACGGGTCAGACTTTTCCAAAGCTTTCGAAACGTCGGGCATAAAAATTAAAACCAAATCGTGATAGAATCCGTAAAAATAGTTATATTTCAATGAATAACATTCGCGTAAACTTAAGAAATCGACACAATAAAAGTATAATAAAACCTGAACTCTTTTTTTAAGGACAGATTATTCACAGATTTTTAACTGAAGTTGGAGGAAACGAACATAACATATCTTCCCAATATGTCTTAAAGAGCAGTCTCCTACACTTTCCATAAGTGATTAAAATTAACGCAAAATGGCATCGCTAATTGTGCAGTTTGTTTCTTAACCGTAATGTAGAGCCAGGGGACGTGGCGGAACGTGCGCGCCCGCATCTTTCACCCTCCTCCATACTCCTGTACCTACATACTTATACAATTCTTTTAGTATCGCAGTTGTTCATACTAACTTGATGCAAAACGCAAATTTATTTTAAGTTAAAACTAAACAGCTTCTTACTGTTACGTGTTAGTTAATATCTAGTCAAACTTTTACTTTGGGAAATAAATTAAAGAAATACGTCTTGCCGATGCAAAGGCTAGAGGTTTATTAAATTTTAAAAGAATACAATAGTGTATAATATTAGCCCTGTAGTATTACTGTCCCTCTGCTGGGCACGGGCCTCCTCTACTAATGAGAGGGGTTAGGCCTTAGTCTACCATGCTGGCCTAATGCGGGTTGGTAGACTTCACATACCTTCGAAATTCTTGTGGAGAAATTCTCAGGTATGCAGGTTTCCTCACGATGTTTTCCTTCACCGTTGTAGAAAGCGATATTTCACAATGAAAACGCACTTAATATAGAAAAGTCAGAGGTGTGTGCTCTTTTTAGGGTTGGTATCGAACCTGCGACACTCGTCTCGGCAGTCCGTACCATTCCCAACTGAGCTATACAATAGTGTGGTGATACAATAGTGCCTTTTAAGCAACAATGTGTGCTCTTATACTATGAATCTTGGATTGCGAAGTCAGCGTAGCGAAGCAGAAACAAATGCTTCGGCCGTTGTTCAATCCAGAACAGATGGTTCGGGACGTTGCATAACTATCTATAGTCTGTTTACAAAACTTAACATGTTATTACTTATATCATGTCATTTTGAGTGGTAGAACCATGCTGTAGACGTTACTGTCCAACATGGCTCTAATGGCTCTCAGAATGGGCCGGCTCAACTGGTTTGATACCATTGTCTCACAGAAAACCGACGTAAAGTGGCTGCTGTCACGTTTCGTTCGGTGAGTGAGATTTCCGGTGGCCCATTTCCTCCCTCCCTTTCCCAATTCTTTTTCCCTTCGCTTCCATTATCTCTTTTTAGGTTGGCAACGCACCCATTATTATTGTATACCTCTTGTCACGGGCGGCTTGACCTCCGGTGACCCATACGCTTATGTAACATATATATATATGTACCGCTTCCGACGGGTTAAAGGTTGTAATTAGTTGCCTATACATATATAAAAGCGGCGATAGCCCTGTTAAGGGGGCTACCGAGACGAATGCTACGGATTCGATACCATGTCCCAAACCACAGAGTAGACACATGTTACTGTTTGAAATTACCAGCAGGGTTACCACAACCTCTTATAGCATAACATAACATAACATAAGCTCACGCCTGTATCCCCGAAGGGGTAGGCAGAGGCGCACTAGCGAACTAGAACACCCATGTTTCGCCGAGCTTAGTTGCGTCCCAGATGTGATAGGGGGCGAGCCTATCGCCATATCGGGCACAAATTCCAGACTTCGGGCTGATATGGAAAAATCCAATATCACTTTGCCCGACCGGGGATTGAACCCGAGACTCAGAACCGTAGTCATACCGAAATACCACCACGCCACCGAGGCAGTCCTCTTATAGCAGTATTATTATAATCGTTCTTCGTTTGTTTTGTATGGGAATCGGTACAAGTAAGATTATAATGATACTGCTATAAGAGGTGGTGGTAACCCTCCAGTACCTAATATCGATTGCTGATGATGATGAATATCGAATAATACTATTTATTTATTGACAGCTTCCGTGACGCATCGGGCGAGTAGCCGGCTGTGAAGCGAGAGGCCGCGAGTTCGATCCCCGCACCGAGACAAATGTTTGTGTGGCCCACAGATATTTGTTTCGGGTCTGAGTGTTGTTAGAGCGAAAGTCTCTCGTAGTTCCTGATTCCCACGACACAAGACTCGATCTTAGTGTGGGGTCAGGACTATGTGTGTGACTGTTGGGTATTATTTATTATTATATTAGGTACGTAATCAAAATTATCTATTAAAAGAATTATCGACAGATTGTACTAGAAGATGCCTTATTCAGAAGCTCCAAACACGTAAATACGTATTTTTTTAAAATAACCCAATTCAAAAACAACTCTACAAAACTACGCCGGCCTTTTTGTTTCCCCATAAAAAACAGCTACAATTTCCCACTACGAATTTCCCTGAAAAACGATATGGCATTGTAAATTTCCGATTGGTTATCCACCGCGCGATCCGATTGGTCGGTAGGCGGTGTCATATACGGCGAGTCGTGTGATTGGCTGACAGCGAGATCCCCACTTCACAACATAGTGGGGGAAAACATCCCCGTGTTTATTTTTGTTGTTCAACTTAGTGGATTAAAAGCTTTCGTCGCGTGCACTTGTGGTGACAAACAAACGTTAGATGTCTATACATCGTGAATATAGTGAAGTGTTGTGAGGATAATAAGGACTGATACTTGCACGTTGACTGTGTTGACCATATTTCGGAAATGGTGATCCTGTAAGTATTTGCTGTATTATTTTTCTTCCAATTTCCCTTATCCCACTTTAATGTGGGGTCAGCGCAATACGGAATATGCAATTTTATTATTTGCAGAAAGAGTTTGTACATGTAAGTTATTACGAACTGCCTGCCTGACGGGATCCCCCTCTGGAGAATCTAGCTAACTGTTATATTAATTATTTATTTTATTTTAATTACATTCATAAATTAATTTAGGTAATATAAAGGTGATTTTAGATCAAAGGAACAAAGAGCAAGAGCTATGACAGGTCACAGGTGCATTTTTATAAAGGTTTTTTAAAGCAGTCAGGAGAATATGTTGTATAGTTTATCAGTAATTCTAAGTAAACTGTGGTTAAAAAGAATAACGCCAGACTTAACTGCCCGATTGTCTTAGTAAAACAGCTACCGAAACTAGGAATATAATTAAAATTGACGGAACCTAATTATTTTACGAAACATTTATAGTGCAATAAATGTTTTGAGTTTGAAAATGTAAGTAATCGTTTTCAGTTAAAAATAGATAGATATAAGAATGCTCTACCGCTGATTTCTCTGATGTCAAAATGTTATAAAGTGAGAGCCTTTGCTCGTTCGTTTGTTCTAAATCCAACTTTAAAAGAATCAATATGAATTTCTCTCCAACTAAGAAGTTTTTAATGCATGAAATATGCATGTTCTAGTTCGCTAATTCACCTCTGCCTACTCCTTAGGGGATGCAGGCGTGAGCTTATGTATGTGTTTATTTTATTAAACGATTCGGTAATCTAGATACGCTTTCATATTATTATAGATTTCTATTATAAAGAGTGGTTTAAGCTTTGGTTTAGAAGTATACATAACTCGAGACCATTTTTAAGTAGTAAGAGAAGTTAGGATGGTAGTAATGGCCAGATGACGTCGAAATAACAGCTTAGTCAGCATATATTGTGTTCTTGTATTATTATCGTATGGCGAGTAGTAAATATATTATAAAATTTGGCTCAGAATTCTATATATATTTTTGGCCGACTTCCCAAAAAGGAGCCTCCTCCTTTTCTCCTCAATTCGTCGGTATTTTTTTTTATGTATGTTACTCGATATCTCCGCCAAATGTGGACCGATTTTCAAAATTCTTGTGTTCGATAGAGCTTATTTCAAGGGTGGTCCCATATAAATTTGGTCATGATCGGTAAATTGGAAGTCGGTCAGTTAAGTTTTTAAACTTGTGATTATTACTATTATTGTTTTTACTGTTTCAAAATGTTTGTGTTCAATAAAGTGTTATCTATCTATCTATCTATCTATTATTGATAGCCATGTTTCGGCCTCCGGTGTCAGCTGATGCAGGCCCTGTAGCCCCCCTTGAAAGCTCCTATATATGTTCTTGTATGAAGATGTAGAATGTACATAATTCCTACTTAATAACGATAGTAAAACCTTGATTACCTTGATCTTGATTAATAGAAGGTCCATATTATTGTAAGCCGGTATTACATTTACAAACTTATGAATTAAGTTGGTATTTGATGAGTATGACTTATAGTTCATGAATTTGGATGTTAGTTATTGAACAAAGTAGTGTATTGGATTCTCCTTAACACCATGCTTATACAAAAATAATAATAATAACAATGGGTAGATTTAAAAAAAAATCTTAATAACAAGTCAATCAATAACTAATACAATAAATACTAAATAAATAATAAAATATAATATTAGCCCTGTAATATTACTCTGCCACTGCTGGGCACGGGCCTCCTCTACTAATGGGAGGGGTTAGGCCTTAGTCTACCACGCTGGCCTAATGCGGGTTGGTAGATTTCACATACCTTCGAAATTCCTGTGAAGAAATTCTCGGGTATGCAGGTTTCCTCACGATGTTTTCCTTCACCGTTATAGCAAGCCATACTTCACAATGAAAATTCACTTAATACAAAATACTTATAAGTAAGAAATTATTTATTTTCGTTTCAATAAGACATTTTTATAATCTATTAGGAACAACAACCTAAGAATTTAGATATCATATAAAGATAGAAAAACTGAACGTCGAAAATTATTACCATATACCTCGTGATAATATTGGAACAAGATGGGGTGAATTAAACATAGCCCAGATATCTATAATAATAATATTACCCTCCTTCCAGGGCAGTCCAAATACCTACTAGGTATATAAAAACTACCTTCGACAAAGTTACAATCTAACAACAAAAGAAAATTATTAAAGGAGACATGTATTACATAGCTGAACAAAACACTTATGTAACCACTAACAACGTCGCTATTCATAATATCCGCATCTTATACAAATACGTTTTTAAGAAGCTAACAATAGACCACTTGTGACCCCAACAATGTGTTGAACCATAAAATAAATAGTCAAACAAGCGAGGGTTGAGGAAGGTGATGGAGGGACGCCAATTGAATCTAATTGAAACTTATTGAGCTCATGACGTTGCATTCGACAGACCTTGCGGGTTGGTTTTCCTTTAAAATGAAAATTAACATAACTGATATTTAAAACTCGATAGACGACCTGATAAAGGCCGTAAGAAGTCGCTGGATGCAGGCCGCTTCCAACAGGTCGATCTGGAAACTTGGCCTATGTCCAACAGTGGACGTCCTATGGCTGATGATGGTGATGATGATGTTTAATGATTGTTTAGTACCTATTGTAAACGAAATGGCCGGCAACGCATCCATGATTCCCCTGGTATTGTGGATGATTATGGGCGACGGTGATCACTTAACTTCAGGTGACCCCCTTAGTCGTTTGCGCCCACATATATAAAAAAAAAAAAAAGAAATGGGCCTTTTTTATAAAAAAATTTTAGCTTAGCATATGGTTAAGAATAGTCTGTCCCTTTTTTCCTTGTTTCACATTGTTTGAAAATGAAAGGAACAAACTATTCTTAACCATATGATCAGCTACATTGTTTGTATAAGTAAGACCGAATATGTTTAAGTAGAGAAGAAATAGTAAGTCTCCTCCTAGGTCTAGTGACAGTGTATATGCGCTGTGAAGCGGGAGGTCCTGGGTTCGATTCCTTGGTCGGGCGTGGTGTGTTTCTAACACCATTTTCCGGGACTGGATTGGCGTCATGCAGGCAGCCGGTCGTAAAAACTAAGCCAAATCGTTTCTGCAATATGCTTGAAAAAGTGTTCCGCGCCGACCCCACATTAAGTTGGGATAAATATTTATTTTTGCGAGTGATCCTTGCTTCTTTCTAGATTTTATTTGCTCTTTTCCGCCGCTTTGATGTACGAAGTTATTTATTCAATTAAGCATTGCCCTGCCCCTTCTGCAGTCCTGAAGCAATTGGCTCAAATATACTTGCGAGGGGAGACAAAGCTTACCCACTCATTTAACGTTTTAAATTCGTTATATTTTTCCTTTCGGGCTTGCACTTGGTAGGTATTAAGCTATTTGTTTTTTGTATGTTTTGGCGTAATTATGATAGTGTAAAGTTTTTTATATTGTTGTAAATCTGGGCGCGAGAGGAAATTCTGCATTAAGAACTCCCGTCAGGTCACGAGTTTGCGCCTTTAAAGAAGTACCAAAAACAACAGAGGTAGAAACAATACTTACAATAGTACACTAGATATCTACTACTTAATAATTATTTTGTTTTTTTGTTGTGATTTTTTATAATAAGAGTCGTCGGATGAAATCCGATTTTAATTGCGCTTGGCCGAAGCATGAATAAAAATAGAACTGCATAGGATTAGTACAAAAGGTTGTGATTATGGAATTATGTAATTAAATGTCAATAAATTAGTCGCTTCCTTGGGTCAAGTGGTAACTTATATGAGCTGTAAACAGGTAACTGGGAGGTCTTTGGTTCGATTCCCAAGTTGCAAGGGTGTATATCTAATACAATTTGCCTAGTATTGAATCCCTCAGAGAGGGATTGACATCAGGCAGGCGGTTGTAACGTGATCCACAGATTAAGCCTAATGTAGGGACCAGCCTAAGTTTACAACTGTTGGGTGATATTTATTAATTTAATTTTACAGCACAAGCCGCACTGATATGACAGAAGGACCCACTACTCCGGACTGGGATATCAACGACGCAGTGGTACCTAGAGTGGTAAACTTCGACACATTCGGCGAGTGGTGCGACGGCCATGTGCGAAGAGTCTATCCGCCAGCGTGCGAGGAAGCAAGAAGACACGCCTCCGGCTGGGCCATGAGGAATACAAACAACCACAACGTTCATATACTTAAGAAGAGTTGCTTAGGAGTGCTCATCTGCTCTGCTAGATGTCGACTGCCCGATGGTTCTAGAGTGCATTTACGTCCCGCTATTTGTGATAAAGCAAGGAAAAAGCAACAAGGTACGTTATGTTTGATGGTTAACTTCTTTGTCTTTTGGACTGTTAGCCCAGCCAAGCAGAAATTGGGTCTCATGGGTGTTCAGATTTTTTAATTTATTGTCGCTCGGAAAATATGAGAGTACCTAAGTACTTATTTATTGTGTCATATATAACATATTCCGGTGACCCGAATACAGCAAAATTTATTTTCTGATCATGCAATAAACCAGCGGTTTTTTTCGGTTTCTAAATAATCACAAGTTTAAAAACTTAACTGACCGACTTCCAACTTGATCCGGTTGTGACCAAATGTTTATGATACCTTGAAATAAGCTCTATCGAACACAAAAAGAATTTTGATAATCGGTCTGCAATGGCGGAGATATCGCGTAACATAAGTACATAAAAAATACAGACGAATTGAGGGCCTTCTCCTTTTTGGAAGTCGGTCGGTACAGCATATTTAGTTCGCAAAATCAAATATGTGTCATCTTGTAGATCTAGATACACCTACATACGTTCTAGTGCTTCCACTACAATGAAGTTTAATTTTATTTGTCAGGTAAACCATGTCCAAACCGGCTGTGCAACGGAGGCCGATTAGAAGTCCAACCATGCCGCGGCCACTGCGGCTACCCCGTCACACACTTCTGGCGACACACGGAACACGCAATATTCTTCCAAGCGAAGGGTTCTCATGACCATCCCCGACCAGAAGCCAAAGGTGCCACGGAAGTGCGACGGTCTATTGGCGCCGGCAGAAGAGTTAGAGGACTAGCTTTACTTCTTACTAGGGAAACATCGATAGCAGACAAAATATTAAATGTGAAACAAGATAAACAGATACCGCATAAAGTTAACAATTGCCATCCACAACCGCCGCCGCTCATCCCTGATAACCAAAGAGGTAGGCACCATCTGTTATCGGTATTTACTAGGACTACACATACAAGTTTTATATTTTCGATTTTAATCCCAGAAAATACAAAAGACCCAAATGAGAAGAATACTATACTAAGAATACTATAAACGTATTCATATGTGTAAGAGCTACTTATAGCGCTATTAGGTACTAATCTAGAGTTACACCTTATCTCGATTTATCCTACATCTTATTCCTGTTTTTAAATCAAGGTTTTAAATAAATATAAATTTATGCCAAATCTTGATTTAAAGATAAGACTGAGCTGTTAGATAGAGTTTGTGTTTAACTCTAGATTAGTAATAGCGCTATAAGTCGCCCTAATGTTTGATGTGCCTAATCTAAACTTAGTCAGTCTTTAATCTCCGAATAACAATCTGTCGTCACTCGTCGTTCATGGCTATTCTCAGGTCGGCGAATTTATGTTGCTGGTATTATATCAAAACAAATAGATTGTTGTATTTCGCTTATCATCCTCTATTCATCAGACAGACTGATAGGCATAAGAAGGATTTATTAAAGACCAACAATTAACGCATTTAATTGTCCAACAGTTCAACTGACCTGCACGTGTGGCCCGTTCGAGTGCTCATGTCGGTGGCGTCCCGAACACTCCACAGAGTCGTACGGAGCCGCGTGGACACAGACCGATACGCAGAGTTACGCCGCATACGCACCACCAGTACACACCGCCGCCTCACTACCACAGCAACACTACGACCCCCAAACACTACCGGCAGAAGACATATTCCATCCAGAAGAAATATTCCAACTCGACCAGCCGATTAGACTAGACTTCCCCATGGAGGAAAGTACGTTGGAGTCACCACCCACGTTCGCAGATCTCAATGGCGACAACTCGAGGCCAGAGGACGCCTACTGGTTGGATTGGCAACGCGCAGCCGGCAGCGAGTCTAGTGAAACACCTTCCCCTGAACTGTTTGGCAGTACTTACCAACAAGCAGAGGCGTATTGTGACCAACAAACATACATCCCCCAGGTTTATTACCCAGAAGACGGCCAGTATTACCCTATAGAAAGTACTAGAAACTCACCGATAACCAATATGCACGAGCAACGCTTTTACAGATATGATCAAGACTGCACGCAGAGTAACGTAGATATGCAAGCGTGGAATTACACGGACTGTGCGTTTACACCCAACGATGTGTCTGAATGTAAACAATACTTCGATGTACAACATCAACAAGCAGTGAACGCCTTTAGTGGTCTTTTATAATATAGTTACTGTACATAGTATGTGATTTGTAAATAAAGAGTTATTATAAGGATTTATTTCGATTTGTTGATTATTAATATTGTCTCAAGTGCTAGACCGTACGTCGATAGGTTATTACGTTTGTTCCTATATTTTTGATCTTCATTGGTTTGCGAAAAAATAAAAAACAATTTGTATAAAATCGTCTATTTATTGTATATAAAAATTACATTAAAATTGTCAATTTTACATTTTTTTCTTTTGCTTTCTAACAATAAAATTGGTCACTACAACATAGTCTGTGAAGCAAACGCATGATTTATTGTTATGCATATGCCGTCTCTAAACATTCCGTGAAATAATTATTATATTTCCCGACAAATTCCGTTTGACGGCAAACAACCCAATATCTAACACGCTAATCTTATACAGCAACCAAATTCATATCCAACTCAAATGAACCGGTATATCGTTCCAACACTCCAGACGAAAACAAACATTCCAAAGAATACGCTTGCTGCTGTTTATTGCGACAAATTATATCTATCACAAAGTATTGCAAATGTTTTTATCGATATTAGTTAATAATAGTAACTTCAAATTCTTATAGTATTGTGTAGGGAAATGATAGGCATTAAAACGGCTTTTTAGGGTCTGAATGCATTTCTTCCTTTTGGGAAAAATAGACCTAAATAACAAATTATTAACCAATTTCGATAAAGACAGAACATTTTTAACATTTTTAATTGAAACACAATTCTCTATAGAATCCTATCAAACATTACTTTATGGTCGAGATACTAAATGAAATCTTAAAATAAATCGACATTTTGTTTAATTTTACCAAATCAAACGATTCGTACAAAATCAAAGGCAATTTTGCTTTCTAAAAAAAAAACAAAAATCTATTCAAAATATATAAGTGCTCGATTGATATGAATTGTACGCGAAATCTAATAAACATACCTATTATGCGGTGTTCTGACAACTCCATAATTTTTCTGAATGACTTCTGTCACAGCATGACTAATTTCAACCGAAACAAAAACATAACAGCGTAACTACCCTCAAATTTACATTCTTAAAAATAGGCCCTAACTTAATTAGTAGATTATTTGCTGCAATGTATTTGCATGTTTCGGTGAGGGATCGAGGAGAGCACAGCACGCAGTATCACAGCTGTCGGCCGCAGCCGAGTAACAATGCTTCCAGCAGTATTATCTTTAACTCGAAAATATAGCTGGAAACAACCGTAGCCCCACGGTGGGCGCCACTTACAATAAGGCCACAAATAAATTTAACACGAAGCGGTGACTTCTTAATTTTAACCATACGTTACCACGATTTGCGCTTCAATTAACTGATACACAATAGTGTTAAAGGCTTACCGTACGTTCGGACGAAAGTATGTGCCTCTGTAGGGTCAAAGCACACTTATCACGACGCCATACGAATCCCGCAGAAAATATGTGTAATTAAAAAAAACCTTCAATCTTTGTAACGATTATGTACAACTTACACATTATTTCACATCGTACTGCATAATGTGTCGTATATCAAATAGCTCAAAGTTCGGTTTTCATTACTCTGTTTTGCGGCTATCGGACGTCGATGTGGTGTGCTTCGACTCATATTCACCTTCACATCAAGGTGTCGGCCGCTGCTCGTCCACAAGCGACCTCGACGTGACACACGAGCTAATGTCAATTAGAGACAAGAGGTGAACGGAGCGAGATCTAATGTAAGCTTTATCTTGAAGAAGCCTATATATGTATGAGAAATTCCTAAGAGGAACATTCGTCCTGCTAAATAAATATCACTATGACTTAGTTAAGATAAAAGACTTATAGGTAGGAGAATATTTAGAGTGACGCTAATATTACAGTAATAGTGTATTTAAATCCATACAGCGTTCCATCAATTGTGTTGTGCTGCTTTCGTTGTTGCGAAGATTATTGATTACGAATTAAAGTTATAGCTCTATAAACAACACACACACAGAATGATCAATGAAATATGTGTTTAAATTCCTGCGCTGAAGAATCAGTTTAGAGTGACAAGAAGTATAGCCGACGACGGGTCGTATACATGCTATGACTTTTAATTGTACCCATACTAAAAAAAGATTAAGAAATAGGTTGGATGGCGGTTTCAGGATTCTATAACCAAATGACAAAAACAAAACCCTTCTAATATAAAAGACTCATTACTATTTTGTTAATAAAAGCTACGCATACAAACGAAAACTGCACCACACAAAATGCCCGAAAGCACACTGCTGCCTAAGCAAGCCGCTAAGACAAAACCAAATTCATAATCCAAAACTATGTAAATCGCAATCTATCCCTGATTCTAGTGTCGCTACATTACTAAACACTCTATTGTGATTTACTCTGTGTCGGAATACCGACTATATCCGAAAGACTAATACATAACACAACACAATGTAGAAACATAATATTAAAATAAGAATATCGTTTGTAATAAACATAAAGCTTGAAAACGACTAAACAATTTGTACTATTGAGAAGAAATCACTGTCCAATTAAACAATTAGAAAATCCTCGGCGACTTCACGTCGTTTATTAGAGAACATTTCCTAGAGAAAATTGTAAATAGTAGATACATTAGTTACTTTATATTAAAATCTGAAGATCCATTTATTACATCTAATAATAAAAGATAGATAGATAGATATAAGGAAATGTAATGTAGGACTATATCAACTACAAACTCAAAATATATCAAAATATAATTATGTTTTTCGCTTTACTATCATCCTTGCGTCTAAAGAACTAGTCACCGTCACAGGCGGACTTAATTCTGTAAATCATAATCAAGCTCCGAAAACCGTGGAAGACACCGACTAGACGCTCCGAAAACTGACAAAATGTCGTATGCTATATCGGAAAGAGTGCGACACCATACTAATAACGTAAACATCTATTCTAACCGTTAATATACCGAGTCCAAAGCTCGGTAAGACACCACGCACCGCAGCGACAATACTCACCTATACCATACCATTATTATAAAGCTGACGCGTTTGTTTGGTTGAACGCGCTAATATCAATAACTACAAGTTCAAATAAAAAAAATCTTCTATGGTTGGATAGCCCATTTATCGAGGAATGCTATAGGCTATATAACATCGCGCTATGACCAATAGGAGCGGAACTTCAATGGAAAATAATAAATAAATAAATACACCCAACAGTCACACACCTAGTCCTGACCCCACACTAGGTATAACCTGTATCGTGGGTGTCAGAGACTATGAGAGACTTTCGGTCTCACAACACCCAGACTTGAAACAAATATCTGTGGGCCACACAAACATTTGTCTCAATGCGGGAATCGAACCCGCGGCCTCTCGCTTCACAGCCGGCTACTCGCCCGCTGCGCCACGGAGACTGTCGAAGCTGCTGAAATGAAATGAAAAAAAATGCTGCAAATCCCGGGGAGAAGTTATTCCGTTGCGGGCGCTGCGTAAATTGTTAAAGTTATGTATATGTGACGCAGACGAAGTTGCGCGGGTCAGCTATTTTAGGTATATTTATTGAATTACTTCCGAAAGTGGGTACAGTGTTACCTACCAAAGTATATACACTAGTACTGTCGCTGCAGTCCACGACAGTTACCAACTTTGGACCCTCGAAAAAAATCGTGCGGTGGAAAGAACACTACCGCTACATTCAAACATACATCCTAATCAATTAATTATCGACGAAACACGGGTGTGTATCGTGCCATAAATCGTTGTCATTGTGTGCCTTTTCGGCACCACTCTATTGCTAAGGCGAGTTTCAAATCGGTAGCATAAATAATTATCGACTATATTTTCGAAACGTGCTCGCTACAAGCTCAAAGTTTTGATTGTAATTTTATACAAAAAGGCCTGTGGTACGGTTTCTAATGCGTAGTTTTAGTAATAAAGCGATACAACGGTATTATCCATCGCACAAAAGGCTGCTAAGGGAGTTTCATAATATTTAAATCCCACAGATCAAATATCTAAACCGACACCGTATGTACGCGTGTCGACATCTTGAGGGACTTGGGCTCTCGCACTCCGTGATTTAATCGTTTCTTGATATTACTACAGTGACACATCCGTGTGTAATTTGTAATCGTCAGATTTGTAACTAGAAATGTTGAGAAATATCGCATCGTTTTTATATAAATCTTTTGCATCAATTACTTCAAAAATAATAGAAACAATAAAATATAGTGTAGTTTTTCAACATTTCTACCACAAGCCTCTCCTATTAAACTTAAACGAAATAAAACTTAACGGACCGACTTCAAAACTAATCCTATCGTAACCAAACTCTTTCGAACACAAAGATTAATTGATTACCTTCTTTTTTTGAAATCGGTCGAAAATATGTGACGCTTGATCACGACACATAATCGAAGTTGCACGGTGTATTCAGACATGTGTGGTAGGGGGAAGAAGTACAGCGCCATCTGTGTTGTGTAGCGGTAGTGGTAGTGGGGCGGGGGCGGGTCAGGGGGCCGCCTCCTCCGCCAGCTCCGTGGCGGGGAGTGTGGGGGGTGCGGGGAGTGCGGGGGGTGGTGCGGCGGCGAGGGGGGAGCGCGCCCACACCGACACGGCGGCCGGCGGCACCTCCAGCGGCACCTCCAGCGGCTCCGGGCCCAGGCACCGACCCACACTGCACTCCATGTCCGTACTGCAACACATACATACGCTCACGCCTGTATCAAAGGCAGTATCAATGAAGCAGTATAGTGTCAGACTCCAATAGCCAGAGGCGAACTAGAACACCTACATTTCGTCGAACTCATTTACATCCCTGACATTGTAGGGTGCGTGCCAATCGCCATACCCGATATGGTAAATTCCACAATACTAAATAGAAAACGCAATATCACTTTTTCCGACTCGGGGATCGAACCCCAGACCTCAGTAAGATAGCCATACCATAACACAACTACGCCACCGAGGCAGTAACAAATCCTTTTTTTTATTAGCATACGAAAGCACATTAATAGACAATGCTATGGGGTGTAGTCAAGCCGCCGCTTACCGTCGAAAACAAAGGAATGGGAATTGGAAAAATATTAGGTTTTTAGGCCTCAGGAATTCTTGCTGTGAGCAAAATTGTATACAACATGGTTTACCATTTCAATTCACTAAAACATCGATAAAATGTTCAAGTGGAATACTAACACAGCACTAGTAGTAGAGATGTGCATTTTCGCCGTGTGCCACTGTTCACTAGCCTCGATAGAGTCCGGCTGGTCTTCTGACTGCGGCGGCGCACTCGAGCTGGACACCGCCTCACTAGTGGACACGGGAGACTCGAGGTTGATGAGCGTGCCGGTCACCACCTCGCCCACTTTAGCCTCGTCGGTGTTCGAACTCGTCGACTGACTCGTGTCGACTGACTTCTGCATGTCTGTGGGCAAATTGTCGCGAATGAAAATTATAAGGCACTGTAATGAAATAGTGTGAAACAATTATATCGCTAAGCATTTTATATACCTAAGTATATAATTGTGTTGTTAATAAGCAATTACATCGCATTTTAATTTTTAAGTTATATATTATGTTGAAACAATAAGTTAAAAATAAAATTGCTTTTCTCTTTTAACAGAGTCTGTGTTATTAAAAAGACAATATAATTTATAGTTGTCATTTATCAGTAGAACAAAATTAAAAATATAATATACACTCAAGTTTTATAAGAAACAACCAACAATAGTTATTGGAAACAGGAGTTTCGGAAGTCGATAGAACATAGTCATGCTTACATTGCTGGTAAAGTATGAAAGATATAATGCGATTGGCTAACGAGCAAGCAAACAAAATGATATAAACAAAAATGATGAAGAGAAAAAGCAAAGACCTGGGGCATGCATGTAGGTCAACCATTTCTTGAGGTGTCGATTTTCACCGAACACGGGCAGCATACCGCCCTTCATTGCATCTGCAACGCAACACGCGTGCGCTTGTATAAGAATCAACCGAGATCAGATAGAAAACTGTTCAGAGTATAATTTAAGTGAAAACTTAATTTCATATTTAAATTATGCTAATAAAAACGATCAATTTTCTGTCTGATCTGATATGATTTGACCCTTAGACAAGTGACGCTCTTCACAACCACTTGACAAGCGGTTTTAAAATGCAAACAGATTATTAAACACCCGACGACACCCCACGCTAGTGCTGTGTAGGGTAGATCTATCGATAGTTGCACTTGCGATAGGTATTTCCTTATCAGTACTCTCAATATGTACTCTCAGTATCGATAACAGTACCGACAGCTGAACTCGATACTGAAAGTCAGCTATCTACCACATTAATCGATGGTGCTACAACACTTGTGTGAGGTGACATCGAGCATTAACAATATGTTTGCTCCTTTATGAGACTGGATCTAGAGTTCCCAGAAACAAAATACTTAATTTGATTGTTCAGAAATCAAAGGATTACCTATATGCTTGTTAAGATTACACCAATAAAATGCCTAAAAACATTTTATAAAAAAAAAAGTTATTTTAAACTGGCAACTCTAGAAAACCACATTGACTAGGTGTCATTGTTTGTCTAACGTTGTCTACGTTAACATTGAACTAAACTACTTTTTTAACGTGCCAATTTGAAAACTAATAAATTAGTCTTCCTCTAAAAGCGATACAAACACAAAGCGTACCATGATAATAAATTTAGCCTTAAGCGTTGCGTTGGTGTTGTAGATATATTACTACATTTTATGAAGAGGATATTATTGTTTCAACACAGGCAACTAATGTCGCTGAGATAGACTCGCATTGTGGAGTAATGTGTGATTTATGTAGAAGCACCGAATACCTACAGAATAGTTTAATGTGCCCTACCATGCCAATATAGGACAGGGCCCTGGGAACACATGAAACCGAGTTAGAGTATAAAAATGCCGCAAAATCACAAGATTCTCAATCGTCCATTAAATGCACTGTGTAGTTATGCTGTTTTGTAACATATTTACTACTTGAAATATTTATTTAAAAGAGCATCAGACAATTTTTTAATTTAATTTGCCCGGTACTGGATACTTCAGAGGGGGTTGACGCCAGGCAGGCAGCCGGTCGTAAAAATGCATGCTTGAAAAAGTGTGTTGCGCCGACCCTACATTAAGATGGGATAAGGGCAGGTAAAAAAAAAAATTGAAATTTTAAACAATAATTACGACACCCTTCCTGTTGACCTGCCTTCATCACGTGTGTGCGTTTGGACATTCATAACGCAATAAAAGTAAATAACACCCAACTGTCACATACATAGGCCCTGACACCACACTAAGATCGAGTCTTGTGTCGTGGGTATCAGGAACTACGAGAGACTTTCGGTCTCACAACACCTAGACCCAAAACAAATATCTGTGGGCGACACAAATATTTGTCTCGGCGGCATCTCGCTTCACAACCGGCTGCTCGCCCGCTGCGCCACAGAGGCTGACAAAATGTATGGAGTTTCCAAATATGGTATATGTTTGAAGGTGGTGACTAGTGGTGACTGGTGGTGACTGGTGGTGACTGGTGGTATCTAGTGATATCTGACGGAATCTAGTGGTGAGTGTTGGTGACTCACCCTTGTGCTTGTGTTCGGCGCTGCAGCAGTATGGCGGGTGCAGTCGCGCCGGCTTCACTCGCACGCGGTAGAAGCGCGACCCGCGCGGCATGTTGTACCGGTTGCCGCTCTACGTGCACAACAATACGGTACTTCATTATTACTTAAAGGCGTCTTCAGATCATGTTTTTCTTGAAACACTACATAAACACACACACCTACACAAACATGGTTTCGCTACCCAATTTTGTATATGGTAGTTGTTTTATGTAGTATTTAAAAAAATAATCATGAGCAGGAGTCGCGCTTTCATGTTCCACTTCCCTATATTGTTTTGCAACCGACAGTAAATATAAGCTTTCGAACTTGCGGTAGATTAAAAATTTGACTGAATCTAAATTATGTATAAACATTTTATCCCTTCAATATTTAGATTTTACGTAAAAACAGCATCAATAATGGTTGTAAAATTAATTATATTTAAATTTTGGGAGCATCGCTTCTTGTCTTCTTGCTTCAGTCGTCTATACAGTACTCCCAAAGAAAAAACACTGCGTGCCTTTTTACAGAAAACAGTAGTTTATTTCGTTATTCAAGAAAAGCGAGCGTTGTCAGGTAATACTTTTTATCGACTATTTTAGTCTTAATCTTTCTGTAACAAAATAAGTTTTTAACTATTTAATAAGTGGTCAAAAATATTTACCTTCTTTGCATAGCAATATTCCTTCGACTCGACTATTGCGACCGCGTAGAGCCGCCTTTCACTTTCGTTCTTGACTTGTATACTGAGATCTAATGCCGGCAAACAATCGCTATGTACGAAGAACATTATCTGCGCTTCCTGTGAAAATAAATATGGAAAATTTTAAAACACAAGTGTTAATCTAGGGGGGAGGGGTTCTGGCAACACACGTAAAGTGTGGCATCCCACGTTGGAGGAGGAGTGAATCAACGTCTAAAACACGAAGCACGAGTGACCTGCTCGATCGTTCGATAAAACCCATAGAAGTAAAATAAGGTGGCAGTTCGTTGTTAGTAATGGAGAGCGTAACGGATACACATCCCAAACTTCGAATAGATACCGAGCAAAAAACTCAACATCACTTTGCCTGACCCGCCGAGTATACGTATATGTAAATAAATAAAATAAATAATAAATAACACCCAACAGTCACACACATAGTCCTGACCCCACACTAAGATACTAGTCTTGTGTCGTGGGTGTCAGGAACTACGAGAGACTTTCGGTCTCACAACACCCAGACCCGAAACAAATATCTGTAGGCCATACAAACATTTGTCTCGGTGCGGGGATCGAACCCGCGGCCTCTCGCTTCACAGCCGGCTACTCGCCCGCTACGCCACGGAGGCTTTCATATGTGGTGTATGTGTTTAATATGTATGGTGTTCAGTGTCCGGTGTTCAGTGTGCGGTATGCGGTGTGCGGTGTGCGGTGTGCGGTGTGCGGTGTGCGGTGTGCGGTGTGCGGTGTGCGGTGTGCGGTGTGCGGTGTGCGGTGTGCGGTGTGCGGTGTGCGGTGTGCGGTGTGCGGTGTGCGGTGTGCGGTGTGCGGTGTCCGGTGTTCAGTGTGCGGTATGCGGTGTGCGGTGTGCGGTGTGCGGTGTGCGGTGTGCGGTGTGCGGTGTGCGGTGTGCGGTGTGCGGTGTGCGGTGTGCGGTGTGCGGTGTGCGGTGTGCGGTGTGCGGTGTGCGGTGTGCGGTGTGCGGTGTGCGGTGTGCGGTGTGTTGTGTGCGGTGTACGGTGTGTAGTGTAGTGTACCTGCAGCAGCGTGTAGTTGAGATGCGCGGGGTCCCACAGCACGAGCACGGTGTGTCCGGGCGCGCACGCCGACAGCGCCAGCGCGCCCGCCGCCAGCCCCAGCGGCGTGTGCGAGCCCCTGCGCCGACGGACGGACTCCTGCCTCGTGGGCGACGACCTGACCACAACATATCATAAACTTTATCAAAACAGACTTCAGATATATACTGAAAAACACACTATCGATAAACATATCTTACATCACAAAAATATTTGAATCCATAACGATACGTACCTGCCATCGCTATCATCTTCTCTACTCTTCTCTCCTTCCTCAGATTTCTTCTCTAATTCCTTCTTTAATTCCTGTAATTCTTGTTGCAGAAGCGCCTTCTCGTTTTCTAAAGATGCCAACTGAAATTTAAATTAAGGTTACAACTCATATATGTATTCATATTATTATAACCCCTTTTTTCTGTTACTACCCCAGCTTAAAACTAGACTTCACCTTTGTGCTTATACGCTCCTACTCCGTCTAGTCTTGTGCACACTGTATAATAATACCATTGGGTCTAATATCTCTCTTTTATATATCAAGCCAGTATTTTCGTACCCACATTCATATTTCAATCCATTTTAAAATTCTCACAAATCCGCATTGATCTAGTCTTTATAACTATGGAGCTACTCCTTAGGTATATAATGACCAAATACCAAAAAGTCACCTTTTATTAGTTTACCTGTGTTTTAAGAAGGGCGTCGTAATCGTTGGTCTCTGGGTCGGTGAGCTGTTGTATGGTGTCGCGGTACTTGGTGCTCTCCCTCATCAGGGCCTGCTCCCTCTCCCGCGCCAGCTCCAACTGACGATCCTTCTCTGACAGTAGACGTCGAGCTACGTCGTTTACTGGCACCTACGATATACAAATATAAACTTTTCTGTTCGATAATATCACGCATAAGTTGCAATTTTACGTCAGATATGTCAATATAGGCCTAACCCCGCCTCATGAATGGAAGAAAATAAGCTCGATGAAATATAACGGATAGCGGCACTAGTCGTAATGTCATGGGCCTTTCGGAAATACATACGTGAGTCAGTAGGGTTAAAAATTGGTATGAGACAAAATATTTGCATTCCCAGACTTCACTGCACGGTGTCAAAAGTCAACAAATGTATACCATTGATACAGGAGTGAAAGTGGCGAGAGTGTAAGGGGAATAGTCTCTAAGAACGAGAAGCTATGAGAAACATAGCGCAACAATTTTAACTGACCTGTTTGTCGACATCGACATTAACCTTCAATGAAGCAATATCGGCCTCATATTTCTGTTTCCACTCGGCCTCACATTTGGCGACCGCTTGCCTCACAGCTTCTTCCTTTTCAACCTCCGCATTTTCCTTAGTCTGCATTATAATAGCGTTGTGATTCGAGATCTCTATGACGTCTGTGCGTTCAATCTTCTCCAAGCTGGATTCGGACGGAGACCTGTCCATATTCGTAAGCGCTACTAAACGGAACCTGGTCAAATATAAATAATAATATTGTCTTTATATATATGTGGAAATTGGGTATGGAACGGAATATATACTGAACGTTGTGAAAGTAAAGAAATGAGAGAAAGTATGTGTGCGAGAAGGATGGGTGGATGGAAAATCAAGATTAAGAGATGTGAGCGCAGGTTAAAAAGTATAAAGAAAAATATATAATGAATAGTAAAAAGTTTTTTTTTGTCAAAGTTAATCCCATGTAAATAATAATGTGATTGTTTTAATACATAAAACAAGACCTGAGGTAAGGTTAATTATTTGAATACTAGAGTTATACATTATTTTTGTAATCATACCTGGATCTCAATGACTCAATTTCCGCCTTATAATCCATATGCATCTTCTCCTGTAAATCTTTAATTTCCTTTTGCTTCATCGCTTCCATTTCTTCGATCTTCTTCACATAGCCTTGCATTTCCTCTCTTGTTTTCGCTAACAATTCTTTTGTATCTTGATGTTCCTTTTCTAATCTTTCCATGTCTTTCTGATGTTCAACCTTTTGGGTTTCTAAATCCCTTTCTAACGATGAAATTATTTCATCTTTTCTACTAAGAGTCGCTTTCATATCACTCAATTCCAATTCATGGTCCACTGTCAACCTTTGTGTCTGTTCCCTGAACATGAGAGCTGACTCCTCATTACATTTCTTTAATGCTTCAATAATTTCCAAGTGTTTCTCTTTGACAAACTTCTTTTGTTTATCTATTTCAAGTTTGAGCGTCACCAACTCTTCCATAATGTACATGACATTCATTTTGCACAGTCCATGCAACTTTCTAAGGAATTCTTGTAACTTTTCGATGTTTATTTTGTGTGTGTCCATATTGTCCTAAAATAGCAACACCGTTTACTACTAGTTTTGGATACTAACTTAATAAATCTAAAAATCTATTAATCTAAAACATTGTGTGTATTACAGTCAATATTTTAATTTTTGTAATTCTTTTTTTTTTAATTTGTATTACTTTAAAACACATGTGAATATAAAGCCTATTATTATAAATATATACATAAATGAATAACAATGGAGACAAGGACATTCAAACAAAAAAATATCTACATCTTACGGGGCCGGTGAAGACAGGAGCAACAAAATAAATAATACAACCATTCAAGTAAGACCTCTAAATCTATGAAATTAATTTCACAACTATAATAGCTCGTCTCTTAGTTTCATATTACTCTACCATTCATTTAAATTACTGGCTTTCATTCGTCCAGCTTTGTACATAAATATGATCATTTTCTACATAATACGCACGTCACTATAGAATGGACAGTGATGGCGTCTTGTGCTGATAAGATATATGGTTTGTAAAAAAAAATATAAACATGAATCTAGAACAATATTTACCAAGTATACCTTTGTTGACTCATAGGTCATGACTTAAATTGAAGAAAGTATACTACGTGATAAGATACTAAATGAGTGATACCAAATGATGTATCAGACGCCACACGTCCGTTCTATAGCCGCGGCTTAAAGCGAAGGCCATTCAAACATCGACTCTGAGAACGAGAAAGGTCTTACAAGAGTGGCGTCAACTGATGCTGTTAGGTTTTTGTCGTGCACCTGTCGTTCGTCCCGGCCCCATTCCAAGCTCGATGGTAGAGACTCTTCGATGTAAAAGTCGGAACTTTCGAATTCGTCAGGCCTCGGGGGGCTCTCCATAGCCTCCAATATAACCGGTAGTGTTCGCACCTCAGTCACCGTCGATACTGCCATAGTTTCCGGGGCGCACGTTGTCGACGTGTCGATACGCTTCGAATCGTTTTGTCTGCTTAACTTTTCGAAGTCGCCAGTCTCCGTTTCAGATTCAAAGTCTCTGTCAAGTAAAAGGATAGCTTTTTTATGTCGATAAATTGGTAGTAACGTTTAAATTTTATCGATAAGTAAACAGCTCACCTATCGAAGTCTACTTGTACGTCAACATCCTTTTCTTCGTTACTCGATGCGTTGATCCTGAAATAATGACTATTATTAGAATTTAAAATTATGAGATGTTTGATTTGACCCAAAAGTAAAATTTGAATAAGTGTGAATGTCTAGTGTAAGACTTTCAAGCCTGCCTAATACATATATTTATGAAAACTCATAATATGTAATATGCAGTGCCTTAAAACGCGTCTAGGGTATTGTAATAATGCAGGGTAACGTTTTTTCTTTGTGTCACATTGTTTGAAAATGAAATTGACAAACTATTCTTACCCATATTTTTTTTTTATTAGCCCTGTAATACTACTGTGCCACTGCAGGGCACGGGCCTCCTCTACTAGTGAGACGGGGTTAGGCCTTAGTCTTCCACGCTGGCCTAATGCGGGTTGGTAGACTTCACATACCTTCGAAATTCTTGTGGAGAAATTCTCGGGTATGCAGGTTTCTTCACGATGTTTTCCTTCACCGTTGTAGCAAGCGATATTTCACAATGAAAACACACTTACACACTTTGTGCTCTTTTTGGGGTTGGTCTCGAACCTCCGACACTTGCCTCGGCAGTCCGTACCATTCCCAACTGAGCTATCGCTGCTTACCCATATGCTCAGCTAAACTGTTTATATAAGCCCATAGTGTAAATTACAATTTTAAGGAATAAATATACCTAATATATAGTACCTTTGCTGAAAAAATTTTATAGTGGATTCCATATCGTAATTGGGGATGTCCTTAGCCAGATCGGGGAATGTGCTCGCGATATACTCGACGTCAGCTTCGGTGAGTTTCGGCAGCCGCTCATCAAACACCGGCGGCGCTTGTGTCGCAAACGTTGGCGGTATCTCCGTCATTCCCGGGAACAGACTCTTTAGGAAATGACCTTCGAATAAAGCATTAAATTCCTGTCGCCTGGTCACTTCCTCGTCGTGAATTTTATGCAGTTTCTCTGCAAGGTCAGTCGCCCACTGAAAGATACAAAACATTACCTTTTATTTTTGGATAATTTAGAGCAGTCTTTCCAAAGTGGGCGATAACGCCTCCTAATGCCTAAAAGGGAGCGGTAAGAGACCCGGAAAAAAGTAGATCTCCGCTCCGCTGATATAGCTCCCAATAACTGATTTAATTTGAAGACATAGTGGTTTTAAGTAGGTAAAAAAAAGGGTGGGCGCAAATTTGGAAATAAGTTTGGTTTAGAGCGTAATTAATTAAAATACCTACCCCTACAGGGATACAGGCGTGAGCTTATGTTAATATATGTTATGTGTTCAATGTAAATCATGAGCTCAAACCTAAGAAACGAAAAGTAACATACAGCGAGGTGGTGCGTGGAGAAGGCCCGGCGCCTGGCGACCTCGTGCACGGCGCGCACGAAGGCGGCGGGCGCGCGGTGCAGCTGCCGCAGCACGCGCACGTACCGCGCGAGCCGCCCGAAGCACTGGAACGACAGCATCGCGTGCGCGTCCTGCACCGACATCGAGTTCTCGATCATCAGCACCGCCCTGCGACACCACAACACAGCGAGCTGCATCACGTATCATATTTTTTGACCGACTTCCAAAAAGAAGGACCTCATTCGTCTGTATTTTTGAAGTGAAAACTTGTTTAGCATCGTTGTGATTTGAAAGTCGATGAAACGAAAAAGCGATAATAAAAAATGCGCACATGCGTAGTACAAAGCTTGGGGAAAGGTATCACAACTATGGTGTTTTGTATACGTGTACATATTATACATTTGTAGTCTTTCCATAATTTTTATATTAAAATCTATGTAATATAAACGAATTAAATATACAAATAAAATATACAGTATTTATCAAACTTTGTATCACTATGATCATTATTAAAACCTACAAATATCCTCTTCCCGAAATTTTACATTCGTTTCATTATCTTGAAGCCAACATTTTTGAAGGTTTCACTTCTACCACGTGTGAATTGTACACTTTTCTTTTATTTTTTTTAAGGTATATTACACGATATCTAAATTTATATGGGACCACCCTTGAAATAAGCTCTATCGAACACAAAAATAATTTTTAAATTGGTCCACATTTAGCGGAGATATCGCGTAACATACATAAAAAAAATACAGACGAATTGAGGACCTCCTCCTTTTGCGGAAGTCGATCGATAAATTGGCAGATTGGGTCAGCTGCGGTATGTATACTTACTCTAATCGCGCCTTCAATATGTGTGAGAGTTCATCCTTTGACTTGGCGATGCGCCGCCTGATGTCGACGAGGGTCTGGTGGCCTTTTAACAGTTTCTTGAGTTGACACCAATGTGACTGCACCAACGTGGGGAGCACTGACGGATCCCATGAAGAATTAAACCGTTCTCGTGACTGGAACAAAAAATAATACATAATTGGGTACTATGTTTGGTTTTATACACATATTTATATGCAAATAAAACAAAAAAATAACTCTTTTGTAAAAACTTCATCGAAATTGGTTGAAAAATGGGGCAGTACGCAGTTATTCATATTTTAAATTCTGGAGTGGGGGCATAGTGGAGATATCTTGCTATGCCTTTTCAACGGACGTACCGTTATGGCGGTGACGTGATTATACTGATACTTCTCTTTCGCACAGTTTGAAGGTTACACCAAGCTTCAAAGGCTTATAACTTTTTTATTTTTGAGAATATTCTGCCCTGTCTATGAGAAAGTAACAGCGGTTTATCGTATATACACACTCACGCCTGTATTCCCGAAGGGGAAGGCAGAGGCAAAACAGAGAACCTATAAAAACCAATTTTCGTCCAGATTGTGATAAGGAGCAAGCTTATCTCCATATCGGGCATAAATTCCAGACTCCGAGCTGTTACTTAGTAGAAAACTCAATATCACTTTGCCCGACCGGGGATCGAACCCGACACTGCAGGACGGTAGACGTACGGCCGCGGCGTACCACGCACGCAATACAACTACGCTACCAGTTTATGCAATCGAACCTAAAAAATGCATCTGCTTTTTTAATTTTCATCCTCGCCATTATCAATAACGAATAAAAGAAATCTACTCTACAAATAATGACACGTTTGTTTACATTTTAAAATAAGTAAAAGCGAGGTCTCGAGGTTAATTTGTCTGTGTTTAAAATATATTTGCATATTAATATCTTTCACCTACAAATTATTAAGGTGTTGTCATAATTACGACGCAGACTACTGTTTTTAAAGATAATTTATTATAACATAAGTAAAATAAAGGTATTCTTCAATTCTTATTAGATAAGAAAGAATAAATTAAATAAACACGCCACACTAAGATCGAGTCTTGTGTCGTGGGTATCAGGAACTACGAGAGACTTTCGGTCTCACAACACCCAGACCCGAAACAAATATCTGAGGGCCACACAAACATTTGTCTCGGTGCGGGGATCGAACCCGCGACCTCTCGCTTCACAGCCCGCTGCTCTTCCACTGCGCCACGGAGGTTGTGGAAAAATAAAATATAACAAGCTGAAACCTACGACACAATCATAATTAGTGCACACACCCTAGTCAATAGAGTGCCTCGGTGGCGTGGTGGTATTTCGGTACGACTACGGTTCTGAGGTCTCGGGTTCGATCCCCGGGTCGGGCAAAGTGATATTGGATTTTTCCATATCAGCCCGGAGTCTGGAATTTGTGCCCGATATGGCGATAGGCTCGCCCCCTATCACATCTGGGACGGAACTAAGCTCGGCGAAATGTGGATGTTCTAATTCGGTAGTGCGCCTCTGCCTACCCCTTCGGGGATACAGGCGTGAGCTTATGTTTATGTTACCCTAGTCAATGGTTCAGAACAGGTGAAGACCGTTAACTAGCTTTCATCCTCGCATGACTGAGAACTCTCTAATACATTTTCTAAGTGAAGCCTCCGCCACATTGGGCCAGCGTAGTATAACCAACGCACTCCAATAGTAAAGAAGCTCTTGCCCAAAAGTGGAATAGTATAGGCCTTACTTAAAACAGCATTTTTAGCTGAGCAAATGGTTAAGAATAACCTGTCACTTCTTTCCTTGCGTTACATTGTTTAAAAATGAAAGGGACAAACTATGATATAAAGATAAGCAGCGCTTAAATATTTTTATAAGTAAGGGGCTATATGTACATACATAATTGATCTTTATTTGTTTCCACCTATTCTTCTTATCCCATAACACAATGTAGGGTCGGCGCAACACAGGTTTTCGAGCATGTTGCAGAGGTTTTGGCTTGGTTTTTACCACCAGCTGACTCTCACATCAACCCCTCACTGGGGAATCCAGTCCAGGGCAAATCGTGTTAGAAAAACTCCGATATGGGAACTAACACAGACCCTCCCGATTCACGGCCCATATATGCTGCTACCAAACCAAGGAAGGCACACACGAAATTGTCATTGTTGTAATTGTGTAAATACTATGATACCACTGTCTCACAGAAAACCGACGTAAAGTGGCAGCTTGCATCGCGTTCCGTTCCGTGAGTGAGATTTCCGATGGCCCATTTCCCGTACCCCCCTCCCTTACCCAATCCCTTTTTCCTACTTTTCCACTCCCTCCTTTTAGGTTGGCAACGCACCCATAAGTCTTTTGTTTTGGGTGTCTATGGGCGGTGGAGATGACTTACAATCAGGTGACCCATCTGCTCGTTTGTCAGTCTTTGCTATAAAAAAAAATACCTGTATGAGCGACGCCGCTTGGTCGTGTTGGTCTCTCTCCAGTTTCTTGACATCGTTGAGCAGCTGGTCGAGGGCGTACAGTCGGTCCTCGATGCCCTTTATGTGTTTCAAGCCATGCATGTTCGCGTACTCCAGTATGTTGTACAATTCCGCTTCCCGCTCCTTCAATGGTTCCGCATCGAGCTGTAGGAAATCATTTATTGTTTACATACATACATACCTACTACATAAACATATAAGAAAATTGAAACAATAACATTTCTATACACGCTAATATAATTAGTATTTAAATAACTTTGTTTATATCGATACATTGCTACAATAACACCAATGTGTTATTGTCAATACTAGACAATTCAAAATCAATAGCACGAATCCGTCATATGAACTATTATTTTCAACATAATATAGTGTTAATTATCTTGTGATCCCTAGCCCATAGCATACATAGTACAAATCTCCACTCGTTCCACATAATAAGTCGATATCACGCGATAGTCACGACGTCTGCATTCGACAGTTTCAGATTAAAGCTGGCTACATCGTAAACAACAGTAACCCAAAAGTGCCAGACAAGATCACCAATACATACATATGTAAATAATAATACAATAATTTTATGGTCGCATATCACCTAGAAACACACATCGATAAGAAATAAGACTTATGATAAAACATACACCTATACGGGAACATACATACGTAGTACACATACCGTTGCGAGATATCCTCGGAAGGTAGACGTACTGTACTGACGTGCGACCACAGACGTAAAAAAACAGATGGACGGAGCGCTAGGAACATTGAAAGTGATGCAGGGTTTTCCGCTCATTCGATCAGTCGCCGCCATCACTTGTGGATCGTATGGGCCGAAAACTACTTCACGTTCAATGTTCCTAGCGCTCCATCCATCTTTTTTTTACGTCCATGCGTGCGACTTATAATTAGCTAAAAAGTATTTATGTAGTACCTACATCCCATGATGTAACGGACAGAATCATATCAAGCAAGATTTTTTTTTTACCAAATCAAGCGGACTTGTCGAATCGAACAATCAATCCAGTATTTCTCAAACTTTTTAAACCGCGCCCCTAAATTCACTTAAAAAAATTTACTACAAAATATTTACACGAAAATTGCGTCAATACGACGTTGATATTTTAGCAAAATTCACAGCTTGCTAATAAGCTCCACCGTGATGTAAGTTTTGTTGATGCAAGTTTTCGCAACTCCCATTGGGTCTTTGTTAGGTCACGGTTAGCAAAACAAAATTCAGACACCTATGACCTCATAGCTTTTCACATCTTATGAATCGGTGTAGCGAGTGCAGTACTTTAATAAAATTGATAGTAAGTTTTGAGGTTACACAAACTTGTTATGGGTAGGCCCTGAAATGTAACATATCCTATTGACGAAGAATATCAATAACAAAATGTGTTCGGTCTAATTTTACCAAGCACCTTAATTAGCATTTATGCGCGTGGCGCGTTTACGTAAAACTAATAAATCAGTCGATCAAAGGTCTGTTACCACGCAAGTCGAGTACCGTCATCGTCTCATTAACATTAACATTTTTATATTTTAACATTTAAGTACTTTTGTAAAATTGGACATTAAATATCAACATCTCAAACATTCGTATAATTACTATCAAACAACCGTATCCTTGCTCGGTACTCGCAGAAAATGTAACTCACCAATGCCAAGCCTTTTTGACAATAGTCGAGGATGTCCTGAAGTGACGCCTTGTTGCCTTGCGCCAGTATCCATTGTAACAAGGTGGGATCTTCCTTGCTATCATAAGAATTCGCTTTGAAAGTGACCTCTTCATCAGACTCTTGGATTCTATCAACGGGCTCCGATTGGGCCGCGCCCGTGTCTTTACTCGCCGATGCATTTTGCTCAAAAACTAAAAAAAATATTTTTTTTTTTTTTTTTTTTATAGCAGAAATTGGCAAACGAGCAGATGGGTCACCTGATGGTAAGTGATCTCCACCGCCCATAACCACCCAAGACACAAAAAGAATCATGGGTGCGTTGCCAACCTAAAAGAAGGGAATGGAAGGGGAGGGAAGGGGATTGGGAAAGGGAGTGGGGAAATGGGCCACCGGAAATCTCACTCACCGAACGAAACGCGACAGCAAGCTGCCACTTTACGTCGGTTTTCTGTGAGACAGTGGTATCAAACCGGTCGAGCCGACCCATTCGTGCTATAGACGTAAATAATAAAGTAAATAGTAAAACTTTCGAACTCCTTCGAAAGCCTTCGTGGCGCAATGGGCAAATAGTATGTAGATTATGGTACGAAAAGCTCTAGCCGTGATCTCGAGTGCATTTAGTTTACTTATTGAGTTCACGCCTGTATCCCTGAAGGGGTAAGATGCACACTACCGAACTAGAACACCCACATTTCACAGAGCTTAGGACGGTAGTCGTACCGAAATACAACCACGCTATCGAAGCAGTCAAGCATGTAGTCAGGTAAGCTAGTTATCATTGTGTTATTATGATTTATATCATTAAGAACACTTCTAGAGTTCAAGACGTTTGTTTAAATTCATGTTATAACTTGTTTCAGTACAAAACAAGTATTGCAGACAAAAATAATTATAAATGAGTCATGAGAGTAAGCGAAGCGCTCATCATCACGTATTTTTTACTGATGCAAAAATAACAAATCACTCTACGAGTTCTACGACACTAACCAAAGATCCAAACAGGCTTGCAGTGCTGTTTCGTACCTAATTCGTTTACATATTGTTTTGTATGTATGTTATGCGCTATCTCCGCAAATATGACCCTATTTTCAAGCTTATTTTGTGTTCGATATACTTCAAGAATAATCCCATATGAATTTGCTCAAGTTCTTATGAAGGACTACGGAGTAAAGTTTACTCTGTAAGTTCCGTCCGATAGCTTAATAAGTAAACCCTTAATTAACAGCAGTAGGTATAGCACGCGATTGGGCTCTTAAAGCAGATTTTTCAGTTTCTAAACCTGCAGTACTTAGATAAGCGTGTTACACAATTAATTACAAACGAAAATAATATTAATAAACATGGTCTACGATAAAAAATAAAGTACGCTTTTACTCACCATCCTCCTCGGATAGTTTAAACGCTTCTACACCGAAATCCTGTGTCGCTTTATTCTCAGAACTGTTGTCGAATGGCTGACTAATTCTGTATGGATGTCCATCGAATTCAGCCTCTTCAAAAACATCAAACGCCGAAAACCGATGCGCCTCTGCGTTCAGTTGCAACGCGGGTAATAATGGTATTTTACCTAGAGATTCTAAAACTTCATTTAACCTAAAAAAGGAATATAATACTGTTCATAACATTCATAACATTCAACCTACATAACTGAAATTACTTTCAGAATAATTTAGAAATGTGAAGTTTGTCAACTCACATTAGACAAACGTAGTGGATAAGGTACAGTAATGAGCATGCATTACCTAGCAATACGACAGTATGATACCGGATAATAAATGTTGCGGAAACCTACACAGCTGAATATAAAATTCCCCTATCCCCTATAGGTAGATAAAGTTCACAGTGCACCGATGTGTGCTACCGTGCAAGGTCATAACTCATACGAGTGTCGCAGAATTAACTGCACTAAATTTATTAATAGTCACAGAATTTATAAACAGGTACTCCTAGTAATTTATAGAGGTAAACATTTGATTGCGAAAGTATGACACACCGCAAACTCTATACGAAATGCGATGTATAAATGTTCTATGACAGCCTTCGTGGTGCAGCGGGCGAGTAGTCGGCTGTGAAACGTGAGGTCGCGGGTTCGATTCCCGCATCGAGACAAATGTCTGTGTGGCCCACAGATATTTGTTTCGGGTCTGGGTGTTGTGAGACCGAAAGTCTCTCGTAGTTTCTGATACCAACGATACAGGTTACACCTAGTGTGGGGTCAGGACAAAAATATTTAGAATGTATGCTATCGGAAAGTACTAAGAATGAATCTACTTTTTATTGTACCACTATCACTGTCTGCAAAATGTTTCAACATGACAGGTATAATTTGCCACGTTCCGTTATAAACCTGTAAGCATTCGGTATAATCGGTACTCGTATCAGTTCGCCTGTAATATTGTTCGGGACATTTTATTAAAATCAATTTTATCAATATCAAAACTATGAAACTTCACACAGTTAACGCTAAAATTTTAACTTCCTCAAAAAATTAGGGGCGCCTATAATTACTATTAACAATGTTTGTTATGCTACATCTCCGCAAAAAAGGAACTGGTATGTAAGGATCGTAGAAAGTGGAAATCCGTTGTCTCTGCCTACCCCTGCGGGGAAAAGGCGTGAGTCTATGTATGTGTTTAAGGAACTGGTTGTTATAATTTCTTGTTAGGTTAGGTCATCAATTAAAAAGTGCCACTTAGAAAATTAGATATGCGAAAGGGAAGCCTCCTTATCTTCTTAGGTCATTTGGCTTGGCTTTTGGGTCACTGTCTGCTTGACAGGCATAAGTGATTGAAGCGGTTATCAATTGCAAAGAATGGCAATATATAAATAAAAATTTACTTCATTTTACGGGGTTAATAAATGACCAATATTGATTATATGATAATCTCCAGACCCTTTGAGAACACTCGATCGCCACGGAATGGCGATAATGAGCCTTACTTATAAAAACATTTTCGCTTAACTTTTCGCTAAGAATAGCCTGTCACTTTTTTGTTGCGTTACATTGTTTAAAATGAAACGGACACCTATGGTTAAAGATAAGCTGCGCTTAAATATTTTTATAAGTCCTTATTGCCCCTTGGCAATAAGAGAAGACACGGAGTATACGCCACAACAAAATTTAGAGTTCATAAAACTCTTAACCCTCCTATGACCCTGAGCGTACCATGATTATATACAGATTACAAACTTTATTTTCTATATGCAATTCATACATTTCTTTTAATTTAAACTCAAGTGGTTAACTGATTTATAGTATTTTTATTACGAGCAATTGAGTGCTTTTTATAAATAAAAAGTTACCCCACAGTAAATATTTTACTAAGAATATTTATATCTTCTTATCTTTATTTTTATCTTTGGGAGGCCTATTTTCAGCAGTGGACGTCCTATGGCTGATGATTATGATGATGACTTATCTTACGTGACCATAACAAAACAAAACATTATTAAAGTCGGTTTAAAAATTTGGTTAGGTTTGACGGTAATTTTACCCCGCCGCGGCTCACCGCGTATTAAAAACGGCATATGCAATAGCCTGACAAAAGCAGGAATGGTCAGACACATCAATATTTGGCGGTTCATCAGACATGTCCATAAAAAGCCCGCTATATCCGGCTAATTAATTTCTGACACCTGGCAACCATAGCCAAGTGGAAAAATGTATTATTAGTGCATTTTCGTAATAGCCAATAGCTACGTAGGTATAGAAGCTCATTACTGTGCTATGCAACACTGCCGCCGCCGTGAGCCAGGTTGTTACTACTAGTACTACATGTCATGTCGTGTCATGTGCAGTGCGCGAGAATGAGCTAAAGCGGAAGTAGGTCACGCTACATCGGTCACGGTCACAACATTGCAAGTGAATTAGCGACCTAGAAAAGGTGTTGTTAATAATTATTGAGCTCTGGCTTAAAACGGGTCAATTATGTATGAGTTATGACTCATATTTATTCTTCTTCTATTTTAGCACAATTTTTCTATTAGGCGTAGATCTCACAATGCAAACAAACTCGAATATCAAATTCATTATACTCCTTTGACAATAGCAGTTAAATAATTCTATTTGATATAAGCTCCATACCATTCCTATTAAAAAATTCTAAACTGAAATGCGTACGTATGACGCGTACGTGCATGAACTACTCAAAACAAAACAGCATTATACGATACGACACAATAATCGAAATATAATCATAGGTCAGTCACGCACGCTTTTGAAAGTAAAAAAACATTCCTGATAACAACAAATGAAACTGTGTTTATACACCTTTACAAACAAAGGTGATTTTCAGTTTCTATGTTAATACACGAATTTATGTTCTATATACTCAATTATTTTAAGATTTTTAGGTCTCATAGAAATTGTATATACTATATAAGACATACGAAACTCTTCCACACTATTCCACGTGTTATTATAAATTACTAGTGGTCGCCCAGTGGTCGAAATTCTACCATAATTCTTTTAAACTTGTCAAAAGTAAAAAAATAACTTTATATACTTTTTATCTATATAAACCTTAACTTTCCTAAATTTCACGTATTAGTATATAGATATTATAAAAGCACTGATCAAAGAAGCATTGTTAATCGACTGGCAGAGGGCCTAGGTAACTGAGGTAACCTGAATGACTTGAATGAAAGTCAGTGATCTCCAACGCCCATAGATCCCAACGATACCAATATAATCATAAATGAAAGGAATAGGTATTGAGAAAAGGAGGAATTATTTGGGCCACCAAAAATCTCAGTCACCGTACGAAACGCAACAGCAAGATGTCACTACACGTTTGTTTTCTGTGAGACTGTGGTATCGAGCCGGTCTAGCCGGCCCATTCGTGCTGTAGACAGACAGAAATTTAACACTCAATAATATGCCTTTAGTCTTTTCTTTAAAATTAAATTATGAAACCGTATGAAATGCTGTTGCGTCGGTAATTTGCTATAACGTACCTAATGGTCTCATGTGAACGACCTTGTATCCTCCTTTAGTGCAGCCAGAAACTATTAAGAGGTAACGACCTATGATGATGCCAATAAAACGTTGCTTATTAACTGTCAGTTATTTGAGGACCTTATAGGTCAGTTAGAATCAAACAACTTGCGCAATCTGGAGTCGGTCTAACTCATTTATTGGGCTCCTCCATGCCATGAGAAAAACGATAAATTAGGATGATAAGTAAATTAAACACACAATAATAGTCGTACGTTTCATAGAGTAAAGTATCTTTATGAAGGTTTCCTCAGGCAGTAGTACTGCCCGGTCGAGTTGGCCTACAGAATTAGTATTGTCTTGCATATTAGAAAATATGCCGATATTGTACTCAAGACATCGAGAAGTAAGAATTTACGAGCACGGTCGCCTGGATGGCGCCGCGAGAATACCACAAAGACCAATACAAGGCAAAATAAACCATTAAATCCGCCTAACAAGCAAGCACTAAGCAAGTATGCAATAAACGCAAATATATTAAACATTAGAAAATGAATACGTACCCACAAAATCAGACTAATAAATAATATCGATAAGATCTAGCGAGAGGCATGTTTGATATAAACCTGACTGACATAAACTACAGCCCACACGCGGGGTGGGGATTCTAGGTAATTCTTCGTAATCAGTGTTTTTAAACATACAAATGTTAAACCCCTTAGCATTCGTAAAAGGACTCACGTACAATACACATTTAATAACTTGACCAGATTTAATTTGTCATGAGGGGCATCGCAGCTATTGTCTATAGAGAAAAACGGTAACGGGGGGCGTTGAAAAAGAGTCACTACCGCCAGCCCGACCGCATACTATAAGATCATAACATAACATAACATAAGCTCACGCCTGTATCCCCGAAGAGGTAGGCAGAGGCGTACTAGCGAACTAGAACACCCACATTTCGCCGAGCTTAGTTCAGTCCCAGATGTGATAGGGGGCGAGCCTATCGCCATATCGGGCACAAATTCCAGACTCCGGGCTGATATGGAAAAATCCAATATCACTTTGCCCGACCCGGGGATCGAACCCGAGACCTCAGAACCGTAGTCGTACCGAAATACCACCACGCCACGGAGGCAATCTATATATATATATAGTACTATAAGATCGTGAAGTGTATTATGTTGAAAGTAATGCAGTCTATTCTTACTTACATGATAGACTTGGTACGTACATCACCATCATACATGAATGGGACTGGAGGATTGTTAAAAACTTTAAGAACCACTGGACTAAATTACCCAAGTTTGATAAAATCTGATCCTTGCTCAGCAGACATCAGAGGTGAGCTACAAAACTGACCAAGGTTGGAAACGTTCTCGATATAGTTCACAATCACGTACACCTGCGTTCTAATTTATTCCTTGCAATCAGTCAAGTGTGTCGACTTGACATGCCCCTAGAGGACGTGAAAGATGGTTAGACAATAGCAAATTATTATTCCGGTGATCTACATAGTGCTATACAATGTAACATGGCCGCTGTGGTCTGGAGTGTGTTTTAGAAAATATAAATACAGATAGATGGGACAGTATAAAATTAAAAACGCAAGCTTAAAATATAGCTTGTGTTTTGGCATTAAAATAAAAAGCGATTATTTTAAAGTATGACCTATTAGTGTATAGTTTAATGCTTTATTTTGTGCCTTTAACAAATTATTTGCACATGATTTAAGTGGCATTTACCCATCATCTTGACCTTTCTGTGCATCATGTAAACACTCTCACGCCCTCTTGTAAACACGACATAACAAGTACCTTCTTAAAAGGGCTACTCGTAACAACATTATATGTGTTTATACAATAGGTACTAATTTAAAATAAAAACAACAAAATTACTAAGAAAATATGAAGGAATGTTTATCATAATATTATGATCTCATACATTTGACTGATTCATATAATGCATAGCGGAGACGTTTTTGGCACGAACCGACGCAGACTTAAGATACGTTATCCATACGAATCGAGTGTGTGAGCATTTATAGATACCAAAGGCGGCAAAAACTAGTTTTACCCGAAAGCCTTGTTTTGCAATCACTACAACAAAAGCGAGTTATGTTAACAAACCAATTCTTTGCTACAGATACGCGTCAGAGTATGTGTTAGGTAGGTATATTTAGTATAAAAATGTGAGTCAATCTAGTTCAGTGTACTCTCTAATCACCAAAGTTCATGAATTGTAATTAATTGAAGGTTGAGATACTGTGAGGTGCAAAACAATATGCGGTACATAAGGAGAAGGTAAACATTAATCTCTCCCTGCTTGCAACATAAACAAATGAATGTTTCTAGACGTATATAAATAATAATAAATATATAAATACACCCAACAGTCACACACCTAGTCCTGACTCCACACTAGATATAACCTGTATCGTGGGTGTCAGAGACTATGAGAGACTTTCGGTCTCACAACACCCAGACTTGAAACAAATATCTGTGGGCCACCCAAACATTTGTCTCAATGCGGGAATCGAACCCGCTCCCTCTCGCTTCACAGCCGGCTTCTGGCTCACTGCGCCACAGAGGCTGTCCGAATCTACTCAATAAATTGCATGCTGTATACATTAGTCTTTTCTTGCATATACATATACAGGCGCGTCTTCTACACTTTTTCGAAACTCAAAAAACACCTACACAAAACAAGGTTTTTCATTGACTCCTGCTCAGAATAAGACGAAATATTTAAGAAATACCATGTTTTTTGTAGGTGGTAGGTGTTTTGTGTAATGATTAACGGCAGGCTACGCGGCTTAATAACTCTTTTAAATGCACATTCCTCATTATTTCAGCAGTCCTAAATCTATTGAATTTTAAAATACATAAGGGTATCCTATAAATATTTTCCTCTTCTATTACAATACTTTCTTTCTAACTACCCTTATACCAAGTTATTGTGGGGTCATCGCAACACACTTAAGCATGTTGCAGAAATAATTTGGCTTAGATTTTACGACCGGCTGCCTGCCTGACGTCAACCCTGACGACCTGGAAATCGCACCCGGGACCTCCCGGTTCACAGCCCATATACACTGCCACTAGACCAAGGGGGCGACAACCACTCTTCTATTACAATACACAAATACTTAATTAAATTCTCACTAAAACAATTAGGTGTCCAAAAATGAATCATGCAAGATACTCACGTGTTCAACTTCTCGTGGTATTCCTCCTTTTTTAATCTGTGCTTTTTGAAGGATTCCTTAAAATTTCGTGACCGTTCGCAAAACTCAGTGTATATGTCCTCCAAGTTGGCGACTACAGCCGCCCAACCCTGCGTGACAAACAAAAAATCCCTATACATAACGACAGATAAAGGGTGTTCTAGGAAGATAATTAAATCAGCGTGTATTAAAACTTCTATTTTCGACAAATAGGAGAAGGTCCTCGATTCGTCTGTATTTTTTTATGTATGTTACGCGATATCTCTGCCAAATGTACCTTTCATTCATAATCGCGATCTATCTGCACTCTAAACTGAGATCGTTTATTGAAACCGGCCGTAAGCTTATAGGAGAAAAGTATATCAGCAAGTAGGGAAACAACAGTTACATTATATAATATAATAAACAATGCCATAAAAAACCCTATATGTAAAGGCGTTCTAAAGGGATGAATAAATGCGAGAAAGAAGACTCACCCTAGGACATGCCAGATTCATAAAATAAAAAAAAATAAGTAGCCATTAATAATATTAGCCCTGCAATATTACTGTCCCACTGCTGGGCACGGGCCTCCTCTTCTGATGAGAGGGGTTAGGCCTTAGTCTACCACGCTGGCCTAATGCAGGTTGGCAGACTTCACATACCTTCGAAATTCCTGTGAAGAAATTCTCGGGTATGCAGGTTTCCTCACGATGTTTTCCTTCACCGTTATAGCAAGCGATATTTCACAATGAAAATACACTTAACATAGAAAAGTCAGAGGTGTATGCTCCATTTTGGGGTTGGTTTCGAACCTCCGACATTTGTCTCGGCATTCCCAACTGAGCTATCGCTGCTTTGAGCTAAGTAGCCATTGTAAATTCCTAATTTCAGTACTGAGAAAGCTACAATTTATAACACTTATTATGTCTTACTAGCAATATAACTGACAACTAAACAGTGATGGATGTGTTCAGGACATAAACACTTTATCATAGTTGAAGAGATAATGAAATAGATATTTTAAGGAGCCAGCCATGACTTTATAAACAAGTACATCCACATCCTGTATATTGGCGATAGAATCAAAATCTTTCATTTTTTAACTGCATCAACAAGCTATATACATACATGTAAAGTAATGAAAATATCACCTGATGTTGTAAATGTTGTTCATGCACCAACTGATCACAACTCCTGGAGACTTCATGGGCGAGATCACTAAACTGTTGTGCGAGTGATGCACAAGTCTTCACAGTGTGCACTGTTGCTGACATTGAACAACACTTTTCCACCTGAGCTTTCAACTCAGCCACCGATTTGCTGTCAAAAGCATTCCTCGAATCGCTCGAAAATTCTCCAGTGCTCAGTTCCACAATAGGGCTCAGATTACACACTACAAGATTACATACTTAAGATCATAGAATAAAAACATAACATATGCTCACATACCCATATCTTAGAATAAGTAAAGAACAAAAAAACATTCATCAAACAAGATACATTTTTTGCATTTCATTTTTTTATATCTGCCAAAAGTGACTGACACTGGACCTATTGCTGTGTAGACAATATAATATATTCTTATTAAACTCATGTCTTGTAAACGACAGACATTATGTGGATTATTCTAACAAAAATAGATAGGAAACATATTATGAAAAATAACTAAATATAGATTTTATAAATATCAATGATTTGTATAGCAAAGAAATGATGGAATTTAATACTTACTAGACTGTTGTAACCGACTCTCTTTAACAGACGGTTTACTGAACATGTATATAGGATTAGTGTCAGTGCCAGCACTATAAGAAGACACCATGTGATCGGACTGAAGGACTTCCCCTCCGCTCACAAGAAGCACTAAAGACCCTGCTGGCACTTTAGTCTTTTTTTCTATTGCCATTTTCAAACTTGCCACACTGAAATATTTGTTACATTCAGATACCTGTCACAAAGGACCTATTCTCGCACTTTGTGATAATTTAAATTAGTATTTGACATAATTTAAAAAAAGTAAAAATATAACAAAATACCCATGTTTGTGGGTTAGGTATTTTGGCAAAAATATGAGACAAAACAGACAAAATTTACAATAAAAAAAAATTGTTTTAGTCTTCCACCATCAGTGGTATATTTTCTATCGGATAATTACATGAATGAATGCTGAGTTATGATTTTTTTAATTTTCAACTTACTTTTGCAATGTTAGACTCATGTCATACGTGGTCATTTGACCGGCATCCACATGAAATACGTACAACATCTTGGCAGTGTATTATAATCACAGCTTAAGACTATATCTGTTCAACTTAACAGCCCTGTACAATGAGTATCCATGAAGCTGAAAAGGAAATAATTATAAGTATCTATTTTACTATTAAAACCAATGTTAATTTAACAAACAACCCAAAACTTTGACATATTTTCATGCACAACAAACAGTGGGAGTTAATGCCAGGCAGAATTATAAGAACCAAGCAAAATCCTTTCAGCAGCAAACTTATAAAAGTGTGTCAAGCTAACCACACAACCCAGTGGGATTAGGGTGTGTGGAAGGAGTAGTGTCATTATACACATTGATTATTATTAAATGAACTGAAGATGAAGCTCAGCTGTTTCTTTTTCTTTCTAAACTTTTTAATCATTAGTCATTTATTTTTAACATTTTTACTTTTGTATAACTATTCTATAGATACAAAATTATATTATTAGACAAAATTATCTGATAAATTGTAATTGTATCATTCAAACATCTTAGTGTACAGAAACACATTTATTAGAAATACATTATTAATATCTGCACTAAAACATTACACAAAGCACCTCTAGACAAAACATGTTTTTTTTTTAATTTTATCTATGGTCATTGTTATATGAGCAGGAGACAATGAAAAACCTTGTTTAGGTGTTTTAGTGTTTTGTTTCGAAAAAAGACATGTCAGGAGATGTGGCTTAATACAATAATGCTTTATAAAACATGGTTTTCTGTATTATTATATACTTTTTCTTCCACCTGCCCTTATCCTACTCCAATTTGGGGTCAGTACAACACACTTTTTCAAACATGTTCCAAAAAGAATTTGGCTTAGTTTTTACAGCTGATTGCCCGTCTAATGTCTATATTCGGAGTAATTATTACAGGACGCTAACAAACAAAATTGAAATAAATTTTCATAGATTATTGTATATAATCTTGAATTGTACAAAAATATCAGTAATAAATGATGACCCTGCCTTTTAAACTTAATTGTATGTGAATATTGAGCAGATTAATTTAAATATGATTAAAAACTTGTTATATTTTATAATGTAAATTTTAATGTAGGTTTTATGATTACAATAAATATATTGTAACCATATGTAGAGGTACATAATACTTCAAGTAATAATATACACTGTAACACAATACTATATTCTTATATATGAAAATTAAATGGCCATCTAAAGAATTATTATTCAAAAGAGAGCTGTATAATTTAATTAATTATAGCAGGAAGTATAGCACAAAGTAGTAAGTACAACTAGTGCAATAACAAAATTCTAAACAAATCAATTTCACATATTCATAATACCAATGAAATATTACCTGATTTAAGTTCAGTTAATGGTCTCATATAATGATTTAAATAGAAAACATATTGGGCAAGAAACACCCGCGCATTTTCATTATTTAATTTAGGTGCAATACAATATGTCAGAAAAAGAGTTAATTATACACCATCTATTGTTTTATTTTATCAGATATTTTCCTGTGCCAATGCAATATTTTTTCAGAACAAAATGTAGCCGTCGCAAACATAGATAGTTGATACAGATTTTAGTCCGTATTAGCCAAAATAAACAACGCGGTACGGCTGTTTATTTTGCATCAAAAAGCGATTCAGTTATATTTTGATATAAACCATATCGAAGCTACAGCTACACCGTCAACTTCATAGTTACTAATATAAATATACCACGATGACCATCATAAAAGAACGGTATGTTTTTTGCGTATGAACACAAATGAACAACAAAAGATTTGATACTTACGTAGTCTGGTAATAACGCAAATCGTTGAGAAGGCCCCTGCTGTCATAGAAATATAATCATAAACAACAAGCATTCATTTGGCAAACAATTTCACCAGATCCAAGCAATAGAATATTGTCCAAATTATACGTGCTGAATAAAATCCATAATTCCAAAACTGCGAAAGTCCGTGCCATAAAATTCTCGACTCAATAATCACTCAGCTGACATGACAAATAGATCCGTCATTCTGTATTCCAGTATTTTTTCTTCTATCTTTAACACTACAAGTTTATATTTGTTTCGTCCACACATATTAATAACATAATCTACTTCAAAATAGTAATAATATCCGTATTTATTATTTATGCGAAATTTCGCAACAGCGTTGTATCGAAACAAATTTGGCTAAAGTATTGCCATAACATAAAAATGTTAAGGTGTTTATTTTTTAATAATTTGTTGATAGTCATGGATACTTAGTCCTTCAGCCATAATACATCAGTGTTTACAAATTACAAGAACGAATATTATATTTAAAAATATAGCTATAATTTGATAAAGGACGACCCAAAAAGCGCTGACTGGACGTTCTGGAGGAAGATACATGAAAGCCAATGGACTCACTATGGAGGATGCTGACACCGGGCGAAGTGGAAGCGTTAGTAGGAAGGTGGACCCTAGCAGAAGGCAGAAGGCCGGGATAACGCCAAACAGAAAACAAGAAAGATAGCTAAATTACGATGATGTTTGTAAATGCTCTAAGCCGAGTACCGACTTATTATATAAAACATCATTCGTCATTGCATATTAGTATTTCGTAGTCTCCTTGGTCTAGTGCAGCAGCGTATATGGGCTGTGAAGAGGGGGGTCCTGGGTTCGATTCTCAATTCTGGATTTCTACAACATTTACATTTCACCTGATGGTAAGCGTAGTGTAGTCCAAAAAAAACTAGCGACCATTGACAAACAATGGCTTTATCAGTGGTCGTCAGAATCATGCCGGCTTATTTATGCTTCTTCACACTCCGAATCCGAAGAGGGAAGAAGCAAAACGAGGGGCTTGCGACAAGACAGGCGGATGACCGATGCAGATACAGGAATACCCCCATACCCATCTCAACCCTCCATCAAGCCATGCCGCAAGCCCCTCGAGAGAACCGCAAGTACACTGACTGATCCTGGAACGCGAACCACACGCGGAGTGTGGGTCACTATGGCAAGTTTTAGGACCATGTGTACGGTGGTCGCCATCCGGTCGGATACAAATATCCTACCACCAGCAATGTTACGCCGACCCCTCCCTTTAAGGTAGAATAAGGGTAGGTAGAAAGGATTGCAATTATTATTAGCATTGAGTATAGAGTAACTTTAAGCATTGAATCAGCGGTCAACTAGTCGTACTGTTGGGGACGGATCTCCGTTACGAATCGAGGAAGAATTAGTCGTATGTCCAATATTAGTTTGTTATGACCATTTAACATCGAATTTCTCAGCTGCACGATGTATTCCTAGCCGTTAAACCAAACGATAACTTCCATTAACACACATGCATACTTTTGAGGCCGAACCTTGCTATTAAAATTATATGTACCTACCTCTACATACCTACCTTGTACCCACCGTTTTAACATAAGGTCGTCACTCGTCACCCTTCGATACAATCGTTACCTATTTTGCATCGACTAATCATGTAGGTAAACATATTTTACTGTATTGTGCGATGTCAGATGTGTCGTAGTCGCGGGCTAAGGAGGAGCGAAGGGGGCGGTCCACCCCAAGCGCCGCGATCAGAGGGGGGTGGCATTTTACTTACCTATATTAGTAAAGTTCAAACCTAAACATTCCGCAAAAATAATCAGCTTTAAAACAGTAGGAAATAAATTAACCCAATCACGGCGTATAATCTGAGTGCGAAATATGGAATAACTCTCATTTAAACATATGTAACATTAAAATATAATTTTAAATAATCAAAATAAATCCACATTTGGAGGTTATATTACATTGTAAGATAAGCACTAACATAAGAATACAGATCAAATTGAGTAGGTATCTCTTTGATTAAATCGGTTAGAATGGTGCGCCGAACTAAGATCTAAGCTCAGCGAAATGTGGGTGTTCTAGTTCGCTAGTGCGCATCTGCGTACCCTTTCGTGGACACAGGCGTGAGCTTATGTTATGTTGGTGCGCCGAAACTACGGTCCGCCCCGGGCGTCCGATGTTCTTAGTTCGCCACTGTCTATCGGCGATCGTTTATTTATTGTCCTGTCGGGCTGACCAAAGATTACAATATTATACTTAAATTAATGTAATAGCTGGGCACCATGTCTAATTATCTAGTAGGTATTGTTAAGATTCATACCATGGTATTAAATTAATACCATGGTATGAATCTGAAATCATGGTAGGCATTAATACTATTAATGCCTAGACAGAGTCGTTATTTTCATAGCTGTTCTCTTTGGTAAGTATGTACTAGCATGCTTAGCTTGTATCTATTATTATTAGATATTTTATTTAGTAAATAATTTTCATTAATGTCATAATTTATTACACACACCTCAGTCCTCAGGTGTTAGTTGTTATTAGACAGGGCCGCACTTGGATATATGGGTTGTAGACCCGGAGGTCCTGAGTTTTATTCCAGGTTGCGCAAAGATATTTTTCTAATTTAATTTGGCCGAGACTGGAACCTCCAGATTTAATAGTAGTTAATTACGTATCGAGGAATAGTTTTGTAGACAGTTTTGGCATTCGGATATGCAGGATGGATGTTGGCAGTGGCGCCTGGCCCTTTAATTAAACGCATGATTTATTATTATATTGGCTTCATAAAATAACAAATCAGGTAATATTCATATACAACAATTTAAAAAAAATATTTTAACTTAAAAAGTTCATAATTAATTTAGGAACATGTGCAACAAACTTAAAAGTACCTAGGTAATACCTTATACCGTATTTTGTTGTATACAGATACATGCCTAGATCTAGATGCACAAATATATTAAAATATTTATATTAATTAAAAATAGTGATGTAAGCTCGGCGAAATGTGGGTGTTCTAGTTCGCTAGTGCGCCTCTGCCTACCCCTTCGGGGATACAGGCGTGAGCTTATGTTTATGTTTTAGTGATGTAAGTATAAAAAGTAAAAATCTAAATGTCTATAATAGCGATTTAGTGAGTTTCTGTAGTATTGATACAAGAACTAATTAGCTGTTTGATAAGATATTGGGTATAAAATAAACAGAGCATGATGCTCAACTGACGTATTTTATTTGTCGCGATGACTCCACATTTATAACTTGCTCAGTCATGAACATTAATAAATTATGTATCTATCTACTCTACAGATGTAGACATGCATGGGCTGTGGGCATAGCACAGGATCGCCATCGCACAGGATCGGGGTCGTTTGTTTACACTCATTGGTTTCCAGAAATTATGACTACAGCGATTTGTAGTGTACCCCTAGTATAGGACTGCTATACGTCCCGGTTTGGAGGTAGTAAGCAGTAAGCCACTTGTTCCGATTTCTGGTTTTGCTGGGTCACAAGACTGTGTGGCTGTGTTAAAAGACACCATCCACTCTACCCCGAACTATTGAAAGTTTTGATTACAATACCTTTTTTCTTAAAAACTTTTTTTATTGTAAATGGTCATCACTCTAACATTTACGGCAATCCTACCATGTTACTCGTTAACGATAATATTTATTTAAGTTCATTGTAGTTTCCACTTGAGGCGCTGCTAGTCAAAAGTATGGAGAAAACTCATCGTTATCGAGAAATATGAACTCATACGGTCAAACCTACTAGCGGTACCAAGACAGACGACCTTCGTTTCCAAGAGCGTTTACACTCAGTATTGAGTACAGAGCACAATGGTCACAGCCCATGTCAGTTTGTAATAAATAAATACATCCAAATGTCTCATAGTCATAATATTCTGACCCCCACATTAGGTTTAACCTGTATCGTGGATATCAGAAACTACAAGAGACTTTCGGTCTCACATCACCCGAAACAAATATCTGTGGGTCTCACAAGCATTTGTCTCAGTGGGCAAATCTAAACCGCGGCCTCCCACTTTACAGCCGGCCGGCTACTGGCCCGCTACGCCGAGCCACAGGGGGTTGTTACCATAACAGCCGTAACAGTGTAACGTGAGACTGTAATACTAGGTATTCTATGAATTCTAATGACGACTCTAACGCGACTTACAAAATTCGGTGGAATGAAGACTGCAAGGAATGATTAGTTAAAGTTTTGTACGTATGAAGTAGATTACCAACTTACAGTACTGCAATAAAACGCGCGAATAAATACAAAGTGATAAGTAAATTAGGTAGGTAGTTACGTATTTCCTGTAAATATTACACAATTTTATATGATTCCATTTTTATTTTTAAAAAGTTACTATCATCACATGAATTAATTAAAAACAAGACTGCCAGAGGTACAGGCAAAAAATTACTGTCAAGGTGAGATAGTACCTGACCTTATATATAATCGCCGAAAGTTACATGATTCATGATACTGTCCACGTGATTATCACAGATTTCATTTATAAAATTTAAGAAGCTTGTTATTTTATTATGATACTAAAAGATAAGGCACATATACACAACGTGATTACAAGAATATAATTGATCCCATTAATTAACAGTTATCACAATATTTTTAAAATATTGTCTTAACATTATTTTCTTAATCTAAAGATCAACATAAAATTCATTATAATGTATTTAGTTTTTAGTCGCAACTTCATTTGGATATATTTCCTGCTATATTGAGTGTTTGCTTTAGCAATATAAATATTGCATATATTGCCAAATCGCATTATACATGATGTCCCAAAAATAGTGTCAAGCGTGTGGGCGCAACTCTTTTACCTGCAATAATGATGGACTGTGAGGATAAGAAACTGAATTATTGATATAGCTCGCACTCAGGTCAAAAATTCTCAAAAATTCTGAAAAAATACATAACTTGCAAACTATGAAAAATCGCAGATTTAGAGTTAGAATCGCAGAAGGGGAAGATTTGGACCTCCCAAGGGTTGTTCTATCTCTGGCCCTCTGCTTGACATTATTTTTGGGACATACTGTTTAAAAAAATACCTTTACTAAGCACTTGTGATGTAAAATAATTTACATTGTGCAATATTTTGAAATTCAAATAACCATTAAAACTAGGTTGGATATGATATTTCAGAACTGTATACAGATATTGCCAGATTATTAAGTTATAAGATTTCAGATCCATACTAAAACTATCATGTCCAAGTATATTGGACATGATAGTTTTAGTATGGATCTGAAAGTTTCAGTCACTAGAGGTTCTCAATTAGTACCATATTTTTTATGAACCTATATTAGTCGACATCTCAGGCAAATGTGTACTTCCAAGAATCTTTTCGTGTTCGAGAGATAATTGAGTCAAAATCAAACAATATTTGTAGCCAGCTTTTAAAACGTTTAGTTATGTCTAAGCTGGTGTTATGTTATATTAGATTTCTCAATGTTATTATAGGGTTACAAGGTAATCACAAGTTTAAAAAGATCAGTCCCCATTTGGCAGAGATATTGCGTAACATACATAAAAAAATAGACGAATTGAAGACCTCCTCCGTTTTTGAAGCTGGTTAAAAAATATATTTAATCTTATACCATTTAGGCTCAATTGCTCCACTATTATTAACCTAGAGTTAGTCCTAACCGCAAGTTAAGTTACATGTCATTCATACATTTTCTGTCAATTTAGCTTGCGGTTAGGACTAACTCTAGGTTAATAATAGTGGTGCAAGTGAGCCTTAGAGTTTAGACAATGCCAGTGCACAAAATCCTGTTCTGAACCGAATTGTTTAAATTTACCCAAAAAACTGTCATAGGGTAGCTAAAATGCTCAGAGTTTACAAACACATCTTATAAATATACCTAGTAAAATATAAAATTATGTGAGAAGCACATTCAATAAAAATGTGATTTACATACCAAAAATAATTTAGCCTTATAAAAAACATTATTAAAATAAAATATAAAAAATTACATTGGAATGTGACTTAAAAACAATTTTAGAACTTATTTATTGATATTTGAATACTATTATGCTGAACCATCACCACATTTAAATAGGAAGAGCCTAATCCAACATCAGACTCCTGACACCAGTTGGTTTATTGGTTTTCAGGTTTTTCCCACTTGTATGAACCGGAGTATTTAAAGTCGTATTCTGACAATTTGCCATCAGCCTCAAGTGGACCTCGGGAGCCATATACATATGGGACGGGTTTTATACGTTTCTCCTCCAATATTTTAAGGACCGGTGTGAATATACGCCAAGCTTCCTTCAATTCATCATTACGTACAAAATGCATCTGTGTGCCTGTAAATACATCTAAAATCAGTCTCTCGTAGGCATCAGGAACACTAGCTTCTTTATAACGAGTGCTATATGTAAGATCAAGCTCAGTCTCAACTAAATGGAACTTCATTCCTGGTGATTTCGACATCATTTTTAGATACAATGCCTCGCCTGGTTGGACTCGGATCACCAGTTCATTTCGTTTTGCATGACCTGAGAAGATATCACCAGGTACATCCTTATATTGTACCCTAACTTCAGCTTTTCTCTCATTGAGAGCTTTTCCACAGCGTAGTATGAACGGTACCCCTTGCCATCTTGCGTTGTTGATCCAAAGTGCAGCTAGTGCATATGTTGGTGTTACCGAATCCTTTGGCACAGTAGGGTCATCAAGGTAGCCCAATTTTTCTTCCCCCTGTCCATCAAGGTTGCCAATATATTGACCAACCAAGATATCCTTTAAATCAATAGGATTAATATGACGAAGCACTTTCACTTTTTCATCACGAATATCATTGGGGTGCAAAGTGACAGGCTTTTCCATAGCAACAAGTGATAAGATTTGAAGGAGATGGTTCTGCATCACATCCCTTATAATCCCAAAATCATCAAAGTATCCCCCTCTGCCTTCAGTACCAAATGGCTCTTTGAAGGAAATTAATACAGACGCAATATTTTCTCTATTCCATGCAGGATTGAATATTTGATTTGCAAATCTTATCGTCATTAAATTCTGGACCATTTCCTTGCCAAGATAATGGTCAATTCTATAAATTTGTTCCTCCTTAAACAAACCAGCCAAGTGGTTGCTCAATTTATCTGAACTAATATCATCTCTTCCAAATGGTTTTTCAATGATAACACGAGTAAACCCTTTAATTGAAGAACATGCATTCTTTATGTTCACTGTGACATCCTCAAACACAGTGGGTGGCACAGCTAAATAGAATATTCTGTTTGCACAAGGACCTCTTTCGTACTTGCTAATCAGTTGGTTCAAAAACTCATAATCAATTCTTTTGTCATAAGAACCGGCGAGGTATTCGTTTGCCGCCCAAAACTGTTCAACTTTTTCTTCTTCGCCGGGTCGCACTTTCATATATTTTTTTGAATTCTCTCGCAAATCCGGCACAGTTTGTTTTGTCCGAGCATAACCAATAAACTTGGTATTTTTCGGTAACAAATTATCGCGGTAAAGATACCATATAGTTGGGTAAATTTTTTTCTTTGCTAAGTCTCCTGAAGCACCCAATAGTATGAACGTGTGCGGGTATTGGAATTCACTTTTATTTTCCATTTTTACAAAATATTTAGTCCGCTTGTCGGCTTAATATTATGCACTAAATAATGTTTGCTTAGACTACCACTGTTACTAATTTTAAGATATCACAAGGTACTTTTTTAAAACTTTTAAAAAGTTATAATAGCCGTGAAAGTTTTCCACGGTACAACCGTACTAATCACAGTATGTACATTAAACCGAAAAGTAAACTCATTTATATTTTACAGCACGAACGTCAGTGTCTCTCAAAGCATTGTCTCTTTCTTTTGTTTCATAATTCGACATGCATGTCGAACATAAGGTCAACGAATATAAAAAAATTCGATTGGTTGTTGCAATTAATACTTTGTATTTTATATTTTTTCAACCAATGGACTGAGATAAATAATTTAGGACAGTAGAATTTCATCAAAGAGAACATACTTCTTTTCAATGACATTTACTTGACATTGAAAAAGAAAAATATATTAAAAGTTGCCATATGGCAAAAAATGTGTTTCGTGCATGAACAGAAAAGAGAATTTTTCGGAAATTTAAACTCAAAATAACATTTAAGTAAATTAAAATTAATATTACAGTAGCCTTGGAAGAGGTCAAGTGAGCAATAGGTTTGTTGTTGTGTTATACAACATTTTATTATTTGATTAATCTAAAATAATTTATTTCTGAACGAAAATTACTCTGACGTGACGCGTTGTTTTATGTCATTTGTGTGAACTGATGAAATTGGGTTAAATTATAGAACATCTAACAGATCCTACATAATATTATTCATTTTTATGTTATAATAAACCATTGTGCATATTGTGTTCTAAAAAATATCTACAGACTTGTGTATATTAGGGGGGTGTATAGTTTCATTCTATAGGTATATTTAGTTCAACGACCTTGTTACTGACAGGTTCATCGTTAGCAACTGAACTATTCTATGAAAGTGGTATATCGCAGACGTTAGATAAATTACCGCAGAGGATGGAGCCCTCGAGAGAGTCAGGCAAGTACCTTGTATAGCATGTTTATTTATTAACTCGCGTTTTCAATACGGGCCTTGTGTCAACATAGCGAGCCCACAGTGGTGCCTACCGTAAGCGACGTGCATCGTGTTTTACAAAATAAACAATTGGTTTTTTAACATTAGCGTAAATTTATTCACTCGTGAAATCATATGGACATACGCTTTAGAGAGTAGTATGTTTGTGGTGGTAGTAAGCTATTACCAGAGATCACCATGTATTCTAAAAGGATAATAGGCCTAGAGACTAATAATTATTGAGGGATTATTTAGTGTAGGTAACCATTTCCATATCTGATAATTCTGATATCAAAATATATATTTTTAAATGTTTAATAAAAGCCTTAACCTACTTTATGACCTAAACATTCTGATAAGAAGCGCTATTTCTTTGTAAGCCTTTGACAAAGGCACTCATATATCATTGTTCTAATAATAATTATTAATACCACATATATTTATAATAATAATCAATGTACAATAAAACACATTGTTTAAAAATGCTTTATTTTTCAATCTCACTATAAGAATCTAATAGAAATAAAAATTTTAATCATTAAAAGTGAGAAAAATTCTAATTAGATTTTGTATATTGTTAGGAGTGAAAAAAATTTGTAGTAAATCTTTTGTGTAATACAATTGATTTTTTCTTTCTCAAAAATCTTTTACTTTTTCTTATATATATACTCCTTTATAAGTTATAAATGTTATAGTGTAAAGGCTTTTAAACTTACCTCCTAGCTTCTTCCTTCTGAAGTTGTACTGTTTCTATACATACTATTGTCAACTAAGAAGGTTATACCATATTACACATAAACATGTTGATTGTAGACTATTTAAAATACACATAACTATATATTCAGCTAACATAAAAATGTGTATGTATTAAATAGATTTTATCATAATATAATCTTTGACCTTTGTATTTTTTAAACAATTTGAATATTGATAAAAAACAGAGGATATTTGTTTTAGTAATGTTTAAATACAGATCACAAAATCCATATTCCTTTCATGAATTATTTTTATTTTAATTTGCTGTGTCACTCTTAAGATGATTAGTATGATTTTGGAACATAATTCATAATAAGGTAACACAATTGTTTATTGCAGAGCCAATCTGCTATGTAAAAAAATATGCTGGTATAAAATTATAAACATCTTGTTCAAGACTTTGATATATAGTAAATAATAAAAACAGTTACATATTTACTCCTATTTAATTTCTGAAGCTAAACAATGTGGCAACATATTATTGAATGGCACAGATTTACGAAAAGTAGCAGAATCACAAGTTAGCCAGCTGATATGAATTTGTTCATTTGTTGATTACTGACAATTTGCCTAGATGGCGCGTTTCACCTTCTCTCGCGACTTGTCGCTAGATGGCGCTACTAGTCATGATATTAAAAATGTTCATAAAATTGTTTGTGATCAAGACACAAGCAATAAAGTAAAAATAGTACCACAAGTATGTACCTACAGTTAACGACGTATCAAATTACGTACATATTAGATACATACACACATGTCGACATTTCATAGGGGTAGGCGAGTGCCACAAATATAATTATATACAAATTCTTCGCAGGCATCTTATGCTGAAGCTTCCATTCTCCATACATTTATTTAGTTCATTGTAGTTTGTGCAAGCGGCGCTACTAGTCAAATGTATGGAATTTTAACTAGGGGTATGTGTCACCCGTCTTTCGTCTTGTCGCCCCCTCTTTTGTTATTGGATTACAACGTTTTAAGTAGGTGTGCCATGCTGTAGACAGATATTTCTACAATACGAACGGACAAGCCCGCCTAGAATGCGCGTCACGAGAACATTTTGTCCTGCTATAACGGGTTTTCTCTATTTGTCTACGGACACGTTTATTTTCTTACAATATTGTAGACAACACGTAGACAACATCTCGACTGTCGATTATCGGAATAGCTCGTGGCGCGCATGCTAGGCGAGCTACTCAACATTCGACAGCCGGTCGAGCCGGCCGCAGCCCCACTGCCGTTGTCTCACAGAAAATCGTATAGTGGCAGCTCGTTGTTGCACTTCGTTCTGTCAGTGAGGTCCAATGCCGGATCTATGCGATATAGTGCACGTGCCCCGGGCGGCAAAATCTGGAGGGCGCCCTTATTTGGGGGCAGTAAAATCGGGAAAATTGGCCGCTTGCTCCCCGCTTTGAAAAACCTAGATCGGGTACTGGTGAGGTCTGATGCTCCAACTCTAATCAAAAATTTCCGTTTCCGAGCTGACCCGTTCATGATGTACGCAAAATTGTATAGAGTGTCTACCATCTAAGGCATTACAGCCAATAGTGATAGCATGCTAAGAGCCCTGGCAAAGCAATGACGACACCATTACCAATGCCCTTAGTCCGAGTTTAGTCAGTTTTCAAAAACAATGAAAGTTTTCGTTCAATCTCCATATATTTGCTTGGCGCCCCTCTTGCAAAATTACAATGAAATGAAATACATAAATAAATTTTAATTTAATGGTAGAAGCACGCTGTAAACAGTACCGTTTACAGCACGAATATGCCGGCTTGACCGGTTTGATATCACTGTCTTACAGAAAACCGACGTAAAGTGGTAGCTCAGCGAGCTGTTGCGTTTCGTTCGGTGAGTGAGATTATCTTTGGCCCAATTCCCCAGTTTCCCTATTCCCTTTAGGTTAGCAACGCACCCATTTTTTTGTGTTTTAGGTGTCTATGGAGACCCACCTGCTTGTTTGTCAGTCGCTGCTATAGAAAAAATATTTAGAAATCGAAACCTATCTCGTTTTGAATATTGTCCATTGACACAGCCTATAGCACGAGTTTCCTGAGACCTGTGGGTCTCATGTTATAGTGCACGCTATGCTCGATTATGCTGGTAGCAAATCCAATAGTAAGCTAAACATTACACAGAGATTGTGAGACAATGTGACGTTCACCACAATTCTGTTGGTGAGGGTGACACCAGCCAACCTTGTAGTATTTTACATACAATATTCTATTGAATTATCTAAGACAATATTAACACTTGATTTGCATTTCGTATTATGCTGAGGCCAACGTTAATAGTCTTCGTCATATACTCGTTATTTCCTATATGTTCCTATGTGGAGTTTAGATATGAAAGAATAATGCCTTTTTTGGGCTCGTGTAAAATAACAATAACTTAAATATTTCTTTCATAAACGTAATTAGAGTAGAGAAAGTTCTTCAGGATTTGGAAGAAATACGCAACAACCGCATCGATTCTCCAAAAACTAATATTGGAATGAACCGATCAACCTAGACAAGATAAAAGTCATGTTAACGACTACATCATCTTAACACTTGTTACTTGCCTAGCCCTTTTGGTGAAATTACACAAACAGAACTTTGAAAAGTAATTAAATGAATTAGATTGGGACTAGCTGTATTCAAGAAGCGTAATTACTTCGTGTTGTTGGTTGAACTAATATTTAATAACTAAAGTCTTTATCCTTTCCAATAACTCTTCAAGACTAAGATTAGTCGAAATCTAAATAGCCTTTGCATATATATTTGGTATGGGTGAACGTAAACTAACTTTGATGCTACCTATCATTATGAAGCTGAAATGTGCACCACCTGTTGAATAATCTACGTGTTCGAAATCAGAAAGCTTCATTCACCAAAATTCGACATAGATAATGATTTATGACCGAACGTGGATAATTTGTATTTATAATGCAAATTATTACGTTGAAAATAAAGTATAAGGTGGCACAGTAGTGGTCGATTAAGCAGACACTTGATGACGTGAAGAAAGCGCTTAGTCCAAACAAAAGTGTTTCAGGCACTACTGATTTGCCAATTTTATATATCGGATTGATTAATGCTGTCCTAAGATCGAGACTGTGGCTCTCACTTGAAAAGACCCGTGCTTGGTAGTAAAAGCCTATAGCCTGATTATAATTACGGAATTATTGGAATAGATAGATAGATAGATAGATAGATAGTAACTCTTTATTGTCGACACACACAGAAAATAGGTAACAATAAATACCTCAACCTAATAGACGATTTTCATTTTATTGCTTTAGCCAACTATGAAAGTGAAAGAAATGTTTGTTAAAATACTTGATAATATTTTTCCCTATACTGGTTGTCTTTCTTTGATTAAGTGTACTTACTAACGGTGTATTGGAGCGAAATGAGGAAAATGCGTATTCTAGCAATGATATTAGAAATTCAAATGGCTTGATGTTCAGATTAATCATGATAGATAAGCCGCTTGTCATATGTATGGAACTGTGGTTTGTGTTATTTTGATGGTAGTAGAAAAAACTAATTCACTTCTAAAACTGTCAAATAAACTATGATGGTATGAAGATGTATGTACCTAAGTATCTAACCTTACTCCTAATCTTTGATTTATAACGGCTGATTCCATTGCTATTCCACATGTTTCTTTGTCTTTATTAGCGGCGTCACTTTGGTTTTCTTGTAATTTGTTTATTTTGTGTCCCATCTTTCAGATATCTTTAACTTATTTAACGAATTTTGTTAGTCGTTAGTCACTTTCGAATGATTGTGTCGCTCACACAAGGATACGTCTGTGAGGCATCAGGCAGGATATGTTGACCGGTTGTTGGCTGACGTCACCTGTGATTAAATTACATTGGGTACGTTGATACAATTTCTTGAACCGTAACTGCTATAGGATGCACTTAATTATGTCTTAGAAATTGCATTTTAAATATTCAACTATAGCTTACAGGACCACTATAATTACTTTTCACCGCGATTTTTCTACAAATACTACTTTTACAGTCCCATTAAATAGGTTTGCTTTTGTGTTTTAAACTTTTGAAATTTTAGCATCTACACGCAGCATAACTATATAGATATTTTTTAAACATACCGAATATTTAATTAGGTATTTACCTACTGTTTAACTTATGAGTGCAACTGCAATAGGTATCGCAACGGTCTACCATGTCATTATTCTATTTTGAAAATCGCCAAAACAACCTTAAGTAGGTACTACTACTACTACTACCTTGACTGCATCGGTGGCGTGATTGTATTTCGGTACGACTACCGACCTGAAGTCTCGGGTTCCAGCCCGCAGTCTGAAATTTATTCCCGATATGGAGATAGGATGATAGGATATGACAAGGGTCATATCCGAGACGGGACTAAGCTCGGCGAAATGTGGGTGTTCAAGTTCGCTAGTGCGTCTCTGCCTAAACCTTCGGAGATACTTTTGCCACGGGGCAAGGGCTTCCAGCGGTGTGGGTGATGACATTGCATGGCGCGGGTCCGTAGAGTCCATAGCACGTGTGATGCGACGCGACAGGCAACGCGGGCGGATGGCAGGGTGAGGGGTGCGCAGCCGTGTGCAGTGGACCACTCGACGTCGCACAAGGTCAAGGAGAATGATTAACAACGAAAATACAGCAAAACAAACGGTGGCGGCGAGGGGTTGGTGCGGGGACATGGCGCGGCAGTCAGAGCAGCGACGCCGCCCGCACCGGCCGTGAGTTTGGCGCCGCTCGCGACTTCACGAAAATCGATGCACGATTCGCAAAAGATAGTTATCACAAATCAAACACCGTAAATTCAATCGCAGCTTATGATGAGTGTTATCACGACAGGCCCCATGCGCCATCACCACTCGGGATTGTGATGAATTACTAGAATTCAGTAGGGTGTCAATGATTTTCCTCTCAACTTTAAAATTAGTGCGCTCTTGGTTTACATACTGTTTGTCATCGCTTTGCTATAGGTTGATATAGATAAATCAATATATTAAACAAGTGCAAACGTATCCTGTAAGCAATGTCAAATATGTACATTCGTTATTGCTCAATACCTGTTTAAAAATGGTAGGTAGCTTAAAATGAGTCATTATGAGATGAAGTACATTATTGGCCAGCAAATGTGAGTTAAATATACGCAATTATCTTTTATGGAATTTGTACTATGAACAAATTTAAATTTTATGAAGTCTGACGTAGTAAAACCGGTTTGGGTATATTCATACTCTTTTACCAACATGAACAAAACATGACAACACTGCAAAATCAGATGCTCAAAAAGCAGGACAATAACTACATCACTCAGAAGTATAGTAATGCGCATACAACAATATGAAAGTACTTTTGCTCTAATATAGAACGCAAAGTAGTAATGTTTTAATGCCCTTATGTCTTTCTTATCTGACGCGAGTCGTAAAGAGCATTGCAAGGTTGCAAGTGTATTGACTCTAGTGTTTTGAACAAGTTTATCACTGTGCTCTATTAATCTAGAAGCTGCATTTCCATTTATGTGTTACACTCCTTTTTCGTGTGAAACACTGAACTTTCCCTGTTTGATGGTTTGACGTCAATATGATGTAACACCGTGTCTAAAGCGTGCCAAAACTAGCTATGATGGAGATAGTTACATAGTCTCAATGAATAGGAGGATCAGATGAGTTGTTAATGTTATTGTTTGATGTTACTAGCATATGCCACAAAATAGACAATATGTTGAAAACTTTGTAAAGCATTACTAATCAAGAGAGTTAGAAAATTGCAAATCGTTTCTCGATGGAAATTTATCTTCTTTCTAGAATGATTGTTTACGTTTTCTTTACATCGAAATCTCTATATGTCTCGTTATCAGTTATGACGTGGCTATTTAATAATTTGCATATTATTATATTTATGCAAAGCATTGAAATAAAATAGTACCGGATAAGCACTAGCTTTTTTTACATTGTCGATAGAGTAATATCCAATTTTTCCGTCTTAATTCCAGAATATAAAGACTTAGTAATTTTCATTTACTATTCACTTCGATAGTGTTCGGAATCGCCATGTTCATTTAAACTGACGCGACTCTTCATTATTTGGCTCAAGGAAATATCGTTTTATGAGATTAGTTTCCAAAATTATTAAGAACTTTGTGTAGCTCTCCACCACTCCAGTCTCATGAAGCGTTATCAAAACAATATGGAAAGTCACACATAGTAGGTACTATTGAAGATCTATAATCAATTTTAATATGTACATTGTTCCATCATTATTAGTGCACGTAATGGCATGTGCTTATTTTATAGAGCGTTTATCCAAGACGATTGTATCATTGTCAAGGCCTTCCACTCTATTAGAATTCATTGCCGCCCTCATGCTAATTCACTTTTGGAATACTAATACGTTATTTTACTTTTTGTTAATGTGCTATTTCACGTTTATTCATTTCCTCGTTTTTGTTCTATTTTAAACTGTACTGCCTATAGTTTTCATCATAGACCTAAAGGTTTTCATGTCCCATGTAAAATATTATACATCTTTGTAAAATATAACCTAGTCTTTGGTTATAATAGCTTCTGGTTCAATGGCATTACTTTTCAAATTAATTTAAATTTTGTTCTATTGAACTGTATTTATCAGTATTTACCTACCTATATAAATACTATAATTTGTCACATTCAGACCCATCTCCAACTCAGGCTGAGATCTATAGAGCGAACTTCGACTAAGTCTAAGTCAAAGTAACGAACTCAGTGAGGATTTGGGATTGTTAAATCGAACTATGATTTAGTTCAACTCATTTTTTACAAGAAAAATAGACTGATAGACAGACTAAGCAAAGATTTTCTTGTAAAAATGACTCTAAGTCAAAATCCTCACTGAGTTCGTTACTTTGACTTAGACTTAGTCGAAGTTCGCTCTATAGATCTCAGCCTTAATCTGCCATATCGAGAGTACACCTTTAGTGATTGAATTTTAGGTACATACGTATTCGTTTATTGTAATGTACCTGCGTAGTTCGTATCATAAGTTTGTACCCTACTCACATATTTAAAGACAAATCGATTGACATCTCAAGGTTTCCTATTGAGTATAATTCCCTAACGCGGTGTTCTTTACCTTTACGTTCACATCGATGTCAGGTTTTATGAAATAGTTTTCGGCACAGTCGTCAAGAGTAATAATTGGTTGGAAGATAACAATTTAAAATTCGTTCTTGTTAAATGGTGTATTATCGTTTCGCGTGCACCTAATCGCAAGAGTGAGCGGGTGGTGTGGCGTCACGACGCGGGGAGCGTTACCTACCTATTCGCGGTCTTGGTCACGGCCAAGGTCTTGTGCCGATACATTGCGTTTCTTATCATTATGTAATGCTTGGATAAACGATAAAACATCGAATTTTCGTTCTCACGCAATTACGTGTACTATTTTAGTGGGCATATCGCTGATCGCTACATCAATTCATTCTATTTGCATGTTTCGACCGGCTTTGCTCTACCTACTGAAGTTGTAGTTTTGAATGCTTTTATCTCTTTTATATTATATGTTTGATAGCTGGTATTAATTATATATTGATAGATGAAGACGTAAATACCATGAAAATGATTTAAGAGGCCATAAAAATAGGTACGCAAACAATAATTTGCCTGTCAAAATCTGTGTTCATCATTTGTCATATCTATTACGGAATCTCATAAAAATCACAACGTGCAATGAGTTACTGATAAAAATCCAACTGTTGATCAAACTACTCTTCAGTTACATTCAGTTAAGTACTATAATCATTTTTACTTCCCAGATTCAATTATGATTCAATATGCGCAATACATCCACTTACTTGTATTACAAGTAGGTACCATTCCAGATACACCACTGCGATGAAAATGAAAAAGCATTGTTCGTAGTGGAGTTCCGGTTGCCATCGCTTCGACGCGACGCGACTCGCGCGACCACAGCCTCGACCAGCGGCGAGTGGTCAGTGTAGCGAGCGTCTCGACGATCTCGTACACAAACAAAAAACACCTGTAGTCGTCAGCGTTTCGCCAAGGTCGCAAGCCCCCGCAGCGCGCTTCTCTGCGTTCCGTTTACCCATATCTCGCGGCAAATGCACGCGTCTCACCGCCCCCGCGTATTTGAGTCACCGCACCCGCTGCCCGCTCTCCTCACTCCACTATTGTAGCTCGACTCTACTCAAACCTCAATTTGTCTTACTCTCATGAGACTTGCAAAATATTGAACGGTACCCTTGTCAGAAAAATAGTTTTCATAACATCTTTGTTTATTCGTTATGCTGGAAAAGATTTTATAAGATAGTAATCGTCGTTCCATAATACACTTACGTACGAATACAAATGAAAAGGAAAGTGTGTGTACTGTGTAGAGTGAGTTCGATAAGCTGCGCTCGCGTCGCTACTCACTATTGTCAATGTTAATTGTGGCTGGCGGACGCGCGTCAAGTCAAGGTCGGCGCAGATCAATAGCGGCGGCGGAGTGGGGCGGCTGCCGACTCCATCCCACCATCCCCCCCACACTTCACATGCACGTATGCACATGCGAACGAAAGAAAGTGTACGAAAGTGGAAACATTCCTGGATAACGTTGTCAATTAGTTTACGCTCACCGAGATGCGCGTAATTCGCTTTTATCTATTTTTTCGCAGTTTATCCAATTACTGATCCTATACGTATTTGAGTGATGAAATCACCTGTGCCAAGATTAAAATTTTATCCATTTTCTATTCAGGCTTAAAAAAAACAGTTACAAAACATCGTATCATGGTACTGTCTATGAGGATTGTGGTATAGTTTTTGTTAAAACATTGCTGCCTAGTGGCGTTGATGTCCGCATAGTCATTGTTTGTTGGAACGGATTCCCTTTGTGTTGACCCTCGTTTCCAAGGCCAGCAAATTATAATGGCTCAATTCTCTTGTTTCGTGTCCAAACTATGCTATAAGGCTTTTGTCGCGTACCAACTCGGAGGCGTTTTCCTGTGCTCAAGTTTATTATTGATTTGTTAGCTCGTTCAACACGCGTGTACACAATTTCATGTAACAATCTCGCCTGCCTACGTCCTCCTACGCGTTATACCTATATTCACACCAAAAGAAATCCTCTTCCCTCACAAGAGGCTATCAATTACATAGACCGCGTTGTCGTGGATACGCCGCCTTGATTGACAGGTTCGGTTAATATAATCCAGCATCGTGTGTCCCAACTCCCAACACCCTAAACCGAATATAAAAAGATTATGGATTTGAGGCTGAATGATTTCTTTTGAATTGATAGTGTAAAATATATCACCGCCTACGTCTTAAAAGGGAATGGGATAATCTTTGATTTCCTTCAAATAGAAAATCACAATACAAAATGTAGGTACTTATCCTATCTACATTTTTCAAGTTTATATTCAGTTTTAGGAGAGGTCTTTGCTGTTGGATCTAGACTTATTTTTATAAGATTCTGTTTAGAATCGTGACTGGCAATAACTTTTATCTCCCTCGCCATATTTATATTGATTATTGTTTTAATGGTTTTATTATCTGGAACAAATATTCAATTACTGATAGACAATGTACTTCGCGGACCGTAATCTAATATCGTGGGTATTATCTACTGGACAGAACCCCTCACGGATGTCATACTCTATTGCTGGCTCTATCAGACATGTCACATTGCATCGTATGTCATATCTATTGTTTATTTTTAGTATATGAGTTAGTGCTCATCACTAAATCTATAAGTACTTAAAATTAGTTATGTCAAGCAATGTATATCATCATCATCATCAGCCATAGGACGTCCACTGCTGAACATAGGCCTCCCCCAAAGATTTCCAGATCGACCAATGTATATAGCCAATTATAATTATGGATTTAAAACAACTTCTAGAATTTCACTAGAATTTTGATGTACTTATTTGTAACAGAGAACTATAAGTTTGTGCACTTTGCATTTGAAAGTACTTACTTCAGCACGCTTACGTAAGATTTCAGAAGACAAGCTCCGTGGCGCAGCGGGTGAGTAGCCGGCTGTGAAACGAGATGCCGCGGGTTCGATTCCCGCACAGAGACAAATGTTTGTGCGACACAGATACATATATTTATTTCGGCCAGTCGGCTGAAACGAGATGCCGCAGGTTCGATTCCCGCACAGAGACAATGTGCGACACACATACATATATTTGTTTCGGGTCTGGGTGTTGTGAGACCGAAAGTCTCTAATAGTTCTGATACCTACGAATAATACGATACAGATTATACCTAGAGTGGGGTCAGGACTAAGTGGGTGTATTTATTTATTTATTTAATCTATATGATTTTATTATGTAAGTACTTGAAATCGAATATAATTATAACAAGAAAGTATGTAGATTTTGCAAATCTCTAATATTTAGTCAGAGTATTTAGTAGAGCCTACCAAATACCACCTAGTGTACCTACCCTATTTATTATTTTAGTCCAATGTATGTGATATATACGAATATATTATTATTATTGAGACAATGAATCCAAAAACGCTAAACATTTTAAGAAAATCTTCCACCAGACTACTGAGGTAGAGTTTTTACAATGCATCTTTGTGATATAACTGGGTTAGACTATCCCGTTAAAATGTTATAGGTGCAGGACTTAAGCTCATAAGAACATAAGATCACGCCTGTAACCCCGAAAGGGTAGGCAGAGGTGCACTAGCGAATTAGAACACCCACATTTCGCCGAGCTTAGTTCCGTCCCAGATGTGATAGGGGGCGAGCCTATCGCTATATCGGGCACAAATTCCAGACTCCGGGCTGATATGGAAAAATCCAATATCACTTTGCCCGATCTGGGGATCGAACCCGAGACCTCAGGACGGTAGTCGTACCGAAATACCACCACGCCACTGAGGCAGTCTCAGGCTATATAATATATTTTTAAATTTAATAATTCCAGGTGTAAATTTAAATAGTTTTTTCATCATGTTCTGCCGTGAGTACCGGAGAAACTGAACGAATTTTAGAATCTCTCTTACGAGTACATTAATCGCATCGATATAATATTAAACTGAAACGTAAGTCTGGCAGTGGCTACTTAATTTAAGGTGTTATCTAGAATCACAGATAACAGTGTTCAACAATGGTTATGTTGCCCTACATTTATGAGTGGTTCCGAGAAGCTTGTATTGTTGATCAGACTTGTATATATTTGTAGATTGTAGTTATGCTACATTAGTGTACATTAGAGTAGTATCTTTTGTTTTGCGTTTCGGTCCTAATGACGATGAATTCAATGTGAATGTTTTTACACTCTTACTAATCGACGTTTTCTTTTATTGCATTGACATAGAGCTCTGTTTGTCCAGCTCAAGTCGTTTCGTCTATAAGTTTAATAAACTTTAATTTGATACCCATCCAAAATAGTGAATCGATTAAAAAATCCTGAAATCATCTAGAATTTAGATAATAAAAATATTGTACTATAAAATTAGTAAATCATGCCCTAACAGCATGTTGTAATCTATCAATATGAGAAAATATTTCTTAGATATCAAACCAGTAGCAAAGCGATAATTTAATGTACTGCCAAATGTAGAGTCGAATACATCCCACGCGGTAGTGTTCCAAAACGGTTTATCTGTGACATACTCTGATGTTCACACGTGCAGCGGACGTCCCCAAAACACGCACTAAGCTCAAGGCCGCACACATGTTCCCAGCCAAACAAACATTCACATATTTGGAATGAATGCCTTCTTTGATAGTTTCGTTTGCAAAAAGTCCAGTTTCGTGATCAAATCCATACCGCGCGGCGCCGCGTCACGTCGCAGCCTGTGTCCCTAACATTAGTATATCGATTTAAAAATGCTACCCAAGAATGTGTTTTTGTACAGCGATGATAATACACATGATAACACATTCTTAGAATGGTAATAAAGTGTAGGATTGATAGCCGTTACAAAAACTTACCCCAGATCCGACAATCATATTTTTAATTTATACCTAAGTGCAAAGTCTCGAAATCGTGTCGAAATGAATATCGGAATTGTATTTAAATCGCTTTAATTTTTGTTAAATGACGTTGCAAATTTTTGTATGGTAGAGGCTATAGTAGGGAGTTCGTTCTATGAGTGACGTAAAACTTAATTACAGAAACGATCCGCAGCAACTATTACGAAGGCCGGCGACTGACGACTACAATTATTCAGATGATGCCAGGCTAACACATAAAATGTTATAAAATGGCTAGTCCGATAACATGCCATTTGTAGCTTTAAAGACTAAAAATGCAATTATAGCAACCTGTTTTGAACATAAAGTCAGATTTATTCACGTATGATTGTGTGTGGACCTTGAGTGCGCCGGGCGAGACCTTCACGCCGGTAACCGCGCGGAAGTTGACGGGTACATTTTTTGTCAAATTCGAACTAGTCGGGCTCTAGTGCGCATTAGTCACTGGCTAAGCATCATCGTTAAAGCTTGTGGCGCATTGTTGACGCGTGCACTGCGATATCACTGCGCCGGCCGGAGTGAGTCGAGACTCGGGTGCAACAACAAACGCTATCACAATGTCACAACGATGTCTGCTTTGTCCCCTGTGGCACTGACGCTTTGTCTGCGCGCCGTATCTCCGTGTCGCACGCCCAGTTGCCTTCGCACGTATTATTTAGCAGCCTAGCGTCATAACCATAATTCACGTATTTGATCTTCAGGCCGTAAATTGATCGTGACCATTGCATCTTTCGCGCTACACCGCTCTTGGAACGTGTAAATTAGTGCAGTTTTAACGAGACCGTCGACCGAGTGCAGTGAGTTAATAGTAATGTGAGGATGTTTGTGCGTGGTCATGTCGAGTGTGGCGAAGAAAGACAAGCCGACGATGTCGGTGACGGCGCTGATCAACAGCGCGTGGCCGCTGACGCCGGCCCCGCACCAGCAGCAGCATCTGATGCCATCTTCGCAACCTCCAAATTTCCTGCAACCGCTGCCTACGCCCTCCACGCCCAGCGTTGAGCTCGACATACAATGTAAATATTACTTTGCATTTTTCAGGCATTTTTTAAGAACCAGTTTATGTATCATTGTCTACACGGTTATAAATATGTTTAATGTCATCGTATAATATGTTGAGTGTAATACTAGTTTATTCACAAAAAACGGCACATTCGGACTTGATCATATTATAATATTAAAGGTCAAAAAGAATATTTTAAACAAATTTTAGAAAAGTATCATTTTTAAAAAGTAAGAAATGTTTATGATGTTCATCACTGTAACTATGTCTTATATGGACCATGGGTCATGAGTGCAGAAATATTTAATCAAATATAGTACCTTATTATAACCCATGTTTATAGTTACCTAAATCAAGTAGATTTTTATAATTTTTGTTGACATGCGTTCAGATTGGAATGAACATGGGACGGAAACAGGTGCAAATACCGAGTCAACATTATTCCCTTACATATTTCGTTACGCCGCGCCGTGTTTCATTTGTACAATGATTCATATTTTTTTTGTTGTTAGTACCTACTACTTGTACTTATGAATGCTCACAATTTACGTTATCACCTTGCTATGCTTACAGTCTAATTATTATTGTGCATATTTGCTATCAGTTTCTTTCACTTTAATTGTCCAGATTAATATGAAATTGTGCGACTTATCTCGTCTCGCGAGAGTGAAAACTGTGATTATGTTGACGATAAATCTCTTTGGAATAGCACTCAATTATTAAGTTAATTTTAAGTTGTTGTTCTCTTTGTGAAATACATTGTAACATTCGCTGAATTTGATTACACTAAACTTGTTTATGGAGTCAGAAATAAATTTGGTATTGAGATATACACGAGTGATTCTGATGAATAAACTAATTTGAGAATAACAAGCCTACATTGAGTGTTGAAATATATTTTTTATTTCTTGACTTATTGTAATTACCTACAATTTGTACTCAATAGATCTATAATCTAGATTTTGTATTGATTTAATATTATTATTCGTGTTTCTGAAATAAAGGCCACGATTATTTTCAATATTTGATGAGGTGTTGGTAGCGGACGCATTTATATGTTTTCGTCAAAGGGTCGGACTTAATAGTTCTTCGGAGACCCGGCAAATTACCTTGCTCTTGTACTGTAGGGAAACATTGTAACATAGCCAAAAATGGTTTCTGTCGAAATTATTTGAAGTAATTCATGAGAATTTAACAAGTGTAGGTACTTAGAGCACTTTTTAAATCGAATTCATCTCAAATCTTTTGAATCGAATACGAATTGTACTCAACATTTTTTTAATTAATTTTATTTGGAATTTAAGTAATCTAAAATATAGCACAGAAAGAAATATTGGAATATTCTCAACAATAAAAAAGTTATAAGCTTTTAAAGTTTGGTGTTTTAAAGTTTGAAGGTACAAACTGCAGGAAAGCGAAGCATCAGTATATTCACGTCACGGCCATAGCGGCACGTGCGGTGGAAAGGGATGGAACTATGTATATCGTAACTACCACTCTATGACTCTACTACTACCCCCACTCTTGCTCATTGCAGAATTAAAATATGAATTACATGGCTATGTACGAGTTCAGGACCTTCTCCATTTTGGAAGTCTGTCTATGAGGCTTCATAGACCGACTTCCAAAATGGAGAAGATCCTGAATTCGTCTGTTTTTTTATGTATGTTACGCGATATCTCGGCCAAATGAGGACCGATTTCCAAAATTCTTTTTGTGTTCGATAGAGCTTATTTCAAGGGTGGTCCGATTTGGTTACGATTGGATTTGAAGTCGGTTCGTTAAGTTTTTAAACTTGTGATTATTTTTTAACCAATTTCGATGCAGTTTTTAAAGAAGGGTTTCTTTTTTGTTCTATTTGCTACTACGTATAAAATGTGTATAAATTTAAACATAGACAAGTACCCATTTGTATAAAGTAAAAGTAGAGTCACTCTGGTAGAGCAGGACTCTCGATTGGCTTCTTCTGGAGATAATTTTTTTTTTTTATAGCAGAGATTGGCATACGAGCAGATGGGTCCCCTGATGTTAAGTGATCTCCACCGCCCATAGACACCCAAGACAAAAAAAATCATGGGTGCGTTGCCAACCTAAAAGGAGGGAATGGAAGGGGAGGGAAGGGGATTGGGAAAGGGAGTGGGGAAATGGGCCACCGGAAATCTCACTCACCGAACGAAACGCGACAGCAAGCTGCCACTTTACGTCGGTTTTCTGTGAGACAGTGGTATCTAACCGGTCGAGCCGGCCATCCGTGCTATAGACGTTACTGTCTACAGCGTGGCTCTACCACCTTAGACCACCATGCGTGAGCTTATATATAATATGCATATATTGTTTAAAAAAATACACGTGTAATTCAGTCATGATTGCTGGAATTATTTCTACCCAACGTCATAGTAGGCGTAACGAGCTTTACTCGGAAATAAATTCGTTTCATGTGCTTTGTTAAGTGCCACCTTTTATGTTGCTTTTTAAATATTTCTGTTTGCTTCGTAATGGAAAATATTTCGATGTTTCTTTTAACATATTTTGCCATACACAAAAGCAGGGATGGATTTAAAAAACGTTTCTTTTATACGGTGAAAGTATTCTGATATATGTTTTTGTACACGCATTTGTACTTTATGTTATTATTTCTTTCTACCTACCTATAAGGGCAGGTAAAAAGAAAGAAAGAATCCTTATAGCGAGAGCAGGAAGATGGCGATAAAATATTTGAAGAGTATGTAATAACACGCACCAAAATCACTTTGAAACGTTGACTGAATATTTCAAGGGTCTTGTTATTTCACGTCGCAAATTGTAATTTCTAATGCCAGGTGACTATTAACATAAATAGCGTGCTCATGATTTATTTAAGATGTTCTAGAAGGTGGGTATTTTCCAATTCATACCTACTTTGATGTCATCTTATAAAATAATGTTTATAAAAAAATATACGAACATCGAAGCTTCTTTATACCTATACAAGTAAATACTATAATCTTATCTAGACACTCCCACTTTTTCCGGTCTTAGCTGGTCTTGGCACCCTCCATAGTAAGCTGTGATGAGATTATCTTCTGATGCATTTAGTCAGCTCTCAGGTTGTCTATGCTTAAACACGTTAAAGCATATAAATTGATTCACCAGCCTGTTAACAAATTATATACAGACTTTTAATAAACAAACAGTTCTGTTACCCTAGTATGAGTTTTTATTGTCAGTTCTCGAAATCGACGATAGTTTTCATCTTCTCCATACACATGACTAGCAGTGCCACTTTGCAGACTACAACGAACTAAAACATGTATGTAGAAAATGAAAACTATCGTCGATTCGACAATCGAAAACCGTCAGTAAAAACTCGTACCAGGGTTACAGTACAGCTAATGTTAATTAGCAACTGTGCCCCTTAGTTACAAAACTATTTAAGCGCTGCTTGTTGTCCCTTTCATTTTTAAACAATGTAACGCAAGGAAAAAAGTGACAGGCTATTCTTAGCGAAAAGATAAACGAAAATGTTTTAATAAGTAACGCCCTATATGTAGGTGCGTGGTCGTGACGGAGCTGGAGATCACGATACTATTCAGGTGACACTATTATTTTATTGCGTTATTATTTTTTCCCCAGAATGGGCGACGTCAGGCATGCAGCTGGTCGTAAAAACTAAGCCAAACCCTTTCTGCAACACACTTGAAAAAGTGTGTTGCGCCGACCTCGCATTAAGGTGGGATAAGGGCAGGTAGAAAAAATAGTGTTATTTTTTATAAAATTAGTTTTATCAACAATTAGGCGGGCGATGAGCGATAAAGCCTAAAAACAAATTCAAAAACAAAAAAACATCGGTTATATGTACCTCTATAGTCTATTGATGCTCCCAAAAACGGTTTAACATTTACAATATTAATAAGATTCTTTTCACTTTACATAAGAGACAATTTCTTTAGAAATCTTTGAGACTTGTTTATCTGTCAAGTAGAATTTGTGTTACATGCCGAAATGGGAGATCTCAATGAAAATTCTTTTGAAAACACACCAGACCAGAAAAGGAATGTATTCATTATGATACATATTATGTCTGTTGTGTTTTGCGACTACTGATTGTAGACACATAAGCATAAGCTCACGCCTGTATCTCCAAAGGGGAAGGCAGAGGGGCACAAGCGAACTAGTACACCCACATTTCGCCGAGCTTCTGTCCCAGATGTGATAGGGGGCGAGCCTATCGTCATATCGGGCACAAATTCCAGGCTCCGGGCTGATATGGAAAAATCCAACATCACTTTGCCCGAACCGAGAATCGAACCCGAGACCTTAGGACGGTAGTTGTACCGAAATACAACCACTCCACCGAGGCAGTCTGATTCTGTTTGTAAGTCTTATTGTCATCGATATATTATTTACCTAGATGCACAGTTGACGCTCGGAAAATGGGACAGCAAAGAAGTGCTTAAGCACTCGTTTTCCCTACAGTTGGACGCCGATTGAATTCTAAATTTCAAAATTCAAATTTAAGAATGCTTGATCATTTCGTTTAAAAAGCTACTTTATAACACGTGCATAGGGTTATATTTGTGTTTGATTTAATTAGAACTTGTGATATTTTTCTTTGTTTTATTCCTGAGACCACTTTTTAGGAGGATATTTGCAAAGAACTGTGCATCTAGGGTATAATATATTGATGCTTATTGTAGACGTATCAACTATTAGGAAGTAACAGATTACTGTCATTAGGAAAACATGTTATTTTTCTTTTAAAGAATAAATTGTATCTGTTATCAGCTGCATGCTGCATATGAGTAAATTTTTATGTCGTTTATGTTTAATTTAACATATTTTTACATTCTTACTCTACATGATTTCTAATTTGCCAGCTATAATATAGTACCTAATAGACTCAAACTCTAAACAACATAAAACAAATTTTAACTTAAGTGATAGCTTGTGTTCAGAATAACATTAACATAACATAAGCTTATGCCCGTATTCCCGAAGAGGTAGACAGAGGCGCACTAGAGAACTGGAACACTCCTCCACCGAGACAGTGTATTGAAAAAGCATTACCCCGACCCCTTATTGGAGTAGATTGATAAAGGCAGGTGGAGAGATATCCGCTACAATTAGTATATTAAAGGCCTAATGCGCCTTGTCTGTAAAAAATAATAATGATTTGCTATTTCAACATAGAACTAGAACGAAGCGAATTGTAAAGTGATTGGGGCGATGTCGATGAATGATCGCGGGCGGCGGGACGCACGGTTTGCAGCCGCCATGCCATGCCGTTCCAAGTTCCAACTTGTTGATCATTCAACAGCACACGCTTTGCTGTGTTCTCATGTTTCTCTCTAATGAGCTGGGAACTAAGTTAGTTTCATCATCAGCCACAGCAAGTCCACTGATGGACATGGCCTCCCCCAAAGATTAAGTTAGTTTTTCCTTTTTAAAAATTCTATACTAAAATGTTTTGTAGTTATATTGCCTTTGTACCTGACTGCCCCGAAAGGAGGGTAATGTTTTTATATTTGTAATATCCAGCAACTTGTGTGGTAAACTTACCATAACTGTTGACGTCGTCACACAGAAATTGAAAGCGCCACATAAACTGCGTTGTGATACAGCTTTATGTACGATTTATATGTGGTAACAACTTTCAATCGATAGCAAGCTTACCGAGATCAAATAAGTTATTATAACTTAAGCACACTTTAAACTAAGTATATAATTTCGATTCACATCATAATCTACTTTCGATATCTAAACCGAAAGCGTAACTTCTTCCCAACTTTAATCGATTGCTAAGCTCTATTATCGAATGGATAAATCAAATCGTATGAAAACTTGAAGACATGAAATTGCAAACCTATTCATACCTACTTACTTACAAATTATCTTCCTAAGTTTTCACTTAGCTAAGTCAAAAACGTCTAAAACAATTATTTTCCATAACGAATGATGACAGAATTAAATTATTCAAGCAGCAACACATAATTATATCTTACAGACGTGTTTGCAATAATAAAAAGAAGAAATAAGAATTTAATATTCTAGGTAAAAAAGATAATCAAAAATACATGATATACTCGACACAAAGTAGACATTATATTCAAAATTAAAACTTGTAACAGACAGATGGTGGGAGATGTTTGTGTTTATTTACTTTTTGTTTGCAACAGAAGCCCTCAGACTAAAGGACCGGTTTCGTCCTTTTATCGTTACCAAATTTTTTGTTTCCATGAATTTTGTTCAACATTGATTATACATTTCTAAATAATTGGTACGCAATAAATTTTGTAAATGTTCATTTAATTATATTTAAGTCTTTTGTAAGCGAAACGTTTATTTTTTGTACAACAAGGCAAATTCAATTATTTATATTGATCTTGAGGTCTTCACGATATTAAAAACGTTTCGTCGAACGGTGATTTCATTAAGAATTTCATCATGCGACCAGTATAAGGGTTGATTGGCTGTTTTTATTGCAGGGCTGAACATAGAGTCGGGGTTTATGTCGCCGATGTCACCCCCCGAGATGAAACCAGACACGGCAATGCTCGACGGACTCCGAGACGATTCGACGCCACCCCCAGCCTTCAAGAATTACCCCCCTAACCATCCCTTAAGCGGCTCCAAACATCTCTGCTCAATATGTGGAGACAGAGCATCGGGGAAACACTACGGCGTGTACAGGTAACACCATTTATTATTAAAATATCGTATTGTACACTTCGTCCTTAGTTATGACATTGAAGGCATGACATCAAACACAGCCTTTCTTAGAAAACCATAAATAATTGTCCTCTAAACGACAACGAAGTTCATTTTACTGCGCACATTTTGTTTTCGTCTTATAATTTGCTATTTGAATTGGGCTCTTTGGATCGTCTTTCAATCACCTTTGAGTTAATTATCACGTTTAACAATAAGAATGTCTTCATATAACAATACCTAATTATTATGACGGTACGAGTATGATACCTCCAAATACCTTATAAGAGTTATTAAGTTACAGCTATTGTGTTTTAATATTAAGTACTCGGTATAATAAAATCAGAATACATGGAACTGCTATTTAGGGTATGACAGACTCAATCGTGATTAATTGACGTTGGGTTCTAAGTTTCTCCTGATTTACGGTTTAAATTATAAAACTGCTCATATTATAAATATTATTGAATAATTTAAAATATATATAATAATCACAACTTTAAAAACTTAACAGACCGACTTCAAATCCGATCGTGACCAAATTATAGCTCTATCGAATACAGGTATAATTTTGCAAATAGGTCCACATTTGGCGGAGGTATCGCGTAACATACATACAAAAATACAGACGAATTGAGGACCGTCTCCTCTTTGGAAATCGATTGACAATCTATTATGAACGCGCGTGGCCAGTGGCGTGCAATCCATATAGACGAAGAGACACTACCTACCTATTAACTTACCAAATACATAATTTAAGAAAAAAACCACCATCAAAAACAGATTTTTCATAATAGAAGAACTTGCCTTATATTTAAAATCAACACGGGGATGATAATGATGGTTGTAGAGAAGCAAGAACTGAAGAAAATAATTATGAAAGATTTTTGTCTACCCTAATTTAAAGTTCTGTGCACGCCACTGCGCGTGGCATGCCGCATGCCGTTACACGCATGCTGTATGCATCGCGGCATAGCTGATTTACGTTGGTGTAGGTTTTTCGGTGTTAAATCAAGGCCGTGAAAAATATTGAGTATATTACTATCTAGTGTATATTGTCGAATAAATATATGCACATTTATATTTTAAGAATATTGAACTGTAGAAAAAAGTGTGGAAAAACCAAACGACAGGATACAAGATATATTATAATAATATGTATGGCTGGCAACTGGCAAGTGTTCAATTTATTGGTGCCTCATTTCGTTGAATTTACATCACAGTCCCTAATTTGGAGTCATAACTATACAGTCATAGTACTTACTTTTCTAACAATATTAAGTAATAGAGTAATGCTTTGTGTGTTGTACAATATAAATTATCCGCGACGAATACAACAAAGTAGTATAATGAGAAAATAGCACTGACATCAAACATCGAAGGTTATCGTCGACGCTGCATGAGTTAACGCATGGAAAATTTGCTTACGTAATGTGAAAAATATGAAAAAATAATAATACTAGGTCACATGTGGTAGAGGCGTGATAAAATAACCCTAATAAATAGTACACTAATTATTATCAATACAATTTAAACGTTGTTGAGCAACGCCTAGTAACATTCAATCTGGCGATTAATTTTAAAAGCATAAAAATCGACCTGCAAATGTAATCAAATCTTGTCCAAATACGGGATCACCCTTGGTATAAGCCCTAATAAAAAAAAATTGGAAATCGGTCTACATTTGCTGGAGATGTTGGGATAACATCATACTTAAAAAAATATATACCGCCGAATATAATACCGAAATTTTAAATTGGTTGAAAAAATCTAACCGAAATAGCTTAATTGTGCATTTCGTATTACGAATAATTACAAGTTAATAACTTAACAGACCGACTTCAGATCCGATCGTGGCCAAATGTATATGGAACCACTCGTGAAATAATAATAATAATAATAATAATAAATACACCCAACAGTCACACACATAGTCCTGACCCCACACTAGGTGTAACCTGTATCGTGGGTGTCAGAAACTACGAGAGACTTTCGGTCTCACAACACCCAGACCCGAAACAAATATCTGTGGGCCACACAGACATTTGTCTCGGTGCGGGAATCGAACCCGCGACCTCACGTTTCACAGCCGGCTACTCACCCGCTGCGCCACGGAGGCTGAAATAAGAATAAGCTCTATCAAACACAAAAATCGGTCCACATTTAGCGGAGATATGGACTGCCTCGGTGGCGTGGTGGTATTTCGGTACGACTACGGTACTGAGGTCTCGGGTTCGATCCCCGGGTCGGGCAAAGTGATATTGGATTTTTCCATATCAGCCCGGAGTCTGGAATTTGTGCCCGATATGGCGATAGGCTCGCCCCCTATCACATCTGGGACGGAACTAGGCTCGGCGAAATGTGGGTGTTCTAGTTCGCTAGTGCGCCTCTGCCTACCCCTTCGGGGATACAGGCGTGAGCTTATGTTATGTTACGTATTTAGCGGAGATATATAGTAACATACAATGAAAAATACAGACGAATTGAGAACCTTCTCCCTTTTTAAAGTCGGTCGATAAGATTTCAAGAGACTTTAGTTCCCATTCCAATTAAAATATCTTTTAGTATACTGATTTCTTAAGTTTACGCGAATATTATACATTGAAATAAAACTATTCTTACGGATTCTATCACGATTAGGTTTTAATTATTATTCCTGACGTTTCGAAGGCTTTGCAGTCTATTCAGTCTGACCCGTGACAACGAACACTGCAAAGCCTTCGAAACGTCGGGAATAATAATTAAAACCTAATCGTGATAGAATCCGTAAGAATAGTTTTATTTCAATATCTTTTAGTTTTGTTGTTCAGTACCGTTGGTACGAGTTTATTTTGACAGTTCTCGATTCTCGAAATCGACGATAGTTTGCGTTTTGTCCATACATTTGACTAGCAGCGCCACTTTGCGGAAACGACAACGAACTAAAAAATGTATGGAGAAACTGTAAACTATCGTCGATTTCGAGAATCGAGAAAAACTCGCACTAAGGGTACAGTACAGAACAGTGAAGATCATTTACCAGCTGACCCACTGGCTCATTGGTTAGCCTCTTATAAAAACTATATTCTGAAACAGTAATGATAAATACAAAATAAAATAAACCGCGATAATACGTTAAAATTGCATGAGGAATTGAATAAACGTATCTCACAGCTGGTAGACACTCGAAAGATTTCTCTAAAGTTTGATACATCGTATATGTTAGGATGAGATGGTGATTGTCTCGTCTAGACGGTTAGGTACAGTCTGTTGGACAGAAGTTCTATATAATATACATATAATACGAGCAGCGGCGTGCATTCCATATAGACATAGAGACACTGTCTACACTTACAAATTGCTCTTTTCATAAATAAAGAGTAAAATTATGACAATTGACTAAACACAGATTTTCAAAATAGCAATGCTCGGATTATGTTTGAAATCTACACACAGGTGATAATCACTGTGATGGTGTCACAGGAGTTAAAGAAAATAATTCTGTAAGATTTTTGTCTACTCTGATCGGAATTTCTATGCACGCCACTGAATACAAGTTTACACAACACATGCACGCCACGTATGTGTAACAACACAACACCAGTTATTGGTTGCGTGCAAAATGAATATTATGTTGTGGCATGCGCAAAATTAAAGATTTTACACCATCTTATTAGAATTTTTAACGATTTAATTGAACTGTTTGTGCGTGGGCGAGGCTCGGCTTGTATGTACAATGTACCTAGTTATCGACCGACGTCACAGAAGGAGGAGGTCCTCAATTCGTATTTATGTTACGCATTATGTATGTTACGCATTATGTATGTTACGCTATATCTCCGCCAAATGTGGACTGATCTTCAAAATTCTTTTTGTGTTCGATAGAGCTTATTTCAAGGGTGGTTCCATATAAATTTGGTCACGATCGGATTTGAAGTCGGTCCGTTAAGTTTTTAAACTTGTGATTATACACTAGACCAATAGTATTGAGCCACCATATATTCTGTATCTATTTACGTGGCCGTGCTGTATTTAACGTTTCAGCCTCCGTGGCGCGGTGGGCGAGTAGCCGGCTGTGAAGCGAGAGGCCGCGGGTTCGATCCCCGCACCGAGACAAATGTTTGTATGGCCTACAGATATTTGTTTCGGGTCTGGGTGTTGTGAGACCGAAAGTCTCTCGTAGTTCCTGATACCCACGACACAAGACTCGATCTTAGTGTGGGGTCAAGACTATGTATGTGACTGCTGGGTGTTATTTATTTGTTATTTATATAAAAGGAGAATCGGAATGACTGACTGACTGAATGACTTATCAGCGTACTGGTGAAACTATGGAATAGATATACAAACATGAAATTTTACACACAGTTTCCTTTTATGACGTAGGCGAACACTAAGCAAGGATTTTTGGAAAATCATCGTTCGTTCGTTTGGTCGTCCCATATAATTTTGGTCACGATCGGATTTGAAGTCGAACCGTTAAGTTTTTATTAGATACAATGTACACCAGCAAACACTATGAAATCTATGACAACATTTATGGAATCAGCAATTGGGTGTATATTAAATTGGTACCATTTACAATTCTATCGATCGGCGTCCGTCTGTAATGCCATTCAAGAAACATATTTTTTTCACCTTGAGGTTTTTTATATTGCTTTGACAATAGCCTGGTGGAAGACAGGTAGTCAGCGTTTCATGATATTTTTTTCTATGTCATTTGCAATTGTGAATCGGCAATATATTTTGTATCTTTTTTATTTAATAAAATACTCTTTACGATTCATTATATTTTTCTCAGTAAAGAAATTATAAAATTCATCCTTAGCTATGATTTTCAATTTATTCATGGTAAATGTACAAAAGACAGACTATCAAACTCGTTTAACTTATCTACATAAAGAACGAAATCAACGAAACATACCATTGCGGTAATTTATCCTTGAATTTTTGCTCTTTTTTGTAGAACTTTTATTCTTTGACTTACTTTTCGGTATTGACCGCCAGTTCCTTCATCGACTTCAAAGTCAAAATAAGGCGATAGAGGCGAAAAAGCGGTGGCAAGCAGACACTTTGTAATTTTAGCTGTCGCTGTTATCGTAACTTTTACCTGTACTTACTTTGGCTTAATGTTTATTTTAGCTGTACATGAAAACACTGGAGGTATGTGATGGAACTATTCTCTGCATCCCAGCTTCGTCTGATCATGAATAAACTACATGTCATTCATATATTTATTTTTCAATTTAACTTGAGGTTAGGACTATTTGTAGGTTAGTAATAGTGGTGCAAGTCGCCCTAAGTAATTATGTCGATAACCGAGGAGAAGTTCGCTCTGCATAACAGCTTCATCTGATCGTATTACATCCAGTTCAGCTTATAGATTCGCATAGCCGTACATATATTCTACCATAACCAAAGTGCGGGAAAGAAAAAAACGCCCAAAAATATGTCGATATCTGAAGAATATTTGGTTAAATGTAAATAGTATCACATATACGTGTAGTGTGTACGATGACACGTATAAACGTACACAGTGTAAACTTGTTGCCTCGTGTGGGAAGGTGAATACATAGGTGGAACGCGTGTACATCTATTTTTATCTTGCAGCTTTTTTTTCTAAATTACGTTATAGGTGTGCTCTGTGTCCCTCAATCTACTATTAGATGCTGCTCGCCACTTAAGGGTTTTGTATATTTAAACGTCATTCGGTGATATCATTGGGTCCATGGGCGTAGTAGATACGTGTAGGAGGCAGGTTCCTATACAAAAAAATAATGTATTCCATTCAAGTACTACGTGAGGATGTAACAATATTAATTTTAATGGGTGCGCAAACGGCTTCAAGCTTTTGTGTATTTTTATATTAGGTAAATGTTTGTACAAATTATTTAACAAATACAGATTAAATGGTATTTATAGTGCCTTTGAAAATGTACACCGAAACGATTTTCGTGTGATCGCACTCATTATGTATTCAAATATGTAAATACATACTTTATACTGTACGTGTTTATATGCCGGTATATAGTTTGATACTTATTTCTTACTATAAGAATTCAAAAAAGCTAATTTTCTTATCAATGTATATTGCCGTGCCACATTAAAAATCTTGGTATCAGATTTGAAAACTCCGAGCGTTGTATTCTAATTACTGAGTTATGTTTTACGACCGACTTTAAAAAAAGAGAAGGTCCTCAATTCGTCTGTATTTTTTTATGTATGTTACTCGATATCTCCGTCAAATGTGGATCTATTTCAATTCTTTTTGTGTTCGATAGAGCTTATTTCCATATAAATTTGGTCACGATCGGATTTGAAGTCGGTCCGTTAATTGAAATAAAATTATTTTTACGGATTTTATCACGATTTGGTTTTAATTTTTATTCCCGACGTTTCGAAGGCTTTGCAGTCTACGTGGTCACGGGTTGGACTGAGATGACCAAATCGTGATAAAATCCGTAAAAATAATTTTATTTCAATGAATAGCATTCGCGTAAACTTAAGAAATCGGTCCGTTAAGTTTTTAAAGTTGTGATTATAACTGACTTCACAAGAAGGAGGATCTCAATTCGTATTTTCAAAATTATCTTTGTGTGCGATAGAGCTGCCTTCGAGGGTGGTCCCGTATAGAAAACTAATCTGATGAAAGAGTATGAAAAACCTCCTTAACAAACAACATAGATGTCGCTTTGGGGTTTTGAAGTCGGGAAGATTTTGTTATCTATTTTCTATACATACTTACGTCTAAAGCTAAAAATCCTTTTTGCTGATACACGAATTTTGCGCGAAGGCTAAAGATACTTAGTGGTACCTAAAATAAAACCTACCTAAGCCAGCCCTAAGTATTACATTACGCAAAAGGTAAAGAAAACGTTTAATTAAATGAATAAATATTAAAATTTAAAACATAATGTAGCTGAGGTATAATATGATTAGTATATTACAATATATTATGATGAAATTATTGCTGTACATTAATGACTACAAGCGTCTAGTTTGAATTTCTTCGTATTACTTACTCATTTGTACATAAAGGTTTTATAAAGCCCACCTAATTAATCCTTAATAATATGATTTCCATTTGACCTTTCAATTTTACTCTCGTTCTTTCTTTCTGCGTCGTTGTAATACATAAATACTTTTGTGATATAATGCTAAGTATTTTTATTAAATTTCAGAAAATCGTATATTCTTTATCACTCATTACACATAGTTCAATGTTCATGTGTAATAAATTAAGTTGTATCGTTGTAACATCGACACATTAATCGCTTATAATTCATTTAGATCTGATAGTCTTTTTAAGACAATAAAGTTGCGCTGCACATTCAGCTTTGATTGCGCATAACATACCTGCGTTAATTTATTGATTCCCTTTTAAAACACCACTTGATTTAATGTGTTAAGACGCAAGATTTAAAGTGTGCGTATACTGTCCTACGGCACGTTCGTGATTCATGTGAAAAATATTGGAAACTACGCAGAACTGCGGTCATCTAAACAAAGTCTTCGTTTTATGCTCACTTTGTTTAAAATTTGTACATGTGTTTTAACAATACAATATTAATATTAAGTTATAATATGCTACCATTTGCTGATGCTTCTGTGTGTGTAATTAATTGTTAGTGACATTTTTCTATGCTAGATAGCTAGACCAGTCGGGCTCTGGTCAACTATTATAGATTTTGTACGTTTTTGGACACCAAAGGTGTGATGACACATTTTACTTCTGGGCTCTGTTATCATTGAACATTTACTGGAATTTCTCTGTTCAGTCTTTCAATAGCATGTGTATAACTACTCAAATATTATATTCTTTACATAACATACGCTCACGTCTCTATCCCCGATGGTGTAGGCAGAGGCGCACTAGCCAACTAGTACATCCACATTTCGCCTAGCTTAGTTCCGTTCCAGATGTGATAGGGGGCGAACCTATCGCCATATCGGGCACAAATTCCAGACTCCGGATTGATATGGAAAAATTATATTTATTATTATATTTTTATTTGCGATCTATGATGTTTTAATAGACTAGTACTTATATTTGACTTTAAAGTGGTTGGACCCGTCATTGACCATGGTCTCGTTTGTTGATAGACAGAGTGGTTACTTTAGCTCCTAAAGATTAACTATTACTTCAACTATAAGTTATTAACTATTACTATTGGGCATCCTGACAAAAACTTATCATTTTAAACAATTAACCATTCAATAGCTTGGATTTAGTCTTTGTATCAACATACAAAGTTATTTTAAGACTGATGCAGAAATAGTGTTGTGATAGTCGAGTAAATCGAAAACAGATTGGAGGATTGCCATAAATCCGCATTTTTCTTTATCGTTTCATAGATGGTTTCAAAAGCTGGTGAATCTCATGACATGCATCATACTTAGTTCGAGAAATCGATGATATCGTAGGTTCAGATTTCTATTAAAGGGATGCCGATGCTCATTTGCCAGCCTCCGTGACGCAGCGGGCGAGTAGCCGGCTGTGAAGCGAGAGGCCGCGGGTTCGATCCCCGCACCGAGACGAATGTTTGTATGGCGTACTGATATTTATTTCGGGTCTGGGTGTTGTAAGACCGAAAGTGTCTCGTACTTCCTGATACCCACGACACAAGATTCGATCTTAATGTGGAGTCAGGACTATGTATGTGACTGTTGGGTGTTATTTATTTTTATTATTTGAATTAATCCCCATTTATTAGTAGACAATTTTAGCAAAGGTTAAGGCATCGTGTTGTATGGACCATTCGCCACTGTTGTTTATCACAATCAATCACAAATTATGAGTGAGTTTTCAATTAATACTAGCTCTGACCGAGCCATTATTGTTTTAATCAGTTGAGGAAGCTAGTACCACTCGAAAGAGTATTGTGTTCAATAGATAATAGCTACTGGTATATATTATTTATCTAGTGATTGAACAATGTAATAAAACTGGATTTTAAACTAGATTCCTAAAAAAACGAGTTACAAAAAGTGAAGAAATTGAATTTAAAACATATCTTGATATAACTTGCATAATTTAGAAATACTATTGAAAATCTTTCAACGTCAACATTAATCCTGTATTTTCAAATTAATGCAATAATATATTAAAAAAAAACTCAATATCATAAAATGATATTTGCCGGTCAGTTGTAGAATTACTTTATTATTATGTGACTGCTGCTGTATGATTTTTACGGATTTTTCATATTGCTACGGTTTTTTGGGTTAAGAGGGATATAAGGTGCATTTTATAGTAATTGACATTTTATAGTGACTGCCTCGGTGGCGTGGTGGTATTTCGGTACGACTACGGTTCTGAGGTCCCGGGTTCGATCCCCGGGTCGGGCAGTGATATTGGATTTTTCCATATCAGCTCGGAGTCTGGAATTTGTGCCCGATATGGCGATAGGCTCGCCCCCTATCACATCTGGATACAGGCGTGAGCTTATGTATGTATGTTTATAGTAATTTGATACCAGGAAGTAAAGCTATAAAACGAAATGTATCGCTTACACTGCGTGTTAAACGGGAGCGGATAATGTGGGGTGAGAAAAAAAACGTAAACTTTTTATATTTTGACTGACTGCAAAATAGGAGGTTCTCAATTCGTCTGTTTTTTTATATATGTTCCCTGAACCGATATCCGTCAAATGTGGACCGATTTTCAAGTGTTCGATAGATCTTATTCCAAGTATGGTCCCTAAATACAAATTTGGTCACGATCGGATAAATTTGGAAGTTGGTCCTTTAAATTTTTAAACTTGTGATAATTACGTTTTATAAATCCATGGGATCATAACAGACTGCATCATAGGCAAATGGTGGTGTAAAATAACAGCAATCATAGCCATACCGATTATTGTATTATGTAAATAGCCATAGGTAAAAAAATAATGAAAGGTTTGTAAATCTTTGCGCACCATAATTTTACCCAATTTACACGCAACGCACACAAAATGCTATAGTTGAATAATTTCTAGACAGACCTAGGTTAGCCCGAGCTTGATTTTAGGCTTTGAAGAAGGTATTAATAGAACCACATAATATTATCCTCGTAATATTACTGTCCCACTGCTGGGCACAGGCCGCCTCTACTAATGAGAGGGGTTAGGCCTTAGTCTACCACGCTGGTCTAATGCGGGTTGGCAGACTTCTCATACCTTCGAATTTCTTGTGGAGAAATTCTCGGATATGCAGGTTTCCTCACGATGTTTTCCTTCACCGTTATAGCAAGCGATATTTCACAATGAAAATAAACTTAACATAAAAAAGTCAAAGGTGTACGCTCGAATTGTTCTCGAACCTCCGACACTTGTCTCGGCAGTCCGTACCACATCCAACTGAGCTATCGCTATATCGCTAATAGAACCACATGAACAATATATTTTATTTCAGTAAAGTAAACTGAAGTTAAGCCCATTTTCCACGATAATTTAATTGTAGGAAAAAAAGGATCTGAAGAAAACAAAACAAAGTTATAGATAATTCGATAAAAGCAGAATATAATTTCGGATAGTGTTTCCAAACATTAATGTTAAAAAGGTCAAATTATGGTGTGGAATTTTGGTCATTTAAACAATTGTGTATTCAGGTGATATTTCTTGAATAAAGAGGTTCCTTGCCAATACGTTTCTAATAACTCGTAAGATAATGTAAACGCTTCTTTGGCTATACCAAATCAAGATGTGATTAATCTAAACCCTTTCCTAAACCAACTGTAATTATACCTCATTCAGAACCAAAATCCAAAAAATAACCACATAAGCTCACGCCTGTATCCCTGAAGGGGTAGGCAAAGGCGTACTAGCGAACTAAAACACCCACATTTCGCCGAGCTTAGTTCCGTCCCAGATGTGATAGGGGGCGAGCTTATCGCCATATCTGGCACAAATTCCAGACTTCGGGCTGATATAGAAAAATCCAATATCACTTTGCACGACCCGGGGATCGAACCCGAGACCTCAGAACCGTAGTCGTACCGAAGTACCACCACGCCACCGAGGCAGTCCTAAACCAACCTTTCCTTAACCAACTGTAATTATACCTAATTCAGAACCAAAATACAAAAAATAACCATGATAATCAATAGGTCACGTCTCCCAGACGATGGCACTAGATTCTAGTCCAGTCTAGTAATTAAACTGTCTGTTACAAAGCTTACATTTTTATACAACTGGTAATTGTTTTAAATATACATTGCACTACAGCTATTGTTGCGTCGGTGTTTCGCTGTTCATAATAAAAGAATAATGACAATGTGCGGAAGTCGAGGACTGTAATGTTTTAGAATTTAGATCAATCGCCTGCCTATTCTGAGCATTCTCAATAAATACAACAAAGAAGAGTATTTCCTTTTTATCTATACAGACTTTCATCCCCCGTTACACCCCCAAAGGGGTGATTTTCTAAAAATCCTTTCTTAGTGTTCGCCTACGTTATGAAAGGAAACTGTGTGTAAAATTTCACGTTTGTATAACTTGTCTTAGAATACTTTCACCAGTACGCTGATATGTCATTCAGTCAGTCAGTCATTCCGATTCTCCTTTTATAGAAATAGATACAGAATATATGGTGGATCAATATTATTGGTCTAGTGTATAATCACAAGTTTAAAAACTTGAACACAAAAAAAATATTTGAAAATCGGTCCACATTTGGCGAAGATATAAGAGATAAGATAAGATATATAAGATATAGATTTTATTTATAAGATATTTTTTATACATACATAAAAAAAAAACAGACGAACTGAAGTCCTCCTCCTTTTTGGAAGTCGGTCGAACACTGAGATCAGGGAATATTTATTTATTTATTTATTTTATTTATTAAGGTTTACCAAAATTTGTTTACATCAATACATGCAAAGAAGTAGAAGTAAAATTAAGGGATATACATAAATGTATGTACCTAAGTCCTGTTTGGAGGTAATTTCGTGGATCGCCTCTAAAGTCTAAACATGACTGATTGTTGTGGGCTCCTTTTTTCCGCACTTAGCATAAAGCCCCTTACTTATAAAATTTAAGCGCTGCTAATCTTTAACCATAGGTTGTCCCTTTCATTTTTAAACAATGTAACGCAAGGAAAAATGTGACAGGCTAGTCTTAGCGAAAATATAAGCGAAAATGTTTTTATAAGTAAGGCCCATAGTAAAAAGCTTTTATGAAAAAAGTCGCCTCGCGCCATGGCTGATTTTCTTAGAACATATTTTGCGCTTAAAGTTTTTGCGGTAAACATGAGCCATGACTCACGACACACGCTGTTGAAAGACATGACTGATAGGCTTGTTCAAAAAATATATCTATATACGAAAACTAATGAAAGTGGCAACGGCAATAGTTTCTTTTTGACTACAACAAACGTAAATAATATGTGGAGGAAACGAAAAGCGAAAGCTATTGTTTTCAAAAAGGGGGAACTAGAAAAATCTCGTACTAGAGATACGGCTATTAAGATTGCGCCGGATAGTGGGAACTTTGGATTATATAAGTAACTAGCTGACCCGCGCAACTTCGTCTGCGTATGAGAGAGAGGGTTGAAAGAGTGAGTCGTAGGCACCTATAATCCAATAATTCTAAAGGAGGTAATGGGATGATCTACTTCGGCCGTCAGTCCCCCGTCTCTCACCCCGTCAGTCACACCGTCTGTCACACCGTCTGTCACCCCGTCTCTTACCCCATCAGTCACACTGTCTGTCACCCCGCCTGTCAACCCGCCTGTCACCCATCTGTCACCCAGTCGGGCACCCCGTGTCTGTCACCCAGTCTGTGACCCGCCTGTCACCCCGTCTATCACCACGTCCGTCACCCCGTCTGTCCCCCGTCTGTCACCACGTCGGTCACCCGTCTGTCACCCCGTCTGTCACCCCGCTTGTCACCCCGTCTGTCACCCCGTCTGTCACCCAGTCGGTCACCCATTCCGTCACCCTGTCTGGCATCAGTCTGTCACCCGTCTGTCACCCGTCTGTCACCCGTCTGTCACCCGTCTGTCACCCCGTCTGTCACCCCGTCTGTCACTCTTCTGTCACCCGTCTGTCACCCCGTCTGTCACCCAGTCGGTCACCAATTCCGTCACCCCGTCTGTCACCCGTCTGTCACCCCGTCTGTCACTCTTCTGTCACCCGTCTGTCACCCCGTCTGACACCCAATCGGTCACCCCATCTGTCATCCCGTCAGTCACCTCGTCAGTCACCCCGTCCGCCACCCCATGAGTCAGCCTGTCAGTTCTTACATATTATTTTTGACAATATTTCAATATTTCTTTCTGTTCTATATTTTAAACGATGTAAACATATAATTTGCACAATACACGTGATTGATTTGATGGTAAATGTTAGGAAACGAATAACTAACTTTTTTTACTTTTTTTTCACAATTTCATAGTGAACACAATACCGGTTTGTCACATGAAATTAACTGAGCAGAGAACAATGAGTAGCTGTCAAACAATGTATCACGCACCGGCGCCATCTACTTAAAATATTGGTTTGTAGTACATGCTATGTATCAGAGATGGCGCTGTATGTGAAAAAAGATTTTCCCGCTTTTCTGTTGAAATTTTTCCTGAATTTTCTTTGCTATAAACCTATAATGCTATAAACCTCACGGAGCCCGAGACCTTTCCAACGAATGCAAAACCGTGGAAATCGGTTCGTGCGTTCTGGAGTTATAGCGTCAGAAGGGAAAACCCGACTTATTTTTATATAGTAGATAACGTTAGCCCCGGTATATATCGGTTTAATTGATAAAAGTTATATTTATTTAAATTAATACAGCATCTAGTTGACAGAGTACATACACACATACATACATACTTACTTAGTAAGTAATGTACTTTAATATGTAACTGTAAAATGTATTGCGCCGTAACTTTGTCTACGTTTATTTCCATACGGCTTTTATAACGGAATTTAGGAAAGAAGCTTATCAGACTAAGGCTGAGATCTATAGAGCTAACTTTCACTAAGTATAAGTCAAATAAACGAACTAAGTGAGGATTTGGAATTTTAAAAATCGAATTTTGACTTAGGTTGAGTCATTTTTTCCAAAAAAAAACAGACAGACAGACTAAGCAAAGATTTACTTATAAAAAATGACTTCGACTAAGTCAAAATTCGCTTTAAAAATTCCAAATCTATCAGTTCGTTTCTTTGACATAGTCAAAGTTCGCTCTATAGATCTCAGCCTAACCATCAACTTTTTAATGGTTAATATTATTTACTTTTTACACCAACATTGTGTTATCATATGTCGGTGACAATCTGCACCAGATGCCTACTAGTTTCCTTCCTTTCAGTAGGTACATTTAACTACCAGCCCCATATGCGGAAACTACACTGAACTAAGAAATATGGAAAAAAGAAAAACGATCGTTAATTTCGAGTATCGAGGACTGTAAAGAAATCGTACTTACTAGATAAGGTAAAGAATGTGGCTTAGAAAAATCTTGCACAAACTGCAGTCATTTGTTTCTTTCTACCGACCCTATTAATATAACAGGTGTGTCACTAGGCACTACTCAATTGGCATGTTATCTCTTTGTCTATGAAATCAATACAGCGTATTATATGACTAGTTGTTGCCCGCGACTCCGTTCGCATGGAAATTTATTTCACGGAATAACATTTTTCTAAAATAAAAGTACTAAGCCCAAGGTATTCCTTATAACAACAGCTATCTGCCAGTAAAAGTCCTGTCAAAATCGGTCCAGCTGTTTCAGAGATTAGCCGGAACAAACAGACAGAAAGACATTTTTTTTCTACTGTATACTTAAACTGTCATGCATTTAGTGAAAAGCTGTTAATTTAAAATTACAGATAGACACTCCAATATTATTTATTTGTATAAGTATACATTTGTATAGATGTTTATAGAAACGTTAAACAGCCAACATACATAAGTTGAATTGCTAAACTTCCCACGTTTAGCGTAATCATACCGTTAATATTAATTTAAAATGGAAATGGATCAATAATGACTGTTTTAGATCGTGCGCATCGCAGTGTTTTTATTATGCTCGTATGTTTTATTGTTCATTAAATAATTGATCGATTATTTAGAGTGGTAGAGCCACCCTTTAGACAATCACGTCTACAGCACGAATGGGCCGGCTTGACCGGTTGGATACCACTGCCTCACAGAAAACCGACGTAACGTGGCAGCTTGCTGTCGTGTTTCGTTCGGTGAGTAAGATTTCCCAATCTCCTTTCCCTCCCCTTCCATTCCCTCCTTTTAGGTTGGCAACGCATCCATGACTCTTTTTGTGTCTTGGGTGTCTGGGCGGTGGAGATTGCTTACCATCAGGTGACCCATCTGCTCGTTTGCCAGTCTCTGCAAAAAAACCCCAATTGATTACAGAATAAAAATGGCAGGCTTGAAATGCGAATTTTATAACTTCAATAGTATAATATAGTAGTATAAGACTACCCCTATTCATTATTTTAAACAAATGTATATGACAGCAAAAAATCTCAATTCACTGATATATTTCTGCTGTGTGTCTACTTGATGTCTCATGATATGGTGACAATATTACTTTGTACCTATAATATTAAATATTTCTAGCTATTATTCACAGCTCTACTCTTGGCATAAAAAGTATGTAATGCTAAACAGTAAAAAAACAGTATTTCGGGAAATTAACATAGCATAAGCTCACGCCTATATCCCCGAAAGGGTAGGCAGAGGCGTACTAGCGAACTAGAACACCCACATTTCGCCAAGCTTAGTTCCGTCCCTGAAGTGATAAGGGGCGAGCCTGTCGCCATATCGGGCACAAATTCCAGACTCCGGGCTGATATGGAAAAATCCAAAATCACTTTGCCCGACCCGGGATTCGAACCCGAGACCTCAGGACGATAGTCATACTGAAATACAACCACGCTACCTTAACTAATACATCAAAAACATTATTATTTATAGAAACACTTTCATAAATTATGTTTCAGACAACTTGGAACAAGGTAAGGGCAAGTAAAGTGTAGTTTTTATCCTGAACCGATATATAAGGTCATGAGGATAGATGTTATCAAGAGATTAAACAAATATTTATTACAATCTGTCGCCCTAAAAAGAAAGTCAACGGATAAGAATGTTTATTTAAGATTGGCAAGCTTTATTGTTGCGGATGAAAATATAAATAATAATAATAATAAATATTTACTAAATATCGATGACTATGTCTTAATATTCGTAATTTTATTAAACATAAATAATGTATGTTTAGGGGTAGGCAGATCCAACGGATTTCCACCTACTAAGAGCCATATTTTTTATCAATTTTAGAACATTATTAAAAAGGAGCCAGTATGGAGTGGCGAATTAGATAAACCTAATTACGTAAAGAATAACGTTGTGTCAGCCCGTTAACTATTTAACAAATAACAATATGCCCCCTACTTATAAAAATATTTAAGCGCTGCTTATCTTTAACCATAGGTTGTCCCTTTCATTTTTAAACAAGTAACGCAATAAAAAAGTGATAGGCTATTCTTATCGAAAAGATAAGCGGGAATGTTTTTATAAGTAAGGCCCTATAAATATTAAATCTCTCATCACTGGTACTCAACTCTGTAGTATGACTTGCCTATTTGCTATACCTAACAAATAGCCCACTCGAACATTCAAGACGATCCGATTAGATTATATTGACAATATTATAGTCGGTTATAAGTTATGGCGGGCGTAAAACGCTACTATATCATTGCTATTTCATAACATTGTAAGTCAATATTTATTTATATTCTGGTAGCGACAACATCCGCGCCCGCGCAACGAATTTGCAATAGATCATAATATGTTAAATTGATTTGTGCTGCATACTTGTCTCTGTCGCCATACGCGTAAAGTTGGGGACGTAAATGGAGCTAATTTATGATTACAATTTACAGCATATAAAAATTGTATGACATGGCTAATTTAAATAAACACGCTTGTAATAGCGTAAATTATGCGGACTTCCATCATAGTTTTTTGAAAGCAGCTTTGAAGTTCTAGTATTCATCATCATCATTATCATCATCATCGTCATCATCAGCCATAGGACGTCCACTGCTGAACATAGGCCTCCCCCAGAGATTCCAGATCGACCTGTTGGAAGCGGCCTGCATCCAGCGACTTCCTGCGACCTTTATCAGGTCGTCGGTCCAAAAATATGATTATTTTCTGGTATTATAATACTAATATTACTACGTAGATTTTTCAAATATAAAAAAAAATACGTGTAAATTTTAATATTCGTACGGTAATTTAAGTCTGAGTCTTCTGCTGTCACAAAAATCATACTACGTACTTATAAAGTAGAAGTAACTATGCAATTCTGGCCACGTTTAAAACGTGCAAGCAGGTGTTACGAGGATTTCCATCTCTTTGATCTCGACCTACCATTAATATCGCGTTCTATTGTTTTAATATAAGGCTGTGTTCTAACTGCCTATACCTATATAACGGTAACATTAGTGCAACTGATATACAGGCCCTCTTTTGAATACATTTAGTAACTATATATGTATTCTTACTTTACGTGCATCTAAAAGAATATGTAATGCTATGTCACTGACGTAAAAAAAGATGGACGGAGCGCTAGAAACATTGAAAGTGAAGCAGGGTTTACGGCTCATTCGATCTATCTACACGCATTGGCGGCGGCGGGCGACTGATGTTCCTAGCACTCCGTCCATCTTTTTATATACGTCCGTGTGCTATGTGTACCCCTATCCTGAACATACATATTTATACGTGCCACGTACAACCGAAGCTCTCGGTGTGTCCCCTACCAATCTATTCGACATTGCAATAAACATTGATTCATTAAAAACCTCGACGAGCGCTGGCTAATAACTTGGATTGAATGTTTACTTTTTCAGTTGCGAAGGTTGTAAGGGCTTCTTCAAACGAACGGTAAGGAAAGACCTCACGTACGCGTGTCGCGAGGATCGGAACTGCATCATCGACAAGCGTCAGAGGAACCGCTGCCAGTACTGCCGTTATCAGAAATGCTTGACGTGCGGTATGAAACGGGAGGCGGTTCAGGAAGAAAGGCAGCGGGCGGCGAGAGGCACCGAGGACGCCCACCCAAGTAGCTCCGTGCAAGTGAGTCTAACTCATATTATGGCACACTAAGCCGCGACTCAAATCCAATTAGAATTTTCACAAACGTGAAAAGCTGGTTTTTAATTAAATTTTGTAAAGAATTTATCTATGTTGTCTTTAAGGCAAGAAACGTCCAGAAATTAGATTTGTTTTAAACAAAAATTCACATTTATAGATCTAATTAAAAATTAAACATTTATGTTCAAATGCACGTACTTTGCAAAGAGTTAAGCTATCGATAATATGTACCTATACAACATAAATGCACTACAATATAAACGCGAAAAATATAGTTTATTTTAGTCCAGGTTTTTCATACACCTGAGAACTAATGAATGTGAATTGAAAATTTCGTTGTACATATTTGGATTTTGTGCATATAATAAGCTAAAAAAAAAAAATATTATCATATAAAATAACCGTTTTATGTATACTAATCAGAGAAATCCATCTAACGCGAAATAATGTTTCTCTCGATATAACAGATGGAATACTTGTACACGTAAACGAGAAGTTATTTATGTGTCCGTAAGCTATAAATTTTAAATATTCTTTACATATTTGGTGCGATTAGCAGATCGTATAATCCCATTAGCAGACGTTTAAATTATTTTACAAAAGAGAATACTTATTATCATGGGCATCATATATCATCATATACTACGGGCAAAGAAAAAGAGTTGTTGCTTATTTCTCAAACAGTTTTCAATATTCTGAATTGAGATGTGTCTCCTATTATTAGATGATGACTCAAGTCATGCCTTGTTTTTACATGCCGTATGTCATCAATTTATTTGTGAGCATTCTTATTGCATTCACATGCTCATACCTTTTTATATTAACGACGTAGTTATTAACAACAATCACGATGATTCTTTGATGGATTCTGAATACAATCATAAATGTTGTGACGCCTGTGTTAAATTGAATTTTGTCCGCCAATAACATAACATAAGCTCACGTCTGTATTCCCGAAGGGGTAGGCAGAGGCGCACTAGCGAACTAGAACACCCACATTTCGCCGAGCTTAGTTCAGTCCCAGATGTGATAGGGGGCGAGCCTATCGCCATATCGGGCACAAATTCGAGACTCCGGGCTGATATGGAAAAATCCAATAACACTTTGCCCGACCCGGGGATCGAACCCGAGACCTCAGAACCGTAGTCGTACCGAAATAACACCACGCCACCGAGGCAGTCATTTTGTCCGCCAATAAAGTCTAATAATATAATTAATGTAAAGACCAATCGATCGCAATATACAATAAAGCAATATTGGGTAAAGTTAATTAAAACTGCGCGTACTATAAATAACCTTGGCCGCAGCGCGCCGCAAAACAGATTCTTTGTTTATTACTCGACTATCGATCTGGTTTCGTTTCACTTGTTAGTTGTTTGGTAAATGTGATGACGGAGCTCACTTTATATTTGGATGTTGGCTGTATTTGAAGTTTACGAGTACCAATTGCCGTCTAAATAATTTCACCTAATGACTTCGCTTCGACGTGAAAGTACAAACAATCCGTCGCGCCACTTACTGTAATTTATAACTCCTCACTTTTGTTAGCTATCTGTTCTATAATAATACTCCTGAGAATGGCTTTCTAAGATTTATGAAAAGCCTAACGCATTTGAGTGGTAGAGCCACGCTGTAGACAGTAACGTCTACAGCACGAATGGGCCGGCTCGACCGGTTTGACACCACTGTCTCACAGAAAACCGACGTAAAGTTTCGTTCGGGGAGTGAGATTTCCAGTGGCTTATTTCCCTCCCTCCCATTCCCAATCCCTTTTCCCTCCCCTTTCATTCGCTCCTTTTAGGTTGACAACGCACTCATGATTCTGTTTGTGTCTTGGGTGTATATGGGCGGTGGAGATCACTTACCATCAGGTGACCCATCTGCTCGTTTGCCAGGCTCTGCTATAAAAAAAAACAACGTCGAGTTAATCAGTCGGATCTGTTTTCTATTAAAATTAACATAAAACAACCGCGTCGACGGATGAAATATGGATGTGTTTAATGTCGTACCATTAACGATGATTGTCGCTGTCGAATTGTTATTAATACACGCATTGGCCATATGTTACAAGATGGATGAAGATGTTGAAAAACCAATGTTGATTACTGATTTCTTAAGTTTACGCGAATGCTATTCATTGAAATAAAATTACTTTTACGGATTTTATCACGATTTGGTTTTAATTTTTATTCCCGACGTTTCGAAGGCTTTGCATTCTTGGACAAATGACAGCTCAGTCCAACCCGTGACCACGAAGACTGCAAAGCCTTCGAAACGTCGGGAATAAAAATTAAAACCAAATCGTGATAAAATCCGTAAAAGTAATTTTATTTCAATCAATGTTGATTAATTAGAGCTCGTTAGTGAAAAGCTAATTGGTTTGTGTATGCTGTGACGGGAGTCGATATGTTTGCCGATTGTCGTATACTAAGTAAAAACTTCTACACTGCTGATATGAAGAATGTGAATCCGCAGGAGCTGTCGATCGAGCGGCTGCTAGAGATTGAATCATTGGTTGCGGACCCGCCCGAAGAGTTTCAGTTTCTTCGCGTGGCTACCGAAAGTAACGTACCGGCCAAGTACCGCGCCCCTGTCTCTAGCCTCTGTCAGATAGGTAAGTGCCACCTCTTCTTTTTATAATATACGGCTTCCACGCATTCGCGATGATTCTGCCAATGTCAAGGTTGGATCGCATCAAGGTTATAATTACAGAAAATTATCGACTAAAAATAGAGATAGTAAATGGTCAAGAATTCGATAAGAATTCCTCCTTAATTTTGTGGTTTCAGTAGTTATAGGGGATTACCTTTGAACAAGATAAAACTAAGAAATGTTATTTTTAGGCGTGATAGAGAAGTCTCACTTACATATATTAGCCATTCATTTGTCCTTATACTATATAGGGGAAGTCCCGTACATAGGCCATGTATTTTAATTATCTCGTACATAGAGGTAATTATGAGATAATGAAACGTTTTTAACGTATATGTATGTATCTATTTATGCTGAAAGCGAGCGTTTTGACGTAAGAAAACATCAATAGGCCAACCATGACTTTTTTGACATTACTCGCTAGCGACTCCGTAAAATATTTGTATGACAAACACCCGAATGCCTCTAGCGGTTACGCGGGGAACTGACGTTTTCCATACAAATATTTTACGTCCTCACTCGTGTAAATAAATAGGTACAACAAACTCGTAGTTGAGACTTGAGTTTCTGTTAAGGCATCAAAATTACCCCTTAAATCTGACTATTAAAAATCAGCCTTTAGCGACAGCAACATATTTTGATTCTTTATGAAACAAAATATTCTTCGCTTCCTCGTTGATGAATATTTGGAACACGATTTCTACAGTGTCAAATACTGTATGACTAACTTATCATATATCACGGAAAGTATCAAAGGTGAACATTAAAATTTAAATTTTAGTGTGCGCTTTGAGGCCACGCAATTGTGCTAAACGTAAAAAAAAACAACAAAAAAGGGAAAATAAAAATTCCACACGACAAAACATTGATATGTATTTATGTACATAAACATATTACGATAGTATACATAAGTTAGAACAGGTTTGTAATGGACGGTTCTTTTCGTACCTATGTTTCGGGTTTGTTGTGACTAACTGAAGATTTTTATGGAATATAAAATTTTTATTTCGCCGCAACGATTGTATCTATGTATTCTCATTCGTGATATAGTTATAAAACGTAGTCGTGGTGCCATAAACGACTTAATCACTTTTACATCGTGTAAAGGTTGGCGCTCACTCAGTAGCGATATGCTAGATCCTAGGATAGTTTGCACTGATAGGGAAATTACCGCCGAATGCTTATACGCATAGGGCTTTACTTATAAAACAGTTTAGCTGAACAAATGGCTTAGAATAGACTGTTACTTTTTTCCTTGTGTCACAATAAGCCCCTATGGGCTGTACTTATAAAAACAGTTTAACTGAGCAAATGATAAAGAATAGCCTGTCCCTTTTATTTTCAAACGAAGTGACACAAGGAAAAAAGTGACAGCCTATTCTTAGCCATTTGCTAAGCTAAACTGTTTTTATAAGTAAGGCCCATAAGGTCGCCTTATCTCGTTTCAGGCGAATAACAGACTGACATACAGACTAATCAACGATTTTCTTGTAAAAATGGCTCGCACTAATCAAAGTTCGATTTAAAAACTCTAAATCCTCACTGAGTTCGTTTCATTGACTTAGACTTAGTCGAAGTTAGCTTTATAATTCTCAACCTAAATTAGTAATCAATTTTTCATTAGGGGCATTTGTTGCACAGTGGGCGCTCAACCTAAAGATAAACGTTTGCTTGTGCGTAATCAATCAATAAATAGCAAAACGGGTCCAGGGGAGCTTTTAAGTGACGCCGCTACGTTTTACGTTCACCAAATTAAATCAATGCCAATCTCACTGTAAAGCTACGACAAATGTACTCACAGTAGTTGTTTGCTTTAAATATTCATAAGCTCACGCCTGTATCCCCGAAGGGGTAGGCAGAGGCGCACTAGCGAACTAGAACACCCACATTTCGCCGAGCTTAGTTCCGTCCCAGATGTGATAGGGGGCGAGCCTATCGCCATATCGGGCACAAATTCCAGACTCCAGGCTGATATGGAAAAATCCAATATCACTTTGCCCGACCCAGGGATCAAACCCGAGACCTCAGAACCGTAGTCGTACCGAAATACCACCACGCCACCGAGGCAGTCCTATTATAAATTCCATTGCTATTTATTATTTTGTGGGTGGTGATTTAAGTTCTATTTTTAACCGTCCAAAAAAGGAGGACGTTCTCCATTCGAAAAAATCTTTAATAGACTGGCAGCGTATATATGGCGTGGATCGGTAGTTCTGGGTACGAATCCCAGGTTGAGTGACGTGGTTTTTCTATTACGACTTACCCGGGATTGAATCACCCAGAAGCGATTGACGTAAGGCAGACAGCCGGTCAAAAAATCAAACCGAATCTGTTCTACTTACAACAGGCTTCAAAAAGCATTTTGACTGTTGCGCCAAGCCGACATTGAGTATGATAAGGGCGGATTGAAAGAAATAATTATATGATACTGAATCCTATCGCCATTTCTCCTACAAATCCACTACAAAAAAGATGTTTTAGGAAACTTTCGATTAATGGGTTCATGTTCATACGGAACGTATGGGTAGTAAACGTTTTGGAATGTGGACCTTATGGGAAGTGGTCGTTATGAGCCAAAGGGGTATTAAAGGAAGAGATGTATGGAGATTTTTTTTTTTTTATATATAGCAGAGACTGGCAAACGAACAGATGGGTCACCTGATGGTAAGTGATCTCCACCGCCCATAGACACCCAAGATACAATAAGAATCATGGGTGCGTTGCCAAGGCCAACCTAAACAGAGGAAATGGAAGGTGAGGGAAAAGGGATTGGGAAGGGGAGGGGGGGAAATGGGCCACCGGAAATCTCACTCACCGAACGAAACGCGACAGCAAGCTGCACTTTACGTCGGTTTTCTGTGAGACAGTGGTATCTAACCGGTCGAGCCAACCCATTCGTACTGTAGACGTAACTGTCTACAGCGTGGCTCTACCACTTCATCCATCGATCCAAAAATATTGTATTAACATAATATTATTTTTGTTCGCCCCTTGGTCTAGTGGCAGCATGTATGGGCTGTGAACCGGGATGTCCTGGGTTCGATTTCCAGGTCGGGCAAAGCAAATTTTCTGATTTAATTGGCCCGGGAGGGGGTTAACGTCAGGCAGGCGGCCGGTCGTAATAAACGAAGCCAAATCCTTTCTACAATACGCTTGAAAAAGTGTGTTTCGCCGACCCCGCATTAACCCGTCAGAGGCGGCACATATATATGTTCCATAAGCGTATGGGCCACCGGAGGCCGAGCCGCCCGTGACTATCTACGGTGGGATAAGGGCAGGTAAAAAGAAAGAAAGAAGCATTACCTATTTTGGATAAAGTGTTGTATGTTCCATTGAATTTTCGAAAGCTTTCAATGATTTATGCGAAAGCCTGTATAACATTTACGTTTGATTTATTATAACGCCTCACCTCCAGACTTGTTCAATAACTGTTTGAGCCTACACAAATACATCTTGCTAATTCGTTTTACTGTATCGACCACAGGTTGTCGAATCGATTTGTAGATACTAATAGCATAATAGTGTGAAATAAAACATTTATGGCACCACTACGTGCGATCTGTAACTAATCGGCGTCGACAATAAATTTTATGTCGTTATCCTTGTATATTAAATTGGACAAAGACAAAAAATTGAATGGCCAATGAATAAAAATCGGAATAATAGTTTATTATTCAACATTTCTCAGAAATATATGCATTTGTGTGTCCATGGATAAATGATAATTCGCACAGATTCAATGTCACAATATTCTTCATCGTAACAGTAACTCTGTAGGAACTGAGAATTTATCTGATGGGATCAGATTTACAGCCGTTTTATTCCTCTAGTGTGCCGCGTTTGTTCCAATGCCCGGATCCATTTTGATTAATTTTGGGCATCCAATGTTGTGAGAGCCGTCAGCCCTTATATTTTTCTGTGAAAGTCGTACCAACGTTTATTGGCTTTACGTCATCGTGTAATAGCCACTTCAAGCCAGGCATTAGTCTCCGACATGCCTACTTGGGTGGCTTTTTCAACATTTGCACGCGTCGGCTAAGAACGTAGTCTTGATTTACGATTTCTTAAGCGAAAATGTAATAGGAAGTGAGAAATTAAAAGGTACATTTGATTTGAGTTGAAATAAAACAATTTTATACGGATTATATAGCAATTTGTTTTTTTTTAGGCCTAATGCTTGTAGCCTTTGTGGTCACGGGTCGGACTGAGATGTAAAAAAATTTAGTGTTACAGTATCTACCTTCATTTTTAACTAAAAACAAATCGTGATAGAATCCGTATAAAATAGTTTTATTTCAATGTATGACATTCGCGTAAACTTAAGAAATCAGTAAGTACATTTGAATCTAATATTAGGTATTATAATAATTGTATAAGAGCGTGGTATTTGCATCCATTATGTTGATATTTTATACATGTCGTTTATACGATACATTAATGATGTTTTAAAATAAAATTAATTATGACACGAAGTACATTACGTTATACGTAGTATTTCTTAATAGGGCCGAGTTTAATAAAACTCTTTTTAAAATAGTTTTGGTAGTATTTACTAATTCAATTAAAACATAATATTATGATAATTTTCGATTAAAATGCGTTTAGCATGCTCATGGTAATTGCTTTCGGGTTTAACTAAAAAACGTGCCAACAAAAGAAAATAAAGCCGTGATCAGATTTTATAAAAACAACCAATAAGTATCTGTTTGATGCTATTTATTATACAAAATACTAAATTACGCATAATTCAGTTTTTATCGATAATACCGCATTGAATGGCTCTAATCAACTGTCATTATTATAATTTGCCGTCTTGTTGGGAATGAGTTGCTTGTTGGCGATTGCCAATGGATCATTATGACTGTGCCAACGCTGAGAGTTGGGACAAATATTACACCGATATAGGGATATTCAAAATATGCTGGTGGTAGTTTATTCGTATCCGACCGGATGGCGACCACCGTACACATGGTGCTAAAACCTGCCATAGTGACCCACACTCCGCGTGTGGTTCGCGTTCCAGGATCAGCCAGTGTACTTCCGGTTCTCTCGAGGGGCTTGCGGCATGACTTGATGGTTGGTTGAGATGGGTATCCCTGTATCTGTATCGGTCATCCGCCTGTCTTGTCGCAAGCCCCCTCGATTTGCTTCTTCCCTCTTCGAATTCGGAGTGTGAAGAAGCATAAATAGGTCGGCATGATTCTGAGGACCACTGATAAACACAGTGTTTGTCAGTGGTTGCTAGTTTTTTTGGACTGCACTACGCTTACCATCAGGTGCAGTGTAGTCACTTTGCCGTGCCCGGATAAAAAAATAAATAAAAATACTAGGTCGGAAGAAAAGCTTAAAACAGAAAGGGAACGAGTTTATTAACTCATAGAAATTTGGACGGCCTCCGTGGCGTAGTTCTATTTCGGTACAATTAGGTATCGTCCTGAGGTCTCGGATTTGATCCCCTGGTTTTTTAATTCCGTATCATCCAGGAGTCTGGAATTTGTGCCCGATATGGCGATAGGCTCGCCCGTACCACATCTGGGACGGAACTAAGCTTGGCGAAATGTGGGTGTTTTAGTTCGCTAGTGCACCTGTCTACCCCTTGGGGGTACAGGCTTATGTAATCTTACTTACATTGTTAGAAATTTGTAAAAAAATAGCACTTGTTACCTCAATGGTGTAGTGCAAGCATATCAGGCTGTGGACTTGGTTCTTGGGTTCGAATCCTAAGTCGGGCAACGCGTGTTTTCCCTGACATCACCTGGCCGGGTGTGAAATCAATTAGAGGTGATTGACTAGGCAGGCGGACTGTTGTAAAAATTAATGCCAAATCATTTTTGCAACGTTCTTAAGTCCTTGAATAAGTGTGTGCGCAGACCCCACAGGTGGAAGAAGATATAGCACTTATAGCATGTAAATACAAAATTAACATAAAGATAACGTTGCTAGTCAAATCATATAGAATCATATATAATTATTATTTAATAGAAATGTGTACCAATGACAGCCTCCGTGGCGCAGCGGGCGAGTAGCCGACTGTGAAGCGAGAGGCCGCGGGTTCGATTCCCGCATTGAGACAAATGTTTGTGTGACCCACAGATATTTGTTTCAAGTCTGGGTGTTGTGAGACCGAAAGTCTCTCATAGTTTCTGACACCCACGATACAGGTTATACCTAGTGTAGGGTCAGGACTAGGTGTGTGACTGTTGGGTGTATTTATTATGGAATGACGTTCACATATTAAAAAAATCCCAAAGTGTCCATGTTCGTCATGTAGCCTTAGCGAAACGGTGCATTAAAAAACTCACAATATAAAAATTATGGGGCTTTATATTTTGCAACTGCTTACCTGTGTAAGTGTGTGACGTCAGGCATGCGGCTGGTTGTTAAATGAATAAGGCAAAACTTTGCCACATCATTGTCACGTGTTCTTGTGTACATTCTATGTCCCTTAAAGCTATAAATTAAACATTTATTTAAATCAAATAGTAGCACAAAAATATAGCTTCTCCTGCAAAATACACATTACTGTCACACTAACAGAACTTACGTTATGAAAAGAAAAAATGGAAAATGAAAATACTTCAATTTTTTTTTTACATTTGCTATACCTACACTCCAACTAGCAAAAAACATGAAAATCACGTTTTATTAATATTAATTTTTCATTTTATTAATTCGTAAACACACCTTAACGATTTCCGCATTCAATTCACCCGTTAACATTGATTATAAAAAATGCAAAGACAAAACAATAAACATTTGTATAATGTAGTCATACAATAACATGAAGCGAATCTATAGCTAATGTTAAAACCTGATTGTGTTTATAATGTGCCTTAAGTGTGCTTTATGATAGTAATGGTAATCTCCGGTTAAGCTGGATTTTGCATGCAAATTAATTTAGTACGTATTATGCAAAATATAACTGTTTGAATGAAGGTACATAAAAAAGCGAGGTGTGTGGGTCATCGTATAGTATGAATAATAAATCTAATAATACCAATGGCTATTTAATCTTAAGTCCGTATTCGATGTGGGTAAATTTTTCAACTTACATTTTTCATTTTTGTACGTTTTTATTAACCCTATATGTATTTAATTATGTCGTTTAATCTATTGAGTTATATACATACTATTTATCCACCGCAACATAAATTAGGCAATTGCTAATTGAGATGTGAGTTTTCGTACATAAGTCGACTTAACATCTTATTCACGTCAAGTAGTTAAATAATATAATACGTCTTATATATTTTATACTAATGATAGACATAATACATGTTGGATTTTGTTTCTTAATCTTAATTGTGGCAAAAAGTTTTATCGTATATTTAAGTAAACATTGTTAATATTACGACATATATTTTAAGATTTCAATACTAAAATGTATGATTAGCTTGATTTTACAAGCAATACGCATACGATGTATTTCATGCTTAGTCAGATTGTGAAGGATAGGTAATGTCTGGTTGAAATTGCTAAAATATGTATTAAAACTATATACGTCCGAATCACTTCCGTGGAAACAGAGTTAGCCTGGGATAGAACGATTGCATGAAAAGCGAAGTTAAACGAAATCGTGTGAGTCGCAGAGACGAGACATGTAGAACTTCAAATCCATATTTTCTGTCAACGGTAGGTATTGTTCTTAAAATTCACGAACGATTGTCAATCCTCTTTGCATTATTGTTTCTAAGATTAATGCAAATAAAAAAACTATTTGTCTTGTTATCAAAGCGTTAACGTACAAGTCGCAAGACAAACAGAACGTTATAAAATAAATAATACTTGTCATGCAATGACATTGATAGTTTTTATATTATTTTACTACTAACAAGTTTGCGCTACGCAGCAATCGAATTCGCTTATAATCCTAAGTGTTTTTATTTTATGCGTATAATCTTAATTGTAAAAATCACTATTGTATTATAAAATTAAAAAACTTTAATGTGCGATTTGGCTATAAGATTAAATGAATGACAGATTAAATGTGATTAATATTTTCTTCCAAATACATACTGCATTCAAGAAAAACAAGTATTAAACCAGTACTAGGTGTGAATAATTTTACAAGACGACTTACATTATTGTGCAAAAACTGGTATCTAGCTTGCCTAATTTAAATTATAGGTAAATAATAAGTGTCGCCTATTTTCAGCAGTGGACATCCTGTGGCTATAAATGATGCATAATGAATTAGCTTTGGTATATTACTACAATTTCAAGAGCTTTATGGCAATACCTCGATGCGACGTTTTTGATTAGTGACGTCTTTTAATAAATTAACGTTGCAGTAAATAGAAAAAAAAACTCTTTCAGACCGTCTCGGCTGACCCCGTCGATAAGTATGATCACTCCTTTTTAACTTTGGCAGTTGACATAATAATGTGTGATGTGAAATAAAAATCATTAATTCCGTACGTAATTGCTAGAGGCGTTGGGGTATTTATCATACTAATATACGCAATACAAATATTGCAAGTAACGTACAAACAACTCATGCTTGAGCTACTGATCAGTATGGTGTAAAAGTTCTACCCTAATGCTGGGCATCTTCTCTAATTTTTCTCAAGTAAATATAATACGGCGTGATTTTCCTTACTCACATTTCCAGTCAAATCCTACAAGCTTCCTATTTTATTTTCCCGTCAAATTCCCTGCTAGCATTCCTGCCATATCCCGTTCGTTCCCTTTCCTACAAATCACAATCATTTATCTAAGCCCCATCCTTGATTTGTGTCCATACCTGCCTGTTTGTTTTCTAAATTGATAGTGTTGTAACATGATTACTATTATATAAAATTTATATAATAGTAATCATGTTACATTTATATTATAAATGTATCTAGACCTTGTTGTGACTTGTCATAAGTGCATTTGATGTGCCTACGTAACCAATATTTTTTTTTATTTTATTTTAATAACTTCGTTCCGAACAAAATGTCTACAAGTGTGGCCACTTCACCACTTCAGAAGGGTGCTTTTATCTATCTAAATGTGGCAGCGCATATTTTTAAGAGATAACATATCGTCGTATAGTGAATCAGCCCTGTGTAGTACATAACGTAAGATAACTTATGTATGGAACTTTAATAATTTTAGTATGTATATTGGCAGATGTGAATAAAAAAAACACAGATTGTGTTTTGGCTTATCGATTCAAAGGAAGTTGTTGATGGTCGGTGACTGATGAATAAGGGCGGATATTTTAATACGGGTAACTTTTATAACGAGGCATAACTTTGTTGCTTCGATAGATGTTTCATACATTAAACGTCACAATCATCGATATATACCTAGATGCATAGTCGACGCTCGAAAATGGGACAGCAAAGAAGTGCTTAAGAACTCGTTTTGCATACAGTCCGACGCCGATGGAATTCTAAATTTCAAAATTTAAATTTAAGAACGCTTGCGCATTTCGTTTAAAAAGCTACTTTATTACACGTGCATAGGGTTATATTTGTGTTGATTTAATTAGAACTTGTGATCTTTTTCTTTGTTTTATTCCTGAGACCATTTTTTAGGAGGATATTTGCAAAGAACTGTGCATCTAGGGTATATTATATTGATGGTCACAACTCATAATAATTCCTCAGATGTAGCCATTGAAAAATTATCTCTAAAGGAAATAATATTGTGTATACCAATAATATTATACATAAGTAGAATGTTTTAACTTGGAGTGATGTGAGGTATGCTGTACGGTACTGATAGCACATCAAAACTTGTAAAACATAACATTTTATTTTGGTATTATATGAAGAGACATCACACAAGAGAATAAAGAAACTTGATTTTACTAATTATAAAAATATGTAAATATGACAGGCTTTTATATACTTGTATGTACGACATTGTAAAATGTTGCTTGGTATTAAATTTTAATTCTTACGACACAGAAAATTGTGTATTATAACTTATTAAATGGACCGTGTTGTGCAGAAATTATCCAACTTAATTTTTTTTTATTGATGCCAACATGAACTTTCTAGATAATTAATAGACCATATTAAAGTGAAAAGTCGCCGGATGCAGGCCACTTCCAACAGGTCGATCTGGAAAGCTTTGGGGGAGGCCTATGTTCAGCAGTGGACGTCCTATGGCTGATGATGATGATGATGATTAAAGTGAAAAAAAAAAGTTTTTTTTCGAGGAGTTGGATCATTTCTGCACAATACGGTCCAAATAAAGTATTAACACTAATAATTATAGTCTGTTAATGTATTGAGATCACATTGGCATGAAAAACAATTTTTTGTTTTTTTTAAGAGTTAGATCATTTGCACAACATGGTCCGATTGTCAATTGATTGTTTCTAATATAATTGGTCATTGGTTTTCCAGGCAACAAACAAATAGCGGCGCTAGTGGTGTGGGCGCGTGACGTACCACATTTTGGACAACTCGAGCTCGAGGATCAAATCCTGCTCATAAAGAACTCTTGGAACGAGCTGCTTTTGTTCGCGATTGCTTGGCGATCTATGGAGGTGTGTGCCGTTTTTAATAGTTTAAATGCTAAATTGAATATTAAATACACCCAACAGTCACACACATAGTCCTGACCCCACACTAAGATCGAGTCTTGTGTCGTGGGTATCAGGAACTACGTGAGACTTTCGGTCTCAAAACACCCAGACCCGAACAAATAACTGTGGGCCGCACAAATATTTGTCTCGACGCAGCCACTCACTTCGCAGTCGGCTGCTCACCCGCCATGGAGGCTGTCAATGTAGGTGGTTGTAGTTCGTAAGTTCGCCGCTGCCCACCCCTGCAGTGATACAGTCGTGAGTGTATGTATGTATGTTTGTTGCAGTACCTGACGGACGAGCGCGAGAACGTGGACTCGCGGAGCACGTCGCCGCCGCAGCTCATGTGCCTCATGCCCGGTAAATATAAACAATATCGACGGCCCCTACCATCGATGTATTAATTACCTACATGCACAGTTGACGCTCGGAAAATGGGACAGCAAAGGAGTGCTTAAGCACTCATTTTGCATACAGTCCGACGGCGATGGAATTCCAAATTTAAAAATTCAAATTGAAGAACGCTTGCTCATTTCTTTAGAAATCTGCTTTATAACACTTGCATAGGGTTATATTTGTGTTGATTTAATTAGAACTTGTGATCTATTTCTTTGTTTTATTCCTGAGACCACTTTTTAGGAGGATATTTGCAAAGAACTGTGCATCTAGGGTATATTATATGAATGGTCCCTACGTATATAAAGACAAGTCAAAATGTCATATTTTTTATTGCATATATGGCTTTAGATTGTCCATACGCTCATAACTATATAGATATATTTTTTAATTATTTTGTATTCTAATAATTCTATTTTAAATACTAATCGAACAAAATAACAAGTATGATAATTCTTAAACTTATAAAAAAACTTCATTTCGTTCTCCTGAAAACCTCAGTTTTTGACATTTCGCTTTGTACGTAGGGACCGTCGATATAGGCCTTACTTATAAAAACAGTTTGGCTGAGCAAATGGCTAAGAATAGGCTGTCACTTTTTTCCTTGTGTCACTTCGTTTGAAAATAAGGGACAGGCAATACAATATGAAATAATTATATATAAATAAATATGCTAATACACTAATACAAAAAATACAAAGTTCTATAAATTCTAATAATAATTGAAATATATATATATTTTAATTATACTATAATCATAATATAATTAATATTGATTGTAAGTTTCCATAAAATCATTTATCATGATGAAAAATGAATCAAAGTATGTTAATACGAAAATAAGGCACAGTTGTATAAATTCTAATTAAAATAATAGAATAATTATAATAATGCCAAATTAAAAATATAATAATAATTCTAACATAATATATTGTAATTGTCTATAAGTTAATTTATCTCAAGGAAAATGTTTATTAATCAATTGTAATGTACATATAGAGGTAGATATGGTAGTAGAATAAAAGGCTATTTTATTTTATTTTATTATTCTTAGCCATTTGCTCAGCTACACTGTTTTTATAAGGAAGATAAAACTAGCTTTTGCCTGCGGCTACGGCCGAGTGACATCTTGTATAGGTTATATTAAAATTTAACAGAATATACCGAACATGCAGGCATGGAGAACTTGTACTATACCATGTAGTAAACATCTGTCAAAATACCTATGCTTACAAATAAATGATTTTGATTTGATTTTATTTTAACGACTTCAAAATGCATTCGAACGTGACCAAATTTATTTGGAATAACCTCTATTCACCACAAAGAGAATCTTGAGAATCGGTCCATATTTGGCGGAGATATTGCGTAACATACATTAAAAAAAATACAGACCAATTAAGTACCTTCTTTTTTTAAGTCGGTCGACAAACGAACAAATACAACTCGCACACCTACTACCATCCATGCCTTTTTTACGAATCCTATTTATTTAATTGCATTTACATCCAAAATAAAACAATAAAAATGCGACGTTTGTAAACAGGTGTAGTGTTTGAGAATATCCACGATCGTTAAAACTTGATAAATTATCATTAATATTTCAACTGGTTTGGTGATATTGCGTAGAGATCTAATATAATCATGGCATCATGCGCTTATGAATATGTGAATGTAAAATGTACATATCACGTCCTATAAATAGAAAACAAATATTATGTCTGCGTTTGTTGCAGGATTATGTTAGGCTTTTAAATAACATATGCTCACGCCTGTATCCCCGAAGGGGTAGGCAGAGGCGCATTTGTGAACTAGAACATCCATATTTCGCCGAGCTACGTTCCATCCCAAATGTGATAGGGGGCCAGGTTTCGCCATATCGGGCCCAAATTCCAGACTTCGGGCTAATATTGAAAAACTCCAATAACTTTACTCAGACCCGGGGATCGAACCTGAGACCTTCGGTAGTCGTACCGAAATACAACTACGCCACCGATGCAGTCATGTGTATATGTGTGTTTAACTATAAATTAGTAACTTCAAATTTAAATACTTAAAAACCGACTTTCGGACCCTATCAAATTTATATGGGACCATCCTAAGAGTTAGCTCTGTCGGACACAAAACATTCTTGAAAATCAGTCAACAATACCGCAGATATCGAATAACAATATACAGATAGCAAAATATAGAAAAAATTCCGACGAATTGCGAACCTCCTCGTTTTGAAGTCGGTTGAAAAATAAATGGACGGGTTTATTGTTCCACAATACGAAACAAGTGGTATAGGTTATCTTCAAAATTATTTTTGTGTTTGATAGAACCTATTTCAAGGGTGGTCCCCATCAATATAATATACCCTAGATGCACAGTTCTTTGCAAATATCCTCATAAAAACTGGCCTCAGGAATAAAACAAAGAAAAATATCGTAAGTTATAATGAAATCAACACAAATATAAATAACCCTATGCATGTGTTATAAAGTAGCTTTTTAAACGAAATGATCAAGCGTTCTTAAATTTAAATTTTGGTAAATTTAGAATTCTATCGGCGTCCGACTGCAGGCAAAAGAAGTGCTTAAGCACTTCTTTGCTGTCCCATTTTCCGACCTTCAACTGTGCATCTAGGTAATTAATATTTCGATGGTGGTCCCATATAAATTTTGTTACGATCGGATTTGAAATTGGTCCGTTACAAATGTCTGTGTACGTCCCTGATTGGAACATATTGTATTCATTTCGCTTTTTTGCCGCCCTTGACACGTCTTAACCCTGGTGACCATTAGTTGCGTTTGTAAAGATGTTTTACATTAAATAAATGTTTGACATTTGGTAAATAGGGATATTTTATAATTGCAGGCATGACACTACACCGTAATTCGGCGCTGCAGGCGGGCGTGGGTCAGATTTTCGATCGAGTGCTATCCGAGCTGGCGCTGAAGATGCGCACTCTGCGCGTCGACCAGGCGGAGTACGTCGCGCTCAAGGCCATCGTACTGCTCAACCCGGGTCCGTCACTCACTCACTACTCAGTGCACACACTCACTTACTACTCAGTACACATACCCACTCACTACTCAGTACACACTCACTCATTACTCAGTACACACACTCACTAACTACTCAGTACACACACTCACTCACTACTCAATACACACACTCACTCACTACTCAGTACACACACTCACTCACTACTCAGTACACACACTCACTCACTACTCAGTACACACACTCACTCACTACACACTCACTATACTGCCTACCTCAAGCTAAAATGCCGTTAACGGTCGGTTTCAATAAACGATCTCAGTTTAGAGTGCAGATAGATCGCGATTATGAACCAATGAAATCACGTCATTTGACGAAGTCATGTTCAATTTGTGTTCTTATTGACTGCCTCAGTGGCGTGGTGGTATTTCGGTAGGACTACGGTTTTGAGGTCTCGGGTTCGATCCCCGGGTCGGGCAAAGTGATATTGGATTTTTCTATATCAGCCCGGAGTCTGGAATTTGTGCCCGATATGGCGATAGAGTCGCCCCCTATCACATCTGGGACGGAACTAAGCTCAGCGAAATGTGGGTGTTCTAGTTTGCTAGTGCGCCTCTGCCTACCCCTTCGGGGATACAGGCGTGAGCTTATGTTATGTATGTTTATGTTCTTATTGGCTATTTTTTGTAATCTATCTGCACATTCAAACTACGTGGAAAATATGGTCCGTAGAGATTTCATAGACTTATGGTTATTTTTAATCCTAAAACAAGTTATTAATCTATTAAATTTAAATAGTGGGATTAAGCCACAATCTAATAATCCTTTAAGGATAATATTTTCTGTGTTTTTTGGAGACATCCCAAAATTAGGTTTATTTACTTAGCGGCATTTTAGCTTGAGGATGGCAGTATACTCTGCGAGCTGGCGCTGAATATGCGTGTGGCTTACAGTGTGGCTGGGATATGAAAAAACACATCCACTTTAGTAGCTTTTCGCACAGAAAATTTTACAAAATAATTTTAAATATTACTAAGCATAACCGAGTTTGTCATTGATTTTGTTATAATATTTTTAATGAATCTTACTTGTTTATTTATTTCAGATGTGAAAGGACTAAAAAACAAATCAGAAATCGTGGTTTTGCGTGAGAAGGTAAATTATTATAATTAAATAATTATAGTTTAATTGGTCAAGTGATGTCGATTATTCAATTGATTCTTGCATATTTAAATAAACAAATACACCCAAGTTATACACGTAATCCGGACCCCACACTAGATATACCTGTATTGTGGGTATCAGAACCTACGGATAGACTTTCGTTCTCAAAACACTCACCTCCTTATTCATAATGAAATCTTGGTCTTATCGAAAGCGTAACCCTATTTTTGCCTATTTTATCAAAAAGAGACCTAAAATATGTTTATCGAATACAATGTTGCTGGTTGCAGAAAAAAACGTAATTTTTATCTCTGGCAAGTGTCGAAACATATAGGGGGTCTTGGCTGGAAACAATTAATAAAAAATATATATCAATCTTAGATGGGGTCCTAGACTATAAACATAATATAATGTCATTAAGAAAGAACATCAAACTTGAAACAGCTGATCGGAATCGGCCATGTTTTCACTATCGAACGCTGGAACGTTTTAACACTATTGAACGATTATGAATACATTTTTTATGAAACGTACTATTGCGGTCTTATTACGCTCTACTAAGTTATTATGAAGGGGGTCAGTCTCTAACAAATATATTTGGGTGAGAATTTCAAACATTTATCTCGGTGCGGGGATTGAACCCTCTGCCTCTCGCTTGGCACGGAGGCTGTAGGTACTGTACATAAGCGATGTTCGTGTTGCAGATGTTCTCGTGCCTGGACGAGTACGTGCGTCGGTCCCGCGGCGGCGAGGAGGGTCGGTTCGCGGCGCTGCTGCTGCGCCTGCCCGCGCTGCGCTCCATCTCGCTCAAGTGCTTCGAGCACCTCTACTTCTTCCACCTGGTGGCCGACACCGGCATCGCCTCCTACATACACGACGCGCTCAGGAACCACAACCACGCGCCCGCTATCGACGCTAACATACTCTAGGTTACAACACGTCACACTACTGAATACTGAAACCGAATTGAACATCTTCAAAATTAGATTGCATAGTAATGCAAATAATTGTTTAAATTGAGGAGGGTTTCAGTATTTAGGGACATGGCATGGTATTACAAAACGATACTTCGACATTAATCTAGTTTTAAAAAAATCTATTAAAAAACTTCGACCTACCGCCATAAGATTAAACAGATGTCAATACATCTGTCATCAATTTCGCTCGAACAATCGGCAATCTAAACCAATGTTCAGATTGCCGATTGTTCGGGCGAAATTGTATTGCGTGAGTGTAGTATTTCATGTCCGAAGATAAGTTGTAGCGCGGACTTTGTTTTCACAGAAAATTGTGCGCATTCGTAGTAAATCTAAAGTTTTTGACGCAACATAAAAATCGATACACCTAAATTTTTTCCACTTTAAACCTGTCAGATTGGTAAGGTAAGGTAAGTACGGAAGCACTTATTGAGCATGAATCATTTTGACAATCGATTTCGAATCGAGCTCGATGCGCGCTCATATTGTTTGTATAGATTGTTAAGCAAATGTCATCAGTGCGCAGCCCGCTCAACATGACTTCCATTATCATTATTATTCTTGCTCAGGCCTCGGAGACCCTAAGCACAAATATCTATCGACTACGTATTCGTATCGAGACTCATGACATCAAACGGTATTGTGTTCTGACAGCGAACTTTATTCGAGCACCATAGTCTAAGGCTAAGATCATAGAGCGAACTTTGACTAAATCTAACTCAAAGTAACGAACTCTATGAGGATTTGAAATTGTTAAATCGAACTTTAACTTACTCCGAGTCATTTTTAACAAGAAAAACAGACTGACAAACAGACTAAGCAAAGATTTTCTTGACAAAAATTACGCGTACTAAGTCAAAATTCTGACTGAGTTCGTTTATTAGACTAAGTCGAAGTTCCCTCTTTCAGCCTAAGGATATTCGTGCTATAGTCTCGGTAATTTTAGTTACATCGTGTAACATTGGCGAGTGACGGCCTTTACTATGAATGTAGTTGAGATATTACATATATTACGTGGAGCTACTTGTAAATTTTCAGTGTACCTTATCGCGATAGTTGGATATTTCTGAACTAGTTTTGTAGGTATATTATGTAAAGGTTAAAATAATATAAATGCTAATATAATTCTGCATATAGTCTCTCGTTTTGGAAACATAGTGATTTTAGGTATATCGTAAAGTTATAATAGCTGTTTCTCAATATAAACTCTCAATAAGTCTGTTTTAGTGTGATAATGGCCGAGGCATCTAATGGTGTTGAAAACGGAAAGTGTTTGTGTTATATCGATTTCGTATCTGACTACAAATACGCAGATAAACCATAGGTTCGGATTTTTAGGAAAATATAGCATGGATTTATTTGTAAATGAATACATCTGTAGGACAACCATGAGTTTTTTGACATAACTCGCTAGCGACTCGGTAAAATATTTGTATGAATAACACCCGAACGCCTCTAACGGTTAAGCGGGGAACTGACGTTTTTCATAGAAATTATTTTAGCGTAGTCGCTAGCGTGAAATGTCAAAAAAAAGTCATGGTTGAGCTAGAGGATTGAAGTTGTTAATTTGTATATATATTCATACTGATTTCTTAATATCAATGTATATATATTCCTGTGTTTATAGATTTGTTCCTTAGTTTTCTTTGAACTACCACAAACGTTCTTTATACCAGTACTACACGATGGTCATTCTTCGTCAACGTAACTCAACACTGTCCAACCTTCCACGTGTAAAGAGGTAGTTCATGATTGTTTGTTGTTAGTGTTTTCATAGATCTAAATTGGAAACAGGTTGAAGTCATGTTGAAGTTGTACTGTTGGACGATCGTGTAGTGCCTGCATTACACAACTGTCTCCGTCGGAAGATCGTCGAATGTACTCGATCGAAATCCACATAACACAAACGACTGCACTACACAATCGGTGCGGGCTGATGAATCTCGCGTCGTGTGTAGTCACGAGAACTGCATACGTTAAATAGTGTAAATGAGGCCGCCTCTTTAATATTAACATTCGTAGTATATAGCGAAACGTAATTAGTCGATCATTTTATTAGAGAATTTTATTCAAGTAGATGTTCATAGCGAATTAATACAATGTTAGATTAATAATGTTGCTCTTATTAACATTTACCAAATCTTTTCAAAGCACGTATGTTTTATTCTCGTATCTGGAACTGCCCGCGTGTTTGGGGCAGCTAAATGTTGGATATGTTTAGTGGTTATTAACACCTTATACGAAGTGTCATCGTTCGGTTGAAATACAAATATTGGTGCTTCATAACACATTTAGATGTGCATATCAAATATGCACCGTAATCTTGAATTTTATTGTTACTTGGAAATATCGATATTTTTCTCTATGGTTAGTATGTAACGAGTTATTTGTAAATATATCAATTTGTGTACAATTTAATATGTTAGATTATTCATTAATAATTTTACATAAATATGTAATCCTCACCAAATGGGTGGTGGGAGTTGGGACAGTGGTTAGGAAGGCCTACGCGAGTGGTTCTATTTAAAATGTAGACAAATTCTGATAAAACAGGCCGATTTATTTTTGTATATCGTGCACTCTAATGCATTTTGATGATTAAATTAACCAGTATTATGAATAGAATAGAGCTCCACGCTAGAAATGTTTCAAATTTGAAAGTTTTAATATCCAGTGTCATAATGTATACATTATTCTCTGTAGAAGTTATCGTAGACTGTATCGTGCAAAGCTCAATTTATATGTCTACAGATGTATAAAAAAATATTTCTGCTCTATAATGCTTTGACTAATGTTTTCACTACATTCTTTAGGATTCGTTAAGATAAATAATCAGAGGTTATATGGAAATTGGAGGGTTAATAATTGACATGATATTTTATGAATGGATACGACAGAGATGTTGCAGCGGTTGTGAGATGTTTTATTATAATGTTCACTAATAATATCTTGCTAAGTTTAAGTTATATTTTTTGTATAGAAATAGCTTTAAGATGAATGGTGATTAAAACTATTATCACAATAATTACATTTTTTATTAATTAAACAATTAAAAATATAATCAACATGTTTTATGTGTTGCATAATACAAATTCCAGTACATACTTATTTCCCCATAAGGGTAGGCAGAAGTGTACCAATTGCATGCAGTATGGTTATTCGCCAACCATGTATGGCACTATTGAAAACTCTGATAAATTGAGTTCGACAAAGCCCGAACATGGAAATCCAACCAATGTCCCAGTTAATAAGCTTCATATACTGTCACTGGATGATAAATCCGATATCGTCGCAATGAACATAGGAATATATTTTGTAAGGCACAGCCAAGCAAGGTTTTAATTATATAAAAACTTATGAGTACGTATAATATATGAATACTTAATTTCTTATCATAAAACCAGTGTAAAAGTATAATTCAGTTATCCATAAACACTTGTGCATGTATAAAAAATTGTGCTTATTTGTTAAAATGCGACGCTTCCATTGACTCGAACGCTTCTAGTTTCACATTGATTCTGGAAACAAAGAATTTGTTTATGATATACAAATATTACCCGAGATTTTAAGATCGAGATAAATTCTTTGTATGATGGAATGTAAAAAAGAATTTTAAATAATTTTAATAAATGAAATAAAAATATTTCTTGGTCACGTAGGCATGTATAAAACACTTAAGACAAGACAAAAGAAGCAAAGTGTAGATTTAGATATTTATTTATATTATAAGTACTGCTATGCATTTTGAAGACAGGCAGTTTAGCTAGTATAATACAAAATTTGAAGAAAATTCCGCGGTAAAATTAGGTTTCTTGTATTAACAATAAAAAGTAATATTTGGAAATTAGTTGATGGTCAGACCAATCATAAGTGTTTTGCTCATTCTCGCTACGGACTAAATGAATAAATATTTGTATACAATAATATTTGGGGATTCCTTTGCCCAGCAGTGGGATATAATAGAATAGAATATAAAATATTATGCAGTCGCAAAATGGTTGAGTTACTTTTCGACCGACTTAAATGAAACGGAGGAACTCGATAATTAGTCTATTTTTTGTATGTATGTTGCCCGATATCTTGGTTAAATATGGACCGATTTCCAAAATTCTTATCGTGTTCAATAGAGCTTATACCAAGGGTAGTCCCATATAATTTAGTCTCAATCTAATAATTTCATATAGGTAGATACTTACTTTTCGAATGCCGCCTGCATGTCGTTGACCTTTGTAGGATGGCAGACGATCGCGATCTTTGTCTGTTGTGGGTGGAAAAGCAGCGGCAACCACCGCGCCGCCGCCGCGTGCGCACTTTCGGGGGTCACCGCTGATATCGCGCACACTAAGTCCCTGAAATACCAAATATTATTATTGAAGGTTTAAGCATAGAAATATAGGGCCTTACTTAAAACAGTATAGCTGAGCAAATGGCTAAGAATGTTACTTTTTTCCTTGTGTCACATTATTTGAAAATAAAAGAGACAGGCTATTCTTTACTTACCATTTTCTCAGTTAAACTGTTTATATAAGTAAGGCCCATAATGACCATATAATTGGGTACTTGACTATAGTTACCAATATGAATGAATTTCTGCAGGAACATAAGATTTATCATCGAAATCACGTGTGCAATAGGAATTTATTAAAATACTTTTAGGATAATTTTATTTTAGTAATTTAAATTTTTTTTTTTTTTTTTATAGAAGAGGGGGCAAACGAGCAAGTGGGTCACCTGATGTTAAGGGATCACCGCCGCCCATAAACATCCACAATACCAGGGGAATCATGGATGCGTTGCCGGCCTTTGAGGTAGATATAGGCTCTTTTCTTGAAGGTCCCTAACTCGTAACGGTCAGGAAACACAGCCGCCGAAAGCTGGTTCCACAAGCACGTTGCACGCGGAAGAAAGTTCCTTGTAAAACGCACTGTTGAGGAACGCCATTCATCCAGGTGGTAAGGATGAAACTTCAGCTTGTAGCGTGTGGTTTAAATACTTAATTTTTATCTGCAAGTCACGTGTCTGTCAACACCAATCACATTGCATTATGTCATATTACTCATTTTTCTTTTATATTTGTTCCACAAGGTCCTAAGACCTAAGATCCTTGGATCTTCTGTGTATGACTTGTCATACTGCCATGTATATTTTTTCGTAATTTTGATGAATGCTCAACCTAATTTCAACGCGGATGTGATCGACGATCGATATCTGATCGACGAAATATCTGACTCGTTTTTTTAGGTGGAAATCATAAATGTTATTTCCTCAATGGTTTTTTATAAGCGATTTTGTATCTATGGTAAGGAACAATGACGGCACCCATATCTACAGTTAACAGATAGCGTTTTGGCGGCAAATTAAATTATACATAATAATTTTTGCCTTTTTTTAAATAACTATATGACAATAAATTTCGAAATATCTTTTTACATGTTTAGGATAAACTAATAGCCCTGTATACTTTAAAAAAAAATAGTCAATTGGTTTGATAATGTAGCATCGTCGAGCCCATTTAGGTAATGTACACTGTCATCTTTTACGCTCTTATTGAATTGACGTAGCTATTTCTGAATAATTTATTCAATGAAAGTAATCACTTTCACATAATGTAATAATCGAATTCAATATAGTCTAAATTTTCTCACGACAAACCAAATTGTCGCCTTCTTGGACTAGTAGCAGCATATATGGGTTGTAAACCAGGACGTCCTGGGTTCGGTTCCCAGGTAAGGCAAAGCGATTTTTCTAATTTGATATGTCCAGGACTGGATCCCCTAGATGAGGGGTTGACGTCAAGCATGTGGTCGTAAAAAATAAGCCAATCATTTTCTGCAACATGCTTAAGAAAGTGTGTTACGCCGACCCCACATTTAGGTGGGATAAGGGCAGATAGAATAAACAGAATTGGCTACTTGACTTTATATGAAATGTACGTCGTCTAAAATATAGAACAATATTGGCTCGCCCCCTATCACATCTGGGACGGAACTAAGCTCGGCGAAATGTGGGTGTTCTAGTTCGCTAGTGCACCTCTGCCTACCCCTTCGGGGATACAGGCGTGAGCGTATGTATGTATGTATGTATGTATGTAAATATTGAAATATTCTCAAAAATAAAAAAGTTATAAGCCTTTGAAGTTTGGTATAACCTTCAAATTGCGGGAACGAGAAGTATCAGTCTAATCACGTCACGCCATAACGGTACGTGCGTTGGAAAAGGATAGCAAGCTATCTCCACTATACCAGCACTCCAGAATTTAAAATATGAATTACTGCTTCTCTTATTTTCGATGCACTTTCTGCCAATTTCGATGCAGTTTTTACAGAAGGGTTTCTTTTTGTTATATTTGCTGTTACATATAAAAAAAATTTAATCAATTATAGTCAAGAACCGAATTGTAATAATACCTGTTGTACTTTTCACCAACGCGATGTAAGTAATTGAGCAGCGACTGTTTGACGACATCGACGGGGCACTTCTCATTCTCCACCACTTCGAACAAGGCCGTGCTCTTCGCAGACGCGAACAAATCGTCGTCGAATTTGCCGTCCGCCAAATATTCCTCCTGATTAGCGAAAATTAAGGTCAACAGGAGAAATCTCCGAAGAGGAGTTCTTAATTCGTCTGTATTTTAAATAAATAAATACACCCAACAGTCACATACATAGTCCTGACCCCACACTAGGTGTAACCTGTATCGTAGGTATCAGAAACTGCGAGAGACTTTCGGTCTCACAACACCCAGACCCGAAACAAATATCTATGGCCCACACAGACATTTGTCTCGGTGCGGAAATCGAACCCGCGACCTCACGTTTCACAGCCAGCTACTCGCCCGCTGCGCCACGGAGGCTGTCATTTTTTATGTATGTTACGCGATATCCCCGCCAAATGTGGACGGATTTTCAAGATTATTTTGTGTTCGATGGAGCTTATTCCAAGGGTGCTCTCACATAAATTTGGTCACGATCTGATAACTCTTGAATTCGGTCCATTAAGTTTCTAAATTTGTGATTATGCTTACCTCCACTTTCCGTTCGAACCTTAGCATTCTCCTTAGTATAACAGCCCCCTTACTCGTGACCCGCGATTCGATTGTGATTTCGATTTGGTTTCATATATTGGCTTAAAATTCCACCGAAATCGACTTTTAAAGTGCGTTAATGTTGCATAGTATTCGAGAACTTGTCATTTGATATTTTTTAACGTTACATTAATGCACTTTTTACTCGATTTCTGTAGAATTTTAAGTCAATAAATGTAACCGAATCGAATTTAAGTTCGAAACGAGCGTCAGGACTCACCCCCCTGGATATAAAAATGTATTCTTACCAATATAGCCTTGGCTTTAGTGTATGCGGCGACCGCGTTGGTGGCTCGGTAGAGTGAGAACACGAGCTGGCCTTCAGTAGGAGACGCCCGCACTCCGTACCCGTAGGACAGGCCGCAGCCGCGGATCAGCCGCCACATCGGACCCTGAACAATACACGTCGGTGGAAATTACATTATTTACTAAGAAATCTGGAAAATATATATTTTTTTAATTCGAGCACAGTGAAGTGACTACAGTACACCTGGTAAGTGTAGTCCAAACAACCGGCGACCATCGACAGACATTGAGTTTATACAGTGAAAAGTGAAAAAGTAAATTGAAGCCTGCGATAGGACAGGCAGATGAATAACGGCCGGTTTCAATAAACGATCTCAGTTTAGAGTGCAGATAGATCGCGATTATGAAACAATCAAATCACGTCATTTGACGGAGTCATGTTCAAACTGTGTTCTTATTGGCTAATTTTTGTAATCTATCTGCACAATTCGAACTGAGATTGTTTATTGAAACCGGCCATAAATGAAGCACACGGGCACACGGGCACACGGCACAAGGATGTGCCTCTTTACCCGTCCCAACAAAGTCATGTCCCAAGCATTTTGGTAGAACAATATATATGATCCACAAAAGAAGTGTGGGTAATTGTGGCTCGTTTCAATACCATGTGATAATTGTTATTAACGTATTACAGCTATACACATATGAGTCAATTACTCATGGGCAATTTTGAAAGTTTGAAGCGAAGCATACTTGAAACCATTTTAAAAATATAAAATAATTTATCTCCGAAGGGCTAGGCAGAGGCACACTTGCGAACTAGAAGTCCCTCATTTCGCCGAGCTTAGTTTTGTACCTGATGTGATAGGGAGGAGCTTATTGCCATATCGGGCACAGATTCCAGACTTCGAGCTGATACTGAAAAATCTAATATCATTTTGCCCGATTCGAGGATCGAACCCGAGACCTCAGGACGATAGTCTTACCGCGCACGCAATACGTCCAGGCCACACCACCATAAAATGCAAATTACTTTCTGTGGGCTGTAAACGAAAATTGAAAGATATCGTACATGTGTGACACAACTAGTTAAGAAATGTGTTTTGGTGCAATAAGTGTTAAGGCGCGTCTCCTGCACTTAAACATTACACAAAGCACCTACACAAAACATGGTATCTCTAAACTTTTTTTTCTATGGTCCATTGTTATATATGAGCAGTAGACTGAAAAACCTTGTTTTGTGTAGGAGTTTTTTGTGTTTTGTTGAAAAAAAACATGTGCAGGACGCGGCTTTAGAGATAATATTCACCTCGAGTTGTGTGAAGTAGTTGAGCGCGACCTGCAGCGGCGCGATGTCGTCGAGCACGAGTCCCCGCGGGCCGGCCGCCAGCTGCGCCACGAACGACGACTCCACGCCCCCCACCCCCACCACGAACCCGCCCCCACCGCATCCGCACACCTGATCCGCGTCCCAGTACAGGGACGGACTACAGGCATGAGGCAACGTCGTTATATTATTACCAGAACACCACTGTTTATAAAAAAATCCTTTCATTCTCTTTGGCCTAATCTCAACCTTATGACAGGGTCTGCCTTGCTACTTAAACGCTTCCACTTCAATGTTCATTAAAATATCTTAACGACAAAAAAAAACGATAAAAACACTGCCAGCTAAGACTGCATTTACACGAGAAATGTGCAAGATAGCAAGATGGTTTTCGAGCAAAATATTCACTAATAGAATTATTTCATTTTCTTAACCTAGCACAACACTACACAGATCAAAAAAGTGTAATGAAGCTATGGTCTACATATATACAAAAGTCAAATATGTAAGCGAGAAATGAGTCCATGAGTCAATGAATCGAAGTCCGCTGCTTTCTGAAGAGTCCGCCACGCATACTCGTATCACCCAACTAGACAACGTTTAACGACTTAGCAATGCATCCTCACACATCTCTAGTGGAAATGTAGTTTTACGTTTGTTGAACCATAACATCCCTCGCCTTAGGACTATCGACTAATACTCACGGTAAAGGTGTAATCTCGTTATCCCTCGCAAATCTCTTCCACGGCTCCGTGCTTAGTTTGTATCTATCGAAGTCGGCAGCTATATGCAGCCACGCGTTCTGTGTGATCGTCTTCAACATTGCCTTCGCTTCGTTGACAGCGACTTCAGCGGAATCTCCCCCGGCGTTTAATTGTTCGATAAGGTCTTTGAGGAATTTCTGTTGCCTTAGTACCGAACACCAGTGCATGTTTGTGTTTCTTTCGTACACAGAGTCGCGGAGAGTGTCGTAAACCATTTTGTTGCCATTTCTACGGACCTGGAAATGGATTGTTAGGGTATAATAATTGAAAAACAAGTGAGGTAATTACAGTGTCAATTTAAAAAAATAATGGAAGTTATAATTACCTGGGCCACATCATTGATTAGTCTTTGTGCGAACACCAACAGTCTTTCCTTTGTTATTTCTGGCGCATACAAGACATCGTAAAGGAGATTCACCACTTCATCGTAATCTTGAGGCTCGCACTAAAACATTATTTAACATTATTAAAATGAGATGATGATGTTCATGAGATAAAACACCAATAATTATAATTCGTAAGTTGTAACTTCATTCATGATCCAGTTAGTCTGTTAGGTCACAAAATCATGTATTGACGATAACGACCTTAAGAATCTAACGATTAAGATTACAGTCGCTATAATAAATTATTGAATGTCATTAATTTCTACAACAGCATTGACCATACCGAAAACTAAATAGACATTATATCACATTAAAATTCATTTTGACAAATAATAGAAAGAAAGAAATCGTTTATTTTTGAAAGTACATACATATACAAAATTAGACTAGTATAAATAATAAAATAAGTAAAACGGATTTATGAAGTGCATGTCATGGCGGGTACAAACCGGCCGCACGAAGGTGAGCGAATCTATATCTGTTGCGTTCACACAAACAAACTTTCGCTGTTGTGGGAATGAAACAGGTATGATTCGTTCGCCTTCGTTCGGCCCGGTGTGGACGCGCCATCACATAAACGGCCCAACTCAGCGCAGGCTGGTCAACTTTAGAAAAACATAAAAGTATAGGGAGTTTTGGCGGGAATTCTGACGGTGCGGGTGGTCGCTTGTTTTAATGATTACATATTATAGTCTAAAGTTGTGTTTATGGTTTAAATGTGATGTGAATTTATACGATAAACATAAACGAAGATGGACAGTATGTGGAAGCTTAGAATTAAGTGATTTTGGATGCTTTTTGTCGGGTGGATGGGTCGACCATGTTCGATAACTCTACTGCGAGAAAATCGTCTAAAAAGCATCAAACTGGAAGGCATTGACGCAAATTCCAGCAGGGCCTTGAAATCGAACACATCCGACTTCAATGCACTTGCGAAAACTTAGATGTAGGAAACAAAGTGTAAAAAATAATAAAAAGTATACGGCTGAAGGACATTATATCTATGGCTATGAACAAGATAAAAAAAAGTATAATAGTACTCACTCTAGTCTCGACTTTAACGAAGTTGCCGAACAGTCCGACAGTGAAGTTCCCGCTGCGTTCGAACCCGATGTCCGCGGAGAACAGCACGGTGAGGTGCTCCACGTCGGCGATGACCTGCTCGTGCGGCACCACCGCCTCGCCGCGACGCACGCCGCACTCCGCCAGCGCGTTCATGTGGAGAGGGATCCACTTGCGGACCGACTCATCCGCTGACGTCGTGTCGAACACCAGCGTCATCTGTTAGATACGGTCGTTAATGTCATCTATAGAATCAAGGATAAAAGAAAAATAAGGACTCGGCATGATCACGAAAGCAGGAAGGCCGCGGTCTCGAACTCAGCGGGCGCAGAGCGACGAGCGGCGCGACGACCGGTTTAGCAACATGTTGTCGCGCCTGTCGCAGCCGAAGCGATAGCTCAATTGTGATAGGTACGGACTGCCGAGACAAGTGTCGACAGTTTGAGACCAAACCGAAAAAAGAGCGTACACCTCTGACTTTTCTCTGTTAAGTGTATTTTCACTGTGAATTATCACTTGCTATAACGGTGAAAGAAAACTTCGTGAGGAAACCTACATACCCGATAATTTCTTTACAAGAATCTCGAAGGTATGTAAAGTCTAACAACCCGCATTAGGCCAGCGGAGACTAAGGCCTAGCACCTCTCATTAGTATAGGAGGCCCGTGCCCAGCAGTGGGACAGTAATATTACGGGGCTAATATTATTTTTTATGATTACGAAAAATGAAACATGCCTAATGTATCGAGAGAAACCAAAATGGCGACTTGGCAAAATAAAGTTACTAATAATATAGCATTAGGCATCTCCTTCACATTCCGAAATTTATATTATTATAAATAAAATACCGTATTTACTATAAAAAGCAGAAAGTACGTTAAGTCTGCTGACATCATGACAACTTACATGTATATAGATCGCGAAACTAAAATGGCGGAACCGGCTTCAAAATAAAAACGTTTTTTTTCGTAGCTATGCCAAGTCCTCATTTTCTCTTCTCATTGTGTAGGATACGTTCGTTAGGGCCATTTGTATTTCTAGTATGTTTTCTCTTCTCATTGTGTAGGATACGTTCATTAGGGCCATTTGTATTTCTAGTATGAGTTAACACTTCACGATAACAATTGTAAGTTATCGGTAAATCTCCTTAGATTTATGTCCATAGTAGTTTACGCAAGAAACGCTTCTAGTCAAATGTATATATTTAACAATAACTATCAGCGTTATCAAGAAGTATTAACTCGTATTAAAAGTACCATAGATATATTCATAAGAATCATCTGTAGGATATTTTAAGAATAATACATAAGGATATTTTAAGAACATAAGTAAGCTGTAAACAATTTTAGTAAATATGGTATAGTGACAGCACCAATGCCTTGAAAAACAGTTTATTGTTCCTTTTTCGGAGTCAGTGATAATTTTTCTACTCTAGTAAATCCCTTATTTCGCATTGGTATTTGATGTCACTTATTATTTAATGTCTATCTTTATGCAACCACAAGTATTAATGGTCATATTGATACAGCAAGATACTCACATATACAAAGTTAGTTTTGAGGCTATGCACCCTGGTGTAGAGCGGAATCTCCTTCAAGTCGAAGTGTGGGCAGGACTCGGTGTCAGAGCTCCACGTGGAGATGGAGTGGGTCTTCAGCGAGCTGCACGACGGCACCGGGACCGACGCCAGGGTACCGGGGGGCGGGGGGCGCTGCAAAACATCCAGAACATTAATGAATCATAAACTTATCATAATAGAACGTTTATAGTATTTTATAACAAATACATACATACATACATACATACATAAGCTCACGCCTGTATCCCCGAAGGGGTAGGCAGAGGCGCACTAGCGAACTAGAACACCCACATTTCGCCGAGCTTAGTTCAGTCTCAGATGTGATAGGGGGCGAGCCTATCGCCATATCGGGCACAAATTCCAGACTCCGGGCTAATATGGAAAAATCCAATATTACTTTGCCCGACCCGGGGATCGAACCCGAGACCTCAGAACCGTAGTCGTACCGAAATACCACCACGCCACCGAGGCAGTCAGTAACAAATAGTCCTGTCGAATAGTTAGTCAATTTATTTTCAAAAGTAAATGAAGACTAAGGCCTAACTCCTCTCATTAGTAGAGGAGGTGTGTCCAGCAGTGGAACAGTTATATTACAGGGCTGAGGCAGGAACAGAACAGGACAGCCTCTGTGGCGCAGCGGGCGAGTAGCCGACTATGAAGTGAGAGGCCGCGGGTTCTATCCCCGTACCGAGCCAAATGTTTGTATGGCCTACAGATATTTGTTTAGTCTGGGTGTTGTGAGACCGAAAGTCTCTCGTAGTTCCTGATTCCCACGACACAAGACTCGAACTTAGTGTGGGGTGAGGACTATGTATGTGACTGTTGGGTGTTATTTATTTATCAACTTCAGAGCATTTCTTTGACGTTCAGTCACCGCATACTATAAGGCTGTCAGTTTGTCTGCCTTCGTAGGCGATGGTCGCTTTGATCTATGAATCAAAATGTAGCTCTAGAGTCTAGAATTACACGATCGACAAGATCGTTATGTACTGATACTTTTAAATTTTCATACAACTATCATACGAGTATTCGCGCATACTACCTCTAGATTCTAACTTAAGTCTGAAAATTACGTTTAGCGTAATTTATCACGCAAAACCCACGCAGCTACTGACCTCGTTGAATTCTATAGCTTGTTCCAGAAGCTTCGCTTGCTCCGCGAGTCCATCCTCACCGAGCGTTACTCTCTGCTGTTCTATTCTGTTCTTTTCTTCCTCAGCCATTCTGTTATTGAAATAATTATATTTAAAATAGTTGTCATTCGCAGCTCGGCTCCTGTTGTAAGTCTTTTTCAGGATAAAAATAGTTTGCTCAAGGATAGGACAACTTTTTAAACTAAATATTTTTTAATCATTTCAGATATTACCCTTAACGAAAAACTAACACAATGTTACATCTTTATGATAATAAATACTAGCTTTTGCTCGCAGCTTCGTTAAAGTACAAAATTATACACCCAAACCTTCCACATTAAATGAAAATCCGTTGAATAGTTATCACGAACAGACAGACAAACGTTTGTTTTATAATATGTAGTGATATGCAGGCCACGCCGCATTATTCTGCCAACTGTATATACGCAAATTAACCTCGAAAGATGATTTTGTTCATAGACTATACTCGTATAACTACTTCACCACACCCAGATAAAAATAAATACCTTAGAATGGCATAGTAAGGTTAAGATCTATAGAGCGAACTTCGACTAATTCTGAGTCAAAGAAACGAAATCGGTGAACATTTGGAATTTTCAAACCGAACTTCGACTTAGTACCAGTAAACCAGACTGACAGACAGACTAAGTAAAGATTTTCTTGTAAAAAATGTCTCAGACTAAGTCAAAGTTCGGTTTAAAATTACAAATCTTCACCGAATTCGTTTCTTTGACTTAGACTTTGTCGAAGTTCGTTCTATAGATTTCAGCCTAAGTGTAATATGATACAAACTTGGCCTGTAGTTCGATGCTGGGCGAGCCAATGATGGCGACCACGTCATCTGTGAAGTACTTCTGCAGGAGACCGAGCCAATACTCCTGGCCTTCCTCTAGGAGCACATGTAGAATTTTTTGTGGATTCATTCGGTTATCGAACTGTAATACAAATGTCGTGTTAATTTTGTATATTACATATATAAAACTCTCTATACAGGCTACGTTTATTAGTAAAATGAGCTCTCGCTCACGCCTGTGTTCTCGAAAGGATAGGCAGAGGTCAACTACATTACTAGAGTACGTACATCTAGACGAGCTTAGTTCCGTCGCGACATATCATGAGGCGATATTTGTTTTTATCACTATCACATTTTTGTATAACTCTCACTCTTACCCTTATAAGAAAAAAACGTCGTATCTGATATTTCGTCATAAGAGAAAAAAGAAAGAGAAAAAAAATATATACTTGCATATATTTTTTTCTTGCATATAAAAAAAAATCTGTTTCGAAAAAATATATACTTGCATATATTTTTTTTCGAAACAGATTTTTTTTTTGTGACTCAAGTCAATGTCGGTAGGTACGTTTGTTTTCCTTATGACGGTTATACTAATTTGTATAACTTTAAAATTTGTTTCTACGATAACTAAACTAACTGTAACATTTAAACTCACATCTTGTTCAGTCATAGAGTAAAGCGCGTCTCCGATACATCTGAAAGCGACCGCGTGATGTGGGTCGGACTCTAGACTCGCTATAGACTCTCTGAGTTGTTTCTTCAGCAGTCGTATGAGACGGTCCATGTCTATAGACTCTTCGCCACTCAACACGCTTTTGAGACAGTTCCAAGCCTCCTCTCTAGCCAACTCTATTTTGTCTATGGGTACATTTTCAAGCTGGATTTTGATCAGTGTTACCAAGTTTTCTGTTAGGTTGTAGGATATCTGAAACAGTAGGAATTATTAAAATACTTATTATTCCTAGTTTTGCAGGATACTAAAGTATGTTTGTATATGATTCGGTGCCAAGATTGACAAATATTGTATATTGGTTGGTGGTAAAATACATATATGCTAAAATATATGATCTAAATCTAATCATTGAATTATTTTTTTGGCTGGGTTATTAAAGACGTGGTGATCGGATCAACTTCAATCGCATCAAACTTAAAAATCCTGTCGATAATGTTGTTAATGGTAATTTTCATCGATATATTATTTACCTAGATGCAAAGTTGACGCTCGAAAAATGGGACAGCAAAGAAGTGCTTAAGCACTTCTTTTGCCTGCAGTCGGACGACGATAGAATTCTTAATTTCAAAATTCAAATTTAAGAACGTTTGCTACTTTCGTTTTAAAAGATATTTTATAACAAGTGCATAGGGTTATATTTGTGTTGATTTAATTAGAACTTATAATCTTTTTGTTTGTTTTATTCTTGAGACCACTTTTTAGGAGGATATTTGCAAAGAACTGTGCATCTAGGGTATTATTATATTGATGGTAATTTTTAATAAATTTGACAATATACTCACGTCACCAGCAAGTGCGTCTTCCCTCTCAACAAGCCGCCTCTGCAAGGGTGCTGCGGCGGTGTCGCACAAGTATCGCAGCAGGATGGCGCAGCCCGTCAGATCCTTCATGGCTGTGGCCTCCGTTAGAACCGGGCCTCTCCATCCGAACAACACCTACAAAAAAACAGTAAATTATCGCAAGATTAAGTCTGAGATCTATAGAGCGAACTTTACAAGAAAAACAGACTGACAGACTAATCAAAAATTTTCTTGTAAAAAAGGACTCGGACTAAATCAAAGTTCGATTTAAAAATTCCAAATCCTCATAGAGTTCGTTTCTTTGACTTAGACTTAGTTGAAGCTCGCTCTAGAGGTCCCAGCCTTAGACACCAACCCACATTAAGCCAGCGTGGTAGAATGAGACCTAACCCCTCTCAGTAGGGGAGGCCCGTACCCAGTAGTGGGACAGTAATATTACGGGGCTATTTATTTTACCGCAAGACATGACTTTCAAGAGGCCGGATCCACGTGAAAAACCTAGTACTCCATTTCACAAAGCCTATTTCCATCCCAGATGTGCTACCCCTTTTTCGCCATATTGGGCACAAATTTCAAACTTTGGGCTGAACTGGGTATAAAAATACAATATTACTTTGCCTGACCCAGGGATCGAACCCGAGACTTCAGGACGGTAGTCGTACTGCGCATGCAATACCACCACGGCATCGAAGTATTAGGAAAATATGTATAATAGGTTACCTGGCCACAATCCTCAGTGTCTGCCGGCCATTGCTCCTTCAGTTCACCGTATTTCGGGGGTGGTGGAAAAGAGCGCCACGGCTTGGTCCATTCTTCTTGGGGTTCCTTTTCTCTCTATATGAAACAAGTATTAAATTATGTAAAGCATGAATTGCTTTGTTGAAATCGAATGACGAGATAAACAAGCCACCCGCCTGATAGTAAGCGATCAGTGGCGTGCATCCCATATAGACAAAGAGACATTATCTAAACTGAAAAATAATAATTGATTATGAAAAATAATTGATTATCCTAGAATATTACATTAATAATTTTTGTACATATAATCAATCCAAATATTTTCGACCGATTTCCACAAAAGGAGGAGGTCCTCAATTCGTCTGTAATTTTTTTATGTATGTTACTCGATATCTCCGCCAAATGTGGACCGATTTTCAAAATGCTTTTTCAAAATGCTTTTGTGTTCGATAGAGCTTATTTCAAGGGTGGTCCCATATAAATTTGGTCACGATCGGTAAATTGGAAGTCGGTCAGTTAAGTTTTTAAACTTGTGATTTTATATTAAATATTTTTTATATTGACCGCCTCGGTGGCGTAGTTGTATTTCGGTATGACTACGGTTCTGGGGTCTCGGGTTCGATCCCCGGGTCGGGCAAAGTGACATTGGATTTTTCCATATCGGCCCGGAGTCTGGAATTTGTGCCCGATATGGCGATAGGCTCGCCCCCTATCACATCTGGGACGAAACTAAGCTCGGCGAAGTGTGGGTGTTCTAGTTCGCTAGTGCACCTCTGCCTACCCCTTCGGGGATACAGGCGTGAGCTTATGTTATGTGTTATGATTTTATATTTTGTAATTTGTAAACACAATACAAAAGACGTTTCAAAAACATAAACATTGGTCTCCTAATTCAACGACACAAATAGTCACGTGAGTCACGCGTTAATATACAGTACCATGACCTAGGTGTAAGTCAAACTAACTCCAATATGAACTCAACATTATACACGGTACGCCCGCACAACACTATCAATTACTTCGTAATGATACGGCTTGTTCTGCATCATTAAAAAATCTATATAAACTGAACAATGGACATTCCGACTTTGTTCCTGATTTGACTTTTTACATCTACATGGTGTTTCATAAACTTGGTATCATAAATAATAACTACAGAAAGAGAAGATGGCTAGCAATTTAACGGTAAAGTTTAAAATTTCGTAAGGCTCATAGTTTTTAATAATGGAAACTTGAATTTGTGAAGAAAATTTTCTGACTCATTTACACCAGACCAAGCGACCATTTAGCTAGACCAAGGCGACAAAAAAAGGACAGTTCATAGGTAGTAGCCACACTGTTGCCAATGCCATGCCAATTATGTCTACAGCACTAATGGACCATATCCGACGGTTTGATTTTGCGTTTGATACCACTGTCTCTCAAAAACCCTATTTGATGAGTGAAATTTCCGGTATAACCAGTTACCACCTATTTTGTACATTGTATGTTTGTATTTCTTACAGTCATCCGATAACCATCATAATACGCACAATAAAAAACATATCAGACTGGGCTGGCTTTTATTGTTACTATTCCAATGCTAGGCAAGAGTGACGTATGATAACAAGACGGGTCGATCTCTTGATAATAGAGTATAAACGCGACACCAACGCATTAGAATAGTGAGATTGGAAATGATCCAATTGAAGAACACGTAATATAGCTGGTGGGTGAGATTCCATTCACATTTACTGCAATTCAAGGTGAGGAGCTACACTGAAACTGTTGTCTTAAATTTCAGTAGTTAGACAACATTTCATTCAAAAAGGGCAGTGGTCTTACAAATAGCGGTGAAGCGACTGCGGGTTCGATCTCTGCACCGAGACAAATGTTTGTATGGCCTACAGATATTTGTTTCGGGTCTGGGTGTTGTGAGACCGAAAGTCTCTCGTAGTTCCTGATACCCACGACACAAGACTCGATCTTAGTGTGGGGTCAGGACTATGTATGTGACTGTTGGGTGTTATTATTATTAGTACTTAGTGGAACATCACTATTGTCAACGTATCACCTAAAATGCCTCATTACGCTGTATAGAACCTTGGTAAACCGTAAACCTATAAACCTATTGGTATCCGATCGCGACCATCGTGTCCTTTTTTTTCTTTTTTTATTTAGCAATTAGGCCCCTAGGGGCACTTTTACACGTCATAAACACCATCTCGTTCACGTTCTCCTGCCATAGTGACCCACACTTCATGCCTGGTTCACTATGGGATGTCCCAGGATCAGCCAGTGACAACCAGTACTTTCGAAAGGCTTGTGACATGACTTGATGGTTGGTTGTACCGGGTATGGGGGAACATTGTCTGCATTGGTCATCCACCTGTCTTGTCACAAGCCCCTCGTAGGCCGAGATCCGGCTGCAAGCTAACCATGTTCCTCATGTTTAATTAAAATAATATTAATTAAAAATACTCGCGGGCAAATTTTGATTGGCACCTTCGCAAAAATAGATTCCCCATTTATAATTAATTATCCATAAAAATTGGATTTTGACTACATACATGATGAACTTAGTGATCTTGCAGCCGGATCTCGGTCTATCGATTTGCTTCTTTCCTCTTCGGAGTATGTAGAAGCATGTATGAATATATATAGAGGTACATAGTATAGTATAGTTAGTCGATGATCATTGTTTTTTGGACTACACATAAAAAACTAACAAAACATATTTACTCATCCTTCATACATGTGTAATTATACTGTCCATAAAATATATAATTGACTATAAAGAATTTAGCATCACAATAAACACAACACGAACACTGAATACCCTTCACAAATTACGTTAACCTTTTAGCCCTAAGATGAAAAACATACGTGCGATCGAATCCTTAATATGGCACGTCTTTTGATTGCTATAAAGGCGAATCAATAAATGAATGGAAGTCACCTTGGCGATGATGTCATCCTCGACCGTGGCCAACGCTTGAAACACGTCGTGAGCTTGTATCTGGCCCGCTAGTATTATCGTCAGGTTTTCAGGACGGTAGAATTTTTTGTGGAAATCTCTTACCTATAAAACATACAATAAGTTATAACACAAAAACTGGTAAGGCAAACGTATCAATGACAATGCGGACAATACGGTTTGTTTGGTGCGGAATTTCCACGAAGGCTTTTCTTTTTTTATTATTTTAAAAACTTGTATACGTAAAGGCCGATTTAATGCCTATTTAATGTATTGTATGAAGTTGCAAAATATAATGTCCTAAAACGAATTTTAAAATTCGAGGAATACGGTCCATGGCTATCGAGAATAGGTGTACATTCACTCTTAAAATTATATATGTTATCAACATATTGATTATGATAAAGGTTCTCTTTTTAAAACGGACCGTTATGTAAAAAACCGATCCAATCCACAAAAAAAAATTGTTAACACCAATATGGTCTACTGGTATAGATCATGTTGGTATCAATAAAAAAAATGTGGGTTGGTTCATTTCTGCACAATATGGTCTCAACTATATTTAAAAAGTAACAGCTAATATTAAATAATCAATCGCCGATTTCAACACACATCGTATCTGCACAAAAGGGCATATTTATACGTCGAAATAAGTAGGTTTTATGTTGCTACAATGCCACATGTATAATTCAGGACGTATATTAGGTTTAGCTTAGAATTTACATAAATAATTGTTGGTAAAAAGTTATTACAACGTGTTATTATTTATTTTTACGGCCGAAGAGGGGCTTCTAATACAGTACTTACTTTAATGTTATCAGTTGACGTTCTAAGATTCTTCATAATACCCCCAGTTTCGGCAGAATAACCGCTATCTGGATACATGGCGCGCATTAATTGCAACTCACATCTGCAATCATAATTTATACTATTGGATATAGATGAAATTAAGGGCCACTTGCAGTTCCGCAACAAATCTCTATTTATTCCAAATCTTGAATTAAACATAGGAGTGAGCTGTAGGATAAATCGAGATACGGTTTAACTCAAGATTAATAATAGCGCTGCAGCGCCCTCATTATATTCTTGTACCAAAATAAACATATTTTATATTTTTACTGCCTCGGTGGCGTATTTGCGTTTCGGTACGACTACCATCCTGAGGTATCGGGCTCGATCCCCGGGTCGGACAAAGAGGTATTGGATTTTTCAATATCAGCCCAGAGTCTGGAATAACATAACATAAGCTCACGCCTGTATCCCCGAAGGGGTAGGCAGAGGCGCACTAGCGAACTAGAACACCCACATTTAGAGTCTGGAATTTGTGCCCGATATGGCGATAGGCTCGCCCCCTATCTGGGACGGAACTAAGCTCGGCGAAATTGGGTGTTCTATTGAAATAAAACTATTCTTACGGATTCTATCACGATTAGGTTTTAATTATTATTCCCGGGTTATATTTACGGGTATTATTTACGGGTTAAACCCGTGACAACGAAGACTGCAAAGCCTTCGAAACGTCGGGAATAATAAATAAAACCTAATCGTGACAGAATCCGTAAGAATAGTTTTATTTCAATGTATAATATTCGCGTAAACTTAAGAAATCAGTGGGTGTTCTAGTTCGCCTGTACGCCTATGCCTACCTCTTGGGGGATACAGGGATGAGCTATGAGCTCATGCTATGCACGCTACATGAGTGTATATTTTAAGTACATATTTATTCTTCATGAGTAAATCAGTGATTCTAGCATTTGCTTTTGTGGGTCAAATTATTGCTAGTGTTGATCACATCATGAAGTGGTGGAAATAAAATCACTGATGTGAGTGCATACTGCATTCATTGCCTACCCTATCAGAGATATATGCGTGAACTTGTGTTGATTTTTCAATTTCTTTTGGCACATTAATTAACGTTAGAAATAAAAATACACTAAAGTTTAAAAATACATGTGCATCATACCATTTGTTAAGAAGCAAGGTGACTTTATATGACTTTAAACATTCATAGCTATTTTTATTAAGGAAATAAAAACTGACAAATTGCGGGTTGGCCTACACACAAGCGTTTTACACTCAAGATGACTTGTGGGATGGAACTCACACATAAATATCTTAATACTAGTTACTTAAAATACTATTATAATGATAAATGAATAGGCGTTCTGTGGACCAGTGGCCATTACAATTTGGTAACTCCAAGAAGGTTGAATCATGGGTTTGTTGTCAAACCAAAAGGAGGGAAAAGGGATTGGGAAAGGGGGAAATGGACCAACAGAAATCTCACTCACACAGGTGATAGCAAGCTGCCAGTTTACGTTGGTTTTCTGTGAAATTACAGTGGTACAAACCCCAACGGGTTTCTGTCTGTCGTCTGTCAGTCAAGCCGGCCCATTCGTGCTGTAAATGTTGTAATGTACTATCTACAGGGTGGCTCTACCACTCAAAAATATCATTTGGCAAAAGTGACAGTGTTGGACAGACTGGTGATGGGATATGTTATGACTTACCTGCTGTCAGCTGTATTCTCACGTCCCTGCATTTCACAATACACCACTCCAGCATCCTCACCATCTCCATCAATATGATGGACCTCAGTTATAAACCCATGTTCGGTGAGGGTTGGGTGCAGTATATGGTCCAGGTATATCGGTAGTAATGTTAGCATGCCCTGATCTCCAGCAGTGTAGATGGTGTAGCAAGTATGGTCTACATCTGTCCACGCATTGGTACCGTGTGCCATGCATCGGTTCGCCAGCAGGTCGAGGACACCCTTGTACGGATACCGCTCAGAGCCCAAGAATATGAGATGTTCGAGAGTGTGAGGCAAACCGTCATCATCTTGGGCTTCCGTAGCTAATTTAAAAAAACATTCATTTGGTACTTTATGCATAATTTTCTCGCATTATAAATATATTAACTATGACTACAATTTTGTTTTATTTTTTTGTTAGTAATTATTAAATACAAATCGCCTCCTTGGTCTAGTGGCAGCATTTATGGGCTGTGGACCGGGAGGTCCTAGGTACGATTCCTAAGATGAACAAAAAATTAAAAAAAATCTAATTTAATTTGCCCGGGACGGGATCCCTCATAGGGTTTTGACGTCAGGCAGGCAGCCGGTCGTAAAAACTAAGCGAAAACCTATCTGCAACATGCTTGAATAAGTGTTGGGCCGACCCTACATTAGGGTGGGTTATGGGCAGGTAGAAGAAGAGTAATTATTAAATAATAAATCATTTTTAAGTACTTGGTATTAGGTATGTGTGTCTAGCAACAGCATAAGTGGGTTTGTTTTCCAGGTCGGCCAAAGCAATTTTTCTAATTTAATTTTCCTGGTACTGTACCATCCAGAGGGGGTTGACGGCAGGCTACTGGTTGTAAAAACTAAGCAGAATCCTTTTTCATGTGTAAAATGATCGAAATGTTTTATGATAAAAACATGTGCACTTTCAAAGAATTATTTGGTTAGCCAGGAGCGTAACCAAATATACGAATGAATAAACAACATCTAACGTTACATGTAATTAAAGCAAAGAAAATACAGTCATTCAAGAAAACAACTCAAATATACAGTAGAGATATGAAAAACAAAATACCAAGACAGAAGAATCCGTTAACAAGTGGGCCTTCTACTTCGGCTATAATCACTGTTAGTCCAGTTTTCTCCGACACATACTTATTGACAGGAATCACATCCGAAGCTTTTGTTGATGATATTAATTTGAAGTGAGACATCGTATAGACTTTCTATTTTCAATGAATAAAACAATAATTCTCGTCACTGCGCCGGCCGCCGGATACCCCACTTCACCGCCACTTGGCAAATTGATCGAATTTGACTTGGCAAACTGTCAATCAGTACTTTTATATTATTATGTGACAGTTGACACTGACAGCTATGCTGACAGCTAAAGACCAGTGTTGTCGAGTCAGGAATCAGGATTTCGGATCCTCTTCCGTAATAATAAATGAAATTATATCGGCCTTCACAGCTCTTGATTGTTGAACAACTTTGATAGTAGAATAGAGAGAGTAGTAAATTAGGTAGGTACTGTATAAGATATAAGCATATAATAAGTATTGTATAATTTATAAATTATGGATTTTTAAGGATAGCACATTCGCTTCCTTTACATATTATTTAGATAGGTACATTCTTTTCTTTCCACGACTCTTTTCCCACTTTTGAAGTAGGGAGGAGACTGGGACGCTGAGGGTCTGAAGATCCTGGGCGCAGACCTTAATGACTGCCACTAGGCCAAGAACGCGACTCCCCTTACCTCTATTTTGACTATTTAATAAGTCGTACATAAGAACTTACTTGGACAATATTGTTTTTTATTATTAGTTCGTACAACTACCAATGTCTTGGTTAAATATTAATTTTTATCAAAACAATGTTAAGTGTATTCGTATGAACTTGTAAAAACCAGATATTGCACGAGCGCATAACAATAACGATATTCCTTGCGTAAAATATAAAAAAACTATAAGTAATTAAGCGTTTAACAATAATTATCTTATTCGATTATACTTCTCATAATATTATTATTACCCTAAATGACAGACAAATTACCATTACCTGGCCTCACTGGCACAGAGTATCAAGCTATATACCACAGATTAGTTGCTTTTATAGACTCTACAGTATACAGTATAGACTATATAATAATGGTCCATTTACACTTTCAACAAACGCCTTACGGCTACGTTAAGTCCATAGGACATTCTAATTTTTGCCATGTTTTGCTATTATTAATATGAAAGGCACTTTTTCTGACTTATTATTTGTGAACTTGTGATTCTCTCATATCCAATGTGGGTTCGAGGTAACACAAGCAAGCCTGTTGCAGAAAGGATTCGGCTAAGATATTACGGCGGGCTGCCTGCCTGACGTTAACTCAGTCTGTAGAATGGCGGTTGGTGGAATGATATTCGTATTCACCCGGGAGTCGATCACCTTATACATGGCATTAAAACCTGCCATAGTGACCCACACTCCTTGCGTGGATCGCATTCTAGGATTAGCCAGTGTGTATCCGATTCTCTCGATGGACATGCGACGTGACTTGATGGTTAGTTGGGGCGGGTATGGGGGTATAGAGGTAAATCTGTGTCTACATCGGTCAACGCTAACCCTCTTTTGCTCTTTTGTTTCTTGCCTCTTCACAGTGTGAAGAAGCATAAATAGGCCGGCACGATTCTGATGACTACCGATAGATAAAACGATTGTATGTCGGTGGTCGCTGTTTTTTCGACCGACATCAAAAAGGAGAAGGTCCTCAATTCGTCTGTATTTTTTATGTATGTTATGCGATATCTCCGTTGTATGTGTACCAATTTTCATGATTATTTTTGTCTTCGATTCCAAGGGTGGTCCCATGTAAATTTGGTCACAATCGGATAAATTTTGAAGTCGGTTCGTTAAGTTTTTAAACTTGTTATTAGACTCACGCCGCTTATCATCATGTTTACCTTGTAGTGTAGTCACTTTACCCTGCTCGGATAAAAAAATAATTAGAAATCCGAATTGGCTGATCTGGTATTCGAACCAAAAGCCTTACTGTTTTTAGCTAATAATGACTACTAAACCAATTAGGGGACTACCTTTTGGAGGGTGCAATGGCTGTCACAGAGTTTAAAACAGTTATTATGGGGCATTTTTTGACACAATTCTACATACCCTATTCCCGAAGGGGTAGGCAGAGGTGCACTTGCGAACTAGAACACCTGCATTTCGCCGGGCTTAGTCCCGTCCCAGATGTGAAAGGGGTGAGCTTACTCCGTTTCGGGCACAAGTTCCAGTCTCCGGGCTGATAATGAATTGAAAAAATCCAATATAACTGCTTGACCCGGGGATCGAACTCAAGATCTCAGGACGGTAGTCGTACCGAAATACAACTAGGCCACCGTGGCAGTCGAGCGTACAATAATATACCTATGATATATAGCCCCTTAGTTATAAAAATATTTAAGCGCTGCTTATCTTTAAAAATAGGTTGTCCCTTTCATATTTAAACATGGTAACGAATGGAAAAAAGTGACAGGCTATTCTTAGCGAAAAGTTAAGCGAAAATGTTTTAATAAGTAAGGCCCATAATATGTAAATAATTTATTCGAAAACCGGGAAAGAATTCCGCTCGGGCCGAGTCGCTAGCTTAGGCTAGTTACTTTTATTTAGCTTGGTGACACCTGAATACCTAACGTCCGTACAACCGGTTTAGTGTTTATGTTCCTATTGTATTCAAAGTCAAAAGCTAAATAGAACATAAATTCATTTCGCCCTGACAGATAACATTAAAATTCTTGTTACCGTTTTAAATACCTACCAGTGTCATAGTTCTTTGGAAATATTTGAGCAACAGTGGAAATCCTGTGGCTGATGATGAATATCACGGCTCCTATTTATTAAACTCTATTTTAGATTGCATCGGTGGCGTAGCTGTGTTGCGTGCGGGTTACGAGTACCGTCCTGAGGTTTTCGATTCGATGCCCGGGTCGGGCAAAGTGATACAGGTTTTTTTATTCAGTATCAACGCGGAGTCTGGAATTTGTGCCCGATAAGGCAATAGGATCGCCTCCTGTCACGGACATCAGAGACGGAAATAATCTCGGCTAAATGTGGGTGTTCTCCAGTTCGCCCCCGCCTACACACCATCGGGGATAAAGGTGTGAATCGACAGAGATTTTAGAGATTCACACATGTATGAGTAAATTATATTGTTATAAATCATAGAATTATTTTTTTACAACAGCTCTACACTTTAGCATAAGCAAAGGAATATCATACGCAAATTGCAATCACTGCGATCGTCAATCATGTTTTGCTCATAAACTCATGATGGTACTTTCTAACGGCATAAATTGAAGGTTGATTGTGTTTCTTTGGATCGACGATCCACTGATCATCAATGGTGAGACGCGCGCGCTTGTTTTTATCTTCCACGGTGACAGTAATCTGTGCGAACTGCGAAGCGACTGGCACGGTGGCACCCCACCGGCACATGCTTGGTTATTGTCTGTTGACACGCTTCCTGCCCTGCGGACTGCCATACACTTCGCATTGAGACGCGAACTCGCAGTGTGGACGGCACTCGGTACTCACTACTCGCCACTTGGTAGCGTACTTACATGCTCTTTGGTAGCGTATTCGTGAATGGAACCCGATCCGAGCGCGACGTGATAACATTCTACGAAAAAAATATCAAAAATAAGTGACGATAAAAAGTGAATTCGCTCGGAAATACCTGTGAGTCATGTTTTAATATAATTATTATTTTTATGGTAGTTATTAAGGTGCTTTGCGATTTTACGTTAATTGAAGATATTCAAACTTTGATAATATATTTACGTGCGCTGTAAATTATCAATTGGATATCATTAAAGATGTGTCATATTTCTATGATTATAGGTATGAAATTTATTTATATCAATATCCACATAAAATATAAATACCTACATAATTATATGTCATTATCTAGAAATTAATTAGTTAAAAAATAACCTAAAGTCGGTCACAAAAAGTGAAACATGTATGAAAATTAATCAGTTTATATTCTTCTAATTAACTATAAGGAAACTCAAACGAAACCTAACTAAAACGAAATCCCAATCCGGAGAATCGTCAGAGCAGGTAAGATTATAAAAGGGTAATGCATTAAATTGCTTTTTAAATAACTACCTATTTATTGAATATTTCTAATAGTTGAAAATATATTTATTACGTATCTTCATTACGGTTGTTTTGTAGTTCACACGGAAACGACATTGTACCTAATAACAATTAATTATTTTTGTTTTAATAATATTTTCTTATTGTCAATATGCAAAACAAAAACATGTTTTCCGTTACTACTAGCTACTAAGTGTTTCCTGTTTCAATTAATAATAACAAAACGCGCTTAAACGGATTTTTAACAGTTGTTTTGACTTCCGAAGTTAAAGGGTTTGCGACCTATCTGATGGTAAAAGAAGTTGCCGTGGTAGATAGATTAGATAGATATAGACGGTAGATAGATAGTTACCGGCAATGCCAGAGGCAGAGGCACAGCTAAGTCGCTGTAATGACAAGGAACAGGGATTGCAAAGGGAAGGAATGGGCTATATATGCTTCTGGAAATCTCTCTTACCTTATGAAACATACCAATCTGTTTCATGATGGCTTTTTGAGAGACAATGGCAAATAGCCGGTCGAGCCGATTCATTCACGCTGCACTGTAGATAAAGCAATACCGAGGACCTGGCGCCTAAACGGGCAAGGTCGTTGACGGATAGCGTGGACAACTTCGTTAACGGATATGAGGACTTGCATTCTCTCTGGACAGCCTCCTTCCGATTTCCTTTCAGAAGCAACTGTGGTCTGACAACTGGCAAGAAAAATAAACCAGGGATATCAAAGTGCAGAAAACGTTTATCTTTGAGTCATGTTTAAGCACATTAGTATCATCAGCTACCAAAAATACCAAAACCTACCATTGTTCTTCTTGCAAATAAATGCAAATAAAATACTTTTTTATTTTGGTATTAACATACTCATAATAATAACATAATCACCAAAAAGTAGCCACTGGCGGATTTACAGTGCTTGCCAGGCCTGTATCCTGTATCCCCGAAGGTGTAGGCAGAGGCGCACTAGCGATCTAGAACACCCACATTATGCCCAGCTTAGTCCCGTCACAGATCTGATAGGGGAGCCTATATCGGGCACAAATTCAGGCCTCCGGGCTGATATGGAAAAATCCAATATCACTTTGCCCGACCCGGGATTGAACCCGAGACCTTAGGAAGGTAGTCGTACTGAAATACAACCACGCGACCGTGGCCGTCGAGCATACGATAATATATGAATACCATTAAGTAATATTTTCTACACTGTTATTGTTTCGTGATTATTTTCAATTGCTTGGCGAAGTGGGTGCACTAATTACGCTTCTGTTTACCCCTTCGGCGATGGTAAGTTTGTGTATATATTTTTTTATTAAAAGTCCGTATGATAACAAAGGCTTTATCGTAAATCCGATCTGCCAAATCTCGTATAATTTGGAATAAACGTAGCTGGAATGACAGCCAATACATCTATCATCATTTTGTAAATCGCACATCCGCTAGTAGATGTATTATATAAAAATCGTTTTTTATATCACATGATAATACCTAATCATAATCATGCACGTAAGGCAACTGTAATCACGGGCGTAAAGAATAAAAAGGACAACATCACGGATGTAAAAAAAAGATGGACGGAGCGCTAGGAATATTAAAAGCGAAGCAGGATTTCCAGCTTATTTGATCTATGGCGTGTGTATAGTTAACTAGTGACGGGCGGCTCGGCTTCCGGAAGCTGAATTTAAAAAACATTTGTAAAGTGAAAATTATTTATTTATTTATTTGAAACTTTATATACATAATATGTATAAAGGTGGACTTAATGCCGGAGGCATTCTCTACCAGTGCACCCGTGGAGGGTGCAGAGACGAGACAACGTATACAGTACCAAGAGACTAAAGTAGATAAGCTACTAATATGATACAATATACAGAATACGATTTTATTAAATAGGTACAAAATATATACAGGTATAGCATACATAGAATAATACACAGTACATACATACAATAAAGCATACATAGATAATTATATATTTTTTTAAAAGTGTCAGTGTTGCCAACGTAAAAGTCTATTTTGGGGCTTTCACTAATATAACTCCATGACATTTTGGATGATTATTTCAAACATAACCTAACATAACCTAAATAACATAAGCTCCCGCCTGTATCCCCAATGGGTTCACGCCATCACGTGTCGATAGATCGAATGGGTCGAAAACCCTGCTCACTTTAAGGCTGGGATCTATAGAGCGAACTTCGACTAAGTCTAAGTCAAAGTAACGAACTCAGTGAAGACTTGGAATTGTTAAATGGAACTTTGACTTAGTCTGAGTAATTTTTTACAAGAAAAACAGACTGACAGACAGACTAAACAAAGATTTTCTTGTAAAAAATGACTCGGACTAAGTCAAAATCCTTACTGAGTTCTTTACTTTGTCTTAGACTTAGTCGAAGTTCGCTCTATAGATCTCAGCCTAAATGTTTCTAGCGCTCCGTCCACCTTTTTTTACGTCCGTGACTGTAATCATCATAATTATACACGAAGTACAGATAATACAGCGCCGAACCACACCTACCGCATTGTCTTGTTTTTATTGTTGTGTTTTTTACTGTTTTAAAGGGGTAGGTAGGTAAGTAGGCAACCTAACAACTAAATGCACTTTTTTCCATCTGAACTTATTAGGATAAGGGCAGATGGACTGCACTGCACTGCACCAAAGACATTAAACAGTACCTACATAGACGGGACAACAGCGCGGAACTTGTGATGTAAAATGTGTGACCTCGTGGTCATAAGTTACTCAGTCGTATTTGAAACATACGCGCGCAAGGTCGTGCCAGAGTAATAATGATTAGATAAACATTCTAGGGTATAAATTGGGTACTTGCCAATTTTTATTAATTTGATATATTTACGTCATCTAAAACATAGCACAGAAACAAATATTGAAATATTGCCAAAAATAAAAAAGTTATAAGCCTTTGAAATAGAGTTAAACAGTGTACTAATGTCACGTTACCAAATGACAAGTTCTCGAATCTAATGCGACATTAGTGCTTTCATCAGTTTTTAACTCGATTTCGGTGGAATTTTAAGTCAATAAATCATCGATATATTATTTACCTAGATGCAGAGTTGACGCTCGGAAAATAGGACAGCAAAGAAGTATTTAAGCACTCCTTTTCCCTACAGTTGGACGCCGATAGAATTCTAAATTTGAAATTTCGAATTTAGGAACGCTTGATCATTTCGTTTAAAAAGCTACTATAGAACACGTGCATAGGGTTATATTTGTGTTTAATTTAATTAGAACTTGTGATCTTTTTCTTTGTTTTATTCCTGAGACCACTTTTTAGGACGACATTTCCAAAGAACTGTGCATCTAGGGTATAATATATTGATGCAATAAATGCAACCGAATCGAAGTCTCAATCGAATCGAGTGGCAAAAGTTACCCTACAGGTACAAAAACCAAGTATGTACCTCTAGGTAATTTTAGCGAAGATCGGATAACTATTATTGTTTTTACAATGAAGTGAGCACGTCGGAAGTGGAACTTTACTTTAACCTAAAACAATACTGCGATAAAAACGTTCAAACAAAACCTGTGTGACGCACTTGTTTATAAATTGCATCTTAAAAACATCGGTTAAGTTGGGTTATGTACTTATGTAGGTATGTACTGTACTGTGTAATTCAGGTAACAAAGTAAGTAATACCTACTTGTATAATAAGGATGTTTCTTGTAAGATCTTTTAATGTTAATTAACTATATAGAAAAGTAATAATTTTATAACGTAACAGCATATACGAAATCTGTTTTGATAAACGGTTCAGTATCTATCAGTATATTAGCATTTACCATCACTAGGTACTTGACTTCTTGGTACAGTGGCACTCGTGCTAAGGGCCGTGGACCCAGAAATCCTAGATTCGAATCCCAGTTCAGGCGTTTTTTAAACATCATTCGTCCAGGATCCCCTGGTGGCGGTTGATGTCAGGCATGCCTGCCTGGCTGCCGCCAGTCGTAAAAAGTAAGCGAATCCACACTGCACTCACAAACTTGAGTTTCCAAATGCTGAAATCACCGTGAGTGTATATTATATCTCATCGTGATAGCTAGCTAGCTATGAACAGGGGTGTGATCATTATTTTGCATACGATGGATTGCCAAAAAATTCTTCAACGGATAACATCAAGCGCACGTGAAGTGTAGAAAACGATTAATTTCAAACTTAAAGCCTATGAGTGACTTTTCACCATTATTATATGTATAACCCTTGCCCGGGGATATTATGTATGTGCCTAACAATTATGACGTGACATGACCTTAGACAAAAGAAGGCAGAGTACAGGGCATAACTACGAAAAAATGAAGCATTTTGAATAAACATAACATAACATAAGCTCACGCCTGTATCCCCGAAGGGGTAGGCAGAGGCGCACTAGCGAACTAGAACACCCACATTTCGCCGAGCTTAGTTCCGTCCCAGATGTGATACGGGGCGAGCATATCGCCATATCAGGCACAAATTCCAGACTCCGGGCTGATATGGAAAAATCCAATATCACTTTGCCCGACCTGGGGATCGAACCCGAGACCTCAGAACCGTAGTCGTACCGAAATACCACCACGCCACCGAGGCAGTCATTCTTAATGTATGGAACGAAACAAAAATGGCGTCTTTGCGAAAGAAATACCCATGAAATATACAGTTAGGCATTTTCTGCATATTCCGTAGTTAGTATTATTGTAAATAAAACACCGTAATCAATAAATATTTATACATTATTTAATTTTAATGACACGGTGACAACTTACATGTAAAAAGATCACGAAACTAAAATGGCGGAACCGGCTTCTTAATAAACACGTATTTTTCGTAGTTATCACGTATTTTTCCTCAATTTTTTTCTTTAGTCATTGGACATGACACGATGCATATCCCAAGACTGGATAAGAGTTACAAAACAGTCACGGTAAAAAGTCACCAGTGCGTTACTTTTTCCTTCCTCAATGATTCAGATTACCTAAATTCAAAAGAAGTAATAAATACTTCTGCTCACTTGCGTATTGAATTTTAAATGTTATTTTAGCAATTTAACTGTAATAGGATGACGTCTATAATCAGAATTTATTGCGTATGCTTTGATTTACGATCTCTCTCACGTATTCGTGTGCATACACGAATTTAAATTAATATTTTTTAAGTTATATCTCCATACGTATAATTTTTATTAAATATGACAGAAAAAATATAAAGTGCCTTATTAATTTGCTGGCATATTTGCGTGTTTAAAAACGTTATATAAATAGATAATTAACGTATAATTGTAACTATTCACAACGGTAGAATATATTGCACGTGTATAAAAGTTATTTAACTTAAATTATGAGAAACTTACAAAAAAAGAACAACTGTAGCCCGAGGACGAAAAACTAATGTAAATGTAAATGTATTCGAGTTCGCTGCGCACTGATGACGTTTGGTTAATATTTCATTCAAATTTCATAGACACGCATCGAGTTCGAATACATTTACGGTTGTCAGAAATTTTCCTGTTCAGGCCGCTGGTTATTCTAACTTCTAACCATTTGAAAGTCAACTTTGCAAAAATGTCACGTTTTCCTTTTTGGCTGACTTTAAAGGTTATCAACATTGTATTTTATTATTGAGATGTTGCTCGCGATTTTGTTCTCGTGATAAAAATCTTGTTCTGATATAAGTGGATGTCACTCAGGAACAGTATAGCTTTCTATTAGTGAAAGTAATAATTTTATCGGATCAGTAGTTTCATAGATAAAAAATCTCTGAAAATGCATAAGCATTACATATAAACTCACATAGTAACATATACCACTTTATTACTTAGACAGAACATAAGCTCACGCTTGTATCCGCGAAGGTGTAGGCAGAGGTGCACTAGAACACGTACTTGAACACCCACAATACTTAGATTCATTATTATTATTGTTTTATTATTATTCTATTCCCTTATTTTGTCTATGGGAGCTTTTGCAAGGACACTTATAGTGTTAGTACCGCAGATTTTAGAAGATTTCGTAATTACAGATTATTGAATTTTTCAAATGATTTAAAAACATATTACAAATACATACCTTCCGACCAGCCATTATCCCAAGCATGCTGCAGGAAGGTTTCGGCTAAGTTTTTAGCAGATGCCTGTCCGACGTCAACCCCCTGGGAGGTGCAGTTCCGAGCGATTTGTGTTATAATAATCACAAGTTTAAATTTTAACGGACCGTCTTCCAAATTTATCCGATCGTGACCAAATTTATATGGGACCTCCCTTGATATAAGGTCTATCGAACACAAAAATAATCTTGAAAATCGGTCCACATTTGGCGGACGTATCGAATAACATATAATAAAAAAAAAACAAATTGAGGATCTTCTCCTCTTATGCAGTCGGTCGAAAACGGTTTTGTCCGACCAGGGATTTGAACCCAAGACCGTTTGGTCTAGAGCCCACACACGCTGCCACCAGACCAAGGAGGTGACAAGGCTTTATTTATTGTTTATTAAAACCATGATTACTTATCATATTAATCGTGGGGTTCTTTATTATCTAATCGACGTAAAAAATACGTCAACGAAACATGTATTTATATTTAGTAGGGTTACTATGATTACATAATTATCTTTTGTTATGTCCAAAATATTGAAATGTCATAAAAAATATTATTTTGATTTCACTGCGGCTTTATTAATTCTATAATCATAACATGCTTCTTCTTCCATTTGACTTTTACCCACTCCGATGAGGAGTCGACGTCATACACTTTGCATCTCTTTGCATGTTGCAGAAAGGATGCCAGTTTTACAACTGTCAGATGTTAGACGTCAGATGTCAAGCGTATCTTTTTTAAACCTCCCGGGTAAATCGTGTTACAAAAACCACCGACTTGAGATTCGAACATACGACCTCCCGATCCATAGCCTATATAAGAGGCTTAGATTAAAATAATGAACTATACGTCTATGTAATCAACAATATAATTGAGAATTAAACAAATTGTAGTTTCTGATACCCACGATACAGGTATACGATATACCTAGTGTAGGATGAAAAAAAGAGTAAAAAAGTTTGTAAGTTTGGTAGCTTGTTTGCAGAGTATATTTTGAGTTGTATCTTTTAAGATACCGAACTGATGTTGAACAGTCTTTCACCAGTAGAAAGCGACATTATTCCTGAATGACAGGGAACCTTACATTTTTCTGGGATAAAAGTAGCTCATATGCTACTCCCGAGTCTAATCCAACTCAGTGCCACATTTCATCCAGATTCGTTCAGCCGTTCTGGCGTGAATGAGTGACAAACATCCATCCATCGAAACTCTCGCATTTATAATAGCGGTAAGATTAGTAGAGATTAGGCCTAATAGCATTGTTGTAGAGTTTTAAAAACACATAATTATGCATCAAGGTCTGGTTTCGTCTGGCAGTGATACAATGACATATTGAATGATATTTACTGACATTACGTGGTGATGCGGCCTCCATTAACTTCTCCATAGCTGGACGGTAATGCCAATGTTTGTGAAACAAGGAACACAATACGAATTCAATGCACGTTTCGTATGTTTACTTTCCTTACAAGATATAATATCAACTATAATAAGTGGTAATGATACGTTTAGTCTATAGTATATTATGTCGGCATGGAGATTTTTGGGGAAGACCTACATATGTTCAGCAGTGAGCATCCTCTGGCTGGTGATAATGATATTTCTTAATAGAATTTACATTATTTATCAACTGACTTCGCTTCAGTCAGCTATTAGTCGTCATCTCATTGTCCTATCTTACATATAAAATATAACGTTACATAATTTCCATCCATTTCTTTGGTCTTCTTTCGCCATAAATCATCACGAAATAGTAACATGTTTTTTGTATCTTATTTAGCTACTTGGACGTTTGAGCATCTAGAGGTGTGTAGTGTAATTAGTTTTTGTGTAGTACTCGATTAGTGTCGTAGGTGCCTTTCGTTACAAGTCTTCAATTAGTTGATTATGAATAAATTTTTTGTTACATTATTAAAAAAATATATATTGTGTATTATACTTAGATTAATAAACTCAGTATTATATATATAAAATTATATATAAATAAATATTTTTTTACATAAATATTTCATAAGAACCGTTTTTGCCTTTATTTTGTCTGCGAAATTTGCATCTAGACAACATTCAAAGATGTTTTAGCTAGACGAGTCTTTTTTTACAATATTTTTTTTTTATTATCTGGTCATACGAGTAAGAGTAAGCGCTTCTGTTCAAGAACTTTAATGACACTGCATCTGAATTTTAAATTACAACATACATGAAGTGGATGATACTATATACGCTTATGACACTGCGATTTGGTGAATACATTACCGCTGTCGGTAGAATTAGAGTCGCATACAAGGAATCTATCACCCAAAATTAAACTTATGAATTATAAGTTTCTTTTAGTCGCCTCCTTGGTCTAGTGGCAGCACATATGCGCTGTGGACCGGGAGGTCGTGGGTTCGATTCCCAGGTTGGGCAAAGCGAATTTTCTAATTTAATTTGCCCGGGACTGGATCCCTCGGAAGAGGTTGACGTCAGGCAGGCAGCAGGTCGTAAAAGCTTAGCCAAATCCGTTCTGCAACATGCTTGAAAAAGTGTGTTGCGCCGACCCCACGTTAAGGTGGGATAAGGGCAGGTAGAAAGAAAGAAAGAAGAATTATAAGTTACTTTAAACTTCAAAAAATGCCTTAGAAAAGTTTTTTGAGATTTTTTGTTACAGATGATGCTTCACCATATCAATAAATGTATAATAAAATATACTATGTAGTTACGTTTTTGCCACTACTAAGTATCTATCTCAATATATTAATGATATTATATTTAATGAAACGATGTAGGTACCCTGCCACACAGTTTTCAATCCTACTGCAAACAAAATTGGTACGCGATTTGAGCAATAAGAAACCAAATAAGACGAATATTACTTCGTGATGAGTTTCTAACTACACGTGTGTTTATGAATATTTGTGTTTAGAATCGTCATTAGCACTTCACCTATAATGAGTTGTCCATTAGCATTGGCTGCTTTCAGATGATTACCATGGACATGGCTGATTTCTAAAGGCTATCTTCAAAGTTAGAATCTTGCGAGAAAGCGACATCGAGCCTTGTAACGTAAATCTCGATCATATTAGTCGATCATATCATATATGTTTTTTTTTTTTTTGAAACAGCTTATCTTGCTTGCTTGCTTATCAGCTAACAGAGTATCTTGACTGAAAGGAAGAGTAGCTTTTTACTTAAGCAAGACACAATTTACTTCTTATTTCAGTAAATTTTTATCACAAGAGCGAAGCCACGAACGACAGCTAGTGATATTAAAAAAAAAAATCACTAGTCGTTTGCGCATTTAAAGTCAGTGTATCGTGGCTACGGGCTACAAATCTGGTTTTTCAAGTTTCGATATAAAGTCGTTTATTTAAATATATTAAGTTCCTATTACAGATGACCGAAACCCGTTTAAATTGTGTTAAACTAAATATTTATATATTTTTTTTACAATTGTAGCGCGTGGGAATTAATTAAGATAGTAAATATCGAAATGCCATTGATTAGATTAGATATGTTTTATCGAATTACGTAGGTGTTATCAGGTAAATTAAGCAGTGTATTAATCTGGATTTGTGTAATTAAGCAGCCCAATGCAAACCCATGTCAGGGCGAGGTGAATAAAGCGAAAACAAAATCTATTCTCGTCTTGTTACAGAGTGGGTTCAAATATTATTTTCGAAAAGTAACCTAACTTAATACCTATTAAAATAAATGGCTTGGCTTGCGACAATACTTGGGGTGGGTAACGATGTACATCCATGTGTCTGCTTCGGTCATTCGTCAGTTTTATCGCAAGCCCATAGAATTGGAGACTTGACTAATATTTTTTTATTATATTATATGAAATTAACACCATCTAAAATATAGTAATGAAAGAATTATTGAAATATTCTCAAAGATAACAAAGTTATAAGCATTTGAAATTTGGTGTAACCTTCAAACTGCGAAAAAGAGAAGTATCAGTAAAATCACGTCAGGGCCATAACGGTACGTGCGTTAGAAAGGTATAGCAAGATATCTCCACTACATCCCCACTCTTGCTCATTGCAGAATTTAAAATATGATTTACTGACTCGTTTTTCAACCAATTTCGATGCAGATTTTACAGAAGAGTTTCTTTTTTGTCTTATTTGCTAGTACATATAAAAATGTGTACAAAATCAAACATAGTCAAGTACCCAATTGCTTTTTCCCTCTTCGGAGTATGAAGAAACATAAATAAGAAGGCATGATTCTGGTCACCACCGAAAAACCTATTGTTTGTTGGTGGTTACTGCCGCCTGACTCTTAACACTCGATTCGAAAATGACTTCAATCCGATTTCATTTAGTGATTAAAAATTCCACCAAAACCGAGTTAAAAAGTGCGCTAATGTTGCATTAGATTCGAGAAATTGTCATTTGGTAATTTTTACGTGACATTAGTGCACTTTTCGACCGACTTCCAAAAAGGAGGAGGTCCTCAATTCGTCTGTATTTTTTGTATGTATGTTACGCGATATCTACGCCAAATGTTGACCGATTTTCAAAATTCTTTTTGTGTTCGAAAGAGCTTGTTTCAAGGGTGGTCCCATATAAATTTGGTTACGATCGGATTTGAAGTCGGTCCTTAAAGTTTTTAAACTTGTGATTATTAACTCTATTTTCGTGGAATTTTAAGTCAGTTAATGAAATCGGATGGTATCAAGTGTCAACGCCCTATTTTGTTTGGACTGCACTGCGCTTACCATCATGATTGATTATACTTAACCAACACATCGATTATAATATATTATTATCCGACTTCAAAAAAAGGAGGAGGTTTACAATTCTTCGGAATCTTTTTTTTATGTATTGCCCCCGATTACTCGAAGACACCTGGCCGACCGTGAACTTATTTTTTTGTTTAAAAGGGTATACTTCCCAGGTGGTTCCATTGGCACCAAGTCAGGATCTGATGATGGGATCCTAGAAAAATCGCGGGACACCCTCAAATTTTGTAGTGATTTTATATTTCCTAAAACTATTCTGGTATTTGCGTCTGGTACACATCATCTCATGTTGCTGAGCTGATGATGGAAAATATAACTCCTTAACTATTAGGAGTTGGTGGATAATTCTTTCAATATTACACTAAAAATAGATAAATAATAATTAAAGTTTAACAAGTAGTCGGTGCCTTTTCATTTAATCTGCTTCGGCCTCAGCACCGACTCCAAAGAGAGTGAGAAATTGTTGTTATTTTTTACTTTTAAGTGTTCGTTTTTGAAGTCGGTTTTCAGTTTTTGTTAAACTTTAATTACACATATACAATGATGTATATTAACATTTTCTTGATAATATATTAGTAGAATTGCAAATAACTATTATAGTTTTACTGAATTCTATTTCCGCGAGTGTTTCAACTTTCAAGGGTATTAAAATGAGGAGTGAATATTTATGTTTTATTAAAATATTTTAACTTTCCAGAAGTCAATCTTATGACCAGTTTGTGAATAATATCTTAATTTGTAATCAAAGTAATATCAATCGTCTGATATGATATTTTTTACTTCCTTATAGATGTAGAAGCAGATTGGTCGTCATAAAGTGCATCGTTAATTAAATTCGAAACGGATCGAGTCATTGATCGCATACACGAATACATATTTTGCGACTTTTGCTTATAAGAATAGTATATTTATAGGATTAAAACTTAAAATTATTTTTTGCCCTTGTAATATGACTACACTTCTAGGTCTAATGGAAAAATGCAGTCCTATCAGCTATAAACGGTAATATTTCTGGTGGAAATCACTTACCAACAGGGGACTAGGGGACTTTGCCACTTGTAGCTTACCCAACTGCTCGTTTGCTAGTCTCTGCTGAAACCCAAGTGTCAATTGACATAACGTCCTTCGAACCCACCTGCAGGTCGATTCTCTAAGGTTTTTTTTTCTACCTGCCCTTATCTCACCTTAATGTGGGGTCGGCGCAACACACTTTTCCAAGCATGTTGCAGAGTGGATTTGGCTTAGTTTTTACGACCGGCCGCCTGCCTGACGTCAACCCTCTGTAAGGGATTCAGTCCCGGGCAAATTAAATTAGAAAATTTGCTTTGCCCGACCTGGGAATCGAACCCAGGTCCTCCCGATCCACAGCCCATACATGCTGCCACTAGACCAAAGAGGTTACATTTGTGAAAACAACGTTGCGGCAACGATGTTTTCATTTTTGTCAGCAAGGTACAAAACGCACGCACTAGCGCTATGTGTGATGACGGCGCTTATGCGAACTAGCTCTCTCGAGCGAGGCGTTTGACATAAATGTATGGAAAATGGTATTCTGTAGGACCCAACAACGCTGAACGCTCCGTCGATCTCAACGATGTGCGCTGCGGGAGCTCGTCGTCGATCGCAACGTTGTGGCGTTTCTTAGAGAATCAAGTTGCAGAATTATGAAGTCACTACGTATAAAAATATACATTAGCTGACCCTGGAAGTCGAGTCGCCTGAACGGACTGAAATGGCGGGTTTTCCACTTATGAATCTTGGTGAGGGATCCAGTCCCGGGCAAATTAAATTCGAAAATTTCCTTTGCCCAACCTGGGAATCGAATCCAGGACCTCGCGGTCACATGCTGCCACTAGACCAAGGAGGCGACCACCTACTTTTATAATAACAGCCTTATTAATGACATCCACACGTTGCATCTACTAATTGTATATATTGTACCTTCTACAAAGTAAGGGTAATAAACATACATTGTATCTTGAAATAAAACTATTCTTACGGATTCTATCACGATTATTATTATCACTCGAAAGGATGTTGCATTTGTGGATGTTGCAGAAACATTGTAGTAGGTACGATTGCTAATTACACGGAGCAATCTGACAGATCGAAATGTCACATTCCAAATTTATGTTGCTTAATTTCAAAACCTAGTGATTAATCTCGTTCAATTTTTATCATTCACACATAACATAACATAAGCTCACGCCTGTATCCCCGAAGGGGTAGGCAGAGGCGCACTAGCGAACTAGAACACCCACATTTCGCCGAGCTTAGTTCCGTCCCAGATGTGATAGGGGGCGAGCCTATCGCCATATCGGGCACAAATTCCAGACTCCGAGCTGATATGGAAAAATCCAATATCACTTTGCCCGACCCGGGGATCGAACCCGAGACCTCAGAACCGTAGTCGTACCGAAATACCACCACGCCACAGAGGCAGTTTTATCATTCAAAAAAACAATAACTCAGCACTAGCTTCGAACATTAGATTTTCATTGCGTATTTTTAGAAATTTCAGCTAAACGTTTCGACTAAATGTCTATGTAAATAATTTTGCGTAAATAATCACAAGAGATACGTGAAATGATAACAAAAATAATTACAAATATTACTTTTATATTTGAGAAAAATTACGTTCGTCACATTCATAGCTTTTGTATGTTTTGTTTATAATAAACCATTACTATTATTCCAATAGACATACCATAACTTATCAGTTATTTACTATGACTATAATTCAGTAGACATGCAGTACTAATCAAACATTAGGCAGAAATTACCACTTTGAGTTGGAGTTTAGAAAATGAAAGAATGAAATGGTTCACTCAATTGAAATGTTTAAATAATCTTGATCTTTTTACCACAGCACTATTTAAATTTCATGAAAAAGTGGCAACATTCGAAATGTCACTTTACTCCGTTTTATTAACAATCTTACTATAGGTGAACTAAAGAGGTTTTAAACAGCCTGATATTTTTTTAAGACGCAAACGTACTACAGTCCCACAGTAATTTATCTCTAAGCTTTTATCAAATCCACAACATAAGTTCACGACTGTATACCTGAAGATGTAGGCACGGGCGCAGTAGCCAACTAGAACACACATATTTCGCCAAGCTCATTTACGTCCTAGATGTGACGGGGCGAGCCTACCGCTATATCGGGCACGAATTCCAGACTCCGGGCTAATACTGTTTAAAAAACACAATAACCCCGACCCGGAATAGAACCCGAAACCTCAGCCCTCTGACTCTTGACACTTGATTCGAATTTGACTTCGACACAATATCGAAATAAATAAATACACCCAACAGTCACACACCTAGTCCTATAACCTGTATCGTGGGTGTCAGAGACTATGAGAGACTTTTGGTCTCACAACACCCAGACTTGAAACAAATATCTGTGGGTCACACAAACATTTGTCTCAATGCGGGAATCGAACCCGCGGCCTCTCGCTACACAGCCGGCTACTCGCCCGCTACACCACGGAGGCCGTCGAAATAAAGGCGCGCCTCCTGCACCTGTTTTCTCGCAACAAAACACAAAAACACTTACATAAAACAATGTTTTTCACTGTCTCCTGCTCATGGGACACTTACACAAAAATGTGTAGAGAAACCTTATTTTGTGTAGGCGTTTTGTGTAATGTTTTAGTCCAGGAAAGCTTTTCCAGGGTCCATGTTTTGTGACTACATGATGGAACTTAATCTAGAATTTAATTTTTTTTATCGAAGTATTGATCAATTACCCGTAGATACAAATAATTTTCTTTAGAAGAGGTTATAATTAATGCAAATAAAATTTAGTCAAGGCTGTAATGTGCAAATTAATATTCAAAACGTTTTAAGAACACGCATAACACTGACCGCGCGTACTAATTTAAAGAATCAAACATCAAACAAAAAGGTTGTCGGAAACGTATGTCATTGAAAATGTAGACGAGAATAAATATTGAATGTCGTTAATATTATTTACCTACCTATGTATGGTCGCTATGGCGAAATCCCTAACTTTACGCCGTTCTTTAGGGATTTAAAGTTCAAAACTGTTCGCCTTTTCATTACCTTAAAATATTATAACACAAACCTAAATAAGATAGGCGTAACGTGATCTAGAATATTGCGGCAATCTAGTAAATCTAGCTTTGTGCTAAAATAAAACTAAGAATATGTAAATATGAGAGAAGAGAAACGTGATGAAAAATAAGTACATCGTAAGTACATAAATGAGTTGTCAAAATAAACAGTTATATCAAGACCAAACAACTGCACTCTAGATTGCTAAAATATTGACAGTTTATTTCTGTAATAATATGGGCAACCGGTAAATTTATCTGCCCTTATCCTATTCCATCGTAGGATTGGTGCAGCACGTATTAAATGTTGCATTCTACAACCGGTAAGTATTTTTTGATATTCCATCTCTTTTGACGGCCTCCGTGGCGCAGCGGGCGAATAGCCGGCTGTGAAGCGAGAGGCTGCGGGTTCGATCCCCGCACCGAGACAAATGTTTGTGTGGCCCACAGATATTTGTTTCGGGTCTGGGTGTTGTGAGACCGAAAGTCTCTCGAAGTTCCTGATACCCGCGACACTAGACTAGTATCTTAGTGTGGGGTCAGGACTATGTACCTACTTTATTTATAAAGGTAAAAATAAGTGAACATTTTAGAAGGTAATAACGGACCTACTTCAAAATGTATCAGATCGTGACAAAATAACCTTTGAAATACGCTCTATTGAACACAAAAATAATCTTAAAAATCGGTCCACATTTGGCGGATATATCGGGTAAGACACATAAAAAATACAGCCGAATTAAGGAACTTCTCCTTTTTGGAAGTCGGTCGATAAAGTCTGTATGAGGGCGAAGCACCCGCAGAATGCTGGTAACTTATCGACATAAATCAGTTAGCTTCGCGTATTTTCATGTTGAGAAATATTATAATCTGGAAAGGCACAAGCATGACGGTCTACGACTACTTGGACACCGAATGAGGTTATTTACGTAATAGTTACTAATCTCAAGTAATTTAATTCACCAACATAATAAACATAACATAAACTCACGCCTGATCCCCCAAAGGGGTCGGCAGAAGCGCACTAGTGAACTAGAACATCCACATTTGGCCTGAGCCTATTTACGTCCCAGATGTGATGCGGCTATCGCCATATCGGGCAGAATTATAATATAATATTTTGTTTAATTACCAATAATAATTATTAATATTAATCTAATTGTAACGGCATTTAGCATATGTAGGTATCTTTATACCATTTATTTTTAATTGTTACTTTGAGATAATGTACGTTATGTTGGCGTTACTAAATAAATAAATAAATAAATACCAATATAATCATAACCATCATCATCATCAGCCACAGGACGTCCACTGCTGAACATAGGCCTCCCCTAATATTATTATATTAATTAAAATGGCATGAAGAGCAATTTATGGCTGGTCTTGGACAAACTCACCCCAGCAGGGTTACCACAACCTCTTATAGCAGTATTATTATAATCGTTCTTCGTTTGTTTTGTATGGGAATCGGTACAAGTAAGATGATAATAATACTGCTATAAGAGGTGGTGGTAATCCCCCAGTACGTATTATCATAATCGTAAATCGTAATCGCAATAGGAAGCACCTAAAACATATTGAAATATGTGGGATTTAAATATCCTTTCCAATAACGCGGGAAAGCCCCTCATTAAAACTCTTAACAAACATAATACAGCGCATGTGCGTATTAAAATATATTAGTTAATACAATATTATCATATTGTGTAATGTTTGTAATCAGTAATGGACTTTAAAGGTCATTCGGAATATCCACTAAAAATCGAGAAAAAAATAGCAATCCTGTTGTTTGTAACACATGTAGTTTGAACTTTGAATATCGTAACATAGGTGTTGTAATCTTTGGCGGAGTATTTATTACCTATCTATCATTGGTAAATTGATTGCAGCTTTTAGCAAGTATTGTACGTCTACTGCTCATAAATAATGTTTGGTTCGTTTGGTTAAATTAAAACTTCTGGAATCTTCGGGTGGACTGTGGACGTAACAAAAAAAAATTAAGACCAAAAAATACTAAGCATACCTAGTATAATATCCATGTATTGGTAACCAACACCAAATGTGTGTACAAAATTATCATCCCATCGAGTATGCTGGTTGCGGAGTTTGATTTGCACAGATATTTGCATTGTGAGTTATCGATTATTGAACTTGCTTAACTGAGGCTCCATTAGAATTTCTAAGTAAGCATAACAACCAACCTATTTGTAGGCTAAGATGTATAGCAGAGGAAGCCTGTCACAGCTGCAATGGTACCTACATATCTACTATATAAAAATAAGTCGGGTTTTCCTTCCTGACGCTATAACTCCAGAACGCACAAACCGATTTCCACGGTTTTGCATTCGTTGGAAAGATCTCGGGCTCCGTGAGGTTTATAGCAAAGAAAATTCAGGAAAAATTTCAACAGAAAAGCGGGAAAATCTTTTTTCACATACAGCGCCATCTCTGATACATAGCATGTACTACAAACCAATATTTTAAGTAGATGGCGCCGGTGCGTGAAAAAAGATTTTCCAGATATTAGAGATTTCACAGACGGGGTGACAATCGAGCAGACAGATGGGGTGACCGACTGGTGACAGACAGGTGACAGACTGGGTGACAGATGGGTGACATACAGGGTGACAGACGGGGTGACAATCGAGCAGATAGATGGGGTGACCGACAGGATGACTGTCGGGGTGACCGACGGGGTGATGGACGGAGTGACTGACGGGGTAACTGACGGGGTGATGGATGGGGTAACTGACGAGGGTACTGACTGGGTGACTGACGGGGTGACTGACGAAAACGGACCAAAGTAGATCATCTCATTACCTCCTTTAGAATTATTGGATTATAGGTGCCTACAACTCATTCTTTCAACCCTCTCTCTCCTACGCAGACGAAGTTGCGCGGGTCAGCTAGTATGTAATAAATATTTTTTGTGCCCGATATGGCGATAGGCTCGCCCCCTGTCACATCTGGGACGGAACTAAGCTCGTCGAAATGTGGGTGTACTAGTTCGCTAGTGCACCTCTGCCTAACTCTTCGGGGATACAGGCGTGAGCTTGTGTTATGGGTGTTATATATGTAATAGTAATAATGTAAGGTTTATTTAAGTGTATAAGTGACTAGCTGTTTCTCGAGCCTTCGTTCAACGTGGATATACCACGGGGACCGTATATTTTTTCCGGGATAAGAAGTAGCCTGTAACTCATTGATAACGTAGTTTTCTATAGGTGAAAGAATATTTAAACTCGGTTCAGTAGGTTTGAGATTCGATATTCATTACAAACAAAAATACAGTAAAAACATAACTTTCTTTGTTATAATATTAGTACAGATTTAGATTACAAATATTTTGTTGATTACTTCCCTAAAAATGATGTCAAGGCCAAAAGGCGCGATTATTGTTTTGTTTCAAAATAATTTGGTAAAATAGAAAAAGAAGTACCTAACAAAAACAACATAATTATATTCAAGTTCATGGGCCTTTACCCATGGGCCATGACACATAAATTATTGTCGGTTGACGAACACGATTACCGTTGTGATTGATTTGAGGTGTGCTGTGCATACTAATTTGAGTAAGTAACTTTGTACTAAAGTTTACCGAATGTGACTAATCTTTCATTTTGCAATCCGTGCCTCCAGCCTTAAGGTCAACACTCGCAAATTAATATTTATACTTCTTTCTTTTGTTCAAACATCCGCAGAGTGTGGAATGTTGAAATACGGGAATATTATACAAAGTATAGTTACAGATGCTGTAGGTATGGATATGGAGATCCGTAAATGAATTTCCCCGTGTTAAATAAAAAGTATGGTTATGGTACATGGTTGCATATATGCAAGTCTTTGTTACAACAATATACATATATCAACAATATATTGTTGATGGTTGTCTAACGTAGTATATTAGATGTATGTAGTTTATATTGTATGAATTATGTTTTGTAGATGAGGTATCTAGATTAGGTAATTTTTTTCTGAAAACATTTATTTATCTGGTATCACTAGACATAATTAACGTTTTTTTAAGATATAAGAATATTCATCCCCATAAAACACAAAAACTGTGACAACCCAAAACCGACATCTCTGGCGAAAAATGACAAGGAGAGCCGACCCCAAATGAAATGGGATAAGGCTAGGCAAAGAGAGAGAGTGAGAGAAAGAGAGAGAGAGACAAAAACGGTGTGTAACCTACATACTCAACCTAGTTTATTAAGACTTAAAAATAAAATAATTAAAATAAAGATAGTATATTTGTTACTACTGTTTTCTTACAAATCATAATGCAACACCTGTTATTAATATTGCATAAATTAAATGTTAAAGCGCCAGTCAAGTGTCGATTTTTCTGAAATAAAAATATTCATTAATTATGACAATAACAAAATAATACGTTAATTACTATACTGACCCGTTGATTCATGCAATACTTTGATATAATAATTACATTGTTGAGTGTTCGGAATAAAAAAATACTTATAGTTATGTAAAGTAGAAACTTCTTAAATAATGACTATCACATAAAAAATATGCCTGCCTCGGTGGCGTAGTGGTATTTCGGTACGACTACGGTTCTGAGGTCTCGGGTTCGATCCCCGGGTCGGGCAAAGTGATATTGGATTTTTCCATATCAGCCCGGAGTCTGGAATTTGTGCCCGATATGGCGATAGGCTCGCCCCCTATCACATCTGGGACGGAACTAAGCTCGGCGAAATGTGGGTGTACTAGTTCGCTAGTGCGCCTCTGCCTACCCCTTCGTGGATACAGGCGTGAGCTTATGTTATGTTATGTTATGTTATAAAAAATATCTATGTGCCACTGTATATTGTGGTGTGAGTTGCACAAGTGATTTCATCTCTTTTTTAATATGCTAAATAAGTAGAATAATAATCAAATTGGAAAGTCTTACTTCATATTTTTATAGTCCATGCTTTGTATCAGATCCCGACGTAATAAATTGTGGCAATCTTATAGTACTCGCGATATCTCACGAACTATAAAGCTTTCTCTTAAAAGCAACCGTCATTTACTTTCACAGTGACTAGATCATTATTGATTTCATATTGACAGCACAATAACTTCGAAAGTGCGTTATGTGTACATGGTTTTATTAAATGGTAAACATGGAGTACGTTGAAATCTATTGAGACTTCAATTCAATCAATCCAGTATGTGCATTTAGTTTGCAAATTGCTGAATCATGATAATCATTGATGTTGATTTCAAACTTTTTATGTATTTTCGAACGTATTGGGTGGCTTTACGTTATTAAAAGACAAAGACAATTAATTAGCCACTGTTTTTTTATATTGTTTGTTCAGCAAAGTATATACACACAGTTTATTATAATGCATTTAAACAATGAAAATCAACATTCTAATCTGTGTGTGCTTAATAATCGTAGGTAGGTAATATGTTTATGTATTTTTTTATCTGTTAATTTTTGCACATTTTGCTATGTATGTCTCAAATTATAGTCATAATCTGTACCTAGTATTAATTTTACTCGTACATATATATATCAATAACAGGCAAACACATCAGTTTTGTACACACACATAGGTACATGTCACACACAATGCACAAATATGGACGTGAAAATGAATAAACCTAATTTTGAGATGTCTCAATTTGAGATGTTATTTTTAATTTTAAAGTAAACAAGTTATTAAGCCTGTTAAATATAAAAGCCACAGTCTAATAAACCTCTTATGATAATATTTTCCACGAATTTTTCCAATTTTGGAGACATCTCAAAATTATGTTTATTCGCTTACGGCATTTTAGCTTGAAGACGACAGATATGCTGTGGATAACGGTGCTAGTTAAGCATTTATTATCTTTTGTGTGGTTATTTCTTCTTCTACGCATGTGCGATGATTTAGCCAATGTCAAACTAAATAGAGTAATTGTGTTTTCACAATGACCATGAGAGCCAGATGTGAATGATCTCGATGTCCTGATGGAATTATTGCGTTAATTCCTTCCAGTGTGATGCCCTTCACACGACCTTCACTCGGCGAATCGACCGAACAAAGCCAGCCAACGCACCAAGCAGAACTCATCAAAGATCACCGGTTAAAAAGTTTCTACATTATACTGTCCATCTTCACTGAAGTTTGATGCATTAAACCACACCACTTAAGGACAACAAACACAGCTCTAGAGAACAATAATATGAAATAATTTTAAGAAGCGACGCTCACCCGGTTAGACATTAACAAGATTTTTTCCGTATTTATAAAAAAAAAGAATGAAAACTCGACAAATCATAAAAACCGCAGATCCTTTTGTTTACATTGTATTCAAGTTCTATTGAAAAATATGCAATTACTTTATTGTTTCGCGTGTAGGTAAATATTAATAAAAAAAGGAAGTATGAGTCAGGCCATTAGTGCTTTTATTGATGATGATGATGTATGTGTGATTGTGTGAATAAGATTTATATCTAAACAAAGGGAATGCATAGTGTGTCTAATAGGTAATCTATACATACATATACATAATTATAGTATCTATATACTTATATTTAAAAATACTTAACGGACCGACTTCCAAATTCGTGACCAAATTTATATGGGACCACCCTTTAACTAAGCTCTATCGAACACAAAAATAATCTTGAAAATAAGTCCATATTTGGCGGAGAAATCGCGTAACATAAAAATACATAGGAATTGAGGACCTACTTTTTTGATGTCGGTCAAAAATTAAGAAAAAGAAGTGAAGACTTTGACCTCTGCTTCGAAGGGCATAGAAAACATCAGCAATTAAATAATTTAGGCTGTATGTTATGACAGAATCTATTCATACATACATTCATGTCTAAGTATCGTTCTAAAACACGGGTCTAAATTCTACCCATTGTATGAACTAATGTTTGATTGATTATGTAGGTACAAAGATACCATCTTTGATTTCGCTTTCTTCGAATAGTCGGCCCATTGTGGCACTGTAGAAGGTTGTTGACTCTCACTTTCTTTTTAGATTAGTGTTCATTAGCACCTAACCCGTACATTGCGTGCTACCCCATATAGTTCTTACCAGTAAATTACCTTTTTATGGATATGAGACTAGAATATTATATACCTACCATACAGCATAAACAACATAGAGTCGTTTTCCACGACCGTCCAGATGTTTGAAAAATCAGCCCTTAGTAACAATTAACATCAGAGTAACAAGGTTACTCTGATATTACTAAGGGTTAATTTTTCAGTACATAGGTACCAAGATAATATTTATCTGGAGAATTATGCTGATGTTTGACTTTTAACAGTTTATGGGACATCGGTCATGCGAAGCTTTAAAGCTTTATTCCTCAAAAAAAATTATCTGTCTGTTAAAAATTGACCCTCAAATGATAATTTCCTTTAACATTTATTGTTTTATTAAGCGCCAGCCTAGCGGGGAGTAATAAAATATCATAAGAGAAGTCACAAGTTCCAAACTAGCTTTGAGTGTTGTTGGTAAAGCCATGTCTCCTGCACATGTTTTTTCGAAACAAAATAAGGTTTTTCATTGTCTCTTGCTCATATAATAATGGACCATAGATAAAAAAGTATAGAATACCATGTTTTGTGAAGGTGTTTTGTGTAATCATTTAAAACAGGAAATACGGCTTAATAAATGCTCACTTTGATTACCGAAAGCAAATTCGTTACATCGCATTGTGACAAAATCATCTCGTGTGTACGTGTATTGGGTAGGTACCGTATGGCGTTGAGTAATGTTGGATAGTTTATCTAATAGGTATTAAAAGTACTCATTTTAAAATAGGAAATAGACTGATCTTATGGATCCAAAATATAATGTCAAAGGAAACAAACATTTAAAAATTAATTTTAAAGCTCCATATTATACGAAAATTGGTGCATACAAGCCAATTTTATGTATTAAATTAAAAGAATTGTGTCGTTCATATTTCCGTCAAATTTTTGAGAATCAATTAAGTTTTTTATTTTTATTATAGTTGGTCGTTCCTATTTCCTTTGTCATTATCTCAAAAAATAATTTATAATTCAAATTAATCACCGGCTTGAGTTATAACGCTGCACAGTTTATGTTTGCGTATGATTAATTTTGTCTTAATACCAAATAGGTACTCATTAAATATTTTTAATAAGCTGTCATAGTAAGAATTATTAATGTGCTTATTATTTTAACGAATTTACATACGCAAATATTAGTACTTTATCGTATTTAATTTATGCTTTATATCTTGGTGAACTGCGGGAGTTGACGTCAGGCAGGCAACCGGTCGTAAAAACAGACGCTGAATCTTTTCTGCGACATGCTTGAAAGGTGTGTTGGATAAAATATTTCGGTAAGCCTACTGTGGAGTGGGCTAGGGGCAGGTAGAAGCAGTGACGTGCACACGCATGTGGATCAGGGTAGCCAAAAAAACTTACATAATTTATTTCTTCAACTCGTACAGCACCATCACTATCAGCATCATCCTAGTGCCGATTTAAAATATAAACCGAGCGACGCTATTTTGAAAATAACTTTTTTGAGAAGATTTTTATTCTTTATTTGGGTAAATAGTGTCTCTTTGTCTATATGGAATGCACGCCACTGGGTAGAAGTACCTAGCTTTTGTTGGAATGTCCCTCTAGGTTTTAAGTCTATTTCGGTCACACTGGACTGTGCAACAAACAATCGAATTCAGAACCTGACGCAAAGCGTTGGTCAGAATCTAAAACCAATTCAAATATAAAAAAAAACATTATCTTTAAACGATATTTGGCGGAATCAAACATAATCAAACACAAACACACAAATTATAACCTCGATTGATAAGTACTCCCTGGTAAAATACTTGTATAGTATTTTTTTAAACTAACCATTATTTGTTACAGGGCTCAAGGTCAGCAGGCATTCACAGTGGAATTTTTGAAAATGTCGCAGCCAAGTAATTAATATTACACAGCATATTTTAGTATCAACATAAGATTTCACCTAAATGAAGATGGCAAATGTGGAGGTGGCTCTAGACAACAATATGAATAAGACTGGCAATCGCAAAGATGAGGTGAGAAGCTTTAATTTGTAATTACATACTTTTTTTAAATAAATTAGTCACACACATAGTCCTGACCCCACACTAAGATCGAGTCTTGTGTCGTGGGTATCAGGAACTACGAGAGACTTTCGGTCTCACAACACCCAGACCCGAAACAAATATATATGGGCTACACAGACATTTGTCTCGCTGCGGGAATCGAACCCGCGACCAGACGTTTCACAGCCGGCTACTCGCCCGCTGCGCCACGGAGGCTGTCGGCTGTCCTCGGAGTTGAAGGATAACGAAATGCATATTTTTAGTCATAATAATAGTGCCTTTACCAATAAAGTTTGTGTGAATGTATAGAACAAAGTACCAAGGCTGAGTAGGTATTTATTATTTGTTATTTGTTTTTTAAATCCTGCGAGTTCTTATATTCTGACGTCAACTCAGTTACATACGGTTTTTATTTTGTGAATGTTTTCCATGTCCGCGTCTGTCCATACTCACTCAACAATAAAACTGACTGCAAAACACACAACATTATTAAGCAACGTTTAACTAATTTTGAGTCAGTAAACACTCTTTAGTCACAGATTTTTTTAAGTGGTAGAGCCAGACTCGTCCCGTTTGATACCACTGTCTCACAGAAAAGCCACGTAAAATGACCGCTCGCGTATTGTTGTGTTTGAGATTTTCAATGGTTCAAATCCTCTCTCTATCGCCTGATCCTCTCCTTTAAAATTGGCAAATGGCAATGAACCATGATTACTTTCGTATCATGAGTATTTATGGGCGGTAGATCTTCACCCACCCACTTACCATCAGGTAACCCACCTGCTTGTTTATCAATCTCTGCTATAAAATAAGAGAGAATAAGATGTGTTGCGACTCGCGGGTATCTGGAACTACACTAGTCCGTGAAGCCGCGTCTCCTGCACTAAAACATTACACAAAAACCTACACAAAACTTGGTATTTCTACAATTTTTATCTATGGTCCATTGTTCCATGAGCAGGAGACAATGAAAAATATTGTTCTGTGTAAGTGTTTTTTGTGTATCATGTTTTTTGTGTTTGTTTGGAAAAAACATGTGCAAGAGACGTGCCTACTGCCTTCACACAAACATCTGTCTCAGTGCAGTTCTCGGTCTCGCTTCACCTCAGACTACTCTCTCGCTTGCCCGTAAAGATCGTCAAACTGTTTCATCCTTTATTTTATCTCTTTACGCTTGGAACTAATTCTTAAAAAATTGGTCCTGTATTTGGTAAAAAGGTGCGTAACGAATTAATAAACTTCAGTGTTTTTCGCCACAATAATGTAATTACCATAATCTGATTGAACTTGAGGTGGTAACAGGTGACCTTTTGAGGCTATGGGCTTAGTATAATGCATGTTAATAATAATTCATATAATCATTCATTTCTATCGTGATAATGTGGGAGGTTGTTACTACTGGGACACACAGGGGCAATGCTCTACATTATAATAACGAGTTTAAAAGCTTAACGGACCCACTTCAAAACTTATCCGATCGAGACCAAATTTATAGGGAATATGCTCTATCGAACACAAAGATAATCTTAAAATTCGGTCCACATTTGGCGGAGATATCGTGTTATAAATAAAAAGTACCGAGGAATTGTGGACATCTTCTTTTTTAAAGGCGGTCAAAAATATGCCTCTACGGCTTAGAATATTAGTGCCAGCTTTTGCTCGACACTTCGCCGATTGCTCACGCGAAGGACTTATCCCGGGTAAGAATAATTGACCATGTAACTCAGAGATGTTGTAGTTTTCGGTGAGTGAAACAATTATTAAAATCAGTTCTGTAGCTTCGGACATTACGTATAAACAAATTAACAAATTCCTTTTTGTAATTAATTGAGAGATTACACAAATATCAAAAAACATGTACGACAATTAAACATTCTACAATAAAATTATAATGTTCGAATAATTTATTCTTCAAATACGATAATTCATGTCAATTTCAAAATGATGACGCCGGAATTTTAAATCTATCCTTGAGAAGAAATACTGAATCTAAACAAACTCTGGGATTAGCACCTATTTATTTTATCGTTATTTATTTTCTTGAAATAATTATTTCCTTTTTATATACATAAACTGTGACTTTTTATATAAATAAACTGTGACTTATTGGTTGTGCCCTACATAATAATATTGTTACAGATTTATCGTAAATTATTTAGGTCTATCTACGACCTCGAATAACTGGCAAAAGTGTGCAACCATAATATTACCACACAGTTCACACCTATGCTGATTATAAATTTATGAAAATTCAAGGTTATTTTTTCTTTCTTGAGAAGTAACGATTGTTCAAAAAAATATATTATACGCCTTACATTTAAGCGGCTTTGAGATGTCAGGAGTCAGGGTGAATAGTTTTTGTGGAAATTCATAGGTGCATTACAAATACCTCATGGTGCCTTTACGTCACCTTGTACCTTCTTGTTTAATATTATGTAGATATGCCGCTTCCAACAGGTCGTTCTGGAAATATTTGTGGGAGGCCTATTTCCAGCAGTGGACGTCCTGTGGCTGATGATGATCAATTAATTACACAATTTTCAAGAATGTTGCAGAAAATATTTTGCTAAGATTTTACGACCAGCTGTTTGTCTAACATCAATCTACTCTGGAGGATTCAGTCCCAGGCAAATCATCACATGAGCCGATATATTATGCTGTCACAGGCCACTAGACCAAGGAGGCATCTCTCTAAGATTGTATCAATTCGGTTATTCTTAAGCCGCGTCTCCTGTATACCTATAGGAGACCTTACTTTTCTTTAATCAATAGGTACACAAAAATACATACGCAAAACATGGTTTCACTACATAATTTGGTCTACGGTCTACTGTTCCGTAAGCAGGAGACAGCATATAAAGTTGTTTTGTGTAGGTGTTTTGTTTCGAGAAAAAAACTCACGCCTGTACATGTACTGCCTCGGTGGCGTGGTGGTATTTCGGTACGACTATGGTTCTGAGGTCTCGGGTTCGATCCCCGGGTCGGGCAAAGTGATATTGGATTTTTCCATATCAGCCCGGAGTCTGGAATTTGTGCCCGATATGGCGATAGGCTCGCCCCCTATCACATCTGGAACTGAACTAAGTTCGGCGAAATGTGGGTGTTCTAGTTCGCTAGTGCGCCTCTGCCTACCCCATCGGGGATACAGGCGTGAGCTTATGTTATGTTTTATGTATGTACATCCTCAAAGGCAGAGGACTGCTAGCGAAATAGAACACCTACATTCTCTAGGTTTTTCAGCATAAGTACGCTGGTACTAACATAATGAGCCATTTAAACTATAATCTATCACACATTAAAACCCCCTGATAAAACAACAATCCAACGAACATATCTTATCGCATGATGATAGCAATGAAACTATAGTAACAGTGTCAATGTTTTTTATACAACAGATCAAACAAAACGGAACTGATGTGGAGAAAGGCAATTTCAAGAAAGCAGAACCAAGTAATATACCCTGGAGTAAAATCATTGTGGTAATGCTGGCTCTGGCGGTCCTCGTGGCGGCATGTGCTGTGACCTGGATATTCCAGGACTGGCAGACTAGCCTCCAGGTGTTCGCCATTCTGGTAGTGGTATACCTCATCGGATTCTACTGGAGGTGGTTGTATGTAGCTGCCAGAACCGCACCACGAGATTTTAAGTAAGCTATAAACATTTACATTTATTTATTTATTGAACTAAATTCAGCTTATGATCTAAATAGCATTTCAAATTGACAAATATCTATCTTCTTCAACCTGCCCTTATAATCCCATTCTAATACAGGGTCACCGCAACGCACTTCAAGCATGTTGCAGAAAAGATTAAGGTTATTTTATACGACGTCTGGAAGGTTCCCTCTTCCCAATATAGAATTTATTAATTCAATATTAATGTTATGATTCAATTTCCAGGGCTTTGTATTGTTACACCAAAATTTTGAGGTTATCGAAGACGTTCACAAAGAAGAATTGGGCAATGCCAGACATATTTCATCAAATGGTGAAAAAACATCCTGACAAAGCTTGCTTCCTTTATGAAAATGAAACGTGGACTTTCAAACAGGTATAGCTATAGAAAAACGAAAAGAATCTTAAATGTCAGGCTTTAACTAGGATTTATATAATGTCTAACTATCTGATTCTAATGGATTCTGAGGTTTACGTATAACGGATTTACTTAAAATTTATCTCTACTAAAGTATTTTTTGGGTCAGGATTTTTGGTCATTCACTAACTTCATTTGTATACAATGCACCACTGTCACTGAGACATATTACTACAGTATGTTTTTAAACACGTTATCGCAATGACCTGATAGGTTACTCAAAGTCCACAATTGTATATGCATTGTAAAATTGTAACCAATATATAATATTCCATGGATATTGGATAATATATTTTAAATTATGATTTACAAAGATTGTGCATCGTCAGCGAGGATGCGAGTTAAGGGGCAGAAGAAAGCCTTTATGTTTTGACCGACATCCCCGAAGGAGGGTAAAGTTTTGATAATAGAGGTAATTTTGTCATTTCTACCACCGGCCACTGCTCGATACTAGAAGACGGTCCTGACTAGTGGCTAGCGAGCTGTCCCTTTAGCGAAAATGTTAGCTAAAATGCGAATTACGCCTTTGTTATAATTATTGGTAAATTTTAGGTAGAAGACTTTAGTTTAAGAGTTACTGCCGTCCTCAAAGCTCAGGGTGTGAAACGCGGCGATGTAGTCGGCGTAATGATGAACAACTGTCCCGAAATGCCTGCAGTTTGGCTCGGCGTCACTCGTATAGGCGCTGTAGCCCCGCTCATCAACACTTTTCAAACAGGCAACACTCTGTTGCATTCAATTAACATCGCTAAATGTGATGTTGTGATTTATGGAAGCGAGTTTCAAACAGGTTCGTCGCATGGCAAATATTAAGTACCTACTTAGTACCTATACAATTTTGATTGTGATTTGTGTCAAAGTAATTTTCGTCTGAGTATAGTTAAGTGTAATTGCTTCAGTCACGACTCACGATTATGTTTCTATGAAATGTTTGTCGTAACTTGATATTTGAAGCTGGTCTATCTTCAAAGATTTAAAAAAAAATCATCAGAAATAATATAACCTTTAAAATATGCAAACTATAAATAATGTTCATAAAATACAGATTGCCGGAAGTAAGAAAATGTCACCAATTGCACGGAAGACATTAATAGTTTTGTTTTGTTTTGCAGCCTTCGATGAAATATCAAAAGAACTGAGTAAGAATATAAAGCTGTTGAAGTTCACGCGGCGGCCTCTGAACACCTCAGGGTCTGTCGTCCAAGTTGTCGATTCTCCCAATGACTTTACAAGTATGCTTGAATCCACTCCACCAGCTCCCTGGTCCTTAGCCGATTCAGACGGCTTCACTGGAAAACTACTGTACATATACACGTCAGGAACCACAGGATTGCCTAAAGCAGCTATTATATCTTCCTCAAGGTGATTTTTTCTTATATAATACTTAATCTTACGTAGCTTTAATTAATTATGCATTTGTGTGCATTACCTTAATTGATTTCGCCTCAGTTTATTTACAGTTTCGTTCCTATAAATGCAGTACAAAAACTTCCTCTATGGTTTTTTCCTCCCGCAGTAAAAAACAATGTCAGATAAATTAAGATACTTTAACGTACGCACTTTTTGCCCTTCATTTTGAAGTGAATAAAACATTTTTTTGCGAACGAATGCAAGAGGTAAATTGGTTTACATTATCATTTAGAGTTATAATTACAGAATGGTGTTCATGGCTTCTGGTGTCCACTACCTTGGTGGTCTGCGGACAAATGACATCGTTTACTGCCCCATGCCTCTTTACCATTCGGCTGGTGGTTGTATCAGCGTCGGTCAGGCGTTCATATTCGGTTGCACCGTTGCATTGAGAACAAAGTTTTCGGCCTCTGCATACTTTCCAGATTGCATCAAGTTCAACGCAACGGTAAGTGAAAGTTCAGAGAAAGCACAATATGTGAGGATGATATTGTAAGTTCACATAACAAAGAAGCGTTCGTATGCAATGATGATGATTATTGTGGGAATGTGAAATTGAAAGGTGAAATGTTTATAGAAGTTAGGCGGTGAAACTATAGGAATTACAGTGATTAGGTGCACTTACATATTTTTATTTATACAGTAGATAACTAAACATTTACTTATAGAATAAAAATAATCCTGATCCGTTAAAGTGAACACGAGAATTTGGCGGGGCTCTATATTTTATCTGTCTTTTTTTTTTGTAAAAGACGACGTAGTAGACGCTGGCTCTAGATTTTTTTTGATGATTAAATCTTCCAGAATTATTTAGATATCGTTCTCCTTTCTCACCTTTTCTTTGTTTCTTTCTTTCTTACTTTTGGACCGTTATTTCATTGATTTTGCACTTTAAAACCTTCAGGATATAACAATATACTCAAATTTACAACACAAAAGGAATTCCATGAATGCTGTTTTGTCCCAGGTTGCTCACTACATCGGTGAGATGTGTCGGTACGTGTTAGCGACACCTCCGTCGGCTACCGACAGGCAACACAAAGTACGGACAGTGTACGGCAACGGAATGAGACCTACAGTGAGTCTTTTTATTCTTTTGACTTGCTTTTAACCATCCATTTAACGCACTCAATGTCAACTTACATTCGTATCTGTTGTCAATAATCTATTTAAACATCTTTCAGAACGGGTTCGGCTTAATTTTCCCTTTGGCTGCCTCTTGACATCAATTCCCTTGTAATCAAGGTTTGGGCAAATCGTTTTAAAAAACCTCGTTGCCTTACCAGGGATTCATATCTAGGACTCTAGGATCTTTCGATTCACAATCTATAGGCACTGCTACTAGCTTTTTACCGTGTTAATAACAGTCAGTATTCTGTTTACTCCTAAGAGATACATACGGGTGATGTAGTGGAATCTATATAATCGGAAAATGTCATAAAACTACAAAACTGATGTATCAAATTATAATCCAAAAGGCATGATGTACCCATGAACCTATAGAATATTATTTATTCCTTTGAATAGACTTTAGATGAATAGTTTTCCAACTGTACTATTAAGTCCAGGGGGGTTACCACCACCTCTTATAGCAATATTATTACAATCTTGCCTGTTCCAATTCCCGTACAAAAAAGTACTAAGATTATAATAAAACTGCTATAAGAGGTGACCCCCCAGATCATAATATTATATAACACTGTGTATTATCACGTTAACTTGCGTTTAAAAGCGTTCTACAGTTTCCCTTATTTTACCTACTTACCCTTGATGGCTCCAATAGATTACTCCAGTTCTTGAACATTTCAACATTACTATCTAAGAATCTCTAAGCGTGACTGTTTATGTGTAATTTCGTTTTGGGCCAAGGTTATGATTCAATCTGTGGCGTCCTTGCGGTTTTTAGGTTAATAATTATGTTTTTTTACAGATTTGGCCCGAATTTGTGAAACGATTTAACATTAAAAGGGTAGCGGAGTTCTATGGAGCTACGGAAGGCAATGCTAACATAGGTAAGCATAATAACTATATGGAGTTTATAAGTAGTCTTTTCTAGGAATATTTATGGGTGGTAAAAAACTACCCATACTTTAATAATTCTAAAATAATTTCCCTAAGGCGAGGCCTTTTCATTACATCTGCATTGCCTCTGGCACCTACTCCATAAGATTTTTTTTTTTTTAATGTGGGTTTTGAGTTCTGTTAAATTTTTAATGTTTTATCTTTTTCCAAATGAGTCTTTTATCCCCAATTCTTCAATCGTACAAACTATTATTATATCTGCTAAAGTTCGGATAGATGGATATATTTTGTTACTCAATCAAGCCATGATTAGGCATGTAGGGTTACCACCATTTCTTATAGCAGTATTATTATAATCGTTCTTCGTTTGTTTTGTATGGGAATCGGTACAAGTAAGATTATAATAATACTGCTATAAGAGGTGGTGGTAACCCCCCTCATCATGAAGTAATTAGGCACTAGTCTAGTTTTAGTTTAGTCTAGTTTAAGCATTTAGTCTAGTTTATATCTCAGAAAAAATATTATGTAAAGTTCCCGTAGGATCGATTTGTAAATAACAGCCTCCGTGGCGCAGCGGGCGAGTAGCCGGCTGTGAAGCGAGAGGCCGCGGGTTCGATCCCCGCACCGAGACAAATGTTTGTATGGCCTACAGATATTTGTTTCGGGTCTGGGTGTTGTGAGACCGAAAGTTTCTCGTAGTTCCTGATACCCAGGACACGAGAAATCTTAGTGTGGGGTCAGGACTATGTATGTGACTGTTGGGTGTTATTTATTTATTATAAATTTCCACACGAAGGAAGACACATGCAATAGCTAGTTTTATAATATTTTTGTTGTTTTTCTACAGTTAATGTTGACAATAAAGAAGGCGCCATCGGATTCGTGTCGAGAATCATTCCTGCTGTGTATCCGATCGCTATTCTCAAAGTGGACCAGGATACAGGAGAGCCGATCAGAAACTCTAAAGGATTATGTCAGGTTCGTGTTCTTTTCTAGTACTTACCAATTAAATGATGGATCCGGTCCTTGACCTCAGAGCTCAGTAAGTTTTATTTTTTTATTATTTAAATCTTTTATTGCTCTTTGGGTCGTAATTAACCAGTATTTTGATTCTAAATTTAAATTTTAAGTTTAATTTTAGAATTGGATTCAATTTCGTTTATTAATTAATTGAGATCAATTTAGTTTTTAGAAATAAATAGGAGCTCAAATGGAATATCGGCAGAGGAAAAATTATAAGTTATAACACACACATCACATAAGATCACGCCTGTATCCGCAAAGGGGTAGGCAGAGGCGCACCAGTCAACTAGAACATCAACATATCGCCGAGCTTGGTTCCGTCCCAGGTGTGATGTGTGTGTGAGGGGGCGAGCCGATCGCCATATCAGGCGCAGATTCCAGAGTCCCGATTGATATTGAAAAAATCCAATATCCTACCCGGGGATCGAACCCGAGACCTCAGGACGGCAGTCGTACCGAAATAGAACCACGCCACCGAGACAGGTAGACAATTTATCGGATCTGATTTAAAGAGCTTAGATTGTATAGGTTGACGAATGACGGTAGATACATCGTGGCATACATACCAATTAAATAAATATTAATTTCCAGTTGGCAAAAGCACACGAACCGGGAGTTTTCATTGGTAAAATTCAGAAGGACAATCCGGCTAGAGTTTTCCTCGGATACGTGGATAAAGAGGCTTCAGACAAGAAAGTGGTCAGAGACGTATTCAGTTTTGGCGACTCAGCGTTTATATCAGGTATGTTGACGATGATTATTGATATAACAAAAAAAAAACAATATTATGGCCCATAATACAAAAAATACTCAGTCATGAATCTACTGGACACACTGTTTCAGTTGTACAAATAGCTTGAGATTTTTTATAAAGATTTTTAAAATCTAGGAATAAAAAAAAATCTGGAAAACATATAGCCTCATTGACATGGATATTTTATCCAAAAATCGTTATATTTATTAAAATAAGCAAGAGCTAGTTAAGTATAATTTGTGCTATAATTTACTATCTATAGCAAAATCATGCCAATAAACGGCCAGTTATCATTGCGGCAACTATAATTAAGTGTAAAGAAAGTAGGTTTCCTCTGAGAATTATGGCTGCCTTCGCAGGGGTTAACGTACTCAAAGATTACAAACATACTTGGTCGATTTTTATGTACCTTTCTTCCTTTATAAATATTTGTATGCGAATATTGCTTTACAAATAATAAATTTCGATTATGAATATTTTTTTGGAAAACCGTTAGACAATAGCGAATAATAATAATGAAAACTTTATGATGATAAGGTTCGACTACGATACAAAGCACAAAAAGCTGAAATTGGATGTTTTGCAATAATATACACACCTACATATTTTTATACATAAGACGGATTTCTTTTTCGGAAAGTTTTTGTTAGATTTATCAAATGAAAACTTTTAGTAAAACAGTTAGCGGCCGGTTTCAATAAACAATCTTGGTTTGAATGTGCAGATAGATTACAAAAATTAGTCAATAAGAACACAGTTTGAACATGACTCCGTCAAATGACTTGATTTGATTGGTTCATAATCGCAATCTATCTGCACTCTAAACTGAGATCGTTTATTGAAACCGGCCGTAAGACGACTTGCAGCGCTATTACTAATCTAGAGTTATGTCTCGATTTGTGCCCGGTTTCAATAAACAATCTCAGTTCGAATGTGCAGATAGATTACAAAAATTAGTCAATAAGAACAATGTTTGAACATGACTCCGTCAAATAACTAGATTTGATTGGTTTATAATCGCGATCTATCTACACTCTAAACCGTATCCGTAACCGTATCGAGATCGTTTATTGAAACCGGCCGTTATCCTACAGCTCACTTCTATCTTTTTGTCAAGAAATCTCTATTTTGGATAAATACAGATTTATCGGGGAGCTGCAAATGGCCCTTAAGCTATATATAAAAACATTTTTAGTCACTTAAAGCTTTATTTACCTTATACTTATAGGGTTAAGTTGGTATAGTCTGTCACTTTTTTCCTTGTGTCACATTGTTTCAAAAAAATAAAAGGGGCAGACTATTCTTAGCCATTTGCTCAGCTAAAATGTTTTTATAAGTAAGACCCATAGATTTGCCTTGAAAGTGGGTCATGTCTTGCTATATAATATGCAAATAGTGGTTTTAGTTGTGGACAAGGTCGTTGTTAGCACGCAGGCCATAATTTTAGTTGTTTGCACAATTTTGGGTCATAAGTGTTTATATTTCGAGATAAAGTCAATAGACCGAAACAAACATCGAGTTTGTAATGTTTAGAGAATGCTTTAGAGTTTAGACCTTCATAAATGTATATGACTACGGAATTTTATGCATCCAAAACAAAACAAGAGAGAATACGGATTGAGCAGTAGGGTAACTTTAGTCACTCGATTCGATTTCGACTACGATTCGATTTCAAATTCCACCGAAATCGAGTTAAATGCACTAAATTCGCGTTAAAAATTACCAAATAACGAGTTCTCGAATCCCATGCGACATTAGCGCCTTTCGATTTCGGTGGAATTTTAAGTCAATAAATTAAATCGAATCGTAGTCGAAATCGAATCGACGGAAAGCTCCCTAACTCTACATTTAATCGAATTGACGGAAAGCTCCCTAACTCTACATTTACTCCTATAAAACTTAGGGGCACTTGCAGCTCTGCTATAAATCTCTGTATCCCAAATCTTGATTTAAAGATAGGAGTGCGCTGTATGATAAATCAATTTAAGGTTAAATTATACATTAGTAATAGCGCTGCAAGTCGTTCCTGTTAGGGTAGGTTGTAAATGTCATATTCTGTTTATACTTTGTAACTCAAAGTATGAACAGAATATGATATAAATGATAAATCATTTAACGGCAAATTTTTTTAATTTATCTGCACACTTGAACTGAGATCGTTTATTAGAACCGGCCGTATACTCTATTTCCTTAAAAGAGAAAATAGAAAATTAACGGACCGACTTCAAAACTTATACGATCGTGACAAAATTTCTATGGATCATCCTTGGAACAAGCTCTATTGTACACAAAAAGAATCGGTTCACATTTAGCGGAGATATCGCATAAGATACACAATAAATACATACGAATTTATTACCTCCTTCTTTTCGAGTCGGTCGATAATACATCAATGTTAATTACAGGTGACATTCTGGTGGCGGACGAGTTCGGCTACCTGTACTTCCGCGACCGCACGGGCGACACGTACCGTTGGCGCGGTGAGAACGTCTCCACCACTGAAGTCGAAGCTGCCGTCTCGAGGTTCGCCAATCAAAGGGACGCTGTTGTATATGGAGTTGAGGTTGGTAGAATGTATATGTACAATTTAAGACAGCATATTGAGTAGTTATCTGTGTATAACTATTGGACACAGGCCACCTCTACTAATGAGAGGGATTGCCGCCTAGGGATGTAACAAAATAGATGGACGAAGCGCTAGGAACATTGAAAGTGAAGCAGGGTTTTCGGCCCATTCGGTCTATCGACACGTAATAGCGTGTGGGTGCGTAGGCCACTTTTGTACAGGCGCGTTTGTGTGCGTGGCTTCTCTGTGGCGTCGGTTTAACTATAGGCAAGATGGTTTCCTTCTTTTTCTTTACCGCCACGCTTACCACGTGATTGCGCCAAAGCGGATTGAATTCTATATAATCTATATATATAAAAATGAAACCCGTTTTCCGTTGTCACGCCATCACGCGTGAACGGCTGGACCGATTTCGCTAATTCTTTTTTTAGAATACTCATCGAAGTACGAGGATGGTTCTTACGGAGAGAAAAAAAATGAAAAATTGTCTGAAAAAGTCAAAAACAACACTTTTCTAAAAAAAAAAAAAAAAAAATTATAAATATATAACAACAGCTAAACACAATTTAATTTTGAACTAAAAAAAAAAAAAAAATGTTTATTAAATTAACTTATACAATTTTAATTAGATATAATTATAAAATAAAATAAAATATCACAAAAATATAATGATAACAAAATAATAAATAGCAAATCCAACAGCAATAATTAATACTATGGATTAACTGGTGATTAAAACTAACCAACGGATTTGTTGAAGGCGAGCCCTCTTTAATAAGTACGTCTCGGCAATATATGTAAAAATACCCTCCAAAAGTGAATTTTGTTATCGTGCCTGTATTGGTGTGTGATTGCTTTTTAGCGTGTTAATTTTATAATGTGTCATTTGTTCTTTGTACTTTATGAAATTGTAAAACTAAAATAATTATAATAAGGCATGTTTATGTATGCTCGCCTACTAGAATCAAATGTTATTTAGTTTTCTCAGTAAGTGATTTAATGTAATCTTATGAGAAATAAATTATTCTTAAACCTTTCTGTACTCCCATACAATCGATTCGTAATAATACTTAAAAGTCAATTTGAACTTTAATACCATACCATAAAGTTCAAGTATTAGTGGAGAGGTTCCGGGAAGGCAAAACAATTGAGTGTCATTAGTATCTACTGGTACGATTTGAAAAATTCTTTTTGTGTTGGATAGCCCAATTATCGACGGTGGCTATAGGCTATATAACATCACGCTATGACCAATAGGAGCGGAGCAGAAATGAAAAATGTTTAAAGCCGGGGAAGTTGGTATCTCAGAAACTACTGGTTCGAATTGAAAAATTATTTTTGTGTTGGATAGCCTATTTATGGAAGATGACTATAGGCTATATAACATCACGCTTTGACCAATAGGAGCGGAGCAGAAATGAAAAATGTTTAAAACCGGTGAAGGCGATATCTTAGAAACTACTGGTTCGAATCGAAAAATTATTTTTGTGTTGGATAGCCCATTTATCGAGGATGGCTAGAAGCTATATAACATCACGCTATGACCAATAGGAGCGGAGCAGAAATGAAAAATGTTTTAAAGCGGGGAAGTTGATATCTCGGAAACTACTGGTTCGATGTGAAAAATTCTTTTAGTGTTGACCGACGGGTTGAATGATGGGGTGACTAAGGGATACCTGACGGGGTGACTGATGGGGTGACTGCCGGGTGACAGACGGGTTACAGACGGGGTGACAGACGGGTGACATGCGGGGTGACAGACGGGTGACAGCCGGGGTGACAGGCTGGGTGATAGATGGGGTGACAGGCGGGGTGACCGATGGATTGACAGACGGGTGACAGGCGGGGTGACAGACGGGTAACAGACGGGTTGACAGACGGGGTGACAGACGGGGTGACAGATGGGTGACAGGCGGGGTGACAGACGGGGTGACAGACAGGGTGACAGACGGGGTGACAGGCAGGGTGACAGACAGGGTGACTGATGGGGTGACAGACGGGTGTCAGGCGGGGTGACAGGCAGGGTGACAGACAGAGTGACAGGCAGGGTGACAGACAGGGTGAGTGATGGGGTGTCAGCCGATGTGACAGACGGATTACAGACGGGGTGACAGGCGGGAAGTCAGACGCGGTGACAGACGGGGTGACAGACGGGGTAACAGACGGGGTGACAGACAGGGTGACTGATGGGGTGACTGACGGAGTGATAGACGGGTTACAGACCGGGTGACAAACGGGGTGACAGGCAGGGTGACAGACGGGGTGACAGATGTGGTGACAGGCAGGGTGACTGATGGGGTGACTGACGGGGTGACAGACGGGTTACAGACGGGGTGACAGACGGGTGACAGGCTGGGTGACAGGCGGGGTGACAGACGGGGTGATTGACGGAACCGCACCGAAGTCACGTACTATCTCTCGAAGTTTAGCAAAACATATCATTACCTTTTTAGAATTATTGTGCTATAGGTGCCTACGACTCACTCTTTCAACCCTCTCTCTCATACGCAGACGAAGTTGCGCGGGTCAGCTAGTATAATATACTTTTGTTTATTTTTGGACTGCCTTCAGCACTTCAGGAGTACCGTGCTAGGATAAAAACTCGATGTAATGTGTTATTTTTTACAGATTCCTAATACGGAAGGAAGAGCGGGCATGTGCGGCATCGTAGACGCTGAGGGCAACTTAGATTTAGACAAACTCGTCAAAGACTTCGCGAAAGACTTGCCTAAATACGCGAGACCAGTATTCATTAGAATCATGCCCTGCGTCGATATGACTAGTAAGTATAGATCTATCATTAACACCATAAACAGCATAACCAGTTCAACAATCATTATCAAAAATAATAATATTAGCAATCTTAGTGAAAAGATAGCTACTATTAGTGAAGTCGTGAGAGCTATCACCGTTAGTAGCATCATTCATAATTGCAATCAATGTTTTATTTCGAGTAGTATAACTATCATCTGCAGTTTTAATGAAGTTACCTATTACCTACCTAGTCACATAACATTAGCTCACGTCTGTATCCCCGAAAGGGTACGCAGAGGCGCACTAGCGAACTAGTACACCCTCATTTCGCCGCGCTTAGTTCTGACACAGATGTGATAGGGGACCAGCCTATCCCCATATCGGGAACAAATTCCAGCTACGGACTGATATGAAAACATCCAATATCACTTTGCTAAAATACGACCACGCCACCGAGGCAGTCCCACCTAATTAAATCTATATTTATTGCAAAAGGATTATTCACAAAGCTAGTAGATATTCTAGTAGCTATATATTTTTAGTAAGTGCAAGTAGAAAGCTAGCATTACCAAAAATATATTTTTTTTTTATGGCAATTGAAATACATTATGCCAATGTCAAGTTAGGGAAATTGTTTTCCTACATCTAAGTTTTCGCAAGTGCAATGAAGTCGGATGTGTTTGATTTCAAGGCGCTGCTGGAGTTTTGGCGTCAATTCCTTCCAGTTTAATGTTTTTTTGACGATTTTCTCGCAGCGGAGGAATCGAACATGGTCGACCCATCCACCTGACAAAAAGCATCCAAAATCACTTATTTTAAAGCTTCCACATACTGTCCATCTTTGTTGATGTTTGTTGCTTAGTTACACATCACATTTAAACCACAAACACAACTTTAGACTAAAATATGCAATCATTAAAACAAGCGACCATCCGCACCGTCAGAATTCCCGCCAAAACTCCCAAAAAATATTTAAGTATATTTTTTTTTTCTAGGTACATTTAAGCTGAGAAAAGTAGATCTCCAGAAAGAAGGCTACAATCCAGCTGTGGTTAAGGACAAGTTATATTATCTAGATCCCAAATTAGATAAATATGTTCATTTAGGTCAGGAAGAATACGATAAAATTCAATCGGGACAAATTAGGCTGTGATTTAATTTTTAAGATTAATTTATTTTAAATGCAATAAGCAATGTCCACTTAAGTGTAGGTACATTAAAATATATCCTTTGTAAAAACATGTAGGTATTCAAATATGTTTTAAGTAAATTAGTAAAGGATATGGTAGGGAAATATTTAGATTTAAGTAAGTATCATAAACGAAGATAATTATGTTTTAATAATTTTAAACAAAAGAATGAAGGACATAAGTTTTGTGAAGAACAGTCCATATTATCCTAATAGGTACTTATAAGATCGATAGTTTGAGTATGGACATTACTGGCTTTATTTGATAAAATTGTCTAGTAGCGTTTGTTTCAATATAAGTGGGGGCCACTTGCAGCTCCGCGATAAATCTCTGTTTAAGTATACCAAATCTTGATTTAAACATAGGCGTGAGCTGAATGCTAAATCGAGTGTAGGTTTAACTCTAGATTAATAATGGCGCTGCAAGTCGCCCTGGATCTGGAATTAAGGCGCCACGATTAATAATAATATGATCGTTACGTCGTTTTTAAAAATGTCATCGGCGGCAAAGGCGACTTCGGTGCAAAAGACTGAATTATAACTTACATATTTTATCATGTATTATTTGAATTGACAGTAAGTTATCAATGTATAAGAACTGAATTAACAAATGTAAAAGAAAATAGTATGCCTACTTTCTTTAATTTATTCCGACTATAAGATGTTGCATATTTTTACTGACCGTATTCAAAATTAAATATTAACTACCCAGCAATTTCTGTAGTATATCAATTTTTATTTGCTATGATTACCTATATATTACATTACATAATGTATATATGCGTTTTAGAAAACTTTTTTTACGAACAACAGCCTCCGTGACGCAGCGGCGAGTAGTCGGGTGTCAGACGAGAGGTTACGAGTTCATTTCCACACCGATATCTAAGTATGAGAACAGAATAATCTATGGTGGGAACTACAGCCGCGTCTCCTGCACTAGTTTTTCTCAAAAGAAAACACGAAAACACACACCTAGTTAAAACAATGATTTTCACTGTCTCTTGCTCATAGAACAATGGACCATAGACGAAAATGTGAATGGAAACGCATGTTTTGTGTAATGTTTTACTGCAGGAGACGCGGCTTAAGTTAATCATGTTTCCCACGAAAGAGGTGAATCATCCTGGGTCCATTAGTGTGGGATCAGGACTTGTAGTGATTGTTTGGATGTGTTTATTTATTTAAATAAAAATTGTGTTACAAACGCTCAAAAATACAATTAAACATTATTAGAATAAAAGTTTTTTTGTTCCTGTAAATACATAAAGATAATTTTATATAATTTATTTATTTTATCATTACCTACCTGCGACTTTGATGTACATACTACATAGGTATGTGGCAGTTTGTACAAAACGTAATGTTTTATAGTAGGATTGCTATTAGCAATCTTACTATAAAAGATCCTACTACTATAGCAATTTGCTAATGGGGAACTTGCACTAAAATTATTACAAGCAATTGTGTTGATAAATCAGTAAACAAAACCTTGAAATGTGCTATGATGAAATTTGTAGAATAAAATACTTGATATTTTGCAAAATATCTTAATTAGAAATTACGTATAATGGAACGTTATTGCAAAACCCAAGTGACGTCGTTGCATTAGGCAGTGTTTCCAGGTTGGGGTATTTTTCCCGATTTTGCGGAAAACAATTGTTATGTTTAGTATGGTGATTGATGAATGAGATTTCGAATGTCCTCCTCTTTCCAAATTCTTATCTTTGTGTAACTTTCCCATCGCTCCGCTCAAGATTCAAGAGTGCAACTTATTTTTATTCGTTATTTAATGTAATAGCTTGTGGGGAATTTTTTGTTCGGTATGGGGAAATTTTAAACGATAGGCAATTATAGCGGTTCAAATCATTCAGTCATTGTAGCCGTCAGTGTCAACTGACATGTCAACAAAAAGTAATTTTTACGCAGTGACGTCACGTCCTTTTTTGGCGCGGGGTTTTGAAAGTCATATTTTGGATTGCGATAATTAAATGATTTGTGCATATTTAAATGTTTTTCTTTCTGGTGTGTTTATTCGAGACCTAGTTCTTAACAATGAACTAAAAAGAAAATTACATGCAAGTTCCCTATTAAACGAAGTAAACTGACATTTCAAGTGTTGCCACTTTTTTATGAAATTTAAATAGTGCTGCGGTAAAAAGATCAACTTTTCAATTCAGTAAACTATTTCATTATTTCATTTTCTAAAGTCCGACTCAAAGTCGTAATTCCTGCCTAATGTCTGATTAGTACTGCATGTCTATTGAATTATAGTCATAGTAAATTACTGTATGCTAAGTTATGGCAATTCTACTGGAATTATAGTCATGGTTCATTATTAAGAAAACTTACAAAAGTTATGAATGTGCGGAACGTATTTTTTTTCAAATAATAAAAAAAATATTTATAATTTTCATCGTTATCATTTCGCGTATCTGTTGTAATTATTTACGCAAAATTATATACACAGACATTTAGTCGACGGATTAAGCTAAAATTTCTAAAAATACGCAATAAAATTCTAATTTTGCAAGCTGATGCTGAGTTATTGTTTCTTTGAATGATAAAAATTGAATTAGATCAATCACTATGTTTTGAAAGTAAGCCACATTATTTTGGAAAGTGACATTTCGATCTGTCAGTTTACTTCGTTTAATTAGCAATCGGACTATAGACCATAATTATTATAACATAACATAACATGTTATGTTATAATTATGGACCATAATTATACAGCTACCAATAGGTCGCATTTCGTTAATCTAATGACTTACGTACTATATTTTTACATTTTTCTAACTATTTAGTGGTGCTGCCTACCCTATTAAATGTTATATAAATATATATATTTTTAATTCTATGGTATTTGATTTCAAATGTCGTGTTATATGTGTTGTGTCCACATTGTGGGATAAGAGCAGATTGAAAGAAAGATCAGTGCTTAGAGTCAAAAGTCTTTGATAGTTGTGTGTTACCGGTGATGACTTACGGCACTGAAACGTGGCCTCTGACTATGGGCCGCATAAGAAAGCTCACAGTCACGCAGCGCGCTATGGAGAGGGCTATGATCGGTGTTTCTCTACGTGATCAAATCAGGAATGAGGAGATTCGTAAAAGAACGAAAGTCACCGACATAGCCCAGAGGAATAGTAAGTTGAAGTGGCACTGGGCAGGGCACATAGCTCGTAGAACTGATAGCCGATGGGGCAGAAAAGTTCTCGAGTGGAGACCACGTACCGGCAAGCGCAGCGTAGGATGTCCACCTACAAGGTAGACCGACGACCTGATAAAGGTCGCAGGAAGTCGCCGGATGCAGGCCGCTTCCAACAGGTTGATCTGCAAACCTTTGGGGGAGGCCTATGTTCAGGAGTGGACGTCCTATGGCTGATGATGATGAAAGAAAAATTGCAGACTGTAGATAATAAAATAAAGAAAAACCCGGAACAAGAGCAACGGACATCACTGATACTCGCATAACTAATCATCTTCATTGTTATCTCTATTTCCCATGGTCCATCCCAAGTATTAGTAAAAAAACTGTGAGTAGATAAAAATCGCTCATACCATCCTGGGTTCCAAGCATTAGATTCTTTGATACATTACACTACAGACATACACACTAGAGATGAAACGTATATTCGGTAACTATCCGTTATCCGGCCTATCCGGCACTGTTTTCACTATCCGGCCGGATACCGGATAGTAATTCAGTATTCGGCCGGATACCGGATAGTAAAATTGAAAAAAATCTCATTATTTTACACAAGGCAAATCATACAAGGTTATGGATACCGTTGATTTTTATAATTGCACGTCAAAAATGATCGTTTTATTAATTAGTTTAGTACTAAAAATTAACAAGTGGCAGATTATGGTGAAAGAATACAAAATTTTCAGCATTTGTTGGTAAGAGGCGCTTGGCTGGCTTCGTAGACCAGACCATCTTCTGAAAACGCTTTCGCTGTAAAAGTTACTGTCAGGTGCTGAAAGATAAATTCTAGCAAACTTTGACAACTGTGGGTACTGATTCAAATTAAATGACCACCAAATTTATGGGTCTTCATTGGGATCGATTCAAGATGTCTTTAAGAAAAGTCAATCTCATTAGCAATTGGACTTTGTTTTTCTTGGTCAAGACAATTACTACTATTACCCTTTGCAGTGGCAAAGGATAATTGGATCCAGTTTCATCTTCTTTTATTCGTTTAGCAGGCGTTGAAGACGGCGATGGTATGTTACTGTCAGAAGAAGATCTTTCATGATTTTCTGTCGGGCCTTTTCAGTTTCAAGAACTCCTAAATAGCCTGACTTGAACCTTGGGTCTAAAAAATTAGCGTTTAGGTAGTTCGGATTCTCTTAATTTAAAGATTTAAAAAGACTTTTCAATTCAGCTTTTAACAAAGCTCTCGTACGAGCTAAGTCCGGTGTTCTTTGTGCAGTCTCGTTTTGGTCTAAATACTTTTTAATGCAGAAACATGCGGAATCACCTCGGGTATACAGGTTCAGTTCAGGCCGAATATCCGGTAGCCGGATATCCGGCGCTCCGGCCTTGTAACTTGCCGAATATTCGGTATCCGGTATCCGGTCAAATCACTATCCGTTTCATCTCTAATACACACTACATTTTACATAGAATATGTTTTAGTGTAAAAAAAATACGCATTTCTGGTTCAATGTTAAAAATTACAAAAATACGCTGGAGCCTTCGCAATACTTGAACTTTCACTAGTTGTGCCTCTATCTACTCCTCTTACGATACAGACATAAGCTAAAGTTTTATGAGGTACCTACATACGCTATGCTCCGAGCTATGCGAGTTCGATTCGCACAACCAGACAAATATTCCTGTGATCCTCACGTTGTGGAACCATTCCTTCATATTTCGTTCCTGGATAGGTCCACGATCGAGGTTAAAATCTATATCTATATTGAGGGGTTAGGTCAATGACTAAAGAAAAATATATAAATATATGGGTTACGTGTACCGGCTTACCTGTTAAAAAGTTTGTCTTAATATGTATGAGGAATGCAGTAATTAAACGCAAACTGTCACAATGACATTTCGTTAAAAGACTGGATTACGTTTCAGTTTCACACATACTGCGATTGTTTTTAATTTTTTGTATACATTGCGTCTGTTCCGCTTATTCCTGATTATAAGGGCTTACATACAAGTAACGCAATGTAAACTATATATATGTCTACAGTTTAGTTTTCGTAACGGACTTGCAACCAAACCACTATTATAGTAAAAACTATAAACCAGTTTTGCAATGCTAGTTTTTGCTGTAATTTCCAACAGGCATTTATTTAGCACTCATAGGTTCAGTCAGGCGCGTGTTTTTAGTTCGTGCCTTTCGAAATACTCCGAAAATCTGTTCAAAACAAAATCATTTCATGTTACAAGCATATGAATGAAGTGTTTGTGACGGGTGCGAAATTTCACACTATTCACAGTGGTTCGACGTTGGGCAGTTCGTCGCATTTCATTGCGAAAGGTAGTCGCGATGGGCCTTCCAATAACGGCTGCTGTGGCGGCCTTTGTGGCCTTATGGTCATACCAGGGCTTTCTTTGTGCCCTTGTTGCTTTTGTGTTCGTGGGTATCCTGTACAGTGTACTGTTCCATACGAGATGGTGTTATGTGGCTTTAAGAACCATTCCCCGGGACCTATAGTGAGTAAAAACTTTCATGTCATACTGTAATTAATCTTTTAAAAGTTTTTCACCAGATAAAGTAAATTTTTTTTTAAACCTAAATTTGTTGCGTTAAAATAGACTATTTTATTTTTATTAATAATGGTAATGTATCAGAACTTACAAAAATTATATTATCTCATTGTTTAGAAATATTAAAAACAAAATATATTAAAAAACACTCAACTTTCACTACTCCAATGTTTATTTTTATTAGTGTGTAGTTTATTTAGCACTAAGTAGGTCACATCTTTATTATCTCAATGCACACTGATAAAGCATATTTCAGTGATATCCCATAGACAAAGGTTAATGACTTCTTAATGTTTTCTTATGATATTTGGGCAACAACACAAAATAAATAGTATATCTTCATGTACAGATCTGACTATCTTATAGGTGAAAGTTAATATTATAGCATGTGTTAAATGTCATTATTAAAGTTTCCAGTGTGCCATGACACAGAAAGAAAATGTTGGTAATGAATGTTGCCACACTTTTTTGGATTAAATTTAAGTTCAAACATCCACTTTAACATTCACTTAATAGTCAAGTTTTATAAGAAGCCAATTCTTTTCAATAAAATGTCCAGGACTGGAACCTCCAGGGGAGGTTGACGTCAGGTGGGCAGGGGGACTTCCATCTAGGACTAATACTATGATTTCTCCTGAGATCTCATGTTCAATCCCTGTTCAGGGAAAGTGATATTGAATATTACAATATCAGTCTGGAGTCTGGAATTTGTGCCCGATATGGCAATATCACATCTGGTATGGAATACTACTAAGCTTGGAGAAATGTGGGTGTTCTAGTTCACTTGTGCACCTCTGCCTACCACTTCGAGGATATAGTGGCATAGGCGTTAGTAATGTTATGCTATGTTAAATGAGCTACATTGCTCTTCCATGCAATTTTGACTTGTGTATACAATGTTGGTTGTATTTTTAGTGCATTATATACATACATGAGGATTATGTGGGTGACACGACAGATGAGCAAAAAGAATCTAACCATTCCAGACATATTCCATGAAGTTGTAAATAGACATCCAGACAAGCCATGTTTCTTATTCCAAGATGAAGTGTGGATTTTTAAGGAGGTTTGTAGTTACTTTTTCCATAGATATTTTTATACAATGGTAAGTTTTGTTTCGTGTTTGTTATTAAGCCGCATTTCCTGCATTAAAAACATTGCACAAAACACATTTTTGTCTATGGTCCATTGTCCCATGAGCAGGAGACAGCAAAAAACATTGTTTTGTCTAGTGTTTTTACATGTTATTTCGAGAAAAACACATGCAGGAGACACGGCTTTGTACAAACAAGCCATAAAGTTCACAATTTTAAGGTATGCAACTTAAACTACTGACAGTTTGAGTAATGTACTGGGCTTATAGTACAACTATCATTCTGATATCAGGTTCAATACCTTGGGTTGAGTGAGTGATATACACAAGTCTAGAATTTTTTTTTTTTTTTTTTTTTTTTTAATTTATTTAAGACACAATACAGAATACAATCAAATACACAATCCATACTGCTAGTGTTAGTAACTTACATCTAGATTGCACTCCAAAAATCTGTGCCCAAATCATGATTATAGCATATAAGTAGATGTTATGTTTGAATATAAGATTAAATGTATTATTAACAAATATACTGCCTACCCTACAAGTTTACACTTACAAAAAGTTTTAAAGTTAGAACCAATGTTTTAAAACAATATTTGCTTAATGCATTTTATAAACTTCGCAGAGCTATTATTCATTATATCAATAAGTTCATGTTCTTTTGCCAGATCGTTGTACAAGCGACACATTCTAGTTATAGGATTATAATATGATGTATTGTTAATACTAATTCGAAGCACGAAGATGTTGGGATTACGCATTCTAAATTTTGTGTTAAACCTAATCAGTGAGAGTAATTCAGGAGAGTCAATTTTGGAATGTATGATTTTATGCAAACAAATTAAATCTGCGTAGCTGCGCCTGGTATCAAGCCTATGAACTCCAAACTTAGACAGTCTGTCCTCGTACGACGAAATGCTACGGCCAAATCCACTGCGGTAACTTACAACTTTAAGGCATTTTTTTTGTACACTTTCAATACGATTAGAATGAACAGAGTAAAAAGGATTCCAAATTAAAGCTCCGTATTCTAAAACTGATCTTACCAGGCTATAGTACAGCAGAAGTAAGCTTTTGGGTTTCTTAAAGGAAACTGTGAATCGGAATACAAAACCGAGTAGTCTGTTGGCCTTAGTGATTACAAAGTCATAGTGTTCACGAAAAGATAGCTGTTCATCAAAGATTATTCCGAGATAATTGGTGCTTGATATGGCGATAGGCTCGTCCCTAATCACATCATAGGACACAAATAAGATTACAAACAAAAAATATTTATTTACATATTCCATGGTGGTATTCATTGTTTAGTTTCATTTAATAGTAAATTAAATTAGGGTTGTAATTGCTCAGTTATCAAGTCGCCTCCTTGGTCTAGTGGCAGCATGTATGGGCTGTGGACTGGGAGGTCCTGGGTTCTATTCCCAAGTCGGGCAAAGCAAATTTTCCGATTTAATTCACCTGGGACTGGATCCCTCATAGGGGGTTGACGTCAGGTAGGCGGCCGGTCGTAAAACTAAGCCAAATCCTATCTGCAACATTCTTGAAAAAGTGTGTTGCGCCAACCCCACATAAGGTGGGATAAGTGCAGGTAGAAGAAGAATTGCTTCGTTATCAAATTTTAATTATGTGTAGGTAAAATCCATTATAAATTTTTTATTACCCATAATAATATGACGATGATTATTGTAAATAACTAACTATGCAGCATTAAAAGTTTATTAAGAATTTTATTGCTTTAAAACTGTAGGCTCGAGATAATTGGAATTTCAAATATTCTGTATTTATGCTGTAGTATTTAAACAGTACTATAGTACTTTTAAATCTTATTACTAACAACAACTGCTTTTATGAAAGCTGATATTAACTGTAATTAACTAATCATGTGTGTGTTAAATAATCATCTATCATATTCGAGTTGCTAGTTGCATGATTGTCTTAAAATCCAGAAATCTCACTTGTTTTGATTGTCAAAGATGTTAAAATCAGAGCTCTGTTAATTTAATACAAAAATGAGCCAAAATAAAGAGCATTATAAAGGACTTATAATAATGATTTAGTTGTAACAAAGCATGACGAAATGCCGAGAATGCATGATATTATGTCCTGAATAGGTATTTCTTTTTGTATTTTGATTATCCACGAATTGCTATCTAACAACTGTATTTATAATCAAATAACCACTACTAGGTACTTAAGTAAACGCCCAAACATTTATGTCAGATTTTCGTTTAATTGTGAAAGAAAATATATTTTTAAGTATTTTTTCCGTTTACTTGCTTATTTCCGGCTCGACTGGTTTGATATCACTGTTTCACAGAAATCGATGTAAAGTGACAACCAGTACCGTATTTACAATAAGAGCCCACGGGGCCCGTTAGTCATTTAGGTTTAAGATGAGATATACTTTCAAAACATGAATGTATGAACTGAGTTCGCTAAAAATATTAGGTCACCAGGCAATCTAGTATGTTTGAGGTTTTGCATACATGGGGGGAGGAGCTATTCATTTAGGTAGAAGGGAGGCGTGACAACAATAAGCTTGGTAACTGCTGTCTTATACGATCAATTATTTTTACTCTAAGGGGGCCCAGAATTCTTGTTGCCCAGGGGCTCGTTGATTCTATTAAGATTGCCAATGCACCAATGTTTCTATTGGTTCTTATAGGCGGTGCGAAATCACTTACCATCCGATAACCCACCTGTCAGATTGCCAGAATATTAGAGTAGGGTATAGTATATAGCAAGGTAAAGGGGTATTTTATTTTGACATCAACGGTCATCAACGGCAACAAGATCGCATTGTATCCAATCAATATGCTAAATTATTGAATTCGTCAGTATTGCAAGGTACCTACTGTATTCAAATTAACTTTATGGAATAAGGCCATTTCATTATCGTGAATTCCGATTGTACGTAAAATTGGGTGCCTATATCATCGATATAATAATATACCTAGATGCACAGTTCCATACAAATATCATTGTAAACAGTGTCCTCGACAGACAAAACAAATAAACATCACAAATTTAATTAAATTAACACAAATATGACCTTATAGACGCGGCATAAAGTAGCTTTTTAAATTGAATATTCAAACGTTCCTATATTCGAAATTTTTGAATTTCTAATCGTTTTTGAATTTGACAATAATTTGACATTATTAAAAGAAACATTCTAGTCACTTGGACAAAGATTGAATGGAGTCGAATAGTTCTTGTATTTATCTGTGAGAAATTTTGACCACGTGGCGTACAATGTAGATGAGAATGGCGATATCTCTATAATAATTTTACTTACATTAAGAGATAGATAGAGTATAAATGTTTAGAAGATAACAAAGCTTAAGAGTTATGAATATGAAATAAGCACTGTTTTGCCTTAGCGTGATTCATAAATAAATAAATAACACCCAACAGTCACATACATAGTCCTGGCCCCACACTAAGATCGTCCTTTGCTCTTTAGATTCTTAATAATTTCTTTTAGACTATCATTTCGTTTTCTTAATCTTTTGTTCTGCCTTTTTAAGTTTCGCACTAAATTAGATTTAAGTTTAAATTTTTGGTTGCGTTCTTTCAAATTATCTTTCAAAAATAACGTCTTAGATGTGTTAAAGATTGATGAAAATTCTGATGGTATTGGTGGTCCTTCATTATTTATTGGTTCAATTGCTGGTTCCTGGAAATGAATATGTTTCCAATAAATGATGACGCCACGATTACTGTTGTAGTAATTATGCCTAACGACCGGTTCCAATAAATGATCTCAATCCGAGAATCCAAGATAAAAATGAAAAATTAAAAAATGAAAAATCGCGAGAATGAACCATTAAAATTATTATTTGACAGCGGAATGTTCAACTTTGTTCATGTTGGCAATTTTTTATGATCTGCACACTTTGATTGAAAACATTTATTAGAATTAGCCGCAAATTATTAAATAGTCATTTTACATGGCAGTATGTACCTAGTATATGCTTGCTATTGATGAATTCTGTATCAAATATTTTTCAACTAATGGGAAATAAAATAAAAAACTATTACACTTGTACTGCACCCTGCCTCATTTAAACTTGTAGTTACGACAATCTAAAATAAAGTCAATAAATGTGGCAATATTTATTTATTTATAGGTACACCAACAGCATACATATTGTTAAATTAAATAGTAAACATTAGTTAAGGACAATGTAGCTGATGACAATTTATCACCTTTATTTTTGGTACAGCATTCTTTTTAATTTTCCTAATCCCTTTTTCTGTATAATATCCATAGGAATCGGCAAAATGGTCTGAACAAACCACACTTGAGTAATTGGGTTTAAAATTTTCTTCTCTCCTTTCTTCGGAAATAATTTTACGCCATTTATCTCTTACTATTTCATTTCATGGAAATCTGTAATTAATAAAAAAAATAATAAATTTAAAATATATATAATATATTTCCAAAAAAAAACGACTCCATATATTTCATTGTTCCAAATCATGATTTCAAAAGGGACAAAATATTTTATTAACTGAATTCGTTAAATTAATTATTTATACACGTTTAATACTTAATTTAACATGATTAAGGTTTTAAGAATCAAGTAAGGGAATTATACTTACTTAAAATATGAAATTCCATGTGTTTTGCGCTTTGTAAGGGTGTTATTTTTGCACTCTTTCACAGAGCATTTAGGCATCTTCACAGACGAACGGTCGGCGCCCGACTGACAGCCAACAAGTGCTTACTTACATTTTAAGCACTCGTTGGCTGTCCCACTTTCTGAGCGTCAACTGTGCATCTAGGTATATTATTATATCGATGGCCTATATGCATAAACACATGTAGCCGTAAACGTAATCAAAGGTATTCAAACTTGTCACTAAAACATTTCAATTATTTTTATTGTTTTAAAAATGGGGGAGTTTCTCAATTCACTTGAATGTTGCACGATGTCATTGGTTAATTTGGATAAGATTTTTTTTGTAGTCACTAGTTTATTCTAAGCGCTGTTATGATGGTAAATTAAATATAAATTAAGAATAGTTTTAATTTTATATACAAACGGAATTGAAGTGTCCATATAACATTCCCTTTCTTTCCACCTATTATTTATGGACCAATGTGTTTTAGAAAAGATTTTGCTTAGTTTTTAAGATCACTTGCCTGCGGGGTAACGTTAATTTGAAAAAGATAATGCCAGTCCAAACATTTTGTGGACTTTGCTCTAAAAAACGTTTGATGGCTAAAAGTCGTATCCAGTCAGTGGGTGTTTTAAACTGGTTTTAGTAGATTTTAGTTTTTTTACAACCGAATGACGCAAGACCCAACATCTCACGGGCGTAGCCAGGTGGAGGGGGGTTGGGGATCAACCGAGAAATACCCAAAATATAATATTTACGTTACCTTTTTATTAATATTATTTTTTCATATTGAATTCATATTTCAAATATTAATGATAGGTAACAAATTAGTGTTGTTTTTTTTCTTTAACCTGGGGGGTGACCCGCCCCCCTCGATACATCGGTTTACTGTCCCAAACCGAAGTTACTGATTTAACCGGCGACTCGCTTTCTAGTCTCTACAGTTCTACACGGATCGTAATGAATATGGCCAGATGTAGGTGAAACCTGTGGCCTAGGGCATCCAAATATCAGCTAATTATATTTGACTCTACAGAGGCGCGCTGTTCGAATCATTGACAGCCCTAGTCTCTCGGTTGGTCTGTAACTGTTGGGCATGCCGAGGGACATAGCGTCTCTCTGTGCGTTATACCGATTTTTCCATCATCCTCTTTCTACTAGGGCACCACCCGTCATCGGTGGAAAGTTCATCCATTTTACCTGGAACCGCCTACTTCCAGTACAGTGCGTTTCCAGATATCATTTATACCACGCGCCAACAAACTCTGGAATGAATTCTCCTTCTCGGTGTTCCCGCAGCGCTATGATATGTCTTTCTTCACACGAGGCTTAAAAAAGCATTTACGCTGTTGACGACGGTAACCACTTACCATCAGGTGGGCCGTCTGCTCGTCTGCCTTCGTAGCCAATAGAAATAAATAAAACAAACATAAACCATTGCAACCTCATGTAGCTGTCATTCGCATTCATTATAATCCTTGTAGAACTGTACGCATCTAGCCACCTCTGGAAGTAAGCTTGAACGTCGCTTGTGGCTACTTGTGACTAACTTCAACCCAGTCAAGTATTTTCGACCGTATCTTAGAACAAAAAGTATAGGAAATAAGTAAATAAAATCATCTTTTTGCATATTGTCAATGACTTAGTAACGGGAGCAATTACTTTTTCATCTTGACAAAAACTTTACAATATCTACAAAAAGAAATTAATTTCCCAAGATATTACTTACATTTCGTAACAAAATAAGTGTTCTTCGATCTTATAGGAAGACTATAATGAACATTGAACATAATTATTACTGAATAATAAATTATGGCACATTGAAGTGAATAATCTAGCTATTGTTATTTTTATTGAACATACACATATTATTTATTACTTTAATATTAATTACTTACCAAGCCAATAAATGACAAGTGGAAATTTCTCTCAGGCATTAAAATATTTCACATAGCACGTAGATCTGATAGCCGATGGGGCAGAAAAGTTCTCGAGTGAAGACCACGTACCGGCAAGCGCAACGTAAATCGTCCACCTACAAGGTGGACCGACGACCTGATAAAGGTCGCAGGAAGTCGCTGGATGCATGCCGCTTCCAACAGATCGATCTGGAAATCTTTGGGGAGGCCCATGTTCAGATTGATGATGATTGATTTGATGATGATTCAAATATTTTAGGCATGATTTATGACCTGTTTTTTTTTAATGTTTATAGGTCTTATAAAAGTGTAAATTAGATACTTATTGATAAATGTCTTGTATATTTTGTATTTTCTGTTATTTTAAAGACTGCTTTCAAAATAGTCATGAGTGATGTGGCAGCTATTCAGACACCACAGGGCAGGGGCCATAGGAGCCGATGCATGACTAACTTAAAACGGTCGTAAACTTGATTTTAACATTTAATTTTAGGTGGAAGAGTTTAGCTTACGCGTGACAGCTGCATTAAAGGCACAGGGTGTGAAGAAGGGAGACATTGTCGGGCTGTTAATGAACAACTGTCCACAAATGCCTGCTCTGTGGATGGGGATAGCACGTCTCGGAGCCGTCACTCCTCTAATAAACACGAACCAGCGAGGCAACGCACTTATACATTCCATTAACGTCGCTAAATGCGATTACCTCATACTCAATGATGAGTATTTGCCAGGTGAGTGATAAGAAAATGTAGTCTTTTTTGTTATATATGGGCTGAGTACCGGGATGTCCTGGATTCGAAGTTCAGGTCGGGCGGGGTGCTTTTTTTAATATTTTTTCGGGACTGGATCCCCCAGATGGGATTGACGTCAGTCAGGCAGCCGGTCGTAAAAACTAAGGCAAATAATTTTTGCAATGTGCTTAAAGAGTGTTGCGCCGACTCCACATTAAGGTGGGATAAGGGCAGGTAGAAAAAGAGAGATATTAAGATTGAATACGTAAACCTCTACAAATAAAATAGAAATATTACATTAAATATTACAATTCCAAAGATCCATAATTTACTTGGAGATGCAATCGGAAAATTATACTTAATTACAATGAATACTAACCATTGCACAAAAATAATTATGTAGGTAATAACAGTAAAATGCATCATGCATATTTTGATCATACGATACACACAAATTCTGTACATAAATTCTCAACCAACCGGTAATTTTTATATCATTAGTATAAAACGGTTACGGGCACTTTATGTGTAGATGGAAACATGACGAAGCATTATTGCATTAATGAATCGGTCGTTTGGAAAATTTTAGAAACACTATTCAGTACCCCTAGTACGATTTAATGCTGCTCGAAAACTATGATAGTTATCGTTAAATCTCCATACATTTATTTAGTTCATTGTAGTTTCCGCAAGCGGCGCTACTAGTCAAATGTATGGAGTATTAACGATAACTATCATAGTTTTCGAAAAGCATTAACTCGTACTAGGGGTGCAGATACACGACTGCCTCGGTGGCGTGGTGGTATTTCGGTACGACTACGGTTCTGAGGTCTCGGGTTCGATCCCCGGGTCGGGCAAAGTGATATTGGATTTTTCCATATCATCCCTGAGTCTAGAATTTGTGCCCGATATGGCGATAGGCTCGCCCCCTATCACATCTGGAATCACATCGCCCTTAGAGTCACTGAACTATGGGGGAGGACAGCGAAGTTCCATATTCGAATCTCAGGCTGAGATCTATAGAACAAACTTCCGCTAAGTGTATATCAAAGAAACGAACTCCGTGTGGATTTGAAACTATTAAATCGAACTTTGACTTAGTCCGAGTCATTTTTTACAATAAAATCTTTGCTTAGTCTGTTTGTCAGTCTGTTTTTCTTGAAACAATGACTCGGATTAAGTCAAAGTTCGATTTAAAAATTCCAAATCCTCACAGAGTTTGTTTCTTTGATTTAGACTTAGTCGAAGTTCGCTCTATAGATCTCAGCCTGAGGTTGTTCGATTCGAATATTCGGGTTGAAGCAAAGACATTTAACAGTATATAGACTGGACAATAGCACAAAACTTGTCATCCAAAAGTTATGACCTAGTGGTCATAAGTCGCTCAGTTTATTTGAAATATACGCGCGCCAGGCCGGCCAGTGTAATAATATTGAGAGAATAAACTTATCTTACGTGATTCTTAACCATTCACAAAACATTCTAGGGTGTAAATTGTAATAATCACCCTCGCATTATAATAAGTGGTTGATGGCGGTACTGAAGTTTGAGATCAATGTTTTTGTATGGAAACTTGCTTGATAGCCCTCTATAGTAACATAACATACATAACATAAGCTCACGCCTGTATCCCCGAAGGGGTAGGCAGAGGCGCACTAGCGAACTAGAACACCCACATTTCGCCGAGCTTAGTTCCGTCCCAGATGTGATAGGGCGCGAGCCTATCGCCATATCGGGCACAAATTCCAGACACCGGGCTGATATGAAAAAATCCAATATCACTTGGCCCGACCCGGGGATCGAACCCGAGACCTCAGAACCGTAGTCGTACCGAAATACCACCACGCCACCGAGGCAGTCTCTATAGTCACCCTCTATAGTTAGTAATATTAAATCTCTTTGGGTTGGAGTTTGTGCCTAAAGCAGTGATAACGTAGCCCCATTTCATAAGGATGAAAATAAACTCGGTGAACCATAAGTACAATTATTGCACCTCTGTATACATCTTTAGGTTTACGCGCGCAAGCTAATTTTAGTAGAAAATTTGAATAAAGGAAAGTGCAATATGAACTGTGGAAATAGATACCTATCGCACACTGCCGTATATAATTGAAAATGATCCGTATTGCGGTCACAACGAGTTCTACCGTAGAATAATAACATATTAATATTATATTGTAGCAGTAAGCAGCGATAGCTGAGTTGGGAATGGTATGGACTGCCGAGACAAGTGTCGGAGGTTCGAAAACAACCCCAAAATGGAGCATACACCTCTGACTTTTCTATGTTAAGTGTATTTTCATTGTGAAATATCGCTTGCTATAACGGTGAAGGAAAACATCGTGAGGAAACCTGCATACCCGAGAATTTCTTCACAGGAATTTCGAAGGTATGTGAAGTCTACCAACCCGCATTAGGCCAGCGTGGTAGACTAAGGCCTAACCCCTCTCATTAGTAGAGGAGGCCCGCGCCCAGCAGTGGGACAGTAATATTACAGGGCTAATATTATTTATTATTATATTGTAATGAACGTGTCGAAGTATTGTATAATAATACAGCAGATAATGGATTGAACTTTGAACCCTCACGCGGTATTCAATTATAGTGCAAAAAACGACTTCTAACAGCTCTGTTTGCTTTGCTTTGTATAAAATTGCATAAAATTTCGACTAGCCGCTATTTATTAGGAACCTTTTTTATGGCTGATAAATTATTCAAGAATTTTCATATTTATAGAAGAAACAACTCATTTAGTCGCCTCCTTGGTCTCTGTAGGTCATTTAAGTTTCGGCGGGAGATTAGACTCTAGACTCTAGACTCTAATTATCTTTGATCATTAGAGGATTAAGACAATATTAGCCGAGTAGGTAGACAGATACTGTCAGTGGCGGATTTGGAGTGTTGGCCGCTCTAGGCCAACTACTATCGCCCTTTGTAACCATATTTTAACCGACTTCAAAAAAGAGGAGTTCCTCAATTTGTATTTATTTATACACATAATATTTTATTTTTATGTACCTATGTTCGTCCATCTTTCAACTCCTTGGTCTGGTGGCAAGCCTAGCAGCACATATCGCCTCTGGACCGTCTGGATGTCCCGAGTTCAATTCCCGTTGATTTTGTCGTCGCGTATCTGGCAGCCCCTAACATATAGCCGCCCTAGGCACGTGCCTGCCTAGAAAATCCGACACTGCGTACTGTATTCAGATTCCATATCACATATATATTTCTTTTTCAGCCATACAAGACGTCCGAACTCAACTAAGCCCAAATCTCAAGCTATATAAAATCTCGCAGCGGCCATTGAATTCATCTAATCCTAAATCAGAGGAGAGTGGGGATGGTGTAGCAGATTTTACCAACATATTGGAGACCACTCCGCCTGCCGAATGGGCCTTAGCCGATGCAGACGGGTTCGAAGGAAAACTGCTGTATATTTACACGTCAGGCACTACGGGTCTACCCAAAGCCGCGGTGATATCTAATGCCAGGTAAGTTACGTTCGTAAAACTTAACGAAGCGACTTCAAAATTTTCCGACCGTGACGGAATTATACAATCTATGTATAATATAAGAATGAATCGCCGAATGTGTTGCTAAGCGCAAATCTCGAGAGCAGCTGAACCGATTTCGCTAACTCTTTTTTAGAATATTCCTTGAAGTATGAGGATGGTTCTTACGGAGAGAACAATTTAAAAAATGCCTGAAAAAGTCTAAAAGCTAATCTTTTCTATACTCCCATACAATCGATTCGTAATAATACTTAAAAGTCAATTTGAACTTTAATACCACACCATAAAGTTTAAGTGTCAGTGGAGAGGTTCCGGGAAGGCAAAACAATTGAGTGACGTTAGTATCGTATAAATATTAATGTCAATATTTGTCAATGTTCTCTTTCATACGCAGACGAAGTTACGCGGGTCAGCTAGTGTGTATACTGATTTCTTAAGTTCACGCGAATATTATACATTGAAATAAAACTATTTTTACGGATTCTATCACGATTAGGTTTTAATTATTATTCCCGACGTTTCGAAGGCTTTGCAGTCTTCGTTGTCACGGGTCAGACTGAGGTGGCATTTGTCCAAAAAAAGGTTAGTGTTACAATATATACCATCATTTTTAAATTATACAAAATCAAAAAAGGTTAATTATTTGTGTTCCGATCTACGCAGTACGAGCTCACGGTGTCTTGAGTTCTGGCAGCTGTTGTGAAGCTTTATCAAAGGGTGACTGTTATTTACTTAGTTTTAAACTATTTCAATAAATAGTGAAATAGATTCAGAAGCTACTAACAGGGTGTGCGTTAATTATGTTACACGTTGTATATGGGACCACCCTTGGAATGAGTTATATCGAACACAAAAATAATCTTGAAAACCGGTCCATATTTGACGGAGATATTGCGTAAACTACATAAGAAACATACAGACGAAGTGTTATGTACCTACCTCCTTTTTTAAAGTCGGTCGAAAATCACCTATGTCACTCATAACCAAATAACTCATAAACAAATCACTCATGTCACTCATAAACAAATCACTCACGTCACTCATAAACTGCCTCCTGACATCACATTCGATTCGATTTCGACTACGACTGCGTTGGATTCAAAAACTTGTCATTTGATGATTTTTAACGCGACATTAGTGCACTTTTAACTTGATTTTGGTGGAATTTTAAGTGAACAATTGAAATCGAATCGTATTCGAAATCGAATTTAGGTTCAATCAAGTGTCAAAAGTGACCCTTACTGTCTTTATGCAGAAAATCGTAGAGAGTGGTGCTTAAATAATCACTTCCCCATTCTTCATTCCTTTAAATTTAAAATAGCATAACATAAACATAACATAAGCTCACGCCTATATCACCGAAGGGGTAGGCAGAGGCGCACTAGCGAACTAGAACACCCACATTTCGCCGAGCTTAGTTCCGTCCCAAATGTGATAGGGGGCCAGCCTCTCGCCATATCGGGCACAAATTCCAGACTCCGGGCTGATATGGAAAAATCCATTATCACTTTCCCGACCCGGGGATCGAACCCGAGACCTCAGAACCGTAGTCGTACCGAAATACCACCACGCCACCGAGGCAGTAAAATTAAAATAGCAGTGGCATAAATGACTTTCCCGATTGCATGGGTGCTCATGGGCGATGGAGACCATTTACTATCAGATGACCCACTTGCTCGATTGCCGAGCTCTGCAATAATAAGAACATTCGATCAAGTCACTTTTCCAAAAATAAATGAGAATCAGTTCATCCGTTTAGGAGCTACAGCAAAGACAGACAATTTAACGTCACACACGTCTTTTTGGGTCTGTCAAAATAACAAGTTAGGATTTCCCATCACAGCAACTCAGATTTGTTTTTTGTTTTCGCTTCAGAACGATATAACTATAAATACGCACGTAAAATATTAACTGTCGGTTATGGGCAATTACGTATGCATTCAAGGAAAACGACCAGTCGCGAAAATAAAAGGTTTCTTACGTAATACGCGGCCACTTGTAGGCAAACAACTCTCATCGCTGCTTTGGAAATTACGTTTGGCTATACATCGTGAGGTCTCGGGTTCGATTCCCAAGTTGATCCCGTATTTCCTGTATTTCTTACTCATAGGTTTGCATCACCCAATGAAACCACGCGTTGTTCTTGTTTCACGTTGCAACATCAGCAAGAAAAGGGTGCATCAATTGCGTTCCTACCTATACCTTCTTGTATACAAGCGTGAGCTTATTTGCATTTAAATTTTTGTTTTAACACCTAAATTTTTTTTTTTTATTTATTTTATTTATTTATTTATTCAACACACACACAGTCATTACAGGATATACCCAATTCGAACTGGCGGGACATAAAATAATGAAATAGATAATTTCCTTTAAAACATCGATAATGAGATTCAATCTATTCGTTTTGTAAGCAAGCCACATTACAAGTCGTTGACCAACCATTAATTAACCGATACACAGTGTTCAAATCCCAATTGGGCATTTGAGTACAGTAACCATCGATATATTATTTACTTAGATGCACAGTTGAAGCTCAGAAAATGGGACAGCAAAGAAGTGCTTAAGCACTCCTTTTCCGTACAGTCGGAAGCCAACAGAATTCTAAATTTCAAAATTCAAATTTCAGAACGCTTGATAATTTCTTTTAAAAAGCTACTTTATAACACGTGCATAGGGTTATATTTGTGTTGATTTAATTAGAACTTGTGATCTTTTTCTTTGTTTTATTCCTGAGACCACTTTTTAGGAGGATTTTTGCAAATAACTGTGCATCTAGGGCCTTACTTAAAACAGCATTATCAATATCTTTTTTAAAAGCGATTTTGTATCTATGGTAAGAAACAATGACGTCACCCGTAGCTACAGTTAACAGGTAGCGTTTTGGCGGCAAACTAAATTATACATATTAATTTTTGCTTTTTTAAACTAAATATATTAAAATAAATTACGAAATAATTTTTTACATGTTTAGGATAAACTAATAAATAGCCCTATATACTTTTTAAAAAATAGTCAAGTATCTAATTGTCACGTTACAGATTCGTGTTCATGACAACCGGCATACATTTCTGGCGTCTAAATTCGTCTGACGTCATTTACTGTCCACTGCCGCTTTACCACACGGCTGGTGGTATCATAAGCGTCGGACAAGCGCTCGTGCTGGGATGCACGGTTATACTGAAGGCGAAGTTTTCCGCGTCGCAATATTTCCCAGACTGCGTCAAGTATAAGGCGACGGTGAGTGTTTTTACCAATTTCGAAAAATGAGGTATATATATTTAAGTATGTAATTAGAAAAATAAGAATTTGGCATAATTATAAAAAACCTGTTTATTTTAAGCCGGTTCCGCCAATTTACATGTAAGTTGTCACCCTGTTGTAAGACTTAAATAACGTATACAACGTGTTTTAACGTGTTTTATTTATTTTGGAGACTAATTTTGGAATCTGAAGATGTCATGATCTCATGATCCCATGGTTGTCTGTAAGAAATTGCCTAGTGCGATAAGACCGCCATTTGTACTGAATTTGTTTGTGCATATTCCTTGTATTTTGTCTAAGTGTACAATAAAGAATAAATAAATAAATGTTTAACTACTATATAACTGGTAACTTTCTTTCGCCAAGTCGCCATTTTGGTTTATCTCCATACCTTCGGCATGCTTCACTTTACTCCTTATGCAAAGTCCTTATTTTTTTCTGTGTCACTGATGTTCACCGACTCCGACATGCGTGGATGAATTTCGTTGTTTTTTTTTTGGCTTACTTCTGAATTTGAAGAATGTTATATTTCGTAAACCCGCAATGGAAAGCAAACACAACGCACCGCGCCGTGCGCTCGACTGGGCTCGCGCGTCAGCTGATATGTTATTCGTATTACATCACGTTTTAAAAAAGATGATTTTTTAATTATTTCAATTGTTCTTTGTGTTATCCACACATACATGATGCTGCGAAAAAAACTGACAAAAAAATCGAAGTTCCGTATCACAATTTTTTTTGTGGCATTGTGTTTGAAATAATCAGTCTACTGCCTGTCTTCGGTTTCTGGAAGCATTTCCCTTACACCCTTTATAAAAATATCACCAGCTTAATATTAAAATGCACTCTGTCCCTTGTACATAAGAGTGATTGTTGTGTGTTGCGGTCAGGCGGCGCACTACATCGGCGAGATGTGCCGCTACGTGCTGGCCACGCCCCCTGCGCCCGCGGACACGCAGCACAACGTGCGCGTCATCTACGGGAACGGGCTCAGGCCGCAGGTAACGCATTTTCTTTTCAAATTCAAATTCAAATAATTTATTCAGCAAATAGGATATCTTATATCACTTTTACATGTCAGTTACGAGGATATATTGAAAAAATAATGATGACGTCGGCATTTCGTGGCTATCCCTGAAAAGAAATGCCGAAACACTTTCTTTCTTTCAACCTGGCTACCTGCCCTTATCCCACATCAATGTGGGGGCGGCGCAACACACACTTTCAAGCATGTTGCAGAGAGGATCTGGTTTAGTTTTATGACCGGCCGCCTGCCCGACGTCAACCCAACGTTTTTGTGTGGTAGAGTCACGCTGTAGACAGTTACGTCCATAACACGAATGGGACGGCTAGACCGGTTTGATACTACTGTCTTACAGAAAACCGACGTAAAGTGGCAGCTTGCTGTCGCGTTTCGTGTGAGTGAGATTTCCGGTAGCCCATTTAAGTATTTAGTATTCAGGGCTATTTTCAGCATCAATCCAGAATTAGTTCTGAACTCGATTTAACTTACAACTTAATCGTATATTTATAGATTTAATTATTTAAAAAACATTGACGATGCACGAGTTTTTCCTTAAATTGAGTTTATTTTAAAATAAATTGTATTGCCGCCGAATGTTCACACACCCATTGGTGGTCGCCCGCCCCCCCACGCCCGAATGGTCAAACGCTGCTCAACTTTAACGGCTTCTTATATTAATTTTCGCCATACAATTTTGACAGATAAGGCGGCATTAAACGACATAAGGCGATCTTATGTGTATGAACATTCGGCGGTTAAGGTCGCCTTATGTCATAAAAGGCCGCCTTATCTGTCAAAATTGTATGGCGAAAATCAATTTAAGAAGCCGTTAAAGTCGAGTAGCGTTTGACAATTCGGGCGTCAGAGTCCCAATGACTGGCCACTTATTTATACATTAACATGCTTAGTTTAAATTTTAATTTATTACATTCATTTGAATTTAAATGCCGACAGTCTAAAGTACACTTTTATGCTTAATATAAATTATTTCAATCCAAATCTGCATTATGTGGAACATTATTAGGTTGCCAAGCATTGACCTTGCAATATTGCAAACTCGTGCCTCGGTTTAAAAATGTGTGTTAATTAATTCATTCATTGTTTCAGATATGGGTGGACTTTTTGAAAAGATTCAAAATCAAGTATGTTACCGAGTTTTACGGTGCCACTGAGGGGAATGCCAATATAGGTAACTATATAATGATTTCTTAGGTTTACGCGAATGTTATTCATTAAAATAAAATTAGTTTTTACGGATTTTATCGCGATTAGTTTTGTATTTACGTATTTGTATTTGCGGGTCGGACCCGTGACCACGAAGGCTGTAAAGCTTTCCAAAAGTCGGGACTAAAAATAAAACAAATCGCGATAAAATCCGTAAAAACTAGTTTTATTTCAATCGGTAACTATATTTTTGTGGTCTACTCGAGAACTTTCTCTGCTCCATCAGCTATTGGTTCTGCGAGCTATGTGTCGTGCTCAATGTCATTTAAGCTCGATGACCCACTGGGCTATGACATTCGTTTCGATTTTTTCGTTTCTTCATCGTTTTATCAGTTTACAAGAGAAGTGTAGTATACAGAGTGTCCTCCTTGGTCTAATGAGGGGGGACCAGGCGATCCAGGTCATGCAAAGCGATTTTTCGAATTGGATTTGCTCGGCACTGGATCCCCCAGAGGGGGGTTAATGTCAAGCAGGCAGCTCGTAAAAACTAAGCAAAATCGTTTCTAAAACATCCTTGAAAAAGTGTATAATATTCAGGTGGAAGGGCAAGTAGAAAGAAATATATAAATATAAGAGAAACATCGAATATAACCCTCTCTATCTCTGTGGGGGGGCTTATCTTCAACAGCGGATACCCTAGATGTCTGATGGTTATAATATATTTTGTGTGTTTAGTTTTCAATTGATATTGATGATTGATGATTTATATGAATTGATATGCCAGTATAGGTCTTCGCGTTTGATGTAACGATAACATCAAAAATATATATTTATATTCCCGCTATCTTCATATATTCCTGAATATTCGGTATCACGATTTTATCAACTGGAACCAAGACAGAATTATTTTAGAACAGAAACAAGCTCAGAAAATTGTGATGTACTAGAAGTTTGATTCGTAAATAGTGGATGAGCTATTTTATATTCAGTACTCAAAGAGTGCTAACTAGCGTTTATTTCTGGGTCGTAATTATAATAGCTACCCAACAGGATGTAGGGAAACACCGGTTGTTAAATTCGAAACGCACTTTGCCGGATTGTGTCTAATGAGAGAACTCCAGTCTGATTCTAAAAGATAATTTTTAAATATATACATAGACTCACGCCTGTATTCCAGAAGGGGTAGGCAAAGGGGACCTCGATAACTAAAACACCCATATCTCGCTGAACTTATATTCGTCCCGGATATGATAGGGAACGTGCCTATCGGTCCCAAATTCCAGATTCCGACCTGATACTTAATCATCATCAGCATCAGCCTGTATCCGTCCACTGCTGGACATAGGACTTTCCCAGATTGTGCCAGCCTTGGGAGTTTTTAGCCTTCCTCATCCAGCCGCTTCCTGCTACGTCCCGCAGGTCATCGGTCCAGCGGGCAGAAGGTCGCCATACGCTGTGCTTGCATAAACGTGGTCACCATTCCAAAACCATTTGGCCCCAGCGACCGTCGTTACGACGGCATATGTGACCAGCCCACTGCCACTTCAACATGCTAATACGAAATACAAAAACACAATATCACTGCCCGGCCCGGGGATCGAACCCGAGACCTTAAGACGGTAGTCGTACTGCACTACGACCACGCCGTTGAAGCAGTCCAGTCAGATAATTTTTAAGGAAATCAAATATTCTCCGACAGCTTCCGTAGCGCAATGGGCGTCTAGTCGGCTGTGAAGCGAGAGGCCGCGGGTTCGATTTCCGTATCGAGACAAATGTTTGTGTGGCCCATAGATATTTGTTTTAAGTCTGGGTGTAGTGAGACCGAAAGTCTCTCATTGTTCTGACTCCCACGATACAGGTTATTATACCTAGTGTGGAGTCAGGGCTAGGTGTGTGACTGTTGGGTGTATTTATTATTCTAAATCATCGATATATTATATACCTAGATGCACAGTTAACGCTTGGAAAATGGGACAGCAAACGAGTGCTTAATGCACTCCTTTTGCCTACAGTTGGACGCCGATAGAATTCTAAATGTCAATTTTCAAATTTAAGAACGCTTGCTCATTTCGTTTAAAAAGCTAATTTATTACACGTGCATAGGGTTATATTTGTGTTGATTTCATTAGGGGGCGTCCATAAATTACGTGAGGTGTTTAAGGGGGGGGAGGGGGTCGAGTCAAATCTCATCTAATCTTACGTTGGAGAGAGGGGGGGTCTCGGCAAATATCACGCAATTTTTTTTCTGATTGAAACAAAAAAAAAATACTATTTTGGTCCATTTAATCCAGATTATACATGCTTAAGATTTAATCTTAAGCGTAATCGTAATACGATTAAGATAATTTACTAATTCTTTCGAAAGAAAATAATTTCATTTATACTTCAACAAATATGGTGGTTTGACAGTCAGTAAATGTAATACATTTATATATATTATCTATTTTATTTATACCAAATAGCTCAATTTAATCTGAATTTACGGTACAGTGTAGCCCGTCCTTTGTTTTTTGGGCTAATGAGTTACTTTGTGCAAGTGCCAATGGCTTAGAGTGGCTAGATCAGAACGAAGTTGAAGGAGCAGATGGTTTTACTGAAAATCATTTTGATGCATCATCATCATTTTGATCATGCAGAAAATTTAAAAAAACACCTCACGTAATTTATGGACGCCCCCTTAGAACTTGTGGTCTTTTTCTTTGTTTTATTCCTGAGACCATTTTTTAGGAAGATATTTGCATCTAGGGTATATTATATTGATGTTCTAAATATTCAATATTGTGACATAATTTAATGTATTATATGATTTTCAGCGAACACGGACGGAACTCCAGGCGCCATCGGGTTCGTGTCCCGGATCTTCCCCAAAGTCTATCCTATAGCTATCATCAAGGTGAATCAGGAGACTGGCGAGCCTGTGAGAGATGCTCGGGGTTTATGCCAGGTACCTACACTACAATCATATTTCAATTTTGCATTATTTTCTCCATTTACGAAGATAATTAATATATTTAAGAAAAACTAATTATCGATCGACATCCAAAAGGAGAAGGTCCTCAATCGTCTGTATTTTTTTATTTTTTTATATATCTCCGCCGAATGGAGACAGATCTTCAAAATTCTTTTTGTGTTCGATAGAGCTTCTTTCTAGGGTAGTCCCATATAAATTTGGTCACGATCGAATTTGAAGTCGGTCATTTAAGTTTTTAAACTTGTGATTATTATACTAATATTCGTTGTCGCTGGATGCAAGCCGCTTCCAACAGGTCGATCTGGAAATCTTTGGGGGAGGCCTATGTTCAGCAGTGGACGTCCTATGGCTGATGATGATACTAATATTATGAATACATTATTATAATCACATCCGCCTCCTTGGTGTAGTGGCAGTATATATGGGCTGTCTTGGGTTCGATTCCTAGGTTGGGCAAAGCGAATTTTCCAATTTAATTCACTCGGGACCGGATCCCTCAGAGAAGGTTGACGTCAGGCAGGTAGCCGGTCGTAAAAATTAAGCCAAATGCTTTCTGCAACATGCTTGAAAGAGTGTGTTGCGTCGATCCCACAATAATGGTAGGTAGAAAGAAAGACATAATCACAAATCAAAAAAAATAAAAACAGTTTTTAAAATGTGAGGTCTTGACTTTTATATGGGACCACCTTTGAAACTCTCACTGAAGCTATATCAATCACAAAAATAATACCGACGAATTGAGAACCTCCTTTTGGACTCTGTTGGAAATGCAGTAACGGAACCGAGAAATAATAGTCAAAAATGACTAGCCTGTTGTAGTTGACAGCCTCCGTGGCGCATCGGGCGAGTAGCCGGCTGTGAAACGTGAGGTCGCGGGTTCGATTCCCGCACTGAGACAAATGTCTATGTGGCCCACAGGGCACAGATATTTGCTTCAGATCTGGGTGTTGTGAGACCGAAAGTCTCTCGTAGTTCCTGATACCCACAACACAAGACTTGAACTTAGTGTGGGGTCAGGACTATGTATGTGACTGTTGGGTGTAATTATTTATTTATTATAATAGCCCGGTGTGAAAACCATACATATGTTTACGAATATGGGCAGTAATTTGGTACTTGGCTAGTTTTTTTATAATAAATTTTAAATGAAATGTATGTCATCTAAAATATAAAACGGAAAGAAAGATTGAAATATTGTCAAAAATAAAAAAGTGCCTTTGAAAGCCTTTGAAGTTTGGTGTAACCGTCAAATTGCGGGAAAGGGAAGTATCAGTATAATCACGTCAGGCCATAACGGTACGCGCGTTGGAAAGGAATAGCAAGATATCTCCAATATGCCCCCACTCCATAATTTAAAATATGAATTACTGCCTCATTTCAGGCAACTTCGATGCAGTTTTTACAGAAGGGTTTCTAGTTTGTTTTATTGGCTATTACATATAAATATGTGTATATAATCAAACATAGTCAAATACCCAATTGGCACGTGTTCAGCAAGACATCGTGACATGTGGTGGTGTGATTAGTGAGCAGTGATCACACGTCACCATCTGTACCGCCACGTGGCGTCTACAATGTACATATTTACAAACTCCCTTTTGCTATTTATAACATTGTATCGACTATTTATAGTAGCGTTATTCTCGTCTCGATATTTGTGACGTCATAACGAACGTCAGTAAACATTTTGGCATCTGTTTATGACTGTATTCGTAGAGATATTGGTTTGCACTATCATGGTTTTAGGCTGTAATTTTGTTGTAAAAGAAACGCAATATAATAATAGTAAAACGACATCGCCTTTAAAACATTATGATACAGCGTTGGTAATACCATTAAACGACCAATTCAGCAGGCTGCAAAAAAAGAAAATCGATATCGATTACAGTGTGTCGAAATAAATATCCGTATCGACTCTAATATCCTTTATAAAATGTTTGTTGTATTTTAAATGTTGAAAACATCGTTGCTGTTTGAAAAAAATAGGTATAAATATACTTTTGGATTTTGATAAAAATATCAATTCGTCGAATTAAAATAGATATCAACAAATCAAAATATCTATACAATATAAACAAATAAATATATCGATATATCTATATTTTTCACTACACTTAACCTATGTATAAAGGTTTAAAGGCAATTATTATGTGTATAAATTCCGTACAAAAAACAAAGTAAGATTATAATAAAACTGATATAAGACGTGGTGGTAACCCCCCTGAACCCGCTTTTCTTTTTGTTACAGTTGGCAAGCCCAGACGAACCTGGAGTGTTTATCGGTAAAATCCAAGCGCACAACCCGGCGAGGCAATACCTTGGCTACGTAGACAAATCTGCGTCCGAAAAGAAAGTAGTTAGAGACGTGTTCAGACACGGAGACGCTGCCTTTATATCAGGTATATATCAATATTCGATACTGTGTTAATATATCGATAGCTAATAGTAGATGCTCAAACTGTCGATAGTTAACAGTTTCCATGGCGCATAGGACTAGTAGCTGACTGAAAGGAAAGGCAACGGGTTCTACAAATATTTGTTTCCGTTTTGAGTATTACTTGAAGAGTTCTGGCTCCTAATACTGACGACATAAGGAAACGAGATCCTTAGTATGTAGTCTGGAGTGTATATGTGATGTAACTGTCGACTTGCGATATTGTAATAAAAATGCTCAATTAATGTGGCCGTAAATGTCTAACTCAATAAGTCGACATAATTAAAAATCTATAGAGTTTGTAATTCTCTCACCACAATACAAACTAGGCAATATGGATGCCTTTTCTCTTATAAGTCCGTCTCTCGTTGCAAGTCGATAAACCTTATTCACTGTAGGTGCGGTTGTTTTTATTTGTTATCGTTGTCAGCAGGTTTAGACAAGTGGCTTATGCGCTAGTCGAATAGAATAAATGTATGGGACTGACATAAGAGTACGCCGCATATAGCGTACTCATAAGTAATTCCCATACATTTATTCTACCCGACTATTCTATTCGACTAACGCATAAGCCACTTGTCTAAACCCGCAGGTGACATTCTGGTGGCGGACGAGTTGGGTTACCTGTACTTCCGCGACCGCACGGGCGACACGTACCGTTGGCGCGGCGAGAACGTCTCCACCACTGAAGTCGAAGCTGCCGTCTCACGCTGCGCCGACCATAGAGATGCTGTCGTTTATGGAGTACTGGTGAGTCTATGGATCATTTAAGTTCAAATGTGTCTCATCGTTATTAAAATTATTATTAGGCATTATGTCTAGTTTCCAACTGTCGTTATTTGCAACACACATTTTAAGTGTCGACGCAACACACTTTATAAGTTTCGTCGTAACACACGAAGGATTTGGCTTTAGTTTTACGGTCGATGAACCGCCAGGAGTGTCATTAGGATTGTCACTCATCGAACAAAATGCAACATACAACTGCCACTCCGTTAGTTTTCTGTGTATCGAACCTGTCGAAGGGATTCTTTCGTGCTCTAGACACAACTGTCTACATTATAGTATATGTCAGTTCTACAATGAAACATTAATTTCAGGTACCTAACGTGGAAGGCAGGGCAGGTATGTGTGGTATAGTGGACGTGGATGGGTCGTTGAACCTGGATAAGTTGTACGAGGAGCTGGCTCGAGACCTGCCGGTCTACGCGAGACCTGTCTTCATGAGGGTGATGACCAGCGTCGACATGACTGGTAAGAGAAATATATAGATAACAATTAATCGACTATAAAAAGGAGGTTTTGAATTCGCTGCGTATTGATGTGACCATGTAATAAACATACACATAAAAGGGACAAACAATAACACAAAGTGGACATATTTGTGATTATTGTTCTTATTCGTTTACAATCATATCACATTTAATCTACACTCGATGTGGTGAAATCGAGAATAAAATAAATATTTATCGACTAATTTTACAACTTTTTTAGGACTAAAATAAAATATTAAATTAGTGATTTCTTAGGTTCACGCGAATGTTATTCATTGGAATAAAACTATTTTTACGCATTCTATCACGATTTGGTTTTAATTTTTATGCCCGACGTTTCGAAAGCTTTGCAGCCTTCGTGGTCACGGGTCAGACTTAAAACCAAATAATTAAAACAAGGCATAAAAATTAAAACCAAATCGTGGTAGAATCCGTAAAAATAGTTTTATTCCAATATTAATTAATCATTGACTTAAAAAATAATAACTATTTTCAGGTACGTTTAAAATGAAAAAGACTGATCTACAAAAGGAAGGTTTCGATCCGAGTTTAGTAAAGAACGATAAACTCTACTACTTAGATTTGAAACAAGGCCGATATCTGCCGTTAGGTCCGGAGGAGTATCAAAAAATCAATAACGGACAGATTAGGATATAATTATTAGGAAATCATTATTTTATACGCTATATAATCATTGAATACAATATGGCGACTTGGTAATCACATTAAATTATACTACATATCATTATAAAGCTATATACAAAAATACCCCTAACTAGGGTAGTTGCTTGTGTTTGGTTCTGTACATTGTTTTATGAGTAGCAAATATGAAAGAAGCACAAAAATTGCTTAGAAAATGACGCAATAATTCATATTTTGCAATGAGCAACAGTGGGGAGGATATCTGGCTATATATTTTGCAACGCCCGCACTGTTGTAGCAGTGACGTCAGTATACCAATGAATCTATTTTCTGTTGTTTGATAGTTCCACCAGATTTCGAAGGCTCATATCTTTTTTATTTTTGAGAATATTTCAATATTTATTTCTCTACTAGGTTTTAGACGACGTCAATTTTAGATAAAATTATCAAATGCCTATTCCACCCGTCCGACGTCACAGTCCCCTTGAGGTCGGTGATTCTTTACATATTATGGATATCGAATTATCGATAAGCGTTGAAGATCATAAAAAATACTAAAAACTGGTGGACTAAGGCCTAACCTTCTCAATAGTAGAGTAGGCTCAGCGAGACAGAAGAACACAATGGGCTGATATCATTTTATTTTGTATTAATTTTGTTTGGCATTTTTTGAGTTTTGAAGTGAAACCTGCTTTAGCATCGTTGTCATTTGAAAGTCGATGAAACGAAAAGGCAACAATAAAAAGTGCGCGCATGCATAGTACGAAGCTTGGGAAAAGGCATCACACAACCGTGGTGTTTTGTTTACGTGTACGTATTATATATTTGTAGAGTCTTTTCATAATTATTATAATAAAATTCTTCATCATTTTTATAATAAAATCTATGTAATATATACGAATGAAATATAAGAAAAAAACGTATAATAATTATCAAACTTTGAATCACTATGATTATTACTAAAACCTACAGTTATCCTCTTTCTGAAATTTTACATTCGTCTCATTATCTTGAAACCAACATTTTTGAAGGTTTCACATCTACAACGTGTGAATTGCACACAATTTATTTTCATTTATTTTGTTTGTTTTGTTAATAAAATATATCGATGGTTCCAAGGCAAAGTGGGTTAAACGAAACTTTTGAAACGTTTCAGGAAAAGCAAAACTGCTTTATCCTCCAAGTATCACAATGTTCATAAAAAATACTTGCTAGAAATTAGCACAAGTGGTATGTTACATGTGCTCGGCGTAGGGTAAAATGATGCAAACGCCGCGCATGGGGATATTTAACCCAAAATTATTTTACAATTTTATATTATTGATATGACCAAAATAATAATATGTATAAAGTAGTGTTAACCACTGTATCGTTTGATGTGATAACCTGACCGCCATCTTGTGTATAGATCATCGATATAATAATATACCTAGATGCACAGTTCCATACAAATATCATTGTAAACAGTGTCCTCGACAGACAAAACAAATAAACATCACAAATTTAATTAAATTAACACAAATATGACCTTATAGACGCGGCATAAAGTAGCTTTTTAAATTGCATGTTCAAACGTTCTTATATTCGAAATTTTTGAATTCCTAATAGTTTTTGAATTTGACAATAATTTGACATTATTAAAAGAAACATTCTAGTCACTTGGACAAAGATTGAATGGAGTCGAATAGTTCTTGTATTTATTTGTGAGAAATGTTGACCACATGGCGTACAATGTAGATGAGAATGGCGATATCTGTATAATAATTTTTCTTACATTAAGAGATAGATAGAGTACAAATGTTTAGAAGATAACAAAGCTTATTAGTTATGAATATGAAATAAGCACTGTTTTGCCTTAACGTGATTCATATTATCAATTTTTGGTTGCGTTCTTTCAAATTAACTGTAAAAAATAACGTCTTAGGTGTGTTAAAGATTGATGAAAATTCTGATGGTATTGGTGATCCTTCATTATTTATTGGTTCAATTGCTGGTTCCTGGAAATGAATATGTTTCCAATAAATGATGACGCCACAATTACTGTTGTAGTAATTATGCCTAACGACCGGTTCCAATAAATGATCTCAATCCGAGAATCAAAGATAAAAATGAAAAATCGCGAGAATGAATCATTAAAATTATTATTTGACAGCGGAATGTTCAACTTTGTTCATGTTGGCAAATTTTTATGATCTGCACACTTTGATTGAAAACATTTATTAGAATTAGCCGCAAATTATTAAATAGTCATTTTACATAGCAGTATGTACCTAGTATATGCTTGCTATTGATGAATTCTGTATCAAATATTTTTCAGCTATTACACTTGTACTGCACCCTGCCTCATTTAAACTTGTAGTTACGACAATCTAAAATAAAGTCAATAAATGTGGCAATATTTATTTATTTATAGGTACACCAACAGCATACATATTGTTAAATTAAATAGTAAACATTAGTTAAGGACAATGTAGCTGATGACAATTTATCACCTTTATTTTTGGTACAGCATTCTTTTTAATTTTCCTAATCCATTTTTCTCTATAATATCCATCGGAATCGGAAAATGGTCTGAACAAACCACACTTGAGTAATTGGGTTTAAAATTTTCTTCTCTCCTTTCTTCGGAAATAATTTTACGCCATTTATCTCTTACTATTTCATTTCATAGAAATCTGTAAATAATAAATAAAATTAATTAAAAAAATCATAAATTTAAAATAAATATAATATATTTACAAAAAAAACGACTCCATGTATTTCATTGTTCCAAATCATGATTTCAAAAGGGACAAAATATTTTATTAACTGAATTCGTTAAATTAATTATATATACACGTTTAATACTTAATTTAACATGATTAAGGTTTTAAGAATCAAGTAAGGGAATTATACTTACTTAAAATATGAAATCCCATGTGTTTTGCGCTTTGTAAGAGTGTTATTTTTGCACTCTTTCACAGAGCATTTAGGCATCTTCACAGGCGAACGGTCGGCGCCCGACTGACAGCAAACAAGTGCTTACTTACATTTTAAGCACTCGTTGGCTGTCCCACTTTCTGAGCGTCAACTGTGCATCTAGGTATATTATTATATCGATGGTATAGATAAATAATATTTGCTCATGATTGTGTTAATATATTCTTGTTGATGGTTTTAAAATGTTATCTCTTTTAGATTATTTCGTTTATTTATGTTATATTTAGTAAGCCAATGTTTAATCTATAACTACGCTGTTGATTCGTACTATAGACAAATAAAACTACGTAATATCATAAACTTTGTAGAAAGAGACAGCGAATATGCGGCCAATGACTGTCTCTTTATGTACTGTCTATACAGATATTAACTCTTCTGTAGGTGATCTGCAGCCCGAGCAGGAAAATTTCTGACAACCGTAAATGTATTCGTGCTCGATGCGCGTCTATGAAATTTGTATGAAATATATATCAAATGTCATCAGTGCGCAGCGAGTTTACATTTACATTAGTTTTTCGTGCTCGGGCTATCACTAGGATCAATCAATCAGAAAGAGAGTGGCAGCGAGTTTATTCTATCCCTCTCACACTTTTCTACCCACTTCACACTTGACAGCTAGATAGCTAACGCGCAGTCCATGCCTATAGTCTTTAAATGGTTATTTAATGAAGCATAATTTATATTTTAACGTTAACAAGGCCTCATTCGAGAGCTTTTTCAACGCGCGTTAAAAAGTCATAATGAAAGAAACCAGTTCTAGTATAGTTGTTCACACGCCGGCGATTTTAAGAACGCGGCGTTTTTTTTGGGCGGTATGTAGAATATACCTTAGAAACAAGGAAAGAATGATTTTCAAGAAAAGACATGTTTAGACGCTTTTCAACGCGCGTTGAAAAAGCGAAGGACGCTTTACTTAAAAAAATTATAATGTCTCAAAAAAAGCCTCGAATAAAAGTTTATTATTTAAAAAAAAAACGTTGTTTTCTCGAATTCTTATATTAGAAAAGCAAGGAAGCTTATAATATTATCAATAAATCTCTGTAGATTCTCTTAGGAAATATTGTTATAATAATTTAAAATTACACATGAAAATACTATGGTGATGGAATTATTAAGTTAATTTTATTTAAGTGTAGTTTGCCTTTAAGAACATACTTTAAAAAAGGTATTTGTGTTATAAGCGATAATGTGACCTTCATTTTACTTAATTCATATTCAAATGTTTTTTCTAAAAAACCCGCATATTTTAAACATCTTTTTCAGGAGGAAATAAACATCATTTGTAATACAATAGTAGTGTTTTTATTTGGAATATATTAAATATAACTAAAAAATAAATAAATAATTAATGACGTGGGGTTTTAGAAATAATGTAATCTATTGTTACATTTAAAAACACAAGCCTTTGCTCCCAGCTTCGCCCGCGTTAAATAACAAAATTATCATGAAACCCTCTATCAAATTAGTCAAAACCGCATGAAAATCCGTTCACTAGTTTTTGAGTTTATTTCAAACAGACAGACAGACGCGGCGGAGGACTTTGTTTTATAATATATAGTACTATTGTTAGTAGGCAAGTGTTACATACATAATTTTAAAAATGAATTTGTATAAGCGGAAATAAATATTTTGTGATTAAAATCGCAGTACATATCTACCCCATGTAGTTATTATAGATAACCTATTTTGTCTATAAGTGCAAACCTTTATCACCTAAACACGCCGCAAGTGCCGCAAACGTAATTTTGGTATTGCAATTTGCAACTTCATAACCTCGCGGCGCAGATAGTTGTGCGTTTAATTAATGAAATATTAGCATATATTACTTCCGCACTTTTAATATCAGCTGATTTAGTTAATTCTGAAATATGTGGGAAATTTATCCTAAAATACTCTTGTGAGCCAAAAAAAAATGTTATTCTGTGAAACTTGAAAAATATGTACATAATTATGTGAATATGGAACACAATGAGTAATAAAATGTTTCTTGATAATTATAATTTGTTATAATTAAACATTAAGTTATATATGAGTATGTTAAGAGCATGCCGTTCTACTTAATAATAAGTGTTCATAGAACGCTAAATCATAGCCTAACTTACTGTAAAAGCTTATTCATTCACTTATCGTCCGACTGCCTCGGTGGCGTGGTGGTATTTCGGTACGACTACGGTTCTGAGGTCTCGGGTTCGATCCCCGGGTCGGACAAAGTGATATTAGATTTTTCCATATCAGCTCAGAGTCTGGAATTTGTTCCCGATATGGCGATAGGCTCGCCCCCTATCACATCTGGGACGGAACTAAGCTCGGCGAAATGTGGGTGTTCTAGTTCGCTAGTGCGCCTCTGCCTACCCCTTCGGGGATACAGGCGTGAGCTTATGTTATGTATACTAATTTCTTAAGTTTACGCGAATATTATACATTGAAATAAAACTATTCTTACGGATTCTATCACGATTAGGTTTTAATTATTATTCCCGACGTTTCGAAGGCTTTGCAGTCTTCGTTGTCACGGGTCAGACTGAGGTGTCATTTGTCCAAAAAAAGTTAGTGTTACAATATCTACCATCATTAAAAAAATTATACAAAATCAAAAAAGGTTAATTATTTGTGTTCCGATCTTTGCAGTACGAGCTCACGGTGTCTTGAGTTAATATAATTATGTTAATTTTATTATTCACGTCGGGAATACTAATTAAAACCTAATCGTGATAGAATCCGTAAGAATAGTTTTATTTCTATGTTATGTATGTTATAATTTGTTATAATTAAACATTAAGTGTTAAGAGCATGCCGTTCTACTTAAGAATAAGTGTTCATAGAACGCTAAATCATAGCCTAACTTACTGTAAAAGCTTATTCATTCACTTATCGTCCGACTTCAAAGGAGAAGGTTCTCCATTCGTCTGTTTTTTTAATGTATGTTACCCGATATATCAGCTAAATATGGACCGATTTCCAAGATCATTTTTGTGTTCGATAAAACTTAATTCAAGGGTGGTCCCAAATTTGGTCACAATCGGATGAGTTTTGAAGTGGGTCTGTAAAGTTTTAAATATTTTAATTATCACATTATAGTTCGATACATACATACATAGACTTACGCCTTTTTCCCATAGGGGTGGGCAGAGACAACGGATTTCCACTTGCTACGATCCTTACACACCTCTTTCGCCTCATTCAGTCTCATTACATTCTTCATGCATGAACGTCGGTTTAGGGCACTTTTAACTTTCTCGAGTAAATCTCTGACTTGGTCAGAGAATGTTCGATGAGGTCTCTTCCCTTATATATTTTTTTAATAATTTTGTCTGAAATTCATGTCATTTAGGCTCAATTGCACCACTATTATTAACCTAGAGTTAGTCCTAACAGCAAGTTAAGTTACATGTCGTTCATACATTTTCTGTCAATTTAGCTTGCGGTTAGGACTAACTCTAGGTTAATAATAGTGGTGCAATTGAGCCTTAGTGTGTCAAAGTGTTTACTTTGTAATAGACTTTTATTTATATTTTGAATTTATTAAACATTCATAATTCAAACATTTAATATTATATCCGAATTATTACTTCGCTAGTACTTTTATCATCGACTTTGCTAGAATCTTATTGTTGATTATCGTGTATTTATAACTTGTCCCGAAATAATGTCTCCAAGATCATCAGTCTCAATTGCCAAGACTGATATTTTCTTTGTTAATTCTTCTAGTTAGCTTGTAAGTTAATTCAACGCCATGGGCTATGTTGATACATCCATTTTGAATAAATGTATATTTTCACAAAATAATTTTGTTTCAGTCTCCATAATTAATAATGTTTTAAACATAATAGACTATTGTTGGATAATATAATGTGATGTGAAAAGGAATTCAATGGAAGACAATGGGTATTATTTTAAAGACAAAGCTTTTTTTGTTTACAAAACTAAAATGATCTTTGATCTTATGATGAAGGACATTCAAAGTTTAAAACTACATGTTTGTGTTTCAAACTTTGTCGGCCGACTTCCAAAAAGGAGAAGGTACTCAATTCGTCTGTAATTTTTTTATGTATGTTACGCGATATCTCTGCCAAATGTAGACCGATCTTCAAAATTCATTTTGTGTTCGATAGAGCTTATTTCAAGGGTGGTCCATAAATTTGGTCACGATCGGATTTGAAGTTGGTCCGTTAAGTTTTTAAACTTGTGATTATTTAAACTCTTTTAAAAAGTACGTAGTTTTGTTTTATAGCAGATACCGGCAAACGAGCAGATGGGTCACCTGATGGTAAGTGATCTCCACCGGCCATAGACACCCAAGACAAAACAAGAATTATGAGTGTGTGGCCAACCTAAAAGGAGGGAAACAGGAATTGGGAAAGGGAGGGGGGAATCGGGCGACCGGAAATCGCACTCACCGAACGAAACCCATGCCATGCCATGCATGCCACTTTACGTCAGTTTTCTGTGAAATCGGTCGTACCGGCCCATTCGTGCTGTAGACTACGGCATGGCTCTACCACTCAAAAGTAGTTGGCGAAGAATGACATGCCTTCCAGGATTGGTTGCAAATATGAATTCGTCTCTCAATACAGTCTCGCTACATCGGTGGTATAGTTGTATTGCGTGCTTGTTACGACTACCGTTTTGACATCCCGGGTTCGATCCCAGGTCGAGTAAAGTGATATTTCCTTTCTTTATTCATTGGTTTTTCTACACATGTTCACCGTGGGCGCTACTATTTGAAAAGGATTTGATAACTGCTTTTACAATGAGGATAAACTTGTTGTTTGACTGCCTCGGTGGCGTGGTTGTATTTCGCTACGACTTACCGTTTTACCGTCCTGAGCTCTCGGGTTCGATCCCCGGATCGGGCAAAGTGATATTGGATTTTTTCATATCGGCTCGGAGTCAGTGACGCGCACAGGCATTTAGATTAGGGTAGACAAAAATCTAGCAACATTATTTTCTTCAATTTATTGTTGCTTTACTATCACCATTATGATCATTCTCACGTCGATTTGAAATAATACACCCAGCGCTGTTTGAGAAACTTCTTTTAGTGTCCTTTTATTCTTCCATTATGTAATTTTAGCAAATTGTCAGGGTAGACAATGTCTCTTTGTCTATATGAAATGCACGCCACTGCTCGGAGTCTAGAATTTGTGTCTGATATGGCGATAGGCTCGCTCCATATCACAACCGGGACAGAAATGAGCACGGCGAAAAATGGGTGTTCTAGTTCACTTGCTCGTATCTGCCTACCCCTTCGGGAATACAGGCGTGAACCTATTTAGTGTAAAAACTTTTTAAGTCTTCTTGCAAACTTCCTGAAAGGAGAAATGTCATTTTTGAAATTAGACCAACACATAAACGTCATCATTAAAATTAACAAACCTTCGCGTCCTATTTAAACAAGTTCATATGACTTAATTGGGGTCGTAATATATCGCGCCATCCGTTCGGTGATCAGCTGTTGTCGGCGCATGTGCAGCTGCGAGGGGGGCCCCGGCGTCCGCTCTCCGCAGGGCATCGACGCGCACCCTCGCGCTTCGGTGACGAGTGAGTAGTGACGACGCGTCCTTCCCGCATTTGCGCGAACCCGCCGGTTGTAAATGGACGCGTGCGTGTCCGTCAGCCGGCTCGGAGTGAACTATCTGTCGCTGTAGTGTGACGTGTCGGAGTCGGAGGAGTCGCGGCCCAGTGGGCTCGTCGCCAGCATGGACGCGTTGCTGGCAGCGCTCGTGGCGCTCATGGCAGTCGCCGCCGCGATGGCCGCCGTGCTGAGCACGCTCTCCAAGGCGGCGATATTCGCTCTTCTCGCTGTCGCGCCATGTCTCTACCGATACAGAAAACGCATATACGTGATCTGCAAAACGCTGCCGAGAGACCTCAAGTGAGTACCCATTTAGTAAATGTCTACGAAGGTACCACATTTGATGCACCTAGCTAAAGGTGCGTACTATTTCTGGCCTTTAAATCTATACGTCTGTAGAAAACTTGACCGCACTAAATTAAATATTCAGTTATTAAAGTATTTCCAAATTCTTCAATGTTCTTCCGACGTTTATTTTGGTCTTTGTTGGCAGTGGGATACCTACTCTCGTCATGTTTTGCTTCTTCAATGCGTAGTAAGATTACATTCTGTCATAATATTTTCTATTGTTACAATGATTTAACAATGCTCTACGATATATTTTTATAGATAGATAATATTTATATATTACGCTTTGAGATAAAATAGCAATAATAAACTAACATTATTTATACATTTTGTAGAACGCAAAATAGGTATTGTGGTCGTCGTAACATGAACGTTTGTGACTGGACTGATACGTTGAATTATTTATATGTTTTTTGTATTCCTTTAAAGTTAGAATTCTGGAATGGGATCCGGAAGTTTACGTCAGTAAAAATGATATTTAAAAACATTTGTTTGCGCTTACGCATTAAGGAACTTGCAACGCTCTCTGAATTTATAATTACATACTGATGCGCGCATACAAACATACGATTAATTTATATCACATGGAGACAATGGGATAGTGGCGTATTAACTTTGGTTTTCCTTACGTAATCGTACTACTACATAGCGTCAAAAATAAAGGCAACAACAGTCACGCGTACAGCTGATACATCGACATAATTATACCACTTTCGACAATTTGAAAAGAATCGAACCCCAGTCCCTTGTATCATCATCCTTATTGCAGCTACGTAATTACATTACAAGCTAGCTGCTCTCTTTATAGGTGCCGTTTGAATTACTTTTGTAACCTAGTTTTGACTACCTTTTTTTGTTACGTATATAATACATTAACCCGTCGGAGGCGTCACATAAATATGTTACATAAGCGTATGGGCCACCAGAGGCCGAGCCGCCCGTGACTATTTAAATATGTACCTAATAATAGTTTAAGTATGGCATAATTTGTACAATATTAGCACGCTATATTAATAAAATGTTATGAATAATAATCTATAAAATTTTATGAGTGGTAGAGCCACGCTGTAGACGGTAACGTCCACATCACGAATGGGCCGGCTCGACCGGTTTAATACTAGTGTCTCACAGAAAACCGACGTAAAGTGGCAGCTTGCTGTCGCGTTTAGTTCGGTGAGTGAGATTTCCGGTCAGTGACGTGCACAGGCATTCCAAACAGGGTAGACAAAAAAAAATCTTTTTTTTAACTCTTAAATCATTATCACTATCATGATCATTTCCATGTCCATGAAACTATAATTGGCGCTGCTAATACGAACATTTGTTTTTAATAATGCCTTCATACTTATGTAAATAGTGAATTGTCAGGGTAGACAGTGATTTTTTGTCTATATGGGCTGCACGCCACTGTTTCCGGTGGGCCATTCCGTTGCCCAATCCCTTTTCCCTCCCCTTCCATTTCATCCTTTTAGGTTGGCAACGCACCCATGATTCTTTGTGTCTTGGGTGTCTATGGGCGGTGGAGATCACTTACCATCATGTGACCCTTCTGCTCGTTTGCCAGTCTCTGCTATAAAAAAGTTATAAAATTGCATTTTGCATTCCTTTCATTAATGAAAACAACTTTTCTTTGTAAATAATAGAATTGTAGAGCAGATGCAGCCTGCAAAATATTTATAACGATAAGTAACTATCTGTTAATCTGTCAATCTATTTACTTTTTTTATCTATCCACAATAATAGAACAATGAGTACTTAAAATCTGAACGCCGTAGGTACTACAATCTGATAACGTTTATGTAGAGATATCAACAATTTTATTCAATAAACCTTATAAAATAGAATTGTTGGTATTTCTTTCTGTAGAAAGAGAAGAGTCATCTCTTCTTAACTATATTATTCAGGTAGGTACATAGAAAGTTCTATTCGTTAGTTATATAGTTTTTAAAACCGTAGTGACTGAAAATATTCCATGTAAGTATATAAATATACTAAAATACACTAAACAGCAATAATTATACTTAACAATGGCAGATTACACGGAAAATGCTAATAACGATTTGAATATTTTGTACCTACATTTATAATAATATCCGAAACCATGGACATAAAAAATGATGGACGGAGCGCTAGGAACATTGAAAGTGAAGCAGGATTTTCGGCCCATTCGATCGATACGTAATGGCAGCGACTGATCGAATGAGCCGAAAATCCTGCTTCACTTTCAATGTGCCTAGCACTCCGTCGATCTTTTTTTTTACGTCCATGTTCGAAACATTGTCTGTTTAAAGACGTATCCGCGTAAATAGTGATCATAGTAAGTTTTATCGCCTTCTGGGTTCAGTGGCGGCATATAACGCGCTGTCTGTGGCTCCTGTTTTAAGAATTGACGATAGGAATTAAAACATTATAAGTAAAACATAACTGCCCTAAATAAAAAGCATTGTCGTTCATATTTGTAAATAATGTAACAGCAGCTGCACTCAACGCTATGACAAGAGGGTTTGATAAAAGTATAATTTTTGAACAGCTGTCTGACTGTCCGACGTTTTACGTCCGACGTGTTTACTCTTAGGCTGAGATCTATAGAGCGAACTTCGACTAAGTTTAAGTCAAAGAAACGAACGCAGTGAGGATTTGTAATTTTAAGTCGAACTTCGACTTAGTCAGAGCCATTTTTTACAAGAAAATCTTTGCCTAGTCTGTCTTTTAGTCTGTTTTTCTTGTAAAAATGGCTCGGACTAAGTCAACGTACAATATATAAATTTTAAATCCCCACAAAGTTCATTTGTTTGACTCAGACTTAGTCTAAGTTCGTTCTATAGATCTCAGCCTTACCGCCGAATGTTCATACACTTAAGGTGGCCTTAAGTCGTTTAAGGCCGCCTTATCTGTCAAAATTGTATGGCGAAAATCAACATAAGAAGCCGTTAAAGTTGAGCAGCGTTTGACCATTCGGGCGTTAGTCTTACTACATAAGTATAGTAAGTGGTATTCATATTCGAAGTAACATTCATAGTAGATCAATAATTGCCCTAATCTATGAATTATTCATAAAAAGAAATATTCCCACTGCCCACTTATAATTTCTGGTTTATATTATACTAAGGCCTTTATTCATAATGACTTAGTGGGACGCTATAATACCGCTGTAGGACGTTTCCGAAAAATTGTTATTCATAATAGCTCAATAGCGTTAAAACGTTCCCAAAATCTTCCATAAAATGTCTGCAATTTATAGAAGCTGGCACCCTACTTTAACGCTTCAATAGCAAAAAATATGGCCGATTTCGATCAACTGATTCGTAATTGACGTTCCACCAGTTTTGGTTGAGATTAATTTGAGGGTGCCCGCGACTTCTATCATAAACATAAAAAAATAAGCTCACGCCTGTATCCCCGAAGGGGTAGGCAGAGGCGTACTGGCGAACTAGAACACCCACATTTCGCCGAGCTTAGTTCCGTCCCAGATGTGATAAGGGGGTAGCCTATCGCCATATCGGGTACAAATTTCAGACTCCGGGCTGATATGGAACAATCCAATATCATTTTGCCCGACCCGGGGATCGAACCCGAGACCTCAGAACCGTAGTCGTATCGAAATACCACCACGCCACCAAGGCAGGCTTCTAGACTTCAGAGAGACTTCTATCAAATGCAATTAATGTTATAAACACGATAGTTTGTGAGGTTGTATGGATGTTTTGTTACTCTTTCACACCAGAATGGTTGAACGGATCTGAATTTAATTCGGTAAAGAAATGGATTATAGTCTAGAATAAAAATGTCTAGGACAACAAGACAAATAAATGTGATGCAAAAGTTATGACTTCATGGTCATAAGTCGATCAGTTTATTTGAAATATACGCGCGCCAGGTCGGACAGCGTGATAATATTGATAGAATAAACTTGTCCTAAGTGATTCTTCACCATTCACAGAACATTCTAGGATGTATTTATTTATAAAGGAATAACACATAGGCTACTTTTTTCCAGAAAATGTAGGGTCTCCGTAGGATAGATTTGTTTGAAGTCAGCTAGTATTTAATATTTTCCGTGTGGTATTTAATTACATACCTTGATTTCAACAAAACATCTTTTTCTTCAATATCATCATTATCTAAACACGTATAGCGTCACATGAATAAATCAAGAGAAATAAAACACTTCAAAAATACAATGATGAATTTTATTAAATCTTATTCAACAAAAAATACTTATGCACGCATGTTGCCTAATTATTCTTCAATACAATGGGTTTTAGACGGTTCTGTTAAAGCCGCTGTGAACTAGAAAGTCCGGTCCTGAATTCCATTCTCAGAGAAGACAGGGTATTTTTCTTACACGATTTGCAAAGACTGGAAGCCCCCTTTCATTCATACGCTCCAAAGAATATCCTCCAAATCTAAATTTCATTTCCAAATATCCATAATCAACCCATCTTCGTTGATGTTTAGGTATTGCATAAAACAAAATCACTTCACATGCAATAAACATAGTTTACTTTGATTAAATTAATTAAATAAATATATAAACAAACTAAACTGGTCGCCATGGTCGCCATTTGCCATTTCGAATTGCGCGCGCAAGACGCGCGTGAATGATTGTTTTTTTTTATTAGGCCATCGTTCCATGACTTTCCAGAGACAAAACTTGTTAAAATTACGTTTTATCTATGTACTAGCAACATTGTGACACGGTAAATATATTTTAGGTAATGGAGCTATAGTAAACTATTATGAATAAAGAATTTTATCGAACCTTCGATAGGCTTAAAATGCATTTTTACCAATATGAGTTTATATCTTCATTAGGGGTTTTATTATGAATAAAGGCCTAAATGTACAATGTTTACAACACAGCAATAATTTTTGCCCCATCATTACTTTGGCCTTGAGTTTCGCATGAACGGCCTAATCGATTTCAGATTACGTAAGTTGTATTGACAATTTGTAAATCAAATTTTTTAAAAAAAGGAAAATAGACAAAAGAAAATAAAAAAGAAATGGTGACAATTGATGATGAAAAAAATAAGCCCGGAGTTTCTTTCTGCCTTTCTTCTTCGGGTCGTCATCCGTAGGTAGCTAGAGAAAGGCTGGTAGGTTAGCTAGGATATGGCCTCACGCACCAATCCCAACTGCTTCCAGTATTTCCAGTCAATCCCCTGCCACCATTCCTGCCATATGCCATTCCCATACAATCCATTCACTTACACTCTATTCCTATTTCCCCTTATCACCCTATCTCAGCCATCCCATCGTTATTATGTCCATACTTGCCTGCCTGTTGTCTAATTCAAATATATAATGTAAATTATATTAATCCTAATTTAAAAATTTACCTGTGTTGACTTGTCATAAGTGCTTTTTTACATGCCTACGTGATCAATAAAGATTTTTATTTTTTATTTTTTTTTATAAGTAGGATTTTCTGACCCTTAATTTGTTTACTGAATACTGCCAGGAACAAAGGATACGAGGGTTTCTTTAACGTTTTAATAGCCAGCTATTATTATCCAAGCTTTAATAACCACTAATTTATATCACGTCGTCTTGTCAAAACGACTAAATTAAGTTATCAAATAACAGTTAGGTGGCGATTGAAACATCGACACTAAAAGGCCTGATTGGTGGCAAATAGTAACTCTGCTATGCTATCGGTACCAGTTGGAAACATGGTAGAGATGAATCCAACGTACACTTAGATATGACTCTGTAGTACCTAAGAATGTATGCTTAGAATTGGGCAAAATCAAAAGAAACACTACAGAGGCCAAACGTTGAACATGTTAAAAATATTGTGATCTTTTATTTTTTGTCGTTTACGGTCATTATTAAACAGAAGTTGGAATAAAAAATCTCTCATACTAAATTGTTGTCACGCTCTTATACAGCTTGCAAAGTTTATTTGATTTTAATGATACGTTGCGTTGTATTGTTTGATGACATTGTGTTTAATGTGAATGAACTATAGAATTAGCTCGTTAAACCTATGTTTTCAAAGATACTTCTTGTATATCTATAACGATATATAGTTTCGTTATTAAAATAAATGTTGTTTTCCAGACTTTTTCTGTTTCCATCTTGGTAAAAAAGGAGCAATTCGGAAGCAGCGATAGCTCGGTGCTTTAGGGCTTCCATTATCATTTCCATTATAAATCATTTTAAGCCCAAGCCTAGTCGGCTTTATGGTGTACCACCTCTAATGAATAAGGGTCGCGTGTAAAATAACTACGTGACATATTATTTCCCAATTCCTTCCTCATTGGCCATTCTTTATTATAAAGTAGTGTTGAAACTACTACCAAAAACGTTCTAATATTATAGTGAGAAAATAATTTTCCCCATTACGACTACATTAGATATATCATGTGCGGATAGCAGTCAGTATTTGTCGGACTTCGGACACATGAGTCATCACACTAATATTTTTTTGTATTTACATATACGTAACCGAAATCGAAATTAATTCTAGAATGACTAGAACATTTCGTACCCACGCGATCGCCTGATACAAGTTTAAAATATAATTGGATACAAGCGTTTATGTTAATTAATAAACGTAAAACACAGTATCATAATAAACAAAATGATTAAATTTTTTTGGAACATCATAATTAGCAATATTTTATAACAACCCATCATCATCATCATCAGCGATAGGAATCCAATGCCGACCACAGACCTACACCTAGGATTCCCAGAATCCAGGCCTATGAAATCTACACATACAAATTTAAGTGTGTGTTTGTAACAAAGAGATGTGGGCCACTTGCTGCTACGCGATAAATCTCTATTTATCCCAAATCTTAATTTAATGATAGAAGTGAGTTAAGATAAATAGAGATAAGGTGTAACTTTAGATTAGTAATAGCGCTGCAAGTCGCCTTAACTGTTTAATGTCTTTGGTTAGTAATATCACAAAATCTTATATTAAATAATTTTCGATTTTTTAGTTGAAACTCTCGCGATACCTACTATTATATTGGAAACCTGAATAAAGTTTATTAGGGTTTAAGTACCTCTTGATAATATCAGATAATGCATTGCTATAAATCCTCAACTCTCTAATTAAGCACGAATCAAGAGGATTCTTTGCGACTACTTTGTTCCGTAACACAATAAAGTACGTGGTACTGACCGTGTAAAATTAACATTAAACGTACGCTTTGGTCTCGTCGCGTCGGTTAGTTAAATATAGCCCGTTGTTACACTAAATAATGTCCGAGACGAATGGTGTGACGTAACATTGAAAAGGTCGAAGCAGTACTTCGGTAATCAAAATTTTGGATCAGTCTACTACTAAGTACTTTATAGGTAAAGTTTGTAAGTTTTGACGTAGGGACTAGGAAGTAAAGACTACTCAATCGATTCTGAAAATTCTTGCACTAATTTAAAGCTACAGTATCCCCGAGTGACATAAGTTTACGAATAGTTTTCGCCCGACTTCCACAATAGGAGGCGGTCCTCAATTCGTCCGTATTTTTTTTTATGTATGTAACTTGATTTCTCCGCCAAATGTGGACCGATTTTCAAAATTCTTTTTGTGTTCGATAGAGCCTATTCCAAGGGTGGTCCCATATAAATTTGGTCACGATCGGTAAGTTGAAAGTCGGTCAATTAAGTTTTTAAACTTGTGATTATTATTCCACTAATAGGTTTTTATTAAAAAAACCGGCCAAATGCATGGTGCATATCTGATCACGCACAGGATAGGGTTCCGAAGTAGGGTGAAGTTACTGATATTTACTACCTATTTTACATAAGAAACAACTTAATCTATGTTGTATTCAATAAAATTTGTACTTTGGTCGACTATAACTCGTTAACTTGTAAAGCCTGTTTAGCCCTAGTACTTTTCTTTTTAAATTCGTTATATGTGTTATGGCCATGATTTTTCTTACATTTTTAGAACCAACAATTTAGCTGTAGATACTTGACTAACAAAAATTAGTCCTAAGCTTAATATTTTGGAAAAGAATTCTTGGATCAAAAAATAGTTTTAGCAAACCCTCAATGTTTTTGAACAACCTGTCCGACGATACCCCACACCATGGGATAACTCTAGATCTAGTACTAGTAGTCTCTGAGCTAATCCTTAATCAGACAAACAGACAGACGGACACACGGCTGGCTTCGGAACTCTAAAAAACAGATTCTTAGAAACCACTAATCATATTCGAAAAGCTCTTGTAGCGGACTCTTCATAAAAATATTGATATTACCTAAATTCTTTTGGTGATTGTTACCTATTTAAATGATTATTCTGTTTTTTATTGAACGTATTGCGTATATTGATACTATTATTATGAGTTTCATTTTCCTTATTGAATTACCTACAGCTTAAAGTAGGTACGGTGCAATCAAGAGTGCATAATGTAAGTAAATGGTGTGCACATTACGGGCCTTACTTATAAAAACATTTTCGCTTATTTTTTCGGTAAGAATAATCTGTCACTATTTTCTTTGTGTTACATTGTATAAAAATGAAAGGGACAACCTATGGTTAAAGATAAGCAGCGGTTAATATTTTTATAAGTAAGGGGCTATGTGGCTACAGCTGCCTATAGCAGCTGCCTATATATACAAAGACTGCAAAGCCTTCGAAACGTCGGGAATAAAAATTAAAACCAAATCGTGATAGAATCCGTAAAAATAGTTTTATTTCAATGTACCTATAACATTATATGGCATTACATTTAGTAAAGCTCTACACGTGAGCCGTGATCGTTTTATATTATGCAGACAAAGGACAGCAATAAGTGATTTGACTACAACATTACTACAAAAAAGATGGACGAAGCGCTAGAAACATTGAACAGTGAAGCAGGGTTTTCGGCCCATTCGGTCCATCGACACATAATGGCGTGCCGCGTGTGTCATGTGTGTGCTTATGGCACTTTTGTACAGCCGCGTTTGTGTGCGTGGCTTCTCTGTGGCGTCCGTTAACTATAAGCAAGATGTGTCCTTCTTTTTCTTTACGTGCCTTTCTTTCTACCTGCCCTTGTCCCACTGTAATGTGGGGTCGGCACAACACACTTTTTCAAGCATGTTGCAGAAATGATTTGGCTAAGTTTTTCCGACCGGCTGCCTGCCTGACGTCAACCCCCCTGAGGGGTCCAGTCCCGGGCACATTAAATTAGAAAATTCACTTTGCCCGACCTGGGAATCGAACCCTCGGTCCACAGCCCATACATGCTGCCACTAGACCAAGGAGGCGACTATACTATTTTCTTTACGTGCCATGTTATATTATTAATTTATCGAGAGAACTGACAGGTTTGTAACATTTCTCTTTCACTACGCGTTATTACGTTTAACGTTATTAACTTAATAACAATTACCATGTATGTAACAAATTATAATGGACGTAAGGAACTAGTGTACACATTTAGAAACAAAGTCTATGTCACATTTTCCTCATATGTACGTACAGTATACTCTGGGAAGGTCACATTTGTCTTCATTTAATTATGGGATTATGTTTGTGCGTCGGTGCTTGCGGCGATATGCGTCGCGTGACCGCCTGCCGTCGCGCTGCTCTACCACCGCGCCACCGCACTGCTGCTTAAGGCTTCTCAAGCCTTATATACATTGAGTTTCTCGTAAGTTGTACAACATAGCTGGGAAAATATCAAACTTATATAAATTCTTGTATTATCTTGATAAGTAAATTCTTGCCTCTCGTGCAATAATTTCGTCTGATCAGAACGGAGCCTTATTTTATTAAATCTAAAGCCGGGTCTCCCGCACTAAAACATTACACAAAACATGCATTTTTATCTATGGTCCATTGTTACACGAGCAGGTGACAGCTAAAATAGTTGTTTTGCGTATGTGTTTTTAGTGTTTTGTTTCAAAAAAGCTAGTGCAGGAGACGCGCCTTTATTCGTGTCTGGCTTACTCTGGCGTGAAAATAACACTACTTACCTACAACAGTTATTCGTATGCATAACTATGGTCGTGAGATCGTCTTGCCATGTTTCACGTTACGCTTGCTGAACCGAAGATTTACTCATTCAATATCGATTATGTTAGTGTTTGGGAATAATGTAAATAACACCCAACAGTCACACTTTATAGTCGTGACTCAACACTTAGGGAGACCGTGGCACTTTTATATTTTTTCACGGATTGTCAAAAACTACGATCGAGGGACTTTTCGCCTAACAACACCTAAACCCGAAGTAAATATTTGTAGAAAATACTTGAAACAAATTGGTCTCTTTTAAACCAGCGGTTTCCAATTGTAGGGCCACATATTGTTACTATTAATTGTAGTGCTACGTAGTGGGCCAAGACCAGAGTAGAGACGTATTCTCAGAGTTCACTATCTACTCCTGTTACGATTTAATTTTTCTCTATAACGATCATAGTCATCGTTGAATCTCCACACATGTGACTAGTAGCCAGGAGCCCCTCTTACGGAATCTAGAGGTAAAACAATATAAGCTCACGCCTGTATCCCGAAGGGGTAGGCAGAGGCGCACTAGCGAACTAGAACATCCACATTTCTAGAGGTAAAATAAGTAACATAGTTATTGTACATACATACATACATACATAGACTCACGCCTTTTTCCCATAGGGGTAGGCAGAGACAACGGATTTCCATTTGCTACGATCCTTACACACCTCTTTCGCCTCATTCAGTTATTGTATAGTAATTTATTTAACGATAAGTTGTCCTATCACCGTTATCTAGTTAGTCGGTACAGATTCCTACAGATATAAAATCAGGGACAAGGAGCGCCATATTTTGATCCCGATTCACCTTACATTACCATGGAGCTGGCGCTGGTCACAAAAAATATTCTACATCCTATACTTTATTCGGTCTTTTAATCTGTATGAGCAAAAAACATCGCAGATTCCAAAAATCCAATTTCTTTATTAATAAATGCGAAAGTCGATACATCTGCGTTTGTTTTGTGATTCGTTTCTGTTGAGGTATAGATCCAATGCCCATGTTACAAAGAGTTAAGTCCTTATCTTATGTTGTCATTGGTTTATAAGTTTATGGTAAGAAATGTCAAAGAGGTTATTGAGCTTCTTCCGCTAACCAAAATGTAGCCGCCATGTATGTGTAAAGTAATTAAATAAAAGTGAAGTAATATGTTATAAATATTTTATTAAAACTACATAAGTCTCCCAGCACACACGATCCAAACCTCGACAGTGGTAGCATATCGTGGTTCCCGTGCTTACCGTGTTCATCGTGGTTCGCCGTGTTTGTTCGTCCACGCGGTATTTGAAGATGGCTGTCGCATCGTAAGAAATTAAAGTAAGAAACTCATAATTAAACTGAATCAGTATGATGAAGGAAAAATATTCTGTCGAGCCCTTCAAAGGCACTAATTTTAATACTTGGGCGTTTAGAGTACGCAGTATATTAAGAGAAAATTTAGTATTGGACGCCATTGAGAATGAGAGTTATGGCGCGAAGGAAGAAAATAAGGCATCTGAGGCGAAAGCACAGGCTATTATTATTGCTTGTGTGGCGGATAGCCATATAGAGTATGTAAAGAAAAGTAGTGCCCATCAAATGTTTCACAATTTGGAAGAAAATTTTAAGAAAAAAGGTGTGAGGTCAAAGTTATATTTGAGAAGACAGTTGTCGGATATGAAGTTCAAGGAGCACGAGTCTCTGATGAAACATTTAGTAGAAATGGAGCAAATCTTTACTGATCTTAAGGAATCTGATTCAGAATTAAGCGAGGAAGAAAAAGTAAATTATGTCTTGTTGTCAATGCCAAGGTCATATGAAGGAATTATTACAGCTTTAGAGACACAAGAGGATTTGAAACTAGATTTTGTGAAAAATAGGCTGCTGGGAGAAGAAGAAAAGAAAAAGAAATTTAACGGAAAAGAAAATGATAGAGAAATTAATAGTGGGAACGCATTTAATTGTTACACATGTGGAAAACCTGGTCATAAGAAGTATCAATGTACAAGAAATGAGAATTATATGCAAAGGAGGAATAACTATAATCAAGGAAGAGAAAATTATAATCAAGGAATGGAAAATTATCAAGAAAGAAAAGAAAATTATACAAGAGAAAGAGGATATTTTAATAACCCGAGGGGACGTGGTAATAACACCCGAGGACAAGGATATAGAGGAGCCAGGAATTCAGGGAGAGGACACCAGTCATATACAGCGGAGAATAGTACAGCGAAGCATGGAGCGGCTATTAATTGTGAAGTGAATAAGTGTAATATGGACATTAAGGATAAATTATTGTGGTATATAGATTCTGGCTGTTCAGATCATTTAATAAATACTAAAGATATGTTTTCTGATTATAAAGAGTTAAATAAACCTAAAAATATAGCATCGGCAAAAAATGGTGTAATGTTAAAAGCAGTAGGAATAGGTAATATACAGGCAAAAACATATGTTGGGAAAAAGCCTTCTAATTGTACTATTAAAAATGTTTACTATGTGCCAGACTTAAGAAAAAACTTGTTATCAGTTCATAAATTAGAAATTAATGGTTTAAAAGTTTGTTTTCAAGGAGGTAAAGTTAGAGTTTATAAAAATAATGGCTTATTAATGATTGGGGACAGTGATGGTTCATTGTATACTATAGAAATGCAAGTGGATTTTTCGAAATGTAATTATACAGAGTCAAACAGTAATATGACAGAATTATGGCACAGACGTTTTGCACATTTGGGTATTAATAACATTAATACATTATTGCATAAAAATATGGTAAATGGTTTAAATGATATGAAAGGTAATAAAATTGAACATATGTTGTGTGAACCGTGTTTACTCGCAAAAATGACGAGACAACCATTTAATAAGCAGGGTTACCGAGCAAAGAAACCTTTAGAGTTAGTACATACAGATGTTTGTGGACCTATAACCCCTACAGATAGAGAAGGTCATAAGTATTTTGTTACATTTATAGATGATAACACACATTTTTGTATGGTATATTTAATGCATCACAAATCGGAAGTTTTTGATAATTTTAAGAAATATTTTTATTATGCAACTAAACATTTTAATGCAGATTTATTAAAGTTACGATGTGATAATGGTAGAGAATATATATCTGGGGAATTTCAAAGATTTTGTTCAAATAATGGTATAACATTACAGTATACAGTACCGTATAATCCTGAGATGAATGGGGTAGCAGAAAGAATGAATAGGACACTTGTAGAAAAGACTAGGACAATTTTATTGGAATCTAAATTAGCAAAAGAATTCTGGGGAGATGCAATTTTGTATTCAGCTTATGTAACTAATAGAAGTCCAACTGTAGGAAAGGATAAAACTCCAAGTGAATTGTGGGAAGGTAGGAAGCCGGATGTTTCAAATTTTCGTGTATTCGGATGTATAGCATATAATCATGTACCTAAAGAACATAGACAGAAATTAGATAACACAGGGAAACGAATGATAATGGTAGGTTATAGTAGAACAGGGTATCTATTGTATGATGAGGAAACCGATAAGTTAGTTCATGCTAGGAATGTAATATTTGATGAACGTCAAAAGGAAGAACCCTTAGTTCACTTACCAGCTGCATCCACAGATATGTATACACAGGAACAACAGAGAGAAAAAGTTACATTTGAGGATGAAAAGGAGTCGGAGAGAGAAAATTATGAAACAGAAAATGAAGAGCAGGAAGTTATAGATATATTAAATACAAAAGAAAAAGAGCAGAAGATTACTAAAGAAAATGAAAAGAATAAAGGATATAAACATAATAGTAGAATGAAAAGGCAAACAAGAAAACCAAAATGGCAAGAAGATTATGAAGTAAATATGGATGATGATAGTGATGATGCATTATTTGCTCTACTAAGTATGAATCAAGAGGTACCATTATGTTATGATAAGATAAATGAAAGACCGGACAAGCTAAAATGGGTAAAAGCAGTACAAGAAGAATTAAAAGTATTAAAAGAAAGTGAAACTTGGAAAATAGTACCAACACCGAAGAAAGAAAAAATATTAGACAGTAAATGGGTATTTACAAAGAAAAATATAGGAAATGAAGAAATATATAAAGCAAGATTAGTAGTACGTGGGTTTCAACAAAAAGATAATTTAGAAGATATTTACTCACCTGTTTTAAAATTACAAACGTTAAGAATATTATTGTCAGTTGCAATGTATAGAGATTATGATGTACACCAAATGGATGTAAAAGGGGCCTTTTTATATGGTAACATTAATGAAAACGTTTATCTAAAATCGCCACAAGGCTTAAATGTACCTGAGGGATATGTTCTAAAATTAACAAAATCACTATATGGGTTAAAGAAATCACCAAAGTATTGGTATGAAAAATTTCATGCAACTATAACTAAATATGGGTTTAAACGTTCTGTAAATGACTATTGTTTGTATACTAAAGGGGAATTGTACTTATTATTATATGTTGATGATTTGTTAATACTAGGAAAAGATAATTTGCAAATTGAGAATGTTAAAAGGTTTTTATCATCACAGTTTAGAATGAAAGACTTGGGAAATGAGAATTTAACATACTTGGGAATTTCAATAATTAAGAATCAAGGGGAAATTCATATTAATCAGATAAATTATTTGCAAAGCATTTTACAGAAATATGGTATGGAGAATTGTAAAGGTAGTGACACGCCTATGGAACTTAATTTTAAATTTGATGAAAATTGTAATATTGATATGAGTTATGAACACAAATGTAGATCATTGATAGGTTCTCTTATGTATGCAACAGTGGGGTCACGACCTGATTTAACAACTGCTATATGTTATTTAAGTAGATTTCAGTCTAAACCATGTGAAAATTTATGGATAGCTTTAAAAAGAGTGTTGAGATATGTCAAGAAAACTGTTAATTATATGTTAGTTTATTCAAAAGATAATAACTGAAGAGTAATGTCACCAATTTTGGGATATGCAGATGCTGATTATGCTAGAGATTCAGATAGGAAATCCACATCAGGATATATATTTCAAGTTTATGGAAATACTGTAATTTGGAGATCTAAGAAACAAACTACAGTAGCATTGAGTACAACTGAGGCAGAATTAATTTCTTTATGTGAGGCTTCTATGGAGGCATGTTGGATTGTAAAATTATTATCAGATTTAAATGTAAATGTAGACTGTGTAACTATTTTTGAAGATAATCAGAGTACTATGAAAACGGTAAAGAATCCAGATCAAAAGAGATTGAAGCATTTAGATATAAAATATAATTTTGTTAAGCAAAAGGTAGAGGAAGGACTTATTAAGGTAGAATATGTAAACACTAGATATCAGCTCGCAGATGTATTCACAAAACCTGTTAGTAGAGATAAGTTTATTCAATGTATGTATGAATTAGGTTTGAAACATGGACATTGAGGGAGAGTGTTGAGGTATAGATCCAATGCCCATGTTACAAAGAGTTAAGTCCTTATCTTATGTTGTCATTGGTTTATAAGTTTATGGTAAGAAATGTCAAAGAGGTTATTGAGCTTCTTCCGCTAACCAAAATGTAGCCGCCATGTATGTGTAAAGTAATTAAATAAAAGTGAAGTAATATGTTATAAATATTTTATTAAAACTACATAAGTCTCCCAGCACACACGATCCAAACCTCGACAGTTTCCATATCGACCGGCCTGATTCTAATGGAATTTATTCATTCTGGGTTATGGTGATTTATCAATAAAGTTACTGGAGTATGTACAATATTTTAGGACGCGTAAGTAGGTGTTATAATTCTATGGTTTTCCTTGAGCGATTACATACCTACCTAAACTTTATACGCTAGCGGAACTGAGGAAAACTGCTAGCTAAATATTATTATGGTTTTTAAAATTATAATATGCGGAAGGGATCAATATTATGGTTGTTATACGACAATAGCGTGCCTTTCCGCTGAATAAATATCCCACCATTACGTCTTTACACATGTCATCCATTCTAACAACTGTGTTATGAAAATCTGCCATTATCTTTAACTAGATACATTTTATTGTTCTCTATCTTACTTAATGGAGACTAGAACTTACTGCCATAGGTGAGGTCATGAATTCAATCGTATCCCCGAGACAAGCCTGACTTTTTAAATTATGTGTGTTTTATTGTTAGAAATCTATTGGGTATAATATAATATCGCTTAGGAAAGCCTGAAAATGTTCTTACGATGTTTCATATTCATTCGAAATAGGTAATCAATTCGAATGTAAAAGTTTGCCAATCTATTGTAGTCTGGTATTGTAGTGGAGTGGTAGAGCCACGCTGTAGACAATTACGTCTACAGCACGAATTGGTCGGCTCGACCGGTTTGATACCAATGTCTCACAGAAAACCGACGTAAAGTGGCAGCTTGCTGTCGCATTTCACTCGGTGAGTGAGATTTCCGGTTGCCCATTTCCCCCCCCTCCCTTTCCCAATCCCTTTACCCTCCGCTTCCATTCCTTCCTTTTAGGTTGGCAACGCACCCATGATTCTTATTGTGTCTTGGGTGTCTATGGGCGGTGGAGATCACTCACCATCAGGTGACCCATCTGTTCGTTTGCCAGTCTCTGTATATATATAAAAAAAAAGTCTTAGTCACAGTGGTAGACTAAGGTCTAACACTTCTAATTCTACAATCATTACGGTCGACCATTACTGAACAGAGGATAAAACGTAATTTTATATGTCATAACGTTAATTAGATACACGTGCTGTTTCTCTCCATGCATATTTGAAGAGAAAATAATAAACGGACGGCATACACGCGATTGATTTTCACGTGTGGCCTGACTTTAACCTTGATAATTTCTATGTAACGAGTAGAATAGGCGCTACATAACGATTTTAATAATATTGGATGTCATTCGACAACCTGGGAATCTATATGGTGGTTTATTTTTAAGTGATGACTCTATATTAATTATTAACATACATAAGCTCACGCCTGTATGCCCGAAGGAGTAGGCAGAGGCGCATTAGCGAACTAGTACACCCACATTTCACCGAGCTTAGTTCTGTCCCAGATGTGATAGGGGGCGAGCCTATCACTATACCGGGCACAAATTTTAGACTCCGGGATGATATGGAAAAATCCAATATCACTTTGCCCGACCCGGGGATCGAACCCGAGACCTCAGAACCGTAGTCGTACCGAAATACCACCACGCCACCGAAGCAGTCCATATTGATTATTTTTCTAAGAAATATCTTCATTTATATTGTCTTCTTCTTTCTATCTGGCGGTATCCCGGCCTTATGCCAGGGTGGGTCCGCCTACGCTTCCACATCGCCTGGACTTGAGTATCCACAGTGTAACCTAATTGTTTTTGTTGAAGTTTACTTTCTAAATAAAAGAAACTGTTAACGTGGGGATTTCAAAATGTTTAAGTCCGCACTCAGCAGTTATTTCAATAATAACAAGTTTTTGATATTTGTTCACGTCCAGATTTTGTCACCTTATTAGCACATCCATACTAAATAATAAATGTGCAAGTACCTAATTGTTTGTCTGTTTGTTACGTCACTATGATAAAACATAAAACATCTGAATTGATCTTGATGAAATTTTATGTGAAGAAAGCTTGAATCCCAAATTTAGCTACATTTAGTGTCAAAATAGCCTGATGAGAATAGAGGATGAAATTTTTTAAGGAACACCTAAAAAATCTATGCACAGGCAAAACCGATGTAAAAGTTAGGAGAGTAAAGCGGAAAAATTCTACGCGGGCAGGAGCGGACTGTGAGCAACAGCCAATACCTGAATAGTAATATAACATAACATAAGCTCACGCGTATATCCCCGAAGGGGTAGGCAGAAGCGCACTAGCGAACTAAGACACCCACACGCCGAGCTAATCTCCGCTCCAGATGTGATAGGAGGCGAACCTATCGCCATATTGGGCACAAATTCCACACTCCGGGCTGATATTGAAAAAATCCAATATCACTGCCTGACTCGGGGATTGAACCCGAGACCTCAGAGCGATAGTCGTACCGAAATACCAACTACAACACCGAGGCAACCTCTGTAATCTGTAATATATTCTCTTATATTTAGATAGTAATATATGTATTATATCTTTGGGGGAGGCCTATGTTCAGCAGTGGACGTCCTATGGCTGATGATGATGATGATGATGATATGAATTAAATTTTTTCTCTCAGATTCCTATGGCGCTATGCGAATGGCATGATCAGATCAAAATATTGGGGCAGACATGACTACACGGTGCCGTTCCTGTTCAACAGACGAGCGGCTCAGAACCCAGACGCACCATGTTTCATTGTGGTTGGAGATCGAACATGGACCTTTAGTGAGGTAAGATTATAACCACTAAGCACTCAATATTGTTCCCTCGTGATTTTGACACTATTAACATTCTTTCAATCCACCCTTATCCAACCTTAATATGGGCTCGACGCAACACGCTTTTTCAAGCTTGTTGCAGAAAGTATTTGGTTTACTTTTTACGAACGGCTGTCTGCCAAACGTCAACCCAAGTTAAAGTTTGACACTATTAACATTACGAACTACGTAGTTAATTTAAATAAGCAGCGATAGCTCAATTGGGACGAGTACGGACTGCCGAGACAAGTGTCGGAGGTTGGAGACCAACCCCAAAATTGAGCATACACCTCTGACTTTTCTATGTTAAGTGTATTTTCGTTGTGAATTATCGCTTGCTATAACGGTGCAGGAAAACATCGTGAGGAAACCTGTATACCCGAGAATTTCTCCACAAAATATTCAAAGGTATGTTAAATCTACCAACCCGCATTAGGCCAGCGTGGCCAGACTCTCTCATTAATAGAGAAGGCCCGTGCCAGTACAGTGGGACAGTAATATTACAGGGCTAATATTATTAGTTATTTTGTTTTCGCTTTGGTATAGTTACTAATAGCAGCGTAATATGGGTTACAGATGGCAGCGAATTCCAACCTGGTGGCGCGAGTGATGCAGGCACACGTTGGCTTGAAGCGAGGCGACGTGGTGTGCGTGTTCATGCCCAACTGTGGGGAGTACGTGTGGACGTGGTTGGGCATGGCGAAGCTGGGCGCCGTGTCTGCCCTCATCAACAGCAACCTGCGCCACAAGCCGTTGTTGCACTGCATACAGGTCGCCAAGGCGAAAGCCATCGTGTACTCGGACCAGCTGGCTGAAGGTGAGATTCTGAATTTTTACTCAGTCTGCCATTTTTACCTTGTGTCGTTAGTTAGAAGGAATCCAAAATGGAGATCGTAAGTTCCATTTCGATCCACTTTTAGGATTACGTTCACTTTATCGACCGACTTTCAAAAAGGAGGAGGTCCTCAATACGTCTGTATTTTTTTATGTATGTTACGCGATATCTCCGCCAAATGTGGACCGATTTTCAAAATTATTTTTGTGTTCCATAGAGCTTATTTCAAGGGTGGTCCCATATAAATTGGTCACGATGGGATTTGAAGTCGGTCTGTTAAGTTTTTAAACTTGTGATTATATTTAGTCAAAACCATAAAGCAATCGTAAAATCTCTTGTGAAGTTGTGAGTAATGTTCGACTTCAGAGTGGCCATACAAATTGTAACTTAAAATATGCAAAACCTACGTATAACAAGTAAATTCTTGCGGCTATTGCGTTAAATCGACTTAGGTAAATAGTCTTTGGTTATTATTTGGTAGCGATCGACTGATCTAATTAAAATTATGTAAGTAGTTGATGCAGTTCTGTAGGCAAGTATATCCCACAAGAAACATGTTTTACATGCAGCCATAGAAGAGATTCGTGACCAGTTGCCAGAGAGCCTCAAGCTGTTCCAGTTGTACGGTGAATGCAAGCCGGGCGTGCTGGACCTCAGCGCTGAGATGCAGAGGCATCCCACCGAGTACCCCGTGGTGACCGACAAGCCGCGATATAAGGACACACTGCTTTATATATACACTTCGGGTACCACGGGCATGCCCAAAGCAGCTGTCATGCCCAATTCAAAGTGAGTAGCTAATCTACCTATAACTTACGTAGATATAAATTATAATTAAGTTATGAACATAATTGTTTAGTTTGAAAGACACTGGCCACAAGGCGACATGCAGAACTTAGATAAAAACTCGATTTATCTCGAATCTCTATTTAAATATTTACGAATGATATATAACTTAAATGAGTTTAGCACTAACTTTAGATTAGCAAAGGGGATTTTTAAAACCATAGGTATATTGGGTTGATTTCAATTACACATCATTTCATATTTCTGAAATTACTCGTCGTCCGTCAAAATTATAATCCTAAATGTGAATTAAGTAAAGTTTATCACAACATACATAAGCTCACACCTGTATCCCCGAAGGGGTAGAAGAGGCGCACTACCGAACTAGTACACCCACATTTCGCCGAGCTTAGTTCCGTCCCAGATGTAATAGGGGGCGAGTCTATCGTCAAATCGGGCACAAATCCCAGACTCCGGGCTGATATGGAAAAATCAAATATCACTTTTCCCAACCTGGTGATCGAACTCGAGACCTCAAGACGGTAAATCGCAGCGAAATACAACCACGCCACCGAGACAGTCAAATAAGTTTATTCTCATTGTAAAAGCAGTCAATCTTTTTGTCGAGGTTTGGATCATGCGTGCTGGGAGCTTTATTTAATTTTCAATAAAATATTTATAACATATTACTTTTATTTACTTTACACGTACATGGCGGATATATTTTGGTTGGTTCGACATTTTTCGACAACGGAAGAAAACGCAACACTCTGACATTTCTTACCATAAACTTATAAACCAAAGACAACATAAATATAAGGACTTAACTCTTGTAACATGGGCATTGGATCTATACCTCAAATAGTATCGTTTCGACCATAAAGGTACTTGCTGGTGGTGGCGGCGACGGTGCACATGCTCGGCCTGAAGCCGTGGGACCGCATGTACAACCCGCTGCCGCTGTACCACACGGCGGGCGGCGTGGTGGGCACGGGCGCCGCGCTCGTCGACGGGATACCATCCGTGCTCAGGAGCAAGTTCTCCGCCAGCAACTTCTGGACTGATTGCATCAACTATCAGTGCACGGTACGTATCTTCGATGTATATACATTTGCAGAGATGGTAGCGGCCAAATATTACGACGGATCATCATGAGTATCATGGTATAGTATGAGCTGAAGATGGCAACCACGGGGTTTTAGTCGGTATCGTCGGTATCGGTTTATACACTACGACAGCTTCCCGCTGCGCGCGACCCCCGATGGCCCCTATAAGTCGCCTTTTACGACGGGCAGGGGATACCGTGGCGGAATTATTCAAACGCCCCCAGCCACAGGACGGTAGTACAATTGCCTGCAAACACAGAACTTATCACACCTGCCCGCCTGGCATGCGCGCCACGAGAACATTTTGTCTATTCTTTTTGTCCTTTTATAACCGGTTTTCTCTGTTTGTCTACGGACACTAACATGCGTCCTCGTTTATTTTCATACAACATTGTAGACAACACGTAGACAACATCTTGACTGTCGATTATCGAAATATCTCGTGGCACGCATGCTAAGCGGGCTGGTGTTCGATTTATAGGTGGCGCAATACATCGGCGAGATGTGCCGGTATTTGCTCGCGCAGCCGCCGCGGCCCACCGACGCGCAGCACCGCGTGCGCATCATGGTCGGGAACGGCATGCGACCCGCCATCTGGCAGCAGATCGTCGACAGGTCATACAATATTTATACTTAAATGACAGCCTCCGTAGCGCAGTGGGCAAGTAGCCGGCTGTGAAGCGAGAAGCCGCGGGTTCGATTCCCGCATTGAGACAAATGTTTGTGTGGCCCACAGATATTTGTTTCCAAGTCTGGGTATTGTGAGACCGAAAGTCTCTCATATTTTCTGATACCCACGCTACATGTGTGGGGTGTAATTTAGGGTCAGGACTAGGTGTGTGACTGTTGGGGGTACTTATTTATTAATTAAATCATCTTCCAAGTTCCAACCGCCCTCATCCCACATCAATGTAGGGTGCGCCACAGATTTTTGGTTTTTACTCTCCTACCACAGATTTTACTGTCTCACAGAAAATCGACGTAAAGTGAGAGCTTGCTGTTGCATTTCGTTCGGTGAGTTTCCGGTGGCCCAATTCCCTCTCTCCTTCCCGATCCCTATTCTCCTCCTGTATGGTGATTAGTCATTGGAAACGCACACCGGATTCTTTTGTTATACGGGTAAACCCGCATAGACATGGACGGTGGTGATCACGTACCATCACCATAAACACGATGGCGATGATCGGCTCGTTTGCCAATCTCTATTAAATAAAATACTGTAAACTAACGAACAAAAAAAGTCCATCAAAACAACTTTTTGTGGTTTGTTGTCGGTTAGTTAGTAATATACGTACACGGACGTATAAAAAGATGAACGGAGCGCTAGGAACATTGAAAGTGAAGCAGGTTTTTCGGGCCTTTCGATCTGTCGACGCGTACACACCGGGCCGAACGAAGGCGAACGAATCATGCCTGTTTCATTCCCACAACAGCGAAAGTTTGTTTGTGTGAACGTATCAAGTATAGATTCTTTCGCCTTCGTTCAGCCGGTGTGTACCCGCCATAATGCCAGCGACTGATCGAATGTGCCGAAAACCCTGCACTCCGTCCATTTTTTTTTTACGTTCGTGTAAACATATTTAAATATTTTATTGTTTGTTTATGTTTAGGTTCAAAGTGCCCCAGATCAACGAGATATACGGCGCGACAGAGGGCAATGCCAACATAAGTGAGTCATTACATTATCGGTCATTGCTCAATACTTATGTAGTTTATCATATAAGTAGTTGTTAGTCCATTAATGACAGTGTAGAATTTGATGATCAACAAATGAAATGTAAACGACGTATTATCGACTGACTTCCAAAAAGGAGAAGGCTCTCTTTTTATGTACGTTTGTTACGCGATATTTCCACCAAATGCGTACCGATTTTCAAAATTATTTTTGTGTGCGATATAACTTATTCCAAGGATGGTCCTATATAAATTTGGTCACGATCGGATAAGTTTTAAGTCGGTCTGTTAAGCTTTTATGAGTTATAGCAATTGATTAACGGCCGGTTTCAAAAAACGATCTCAGTTTAGAGTGCAGATAGATCGCGATTATGAACCAATCAAATCACGTCATTTGACGGAGTCATGTTCAATCTGTGTTCTTATTGGCTAATTTTTGTAATCTATCTGCACATTCGAATAGAGATTGTTTATTACAACCGGCCGTTAATGATTTTACTACTATGTTGATGTAACGAAACGAAAACGTAACGTCAACAAATTTTAAAATAATTCACAAATTACTTAATAAACTAACACCGTCCACGGGGCTGGCTCTTGACACTCGATGCAAATTTGACTTCGATTCGATTTCATTTAGTGACTTAAAATTCCACCGAAATAGAGTTAAAAAGTGCACTAACGTCAAATCCAATGCAACATTAGCGCACTTTTGAACTCTATGGAATTTTTAGTCACTAAATGAAACCGATTAAGTGTCAAGAGTCACGGGGCTGGTTATTTCAGTAAACGTGGACAACACAGTGGGCGCAGTGGGATTCCTGCCCAAGTTGGTCCCCACGAGCCTGCATCCCATCGCCCTGGTGCGAACCGATGAACAGGGCAACCTCGTGCGGGGCCCCGATGGTTACTGCATTCGATGTCTACCAAGTGAGTAGAAACATACCCAACTATCTGACTTATTCTGACGGTAAGGTGGACCTTACACCACAATTCGATTACCTTGTATGTAGCGTGGGTCTATGGTCGCCTCCTTGGTACTGGTTGACCAGCACAAATGGGCTTTGGACCGGGAGGTCGTGGGTTCGATTCCCAGGCCTGGCAAAGCGAATTTTCTAATTTGATTAGCCCGGGACTGGATCCCATAGGGGTTGACGTCAGGCATGTAGCCGGTCGTAAAAACTTAGCCAAATCCTTTCTGCAACATGCTTGAAAAGTGTGTTGCGCCGACCCCACGTTAAGGTGGGATAAGGGCAGGTAGAAAGAAAGTAGCGTGGGTCTATGGATATACTTACGAGGGACAGTGGCGTGCAGTCCATATAGACAAAGTGACACTGTCTACCCTAGCAACTTCCCAATTACATAATCAAAGACAAAAAATCGTCACCAAAAACAGATTTTCATAGAAGCACTTTTTTTTATAGCAGAGATCGGCAAACGAGCAGATGGGTCACCTGATGGTAAGTGATCTCCACCGCCCATAGACACCCAAGACACAAAAAGAATCATGGGTGCGTTGCCAACCTAAAAGGAGGGAATGGAAGGGGAGGGAAGGGGATTGGGAAAGGGAATGGGGAAATGGGCCATCGGAAATCTCACTCACCGAACGAAACGCGACAGCAAGCTGCCACTTTACTTCACTTTGCACTTGCCTTATGCTTGACTTTGTATTACTATGATCATTACTAAAACCTACAATTATCCTCTTCCCGAAAATTTACATTCGTCTCATTATCTTGAAGCCGAAGTTTTTGAAGGTTTCACTTCTACCACATGTGAATTTCACACATGTTTTATTTAAGTATCTAAATTAATTATTATTATTTTCAGACGAGCCGGGCATGTTCATCGGGCTGATAGCTCAGGGTAACGCGTCGCGAGAGTACTACGGATACGTTGATAAGGTTGGTTATCTCTTGCGCAACCTCATCCATGTGGGTTTTAGTACACAGACCAATACTAAATAGACGCGTAGAACGTAGTGCATAATGCAGCGACGCGACGTCTACCAAGTTGGCACACCTTTTATAGATTTGATTAATATTTTGCAATTAGGTACTTTATTGAAAGACAACTTTTATGGAAACGTTCAATACAATTATTAATGATCGAAGGTACATTGCGTAACGCACACTGACATTATGTACTGCGTAGTAAAGGATTGTTACTTTTCATACAAATTAATGGCGTCTAATTAATCTTTGGTCTGCGGCAATCCGCTCTACTATTGATCTCTGTTTACCTTCAATAACATAATATGGCCTTGACATGATTTTATATCTTGCATGTTCATAGTTGCTGGAAAATATTTTAAAAGTGGTCTAGACTTATTAAATTTTAAATAGCACGCACTAGACACGTAAATTTATTTAAAGTACCTACGAATCATTTTTTAACCTACTCAAAATCTAGCTATTTTAAGCCAAGTATATAATATTTTGTCGTAAATTAACGGCCGTTTTTACAGCCTATGAATTTTACTTGATTGCCGATGGCGATTCCGGTCCACAGCCCACAGGCGACGGTAACCACTTACCATCAGGTGGGGTCGTCCGCTCACCTGCCTTCGTATAAACCAATAAAATAATTCACCAAACGTTGGTGACGATAGGCATATGGGTTTTTTAAAAAACAAGAGGCGTTATTTTGCACGAGGATCTAGCAAGAATTGCCTCAGTGGCGTGTTGTTTTGTGCACGGTACGACTGACGTACTGAGGTTTTGGGTTCAATCCCCGGGTCGAGTCAAGTTTTTCTATCTATTCTTCAGTATTCCCTATTACATCTGGGACGAAAACGACCTCGGCGAAATGTGGGTGTTCCAGTCCGCTAATTCACCTCTGCCTATCCCTTTAGTTTAAGTAGCAACTATAGTCCGATTGCTAATTAAACGGACTAAACTGACATTTCGAATGTTGCCGCTTTTTTATGAAATTTAAATAATGCTGCGGTAAAAAGATCAAGATTATTTAACCTTTTTAGTAAACCATTTTATTTTCATATTCTAAAGTTCAACTCAAAGTCGCAATTCCTGCCTAATGTGTGATTAGTAGCCCAATCACTATGTTTTGGAAGTAAGCAACATTATTTTGTAAAGTGACATTTCGATCTGTCAGTTTACTCCGTCTAATAAGCAATCAGCAAGGTTACCACCACCTCTTATAGCAGTATTATTATAATCGTTCTTCGTTTGTTTTGTATGGGAATCGGTACAAGTGAGATTATAATAATACTGCTATAAGCGGTGGTGGTAGCCCCCCAGGGTATAGTGTGAAATATGTTGTATTTCAGAACAACAGTAACAAGAAGTTGTCATAGCAACGTTGTAGTGTCATACGCACAGATTGAAAAACCAATACTTAAGTACTGGATGTTTCATATGATCTGTTGCGGCAACCTAAGCACATTTTGTTCATCTTAACATGATCTTGTGTAAAATATTAATCTCCGTAATGGTTCATCATTCAAAGGCCGCTTTTTTATAACAGCGATTGGCAAATGGGCAGTTGGCTCACCTGATGGTAAGTGATCTCCACCGCCTAAAGAAGGCTATAGACACCCAAGACAAAAAGAATCATGAGTGCGTTGCAATCATAAAAGGAGGGAAATAGGGAATCGGTACAAGTAAGATTATAATAATACTGCTATAAGAGGTGGTGGTAGCCTCCAGGATATAGTGTGAAATATGTTGTATTTCAGAACGACAGCAACAAGAAGTTGGTTCGCGACGTGTTCTGCAAGGGTGACGCGGCGTTCGTGAGCGGCGACATCCTGGTGGCGGACGAGCTCGGGTACCTGTTCTTCCGCGACCGCACGGGCGACACCTACAAGTGGAAGGGAGAGAACGTCGCCACCGCCGAGGTCGAGGACGCCATGTCGCCCGCGCTACAACAGAGACCGTGCGTCGTTTATGGAGTTTCGGTGAGTTGTTTCATGTTTTGTTGAATATACACGAATTTTAATTTTGAACAAATTCTACTGATTTCTTAAGTTTACGCGAATGCTATTCATTGAAATAAAATTGTTTTTACGGATTTTATCACGATTTGGTTTTAATTTTTATTCCCGACGTTTCGAAGGCTTTGCAGTCCTCGTGGTCGCGGGTTGGACCACGAAGACTGCAAAGCCTTCGAAACGTCGGGAATAAAAATTAAAACCAAATCGTGATAAAATCCGTAAAAATAATTTTATTTCATTGAACAAATTTTGTTTATTGGTAATAATAAAATATGCTTTCGCTTTCTCAAGTGTTGCAGAAAGAATTCAGATAATTTTTTTTAAGGGGTCTCGGTAGAACCGTGTAAAAAAAACAGGTGTTTTCCTTGTCGGGTAGTTGGCCAATCTGGGAATCAAACTACTGCCACTAGACCAAGAAGGCGACTATCTATATAAAAAAACAACTTTTTGAAAAGTCTTATACAAATAGAAAAAACTACCTAACTAACTGCATACACAGTGTGGGCGTGCAAAATTCACGTTATCTTGTATTCCATGAGGTTTGCCTTCCTATAACAATTATTACATACATCTTTAGTCTTTACATATCGATGGAGATTTCCACATTTAGTTTAAAATCTCAAAATTATAAAGTTTTACACCAATTAAGTACTCCGAATGTTTTAAATTCTTAATCTATTGTTTCAGATTCCGCAGACGGAGGGTCGTGCGGGCATGGCGGCCATCGCCGATCCCTCCAACACCATGGACATGAAGAAGTTGGCGCGCGATCTGGACGACTCGCTGCCCTCGTACGCGCGGCCTCTGTTCCTACGCATCATGAACGATATCGAAATTACGGGTAAGCATCGAGTCATCATCAGCCACAGGACGTCCGCTGCTGGATCTATATCCAGCAGTGTCCGGCCTATGCCTCCTCCAAAGATTTCCAGATGTTGGAAGTGGCCTGCGACCGTGTAGTGACTAATTGGTCTTGGCAGTTTATATGGGCTATATCGCCTATGTCGCCTTCTTGGTCTAGTAGCAGGGTACATGGCCTGTGGACCATGGTAGTGGGTTCAATTCACAGGTCGGCCAGAGTGAATTTTCTAATTTAATTTGCCTGGAACTGCATCCCCCAGAGGGATTGACGTTAGGCAGGCAGCCGGTCGTAAAAATTAAGCCAAATCCTTTCTGTAACATGCTTGAAATTGCCGACCCCACATTAAGGTGAGATAAGGGCAGGTAGAAAGGAAGGATGTATATGGACTGTGGACCGAGAGGACCTGGGTTCGGTTCCAGATTGGTGGGGTATTTTTTTAACGATTTGCATGAATTGTATCCCATAGAGGGGGTTGACGTCAGACAGGCAGTTGGTCGTAAAATTTAGCCGAATTCTTTCTGCCATACCTACGCTTGAAAAGGTGTAAACAAAGCAGATAGAAAGGTCGATGTGACACGTTTGTATCACCAAATTAGACCAAAGTACAAATAGTTCTAATCAATCCAATAGAAAAATTCCACCCACGATTCGGCACAAGTTTTTCCAAGAAAACAATTATAATAAAAAAAATTACAGGTACATTCAAACTGAAGAAATTGCAATATCAGAAGGAGGGCTTCGACCCCGACGTGATCAAAGAGCCGCTGTACTTCAGATCAGGAGACACGTTCGTGCCGGTCACCTCCCAGCTGTTCACCGACATTTGTACCGGCAAGGTGAAACTGTAAGCGCTCATCGCGGCTAGCTCATCGCTCCCGGTGTGACACGATGTGGCGACACTGGACCATTCCCTAGCATAATGTTTATGGAAATTTTCGTGCGGTTAAGGATTGGATGCTACGGTTAATATATTCGATTCGGTAATCTTCAATTTTTAACCAACTTCAAAAATGGAGGTTGTCAATTCTTATAAATGTATTTTTATGTATGCTCATCATAATTTCGAGGTGCGTGGACTCATTTTTGTTAAAAAGGGTATTTATAATTAATTCTATATTTTGGAAAAACTACAAATAATTATGAATTAGTTCTGTATTTGATATATGATAATTATAATTATCTGTCAAAATTGTATGGCGAAAAACAATGTAAGAAGCCGTTAAAGTTGAGTAGCGTTCCAGTTTTTGGGCGTAAGAACTAAGAGTTGTCATTCAAAGGCCTAGAAGGGGATAACAGCCGAAAGAAGAACCGTTTTCTATAGCATCATCATCAGCCACAGAACGTCCAATGCTGGACATAGGCTATTTCAATATTTTTTGAGACATATATGTCTGCTGCTCTATAGAGCAAGAATAGGCGGTAGGTCTCTACCCCCCTTTAACAGCGTCAGTGAGATCAACATACATTCGTATTTTATCGACCGAGTTCCAAAAAGGAGGAGGTCCTCAATTTTCTGTATTTTTTTTATGTGTTACTCGATATTTCCGCCAAATGTGGACCGATTTTCAAAATTCTTTTTGTGTTCGCTAGAGCTTATTTCAAGGGTGGCCCCATATAAATTAGGTCACGATCGGTAAATTGGAAGTCGGTCAGTTAAGTTTTTAAACTTGTGATTATGTAGGCGAAGATTACCGAAGCGTGTAATTTAAATCGTAGTACTGTACCTGTTTGTAATAAGGTAAAGCTCAATTCATTAAGACCATTACAAAATAATGCGATGTTACTAAATTTATGTACTTTCAAAGTTATAGGGATGCTTAAATAAACGAGAGAGTAGATATTGGATATTGAAACTACCTTGTAATAACCTATCAAAGACTTTATGTATACTACTAGACTAGCTGTTCGGTACATAAAATGTGCGCACCAAGTCTCTGTTAATCGACCTCAACTCACTATAGAAATCTGCTCTTTTCCTTAGCTGTGAAACGTAAAACACTCGCCGTCATGTGCCACAATTTTACTTCGAAACAGCTTGTCTAGTAAATACATAGAAGTCTTTGGTACCTATAGGTATTTTGAAATGGGTGGCCTGATGCAGGACACCGGTTGGTCTAAATCATTACATTGTATCAGGTCCACGTTTTAAATTATATTTAACAGGTTTGTATAGGACGCGTTTGACGCTGTATTAAAGCCTCATTTACACAGAATTACTATGTGACAGAGGCGAGGCCATAGAAAAATACAGTGATGTGAACAGGCTAGATTAGGGACTGGACTAAAAGTAACTTGCAAAATTTGTTTTACTTTTAATTCAATATAAATGTTATAATCCCTGTGTCGATTTAAAAAAGCCGAGCGTTGCTGTTTTGAAAATCTTTTTTGATGGTTTTCTTTTCTTTAATTAGTTGGCAAATTGTCAGGGTAAACAGTGTCTTTTTGTCTTTATGAATTGCACGTCACTGCAAAACACTGTCCTTTTACGAAGCAGCACCATGCTGTTTGAGAGGAAGGAATGATATGATGTACCTAATCTCGTAAACGAATTTTTTTGTTCGACTCTCGCCTGATGTGATCCATGAAAGGTTTTTCGTGTAAATGGGGCTTTACAAATGTTGTGATGACACACTTTAAACCTAATATTTAGAGGTAGTTGGGCATAAATAAAATATTGTGAATTTTTGTTACAACAGATAAGGAACAATAAAAGTTAACAATTAGGTACCTATGGGACATTTTTTACTCGTTAGATAATATTCGAAGAAGATGCTAAGCAATCATCACTTATCAAAAAGGCTTTCCACCAACTAAGCTACTGAAGTTTTACTGTGATAGTATAAAATGTTTGTTATCCATTTTGTTTATATTAGTTGACGCCATGAGAATGAACGCATGAAATTATGCAAGTACGGTCTGTTTTCTAAACAATATAATTTTGTTTCTGGTATACCTACTTACGTCTGATACCTTTGGTCAACATAACAATTCAGTTTTATAGGTACAATATGGTCCTAATTTTGTACTTATAAAACTAATTTGTTAGTTGATACATAATTTTGTCGTTATTTTACTGCAGTAATAATAATATGAATATGGAGACATTTGGTGGTTAGTGCTAATTTTTCCATAATTTACCGCGGTTCGTTTTTATTACATATTTTTTTCTGATTTTCAATAAGCAAGGTAACACATATTAGAACATTAATAATTATAGGACATTCCACATTTACATCTAGTCACATATGGGTTTGTTTAATTTAGTTCGCATGGCATTATATTTTATTTACTACATGAATATTTGGTTTTCTTATTGTTTCCTTTAGTTTAAATTTATTCAATATGTTGGTGGGAAGTTTACATATTTCGTAGGTGCCTATTTATATCGATTGTAATTAAAATATCCATATGATGGCGAAAACGCATTGAGTGCGAGCTAAAAAAATAAGAAAGTAATGAAAATTAGAAAAAGCAATGTAGGTACTTATTATATAGGTACTGAAATCGGAGTGTAATTATTTTTATTAGTCGAATATTATGTACTTTAAGTGGCACCTACAAAACCTCTGATATTACATTACCTAATCAATATTTAAAATATGATCTCACCATGATTAACGCATTATGTAGTTTAAACCTTAATTTATTACACAGTGCATAATATCTGAAATGTTAAATAGGTTCATGAGTTATCGTGGCTCAATAAGATTGCTACAATAATGTTATATTTGTAATTGTCATATTATTTTAAATTTTGGTGCCTTGTGAAGCAAAACCGCTGCACTGTAGTATATTTTAGGGTATTTTGATTTTACTCTGTACTAAAATTCGGTGACAAGTTGTAAATAAATACACAAATAATATGTTTTTTTTTATTTTCCTACTCATTTTAAATAATAGGTATGTTCCAACTGCAACACATACAACCAGACTACAGGATTTTGACGGGAAGTCTGACAGGGTGGGCGATGCTTGTTAAAATTATTTCGTATTGTTGTCTGAAGTTGTGTTTGTTGTTTAATGTGATTTGGTTTTATGCACCCAAATTCAGCGTAGATGGGCAGTATAATGTGGAAACTTTTTAATCAGTGATCTTTGATGAGTTTTACTTGGTGCGTTGGCTGGCTTTGTCCGATTCGCTGAGTGAAGGTCGTCTCGTCGTCGTCTGTCTGGGCACCGCACTGGAAGGAATTGCCGTCATAATACTGGCAGGGCCTTGAGATCATCTGCATCTGGGTCTCATGGTCATTGTGAAAACTTGATAACTGCTATACTTACCTAGATATTGAGTACATCATCGCAAATGCGTGTATAGACGAATAAAATAAATGTATGGGAATGACAAGAGAACGCCGCATATAGCATTTTCTTATGTCATTCCCATACATTTATTCTATTCGACTAGAGCTTATGCTACTTGTCTACGCCCGCAGGACTGGATCCCCCAGTTGGGGGTTGTCGTCAGGTAGGCAGCCGATCGTAAAAACGAAGCCAAATAATTTCGGCAACATGCTGGAAAAGGGTGTTGCGTGTTGCGACCCCACAAATAAGATGGGATAAAGCAGGTAGAAAGAAAGGTCAATACTATAAGGGTGCTACGCACTCGGACAAGTTCGAATATCAAACCTCGAGCGTAAAAAAATATTTATGATAATGTAATGTAATTCGTAAATGTAATTCGTAATAAGCAAGAGGAATTTGTATTTATTATCCATATAAATAAATATAATAAAGATAAAATATGTTATATAATTCTTTATTGAATGCAATTTTTTGGTGTTCTAACACAAAATATAAATAATTTCAGAAACAAATCATCACAAAATTAACGTATTTCACTTTACAACGATAGATAGCGTCTAGTTTATTTATTTGTCTGATGTACTTTTTTCTCCACCACAATTAAAAATAAATAAAATACTTTATGTAAATTGTTGTCGATATAATATCTTTAAGAATCTGTTAATACTAGACAACTGCAATAATGCAAATGTACAACGGATTATCCTAAGATATTCGTCTTACAAATCTTACAAATATAATTAAAAATAATATACTGTGAAAAATAAAAATATCTTAATTAACAACAATAAAAAATAAATTTAATTATATCACAAAATTCGAACGTAAACAAGCAAACACAATTAAGAACATACATTCGGCAGATCTTTTAACGTATAAAACAACTCTTTCAATTGACTATTAATATCAATGTGCGTGGATGCAACTGGCGTTGAACACTATGGTCCTTACTTATAAAAACAGTTTAGCTGAGCAAATGGCTAAGAATAGTCTGTCACTTTTTCCCTTGTGACACATTGTTTGAAAATGAAAGGGACAGACTATTCTTTACCATTTGCTCAGTTAAACTGTTTTTATAGGTAAGACCCAATATTGTCACAAAAGCGTCGTCTGAAAGATATTTTTTCTAAACCTCGCTCTACAGTCTACAACAAATGTACGAAACTTGCCGATATTTCTCGGCAACCAACCACGATACACCCTAATAGACGCCGTATTTCAGTCCACCGACCGCTTTATAGATTCAGATTCGATCACATTGCCGTAAATACTTCCACGTTAGTGAATTTCGAAAAAATATTATAACACCTTGAACGACACGATGGTGTCGATAAAACAACCAGAATTTGAATTACCAGTTGCCAGAGTACCCTGCTGCCTTATACCCTGGCTAGTTGGCAGACTTGATTTGTCGAAATGTCGAAAATTGAGTGTCTATTAGGGTACATCGTCCCTGGCTGCAACAGTGGGAGACAATGTGGTTCCGCTTAAAATGATCACATTCATCATACTAGTGGAGTAAAACTAATTATTTTTATATTATATTTTCTTCATATTGTCACAATCTGCTCTTGCTCAATACGTGGGCCTAAAATATGTATATTATCGATCAACTATTTTGGGAAATAAAGGCAATTTTTAGTGTACACTGTACTGTAAACGAAATCACGTTAAGCCTACACGATTCATTACGCTGATGGCAAAATTCGGTACGTACAAGACATAGTTTTATTATCAATAATAAAACCGAAAAAATAGATACATCTTCTAATTGACTCTTTTTTGATACAGACGAGTCGATATAATTACAACGCTTGCTGATGTCATTTAGCTTTGCGTGTTTATGCCAATTTCAAATAATTTTTTGACATATCATACAATATTCTTTTTATAAATATTGTATAATATTGAATCACCTACGGTCTATTTTGATGGAAGCGCGTAAGTTTAGTATGCATTATACACTCGTATAATAAAAATAAAGTATATTTCGTCATCTAACAAACAAGTTCATGGTTACTGTCTAAACAAAATATTTTACTATCTATTATTGATTATAGCCAATATTCTGTCTAGAAATTTACAAAATATGATTTTAATCAACTGTACATATCTTGTTTTAACAAGATCAATATTAGGACTTCAGACTCCTTTTTTGTTTTCATCGAAAAACAGAAAAGACACTGATGAAATTGAGGACATTGATTTTTTATCATATCGATCGAAATCAATGATCACACAACTTTAACAAAAAGTGAAAGTTGTTTGTCGTTACGGCTATGCCAGTCATCGGATATTATTAGATTTATATGACTCAATAAAATACTTTTGTAATTTTTGGTGACCGCTAACTAGCTGCAAAATTGCACAATTTGTATCCTTGACTTATTGCTTTTTGATAAATATACAATATCATTTTAGACATTAAAGGTGCATCTATTATTATCTTAAATGCTTTAATTTTAAATAAAAAAAATACAAATATATTTAATTTATAAAAGATCGTAATCATGAAATAACATATTCAACGCAAACCAGTAACAAACATTTAAATAATGACTAGCGACTAATAAGGCAACTTTAATAATATTTATTCGTTTATAAAAATACAATAAGGCTGTTCAAAAAACAATATGTATATAAGTAACTCTAGGTATATCTATATTAGAATGGTGTTGGAACACTTACGATATATCATTTTATGTAACCGGAATTGCTCCGATTGGGAGCGCCACTGTCTATGTATTGCGTTCTTATCGACTTTAGTGTTGGTCAAAATACTTACATTACCTACCAAGGGAGGTCGTGCTTTTGATTAAAGAAAAATAAAGTTGTATTATCGATAACAAAATGAGCCGAAACCACATCTTAAACATATATAATTAATTTGGGTGTCAATTTATTATTATAGCGAACAGAGAAAGTCGAAAAGAAAAGTATCTAGGAAATATAAGTAAATAAAAAATATTATTAATATTTAAAATTATGTTCCTATATACAAAATACGTAATATTTCAGAAATAAATATAATACTGCAGTTTAAGTTTTTTGTCCGCACCTAATATTTTTCTAATATCCAAATTATTTTTACAAATAGACATTTAAATTACTTGCTTAATAAAATTAGCGATCACTTCCAACATTATAAAAGACGCATCTCATTTGTCTAACTTATTTATATACATACATGTATATGTATTATTATCCGTATAAGGATTGTTTTTTTACATATTTTATTGATCTTCAAGCGATTTTTCATAAATCGAAAACACAATGTGAACCTATTAAATTGTATTAGCAAAAAAAGGAAGACATAAAGAATAATAAAACACAGGTAAGTAGTATAATTATTTAGTATAAATCTAAGAAGGTAGTAAAAAAATATTTTAGTTTAACGAAACCTAAAATAATGACGGATCTAAACTCTAAACTATTTTAAAAGTTGAAATAAAATTAAAACACGGTGAATAAAATACCAACTAAACATATTTTAAAGATAATATCACAAAGAAAACAATATATTGGTATAAATAAAGACACTAATAATTATATTCCAAAAGAGAATGCGTAATGCAAGAATGCAAAACTTTTGTATTTTGCGACTTTTTTTTAAAGTAACTTAAATCACATATTATTCCCATAATAAAATTATTGAAACAATATCGTAATAATGAAGTATAATAAATGTATAGAGATAACGAAATATCTCATTGATAACGAGAAGTTTAGTGTCAAAATTAAATTTATATACTATACTCTATTCACCAAAATCAAGCCAGTGCGGGAATCGGAGACGGCACAAATTGGTTGTTGCTAATGAACTTGGGTGCTTGTACGCTGGGATCAAATGTCAGCCTAATGTGTCCCTTGTGTGGTGCTGTTGCCTTAGTTGATTATAATTGAGTTCTCGAGTATTAGGTTGTCATTAATTTGAATTGTGATATTTTAGTGTTACACAACGACGACACACGCTAGTAGACGTCGCATTACAGGCAACCGACATCTGACAACACATCTGACTATAAAATCTGATATAGCGGACGGCTCGATGGACTCAAACCAGATTTGACCACATTTCCGAGCAGTTAATACTTCCGCGTTAGCGAATTTAAGAACACGACACAGCAGTGTAGTTAAAACAACCAGATTTTTAGTGACTCTAAACTGAGATTGTTTATTGAAACCGGCCGTTAGTTTAAAATTACGAATATTAGGTGCCTATTATGGTACGTCGTCGCTGGTTTTACATTACTTTTGCAATGGCGCAATGTTCGGGTGCCGGCAGTGAAACGAGTGAGGATTCGATTCCGCACTAAGACAAATATTTGTGTGATCCAAAGATATTTGTTTCGGGTCTGGGTGTTGTGGAACTGTAAGTCCCTCGTAGTTCTTGATACCCATGATACAAGTCCAACCTAATGTCGGGTCAGGACTATGTGTGTACCTGTTGAAATATTAACTATTGGGGTGTATTTCCAAAAAATAAATTAATAAATAAGAGAGAGATAGAGAGAGAGAGAGAGAGAGAGAGAGAGAGCGTTACACTAGATTGACTTGTTGAATAGAGTATAGTCTAGTCTTGCGCATAATAGTTCCGACAAGGAACGGTCACTTTAATTTACAGCACTGAGGCAGTGAATTAGTTCGGTCTTTTGGTTCGTTAGCTCCAGTCTCGTACTAGGGAAAGGCGAAAAAAACTATAATTTGCTCGCGATCTTTTGTTTGTTCAATATTTGCTATATTTTTTTCTTTAAGGCCAACATATCAAACGAATTAACGAAGTAAGGAGCGAGAAATCTGGGAACTCATTTTAAATAGTGGGAGTGATTTTAAGAACTAAATTAATTCTTGAATACACAAGAGTAGTATAAGCCCTGCAAAGACTAAAGAAAAAAATACATTATATAAGGACTTGGCATAACAACGAAAAATACGTGTTTACTTTGAAGTAGGTTCCGCCATTTTAGTTTCGCGGGCTATTTACATGTAAGTTATTACCGTGCTATAAAAATTAAATAACATACAACTACTTATCGATTTTATTATAATACGGTGTTTTATTTACAATAATATTTATTTCAGAATGTGACGATGCTTAACTGGTATATGGGTCCATACATTAGGCATATTTCATTTTTTCGTAGTTACGCTTCGTCCTCCGATTTTCGAGCGACTTCCAAAAAAGAGAAGGTATTCAATTATTCTATATGTTACGCTAGATCTCCGCCAAATTTGGACTGATTTTCAAGATTATTTTCGTCTTCGATAGAGCTTATTTCAAGGGTGGTATATACCGACATAACGACATTAAATCATACCAGATGTACCTTACAACGTTGCTGGTAGTTATACCAAAAATCAGTCGAATAGGGGGTTTAGCCACAAGATTGATTTATAGTTTTTATTCACAATTTTTGCACATGGTTCGGGGCGACCTAAAACAGCTGATATTAGCGGTCAAAGAGTTTTATCGATAACAAACATGAACGGAATTGTCCAGTACGACTTGGATGCGAGGTTGACGCACCGCGTACCTACTGAAGTTTACCTACATGTAGATTTACGCGCAATATACCGGTTTTACACAGTATAGATGGTGTGACACTTAGTGAGACCGAATTTGTGCTATTTTAATTTTCAGTGTTGACCTTAGGATTTTTTATTGGTGCGGCGAAATTTAAAAATATTATTCATAGTCAAATTTAACGTCGTTGGGTTCACACCACTCGGTATATAAATTAGGTGACGATCGTATAAGTTTTGAAGTCAGTCTATTAATTTTTGTTTAGTGATCGAGTCTACGTACTAGTGTTGCGATCAGGTGTTGAGCGAGGGTATGGAGGGTAGCCAGGCGGCGAGGCGGGTGCGGGGCGTGCGGGGCGCGGCGGCGCGCAGCAGCGCCTCCTCGTGCTCGGAGAGCCGCAGCAGCACGGCGAGCGCGCGCGTCAGCTGCCGCGCCTCCAGCTCGCGCGCCGTCAGGAACCGCAGCACCACGTGCTTCAGGTATCTGATAAATAAACACAGATAACATAACATACATAAGCTCACGCCTGTATCCCCGAAGGGGTAGACAGAGGCGCACTAGCGAACTAGAACACCCACATTTCGCCGAGCTTAGTTCCGTCCCAGATGTGATAGGGGGCGAGCCTATCGCCATATCGGGCACAAATTCCAGACTCCGGGCTGATATGGAAAAATCGAATATCACTTTGCCCGACCCGGGGATCGAACCCGAGACCTCAGGACGGTAGTCGTATCGAAAATACAACCACGCCACCGAGGCAGTCATATCTATAATATAAACACATATATCTGATAAATAAATACAATTTTGAGTGGTAGAGCCACGCTGTAGACAATTACGTCTACAGCACGAATGGGCCGGCTGGACCGGTTTGATAACACTGTCTCACAGAAAACCGCCACTTTATGGCAGCTCGCTGTCGCGTTTCGTTCGGTGAGTGAGATTTCCGGTAGCCCAATTCCCCCACCTTTTCCCAATCCCTTTTCCCTGCCCTTACATTCCATCATTTTTAGGTTGGCAACGCACCCATGATTGAGTCTCGGGTGTCTATGGGCGGTGGAGATCACTTACCATCAGGCGACCTATCTGCTCGTTTACCAGTCTCTGCTATATAAAAAAAAAACATAGTCCTCACATTATAAAATATCCTATATTATTCATGTTTTCGAATACAACCTAGTTTCAAGTAATTATAATGGTGAACTGCATTAATATGCATTTGATTGTATTCTGTTTTGCGTGTTAAATAAATAAATAAACATACAGACCCGCCAACACAACACACACAACCGCCAACAACTCTTGTGAGCCAGGATCTACAACGGCAGTATTCAAATAAAACTATTTTATACGGATTCTATCACGATTTGTTTTTATTTTTTGGTCCGACGTTTCGAAAGCTTTGCAGCTTTCGTGGTCAAGGGTCGGACTGAGGTGTCATATGTCCAGAAATGTTAGTGATATCATGACATGACATGAAATGACACAAATCGTGATAGAATCCGTATAAAATATTTTTATTTCAATGTATAACATTCGCGTAAATTTAAGAAATCACAATGGCACGCATTTTATGACACCCAGCAATGAAGCTGGACGAGTCTAAGATAATGCAAAATTGTTTTCATCACTCAACGAAATTAATCAAACGGAAAGATAGGAAGGAGTTGGAATCATAAGCTTTGCACTTCCCTCCATAAAAAAGCGGGAGACAAAGGACTTTACTTGTAAAAACAGTTTACGTGAGCAAATGGCTAAGAATAAATTACTAAAATAAAATTACCCTTGGAGTATTTTTAATAAATTCCTATTGCACACGTTATTTCGATGATAAATGTATGTTCCTACAGAAATTCATTGATATTGGATACTATAGTCAAGTACCCAATAATTGCAACCTGCCTGGCATAAAAACCTCCGAGGATCCAGCCCCGGGCGAATCGTGACAAAAACACCTGCTCTACCTGGAAAACGAAACCGAGAACCTTCGGAAGGTCGAAGACGAGGACATATACATGACACCTTGTCCATCGCCATTTGTTTCCTTGCCATAGTTAATTGGTTGTTTGCCATCAACATCACCCATAGGTCGTCCACTGCTGAACATTGGCCTCTCCCGAAAGATTTCCAGATCGACCTGTTGGAAGCGGCCTGCATTGTTGTTTGCTATACCCGTGGTGATATCGATATCCCCGGGCGATGACACCTCTTATTGTCACTTTTGTCATTAATTTTGGTTAGTTTGAAATTACATACCGCCTACTAATGTCTTGCTCCTCTGCCGATGTGAGATCTGATTTGCTGCTTTGGAGTTCTCTTTGTAGTGTTTTCTTCATGTCTGATATTCTGTTATCTAATGTTTTTATTTTCTGAAACGATTTTTTCATCATAAATATAGCTAGATACATCTTATATCTAATACAAATATTTAACAATATGCGTCAATAGTTCCGGCTTGAAGTCAATAAAACTCATAAAAGTTATTGATTTTAGATAATAAAGTTTCGACCACACCGCGAGCCAAGCTAAATCAACCTAACTTCGTTCTTCGTTTCTTAAGTCCATTTAGCTTAAGTTACATAACTACGCCGTCTCAATAGGATTGAGTTCACATCTACACAAATTAAATAATATTTATCACCGATACTAGTCAGTCACCCAAAGCTTAAAGCAGTAGCCATCATGTAGCATGAGAGCTTAGCTCTCAGTGTGAACGATGCTTAACAGGAAACAAATGTCTAGAAGTCTGGAGGGTATCATGAAGTGACCAACTTCAGACAGGACAAGTTATTTAATGTGTATTGTTTAATTATCTTTATACTATAAGGATATAGGCTGAGATCTATAGAGCGAACTTCAACTAAGTCTAAGTCAAAGAAACGAAATTAGTGAGGATTTGGGATTTTTAAATCGAACTTTGACTTACTCCGAGTAATTTTCTCAACCTTAATATCTGTAACGGGATTGGGTAGTAGGTAACATACCTTATTTTTATCACAGATTTCTGTTTCTAAGTCTTGTATTGTCTTTTTGAGAGTGGTTTCGCTCTCAGTAAATTCTTGTATCCTACTTTTTAATTCTTCTATTTCTTTTATACGAGCCTCTTCGTTTTGTTTTATTAACATACACGTCGCTTGATTCTGTTAAAATAATAATACATTTATAAAAGTAATTGTATTATCTATCTACACAGAATCATTATGACAAAGAGGGGTTAAAAGGTCTTGGAAAATCCTAATACTTACTTCCTTATGTTGCGCAATAACGCCTTCTAATTCTGTTATTTTTGCTTTCAAATCGACAATTTCACTTTCATGGTATCTTACATTACATTGACTCATTTCGATAGTCTGTGACATGTGTGCGTTCCGCAATAATGCTTCGTCCTTTTCACGTTTCTCTCTGTAAACATAAAATATCTAAAATAAAGTAGTATTATTACCCAATGCAATGGATTAGAACTATAAATCTTGATCCTGCCCATTATTCTTTATTTTTTTTTCTCTGTGTGTTTATCTGTGGTATCGTAGTGTAGTTTTTTTTGACAGTGTATTTAAAATAAAGCCTGTTATAACTTTATTGAGTAGTAGATCGATAGATGATGAAATCTACGTTTTAGACTCTACAGTTTACAGTATAGTTATGTCTACAACATAAATAGGTAATTCGATTAATTTGATACCACCATCTCACAGAAAACTGTCGTAATGTGGCAGCTGGAGAGGATGGCTGGCTATTAAGCGATAAAAATTAAAATTTCGTAAGGCTTTTGAATAATAGAAACATCAATTTGCGACGACACATTTTTTTCCGACTCATTGGGTCAGCTGCAGTACATTTGCAAAACCCCTACGGGGTAATTAATTAATTTTTGCATACACAAAACCACTCCTATGCGAATATAGACGATTTAGAGGTCGCATTCCGATTTTGAAATCCCCATGCCTAATAATTTATTAAAAATTTAAGTTCAATTTTTTTATACTTTACCATTATACTTTAAATCATTCTTCCCGTATGTGGAATTGTTATTGGTACCAACTTTATGAAACACTCGATATAAGGAACTAAGTACAAGTCTTATAAATAACTTACTTTTCATATTTCCTCTGCGCGTCAATATAATCGTGTTGAATCTCAGTCACTACAGAATTGAGATGATTCACTTCTGCCTTCTGTTCATCGTTCAATCGATCCGCTTTGTCCACCTTCTCTTGAAGGATCTTCACTAGCGTTCGTTCGTTCTCTAACGCTTCGTTCAACTCTTTATTTTCTTCTGTTAATTTTTCTGTTTGCCTTTCCAGCTCCATCACTTTTTCCTGAAATATCACTGGTTGTATACTACTGAGCTCGTGTACTAATGTAATATGTCCATCATTTTGTTTATCATGTTATATTATCGTATTTACAATTTCTTGTTGAATTCTTATATTGGTTATCGTGTCACTTGTGTTGCGTGATATGAATTTATTATTTGAAATATAGGGCCTTACTTATAAAAATATTTTCGCTTATCTTTTCGCTAAGAAAAGCCTGTCACTTTTTTCCTTACGTTACATTGTTTAAAAATGAAAGGGACAACCTATGGATATGGACCTACCTAACCTAAGATAAGCAACGCTTAAATATTTTTATAAGTAAGGGACATAATCTCTATCATACCTATGTCGGTTATAGTACAGTATTGCGTATTTAGTACACGCACTACCTCCATGTTCTGTATGTTAGGTTAATAAATATTTTTTGTAAGTAAATTGACAGTAATCTGCTAATTGGTATTCCAATTATTAGATCTAGTTACTACACTAAGACGCAATAAACTGATGATCAGCACCTCATGCACGGTGATAATTCAAATAAATCTATACTTTAATACTTGATTTGGACTTTAATGTATGAAAGTGTTAAGCTAACAGGCTTTCTACAAAGCGCGCCTGTATCAGATGGGTAAGCAGCAGGTCCAAATATAGTAGAGATATTGTAACTTGTTTAATAATCATTCTTTTACTATAATATTTTAATAGATATTATGTAGATAGGCGCATCCATAGATCTCAAAAAGTATGCATACTAAAATAATCATGCTATGTTAAAACAAGCAGCCAAACTGTTAGTCACTGAGCATGCAATGTGTTTCATACAATGGAGGGGAAAATAAAAAATAAACATAAAATACACAAAAATTTATTCAAATAACTGTAAATAAATTCTATATGACAATAATACACAAATGTAACTTACGTGGAATGTTCTTAAAAATATAAACGTTGTGTCGATAAAATATTAAAATAACATTAAACTACCGAACACTGCACCTGTTGTATCAACACTGATAATGGCCTCGTATATTGGTCACAACAGATACTTAGTCACGTGAATTGTTTATCACTTATCTACATCACTAATAATGACATGCTTACGCAGCGGGTGTGACTACTTTCCTTATATGGAAGCAAGAATTTATTGCAATATGCGAATATTTTTTTCACCGTGTTGTGTACACAGATGGTTAAGCGAGCTGTGACGTGTCGCTTATTCTGTCTGGTTTATATCTGTTTATCACGTGATTATGTAAATTAGTTAAGGAAAAAGCTGCCAATCAAGATATTGCAGGTAGTTTTCGAACGACTTCCAAAATGAAGGAGGTCCTTTATTCGTCGGTTTTTTTATGTATGTTAAGAGATATCTTCGCCAAATGTGGACCGATTTTCAAAAATCTTTTTGTGTTCGATAGAGCCTATTGCAAGGGGGTCCCATATTAATTTAGTTGCGATCGGATTTGAAGTTGGTCCGTTAAGTTTTTAAACTTGTGACTATTAAAGCCACTGCCTGCCTCGGTCGCCTAGTTGTATTTCGGTACGGCTACCGTCCTGAGGTCTCTGGTTCGATCCACGGGTCGGCTAAAGTTATATTGGATTTTTCAGTATCAACCTGGACTCTGGAATTTGTCCCCGATATGGCGATAGGCTCGCCTCCTATCACATCTGGGTCGGAACTAATCTCGGCGAAATGTGGGTGTTCTAGTTCGCTAGTTCGCCTCTGCTTACCCCTTCAGGGATGGCATGAGCTTATGTTAATGTGATGTGTTTTTAAGCTACACCTATTCTCAAAAGACATTATTTTCACATGTTGTGACGTAAAAAGGGATGAATTTAGCACATTTTTCGGCAGATCGTATTGTGATGCCCCAGAGGGTTCTGACATCAGGCAACCGGTCGTTAAAACTAGGCCAAATCATTTCTGCAACATGCTTGAAAGTGTGTGGCGCCGACCCCACATTAATGTGGGATAAGGGCAGGCAGAAAGCAAGTAGTCATCTTGAGTAACATGCATATTGTCCATTCAAGCAATAAAGTGCATTGCTATTCATTTTATAAAATACATCATAATTGCTAATAAAGTTAGATGTTCCTTATCACGGGCATTTTTTTTTCATTTATTTACAATCGGAATTTAAAATTTTATTAATATTCGTGGACTGAGAAGATAATTTCGTGTATAATTAACGGTTTATTGTTATGCTTCCATAATTCATAAAATGATACAGGAAATTCGATAACTAAGCGACATCGCAAATAATCTAATTCAGACGCTAGATGATATATTACTACATTACTTAATTACTCTTGTCATACAATTTGTATACATTTATATTGCACATCAAATCTAACAACTTAACACTATAGGAACAAAAGATGAAAATATATTGTAAATAATAAAATCTAATAAGTACTATCGATATACATTTAAACACAGTGCTACCAAGCTTTGCAAAACGGTGAATGTTCATAAAGGTGTATGTCCACGAAAAATATTATTTTGAATAAACTATACAAATAATATTGTATTTGGAATGTGTGCCCGATATGGCGATAGGCTCGCCCCCTATCACATCTGGGACGGAACTAAGCTCGGCGAAATGTGGGTGCTCTAGTTCGCTAGTGCGCCTCTGCCTACGCCTTCGGGGATACAGGCGTGAGCTTATGTTATGTTATGTTATGAGAGCGTCAGATACTAACTCCGTGGTTATCATGAGGCCTTAAACTACTGTTATTCACTATTTCACTGTATAAAGGCGCGTCTCCTGCTCATATTTTTCTCGAAACAGTACACAAAAACATCTACACAAAACGTGGCTTCGCTACACATTTTTGCTTATGGTCCATTGTTCCATGAGCGTATGACTAAACAAAAACATTGTTTTGTGTACGTATTTGTTTAGTGTTATAAAAAACATGTGCAGGAGACGCGCCTTTAGAAAGAATGTGTTAGTACATATTTGAGTTCCACATATTTTTCTTTTAAAAGAAACAAATAGTCCATTAAATCATCCAGCAAAAAGCAATGCAACCTCCCCACTAACATTTCGTGGACATACACAACTTTAAACAATGAAAGCAATCATGCCTTCACTACAATATACCTCTAAATATCTAATTAAAAATATTTAAAAATTATCGACATGACTGTCATCACATTTAAGATATAAGCAACAAATACGTTAATTATAATAGTCAAGATATGTGACTTTAATTTACAGCTACAATTAGGCGAACTGTACAACAAATAGTCGAACTAAAAATCAACTTGTTTAAAAAATAATTAAACGACATCACACTACAATTTAAAGCAACACAAATAAAAAAATGTTATATTACTTGTCTTATATAAATATTAGATTTATTTAACTAAACTATTTCAACTTGTACAAACGATAATATTCGTCTAAAAGTAGCTGAGATACTTTGACATAAGTACTAAAAATCCAAGATGCATCTATGTCTTTATGTAATAAATGTACAATTAAAAAAATAAATTCTAGTTGGTCTAACTTTTTTTTTGCAAACGAACAGACAGCCTCCTGATTATAAGTGGATACTTTTCCTCATGGTCATTAGCAATTTATGTCATGGCCTACTGTGTTATCGGGATTGGCCTATTGGAAGCTTGTCATTTTTATGCATAGTTTTTGACACCAAAATCATGTGGCTGAGGTCCACCGCTGAACATAGGCCTCAAAGATTTCCAGATTAAACGCACTGTTGGATGTTCACATGCAGGACAGACGACCTGATAAAGGTCGCAGGAACTCGCTGGATGCAGGCCGCTTCCGTTGACACTAAGATAAATGGCTCAAAATGGACGCCAAATCCCACAATCAAAATTACAAGCCTTTTTATACTATGATCATTGATCACATTTGATTTATGCAACTTCATTTGATGCATCGGTAAGCTTGTAAAGTAGTGCAGTTAGTAGCACTATGGAATCAAGTTAAATATTGTGCAATGATGCTCGATGATAGACATACATTAAAGGCGGACGCCATTGTGTATATAAAATCGCGATAGAATATTTGTAAAGTAGGCGAATATTACCCAAAACAGTTGTACTATTGTTCACACAATTATATGCTTATTTTCAGACCTACTGACATGCATCTTGGATCTATATCGGGTGTTTCATAAAGTTGGTACCAATAACAATTCCACATACAGGCGAGCGATTTATACCGCAACGGTAAAGTTAAAAAATATAAATTGAAATTCTTTTCGACCGACTTCTCAAAAAGGAGGAGGTCCTCAATTCGTCTGTTTTTTTATGTATGTTACGCGATATCTCCGCCAAATGTGGACCAATTTTCAAATTTCTTTTTGTGTTCGAAGGAGCTTATTTCAAGGGTGGTCCCATATAAATTTGGTCACAATCGGATTTGAAGTCGGTCCGTTAAGTTTTTAAACTTGTGATTATTTTTAATAAATTATAATTAAGCACGGGGATTTCAAAATCGGAATGCGAACTGTAAATTATAATAGCAATTAGCATAGGAATGGCTTTGTGTATTCTAAAAATAATGAATTACACCACAGGTGGTTTGCAAATGTACTGCAGCTGATCCAATGACCCAGAAATCAATTTTTCGTAACAAATTCAAGTTTCCATTATACAAACACTATGAGCCTCACTAAATTTTAAACTTTACCGCTAGATTGCTGGCCACCCCCTCTTTATGTGTTATTATTGATACCAACTTTATGAAACACGCTGTATATGTCGTGACAGCTTGAACTGCATTTACAAGCTTCACTGCACGCGAGCCACTCGAGACAGCCACAAAACGCCGCCACTTTAAGTGACAAAACACAATAGCAACTTGTGGTACATGACCTACACAAGTTTCATGTAGTACAAGATAATGCGCGAAGAACAAGTATCCGAGTTTTAAAATGGCAAAGCCGCAAGAAGCGAGTAGCTACTTGTGGTGCTGCTGCCGGCGGCAAAAGTGTGCAAGAGACATTTAAAAATTATTCTAACCATGTGTTTTTTCAATGACTAAAGAAATAATAAGAGGACCTACTAACTACGAAAAATACGTGTTTACTTTGAAGCCGGTTAGTTTCGCAATCTATTTATATGTTGCCACCGCGTCATAAGAATTAAATAACGTATAGATACTTATTGATTTTATTATAAACACGGTGTTTTATTAACAATATTAATTTCGAAATATGAAGAAGATGCCCAACTGCTATATTAATGAGATCTTTCTTTCGCAGAGTCGCCATTTTGGTTTCGTTCCATACATTAGGAATACTTCATTTTTCGTAGTTGTGCCTCGTCCTCTTATTTTTCTTTAGTCATTGGTTTTTTTGCACGTTTTTCGCAACTACGTAAAGCATTTGTATAACAAACATTAATTCCCTAGAACACTAGTGACGCTTTTGTATTTGTCATATTTTACGCAGCTGCTAGCTATGAACGTACAAAAATCTCATGGTAAAGCTATAACGGTGAAGGAAAACATCGTGAGGAAACCTGCATACCCGAGAATTTCTTTACAGGCATTTCGAAGGTATGTGAAGTTTACCAACCCGCATTAGGCCAGCGTGGTAGACTAAGGCCTAACCCCTCTCAATAGTAGAGGAGGCGAGTGCCCAGCAGTGGGACAGTAATATTACAGGGCTAATATTAAAGCTATAACGGGGAGTTTTGTGGCTTTCGCAGGTGAACATAACACTAAATGCTGTATAGGCTTGAACTCACGGCGGCGCGGGTCTCGTCGCTGCGCAGCGTCTTCACTTCCATCGACAACGAGCGAACCTCCCCGCTCAACCTCACCACCTGGCGATCCACTTAAGCATGAGCGTACCTTGCTGCAGAGAGGGTCAACGACCCCTTAACACCATCACCTTTTACATTTATAGGCATCGATATATTAATTACCTAGATGCACAGTTGACGCTCGGAAAATGGGACAGCAAAGGAGTGCTTAAGCACTCGTTTTGCATACAGTCCGACGCCGATGGAATTCTAAATTACAAAATTCAAATTTAAGAACGCTTGCTTATTTCGTTTAAAAAGCTACTTTATTACACGTGCATAGGGTTATATTTGTGATGATTTAATTAGGACTTGTGATCTTTTTCTTTGTTTTATTCCTGAGACCACCTTTTAGGAGGATATTTGCAAAGAACTGTGCATCTAGGGTATATTATATTGATGTTTATAGGGTTAAAATGATAATGCAACTTCTCTGTTGCCTTTTAGTTTATTTTCTACAAAGCTGATGGATTGTTCTGATAAGCTGTGATCATAATAAATTAACGTCGGCAATGAATATGAACCGTAAGTCGACATTACAAGGTAAAGGTGACAACAAAATCGCAATGTATAAAAATATCGGTCGCCGCCTTGGTCTAGTGACAGCATATATGGGCTGTTGACCGGGAAGTCGTAGGTTCGATTCCCAGGTCGGGAAAAACGAATTTTCTAATTTAATTTGGCCGGGACTGGATCCCGCAGAGGGGTCGATGTCAGGCAGGCAGCTGGTCGTAAAACTAAGCCAAATCCTTTCTGCAACATGCTTGAAAAGGTGTGTTGCGCCAACCACACATTAAGGTGGGATAAGGGCGGGTAGAAAGTAAAAATATAAAAATATCGACTTGGAATATGTACTCATTTTCTCATACTGTCATACCCGTGGCAACTCTATTCCAAAAAAGAAATTATCTAAAAAATCAGTCCACATTGGGCAGTAAGATGTCAACTACCGTGGTATATCTATTGACACGCACACACACTAATTACATCTATGGCAACATCACGCACACATAACTCCGCACACAAAAATGAGTCGAATTTATCCATTAAGGCTCAATTGCACCACTATTATTAACCTAGAGTTAGTCCTAACCGCAAGCTAAATTGACCGAAAATGTATGAATGACATGTAACTTAACTTGCGGTTAGGACTAACTCTAGGTTAATAATAGTGGTGCAATTGAGCCTAAGTATAGTAAATTTTTGATACGGTGGTCGCCTAGCACTGAAGCTACGCCAATGGTTATAAAAAAGCTATTATGTTCCCTACAAAAAATATCTTATTTCGATTTTACAGTCACACAATACGAACGTACAAATAATGGAGAGCCAACCTTGTGGAAACACGTAATCAATTGCTTTAGAGAACGACAATCACTGTTAAATAAAGTGTTGCGGGTTGTAATTAAAATTTACTGATATTCCATTTTTAACTATAATACAAAATTTTGAATTTTCGGTAATTATCAATAAATGAAAGGGGTTATGAATATGTAAAACATAGGGAAATGTTTGATTATTTTTAAAGGTTTTGGAAAATGGCTGGATTGTCTTATCTAAATTAATAAAAATAAAAATATAAAGTGAGAATAATGGTAGCAAAGTAAAATTCGTTTGTTACATAATCATAACATTTGCGATGATTTAGGCCCCACTACCTAATTAAAAAAGAAATGTACCAAAACCATTTTACAATAATCTACAATATCTAGTATAAACGTATGTATAATAAATACCTTTGCTTCGCTGTTGATAAGGTTCTGTTTAGATTTTTCTAATTCGGCCGCCATGTCGTTCAGTTTCTCGTGCAACTCTTTCTTCTCTAATTCTACTCTTCTCCTCTCAGATCCTTCTTCGCCAGCCTGACGCGATAGTCGCGCCACCTATGTTACACTCCTTTATATGATTTAGCAGAAAAATCCCAACTTTTCTACTAACTTCTTAAATACCGGTACTTATAAGTGACGTAAGAAATGAAATAATTATTTTGTATAGTTAAATATGTTCCTTTCGTTATATTTACAAAACGCATCTAAATGTTATTTAAGCAACCATGCATCATGCTCAAGTACTCACATTCATTTAAATTATATTATCATCCATTAGCGGTGGTGCTGAAGGACGGAAATCTAACAATTAAGAATGAACCATATAATTATATAATTACAATAGATGTTATGCTGTGTTTTATTTTCGATATACTTATCATCATCACTTTATCATCTGTATGTTAAACTACATATGGTTATGTTTCATTTATCCCTCATTTTTGCATTAGGCCCACCAAATAAATAATCAAAACTTGTGTGCCAATTTTAATTTGTAAAATGATAGCTTTAGCATATTTTGTTACCTGTGTCTCAAGTGATGCAATTTGTCCGCTCCACGAGGTTTTGACATCTGCGAGCGCCATTTTGGTTTCCTGCAGCTGTCGCGTCAGAACGACTCGCTCTCGACACAAACGATCGTATTCGTCACATCCTGTTGGTGTCACTTCGCGTTTGTCTGCACAGAACACATATTCAATTAGAATTTGAAACATATTATTTTGCCATTTGTTTTTTTTTTACTCACAATGGTCCACTTTTTATGAGGCTTAGTGCGGAAAAAGGAGCCCACACAACAAACAAGTCACTTGTCTTTATCTGACTCTAATGTGGGATCAGCGTCAAACACTTTAAAGACGTTGAGCTTTTACAACCAGCTGCCTGTCTAAAGGCGCCTCTTTTTTGTCTAGTCTCTGTGTAGTTCTGTCCCATGAGTAGGAGACAGCGAAACATTGTTTTGTGTAGGTGTTTTTGTGTTTTGTTTCGAGGAAAACACGTGTAGGGACGCGGCTTTACGTCAAGTCCCTCTGGGGGATTCAGTCCTGGACAAATTGTTTTATACCAGGTCCACACCAACAGAGGTGTTCGGTTGGTGTGGACAAATCGGTAAAAGTAAGCGAAGGTGCGATCTTTATCGCAGAAGTTCTTTGTTCGCTTAAAGTGGACCTGATAATAGAAAATGCTTGTGCATATAACTATTTGTATGGCATAGTTATATACAGTGACGTGCACAGGCATTCAGATTAGGGTAGACAAAACATAACACAACAAAAGCTCACGCCTGTATCCCCGAAGGGGTAGGCAGATGTGCACTAGCGAACTAGAACACCCACATTTCGCCGAGCTAGACACAAATTATGCATAATTCGTTTCTTCAATTTATTCTTGATTTATTCTAACCATCATGATAATTTTCAAATCAATTTTAAAATCATACACCCAGCGCTGTTTGAAAAACTCTTTTTGGTGATCTTTTTCTCATTATGTAATTTTAGCAAATTGTCAGGGTAGACATTGTCTCTCTGTCTATATGAAATGCACGTCACCGGTTTTATAAGTGCAGGTGCAGCCTCACCGTCGTCCCGCATGTGGTGATGTGGGTCGGCGGGCGGCAGCGCGGCGCGCAGCAGCTCGAGGTGGTGCTGCTGGTCCTGCGCATGCGCCTCGCTCGCCGCTAGTGCTGCGCGCAGCTCCTCCCGCGAGCGGGACCACTCGCGCCGCGCCTGCTCCAGCTCCTCCTGAGTTACAAACAAATACAACCGCTCTTACATTCAATCTCCTGCGTTAAAAAACTACACAAAAACATCTCCATAAAACAATGTTTCTGTTTAAACACATAAGGGCTTACTTATAAAAACAGTTAAACTGAGCAAATGGTAAAGACTAGTCTATCCATTTTTATTTTCACACCATGTGATACAATGAAAAAAGTGACAGCCTATTCTTAGCCATTTACTCAGCTAAACTGTTTTTATAAGTAAGGCCCATTGTCTCCTGCTCATGGACGAATGAATCATAAACAAAAACGTGTAGCAAAACCATATTATGTGCAGATGTTTTTGTGTAGTATTTAAGACAAACATTATGTTCAGTACTCTTTATTTTTAATATATTAATATATTATACAATAAATTGTTGAATCCACATCCCACATGCGAGTAACCTCATGTGCCAGGTCTAAATATTTCGACATTTTGTCCTTTTCGGCTTTCACAAGGTTCTCATCATGCGGAATCGTGACATCAACAAGCATCGCCCGGCGCGTCAATCGATCTACTACCACAATATCAGGCTTATTTGCCACAATAGTCCTGTCGGTGATAACAGATCGATCCCAATTATTATTATCCAGGAGACTACCATTATTCCAGGGAGAAATTCCACTGGGGCAGAGAGGAAGAAAAGCATCTAGAGTTTGCTCACAGTGAGTGCGTCGAGCCTGTCGTGCGCTCGTTCGGCCGCGACGAGCTGCGTGCGCAGTTCATTGAGTTGTCTCTCGGCGTGGTCGCGCTGGGCCGCCGCACGCGCAGCTTCCGCTTGTGCGGTGCGCGCCACAGCTTGCGCAGCCGCCGCTTCTTCACCTTAACATTGTCGACATTGTTATTGTTGTTCTTAACCTTAATGAATACTGCAGCAGTACATAACTCACATTACACCTGAAGTTACATAGGTAATGCAGGAGCACCACTTAGATAAATATTTACATTTAACCAAGCTTATTTTCATATGATATGATAGTAAGTAAATCAACATCATGCTGCATGAGCAGAGATAGCTCAGTTGGAAATAGTATGGACTACTGAGATGAGTGTCGGAGGTTCAAAACCAATTCCAAGTGTATTTCCATTGTGAAATATCGCTTGCTATAATAGTGAAGGAAAACATCGTGAGGAAACCTTTCTTTTTTAACATGAGGTAATTAAAAAAAAAGTGAGAAATCCTGCATATCCGAAAATTTCTTCACAAGGATTTCGAAGGTATGTCAAGTCTAACAACCCACATTAGGCTAGCATAGTAGACTAAGGCCTAACCCCTCTCATTAGTAGAGGAGACCCGTGCCCAGCAGTGGGACAGTAATATTACAGGGCTAATATTATTTTAAATCAATATCATCATCAACGGTCATAGGACGTCCACCATAATCAACATACCATGCAATAATTCCATCACGAAGAAATTCATGCATAACTTTAAGATCGAAAAATTTTATGAACATAAATGGTAATTACCGAATAGGGATATGACCCCAAGTATGCCTAATAGGGAAATACATACACTTTAAAAAGTACCAACCTTGCACTGATGCTAATGACAATTTCAACTCCTCAATCTTTTGCTCCCAATATGCATCTCTCTCTTGCAACTTATTTTCAAGCTGTGTTGAGTACTGTTGCTGCAGTGCGGCTTGATCAATTCGACCTCCTGTGCGGTCTGACAAATATGATTCCATCTGTGGGGATATTGACTGGAAAATTGGAAACATTGTTGTAATATGTCGATGACAATTATACGTTAATAGTTGAAATTATTAGACATGGTATTTTTAATATTTTGAAGTGAAATATAGTTAAAGTTTACACCAACATTGTTGTGATTGCCACTTCTATAGGAATAATTCACATTTATATCGACGGTCCCTATGTACAAAGCGACATGTCAAAATGTCATATTTTTTATTGCATATGCCATATATGAGATTATCCATACGCTCATAACTATATAGATATATTTTTTAATTATTTTGTATTCTAAAAATTCTAATTTAAATACTAATGAACAATATAACAAGTATGATAATTCGTAAACTTATAAATTAACTTCATTTCGTTCTCCTGTAAACTTCAGTTTTTGACATGTCGCTTTGTATGTAGGGACTGTCTATATGATCTATTGAAATTACCTATTTAAGAATGATTAAAATGTAACTCACATCAGAGGCAGAGTCTCCATGTCCCCCAGAACTTGAAGGACTGGCTGTTGACTAGAAGACATATAATTAGGTAATCAAATATTTGAAATAGTATAAGATCATTCTATGGCCAATATAATTACTTCCAATACTTGATTCCAGGCTAGTAAAGATTTCATGTTATTTTATAATATATAGTATATATTATATACTTCAACAATGGATAAATAAATAAAAATGTTAGGGCATTGATTGTACATAGTTAACATTTTATCTTCCATTAAACAAATTATACCAGAACAAGGGATCTATTAAAATCAATCCATTAATTTAGTATAAAAAAAATATTGTGATACGTACCGAATCATCCCTTAGCGTAATTCTACCCAAAAATGCACCACTTCGCCAACTGCTTGTTAGTTTACTGATATCACTTCCAGTTTCTTCCTTGATTTTACTTTTCAGACTAGCGAACATCGTAGCATGTAAAAGGCGCTACTGTGAACCAATAAAAAAAGTCAGCCGTCTGTTAACGTTAATGACCATGATAATATTCAATAAGTTACTTACCACTTAGCAATTAGTTCAGGTTTCTTTTTACAAATAAAATTCTTTACGTTGACATTTGTGTCTTAACTTTAAATTGGAGACTACTATAAAACATAATTGCTTATTGGAATATTATATTCAATTAAAACAATATTTTGTGAAAATATTACAGAAATTCCTACAAGAAACTAGAAAAACCCTTCCAATTTCATCAATATTGCAAGTTGACACTTGTTTGTTTTTTACATTTGTTCCACAAAGAACAGGCTAAGGTCGGAGACCATGCTGCCAAGTCATTAGTTACATATTTTTCATTCTAACTTAACCTAACCTATAACGGCCGGTCTCAATAACGTACTGACAGATGACTAACAGTTAAAATCATCGATATAATAATATACCTAGATGCACAGTTCCATACAAATATCATTGTAAACAGTGTCCTCGACAGACAAAACAAATAAACATCACAAATTTAATTAAATTTACACAAATATGACCTTATAGACGCGGCATAAAGTAGCTTTTTAAATTGAATGTTCAAACGTTCCTATATTCGAAATTTTTGAATTTCTAATCGTTTTTGAATTTGACAATAATTTGACATTATTAAAAGAAACATACTAGTCACTTGGACAAAGATTGAATGGAGTCGAATAGTTCTTGTATTTATTTGTGAGAAATGTTGACCACGTGGCGTACAATGTAGATGAGAATGGCGATATCTGTATAATAATTTTACTTACATTAAGAGATAGATAGAGTATAAATTTTTAGAAGATAACAAAGCTTATGAATTATGAATATGAAATAAGCGCTGTTTTGCCTTAGCGTGATTCATAAATAAATAAATAACACCCAACAGTCCCATACATAGTCCTGGCTCCACACTAAGATCGTCCTTTGCTCTTTAGATTCTTAATAATTTATTTTAGACTATCATTTCGTTTTCTTAATCTTTTGTTCTGCCTTTTTAAGTATCGCACTAAATTAGATTTAAGTTTAAATTTTTGGTTGCGTTCTTTCAAATTATCTTTCAAAAATAACGTCTTAGGTGTGTTAAAGTTTGATGAAAATTCTGATGGTATTGGTAATCCTTCATTATTTATTGGTTCAATTGCTGGTTCCTGGAAATGAATATGTTTCCAATAAATTATGACGCCACAATTACTGTTGTAGTAATTATGCCTAACGACCGGTTCCAATAAATGATCTCAATCCGAGAATCCAAGATAAAAATTAAAAAATGAAAAATCGCGAGAATGAACCATTCAAATTATTATTTGACAGCGGAATGTTCAACTTTGTTCATGTTGGCAAATTTTTATGATCTGCATACTTTGATTGAAAACATTTATTAGAATTAGCCGCAAATTATTAAATAGTCATTTTACATGGCAGTATGTACCTAGTATATGCTTGCTATTGATGAATTCTGTATCAAATATTTTTCAACTATTACACTTGTACTGCACTCTGCCTCATTTAAACTTGTAGTTACGACAATCTAAAATAAAGTCAATAAATGTGGCAATATTTATTTATTTATTTATTTATTTATTTATAGGTACACCAACAGCATACATATTGTTAAATTAAATAGTAAACATTAGTTAAGGACAATGTAGCTGATGACAATTTATCACCTTTATTTTTGGTACAGCATTCTTTTTAATTTTCCTAATCCCTTTTTCTGTATAATATCCATCGGAATCGGCAAAATGGTCTGAACAAACCATACTTGAGTAATTGGGTTTAAAATTTTCTTCTCTCCTTTCTTCGGAAATAATTTTACGCCATTTATCTCTTACTATATCATTTCATGGAAATCTGTAATAAATAAATAAAATTAATAAAAAAAAATCATAAATTTAAAATAAATATAATATATTTACAAAAAAAAACGACTCCATATATTTCATTGTTCCAAATCATGATTTCAAAAGGGACAAAATATTTTATTAACGGAATTCGTTAAATTAATTATTTATACACGTTTAATACTTAATTTACCATGATTAAGGTTTTAAGAATCAAGTAAGGGAATTATACTTACTTAAAATATGAAATCCCATGTGTTTTGCGCTTTGTAAGAGTGTTATTTTTGCACTCTTTCACAGAGCATTTAGGCATCTTTACAGGCGAACGGTCGGCGCCCGACTGACAGCAAACAAGTGCTTACTTACATTTTAAGCACTCGTTGGCTGTCCCACTTTCTGAGCGTCAACTGTGCATCTAGGTATATTATTATATCGATGGTTAAAATGCTTACATTTGGTAGTTACTTATGTTTCAATAAACAAGATAGATAAGTTTACCTTAACCATGACGTTTAACTGTCTGTCAAGAGGCTCCGGATAGAGCAAGAGCCCGTGCGTGCCAGACCTTCGGATTTTAATAAAAGCTGTAAATTTTTCTATGTATGTTTTCTATGTATGAATGATCCCCACCCATGAAGCTGAGGCAACGGTGGCTTTGGCAGGTAACAGGTAACAAAGGTGTATAAAATTCCATCTCAAATTTATCATAGAATAAAACTTAATTTTTTTATATTTGATTCATAATGATATCAAAACTCGCGTTGCTCATTGCCAGACAGTTAGTATGGTTGCAACCCTCTGCCGGACACCCTTAAATTATTATAATTTATAATTGTACTTACGTTATATTATAAAACCTAAATTTTATATATAATTTTTTGGGGGCCTATTAATCTATGTTTACATAATAGCCGGACAGTTTCAACGGTTCTATCATCTTGCCAGACGCATTCAAAGTGAGCAGTAGTTCGGAGAGCAAGGAGCGTATACAGTAGTGTTGCCAGATCTATTGTGTGAAATATCGGAACACAAGGTTAAAATGATCGGGACATAGGTTTTCAAATCGTGACGTTTCCGGCTGAAGCCTGGGCGCTTCTCGCCTAGGGAAACCCGGAACGTCCTCAAGCGCCGAAAAGGGCCACCGCGGTGTTTTTAATCAGTATTGCCGGTGTAGGGTGTACATAGAGTTAGGGACTCAACCCAGTGTCGCCCGGATATTTTCCATCTCTCCCGGGCATTATGGCGCTGGGTCGTAAGACCGGCGTTAATGTCGCTCTGATATAGTAGAGCATTGAGACAAGCTTGCCCATTACATTGGCCACAAGTTAAAGAACATTGCAAGCCCGCTTTCCTGCATCCGCATCGCGAACCACAACCACTCTTGCAGTTGCAGAAAATTGTATTTAGCAAATCTTCTGGAGCAGGTGGTAAAACTGTCATGATAGGCTCCAGAAAATCGTTTCGTATTGTCCAACCCCATACCTGGGGTTCCAAATCATGCCCTAACCAAGTTTGAACTTGATAATATACACGTTTGAAATACTGATTTCTTAAGTTTACGCGAATGTTATATTTTTTTTTATAGCAGAGATTGGCAAACGAGCAGATGGGTCACCTGATGGTAAGTGATCTCCACCGCCCATAAACACCCAAGACAAAAAAATTATGGGTGCGTAATGAAGAAGGCGATATTGAAGACGATCAATCCACAGAATGGAATAATAGTGACGAGGAATATGGATGTATTGACGACGACGATGAAAATGATGAAAATGTTTAAAAATTTAATTAAAATAAGTATATTTCACTGTAACTTTTTTTTTTTTTTTTAAATTTTGCCCTTTGATTAATCTATACTAATATTATAAAGCTGAAGAGTTTGTTTGTTTGTTTGTTTGATTGAACGCGCTAATCTCAGGAACTACTGGTTCGATTTGAAAAATTATTTTCGCGTTGGATAGCCCAATTATTTACGGTGGCTATAGGCTATATAACATCACGCTATGACCAATAGGAGCGGAGCAGAAATGAAAAATGTTTAAAACCGGGGAAGTTGATATCACAGAAACTACTGGTTCGAATTGAAAAATTATTTTTGTGTTGGATAGCATATTTATCGAAGATGGCTATAGGCTATATAACATCACGCTTTGACCAATAGGAGCGGAACAGAAATGAAAAATGTTGAAAATACTATATTTCAGAAACTACTGGTTCGAATTGAATTTTTTTTTTGTGGTGGATAGCCTATTTATCGAGGATGGCTATAGGCTATATAACATCACGCTTTGACCAATAGGAGCGGAGCAGAAGTGAAAATGTTGCAAAATCGGGAAAATTTATATCTCGGACAGAAACTACTGGTTCGAATTGAAAAATTCTTTTTGTGTTGGATAGATCAATTATCGAGGGTGGCTATAGGCTATATAACATCACGCTATGCCCATTAGAAGCGGAGCAGAAATGAAAAATGCTGCTAGCGGGGAATTTTATATCTCAGAAACTACTGGTTCGATTTGAAAAAATATTTTAGTGTTGACCAAGGGGATGAATGGTAGGGTGACTAAGGGGTGACTGACGGAGTGATTGATGGGGTGACTTATGGGATGACTGACGGGGTGACGGACATGAGGAATGACGGGGTGACTGACAGGCTGACTGATGGGGTGGCGGACGGGGTGACTGACGAGGTGAATGACGGGGTTACAGACGGGGTGACAGATGGGGTGACAGATGAGGTGACCGACTGGGTGACAGACGGGGTGACAGACGGGGTGACAGACGGGGTGACAGACAGGGTGACGGACGTGGTGACGGACGGGGTGTCAGACGGGGTGACAGACGGGATGACAGACGGGGTGACAGACGGGGTGACAGGCGGGGTGACAGACGGGTTGACCGACTGGGTGACAGATGGGGTGACAGATGGGGTGACAGATGGGGTGACAGACGGGTGACAGACGAGGTGACAGACGGGGTGACAGACGGGTGACAGACGAGGTGACAGACGGGGTGACAGACGGGTGACAGAAGGGGTGACAGACGGGGTGACAGACGGAGTGACGGACGTGATGACAGACGGGGTGATAGACGGTGTGACAGAGGGTGTGACTGACGGGGTAAGAGACGGGGTGACAGACGGTTTGACAGACGGTGTGACTGACGGTGTGAGAGACGGGGTGACTGACGGCCGAAGTAGATCATCCCATTACCTCTTTTAGAATTATTGTGCTATAGGTGCCTACGACTCACTCTTTCAACCCTCTCTCTCATACGCAGACGAAGTTGCGCGGGTCAGCTAGTAAACAATAAAATTTGATTTACTTTAATTCATTGGCTTTACAATTTTGATAGAATTGAAAATACTAAACTTCGTAAAAATGAAAAATAATATAAATTAAATTATTAGAGTTTCGATATGATTGAAGTTGTATTAGAACAATTTTACTGAGTATTATTTTAAATATTTGTTATTCAAACTGTAAAAAATTATTCAATGAAATTTCTCGATTAAGAAAAAAATAAACTGCACAATTTGAACTTAATAACAGTGGATGCGCAGTGAAGGGCTGCAATAGACCAAGCGCTCTGTCTCACTCGCACTAGTTACTGTATACGCTCCTTGCTCTCCGAACTACTGCTCACTTTGAATGCGTCTGGCAAGATGATAGAACCGTTGAAACTGTCCGGCTATTATGTAAACATAGATTAATAGGCCCCCAAAAAATTATATATAAAATTTAGGTTTTATAATATAACGTAAGTACAATTATAAATTATAATAATTTAAGGGTGTCCGGCAGAGGGTTGCAACCATACTAACTGTCTGGCAATGAGCAACGCGAGTTTTGATATCATTATGAATCAAATATAAAAAAATTAAGTTTTATTCTATGATAAATTTGAGATGGAATTTTATACACCTTTGTTACCTGTTACCTGCCAAAGCCACCGTTGCCTCAGCTTCATGGGTGGGGATCATTCTTACCTGTACTAGGGACACACATAGAAAAATTTACAGCTTTTATTAAAATCCGAAGGTCTGGCACGCACGGGCTCTTGGACCAGGAGGGTCGATTGCTTACCGTAGATATGTTATTTCATACAAAATATCAATAGAGCGTTTCAGTTTGCAGTGATCTTTTAATTTTGGAAGATAATCAAAGGATAACCTATAGGGTTGACTGCCTCGGTGGCGTGGTGGTATTTCGGTACGACTACGGTGCTGAGGTCTCGGGTTCGATCCCCGGGTCGGGCAAAGTGATATTGTATTTTTCCATATCAGCCCGGAGTCTGGAATTTGTGCCCGATATGGCGATAGGCTCGCCCCCTATCACATTTGGGACGGAACTAAGCTCGGCGAAATGTGGGTGTTCTAGTTCGCTAGTGCACCTCTGCCTACCCCTTCGGGGATACATATCTATCTATCTTGTTTATTGAAACACAAGTAACTAACAAATGTAAGCATTTTAACTGTTAGTCATCTGTCAGTACGTTATTGAGACCGGCCGTTAGTCAAAGGTAGCAAGCTAGACTTGTGACGTTGTAGCTGTCAATTAGAATCAGTTGGGTAGGGTCAGCAAAACAAGACATTTGTTAAATATAATTTATTTTTTACATTTATATATTTTTTATCTTTTAGTTAACGTAGGAATTTCTTTTCTCACCGCATACATCGAATCTATTATGTTATGCACATCAGCAATTTCGAAGCTAACGCAAACTACTGATTTACCCTGTGGGTTTTTTTTTGGTGTCGTTACCTTGCTGCAGTTAGCTTGCGGTTGCGCATCTCTCTTCTCGCGTCGGATACGTGTCAAAGTATTTTTATTGATACCAGTAGCCAAATGAACTCGCTCGGCCACTTTACTTGCATTTTGCAGGGTTTCCAAAATGTTTGCATACATTTCGCGGGTCAAACTTATATTTCCATCTGGTCCAGAGACAATGCTTGTTGCTTTTAATTGTTGCATCAATTCTATATTATGCTGTTTCTCGCTTTCAAAGTATTTGTCTACATTGGAGATAATCTCTCGAGCCCTTCCATGCAAAACCACGCCTCGTTTACTCATTTTCGAGCACAGTCAGCGAGACAAAAACAAATAACAACAAAAATAACAGGACACAACCACGTAACAACAGAACAAATAAAACAGTACCTAGCAGTCCTAGCACTCCATCAACACATGCACTCGTTTTACACTCGTCGAGGCACACCACAGACTAGACTATTTAGAGATACTACAGGTACATGAGGTACACCCACAATGAAAAGTATGCGGCTGGCGTAGACTTGGGTCACTCACTCGTGAGTCGACTCGTTGAACCGGTTCATAACGACAGTTTGAAAGAGTCCTTCGAATTTAAACAATGAACCGCATCACCAAAACACCTAATTTATGCCCAACTTCGAGTAACTAACAGTACTATTACGATTAACTATTACGTAACTATTACGATTTACGATTCGAAATGTAATATTTTATACCAAGACTTTACACACTTTAACCTAACGAGCCATAGCCGATAGTTAAACTTCAAACTCGAGGCGCGACTCGCGACGAGACGTTGTGATACGCAATTTTAACCACATTTCATAGTTCATACTTCATACTCGAGTCACGAGAAAACGACTAGAGATTGCAATCCGGTCGGAACCGGCCGGATTGGTGAAATCGTTAAGAAATTTTAGTTTCTTCTAAAATCAACTAAATACCAAGTTTTTTTGTTCAAGTACGGTAACGTTACTACAATACATCTGACAATAAGCGCTGTGTACACAGAATGTACACAGAAAATAACTGTATCAGTAATCATCAGAATAATGGCGGCATGCATAGATGCTTCTTCACATTCCAAAGATAGAAGAAGCAAATTGAATCAGGTGTAGCGTAGTGTAGTCACTGCCATACTCAGTTAAAAAAATGTTGCGAGCTCCTCGGGAAAACCGAATTCTGAGAAATGAAATACATAGTCTGTGTACATTGCAGTGACATCAAAACACTTACAATATCTAGTTATCGTATAATTTATGTCTACGTAGTGGTCTAATTATGCCATTAATTATTTCTAAATGTATTTTCATTGTTATAATTACTATCTTGCGGCTCTATCAACGATTTTGTAACAAAATATTTTATGGAACTTTAATTAAACTCAAAATTTTTTGCTCCGGGAAAATCTAACTCTTTATAAATTACTGTCTGACCCTGTCCAAGAGATAGAACGATGGTTACGCGGTATACCATTATTATATCGATGGGTATACCGGACTAGTCGGCCTTTCGCCCTAGTTCATGTCTGAGAGTATACTAGAACGAGATCCTATTCTAAGCTGATTTAAACTATGCTGGTTAGGACTAACTCTAGGTTAATAATAGTGGTGCAATTGAGCCTTAGTGGGTAAATTGTATAATTTTACACATTAAAAATTTCTTTGGCGTAGAATGTTACAAGGGCGTTTAAATTCTTTGGTTACAAGTCTTTTTAAATGGCTTCTAATAGCTATTCAAACGTCCAGTTAAAATTCAGAGTTCACACTTCTCATTTTATTTGTTACAAACATATTATTTTTATACCCCTGTCGTCTTCTTGGTCTAGTGGCAGCGTAATATATGGGCTGCGAACTTAGATTCGATTCCAAGATCAAGCAAAGCAGGTTTCCTAACACGAATTGCCCCGGACTGGATCCCCTAGAACGGGATTGAGTCAGTCAAGCAGCTGGTCGTAAAAACTAAGCCGAATCTTTATGCAGCAGGCTCGAAGTGTGTTGCGCTGACCACACATTGATAAAAGTAGGTAGAAAGATATACAATATCATGCTTGCCTGTATCTCACAGGGGTAGGCAGATACTATACCTCGTCACCCAATTCTGACATAGAAGGTAATTTTATAAATCTTTTCATGGATTCTCAGGACCATCGATTGAATCGATTTGGTTGACGTTGGCTTGGTATAATGCCGGGTACACACCAACCGAACGAACGATCCTGAATCTATGCCTGTTGCATTCACACAACAGCGAAAGTTTGTTTGTATGAACGCAACAGGCGTAGATTTGCGAACGTTCATTTAGTTGGTGTGTACACGCCATAACAGTCTTTATATTTTGTGGTTTTATGCAGGTATTTTGTTCGTAGTGCCCCTTACTTATAAAAATATTCTTAGCGAAAATGCTTTTATAAGGCCCAATATGTAGATACATAACTGGATAACGCCTGAATAAATCTATGTAAGTAGTTTTTAACCAACATAAAAAAAGTTATTAAATTCAACTCGTATACATATATAATATTGTTAGAGTTATTGAGAGGCAGGCAGCCGATTGTAAAAACTTAGCCAAATCCTTTGTGCAACATGCTTGAAAGTATGTTGCGCAGGCACAACATTAAGGTGGGATAAGAGCAGGTAGAAAGTATGTAATATTGTTAGAATTGTATGAAATTATCATGTTAGTCTAGATGACCTTCTAAACAGATGTGCCGCTCCTTTTTTATTGGACTAGGCATCTTCCAACTCAGGGAATCGTGCAAGTTTTATCGAAATCGGTTCAGTAGTTTTAAAGACTTAAATATGTGTAAATAGTGAAGTCGGTTTTAAGTTTTTCTTAAGCTTTTGTTATAGTGAACTATAAAGATGTATTGCGATACTTACCACTAGTAAGTAACCAAAAGTCAGTCAGGCAGTCTACCAAAAGTCAAACTGCCTGCCTGACGTCAACCCCCTTCTGAGGATGCAGTCCTGGGAAGATAGTGTTCGAAAAACACCCCGCCCGACCTGAATCGAACCCAGGATTTCCACCACCCGGTTCACAGCCTATATACACTGCCACTAGACCAAGGCGGCGACAAATGGTGAGCCCTATTATGTTGTTATAAAACTAGCCGTTGTCTGCTACTTCGTGCGCATGGAAAATTAACAAAATTATTTCACGGTGAAGGAAAACATCGTGAGGGAACTTGCATACAAGAATTTCTCTTCACAGGTATTTCGAAGGTTTGTGAAGTCTACCAACCCGCATTAGGCTAGCGTGGACTAAGGCCTAACCCCTCTCAATAGTAGAGGAGGCCCGTGCCCAGCAGTGGGACAGTAATATTACAGGCCTAATATTACATCTCACGGTAACAGTACATTTTCCCCCAAAAAGTAGCCCATGTGGTATTCCAGACTAAAATCTATCTCTGTGCTTTTCATGCAGATTCGTTCAGCCGTTCTGGCGTGATATAGGAACGTACATCCAAGTTGCGTGCGTTAGTAATAAGATTCTTTGTTAATTTGGATTCTACTGATTTCTTAAGTTTACGCGTTTATTTCATCGTTATACATTGAAATAAAACTATTTTTACGGATTCTATCACGATTTCTTTTAATTTTTATGCCCCACGTTTCGGGGTATGCTGAAGATCACCTCCTAGTGTGCGGCGGGATAGGTAGTCCACGTGGACACGTCCTAATGGAATGCTTACCCCTCACCGCCGGTATACCTGGGCGACAGCGAGTAACTCCTCCTAGGGGGTCTTACTCGTTGTTGGCAAAGTATCTTCCAAAAACCGCCGGAGTTTCTTCCGAAGAGGCTACACCAGCGACCTTGCAGCTACGCAGCAAAAAGGACTGGCAGGTCGTGACCTGTGGGCGTGTCTGACCGGCCTCTCTGTCATGGAGAGGATTGAGCCCACCTACGTCTTGTGCCGTGCGTAGTTGAACGTCGTAGGGTGGGATAATGGAGTCCTGGGGGGCTGAGTCTACCACAGGTCGGGTTGTTGTTACCTGTGGGGACAACACGCCCTCTTTGGTCCGGCATTCCACCTAAACGACAGCCTCAGGAACTAGCCAGCTTGAGGTAACCGGCAGGGGCACCCATTAAGGGTTGCTGGCGAGGGTTGCAGGGTCATGGGGTGCGCAGTCGGCGGAGCGCGGGGTCCATGGCGAGTACAGATCAAAATCCCGGTCTGACAGCCATGGTCCCCCTCGCACCGTGCAGACTCGCTGCATCACTGACCCTGGACCCTATACTCCCCGTGGTAGGTCCTGGTGCTCGAATGAGCATCCCCATCTGCGGGCTCCCAGGAGGGTGGGACGCCATAGGGAATGAATACAAAAATCCACCTAACATGAATAAACAAAAGAGTGGTAAACCCAAACCGCAGGCCGCTGCTTCAAAGGAAGCGCCCTGCAAAAAAGATAAACGGGTCGCAGCTTCCACGGAAGCGCCCCAACCAACACTGAGCCAGGCTGCTGCTGTTGAAGCGCCCTGTCCAAGGCCAACGACCTCCACAGCTCCCACCCCTCCGTTGGTTGGTGAGCAGGTATGGAAGTTAGTCCAACGCAAGCGCACGCCATCGGACCTGCATAAAAAACAGAAACGTATGGCGAAGCGCGCAGCGCAAGGGATCCAAGCTGGAAAGGGTAGGAACCAGCCACCCGCCGCAAGGCAGGAGGCTGCCAAGGGGCCGGTTTCGGACCCGACCACCCCAGTAGGCGCAAAGCTCTCAAACCAACCTGGCGGTAGCCAGGTTGGAGCGAAGCAGCGCGCCGGAAAGGTGACCCAACCTAGCCAGGGTATGGGGGAGAAACCCTCAGCACCCAAGAGACCGAAACACAAGCGCGGTGGCAGAGCGAAGGGAAAAGCGGCGGCCCATAGCACTGAGGGTCAAAGCAAAGTACCGAAGCGCCCTCGCCCCGATGACACACAGTCACCTCCAAGCGGAGATGCGAAGAGGTCCAAGGCCTCCACCAGTATTGGTGCGGTGAGAGGTTCCGCCACGTACGCTGACACTGTGGTCCTGAACGACCTCTTTGTCGCCGTGATGGCGGAGCCCTTCGCCGACCTGACACCGGTGCAGGTGGAGAGCATTAAGGGTACTCTGGAATCCTGCATTGAGAGCATTGCAGACACTCCGTGTACCGCCACGACTGTCCCGTACTGGCCCTCCTTCCGTGGGAAACCTTTCCACAGTGAGGGAGTGCTAAAGTTACAGTGCGAGGACACAAAGGACGTCGAGTGGTTACGAGATATCGTAGCCACGCTGGAGTCACCAATTCCGGGTACTCGGCTGGTCGTAAGGCGACAAAAAGACATCCCCAGAAGGGTGAAGTCTGCTGTCCTGCTGCCGGCCTGTTCGGACGAGATCGGGACAATACAGCGTGTCCTGACTGGTCAGAACGGGTGGTATCGGGTCAGCAAATGGTCGCTTTACAATGCTGAGCGCCATGAGGGGAACCCTCCGGGGACCTTTCTGGTGCTCGGCATTCCAGCCGACGAAATACCCGGAATATTGGCGAGGGGGCGGAGGCTGTGCTATAAGCTTGGCAACGCCTACATTCGCTTCTTCGGCAGCTCGGGAAGGCTGCAGAACTTGCCGCCTGACCCTGCTGAGACTGCGGCAGCACCCACGGTCCCTTGCGACCCCTCCGCCGAAAGGCAGAGGGAGAGCGCAGGAATCGAACTGGGAGCTAGCGCGTCTATGTCCACGGCTAGCCGGCCAAACTCCGCCGAAAGGCAGAGTGAAGCCGGTAAACCAAAGGTCACCCAGCACTCCTCCGCCGAAAGGCAGAGGCAGGTTGGGACTTCAACCTCTTCGGCATCCCAGCCCGCCGGGCCGGTCGACTACGACTACCTGGTGGGGGAGGTCGAGAGGTTGATAGGCCTGGACATTCCTGAGGAAGCGGGTGGGGTGGTGGGAAGCCCAATTCACTCCTCCTCCCCTCACTAATTGCATACAAACTAACCTCCAGCACAAACAAGCCGCAGCGGCTACCCTGCGAAGAATGCTAGAGGTTAGCAACAAGACCATCGCCCTTATCCAGGAGCCGTGGATAAGGAAGGGTAGAATTTGTGGTCTAAACAACATCGGAGGTAAGATTTTACTCGACACTTCCGTAAATAATCCACGCACCTGCATATACGTACCCAAATCGATCAACGCAGTTTTAATGAATGAGTTCTGTTCCAGAGACCTGACCACGGTCAGGCTCCGGAGCGACTGTCCTAGCACCCCAGAGGTCATCATGGCGTCTGCCTATCTGCCGGGCGACGCTAACATACCGACGGCTGAGCTGGAAAATCTCATCAAACACTGCGAAAACAAGAAGCTGGAACTGGTTATCTCGGCGGACGCAAACGCCCACCACACCCTATGGGGCAGCGACACTTCTAACAAACGAGGTGAGGATCTAGTTGAATTTTTATTCTCCACTAATCTCAGGCTCTTAAACAGGGGGGCAGAACCTACTTTTGTCACCTCCAGGTATCAAACTATTATAGACATCACACTCGCTACGGAGAGTATATCGGAAAAGATTTCCGATTGGCATGTGTCGAATGACCTGTCAAACTCGGACCACAGATGGGTGAAATATAAACTGAACGTGGCCCCTAAAATGGCGGAACCTTGGCGCAATCCAAGACGGACAGACAGCGCAAGGTTCGAGAGGCTAGTATCGAGGAATCCGGCTCTTGCAAGGATTCCTGTGGTTTATGAAAAGCCGGACGACATAGAGTGGCACGTAAATACACTAACGGAAACGTTAATAGAAACCTTTAATAAAACCTGTCCGCTTACAACGCCAGTAGCACAGACCACCAACCGTAACGGTTGGTGGGGATCAGAACTTGAGAAACTACGGCGTAAAGTACGCAAACTGTTTAACAGAGCGAAGAACACACGGAAGGAAGCGGACTGGGATGCGTATAAGCAAGCACAAGCTACTTATAAGAAACGCATCCGAGTTCGCAAACGCGAATGCTGGAGATCCTTCTGTACCAATATTGAATCTAACACTCAGGCAGCCAGGGTAAGTAAAATTCTCTCCAGCGAACCTTACAAAACACTAGGCTCCCTGAAAAAACCAGATAACAGTTACACAGAATCGGATACTGAAATCTGTGAGCTGTTACTGAATGCACACTTCCCAGAGTGCTGTATCACAGGAAGCATTACATGGGAAGAGACGGATCAGAAGTATTTTGACCAACCAACTACTGAAGCCGTCAATACTGCCCACCGGATAGTTACACTGGAAAAGATAATATGGGCAATCAACAGCTTCTCTGCATACAAAACTGCCGGCCTGGATGGCATTTTTCCTGGACTCCTCCAGTGGAGCCAAAATACGATTGCTCCACATCTAGTTATGTTATATCGAGCATGCCTCCAGTACCGGTATGTACCTTTTAAATGGAGAGAAGTAAAAGTGGTATTTATACCCAAACCAGGTAAGAGTGATTATACGCAGCCTAAATCATACAGACCTATAAGCCTCACGTCCTTTCTCCTTAAAATCATGGAGAGGCTCTGTGATAGAGATCTTAGGGACGGAGCTTTGGCGCGTTACCCTCTACACCATCAACAGCATGCCTATTCTTCAGGCAAATCAACAGAATCAGCGCTTCACAGTGTCATTTCTCCAATCGAGAGTGCATTATCAACACAATCATCAGCGCTTGTAGCCTTCATCGATGTCGAGGGGGCCTTTGACAAGACGCAATTCAACAGCATAAGCCATGCACTGCTCAGACACGGAGCTGATCGGTCCACAATCGAGTGGATCGACAGCATGTTGAGGAAAAGAGCAGTGCAAGTAACAGTAAACAGCACAGTACGCGCCCTAGTGTCGAGGGGCTGCCCACAAGGAGGAGTGATTTCTCCACTCCTTTGGAACCTCGTGGTGAATGACCTGATAAGGTCACTCAACGAGGCGGGCTTCTATACTGTTGGCTATGCAGACGATGTAGCTATCCTCATAAGGGGAAAGGTTGAGTCAGTCCTTTGCGATCTTATGCAAAGGGCACTCAAAATCGTCGAACGATGGTGTTCTCAGCAAGGACTGACAGTAAATCCATCAAAAACGGAACTAGTTCTGTTCACAAAAAAGCGAACTATAACTAACCTTCGCTTACCAAATCTCCAAGGTACAACGCTGACTCTTACCAAAGAGGTCAGGTACTTAGGTGTTATCTTGGATGACAAACTGCTATGGAATAGACACATAGATAACAAACTACAGAAGGCCTGTACTATTTTTTGGCAGTGTAAGAGGCTACTGGGAAGAACCTGGGGCTTACATCCCAGAATCACCACGTGGCTATACACTGCCATTATACGGCCTATAATCACCTATGGTGCTGTGGTCTGGTGGCCCAGAACCACACTGACCACGGCCAAAAATAAACTGCAGCACTTCCAAAGGCTAGCTTGTACAGCTATATCGGGCTGCATGAGAACTACCCCTACAGCGGCGCTAGAGGTACTGCTAGGACTACCGCCTCTTGAGTTGTTCATTCAACAAGAGGCGGCCTCAGCGGCCGTTAGATTGAAATCACTCAATCTCTGGGGTTCAACAAACGGGGCTCACACTAAAATCCTTGAAGAAGCTATCAACTACCATCCAATGATAGCAGCTCCTAATGACAAGGTGCCCAAACAACACTTCTTCAACAAGAACTACACCGTTCAGCTTGTTGAAGAACAACACGACTGGTCCGGAGTACATGAACTGCGCATATATACCGATGGTTCAAAGACCAGAACGGGATCGGGCGCAGGAGTGTACTCACCCGAAATAAACATAAAGATATCAATGGCCTTAGGTGAACATAGCTCTATTTACCAATGTGAATGTGTTGCTATCACACAGGCCGCCAACGCAGTGGACAAGCGATGTATTAAAGGCCAAAATATACGCATAGTGTCCGACAGCGCTGCAGTACTACGAGCCCTTGACAGTAAAACTATTCAGTCTGGGCTCATACTAGAGTGCCACCAAGCACTGATGGTGATAGGTTCCACGAACAAAGTCACCTTACAGTGGATCAAAGGGCACAGTGGCTCTCTAGGCAACGACGCAGCAGACGAGCTGGCTAGAAGGGGGTCGGACCAACGAGTGATTGGACCTAGTCCAACATTACCGCTGCCCTTCAACCAGATAAGGTCGTGGCTCCGCCAAAGAACATCAAAACAACAGGCGGATCAATGGGCTACAATGAGCACTTGCAAACACTCTCGGGATGTTGTGCCACACCCGGATGTTCGCTTAACTAAACGCTTGCTGTCCTTAGATAGGCCATCTCTACGCATAGTCGTAGGTACCATAACTGGACACTGCCCACTTAACAAACATTTGTATGTTCTAGGTATGACCGACAGCCCCCTGTGTAGGGGATGCCTGTCGGCCGATGAAACAGCTGCCCACGTCATCCTGGAATGCGAAGGCGTTGCTGCACAACGGGCTAAAATCCTCAACACACCGAGGTCGCTCCGAGAAGCCTGCGGAGACACCAGGAAGATCCTGCGCTTCTGGTCGGAGCTAGGCTGGCTAAACTTTTAGCTGGCATCACGTCACGCACAATGGTCCATCATCGAAATGGACTGAATGCGGAAAATGGAGCCCACACAACAAACAAACAAACAAAAGCCCCACGTTTCGAAGGCTTTGCAGTCTTCGTGATCACGGGTCGGTCCGTAAAAATAGTTTTATTTCAATTTGGATTCTGTTAAAATGTATGAAAAAGAAGCACTAAAATATCTCAAACTAAATAAGTAGCATTTTAAAATAAAAATGTTTTGGTTTCTTCAATTTCATTTCATAGGTGCAGAATGAATTTAGATCGTAATGCATTAACATAAATGCGTATTTAAAGTGTTAGGTGGCGTTCCCGTAATTCAATTGCAAAGTCTCCAGCAGAAGCGGCAAGTTTACGGCTTGTTGAGGCGGTAGGTATGCGTGGCGCCAGCTCGACGCTTGACACTATTACCCCTCGGTTATGTTTACTAATGATGTCAAGGCCTGATTAGGTCAAGGATTTCGCTCCCTCTGGATCTCCTTTCTGGGTCAAAGTTGTTCTTTTTTACGTAGGAAAATGTAAATGAAACATACAAGTCACATATTCAGTTGTTTATTATCTATACTGTACTCAAAATTGATCCGAAGATCACATCACATAGTAATTTCATAAATAATATTACAATGTCATGTACTTTCTGTGATTGTTCGTGAATAAAAAAATGTTCATAATATTATCAATAGTTTGTTCACTGGACCGGTTTACCTTTAAGTAAATTGTAGGTACATGCTACATAATAAGATACCGTTACTTAGGTACTCAAACAACTTACAATGTATTTGATGAGAGTTATAATAGTCAATTATTGTGTTGCAGTTCATTTTTTTGTCAATATATTTACAGTTTTACATTTTTTTTGTGATTTACAAATAAATTCTTGAATATTTTAATTAGGTCATCATTATTCCATTTGGATTTATAATAACAGTACTTTATAGTTAAAAATATCACAAAAATGAAATATATTATGTGTAAGACACACGCAACATTAAAAATACAACAAAAAGAAAAAATATAAAATCCACTAGAAACCTTGGGCCAGACGAGTCCCTTCTAAATAGGAAGGATACTTTCGATGTTCATCTTTCATAACGGCAATTTGATACCATAATTATTATTATCACACTAATTAATTATAAAAGTAATCGATTGTCTTACAATAAATGCGTCAGATCATAAAATTTTGATTATAAAAATTATAGGCAACAAATAATTCATGAAACGATAAATTTTAACAAAAAATAAAATGACAACTTATACATTTAAGAGCCATAGTGCCGTATTGATAAAAGTGAACTGTTCACCTTAGCCACTAGCACGGACTGATATCTAATAACAATCAATCAACATAAACACAAACGCAACGAGCTACTAACGAGTTTGACTCCGCATCCGATATTCACCTTTTATCGATATGGCATTCCACTTACGTTACGACAATAAATATAACACGCTTACACATTAATCACTTCTTTAATTCCGACGCTAGGAATTATTTCATAATATATACCTAAAAATATAATCACGGCACAAGTATCCCTCCGACTAAATTACTAACGTAGTGTCACTTTATCAGGATTTAGAATCAAATATGTATTATGTATCTTAAATATTTCATTATTAATATATCATTATCAAAATATCCACTAAACGGGAGGAATAAATCAAATTATTAATATTTACTCTAACATTAATCGCATGACTGATCAACAAAAAGGATATGGACTAGGAATAATATCGGGCATCGTAGGCTTCCGTGCCCACGGGGTGCGCTGCCGCGGCTGCGACACTCCCGCCTCTCTATCGCATACGCATACTGCTCACTGTATACATACATATACATGTAGTTACACCAACCACCTCGACGGCCGACGCTCGACAGTCGTCAGTCGACGCACGCGCACCACCACGTACGCACGTGCGCACGCACGGGCACGTGCCGAAACGCTAATACTGTTTGTGTCCAAAACAATACTACCTCAAGTCTGTAGTGCAGACTGCTCACGTGCCACGCTCTCCGAGAGGCGTCGGACTCGATCGTCGGTTATGTTTTGTGCATCGATAGACGGGATTCGATCGGTAACAGAATGGTATCTAGCAAAATCTATCCGGAATAAAAGCCGACGTTCTATCCTAAAATTAAGGTATATAGCTTGGAAGTATGCCTTCTTCATTTTAATATTGTCCGATAACGTTGATTGTATTTCGATTTCTGTCCTCTATCAATCACTCTACGAGTGTCGCGACCTACGCTAACGTGCTTGCGGGACGAGGCGGGACGCGGCGAGGCGCCCGCCAAGCCCCGCCGAACATCAATATTGTGCTCCGGCGTCAAAAGTTTCGGTGCCGAAGGAGAAGCGGCTACTCTATTGGTGTTTCGTTACTGATTTGCTTAATCTAATCTAATGTAAAACTTGACCTCTAGAAAAACGTAATTTTATAAGTAAAAAAAGTAACATAAATCTCACAAAAATGCTCACATCGGGAGTGGGGTGATGCAACTTTTGACACCGGCGGAGGGCGTGGCGGCGGCGCGAGTGGCGGCGAGTCTGTGGTGTGGCGGATGTGACGTCACACGAGCCGCCGCGTCGCACTCCCACCACCCGTTAAATTAATTACATCACTTATATACAACAAAGTATCCGAGCGGCGCTCGATGGCGACCGCGCCGGTATATTCAGGAACTCATATCGCTTCTTAAAAAAATTATACAATAGTAATAAAACATTTGAAACCTCACTAACTACTGTTCGACGATCTCGGTACGACGTCGATAAAATTACTCAAACGGCTCCGGCGTCTCGAAATCTATTCATATCACAATCGCATGACCGTGCCTGAGAATCATATCCCGCTACTTATGTACACACTCTTTCCCGAAAACTTACGCGCGTTCCGGGCGCGAGCGGGCCGACGCGCGTGCGCATCGCGGCGGACCGCTCCCGCCGATCTACACTAACCGTTATTCACTAAGATATCACCACCTCCGTCGCGGGAGCGACATAGCGATCCGGCCGAACCTGCCATTCCCGAGTGTGCCAGAGGCGCGATCGATATGGATGACGCGGGGCGCGGGCGATGCGGGACCGGGGCGGGGGAGGGACCGAGTGGAGAGGTGGATGCGGCGGCGGTACGGTGAGGGGGTGGTGAGGTGAGGGTGAGGGTGAGGGCGAGGGTGAGGACGAGGGTGCGGCGGTGGACGGGCGGCGACGGGTCAGGTCAGGTTAAGGAGGACGAAGTGCTGGCGGTAATTGAACGGGGATGTGGTAGTAGCGGCAGGCGGCGCGGCGGCACGTGCCGGCGGCGGCGTCGCGACAGACCACCACGCGACACCCCACCACCTGCAGCCCGCACCCTGCAACACACCACCGCGCCGCGTTACTCACCGGGCACCACCACACCTCACCTCACCTCACCTGAACACTCGACTCTCTATACTCAACACTCAACACTCAACACTCACCACGACACTCGTTCCACTCACCACAAGCTAATATACAACTACATTACGAGTAGGTACATCTCCACGTGTCCACGTGTCCACGTCTCCATCGCGACGCATGTCGATCGTCATACATGATACAAACAAACACGGTAAACACAACACAACACGAAAAATAACAAGGTATAACTAAACGGTTACATCTAGTACAGCATTCGACCTCTACTTTATAATAAGTATTCACTACGACTAATAGTAACAAAAAGGAATATACGTAAAGATAGTAAAGGGTGTACTACGTGAACCTATACATTATTTAATCTAGTTAATAAATGTAAAAGAATACATTACATTAAATAATGGAAAGTCCAACCACGGGATTAATATATTTTTATAGACATTTAATTTCACTTGAATATTATAATTTATTATTTATTATTAAGTGGTCAGACTTTTACACGTAACTAATCTAACGGCCTCTAAACTACACTATGTGTTACAATATAGGGTCATGCATAATCACCAGGACGGGGAACAAAATACTGAGTGATCTAAACATTAATTCATTTTAAACATCATATACACATGAAGTATTATCGTAGGTTTTAACTTTTAACCAATATTAATCTCACTGAATGACGTAGTACGTTGTTTATACAAAAAATAATGTTAGTAAAAAATGTATGAGAATGCAATTGAAACCAAATTGACGGATGAGTACTAACGTTTCGTATAGCGTCAAACATTACAAAACAATTGAAACATATCATTGAAATGAACCAGTTCTAATAGACGCCAAGTCCGGCATCACGTGTTCAAAATACGAGAAGTATTAATATTAACGAACCATTAATAGGGGTAAAAAGGGACTACGAAGTAACAGACTTGCTTGCAATAAAGATGCGAGGGCTCACCTTCACGAATATGAACAAATCTGCATGTGGGTCTTGTACATCCTTGTCGATTAAAATCTTGGCACACCGGGAGGGTGTCCAGTAACTGAAATCACAACAAAACACATTCGTTAGTATACAACGTAATTGTATATTATAAAACACGCGTGCTGCCGTTCCCACAATGTTTCATTTGTGTTTCATAACTTTGTGCGTGGTTCTCATCGAAACTGTCTTAAACAATACTCAAAGTAGTGACCCTTAATTACTCTATGGTGTAAATATAATCATATTTTCTCACAAATAAGGGTCATAATCTATTCGCATATCTATTCATAAGATTAAAGCTTGAGCGTTTCGATTTTTAACTTAGTGTCTTAAATTAGGCTCAACGTTGTGGGACGGCGCGTAGGCATGCTCTGTATTACTAATATCTACTTCATAAACAGTCGAACAATATCATTCAGATATAAGAGAACTACATAACTTATAATTTGTATGAAAAGTCTGTAAGTGTTTTATTGGTAGTAACGACGGTTTATGAACTTCATATATGTTAATAGTGTTAATGCTATGTCTATTTCATCACTTTTGGACATTCATACATCTGACACTGAACATTATCCTCATTGCACAGCCGTCTGAAAAATAACGCTGAAATAGTTTTTGTAATATCAAAGAGCAAAGAGAATTACAGAAGTAGGTAAATATAGAAAACGTTTGAACAGCTGTATCATATTGTCACGTGTCTAACGGTTCAGGTAAAGTAGGATAGATGAAGTAATGCGTGTGTAGTTTCTCAGTCTCAGGCTACGTAAATTAACACAAACGGGACACACGAAAGGCAAAAGTTGCTCCAAATCAAATCTTGTTGCTGCTTTAATATTACAAGAACTTTACAAGATTCGTTGCACAATATGATTGGGGCTTCCAAGCATTCTTATTTGCGTGCGCGCCGATACAATTGTGTGTCACCTTTATATTGTAGATGTGTCGCGAGATTGGACATTAAAAATGTGAATAAAATGGTAATTATGGCCTCTGGTAACATTCTCGTGACTCGCGAGTTAGGCCCGGGGTTCCGTAACCGGCAGAGAGTTGTGTTAAAGTACGCTGCACTATGCACATAGTAGGTATGAATATATAATATCTAAATGGCATGCAGAACGCTTGAAGTATAATCATTATTGCGCAGCCAATCTTATTTAAGCGTGACTATATTTTACAAAAAAGCTAAAGCATGATGCTAGACAACTTTTACCAGGGCGAAGGGCGTTCTAGAGGTATTGTAGCGTCCAAAGTGTACCCATAATAACCAACTGTTGCTATAATAAAGCTAAATAGGCTGTGTGGGGATTGTCGAGAGTGGCGTCACCACTCACTAGCACTGCTGCGAGTGGAAGGGAGGCGGTACTAGCCCGCACTAGCCCCCCTACCCATGGACATATAATGTAAATAGACAAATTAAATTTATACCTTTAGCTTACATGACAGTTCTGGACGTGACATGTTAGTGGTAGTACAAACTGCAACATAATGACCATTAGATAGTGCGGTTACTGTACGACAAACAAAAGAAAACCAAGTAATATTATTAACTCTACGTGAACATTATAAATAAGCATCAGAGAGGCCTCAACAAGTCGGAAGCGAGCGATTGAAGCCGCAACGGCGAAGCACTTTAAGCGTCGTAGAAGAAAATTCGAAGTGTACGTACAGAGTGTAGGGGTCACATGGAGACATACTAGCGGACACATTAATTATTATAAACACAGCTGGCTCGGTATATTAGGTGTGGGGATGTATCATTACTTGTACTGTGCACACGATAGCTGTTACCACTTCGATTTCTCTTCCTTCACCATTGTCATTTCAACTACCAACTACGCATAAAAATAATAATTGAATAGGTATGTATATAAAGCGTCAAAATGAGTACAAATACAGAACCCCCTCATTAGCAGTTGATAGTTGACACTGGCAAAAGGTGAACTTCACTGACTGCGAGAAAGTTGACGTCCCGCAAAAACTGTGTTTAACTTTAGGAAATAATAAAAATATTTAAGAGATGTATAATGCGTCAACTTTTTGGCAGACGGTGAATAAAAGGCTTCGTTAAGTTCAATTATTATATCGCCCTTACTGAAACTTCCGCAAACTGTTAGATAAAATCATTATTGAAGCATTTTGAATCAGCATCGAAATCAAAGTGAGACAAAAGTTTTTGTAAATCCATGCAAGTTAAAGCGGCATGTTTCAGTGTAGGCCACAAACAGGAAATAACTTATACTGAGGATATTATAGTAAGCTATTCGTTCTTACCGGGTGTAAGCAAGGCAATACTGTAGAGTGACTTCTTCCACATTTTGTAAGCAAGTATGTTTCACTATACAAAACTAAAAATCATCAAGTAAGTTGTAGCATCAACTGTTCATAACAATAATAATCATAATCGTTACGGTTACAGCACAATGACTAAATGATGTGGATGATGACATATACATGAATCGTTTGATAAGCGATGCCATCAGATTGCGGGCCGCCATCGGTCTCTCATACGGATCGTCCATGAGTTCCATGACCAATTGTTTACCGTCCGTTATGTTTCTTATGTTTGTCTGCAGGATTGTAGCGTTTAGTAAGGGAAATAACACTCCTTGCCACCTGTTCAGCAGTAAAGGAAGATTATAGTCGCCCTATCGACTGTAGACCGAAACTTCCTTCGATGCATCTCGTCAGGTTAGAAAGCTCATACAACCAAGCGTACCTTGACCTGTTGAAACAGCCGCTACATTGGTGATCGTGACCGTTATCTGTGTGTTGCTTCATAACAAGCGCTCACACTACTAAGCACGCGGTAAGCGTAATGAACTAAAACAAAACTATTTATAACCTCTCTACTGAAGCGGCGTGAGATCCTATAACGTTTTAGTTTTGTTAATGGTTTAAGCTTTACTTTGCTCTGCTCTAGCGTCATCGGCGACAAGATTTATGATCTTTTTTTGTATCCAAATCCATTGTGCCGTTTCATGTTTCGTTTTATATCAATTGCATGTTAGCGTGAAGTGAGAATACAGTGGACAAAAAGCGCAATCGAACGTATGAAAGTAAGGCGAGAAGGTCTGTGAGTAGAGGCGCTAGGCAGTACATGTATGCGTCTATGTTGGTTAGAGCGAGGTTGAGGAGGGTGGGGGTGGTGGTGGTGCGGGTTCGGGTCCGGGTGGCGGCACTCGGCACTCGTTACCTGTCCGCGCTCGTCGGTGTACACCACATAGGGCGCGTTGGCCGGCGCACAGCCTGTCCGATCCGACACAAAAAGCGACAAAAGATTTGCAATGCGGCCGACAGCCGAAGCGGTCATTCGGAAGGCATGTAACAGAAAGCGTATAAATAAACAAAATTATGTGCAATCGAAAGAAGCCGACGGGAGCGACGCTCGTCGTCCCGGCGACAGGCGGCTGGCGGATCGATGAACACGTCGCACACATAGCACACACCGGGAGCACTAGAATAATGACGGGTAAATACCTGACGAGCCAAACGAACAGGGGTGGTGGATTCTATTCCATGCGAAAATTAGAAGGCGGCTGTGTTAGGTGCGGGCCTGCCGCCGCAAGCCTGTTACCACTAGTGGGTAGGTACGGGATCGACACATCGGCCAAAGCGCACCCGTGCGGAGCTCCTCCGAGAACAAGCGTGTACGTAGCGGGATCGACGGACCAAGCGCTCAACTCTCAGTACGACGAGGGTACTCACGGTGATGGCGATCGATAAGATGTAATAAAAAACGTACAGTCATGCATCTCAAGCGTTATTATTACCGGGATCGTAGACACGAGAAATATACACGCACAGGATGACGACGTTAAGTGAGCGGATATACAATAGAATAGATACAGCGTAAAACTACAGAGACATCCGCGAGGGCGAACGCCGCTCGCTTCGTCCTCACAATGATACAATACAAATGTGACAACACGCCTAGCTCTAAACGCCCCGACAGGCCGGGGCGCGCCACACGAGTGGCCGACCACTCGGCCGCGCATACTACACATACTCGTACGAGTCTCTACGCGGAGACCCCGCGCTCGCGCCCCGCCGGCCGCGGGCCACGCCGACCGCCTCTCTACGTCGTCTTCATCTTCTTGTAGGGGTTGACGGCCGCAGCCGCCGCCGCCGCCGCCGCAGCCGCCGCGGCACTCGGCGGCGCCGGCGGGGGCATCGCGTACATGTACGGCTGCTGGTAAAACGCGGGCATCGGCATGGGCGGCGCCGGCCATCCCGGCCGCATCATCAGCGGCGCGCGCAGCATCGTCGGCATCGCCGCGCGGGCCTTCAGCGCGTGCTGCGTGTACGCGGCGGCCGCCTGCGCCATCGCCGACTGTTGCGCGGCGAACGCGAGCGCGGCCACGTAGTTCTTCTGCGCGACCTCCTTGGCGACGGCGGCCGGGTCGGGCGCGGTGCCGTCGGCGGACTGCGGCGTGGGCGAGGGCGCGGGCGTGAGCGGAGCGGGCTGGTGCGGCGGCTGCGGCGCGGGCTGGGGCGCGGGGGGCGCGGGGGTGTGCGGCGCGGGCGCGGGCGAGGCGGGCGGCAGCGCGACGGGCGCGGCCGCGGCCGGCGGGGCGGACGTGGCGGGCGCGGGGTACTCACATGACACGGGCACGAACGGCTGCTGGAGCTGCATCAGCTGCTGGTAGGTCGTCGCCGGCTGGTACACGGGCATGCCGGCTTTGTCGGCGGCCGGTCGCTTGTACGGCACGACGCCGGGGAACGCCTGCGAAAACGACGACGGGCGGTTTAGTTTCGAGCCGATCGGTCGAGGTCGGATGGCCGGTCGGAAGGATGGATACTTACGAAGTTATCGTAATAGAAGGATCCGACGCTCTTCATGTCCATCTGAAACGAGAAACAGACGGTTGAGCGGAGGTGTGCGGTCGCACGGGTCCACGGCGGCGGGGGGTGGCGGGGCGCGGCGCGAGGGGCGGGGGTGGCCCGTCGCGCCGCGCCGCGCCCCCTCCGCGGCGGGAGGGAGAGGCGCGCGGTGGGATCGTGCGGGCGGGATAGGGAGCGGAAGTGAAGCGTGCGAAGCTGGCGGCTGTACCGGTGGCGGCTCGAGCTCGGCGGGCGCCGGCCGTTTCTTGCCCGGCTCCGAAGTCGCGCTCGCTGCCGGCTGCTGGGCTGCGGCGGCCGTCTACGTGAAGCGAAGCGTCGCAGGACGGGACGGAAACAGTAACGATGTAGTAGATGCACAGTATACACCTAAAGCTCGGCACGAGGTGATATTATGCGATAGATAAAAAAATAAAAGTGAAGCGTGAGTGCGACGGAAGCGTGGCGCGAGCCGGCGCGAACGTAACAAAACAAGCTGCGCGAGCGGAAGCGGCGTCGCGGCGAGCCAGACAAGCGGAAGAATTAAGCGAGCGCGAGCGAGCGAGGCGAGAGCGTGCAGCCTGGTGGCGTACCGCGCCGCGCGCCTGCGCCTTAAGGTGCGCCTGCAGGTGCAGGGGAGGGTGGAAATAGCGGCAGGGGTCGCGGACGCAGCGGCCCTTGACGGCGTCCATGCACACCGTGACACAGCCGTCGTCGTGCGCCACGACCGCCGGCGGGGGGTGCGCGAAGCGACACTCGGCCTCGGCCCGCTTGCACGCGCCGCGCTGGAACTCCCGGCACACCTGCACCACCACACACCAGCCATGCCCGCCGCTCGCGCCCCGCGAATACACTGCCCCTGCCTACACTGCCTACACCGCCTACACCGTCTACATCGTCTAGTGCCTACACTTGCCGCCGGCGCTGACAAACTCCACTGACACGGGACACCATCAACACACTTGATTCCGATTTGTTTTGTTTTGTTTTTGTCTTAATCTCGTTATCAAGCTGTGTGGGTTGACTACATTCTATGCCAGTTTATAAAAAAAACGACGCTATGTTATTATGTGAAATTTTAATAATCTCGACCGGACGCCGCTTACTATAAAATCATCGGCAATTTTGTTTTAATTTCGATCAAACGATATACGCATCCGTCGCATTTTTTTATCTACATATTATGAATTTTAGATTTATAATTATTATATCTTTCTTCACAAATACTAGTTATGAGATATCTTATTAATTTGCGTGGTTCATTAACGGACTTGAAGCATTTGGCATCTGCATTGTGGGTGCAAATCCATTGCCATAAGAAGGCTCATTTTAGAAGTGCTTTCAAAGACTATAGGTGGAGTTGCGGCCACAGTGCAGGTCCATCACCACAGGAAGAAAGCGAGTGCTGCTCGCGAAGCGCACACGCAGACGCACAGGGCCAGTGCGGCCGCGCGCCTCACACACGGGACGGGCATAGGGCTCATGGGCCGAACTTTGCATCGGGAACCGACGAATACATTTATAAATTCGAACGCAGTTAGCGATCGATAGTGTAGCTTATACAGTTATACTGAACACGTGAACGAGATACGGTTACAAAACATTGTGTGTGATCGCGTCGGTCCCCGGAGTAAATGGAAAACAATTGAAAGCGCTCGCTATTCGGGTGGACACGACGGTAATCGGTTGCAATATACATGAGGGAGGGTTTGCTTACCTCAAGGCGATCAGTGCGAGGCAATTTTTGTTGCAGCACTGGCTGCTGCATGACGCCGAGCGGCGAGGCGGCGGCGGTGGCCGGGTCGTGGCCCAGCACGGCCGGCACCAGCTGCGGCGCGTAGTACTGCGCATATGTCGAGCCCACGCCAGGCACACCCGACAGGTATGGCGACGTTGCCTGCCATTATACACTTCACTGTTACAACCACCCGCAAACATAATGTTATGCAGCTTAATTATATCATAATAATATATGTCACATAACCGGATTATACGTAACAGGTATTAGTTGTTATATTTCATGAGCGTTAGTTTGTATCAAAACGAGCATAGAGATGAAAACTTACAAAAGCGATAAATACATTATACACCTACAAAATATTTATAAAACGTTAGAAACGTAAGTTCATGAAAATACCGTTAGCCAAACAAGCTTTCACATGCATTAATAGAAACGGATTGAAATATTAAAGAAGCATACGGTTTGTCCGGTCAAGCTATCCACCGGCCACCAGAACGAGGACTTAGGGCGAGGTGATAAAGGGCCAGAGGAACAGAAGAATGGGAAGTACGATCTATCACATGTGTGAAGCGATAGAAATATACAACGAATAGAGGTAGTATGGTCCAGAGAGAAGACGTGTGAGGAGACGGTGGGGTGTGGTTGAGGACGGAGGAGGGGGGTGTCCGGTGGTGGTGCGTCGTGTTCAGCGGTGGCGGCGGCAGTTACCTGCGGGGCGAGCAGAGCGAGACTGATCGGATCCAGCGCGGCAAGGTGGCCCGCGGCCGCACCCGCGCCGCTCACGCCGCCCACCTCGACACAAAACCACACAAACACGCTACTCATCGTGCGAGGGTCACTCCGCGCCTCCACACCTCGACACCTCCGCGACACACCGCGCACTATCTCATCGGTACGGAGTGCTCTACTGGCGGTTGGCACAGGCCACAGGCCACAGCGATACGAAGCACAGACACAATTAGTCACATTACGGGTACGTGTCTACGATCGGAAAGCTACGAAATGCTAGTAGCGGTGCGAAGAGAGGCGCCGAGGAGTGTAGGGCCGCCGCGTTTGCGACGCCGCGCTGTGCACGGTAAACCGAGGCGCTGTTCCAGTGATTAAATCTGCATACCGCTTATCCCAAGTTCAAACACATGTGAGTAAGTTAAGAGAGTAGTCATGCCACTTAAGGAACGAATGGTACAAACATGCGCAAGCAAGTGATGAGCGATCGGCCACCGAGCGGCAAATTTAAGTTGTGCCTAAATATAATTATTAGCTACCTTCTAATACGAATACATATACTATGTGGAGCGTTGAGTTTGATAGATTCGCACGCATTTGTAGCAGAACTTTAAATTAAAGCGTGGAACTCCATGCACAAGCGGTACGTCCGCTTTGAAGAAAGTAAATTACCATTTACTTTCAACGTGCACATGATTAACTTTCTGAACAAACTTTATGAGGGATTTAAGTTAATTTACTTACAGTATGCCAATTACTTGTACGCATATAACTTCACTAATCTTAATTACGTTTAGCTACTTACGCACTAACGAGGCACAACTTAAACTAGAGCACTTTTTTGTCTACGTGTTTCGATAACAATGCCTATAATAATAATATAAGGTAGCAAATACACAGAAAGCTGCGTGTTACGTGCAAAAAATGCCTAATACTGAGGACCGATCGCTCGAAGCCTTTCCGTGTCAACATACATGAAGATGGAGGTGCACTTACCACGGCGGGGACTTGGCCGGGCAGCACCTGGCCCGGCGTGAGGCCCATCTGCTGCATTAAGGCGTTTTTGAGTGCGAGGTGATTCCGACCGTTTATCAGCAGCTGGTCCTTCAGGTGCTGGGGCGGGTGGAAGTACTTGCACGGTGGCTTTTCACGATTACACCGGCCCTGAAACGTATACATATCGTCCATTAGACCTCGAATATATGCGATATAAGTCCATAATATGAACGTATTCTACACAATATTATACAAAGTCTCGTCTACGAAGAAAATATAATGAGACCCATTTCATCTGTCGGCATTCATTCAATATCATTTCGATAAGCCTTACACGCGGTTTAGGCTCGATATAGGGCCAATGTACGAAAATCCCTCCATGCATCACAATTGCCGTGGGCCCGGCACGTAGCCACCAGAAATCCTCAACTCGATTTTTCCTTATAACCGCGTCTTAGGTGATGTCAAATATTTCAGAAGCGTGTCGAGGGCACGGGGCCGCGCGATTCTTCACTGTGCTCATTTTCGACGTCAATGAGGCGCGAGATAATTGCCTTTCGGATCTGAAGCCCTCTGCCGCACCCGTCTATGATGATTTATTTACATCCGCGTAATTAACTGTCGTACTACGTGACGGGAAGAGCTTCGCGGCCGTTTTATCGCCGCACGCCGAGCCTCCTGCACCATATTTTATTCAGTGAAAAAACGGAACAACGCTTATCGGTGTTTCTTAGAAAATACGTATACAAACAGACGCCATCTGAATATTCAGCATTCCAACAGGGGACTCGCTCGCTGATAATGTCTGCGAAACAGCTTCGGAGTGATTTACAGAGTAACTTTTGTAAAGCCGAGCCGATGATATCACGTTAGTTCCCTCGGCCATGCAGGGCGTGGGGCGGCCGCGCGGGCGGTACACTCGAGCGGTACACTCAAGCATTTCCAAGTGTGAATCTTTGTTTCTGAGAGAAACCCGATGCAAACGTGCTCCAAATTTTCTCAGTTATTAAACTTCGGCGATGCGTACCACAACTAGCTAGTGGAACAGTCGGTTGCATTTAGATTAACTTGTTACTGGCAGGCAAAATGTTAGTTGGACGGTATTCTCGCGGTTAAGCTCGGGATAAAGTTATTATTTCCTGCTATAGCATGTCCGTCTACTTTAGCCGAGTTTCGATTCGAACCAAACCGTTTGTGAAACTTGAATGGGTAATCACGTTTCGTCATTAAACACTGTGATAACTCTATCGGATCTGTTCAACTTGTGTTCATTGGCTGGCTTAGATTTGACTCTATTAATACGCGGGAATTTACACATTAACACCTAAACTGAGGATTATTGAAATGTGATATGCGGCAACTGGCGGCATTACGAATTACGATTAATATCAAAATAAATAATGTACAATATTCACTCCGAGATGCTGGAATCCAATTAGTAGGATTATTAGGATTAAGGATAATAATATAAGAGATTAAAATTATTATTGTATCTTAACTCCCACCCACAGATTCGTCCTTTAAAAATAGTAATTTTTTTCTTCTTACTCATTCAAATCAATAAATCTCTTAAAGATTGTCCAAGTAAAACAATAAAACGGTATGTACATTACATGTTGTTAGATCTGCTCTACCAAAAGCCGTCGCATCTATTTTGTAACTAAAATGTTCGTGATTTTTGGTTAGCAACATAGCTGGCTGCAGCCTGCAAGTGTATGCAGGTGGAACGCAGCAGCGATTAGCGTGACTGATGCCCGGCGCGATACAAATGGCCGCGTCGCCTGAGACGGATGGCCCGCGCCGCCGAACCGAGTCGAGCCCAGCCGTCCCGTCGGGGGCATTACGATGTTAATTGCCATCCGATCAACCCTATCTCTTCTATACCGGGTGTTTCATAATGTTGGTACCAATAACAATTCCACATACAGGGAGAACGATTTAAAGCGCAAAGATAAAATTTAAAAGGTAAAAATTTAATTCAATTTTTTTAATCAATTATTAAGCATGGGGCTTTTCAAATCGGATTGCGACATATAATCATCACAATTAGCATCGGAACGGCTTTATGTATGCTAAAATTAATTAAATACAAATGTGATTTGCAAATGGTCTGAAGCTGACCCAATGAACCAGACAAAAAATTTCATCACAAATTAAAATTTCTATTATTCAAAAACTATCAGCCTTACGAAAATTTAAACTTTATCGTTGGATTGCTAGCCACCCTCACTTTAAGTGTAGTTATTATTGATACCAACTTTATGAAACATCCTGTATATCTACAACGGATTGCAGGTCAGATACTTTAAATTTCCACAAATATTTTCCACTTATTTAAAATATTTTACCACCACTGCACCACAGGGGCTTTTAATCTAAGCAAGTAACTTGATGATTTTCAACAATAGACTATGGTACCGGTGTGCCGGTGGACATTACGGGCCTTACTTATAAAAACCGTTTAGCTGAGCAAATGGCTAAGAATAGGCTGACATTTTTTCCCTTATGTCACATAAGCTCAAGCCTGTATCCCCGAAGGGGTAGGCAGAGACGCACTAGCGAACTAGTACACCCACATTTCTCCGACCTTAATTCCGTCCCAGAAGTGATAGGGGGCGAGCCTATCGCCATATCGGGCACCAATTCCAGACTCCGGGCAGATATGGAAAAATCCAGTATCACATTGCCCGACCCGGGGATCGAACCCGAGACCTCAGGACGGTAGTCGTACCGAAATACAACCTCGCCACCGAGGCATTCACATCTTTTGAAAATAAAAGCGATAGGCTTTACCATTTGCTCAGTTAAACTATTTTTATAAGCAAGCCGTTATATCACTTGTTTTTAGTCTAAGGTATACATATATACCTCTACAACAATACTGTTGAGGTCTTGAAAACAGAACTTGTGATCTTTTTAACTCCAACTGCTTGCCCAAAAATGGACTAGAATCATAATTATTGTATTCAAAAGAATTCGGTTAATAACTAGATGAAAGCATTTTCCCAATCATTAACGTTAAAACAAAGGTCTACAATAAATACGAAAAGTAATATACTTAAACAAATTGCAGTATTATACAAGGCATCAGAATTAAAGCTGCCAATATGCCCTATTTGATCGAGATGGGCACCGAAGGGTCGCGTCGGACGTGCACGAGGCGGGCAATAACCGCCCAAAACTAATAACATTTTTGTGTGATAGCGGAGGAGCAAACCAACTGGGGGTACCTTTTGCGAATCCTTTATTAAACAACGTTGTGCACTTGCGATACAATAAGGTGTCGGTATCACCTCTGTGTTTTTATTTTTCCGCGTCCTTTTTCATTTATAAGCAGCGATGGCTCAGTTGTGGTACGGACTGCCGAGACAAGTGTCGAAGGTTCGAGACCAACCCCGAAAAGACGCACATACCTCTGACTATTCTATGTTAAGTGTTTTCATTGTGGATTATCGCTTGCTAAAATGGTGAAGAAAAACATCGTGGGGAAACCTGCATACCTGAGATTTTTTCCACAAGTATTTCGAAGGTGTGTGAAGTCTACCAACCCGCATTAGGCTAGCGTGGTAGACTTAGGCCTAACCCCTCTCATTAGTACAGAAGGCCCGTGACCAGCAGTGGCCCAGTAATATTACAGAGCTAATATTATATTATTTTTCATTTATACATAATGATTCTTTTATAATTAAAAAAAGAGAAAAGAGAAAATAATTATCAAAGCTGTTGTACTTGGCACTAGTGCCCGATTAAGGCAAAAACGACATCAATGAACGGTGGCACTTGTATCTCGTTACTACAAGAGCCGTAAGACGGGGGCGAGTGCACTCAGAAACTATGACGTGTATAACGAACGAGCCTCGAGTGCAGCGTCGGCCGCCAGCCGCCAACCGGCACGTGCCGGCATCCTCATTTACTGACATCACCTGCTCGGTTCCAACTTTTGTTCTAACCAGGTAAATTGTACCCGGACGAAAACTGCTTTTAACGAGGCATTAATTATCTTCACTGGAATCGGCGTAAATGGTGCAATCAACAAAAGAGTGACTTCTGTATCAATATTATATCTTTAGCAAAGGTGTTAGCCAGAGGGTTAATTAACAAAATTAATCTTGAGCCCGTAAGTAGATATAACATGTAAAAAAAAAACACTTTTTGGATTGAGATCGGATCATCCCAAGCGGATGTAGTAGGTAGCCCATCGATTTAAACAACACACAAAATTGTCTATGCTGCCCTTTACAACTAGCTGAAGAGATGTATTCGATTTTTCTTAACCGACATATATCAAAGTTTTTATTGGAAAATTACATTAAACAATTAGCAAATGCATGTTGATCACGATTCGGTAGCGCTCATTATCTGCGCGTCTAAGACACATGGCATATTCGAACTAACGAGGAGCCAAGTAGGATGTCAAGAGTGCGTGTCGGGCGCGCCAATACGTGAGACATGAGATCGTTAATCGATTAAAACGTACGATCACGATTGATGGATTGGCGACACGCTGTCGGCGATGCGCTGCGGTGCGCGGCGGAGCGTGCGCGGGAGGACGGCATACTCGTACGCACGCCCGATCTGCACTCATCTATTTCACTATTGGACGGACACGCGTCCCGGCGAATCGACACGAGGAAAACAATGAGCTAACGAGCCGATGAATGACATGATCCCGCCGCGATCCGACCCAGAGCCCACTTGTACGCACCGGAGTGGGTGCCAGGAATATTTGGGGACAAACGGAAATAGAACCCGCCGGTGCGTCATGCCAACCACTGCGCTGAGTATTCCATGGCACGTGGCCACGCATGCTACTGGACATTTTCACGTCACCGTTTTTCACGGTATTATAATGCACTAAATGTCTTGTTTTCATACCAGACATGATGGACTGAGCAATTAACCGAAATCTTGTTAGTTTTTTTACATACATAACATAAGCTTACGCTTGTATTCCCGAAGGGGGGTAGGCAGAGGTTCTAGGGAACTAGAACACCCACATTTCGCTGAACTTAGTTCCGTCCCAGGGTGTCGATTCTATAAAACGTTATCGGATAAACGATGTCGGACCGATACTCTACCGCACACAGTAACATAGATGCATTTGGACCAAATAAATATCAAACACCGAAGAGTGGGCTGCCAAACGCTTTACAGCATAGCATTCTCCGAAAAGAAACTTATAGCACCAATATTGGTCGGACACGGGAGCCACATAGAATAGCAAAACGTCCAAAAACAAAATTCAACGTCGGGCACAAATTCTCTCCGGGATGATATGGAAAAATCTAATATCACTTTGCCCGACCCGGGGATCGAACCCCACACTTCACGACGATAGTCATACCGAAATACCACGACGCCACAGAGTTAAGATTTCTTCGAGTGTTCATTTTTATAACAGATTCCATTTTCTTAGTATTTCAGTAATAATTATAAAAAATAATGCTACGTGAAATTATTTGCGTGCGAAATATTTACTTAGCTTCTATAATATAAGTTACTACATTTTAAAATACGCTCATACGTATTGTGAACTTAATATCAATCTGCATTATTGCGTCAAAAGTATGAGCATATACACAGGATTACGTGGATTTGTGGAAATGAAATTGTTCTATGGGATAATAGGCACGGGATCATCACAAATACGGGGCACATGTTTTCCGGAGTTTATTAAAGGATTCCGCGGGTTCGGAACGAGCAATAGTAGGTAATACGATCATAAGGTAAGATCCGGTTCCGGATGCCGTAAATAATTTTTTCCCGACAAGCCGCGGCGAGGGAAAGGTGAAAATCTAATTTGCAAAATTTTGTGGCCGCGAAGGGAATTAGGTAAGCAAAGTCAATTCTGAAAGTAAGTAGAATTTGAATTTAAAATGATTTATAGAGGCGCTGGGGAGTGGCTAATGAGGCGTCATGCGAGAGGGGCGCGTGTTTACCGCGCTCGGCGTTCGGTGCCCACGCTCGACTTGCCGCTCGCCGGTCGTCGACGCGACTTTTTATCGCGGCCTCTGGGCGGCGCGGCGTGGCTTACGTAATGCCGAACACGCCTACCATCAAAATAATTAGTTGTCTAATTGATTTGGGCGATCAAATAATATACGTTGAAAACGAACCACTAAAACGGGACTAAATTCACACCTCTATTGTGTTTTGTTTCAAAGTAATTGATCGTAAATTCACCACGACCTCGAAGTTATACACAATACATGTAGTCGTCGGGCGGCGGCGTGGCGTAGCATTAGTAACTCTTTACTCCCTATTGCTTTTCGCGAAGTAGAGACGGTGAACGAGTGACCATTGTCGGTTTAAATTGAGAGCACTCCTACCATGTTAATATCGTCACCAAATACTTGATTAATGCATTTATTTCCACGTTGGCTTGTTATCTTCTACGAATCGTCGTATTTTGGTTACCTCTATAATTTTCACATTATTACTTGCATAGATAAAGTAATAAATATCACAATAGCACAATGGATCACCGTATTTTTATATAATAATGTAACATCGAAAGATAGTTAATCATCAACACAGGCTGAAGTTCCAAAAACCTTTTAGGGACCTTACAGAAGAATTATTTACTCTGGTATAGTTCCGAAGTTTGCAACGCTATGCTGTAGCTTAACGTTAAAATATGCATTCGTGCACGAAGTTATCTCGACCACTTTTGCCATAGCCCGCGGCGTCGAGTGCAGAACGCCCGACTGGCCGTTGTTTATTCCTGATTTTACATTGCTGGGCAATTTTTGCAGAATTTTTGAACAAATAACAGCCATTTTTGTGGTGATTTGAATGAATTCGGTTGTTTTGATGTTAATAATAACAGTGGTGATGTATTCGAAGCCGGACGCGGGAGGCACGGGGCCCGGGATTAATGCAACGGAAGCGGGCGCGACCTCTCCAGGTGTTTCATTAAATTGCGCGCGGCGCCTCGGCCGGCTCGTACGGCCATTATGAACGCTGCAAGCTCGAGGGCCATTCGCTTTAAGAACGCCCGCGCCACTTTGTAACAGCCTTAATGAATCTTGTTACTTATAGGCTCGCGTAAATTGCCTATTTTACTAACTTAGGGAGAAAAAAGAAAACATTGGTGAGTGAATGCTTTCACAAAGCCTTCTACCGTATAGCGGTCCGGTGCGGTGTGCCCTTACCATGGGATTAAAAGGGAATATTACTAGTGGCAATAGCAAACATTTGCCAGCATGAGAGATTTATCTGGTATTTGGTGAAAGGGCATTTGATTTCTTTATTAAATGCAATACTAGAGTAATGGTGGGTGTGATAAACTCCAGGAAACGAATGGGGTTAGGGTAAGATAATTAAACTAGAATAGCAGATCCAAAAAATAATAAAATGTGAGGCGATGAGCCATTTATCAGCAGTTATTTCAAATAATCAGTAACAGCGTTCATAATAAACCAGTTACTTGTACATATGTATATCAATATCAGTATAATGTTGTTATTGATTTGTTTGTTTTCGTTCCTTTTAACACTTGAAAATCAATCGTATACATTTAGTGAAAAAGTTTCTTACCAAATTTTAAGTACGGTGTTTAAAAAAAGCATCTATATTGTGTAGCCCGGTGCTGTTTTTAACTATCAGAGTTTACTAGCCGCTAGGCGATTAAATAAAAAACGTCTGACACATAACCTTTCTCATTTGTTATAATATTAGCGAGCATGTTTATTAGTGACGTGAGACCATCTGGTGTATGAGTATGCATGAATGGCGAACAAACACACGTGTGCACGTACATGATGTAGTGAAATAATATCGCAGAGTGAAGCTGCAGTGTGTAATGTGAAACGATATAGAGCGACGTCGCCGAGCGCCGGCGCTCCGCTCCCACTAACCAGTTTAGCCCGGCTGCACCAGTAATTAGTCTAAGCAGCTAGATGGAGCGTCCGATTCCACGTGCCTCCTCACTCACTGTGACTTTCTTGCCGCTTGAGAGGCTTATACCCTCTCCGATTTCACGGGTTCAAACTGTACAGCTTTAATGCTTTCGCCACATTTCAAATGAGAGGGACTAGTCACTACGGCGGAGGTTTATCGCAACGGGTTACCTAATCATATGACGGCGTGCCGTAGCGTCTCGGTGATCAGTGCTCGTAATGTATTGACACAAACTAGACGTTGGCAAACTACGGTAGCTACACTTAGCTGGTTTAATACTGTTAATTTATATGAATATTGACACAGAGACACGACGTGTTTTGGCGATAGTAGGCTTGAAATAATTTCGTGAATGCCTGCTTCCCTCGTCTTGTCAGAATTGACTAAACGGCAAATCATCCGGCGTTTTCAAAGGAGCGGAAATTCAGGCAGTTTAAAGGCAAATTAAGAATTTTGCTAAGCGCAATAGTCGTTAAACAGAACATCTTTCGACTTTCGACGGCATTTATCTGCAATATCTGTTATACAGATAACAATGGCTGTATCACAACAAAGGTTTCTGGCACGTTTCCGTAACAGTATTTTCTTTGCTTTTGTACAGAAGTTAATAGAAAACATTGAGCGATATCGGATCCTTTCACAAACCGTAGCAACGGCGACGATCTGGGTGGTTAGTGTCTCTCCTGTATGAATCTAGCATGCAGCTTATTTTCTCTGTTCAACTTTGTTTATTTCTTTTAGATTTAAACCATGGATAACTTTTATCTCGCTTTTTAATATTTGCGAAATGCTAAATTGTAAAGTCCTAGATTGCGGCTTCGGTAAACAACAAGTTGGAAGATAAAAGGTGATAACTGCGAGCCGGGCTAACTACAAAATAAAGAGCCTTTAGTACCTACGATAAGGGAAGTTTAAGAGGAGTTTTCGGGCGGGGGTCGCACCGATAAATTGGGCGGCACTTAATTATGATCTCGGGCGGCATCTTGCAGGCGGCTAATGTCCCGGACTCGTTTAATGCGCGAACTTGTAGTCTCGGCTCCGGCGGGCGCGATAAATCTCCATCTGCGACCTGTGGGCCGAGAGTCGGGCCTGGCCACCGCGGCGCGCCAGCCGCCATGTGAACCCGACCCAGCCACTAGTCTAGCAAGCGAACCGAGCACGATGCACACAAAACACGTCCCGTCTTAAACGTTACACAGTTACGTTTTAATTAGCAGTCTAGTATATCAGGTTGAGTATTCATAATAGCGATTACATGTCTGCATGCAACCAGTACGGTGCATTAGCATAGATTACTGTACCGTCTGGATGCCTAACATACATGTACAGCTAAATGTAACAAGTTAATTTATTATTATGCCTTTATTGTACATAGGTACGCACCACAATTACGTACTCGTAATACCATACAAGTGATAAAATGTTTGTCACATTGCGATACGAATTTCGGTGCAACATTATTTGTATACATACATAGGCTCACGCCTTTTTCCCATAGGGGTTGACAGAGACAACGGATTTCGACTTGCTACGATCCTTATACACCTCTTTCGCCTCATTCAGTCTCATTACATTCTTCAAGCATGCACGTCGGATTAGGGTACTTTTAACTTGACCTTTCTCGAGTATATCTCTGACTTGGTCAGCGAATGTTCGATGAGGTCTTCCCCTTCCAACTCTACCATTCACACTTGCCATATATATTCGCTTTGTCAACCTCCTTTTATCCATCCTTTCTACATGCCCAAACCACCGCAACATTCTCAATCCTCATAATTGTTTCCTCTTTCAAAGCACACCGCTCTCTCACCACACTATTTCTTACCCTATCTTATTTGTATACACTGGGACTATTTTCTTAAGTACCTAACATGTATAAAATTAATTAATTAGCGTTGAAACCAAGAATACAATTTTGTAACAAGACACAATTCACCCTAATAAATAAAAACATCAATCACAAATATTTTATGAGGGAAAAGTTCATAGATTTGCAGGGTGCGTACCGCGTAGTGAGCAAAGAAAAGGGCGGAGTGTACATGGGTCGTGAATCGTGACTCGTGTGGGGCGGCTAGGGCGGCGTGTGAGTGTACGAGTGTAAGAGTAGAGTGAGTACATTAGGAAGAGTGCGACAATGTTATTGCATCGTGTTGCGTTAATGTGGCGGAGGTCGATGCCAAGCGACAATGTGGGGCGCAGACTCGCAGTGCGCACTCGGCGCCGCATTATCTAGGTATAATTAAAGCGGGCAAGACGACGTCGAGACGTTACCCCGCTCCTAACGACTTTTATGGCGTATGTAACATTGCCGGAACATAAAATAAATGTGCCGCCTCTATCGTCGCGATATAGCACCGTACTCCCAGATTAATCGCCAAAATGTTTGCTCTCGCGCCATGCGACAGACAGTTATTCACACCATACTTCCACATAATGAGATAAATATTGGAATGTATTTCGATATTTTCAGCTAAAAGGGCGTTTCTTTCATATTTGGTGGTGTTCATGAATAAATGAGGTTAGTGATTTTTTTGCGTGTTGGCGCGAATGTTGCCTTTATAAATAACAGTAAGTGTTTCTGTAATAAATTATAACAGCAGCAAAATTCAACAAAATGTTAAAAGAACTATTTTTGTTTTATAACATTTGGTAGAAACGGAAGTTAAAATGGCACTAGAACGTCAGAAATATTTTTAGGTAATATAAAATTCTAAAAAATACCACCTGTAATACAATTTTCCGTGCCAACATTTTATTAGTGGGTCATTTTTTCCGTCAAAAATAAACCAGTTTTTCGACTTTATTTTTTACAATCATGAATTAAACCACATGGATAATCATATATCTACTAAATTGTAAATTAGATCTACTAAATTAGACAATAATATCGTTTGGTAAAGTTTTATTTCCTTTGGTTTAAAGCTCGTAGTGACGTTTTCACGTTAGGTATGACAATAATCCAATATCATAATAATATGAAGGAACGGAAATTAGTTCGACGATGTGAGTTTGAGTTCTTTAATTCATCTTGTACCCTTTTGGTGATACAGGCGTGAAGAGCTTGGTAAAAGTCGTCCGCATACAGAAGCGGAAAACAGAGATTACTTAAGCCATTGTACAGTATTTAAGAGATCATCGTCTTTTGGGTAATACAGCTAAAAATACAAGCAGATTAAGCGTCTACATCGAATGTATGACAGACAACGTATTTGTTTGTTTGTAAAATTATTGCCCTTGGTCTCATAGTTTGCTAAAATTCATGTCGTCATTCAATAAGCGGACACAGGCACTACAAAGCACTTAGACCTCGACAGGGTTCAACCCCTTCGCCACAAATTCTGCTGGATCTTTGACATTTATCGAAATCGTAATGATTTTCGTGTATCAAAGCGAGTCAGGTTGGGCAGGCACGAGATAGGTTCCTCATACGTTGCTCTCGTTTATTTGAATCCTTATACGTCCACATTAGCTTTATAGGCGTCGGGGAGCTTTCTTCAGCATTAGCGGCGCCAGAGTGCACTTTTATTGAGGATGAAATACCGTAATTGCCACTCGGCCGGCCGGCCGCGGCGGGCCGTGACTGACGAGTTTTGTACGTGCTAATTGTGCCATCTCATCCGTGGTCGCACGGCGCCCGTGAAAGGTCATATTTTATTCATGTTCAAAGGTCGCTCTACTCTAATTATGATTAATTTCGTTCAGACGCGCCTTATCACTCACCGAACACAATAGACGTTCGATTGCTCAAAAAGAGAATTTAGAATCAATTCAGAATGAAACAAATTGTAAGGATATTTACATCAACAATGGACGACACGCAATATAGCGTCCCAAATAAAAAGGAGGAAATATTCAAAACAATAACCGCTTTTCATATCTCAATCCCCATACAGCCATAATCTTGACAAATGACGGTCTTTCAAGTGTAGTCGGCATCACGGGCCGCATTGACTAACCCTCAAATAAACACGCGCGGACACATAAATAAGCATATTCGATGTTTTATTGAGTACAGGAAATACATAGGAAATAGTTTCCTGGGTCATTACGCGGGGCATCAATCAAAGGAGCGACGTGGCGGCGCGGATTTGGAAAACGTACCTAGCTACGCCCGGATCGATTTAAATGGCGGTCGATTTCCACCAACATTTATAGTATAAGTTTATGTGTAAAACGAGTTTCGCGTGGTTATAAACTGCAATAAACGTGTAAGGCGAGGGCCGCAACCATCGTGGAGCATAGCTCAGCTGAATGCACGGTATCTGCATTGTGGGGCGGCGTCACGGCGCCATCGGGTCTAGGCGTCGCGGCGGCAGTGGCGGCGTCGGCGGCGCATACATCAGGCACGCGAACGCCACTTACCCACCCCTGCAGAACCATGCACCAGTTATCATGGTTCTTGTTTTATTTTCGATTGCTGTTACGGTTTTCGCACAATTTGGATTATTTCCAGTGCTTTACTGCAAGGTTTTGCGTGTTACGAGTATATGTAGCGTGTACAGAACAATAACAATTTTAACATTACTTATGCTGTTCAAATATTTTATGTTTTCGAACACATAATATTTACAAATCATTTAAGTATATTTTCACGAGAGAATGCTCAATAAATAAGTTTGTTTGGAGAGTTAGGCACTGACTAGCATGTGCACATATTTATTTATTAACTATATCTACACTCAATTCCCGATGCAGGTTTGAAACATACCGAGTGATAGTTATAACGAAGCTTTATTTGACAATAGTAAAGCTATTTAATTTCATTATGATGTGGAACTTGGCGAGTTACGGGGAGGTAACAGGAAATACCGAGTTCACATTAATGCAATCAGCATGAGGAAAAACTCCTGGCAGAGTATATTTATAAACATTTTGTGGAATTTACTAATATATCGGAATAAAGTTTGAAACTTGTATTATTAAATATGTATGTTAATTACTTTGCCTTAATTAGATATGCATTGCGAGTAATGAATACATTATTTAACAGAACTATTTTTCTTCTTTTACATTACACTTACATTCTTTTAGTTTTAAGAAAAAAATATTATTGGACTCTTCTACCTGTCCTTATTCCATTCCAGTTGGATGGGTACAACACACATTTTTAAAGCATGCTATAGCAGAAAGGATTCGTTGCTTAGTTTTACGAACGGCTGCCTGTCTGGCGTCAACCCGCGTCCCCCTCTGAATTCGAATTAATATTATACAGAATAATAAAAATGGCGATACACAAACGATCCGATTATCATTAAACTGCAATGTAACTATACTTTCGAAACAAAACAAGGTATTTCATTGTCTCCTGTTCATATAACAATGGACCATAGACAAAATATGGTAGAAATAACATGTTTTGTGTAATGTTTAGTGCAGGAGACGCGGCTTTATGCTTTAATACAGTTAAGGCTGAATTCAACCTGCATAGGACATAAAGTAAAAATGTTTATGCAAAGTAAAAAAACAGGAACTTTTGTCATTCATGAACATAAATTATTATAATAATAGACCGGGCAAAACATTTTGAATACTCACACATTTACGCAATGCGGCTTAGGAATTAACAAAGTTATGCAAGATGTAATGTAGAGACCGATCCGTTATAATTGCATCATTTGCGAGGAACAGATCACGAATTCACGACATTCGATGACTAACTTTGATTACAACCTCAATAACAAATAATTACGCCTAATGTTCATTATGAACCAATTTCGGATTAATCATAATAGCGTTTGATATCATTAATATTGCACGTCGTGCATCAACGGCTTAATATTGTGAGCACGCAATTTGAACACTCGTGATCGGGAAAGTATTTCAACAATGGTTATATGAGTTTTGCAGCTCATTTGGTAGCACGAAGTTTGCACAACCACTGTATTGGCGGTTTGTTGGTTAGAATTCTAGTTGGGGAATGATCCCCAATATTCATGAGAATATTGCTTGTAAATAAATCGATAGTGAATGAAGTTTGAAAGTAAGATGACGTATTATTATTTGCGCTTCACCGGTATTGGTATGTATGTGATTTGGTAATATTAACAAACAGACAACAGATAGTAATATTAAGGGTATATACCCTGTAATATAGTAATATTGAGTGTGTGCTGTGCCCAGCAGTGAGACAGTAGTCTCACTGCTGGGCACAGGTCTCCTCTATTAATGAGAGGCGTAAAGCCTTAGTCTACCACGCTGGCCTAATTAATGCGGGTTGATAGTTGGAAATAAATTTTAATAGTTATTGATAATTGACATGGATTTTTCGTCTCGTTGGTCTTGTGGCAGCATATATTGGCTGTGGACCGCAAGGTCATGGGTGCGATTCCCAGGTCGGGCAAAGCGTATTGTATAATTTAATTTGTCCGGGTCTCGATCCCTTAGAGGTGGTTAACGACAGGCAAGCAGCCGGTCGTAAAAACTTAGCCAAATCCTTTCTGCAACATGCTTGAAAAAGTGTGTTACGCCGACCCCACATTAAGGTGGGATAAGGGCAGGTAGAAAGAAAGATAATGATAGGATTTTTTTAATGTTAAAGTGAGCTTGTACGTATAATACTTAATGTAAATAATTTCAAGAATAAACGCATTGTAGGTATTGCCATGGGAGTTTTACTACATGAGAGTTTTCAGAAGTGGGGTATTAGCCCATGCCCGTAAAAGACTGGGCGTAACAGGACGAGCTCCCACTTTTAGTCCCAAAAGTGTAGGGAGATTGCCACAAGTATAGCAGTTTATCTGTCTCATGATATAAGCGGTGAGCCAATTACGTGGTACTAATAGTAACGCCTCGCACCGAAGAACTCACGAGTCACGCGTAATTCACTGTAATCGAAAACCTACATAAGCCCGATACGCTAAACTGGTAATATATCAGCCAAATACGCTTCTACAGAAACAAATCAAGATATTTTACGTCATAAAAACAACAAAAACATTGAACTTGCCATTTAAATGCCACGACACAAAATGACATTCTTATCGCAGTGTTCGGGTCGCATAGAGATAATAACATTTAAAATTATTGTTTTAACTTTTAACAGCTGCATAATCTAATTTAAAACAAACATTTTCGCATGCATAATCGCTTTTGTACGGCAAAATTAAATATTTAATTTCGTGAGAATGTATGCGGGCACTTGCAACATCTCTGTGTAAGTAGCAAGATGTTCAAACATTAAAAGATCTGGTGCCTGATTATAATGAGTCAACACAAGGCGACTGACGAGACTCTTCTTAGTTCGTAAAATATACTCATAGAATATTCTAGATAGGTATTATTACTTCATGCCTACACATTTGTTTTTGTTCTTGTGTTCGTTTTTTAAACACTGGGGAATGATTGTGGAAATTTGAGTTTGAGTGGTAGAGCCATGCTGTAGCCTAAAGTCTACAGCACTAATGTGCCGGCTCGATCGGTTTGATACCACTGTCTCGCAGAAAACCGACGTAAGGTGGCAGCTCGCTGTCGCGTTTCGTTCGGTGAGTGAGATTTCCGGGAACCCAATTCCCCCTCCCTTTTCCCTCCCCTTCTATTCCGTCCTTTTAGGTTGGCAACGCACCCATGATTCTATTCTTCGGGTGTCTATGGGCGGTAGATATCACTAACCATCAGGTGACCCATCTACTCCTTTGCCAGTCTTTGCTATAAAATATTTTTTTCGCAACCACGCAGTGTCTGAAGTATGTAGTTACAATACATCGTGGCTTACAAATCGCGATTGTATAGGAAAGGAAGTAGAAGATACATTATTATAGATCTAAACTACCAATATACATTTACAAATAATAAGAAACAATTATTATACTTGTATTTTACTTTTAATTATTATGGTCACGATTCATATTTAGTTAATTAAGTTTCATGTAAGATTTTAATGGCCACTTGCAGCACTTAGATAAACCTCGATTATCTTAAATATCGATTTAAATATAGGAATGAGCTGTGGGATAAATCGGATCTAACTCTAAATTAGGCAAGTCACCCTAAGACATTACGTCACTGATTTCTTATCCGAAACGTTACTTATGATGGCGCGTACACACCGGCCGAACGAAGGTGAAAGAATCTATACCTATTGCGTTCACACAAACAAATTTTCGCTGTTGTGTGAATGAAACAGGCATAGATTCTTTCGCCTTCGGTCGGCGAGTATGTACTCGCCATAATAGAGACTTTAGTATATTTGCGATTAATATAATATCTGAGATCACGACTTCCATGAGGAAAAAATCCTTTGTAATGAGTCAACACAAGACGAGTTTCTACATTAGTCCATGTCTGCGAGTCACTTTAATGGCGATGATATAATTATGAGTGTGTGTGTTGTGTGCCTGTGTTAATTGCACATCTTTGAATGATTTGCATCCATGACTCATGCATATTGAGCATCTTGCGACAGTCTGGTACAAATTATTCCCGGTTCTTTGAAATCGAGACCGTATGTAAGATCTAAGCTCACGCCTGTATCCCCGAAGGGGTAGGCAGAGGCGCACTAGCGAACTAGAATACCCACATTTCGCCGAGCTTAGTTCCGTCCCAGATGTGATAGGTGGCGAGCCTATCGCCATATCGGGCACAAATTCCAGACTCCGGGCTGATATGGAAAATTCCAATATCACTTTGCAAAAAATTTACGATCTATATGAAACATTATCTATAATATAAAAATGATTCGCTGAATGTGTTGCTAAGCTCAAATCTCGAGATCAGGTGAACCGATTTAGCTAATCCTTTTTTTTAGAATATTCCTTGAAGTACGAGGATGGTTCTTATGGACACAACACCCAGACCCGAAACAAATATCTGTGGGCAACACAAACATTTTTCTCGGTGCGGGGATCGAACTCGCGGCCTCTCGCTTCACAGCCGGCTACTCGCCACGGATGCTGTCAAGAATATTATATTAATACAAAACGTATTTTTTAAAGACTATTTCTGCTAGCCGTTCTTTCTCTATCTGCGTTAAATGCCTATTTTTCTCACTGAAGCGGTAAGCCATAAAGCACCGAAACACATTGTTGTGACAGCTTTAATGCTAAAGCAAGTAACAAATTGTCTTAATAATTATTAAATAAATATCAACTGCTATTAAAGGTAAATAATTATAAATTATACGATTACATATTTTATGAAATATTTCAAATTCAGTTGCTAAAATACAATGCAACTTTGTTAAGAGAAATTATAAAAAAAATGTACATAATACATATTTGAAATAAGAAAAACGTATCTATAATATTATGTAAAAGATAAAAATGAGGATTACGTCTACAGATATATAGCCCCCTTACTTATAAAAATATTTAAGCGCTGCTTATCTTTCCCCATAGGTTGTCCCTTTCATTTTTAAAAAATGTAACGCAAGGAAAAAAGTGACAGGCTATATTTAGCAAAAAGTTAAGCGAAAATGTTTTTATAAGTAAGGCCCATAATTACACACTTCAGACGCGTACCAACACAAATACTCGTATCATAATATTATTTCCTCAAACTTTATGAACTTATTAAAATGTAGTGACTTTCCTTATGGATACATATAAATGGTCCTTTAGAGAGGTAGAAGGAAAGGTACAAACAAGGAATTTTTCCGTGTCCTACTTATTCCAATATGTATAAATAATTATAGCGGACTCGGTGCAAGATATGTGTTGTATGTATTTCATTTGCAAGCGCATGTTACTCAGACAAAATGCAATAACAAGTTTAATACTTATAATGTCGAAGGTTTGGTATTCTCACGAAACTTTAATAATCACAAGTTTAAAAACTTAACAGACCGACCTCAAATATATATGGGATATCATCGTAACCAAATTTATATGGGACCACCCTTGAAATAAGCTCTATCGAACACAAAAATAATGTTGAAAATTGGTTTACATTTGGCGGAGATATCGCGTAACATACAAAAAAAAGAATACTGACGAACTGAGGACCTTCTCCTTTTTGGAATTCGGTCGAAAAACTGTGCTACGAGTGGCGGCCTATTGTTATTATTGAAAATAAAATAAAGCAATCTAAATTATAATAATTACTAATTTTAATAATAATACTTTTCCTGTGCTTGTGTTAAAAAGTTTCAACGTCGCACGGCTTTAAAAATGTTGATTGAAAGGAGCTAACTTAAGTAGTAAATTTTGGAATTTCCTTCGCGTCCAACTTAATAAGAGCTACGTTACGGTAGTTTAGTAAGCGCGACGGGTGGCTCAGCACTCAGCTAGTTACGAATGCACAGAGTCCATCGAGAGCGCGCAGAGTGCACGAGGCGCGTCCACATTGCGAGTTGCACCGGTGCGGAGCTCTCCTATTATCCTATGCAAATCCGGATTTCCCAAATATCGTGCTCCGCCCGCGGGCCACCTCACTATCGCGGCTATTAATAACCCGCCGTGTTACAAATACGAGTCTCAGAGCTGAGCCGTTTAGTCCGCCGACGAAATACACTGCCCATATGTTACATTGTGTGCTCCGGCTTTGTGGAAATATTAAGTTCAAATTGTCCGTGATATGTTATATTCACGTGTTTTTGGGAGAATGGAATTTTGGAGATTTTGTTCTACGCTATTTCTATAATGTTTACATTGGTAAATCAGTATTTGGACTCTCTCGACTGCCCCGGTGGCGTAATAGTATTGCGGGCGCGATACGACTATCATCCTGAGGTCTCGGGTTCGATCCCCGAGCAAAGTGATATAGATTTTTTCAGTATAAGCCCAGAGTCTGGAATTTGTGTCCGAAATGGCGATAGACTCGCCCCCTATCACATCTGGGACGGAACTAAGCTCGGCGAAATGTGGGTGTTCTAGTTCGCTAGTGCGCCTCTGCCTACCCCTTAGGAATACAAGCGTGAGCTTATGTATTTTGACGCAATCGTTTTCCGTTTTGTTAATAGGCGGATTTATAATTCAAAGTTATTCTGTCCAATAGTAAGATGACTCAACGCTTTTACATTAAAAGGAGTCTCGGGGGACAATCGCTCCACCTACACAAACCTTGAGCGAACAACACCACTTTTCACTTGAATTTCTGTTAAACTCGAGGATCGTTAAAATAATTAAGCACCTACAAGAATATTCGCGAACGCGGAAACTGTCTCGAACTGTCAGTATTACGGGTACACCCGCGCTTTATACAGAGCCCTCTATTTTGTTATACAAGGTGATGTAAATTATAATTTTAGTACAATAGCTGAGAACACTTGCACAGTAACTCGTTTAATATTCAAGTGGGCTAAATGTTTATCGTGTTAATCTCATAAAACAGGTTAGTCTAATGAAGGGTGCTGTGGATGATCGCGTCGAGGTCAAAGGATGGGGTCAGGTCGGCGCGGGTCATCTACTGAAAACGTTCCTTCACCACGGGGCATGGTGCGTATTCCTGAGTCGTAAACACGTCTTTACCTTACACGTGTCATTACGGCTTCTTTCTTTCTACCTGACTTTCCATAATCATCATCATGACCAGCCATAGGACGTCCACTGCTGGACATAGGCCTCACCCAAAGATTTATTATAACCTTATTCTATCTTAATGTGGGGTCAGCGCAACACACTTTTTCAAGCATGTTACAGAAAGGATATGGCTTAGTTTTTACGACCGGCTGCCTGCCTGACGTCAACCCCCTCTCAGGGATCTAGTCCCGGGCAAATTAAATTAGAAAAGTTGCTTTGCCCGACCTGGGAGTCGAACCCAGGACCTCCCGGTCCACAGCCCATATATGCTGCCACTAGACCAAGGAGGCGACACGTGTCATTACGGCTATATGTAAATAATTAGCAGAAAAACTAGAAGTTGAGTTAAAGACGAAAGAACATTAATATCGTTTCAATTACAATATCAACAAAAATAAGAAATGTTAATTTTTTCATAATAAACAAATCATTTGAGTAATACCATCTTGGTGCGGCTGTTGTCGGGGCCGTGAGGGTGGCTATGAGCGGTAGGCGGCAGGAGGAATTGTAAACATAATTCTTTAAGTAATTTTTGAAGATAAAGCCTCTAAATGTAAACTGAAATACTGTGTGCCTAGTGCGCGTTTGTTTCACTTTTAAACACGAGGACTTTAACGAGACGTACGATCGAATCTGTGATGCCAGCTTAGATATTTAAAAATCCGTAGTTTTAACCAAAAATTTATAGATCAAGTTAATAAAAAAAAGCGCAAATATAGAGGTACATACAGTTTTGTGTTTTGTGCTTTGTGTTGTACATTAATACATTTCGCAAAATTGAGTAGATTTATGAATAAATTCGTAGGTCTGGCAATCATTTCTAACAAAATGACAGTTACGTCACTGCGATCGAATTCGTAAAAATAATCGCATAAACTCGCACTAGACACACTGATGCTATTGAAATAATGTATTGAGTAACACGTCAAAACTCAGTTTATAGCACTTTACAAATCTGTGTAGTACAAAAACATATCTCACGTCCCGTACACTCAGTGTGCGGATACTTTGAGGCGCGTGCTTGCAAGTTAATAGGCAATGAATGGAGGAAACTGCTTGCACTCACCGCTCGACTCCTTACAAGTTTTTTGAAGAGCGTACCGGATAATTAGATTAGATGCCTGCGCTGCGCAGACTACGTGCAAACCGAGACGGCGGACTTCTTTTTTTATAATTAATATCGTGAACTCGCATCGAAGTTCATATCGAGGGAACGCAATTACAAGTTTTAGACTAAAATTGAAAATTTATGTTCGCAATAACTTCACATCACGACGTTATTTATATTGTAACTTTAACGTATATTTTAATCAAAAGATACGAGTGAAAGTTTAGATATTAGATTTCATTCAATTACCTACGTTTGTTTGATATATTTAAGGTTTCAGAAATAAATTAAATTTGCACGATGTAATTGCGTTGAAATAAATGGTTAAGCGTTAAACTCACCTGTTCTCAATGATCCGGATTGTAGTGAAACGTTAATATGAACATGTATGATGATTGAACGCTGCGAGGAGTCCTCACTCGGAGGCGATTGTCTACGGAATGACCCGCGGTGACGTCCCTACCCCGACAATTTAATTAAATATGGCTTCGGATTAACTCGGTGAGGCTTCACACAAACTATTCTGTTTCATACTTTCCAACCCTCCAATAAGCGCTCGCCTCTAATAACACCGCTTCATTATTGGGAAGTACGTATACGGTATACGTTGTCAAAATATTTATGAATAGCTTACATTATCGTCAGTCAATTTCAAGGAAACACGCTCGGCAAATTACCTGCAACAAAAAGATTACACAATAAGATTTTGCGATTTGTTTACGCCAAAGTCAATTAGTCTAAACAATGTCGCTAATAATAACAATGGCAGCAGAAGTGACGAACCGAAGTTACTCCGGTGTAAAGTCTTGACTTTGATAATAATGGGTTTCGTTGAAACGGGCGGGGGTGGGGCGGTCGGTGGGGTGCGATTGTATCAGATGATAAACATCGGCCGCCCGCCGCGAGCCGCCGCGCCATCCAAGAGTCGGCGCTAATTAAACAACAACGGAGAAAATTAATTTGATTGTTTCGGAACTGCGCCTCTTTGTTCGGGCCTGCGTACACTACGGGAAGGTTACCTCGGAAAAATTGTATTGTAACAACGGCGTGCCGCGATCAATTTCCACATGGACGCGACGCGCGACGTGTTTCATGTATACAAGGTGTGTCATAAAGTTGGTATCAATAATAACTACACTTTAAGGGAGGATGGGTAGCAAATTAGTTGTAAAGTTGAAAATTTCGTAAGGTTCATAGTTTTTGTATAATGGAAACTCGAATTTGTGCCGAAAACATTGTTTCTGGCTAATTGGATCGGATTCAGTACATTTGCAAACCATATTTGGAATTTATAATTTTTAGCATACACAAAGCCATATTGCTATGGTAAGTGCGACGATTTACAGTTCGCATTCCGGTTTTAAAATCACAGTGTTTAATAATTGATTTAAAAAATTGAGTACAAATTTAATTTTCTAACTTTACCATTACGCTTTTAAATCATTCTCCTGTATGTGGAACTATTATTGGTACCAACTTTCTGAAACACCCGGTATAAACTGTTTATGCACTTTTGTGTGTGGCGGTACACCACACGAGTGGCATGGGGCGCGGGACACTACTGTACTGAGTTAGCTTGATAGTTGACACCAAACCGACTACTTATAAGTGCTTTCGATCGATTTTAGAGCGGATGTGACACGCACGCACGCCACTCATACGTTTAACGAGACTGATAGCTTAGTTGGTTCCACTGCACTGGAGTAATGTGGGTTGGAATCCTAAATGAACCTGACCAGGATTGTTTACATCATGGTGTTTGGATAAGTGTTCAATATGTTTTTAAAATATATTACTTGACATTGGCGAAACATATTTATGAAGCTAGTCACCACAAAAAACAAGACGGCTCTATCTACTAGCCAACTTGAGGGCTTATACTTTATAGACAGAAAGAAAGAAAGAAACTTTATTCAGCCAATGTCTCAGGCAACAATGAGCGGGAGAGAACAAAAAAAATTAGATAGAATATGTAGCACTAAGAGGTAACAAATTGGTTTATTACTTATTACGTGTCAAATATTATTAGTAAATGAGCACAAGGCAGCGGCGTGCAGTGCATATAGACAAACAGACACTCTTTACCCTATAACAATTTGCTATTCCCATAAATAAATAATTAAAATTATGACTAATACTAATTCCAAAATAGCAATGCTCGGATTCTGTTTTAAATCGATACAAAGATGGTAAACACTATGACGGTGTCGCAAGAATTTAAGAAATTACTCTTATATACTGCTTATAGATAAATCTTTACTCAGGGTTGTTATCAATTGCAACAGTGGGTTGGTTAAAAAATATTTTCTTCCATACATAGCTCTACATAGTTGAGGTACCGCGTTGCCTTCCGTTAAATACATATATTTAATAACATTCCGACAGTCAGACTGCAAATGTATTCATTCGCAATAATTTTCCTCCTGATTATTTGTAGCTCTACATACCTGAAGTACAGTTATTCGAACGTTTTAACCCATAATATTATTCACACCGTAAATGTGTTTACTTCGCAATATTGCCAATTACGACAAGACCGTTGCATGAAAATGGAGTTACCAAACATTGACAAATTACGGCTACATAGGCCTTCACATCATCGTACGACTGGACCATGTACACAACATCTGCTGCAGCCGAGTCTGCTCTGTGCTCAGCAGAGGGTTGTGGGTCACACCACATAATTCGAGTTTGGACACATTTCAACAAAAACGATGTCAACTTTCGTTTTCTTCATACATTTGACTAGCAGCGCAACTTGCGGAAACTACCTCTATATAGAACTTTCTTTCTTTCTACCAGTACCCCTAGTACGAGTTTATTTTGACAGTTCTCGATTCTTGAAATCAACGATAGCTTGCGTTTTGCCCAAACATTTGATTAGCAGCGCCGCTTTGCGGAAACTACAATGAACTAAAAAATGTATGGCAATATTGAAAACTATTGTCGATTTCGAGAATCGTATTGTAATTGTACTAAGCGTATCTCAGTACAGAAGCAAGAGCGTCATAATCATTACATCTCCGTCGCCTCCCGTAACTTTCATAATGACATTTTATCATTAATTACGGTGACACTTTGAGTAACGCTGTGCCGTAACACGTGTTAACAAGAACCGATAGCGTTATTGGGTGTAATACAATACCGCGACATCACAATACGATTAGCGCACACAGTTTTACCGTTAACGATTTTTTAGATATAACATAAGCTCACGCCTGTATCCCCGAAGGGGTAGGCAGAGGCGTCCTAGCGAACTAGCAAACCTACATTTTGCCGAGTTAGTTCCGTCCCAGATGTGATAGGGGGCGAGCCTATCGCCATATCGGGCACAAATTCCAGACTCCGGGCTGATATGGAAAAATCCAATATCACTTTGCCCGACCCCGGGTTCGAACCCGAGACCTCAGAACCGTAGTCGTACCGAAATACCACCACGCCACGGAGGCAGTTTTTAGATATATTTAGTTTAAATAATGCATCATCATCATTATCAGCTACAGGTCGTCCACTGCTGGACATAGGCCTCCCCCAAAGATTTCCAAATCAACTTGTTGGTAGCGGCCTGCATCCAGCGACTTTCTGCGACTTTTATCAGGTCGTCTGTCCACCTAGCAGGTGGACGTCTAACGCTGCGCTTGCCGGTACGTGGTCTCCACTCGCGTACTGTTCCACTTCAACAACTATCGGTTTTACGAGCTATGTGCCCGCACACTGCCACTTCAGCTTGCTAATCCGCTGGGCTATACCAGTGACTTGTTCTATGGATCTCATTTGATCGGGTAGAGAAACACCGAGCATAGCACCCTCTCCATCGCTCAATGATTAAATAATGCAAACGAAACTAATAGTAAAGAAGGAATTACGGAAGAAATAGCATCCTATTAAATAAATATCGATGTAAAAATGCAAAATTACATGCGGTAGTGGAATGGGCCAACTTATATTCGAGGGTGAATTATTTACGCAAGCTCGGATGCGGGCGAGGGGTCGTGCGCTTCAAGAAAGATCGAAGCAACGCGACTACGACAAATATTAGATTGAATTTCATTTGACCGAAGAGTAAAATTTAACAACTGCTTACCAAATATCATACGCGATCGTTCCATTCTAGCTATTAAGGTATTTGTTATTTATTACATACTTGCTGTTGCACGCGACTCCGTTCGCGTGGAAATACCTCTATATTTTCCGGGATAAAAAGTAGCCTGTGTTATTCTGATGTATAATCTACATAACTCTAAAATTTTTGCGTGAAAGAGTAACAAACATACACACATACTCACAAACTTTCACGTTTATAATATTAGTAGGATTCCATATTGTATTATATGAGGAATAAAATCGGCCGATCGCAGACGTAGCGGTAAAACTATTTAAATTAACAAAAGTAAATAATACGTAAACGTTTTACTGTTATCCTGGAGAAACTTTAAGCTCTACAAAACTAATTAGGACCGGAGCTTGAGTGCATAAAACATAATAGACAGTGGAAAGGGTTGATTTAGAGACGCGTAGAGAATGTGGTGAACTACTCATTAAAGGACACGCGCGGTTCACTTCATTCAGAGTGGGACAAAAACGTGCCGCTGTCCGTTACGGTGTCGATCGCAATTAAACACGAAAACGAACGGGACCGTACGGACTACGGACGACTAGAGAATTACCGACCGAATGAACAATACAACACTTACAACAGTCATCTAATTACTTCGTGCCTCTGCGCCTCCCGTTGTTGCTACAATGTTACATCGCGGTGCAAAGTTATTTCCGGTTTTTGCCAAACACCCGCACCAACTTTTCCCGTACAAAACATCTCGCACCAGAAGAGTTTAATTAGGTATGTACGCCGTTTGTTTATGTAATATGTAGCTCTGATGGCATTTTGCTTAAACAATATTGTATAAAGCGTGTAAAACTGCTTTTAATCGCGACTGTCGCGCTGCTCCGGTAGAAACAATTTTGCGGATCGAATTATTGAGAGACCTTTGGGCCATTAATTGGAGACGAAGTGGGGTTTAATACAATCGAAATCAAATTAAGTACATTCAGTTGCGGTAGAGCGAATCGGGTTGAGTTGATTCAGCGAGATGGTCGACACGTGCGCCGCCCCGCACTCGGGGGCTCAGACCTGCATAATAAGAATAGGAACTACCTTTTAATGGCAATATAAAACTACTATGTAGCAAAAACTTTCGTCATCCTTTTATTAACTGTAAAAATACAATTTAATTTAACTTGGAACAATATATTATTCTCTAGTAGTTTTGGCGAGGTGGCGCGGTGCGGTGTAGCTTTTAATTTGTCCATAAATTTATTTTTCTGTGCGTTAAATTTGCATACTATGGTGTAAAAAGCAGTTGTATAATTGCTCTGTCGCACCATAAACGTCGTGTTCGTACTTCGTATATTCGGCAAACAGTGGTAAACCAGATAAAGAACATCACTAGTATAGGGTGTTTTTTCGGTGTTTTCGCGATCCCGAGATTTCGGAAAAAATAACCACATTCCCGGAAATAACATTTATTTTTATAAAATACTCGTAGTTATTCGTCCACCCACCGTTAAACCCACACTTTTAAGATATTTATTTTTATGCATCCTCAGGTGCAGAGATAAAGGTAATATGACTAAAATAATTTTAATAAATCCATCGATCTCGAATATGTGTGTTCACGATTTCCCGACGCTTCATTACTGGGACGAGAGATTTGCAATATCCCGCGAAATCCCGGAGGCGAGAACCCGGGACAACCCTAGTCATTAGTCATTCATTAGGAACACCGCACGAAACGAAAACTCTACGTTAGTTAACAATACAACAAAGGAATTATAAAAATTGCCGCAGACAACACATTTTTAGCCCACAATGGGGCGACTTGAGTAGTGTGCCGTGACATATCAGATTGAAAACGACGCACCGCGCCGTGACGTCCTGCCGGGGTTATGAGCTAAGCGGCGCGGCGCGTAGTTTCACGTCGGGAATGGATGGTCGAATTAATTGAAATATAGCGTCGCGCCGGTGTGCGGTCGTGCGGTGGCGGATTGGGAGATTAAAGTTGCAGTAGTTGAGCGCGGGAGCAGGTGCGGGCCGTGAGGGGCGCGGGCGGGGGGATGAGGTACCGGCCGGCTGCACTGCGGCGGGCTACATCGGCTTGCCGAACACGAAGTCGAAACGTTGAAAAATTGCACTGAACGTCTTGATGCCGCCCCTCGCATCGGAGCCGACCTGAGCTACATACAAATAAACCTTGATGTTAGTGTTTACAGCGCTCTATCGGCAGCCGGTATCTCGCATGGCAACACTGATGATGCACGGAATGGATGTTGTATACTACTAACACGTACATAAAGAAAAAGAAGGACACCATCTCGCCTATAGTTAAACGGACGCCACATACATAGACGAGCCACGCACCCAAATGCCATTATGTGTCGATAGATCGAATGGGCCGAAAATCCTGCTTTGCATTCAATGTTCCCAGCACTTCGTCCATCTTTTTTTTACGTCTACAGGAACGTACGTGTACGTGTACATGAATAACGTAAATATATGATTACCTTTTTGTCCTAACTTATTACGTGGCGCAGTGGGCTAGAAAACAATTAATATAAGAAGAGACGCCGCAGATTCGATCACTGCACCGAGAAAAACGATTGTATTATATCCGCAAATATTTGTTTCGGTCTAGACATTGTTGGATCGTAAGCCCCTCGTAGATCCTAGTGCCTCCGATACAGGTAATTATTCTAGAGTATTATAAAGGAGGTAGTGTGGTTATTGGTATTAAGAAAGCTTTAAGCAATATTATGCATTACAGATAACAGGAGAAAACATTCCTAATGTGGTTTATTATTATGTAGACTTTATGTATTATTATAAATACCATAACTTCCCCCGATACAAAGGGAAAGGGCTTCTAATACTCCTTTTTTATAGCAAAGACTCCTTTTTTTATGGCAAACGAGCAGATGGATCACCTGATGGTATGTGATCTCCACCGTCAATAGACACCCAAGAACAAAAAAAAACATGGATGCGTTGCCAACCTAAATGGAGGGGATGGAAGGGAAAATCAATTGGGAAAGGGAGGGGGGAATGGGCCACCGGAAATCTCACTCACCGAACGAAACGCGACGGCAAGCTGCCACTTTACGTCGGTTGTCCGTGAGATAGTGGTATCAAACCTGTTGAGTCGGTCCATTCGTGCTGTAGACGTTACTGTCTACAGTGTGGCTCTACCACTCAAAAAGTATACTTCTGAATTTGGACTCTCGTTCCGTGGTTTCTCCTGACGGAACCCAGCTTGCCCCGATGTGTTTTCCGTACTCTACCCCTTTTATGCATTTTGTCGAAGCCACAATTTCCATTTACCGTCAGTGCCCTACTAATATACCTACACATAATTTGGCACACGATAGTAACTTATATATTTTTTTTAATCATTTTACCCTTCTACCCATTCTTGTCAAACTGATACATAACTTATTAAAACTGTTCTTCGACAGCTGAACGCTTCTCCATTCAAGCGCAGGAAGATAAATAGATATGAAGAAACAATTTGTCGAAACAACAAATGATATCTTGAAGTTCCCCGCTTCAGAAAGGTCGCAGTGAAAAATATTGCTACTGCACTGCTAAGCGTAACTTTTGCAATGGCTGCAATTCTGCGACTTTGCAATATAGAAAGTTTATATTTTTGCTTTATTTTCCTCTTATATAAAGTGATTAAATTTCAATAAAACCGTCCATTCGATATTATAGCGGTCGCAAGTATCAATTTTTAAAACACATAAACTAGAAATATCGCGGTTAAATTCGCAAGTAAGGGTATCAGGCGAACGCTAAACTTTATTATAGATCCGACAGCGTCAAGGGCCAGTACGGTAGACCTTCATAAAACAAAGTTTATGACAAACAATAACATTTATTACATAGTTGAGTATTAATGCGTACTCCATTTACAGCTGGACGGGCGCCGCGCCGCGCTGCGCCGTAGTGGCGCCCTGACTCCGACGTTGTTGATGCGTGGCGCAGAATATTTTCTGGCTTATCCGTACGATTAGCGTGCGACACTAGACAAATAGTTCGCAATTGGATTGATTAACGGCCGGTTTCAATAAACGATCTCAGTTTAGAGTGCAGATAATCGCGATTATGAACCAATCAAATCAAGGCATTTGACGGAGTCATGTTCAAACTGTGTTCTTATTGGCAAATTTTTGTAATCTATCTGCACATTCAAACTGAGATTGTTTATTGAAACCGGCCGTAAATCAACTTCAACCTTAACACTATTTAGAGACAGTGCAATGTACCGAATTAGTTATTAGAACAGATTAACAAGTTACTACATCAGTCATTTAATAATATTATACTGTACTGCATACATAGCAAATCATGTAAAACCAAATCAATTTGCGAAGGACCTTAATCTAATGATGAAAATGAGCAAATATCCTACTGACTATATGCCAGAATTTGAGCCCTATATGGCGATAGGCTCGCCCCCTGTAACATACTAAGCTACTAAGGGACGGAACTAAGCTCAGCGAAACGTGGGTGTACTAGTTCGCTAGTGCGCCTCTGCCTACTCCTTTGGGGATACAGGTGTGAGCTTATGTTTATGTTATCCTACTGACTACTGAATCAACGAGATAAATTCAGGGAACCGTGTACTGTTGTACTATTCAATATAGTATTAGGTTCCAACTACAGATGAACTTTAATCTATTTGACTGGTACGTCCACGACCTAAACCTTACCTAACTTAGCCAACTTTCGAACAAAATCTGCACGAAACCACATAGTTATCACACGGTGCACTATTACTATTCCCGTTTCGTTCGATCGTGATCATATTGCGCAACGAAATGCTATCATTTATCGTAAACACTGCGGGTTATTGTTTCGAAAATCCATTAACGTGACTGTATGCACTTAATGAGGGTTATAAAAGAGAGTTACATTTAATATAAATACGAAACGTCCAGCGTAGAGGGGTCGGACAGTAACGCGCGTCTGGGGTTTTCTTGTTCTAGACTCAAATAAAATTTTATACAGAACATTATACGTGACAAACGACGTATACGACACGAATATCCTCTTTCGGCTAATGCGTTTGGTAGCCTCTCTTATTGTGCACATCTGTTGTCTTACAATAAATACTTTGACTTGGGTCTGTGGCGGTGTCCTTAGAACACGACACCATTTACTTATCCCTAGGGAGTCGTAGGAGGCGACTGAGGTAGACCTAGGGACCATCACTCCGTCTCTGTAATAGCGTAGACTAGTAATAGTACTTAATAGATTTTATGTGCCTGAATGACCGCACCGAATCCTTGATCAAATATGGCCCTTAGGCACGTATTAATTAAATGATGTTTTGAAAATAAAACCAAACATCAAAAGTCAAGAAGTTATTATAATACTTTTTTTATTTATTTATACAATTAATGTGATTAACCAGTTTTGTTACCAAGTACCGATTTAATGTCCTGACCGTCCGACTTCAACCTCTATGAACATGCATAGGTTTTACCTACGACTATATTGTCTGTGGAGTACATTTTAGTTTTATTAACTTATTTGAGAAATGTTTAAAAGGCTCCAATTATTTTTATGTTTTATCATCATCATTAGACACAGGACGTCCACTGCTGTACATAGGCCTCCCCCAAAGATTTCCAGACCGACCTGTTGGAAGCGGCCCTCATCCACCGACTTATTTTACATATAAACCTTCCTCTTGAATCACTGTATCTATTAAAAAAACGCATCAAAATTCGTTGCGTGGTTTTAACGATCTATACATAGAGACAGACAATAATCACAAGTTTAAAAACTTAACAGACCGATTTCAAACCGATCGTGACCAAATTTATATGGGACCACCCTTGAAATAGCTCCATCGAACACAAAAATAATTTTGAAAATCGGTCCACATTTGGCGGAGCTATCTCGTAATATACATAAAAAAATACAGACGAATTGAGGACCTCCTCCTTTTGTGGATGTTGGTCGAAAAGCGATAAATTAAATTGAATGTGAGAGTACTTATTTAACTATAAGTGTTTTGGACAACAGATAAGAATTGAACATGTCACGGATGGCGCGCATGTTGGACGGGAGGATTGCATAAAGCCAGTGGGAGACATGTGTCACGCCAGTTTACGCTCCGGCATTGGTTTTTCCACTGAGGGACCGGGGATAAGAAACCGACGCGATGGATCGTATATTATAGTTATTCAAGAACGCGTTTCTACTTTATGTACGCCGATTTCATTACATTTGTTACGACTGGAAGTTACTATGGTATGTCTACATGTTTTCCTTTAACATCTGAATCTACGATGTTCTTAGGAGGACATGATCCACTTTAATTAATCTCGATTTATATTAAACCCCAATTTGAATTACAAGTTAAATCGAGTTTAGGATTAACTCTATATTAGTTATAGTGCTGTCAGTCTCCCTTACTATTATACGCGGTAGAATCGCGGGTCGCGCAGTTGAATTTATCTTCTCTTCTATAGAATATGCGGGTTCTACCAGGGTGCCACCAGGTTATGGTTTACAAAAACCATTGTTAGTAAGTCTCAATCTCGTATGCGAGAGTGGGTCTAGATATAAGTACTTCTATTTTCGTCGCACAACCCTTTTGTGAGACAACTGCTTTGTTCCAATTTAAACCATATTAAAGAAATTGAGATCGGCGGAATCCATACTTTAGACTAAACGAATACAAAACTAGATCCACGTCTAGTTTTTTAGTTCACCTCTGCCAATCCCTTCAGGGATACAGGTGTAAGTCTATGAGTCTGTTATGACGTAATGTATCAGACTTCACATCGTGTGGTTCAAGATGAACAGAGCAAAGTAGCGCCATACATCACTTAAAACTTCGAAATTATAAGTTGCTACTATTTATGTTTAGACGCGACATTTCTCATCAGGCGATCGACCTGACTATCTCGTCATTGTTAATATAAAAAATAGACGTGAATGGCTTTCAAAATACATATATCCTATCAATGCCATAAGCGCTATAGTGTCCTAGAGAATTAATCATTTTGTATGTAAAAAAAGCCTTGTAAGTGATACTCGTATATTAGAAGTGCAATTGCTACTTATGGCCATCAATCTTGATTGACAGAAAAAACGAATACAATACGCGGATACATCTCGTGGACACATCCTATTCATAACGAGTTCGAAGAAACAATCGTCGAATAAAAACCGCACGAGACAAAATATGTTTGCACTGAATGTACACAACTGACGGTTTTTTAACGCATGTCCACCCACTCGTTTTGCGACGACTGTTCGGCGTTTAGAATATTATATGTCTTTTTTAATTTCGTAATATTATGATTGCTTCATTCGTTTAGTGAATTAGTGACACTTTACGAAAACTGAGAACTGAGAACGAGGTCTAGGTGCAAATTCACGCTCGAATAATCTCAGTTTTCTTATCCTAGCACAGCGTAGTAACTGTGCTAGATCTGATATTAGGAATGGTGCACATCAATATATTATACCCTAGATGCACAGTTCTTTGCAAATATCCTCCTAAAAGTGATCTCAGAAATAAAACAAAGAAAACGATCACAAGTTGTAATTAAACGAACACAAATATAACCCTAAGCACGTGTTATAAAGTAGGTTTTTAAACGAAATGAGCAAGCGTTCTTTAATTTGAATTTTGAAATTTAGAATTCTATCGACGTCCGACTGTAGGCAAAACGAGTGCTTAAGCACTTCTTGCTGCACACTGCAGCTCAAACGGAATGTTGATAAATATTAAATACGTATGACATCATAAGCTTGAACTTAATTCACGCAATCCCTATTCAGTCGTCGCAGCTGAGTATGATACCAGTGATTGGACGTGTTCATTTACTATGAGTTTCTACGGTAATACACACAAAGTTACCGTTCTACGGTGAGCAATAATCAGTTTAGGTGTAATGTGTACGCGAAATCACGACACGACGTTTGATGGTCGGCACTTGTCGATGCTCATTTGCGTATCTAAGTGGGCCCGCGTTGGCCATTAGCCTGCGATCGAAGGCGTCATTACTCGCGTAGTGGCGCGCGATAAGGAGCCGACCGCCACTATACCCCTAACGACATCGCCACGTCGCATCGCGTCGCTGACGATACAAGTGGACAACTACGTGCCTCGCGTTTTCTTATATTAAGATGGAAAAAAAAGATGTAATGGCGACAAAAAATTCGGCGGAATATCGACAAATCATATCCGATGACGGCATTGAACGTTGCGACCAATTTGAATATTTATATAGAAAGCTTCGATTTTCTGTTCTCGTTGCTAATGGGGTGTGTCTAAAAATTCGCGTGAATGCTATAAAATCTAAATATATTGATACGATATTAATATGACCTTTGACAGTTTTAAAACCAGCACGGGTACGCGAGCCGTTATATCTACATTTGGATCCATATCTTTTCAATTCCCGTTTCTTTTATTTCTATATTAAGTGATCATAGTAATATAAATCATTTCGATACATTATTTTGGAAAAATGCGAGTGAAATACGATACTATGATGAGACACGTCACACGACATAAGACACAACGACAAAAACAAGCTTCAAGGAAAATCAGGAACACGTCAACATTCTTGCGGTAAGCTTAAACATAATAACATAAATAATGATAACGATCCCAGATTGTGTAGGTATACGTCCATGCAGTGCCGGGTACACCATACGGGGTAGAGCTAAAGTAACACGTGTAACCAACTACTTATGGTCATATTAGCCGTAGCATGTGATTTCATAAATGGTCGTGAAACGCCATTGCGGAGTTTCGTCGTAGATTTTAACGAGATTGCCGGCAGTCGCCGGTGGCTGTAGCATCGAACTTGCGGCGAAAACCCTCCAACACGAGTTTACAACTTATTATAAGGAGATCTCCCCGATTTGATATTAAAACTCGGGGAGAATACTTTCCATTTCTTACTCCCCGTCCAGCTTCAACTTTTTAATGTCTCTTTTCTGTGCAAAAATTATTATTAATCAGCAATTTATATTTAGTTTCACATTTTTTTAAAACTTCGTCGTGAACTGATGAAGTTGAATGTGGTGTGTCATATTATCAAATATTTATTATAATAGCTCAATGTTAATAGAAGTTCTTTTGCAGAGTTCGTTATCAGAGCGTAAAATTTGGTTTTCCGAAAGTTAGATTAAGAAAATGTTTTATAATATCATTACGACGGTAATACGTTTACTGATGTTAGGTATATCCGCATCGTGGATTTTGGAATATGTTAGAAAAATCCACATTAATAGTAGATTGTTCTTGGTAGAAGTGAAATAAAACAATTTTTACAGATTCTATCACGATTAGGTTTTAATTATTATTGCCGACGTTTCGAAGGCTTTGCAGTCTTCGTTGTCACGGGTCAGACTGCAAAGCCTTCGAAACGTCGGTAATAATAATTAAAACCTAATCGTGATAGAATCTGTAAAAATAGTTTTATTTCAATGTATAATATTCACGTAAACTTAAGAAATCACTAGGTAGAAGTGGTTTAATAATATCATTATTTCTATTAGAATGCCAGTGAACAATCAAGTAGGTCATTCGATGGCAGGTAAGGGTACCAACCGGTCAGGGACATTTACAAAAACCTTTTAGGCACGGAATGAGATTGAGATATTTGAATCGATAAGATTTATCACAAAATAACCCCATAAAACAAAAGTCCTTATCGGTGTAATATAACAAATAGCAATAAACAAAATATGGTTAGACTTGTTTTAAGACCGCCCTCGTCTTAAAACAAATTACTTATATTGGTTAAAGGAACGGAAACTTTCCAGAATAAATTTTCAGCGTTTACCTCGAAAATTAGATTGCATAAATTTTTAGACCGAGCAAGTCACTTTCGACACAGATACGCTTACGTAATCAAAGTCATTTTGCTATCGGGCGAATGATCGAAATGTTATTTATATTTCACGAAAACGAGGCCACTCTTTTGTGACCAAAAACAACAATCTATTGTAGGGCATTAGCGAGATGACAAATTTTTGATTAAATTGCTATATTGTGGATGCGTAAATCAAAATGGGAAATCTTTTTAATCAACTTAAAAAGGATGTTTTTATTTTTATGACTTTGTAATTGGTCGCCTCCTTGGTCTAGTAGCAGCATGTGGGCTGTAGACCGGGAGGTCCTGGGTTCGATCCCCAGGTCGGGCAAATCAAATTTTCTAATTTAATTTGTCCGGGACTGGATCCCAGGGCATTGACGTCAGGCAGGCGGCCGATTGTAAAAACTAAGCCAAATCATCTTTGCAATATGCTTGAAAAATTGTGTTGCGCCGACCCCACATTAAGATGGGATAAGGGCAGGTAGAAAGAAAATACTTGTAATTGGTGTTTTCAAATTTTAATGATTGAATTATATAGAATCTTCAAGTTTTAATAACTGAATTGATATAAGTTTGTTTTTGGTTTCGGTCAGTTAGGCTGTGATAGTATGGTCGGAAGCAGTTAGCGTGACGGCTCGTCTTGTAGCTGGTATCAGAGTGCATGTATTATTCAGCCGAAGGCAAGATCTCGTTCAGCCAAGCCCGCTCATTACAATACTGCCGGTGCCGGCTTGGCGGCCAACTTCTGCGATGGCAGACAACGCGACCGATTAAAATTTCATCTCTCTTTGTTCGGTACTAGAGATAACGGATCGATGTGCGCCGCTAATGCTCTCTAGCGCTATTGCCGCCGATCTAATTGAATTTATCGATTTCGTACATACACAATTGGTAAATATTTTAAACAGTTGCTGGTGTTTGTTGACGTTTGCCTAGTATACGAGTGTCCGTTGTCTGAGGAGGCACCAACTCTTATGACTATTTCCAATTGTCTACCGTCAAGTTTCCTAAAAAAGATCTAGTGAAACTACTAGGTAATAGGTATTATGAATTTGGGATGGTGAATGCTGTGCAGTACCATGCAGTATTTTGGCGTTAAAAGTTCCAAACTTCTGAAAAGCGAAGCACATTTTTATGGGCAGACGTGATGCTTGCTACCAAGCGGCGTTGTGACAAGCAAGTACCTCTAGTCCCAAAGCAATATTAAAATGTCACTTTTTTATTCCTTCGACGATTAGTCCCAAAGTATATTTTTACATTTGTAGTTGACGCTATGCCTATTTTATAAGTAAAGATTTTAAATGTTTTTATTTTTGGCATCGAGTATGATTTTGTATACAAGAAACTTATTATCTCTTTCGACATGAAAATGTAATTTTAGATAAAGCTCTTTTCGAACTACGTGAAAATTCATAGCGTTCATAAAAAGGGTCGAATAAAACATCACGGAGCAGCATAAAACCGCGGCGCAACGCACGCAGCATCTCCAAAACATAACTCACGTATCTAAAATAAAATGTGCGACAAAGGAGGCCATTTGTTTTGGTATTACGCTATCGGCTAGCTACATGGCGAGGGCACCGTCGGCAGCTGTCACGGCGGCGGTTTCTGTTCCTACGATTTTTCAGCACACCCCGTCCGCATACCGTTAAAGTCGTATTTGTGGTAAATAATGGACTTTTTAAATTCAAGTACTGCAAGAACCGTCGAAACAGTTCGACGGCGCCGAGATATTGCACGTCCTCCTACGCCAACTTGTCCTGTAAAACGATGCGCTTAATTTGTAGGCATAAATCAGGCTTGCTTTATATTCCCGTCACAACCGACAACGGAGCCTTGGAAGCTATTACAGTAGCCGTAATGAGATTTAGAGCGCTCATATAAAGTTATTTATGTGCAGAGCGCGGTTACTGTGCGCACGGTGCCTCCCACCGCCACTGTCTCAAAAAGCTCGACAAAGCGCACGGTAGCTCTATTACATAGCTTACAGTTATGACGGCGAAATTATCCTTTGTATGCCAGCTTGTTATTGTACAATAAGTTTGGAGGGAAAACATGCTAGCGAGTACGTTGCGATTATTCTTTTTGGAACGTTCCGGCGCGGGTCAAACGACGCGGTCACCACACAATACTGAAGATGGAAGGGCTGTGATATTGTCATGTTGGTGAACGAGTTTTTAATTAACGATACGTTTCATTATTCTGGAATGCGCATATAAATAACGCCCAACAGTCACACAGATAGTTCTGACTCCACACTAAGATCGAGTCTTGTGTCGTGGGTATCAGGAACTATGAGAAACTTTCGGCCTCACAAACACCCCGACCCGAAACAAATTAATCTGTGGGCCACACAAACATTTGTCTCTGTGCGGGAATCGAACCCGCGGCCTCTCGCTTCACAGCCGGCTACCCGCTCTCTGCGCCACAGAGCCTGTCAAATTTATCATATCATGCATATTTCAATAGAATTACATATATGTTTCAATGGACGAGTTAATCCTTTTGGGAAAATATATCGTAGCTAATAGCATAATTATGTATTTATGTCAATACGATTTTACGAAATTATGGCGGGTTGTTTCAATCAATAAAGTTAACTTCCAATTTACCGATCGTGACCAAATTTACCACATGGGACCACCCTTGAAATGAGCTCTATCGAACACAAAAAGAATTTTGAAAATCGGTTCACATTTGGCGGAGATATCGAGTAACATAGATAAAAAAATACAGATGAATTGAGGACCTCCTCCTTTTGTGGAAGTCGGTCGAAAAAAAATTTAACAAGGAAGAAAGCAGCCCTACACTAGCTAGGGTTAGTTCTGATAGTTCTCTCTTTTCTATTTTGGATCATTGTTATTTTCGCAAGTGCCTACAGCTTATCAAATTGACATAACAATAAGCTCACGCCTGTATCTCCGAAGAGGTAGGTAGATGCGCACTTGCGAACTAGAACACCCACATTTCGCCGAGCTTAGTTCCGTCCCAAATGTAATAGGGGGCGAGCCTATCGCCATATCGGGCACAACTTCCAGACTCCGGGCTGATATGGAAAAATCCAATATTACTTTGCCCGACCCGGGGATCAAACCCGAGACCTCAGAACCGTAGTCGTACCGAGGCAGTCAGATACCACCACGCCACCGAGGCAGTCTATCAAACATACGGAGAAAACGAAAACTATTAATTTGCCTATTGTTACAACTTAGGGGGCGTCCATAAATTACGTGAGGTGTTTAAGGGGGGGAGGGGGTCGAGTCAAATCTCATCTAATCTTACGTTGGAGAGAGGGGGGGTCTCGGCAAATATCACGCAATTTTTTTTCTGATTGAAACAAAAATAAATACTATTTTGGTCCATTTAATCCAGATTGTACATGCGTTTACGTAAGAAACTCACATTTTGAAAAATCTCACGTGAGATTGGGGGTTGGGGGAGGGGGTTGAATAAAATCTCACGACATCTCACCAGGGGGGGAGGGAGGGGCAGAAAATTTAAAAAAACACCTCACGTAATTTATGGACGCCCCCTTATACTAAGAGTAAGGGCCCTGACAAATTACTCTCGTAGAACAAACACGTGATTAGTTTCACGCATTTTTTCATTTTGTTTGTTACTAAAAGAATGTTAACCAGTTGGTAAAACAACAGTAATCGTAGTCGCTCTTTTTTTAGCATAAACAATTCTTATTTTCGTTTTAACAATTCTTAACTTAATATTTTACACGACTGCTTCGGGAGGATGATAAAGTTTTTACAGTTATCTGTACGCAACTAAGACTTAAAATTATTAATTATCTGTAACAAATGTTTATAACGCGAAATCCATATGTACATATGAGTTATGACAACCTATATTTTATCAGATGTGATTAATGTCCGATGCATTTTTAGAGGAAATGATAGTGAAAATCATTCGATAATTTGGGCTATACGATTCATAATAATAATAATAGATAATTATTTTCCTTGATTGTAGCAAATAAAATATCAATATACAATTTTGGTAACTGATTTACAGCGATGAAAGTTATGATTTCTTTATAAAAATGATTAGATTGTGCGATTTTGTGACATAATTACACTGATAAGATAACAATTGAGTCTAGCTTCGCGAGTGAAGTATTTATAGAGCTGTATTTGATAAAGTTCCTTGTTAGGCGATAATAATAACATGTAGCTTAACCATGAGATTTTTGACGTTTCACGTTAGCGGCAACGTAAAATATTTCTGTAACAAACATGAGTAACTAATGTAGGTCATCGACATCGATATATTATTTACCTAGATGCACAGTTGACGCTTGGAAATGAGACAGCAAAGGAGTGCTTAAGCACTCCTTTTGTCTACAGTTGGATGCCGATAGAATTTTAAATTTCAAATTTCAAATTTAAGAACGCTTGCTTATTTTGTTTAAAAAGCTACTTTATAGTACGTGCATAGGGTTATATTTGGGTTGATTTATTAGAAATTGTGACATTTTTGTTTGTTTTTTTCCTAAGACCACTTTTTATGAGGATATTTGCAAAGAACTGTGCATCTAGGGTATATTATATTAATGGTCATCAAAACTATTTTACGTAATCGCTAGAGAGGAACATCAAAACTGAGGCTGAGATCTATAAAGCAAACTTCGACTAAGTCCAAGTCAAAGTAACAAACTCAGGATTTGGAATTGTTATATAGAACTTTTATATAGACTGTTATATAGACTGCCTCCGTGGCGTGGTGGTATTTCGGTACGACTACGGTTCTGAGGCCTCGGGTTCGATCCCCGGGTCGGGCAAAGTGATATTGGATTTTTCCATATCAGCCCGGAGTCTGGAATTTGTGCCCGATATGGCGATAGGCTCGCCCCCTATCACATCTGGGACGGAACTAAGCTCGGCGAAATGTGGGTGTTCTAGTTCGCTAGTGCGCCTCTGCCTACCCCTTCGGGGATACAGGCGTGAGCTTATGTTATGTTATGTTATGTTATATAGAACTTTGACTTAGTCGGAATCATTTTTTACAAGAAAAATAGATTGATAGACAGACTAAGCAAAGATTTTCTTGCAAAAAATGACTCGGACTAAGTCAGAATCTTCACTGAGTTCGTGACTTTGACTTTGACTTAGACTTAGTCGAAGTTCGCTCTATAGATAGCAGCCTTAGAAAGTAGGCTAAATAGTAGATAATACCAGTGTCCAGGGTAATTAACAGAATCGGACGACAGGCGAGGTTATGATTACATTAACGCGACCTTGAGACCCATGCTTGTAAACAGAGGTACGGCTAACTAGAAAGGTGGTAAACTCCCACCACCACCCACCACAATATTGTTAAGTCAGTCTATATTACATGGAATAGGTAAAACTATCGCAGACACGCACGCCTCGTTTGGACAATGGCGCCGGCCCCTTTATTTATGATTATTTTTATTCGAGGAGGTGAATGATCGATAGCTGCGTAGGGCTCGCGGAAACGGACTCCTTTGTTCGAGACGAGATTAATCACACGCACTTTGTGCGCTGGTGGTTCTATGAAGATATTCATTAACGCAAACCGAACGGCAAGTTTGATACGACGCTCTTCACGAAACTTCATAGATAAAGCCAACTAAATGGGCATCGACAAGGGATGTGGATATGTTTATGACTTGCTCGCCTTGTTACAGGACTCTAGTATTAAACATACGTTATCCTTCTCTTATACATGAGTCATAACAAGTTATAATAAATTAATTTAAGTTTACATTCAATTCTGAGGAGCTTTTAGAATAGTGAATGCAACGTTGTTATGGCAAATGCAACGTTTAAAATATTCATACTTAAGTTTATTCTAGGGAGAGGACTCGATGTATTTTGAGCTCATGACACATCGCTGACTCAGCGTTTCAAAGTTTCTGCACAAATCCGTAATGACGCCGACGCGCTGTATTTTGCAAAATTCACAACAATACACTTGACGAACGAACTAACTTAACAATTGCAGTTTATATAATATGCTCACTTTTGTACTGCGTTACAAGTACGTACTTATATCGTGTTAGATATTATGCATAGTTCAGTGTACTTAAGACCATTGCCACATTTTTATAGGTATCATTACATCTATGTCAATGGACATTAATGGTCATTACATTAGACGCCTGTTTTAAAATAACATACAATGAACAACGGAGATTGAATCCTTCTGAAACATAGTTGGCGAAACGTGGAGGACAGCGGGGCGGCGACGCGACAGATTGGCGGGCGCGGTAACGTGATATCGCAAACAAACGCTCGGACACCGCGCCTCGCGATGTCAATTAAGCTAATTAAACACACAGTGGGGGAGAGCATGGCCGTCCCAACCCCATCACCATCCCGCGTCCCTTTACTGACGCATCATATTAACAACATCGTTCTTCACATACAAGAATACAATGACCGCCGAGCCGCGCTGCACCGTCCAACTATACAACCGGATCAAAACCAAAACGTACAACATAATGCAAATCTTGTAGTTCACATTCACAGCGAAACACGATCCATACCGATAACAATTGCAAATATTATGTATACCACGAACGTAAAGAAAAAGAAGGACATCGTCTGGCCTATAGTTAAACAGACGCCACAGAGAAGCCACGCACACAAATGCGCCTGTACAAAAGTGCCCTACGCACCCACACGCCATTACGTGTCGATATATTGAATGGGCCAACAACCCTGCTTCACTTTCAATGTTCCTAACGCTTCGTCCATCTTTTTTTACGTCCGTGATGTATACCTATATAAAGAAAAGAATCGCATTCGTCATCTGATATTAATTCTATTTAGACGAACTTCCACAATGCAAACGATTAAAGGCAAAATATGCAAACACAATGGGAAATGCTCCGCGTTAGTAGTAAGTAATTACTCGCCGATGAAATTATGGAAATGAGCGGTGAAAAGACAAATAATAGAATGAGTGCTAACAAGAGATAAGACACGGCTTAATTAATAAAGTTGGCGAGCTTGTCTTGGGGCGGCGCGGCGTGCGGTAGAGACGCTCGCGAAACTGGATCCGAATCGGATAATCGCATTCAGCTAATTGAGCGTTAGATTGACGCTATCGGGCCAGGGAACGTCAGTCGACAGGCGGCGAACTGTGCGCGCACCCCGCTCGATCTCTGATCCTCCGCTAATGCGACCAAATCACAGGATCAACTACAAAGGAACACTTCGCGATGAAAGAAAACGCGGACAGAACAGATCGACGCAAAAAGCGACAAAGCTTCCGCCAGTTATAAAAACAAAAAACAGAGGATGCAATTGAAGACAGTGGCCGACCGAGTAATGGGTGCCTTTAAAAAATAACAGAAAGGGTTGTAAGCGTGCGTCATATTTCGGAAAGTTTTAACGAGAGGGGTTACCCGCGACGAGGGGAAGCCGGGTGCGAGTCACGCGAGTTTACATCGATGCTTTCAACTGTCACCGTTCGAACGTCACCACACGGAATGTTATTATGTTTTGTAAATCGATTAAAACGAATTGACGGTTGATTACTGGTGGTTTTAAGCCGGTTTATACAGTTGCTCGTAATATGACTTGAATGTACAGGGAAAACGTAAGCTTAGTAGTATGTGATGCACGTAAAAAGACAATAGGTGTAAGGCAATGAATGTAGTGCCGACCGAGTCAAGGTCATATTGTTTGCTTACACAGGTGTGTGGTCGACGTCGCGGCTGCATGCCCGCCATACATGCGTACATAGCAACGAACGGCATGTGCACAGTTGTTTGTAATATTAGCCTGTCCGCCATTGTTGATATACTAGGCCAAAGCTAAATTATATTCTTCCTTTCTATCTGCTCTTATCCCACATTAATGTAAATTCGGCTTAGTTTTTATGACCAGCTGCCTATCTGACATCATCACCCGTGGGGAATCCGTTCCTTGGGAAAATCTAAATTATATAAGTAGGTATAATGTATAAGGTAACAATTCACTCTGCTAATGGATTAATTGTAAACAAAGTTAAAATAAAGAAAGAGTATTAAAATATATTGCATTAATTATTCTGGAATTAATTAATGACTACGCCTGTAGGCCGGAACGTAATGAAATAGGCAGACGGTCTATCCGCATTGTTAGATGAAAAGGCTCTTTATTAAAAGAAGTTGTTTTCAGAGGGAGCGACAGAGTGACTTAGTACATTATAAAAAGTGTATTTACACTCGACCTCACGCGGCGGACAGCAAAACTTTCGTTTCGGGAGGTTTATGGGCGGAAAAATTGAGGAAAGTTGGAGCGTAACGGCCGGTGGCGACCGGCGGCGAGGTACGGCGACTCGACACGGACTCATGGCGCGGGCGGGTGGAGCGGTCGGCGCGGCGCGGCGGCGACTTTAATATAATATGTAAATCGAACGGCAACAACACGAGCTCACGTTCTTCGGCGTAGATACAGGCCCAACTCATATAGTGGCCTGGACGTATTACATGGGGGAGTCGTAAATCGTCGTGCAAAGGCAGGGCAGCAAGTTTTACCGGCTGCATAAGCGAAGGAAGACCGAGCAAGGGTTACGAGCCTATGAATGCAAATGAGCGTCGCCGCGCGGGCGGAGGTCGGTTTATCGGCTGATATTTACATAAAACCGCAGAATGCCGGCCGGCGGGTACACTTACCCGCCTATTGCTATCATATGCTGATCGTAAGTATCTGCAATGAAGTAACAACGTTGTTATAACCAACATGTACTAATAACATTTCTACGTTGTGTATGCATGTTCATCAAACACATTTGATGTTCGAGATCGTATAAAGTAGGTAAGTTATTTATTTATTTTATAAATTGCACTCCCAAATTGACAATAGGTTATGATATTACATAACCGTGGCCCTTGTCGGGCACCGCAACATAGTAGAGAGGGTTACTAGTTAAGTTACTAGTTATAAATAAATAAATACACCCAACAGTCACACACCTAGTCCTGACCCCACGCTAGGTAACCTGTATAGTGGGTGTCAGAATTAGAATACATTACATAATTATTTATGCTTTTGTTAAGGTATGCATATTAACAAAGACATAGATTTCCACTCATTGAGGCATTACAATATTGTGTAATTATTACGTTGTGTTACGAACGTGACTGCGAGACGAACGTAAAACGTCAGTACTGGCACACGTGGTCACTGGTCGACGGTCGCACACCGCGTCTCGCTCGCCGTCTACAGTGAGTCTCTACATTCCACGGGCGCGGCGAACGCGCACGTGAACGTCTAATCTGTCCGTACCTCGTACATTATAAATGCATTTGTAGAGTGCGGGTTAAAATAATGCGTCGATTGAAAAACGTTCTTTATCAACGGAACATACATGTTGCCACTGTGTTATACTTTGGTATACACTATTTCGTTCGAAGCGATGTCTATTTGTGTATCGGTATGTTAAAACCAATTTAGTTCCAAAATCTGCTCCGTAGACTAAATACAACGATAAAAATAAAAGTGCCGATACAACCACTTTTTGAAGGGTTAGATGTAAAACGAGGCGCGGACAGGTTCGAAAACCTTTCAAAGGCGCCTTTTAATCGGGCTTGAATATCTGAAACGTTGGACAGGCGACCCAAAACTTTCCTGCAACGATGTTTACAAGGCATCCAACTCTACAAAAACAACGATACATCAAAAGTGAGTTACAAGTTAACTGGCGCTATCCGCCGCGGCCCACGGCAAAATTTCGATTTAAGTTGACAGGGGTACAGACCGACTGCGTCCGGACTGTGTCGACTTTTTAACCGCGACAATTTTTTTACTCGTCCACTCAATGAACGTAGTCTCGTAGATAATATCAAACATTGGTTGTGCCGCTAGTGTCTCGGTAAAGAGCGCGGACGTCAACTCACTGAAGGTGAACGGCGAATCACACACGCCGTGATTCATGAGCATTTAAAACCTCTATTCAACAAGTAGAGCAGCGAAAAAAGCAAAGGGAGGAGCGACGCGAGAGGACAGACGAAGGGCGGAGCTTTCTGAAAAACCAGCGGCGCGTCCTCAACACACAAGAGACGTAACGGTCGCTCTCTTGTTGCTAGGAGATTACGAACAGATGTTTCGCGACGGTGCAGCACAAGGAAACCGTTCCTGAGCTCTTTGTGTCCAGTGCACGTACATTATGTGAAAACTTCAAAGCGTTGAAGTTTACACGCTGCGATTTGTTGCGCAAAGTAGATGTTTAAATTTTACGCAGATAAACGAGCCCCGCGAAGACAATAAAGAACATAAAGTGTACAGTTTAAAACTTTTCGCGAGGCGAATCACTCCGACGCTACGCTTTGAAAGTTGAAAGACGAAGCCGGCGGCGGAGGCGGCGCACTGCTTACTGCCACGATCATGCTGTCAATGTTATTTAAATTTCTTAGAAATATTGCCCCGCGAAAATCACCACCGCCAATTTTGTAAACCACTTTAAAATAAATACCAACTTGGCAATTTTACTTAGTGGAGTCACGACACCAGCGTAACATATTAACGAATATTGTATTATTTTATGAATTACATAAAGAAAGTTCAAACTGAAACTTATTTTTTTTTATAAATTTCGATCCCATTTCTCCCATTACTTTGTGCGATCACCAACTGCTACTTATTAATATAAAGCACAATGAATGAATGGTAGAGTCATAGCCTGATGAATCGCGAACATTAATTTTGTTGCATGAATAATTAAATAAATTTTGAGCTACAAGCAAAAAAATCAATTGCCGATATTACAAAAACCATCCCTAAATACGTAACATTTCGTGTTATTGATATCATGTATTCATCATCATCATTATCAGCCATAGGACATCCACTGCTGAACATAGGCCTCGCGCAAAGATTTCCAGATCGACCTGTTTTATTAATTTGAACATTTTTTCAAGAATAATCGGATGTATAAGTGAATGACAAATCAACAGTACACATTACGCATAGTGTCATCGGCGGCGTAGTGTGGTGGGCGCGCCGTGCTAATCCCATTTCTGCGACAAATTAATATGCTCATCGGCGAGCGCGCGGCAGCGTCAGCCGCGTCACTAGATTACAGCGCGTTCATAGCGCGATTGTATTTTAAGTGTATTATCCAATTTGGTGGATATTGTGCGTGTGGTAATCCGCGGTCGTCGCCCATGTACCGACGTTTAGTCCCGAGCCGCACGATAAACGGTGCACACTGGCAAACTGGTGGCATTATCACGCGCCGTGGCTGAACCGAGCTGGCGCACTTAATAGATTTTGTTGGTGGTGCGTCCGACGCGGTCAGCCTATTGCAAACTAACGGGATTATAGCTCGAATATGATTTTAGTTCGATGCCGGCTAAATGACCGTGCCGCGTGTGTCTAATATGATAACATTATAAATTATAATGTAACGACGTGACGTCGAACGTGTAAATATAAATCTACACATAATGTATTTTAAATATAAACCTAGCAACAAAGCTTAACATGTCTTCGCAAAACAACAATTTACGCGTTAATCTTATTTCCAAGATAATGTGTCGCGAGACTCTGTTTTCCCAATTTGAGATTAAGTTTATAAATTGTAAACAAATTTTCTGAGGTAAAGCAAAGATCCGAACACAACTAATTTTAATTAAATTGAATATTACACGTGATATAATTCAAAAGCGTTTCAATGTTCGTCTATCTAAAGTCTGTAATTACAAAGTTGTGCTGAAAATTTGCCAGAGAAATAAGATCGCGCCGAAACGGCGAAAATAATTAAAATCGACGCAAACCATTAAAAGCGCAGTTTATAATAGGAGAGTGCATCGTGGAGTGTCCTTCATGTAGGCAGTTAAAGAGTTGGAGGAGCGCACTTGAGCACGAGTGTGCACTGTAGAGCCGCCACCTCGCGCTGACTAACGAACCTTCCGACAAAAACTCTACTGCACTCTACGAGTACACCGCTCTATGCACCGCGTGCTCAGTACCGCTTACCGCTCATCGCTCTGCCGCGTAGCGCGCTCAACTTCCTACACGGTTCCTCTACAAATAATCCTTAAAGAGTTAATTACATCAAAACGGTGAGTGTTAAGATTTATTTATCGTGTTTGTTTTTTAAATTGCTACAATCATAAAAAAACGGATCATTCGTGAGTCGCGAAGACGAATTATATTTACGCGCTCATTTACGCCAACCGGTTTAAGCATAGTTCCAGTTTGATTTATTTTTATTTGACGGACATTCTGTGCCAGAAAGCGACTGCCAATAATTTCGTCAGTAAAAAGTAGGATTATTTAAACGCCGTAAAGAGTTTAGGATGATATGTACTGAAGAAAATAATACAAGAGAATGGAGGTAAGGAGATCTATTAATTTAATGTCCTTCCACAAGAACGGTAAAAGACAAATGATCAATAGCACGCAAACTGATCCGGGTCTAGATTTTAATATCGAGATTGCGCAACGATCGCGATGTCATTAAACTGAGTCCATTTGAAACGAGGTAAGCTTAAGCTGGCTATCGACTTGAAATGATATACGGGGAAGAACGTGGGTGGAGTCGTTTTATTTTTAAAGCGGCAACTAAACAATGGGTTGGTATTCACAATGTTTTGTACGCTATGAGTGGCAACAACAAGTGTGCATAACTCGGGACTCGGGACGGCGAAGCTTTTAATTAAGACTATAGTAGGATAAAAAACGTTATAATTAAGAGTCTCATGAATTAGATATAAGCTATGAAAACAGTAAAAAATAAGTAGGTACCTATAATCCGTTGAAGTATTTGATAAGCCTATAAATTATAACTACTTGTCTTACACGACCAAAATCGTATAACTTGCAAGAAATGAAATTACTTTGCATATTTTTTTTTTAAGTATATCTGGAATATTTTTAACACTATACTACTTGTGGCTCATTTTATCTCGATGCTTGTGGTACATATTATTACCTACGCCATTTATAAAAACAAAATCATATTCGTATTAGAGATAGCATGTCCGAGAATATGATCCCAAACCTATATTTAAAAGTCGATACATTTTAACAAATCTGAGATTTTACAAATCAAAACTACCTATATTTTATTTTTAAAATATTAAAATAATAATAGACCTGTAATATTACTGTCCAACTGCTGGGCATGGGCCTCCTCTACTAATGAGAGGGATCAGGCCTTAGTCCACCACGCTGGTCTAATGCGGTTTGGTAGACTTCAGATACACGTTTGGTCACGATGTTTTCCTTCACCGTTATAGCAAGCGATAATACACAAAGAAAATATACTAACATAGAAAAGTCAGAGGTGTATGCTCCGTTTTTGGGTTGGCCTTGGCGAACCTCCGACACTTGTCTGGCTGTCCATACCATTCCCAACTGAGCTATCGTTGCTTTATTATGCAACAGTATACATACATAATATGCTTGTTATCAACATGATCTTATAGAGTTGAATACTCGATAAATAAACAAAAGTAAAAGTGATTTAAAACCCACGCCATTAATTTCGCTCATTCGGTGAGACGACAGTATGAAAGTTCCTATAAAGAATATTTGGATAAAATTTGCAATACGCCGTCAAAATTATTTTCGAGAGCCGCGATATATCCATTGCCAATTTAAATTTTATTTATAATGAAAGCGTGGAACGTGTCCAATTTTTTTCTTATTCAATCTTTTTTATCCGATGAATGGGGCGGCTATGTTTGTGTGTCCGTCAGTCACAACTTAATATTCATCTTAATACGATGGTCATTGTCCATATTACGTATGTTCAGAATATAGAATAAGTAAAAAACTTAAAGTGAAGTGTCAACTGATTCAATCCAGGGAATGGACAACCACGGAGGAGGCCTTCACCTGTAGGGGTTCTTGCATCCCATAAACTACACTTACAAACACAAACAAATTAGGCTATTAAAAATACTAATACTATTAAATAGAAACACTATAGAATAACAATATTGTAACTAGTTTTTTTAAGTTTTTTGCAAGAAATAAAAGGCTTTTTAATTATTATTATTATAAGTATCTACTACCACTATGACTAAAGTTATGCACTTCGTCAATTACCTTTTTTTTCGAACTATATACACTAGAGTATATTGTAATTTTCTTGACACTACGCTCGGATGGTCAGACTATCCGGATTTTTCGCTTTTACAGTTGCAAAAACTGAATATTACCAAAACCCATTACTTTAGTTATACATAGTAAAACATAACTTCCCAGCATGATTGGTTAAATTAATGAATTCAAAAAGTTGAAGGCTGTAAGAAATAAACATAATATAAGTGAAACCGCATTTCTAGTATTAGTCAATAAACAAAAACTATATTTTTGGAGCTTACGTCACGCACACAAGGGCACGATCTTCTAGAATAGAATATCGAACGGCTATTTTCGTTTCATTACCTATTTTTTATATTCTACAAAAATAAGTTATAATCGGCTACTGAAAAATAGCGATCACCGAGTTTGACTCGGCCTGTGTAAATTACTTTTTTTAACTGAAAACTAGTCGTGTCTCATCAACTAGAAGATTATGGACTTGATGGTGCAAACCATATAATGTATATCAAATCCTTTCTGCAACATGCAGGTGGTGTGTTGCGCCGGCCCCACATTAAGGTGGGATAAGGGCAGATAGAAATATAGTAAGGCTGAGATCTATAAAGCAAACTTCGACTAAGACTAAATCAAAGTCACGAACTCAGTGAGCATTTTTAGTAAGTCCGAGTATTTTTTTACATGAAAATCTTTGCTTAGTCTGTACTAAGTTCAGTTCTTCAGACTGTCAGTCTGTTTTTCTTGTAAAAAATGACCCGGACTAAGTCAAAGTTCGATTTAACAATTCCAAATCCCCACTGAGTTCGTGTCTTTGACTTAGACTTAGTCGAAGTTCGCTCTATAGATCTCAACCTACAACAGACTCCGCAACGTAATCACCAACTGCTGCGCGCATCATCTTGTATCCAGTATGTAATTGATAGATCGCGCAGGGTTTCGTCATAAAACAGTAGATCTTGGATCGAATAAAGTTGGCCATCCCTGATGTATAGCGAAGTGTTGCAACTTGCGCGATGGTGGTTGTTATAGATAATACTAGTGTAACGCGTTGGACAGTTTGTAGATCGGCGGTGATACATCACGGATGCCGTCAGGAGATATATGGCCGTTCCCTTCTATCGGTCGTTGCAGTAAACGTAACACATTGTCCGGTGCGTCGCGTTCGGCTTTTTGCGGTGTGAATAACGACCGAGCTGCGGTAAAATACCACATGCAAGTTTTTTGCATTGCCTCGGATTTGTTTAGTTCGATATGAAATGCGTGATAGTATTAAAAAAGAAAGAAATGCTATTTTTATCGTCGTAGACATGAAAGTGGTTTTTTTTTGTACAGGGAACTTAGTGTTACAGATACGTTATATCTAACGACAAGTAATACATTTAAGAAGATCTAAATATAAGTAATACATTTACACAAGAAACATCCGAACCAAAATAGTTTCCAACATTTAAATGACATACCATAATCAGCTCGTCGACATAATTTAAATAAATAAAACCCAACAGTCACATACATAGTCCTGACCCCACACTATGATCGAGTCTTGTGTCGTGGATATCAGGAACTACGAAACACTTTCGGTATCACAACACCCAGACCCGAAACAAATATCTGTAGGCCATACAAACATTTGTCCCGGTGCGGGGATCGAACCCGCACTATAGTAACCTTCGAGTTCATCTAAAGTAACGATAATAATGTAACGATTTCGATTAAAGCCCTTGAAATCATTCATTTTAAAATATATGGACATCACTCAATGCGTGTTCCAAATACACTGGATTGTGTTATTGTCCGCAACAATCATGTCAGACTTTACATTATTGAATACACAATTAAATAACTCAAACCTCATTGCACGCGGACTATTATGCAGCTTTCGTTTTAATATATTACCTATACATCTACACATCATCATCATCATCAGCCATAGGACGTCCACTGCTGAACGTAGGTCTCCCCCAAAGATTTCCAGTTCGACCTGATGGAAGCACATCTACACATACAAATAAATAAAATTGGTGTGTCTGTAATTTCGAATTAACAGCTTTTCACATATGCATTTAGCATATGAAATAAAAATCATAACAAAAAAGAACTTACATAAAAAACATTTTTTAAATATTTGTCTGTCTGCTGCAGCTAATCTCTAAAAAGGCTGGAACGATTTTGACGGGACTGTCGCTGGCATATAGCTGATGTTATAAGGTAACTTAGACTTCTTTTATTTTAGAAAAAAATATCCGGGCAATATAAATTTCCACGCAAACAGAATCGCGGGCTACATGTAGAAGTAGTAGCACTAAAGTAGAAAAACATTGATTTGTGTTGTTAGTGTTTAAATCCTAGGAATGTTTATATCCAGCTCGCCTGGGTCTGTCAGTCATTTACTACTGAGAAGAATTATACCAAACTAAAATTAAACGCGTGGTATTTTTCGAACGTCTAGATTCGTAAGTCGTAACACATCTTTTAAACACCGGGTGTTTTGATTATTCGAAAATAGTTTCGAATCTATTATTGATATAGCGAGAGTGATCTATGAAGCTTCAAGGAGAAATTGCGTTATGATGAGTGTTATATCTAACTTTAAATAATACTCGAATACTGAAACGCTACTGAACTTTAATCTCCGTGGCGCAGCGGGCGAGCAGCTGGCTGTGAAGCGAAAGGCCGCGGGTTTGAGTCCCGCACCGAGGGAAATTGTTTGTGTGACCCACAGATATTTGTTTCAGGTCTGGTTGTTGCGGTACCGAAAGTATCTTGTAGTTTCTAATACCTACGATACTGGTTATATCTAGTGTGTGGTCAGGATATGTGTGTGTGACTGCTGGGTGTATTTATTTATTTAACGGCTACTTACAATGGTTTGAGCCGTACAACTTTGAAAAATAAGGCGGTTTCAAATTACATATCAATATTCTGAGTTGCATTTCAGTATTCGGGGATTAGCGTTAACTTGACTATTAACTAGATTCAACATGACCAAACACCTATTTCAAAACGATAAATTTAATTATATACGCAATATTGAGGACTGCAAAAATATGCAACCTTTTAAAATGGCAAACGAGTGTTAGAGAAGCGATCGGCCATGCACTTTGCAGTTTGCACACAGACATCGGCAGTCGTCAGTATACACGTATACACGCCGCACGCTCGTCTTGAACGATGGTCCCGAGTCTCGACTCTCGACACAAATCCGATTTACCATCGGATCTGAGATACATAAATACGCTGAATATACAAGTCGCAAAATATCAGTTGAGAAAACGCTGCGTCTGATTTCAAGTGGGCAAAGCGCACAATGCGAACCCAACCGGTTATGCTTGTTTATTTTGCACGCATTCCAGGCGAGTGGCCGGGAGCGAGCGAGACCCATCCCCGGGCGGATCAGGAACTCGATTCCTGCATGGCTCGTCTGGCCTTGAGAACAGACGTTTCATAGTCGCCGGTAAAAATATTGTGAAAACGTGAAACATTTATGTGCCAAGAAATGTAAACAACCACCATACGAATCTGCGTCATTCGCGTTCTTCTACAAACAGGTATACCGAGGTGTCTATAATTTATTTTCTTACACAAAATCTTTTCGTGTAAAGTAATTTTATTAGATACTCTGTAAATACTATGCTGACCGTTGCCAAGAATAATATTGAGTTTATATACATATCAACATCAGCGTGACCGTAACGGATATTTGGTGTAGCCGCGACGCGACACGACGCCGTCATCGATGTCAATTATTTGAATAACACCGCACAAAACACACGCGTTAATTTCCTTTGCATGTTCCATACCAATGGCAACGAACAATAAGGAATTAATTCGTGCATTTACTTATTTTGTAAAGTAAAATGTTAAATTAGATTATAATAATAAATAAGTGTCGCGTCGCGTCGCCTGAATGTATAAATTTATTTCAACAACTACGTGTATCGTATGGTGATTTATGAGATCTGAATCACGTCTACGGCTGATTATTTATAGACAGCGCGTCATCACCGTGAGCTTTGTTTATGCAGTGGCGTGTAAATTCATTAGTCGGAAGTACGTCACTGGCGCCCGTTGACACGCGCCTCCAGCGGACACGGCCGGTTTCACATACTGCGATGCCAGCTTACCACAAGTTATGCTTGTATTCTTTAGGACAGTGTATACAGTACCTAACGAGGAACACAATAATAAGTAAAGTTCCCAAAAACACTTCTTTCCTCCACCCATACCGGTTTCGCATCACGTTCGCTATGAGAATTCACTTTAATTGGCAAATAATACGCAGGCCAATTAAGGATGCTAAGTCGGGTGGAGGCGCGCGTGACGCGACTACTAAACCTATTCAATTATGCAAACGTTGTCACAAAAGAATATCTCCAACTCGCACACTTCGTTTATTTGACCGTGTGGTTGTAGAAAGGGCTGTTGTAAAACGTATCGCTTATTTTCAGTCAACCGAATATTGTTATGATAGGTACCATGGTTGTAATGTATCGCTAACTTTCACACCTTTCACTTACTCGAGCGTCAAGAACATAATATTATATCTACACAAAAATACTTTCACTAGCGCCGTTGACAAAAAGTCGCGTGAATGGTTATCGATAGTCGATAGTTGGTATTTTAATAAAACATTCGGTATCGAACGAGGTAGTGAAATGTTGAGATATCGACGCCACAGGGCTGGCGGAGTCGCGACGCCCGCCGACGCCCGCCCGGGGGACATCGCAATTGTCATGTAAAGCGTCGTCGGGGCCGGGGCTAAAGCGTGGCACATCTAGCGGGAGTATTGCCTCCGGCAGAAAATGCACTTTTGCGAAACGATTGCCTGTCGATCTAAGTTCGGATTCAAAGAAATGGCGGGTCGCGACCTAAGTACGAATGTCGATATCACGCCGAGTAACTATCGAGTTTCGGTCGATGCTCCTAAGGCTGAATTCGTTAGCACACAGTTGCCGAAATTCGTGACTACTTACAAGTCAATAGAATTTAGCTGTTTGTCTTTCTTATCGTTGTTATTACAAAGGTTATTTTATTTGACATTTTCGACATTGTTGAATTGGTTAACGGCTATGAATTTTATGCTTTTCACGTTTATAACAAAAAGCCATTATAATATACCTGCATACGCTCACAAAGCAAAAACTCCGAACCAAGAGGAATTTCAACAGAATCAGCTTGTGTATTTACCTTTCTAAACCTTACAATACACACGTATTGCATGTCATGCAGTAACGACAAGTGAAAACATCTCTAGGAAATCAGCGCGTCATTAGAATGTAACTTTTAACACGTGTCTGTTTTGTTCCCATGCGAGATTATTAATGGCGAACATATTAAGCCTGGGAAACAGATCGCGGCGAAAGGTTGCCGCCCGCCGCGTCGCTGTCTATACAACAAGATTACAATCAGATCATATACATCAGATATTCGTGTTCACACACGCCGAAATGAGAATTGCATGGTTTCTAACGATTGTCTAAATATTTTATGTTCACATTAATGCTCGTATGAACTGGGACGGTCATGTTTACAAGGGGATGATCAGTAGAATAATTTCCAAAATGTACTAACTCCAAATTCATTGAACCGAACAAGCTTTTGCAAAGGAGTTTTCTTTTTTTTGAAACGGGAGGAGAAAGGCTTTCGGGCCCCTAAAGCTAAATAGATATATTTGGTTAACTACTGCAACATGTACATAGATAGCTAAAAAGATTATTAAAATAAACAATATTTTCCGATTTCACAGCTCCATAAATAACCTATACAGCCGCAGCTGGCTGTTTATTTAGTTTCTTAGAAATAATTTTTGCCTTCAGTCGATAGAGAGCAAAGCGAACGTGGGCGCAGTAACGAGCTAGCGTATATCAGTGTCGGTATTAACCAGTTTTGTTCAATACAACCATAAAAGGGACACAGACTTTCGCTATCGCGTAATGGTCTACGAGTGGGTGACGTAACCGGCGCGGCGGCACGGTCAACGCTGTGCGGGCGTCGCGTCGCGTCCGTCGAATTGGGCACGCACTGTATCGTGATGCAAGCGAGGTGCCAAGGTCGAGGCTCGTGATACTCCGCATGCAAATGAGCGAAGATAACTCGCGCTCATTACACTCCGTATAACACACCCCGTGTACCCGGCCCGGTGCGGCGCTCGTGCCGTTGAGACCTCGGTGCCGTCATTATGAACCCTGTCGGAGCCGCCTTTATTTTATTACGCGGATGTGTCGGGAAAGGAGGTTAATGTCGTCGAATTACACGCATTGTTTCACCTAGCCATTGCCATGGAAACGACTTTGCGACGTTATTCTACGCCCAAAAAAACTTTGATATCTACTTTAGCCTCCAATGATTTCGTGATTTATTGATACGCAACAAACTCTACAACTGAGTGATAAGCAGGAAAATGATAGCGATAGCCGTACAAATGACTAAAAGGAAAACCCTTCATGGTGATTGATTTCCAAGGTTGTGTTTAGGCTATCTTTCTAGTTTATTTATTAGAGCAATATAATAAACTAACTATTGAGAGAGTGATCATTGCTACCCATAGATACATAGTATGTATCCATGGGGTTATGTATTACATACATACATGTACTCGTGCTAGAAGTAATTAGCAAAGGATTTGTCCTCGCAATGCCGGTAGATTCTAACTCATATTGACCGTGAATTTTCCGTCTAGTAGTTATTGTATAAACCGACTCAGTGGTAGCGGTCGTTGATCCAACAATTCTTAGATCTTCGGGATTGGAATACACTAAACACATTATAAGGGTTACTTGCGTTGAGCTGGATTAAGAAAGTAGTGAGTCAGAGTACTCGAAAAAATGTTTAATTTTTTTGTTTTTAATATTGAGAATATTTTTAGCCATTTGCAGGAGTAGCTCTGAAGTTAACTTAACGTGATTTCTACGATGGTGAAGTAGACGTGTCTCTCGGGCCTCACCGTTTAATTAAAGGGCGGCGGGGCGAGGACCACGGGGCGGGAGTCGAGAAGCATGGCATAATGGCGGCGCAATATCGGATGGAAATGCGCGGCATGTAGGAATGCGCCGCACTCCGCCCCTTCTCATTCGCGAACGATTTGTGGTATTTTTTATTGACGACTCCAACGCCACCTTGCGAGAGTAGTTCATTCTATTGATGCGCATGGCCCTTTCGAAATGACCACACTAAATCAATCGTGATGAATATTTTCTTTGTGAATTATCGCTTGCTATAACGGTGAAGGAAAACATCGCGAGGAAACCTGCATACCCGAGAATTTCTCAACAAGAATTTCGAAGTATGTGAAGTTTATCAACCCGTTTTAGGCCAGCGTAGTAGACTAAAGCCTAAATCTTCCCATTAGTAGAGGAGCCCTGTGCCCAGCAGGTGAATATTGACTATGACGTAGTTATTTATGCGAGGCTTCAAACTGGTTTGTTTATTCAGATTTGACAATTCAAGCATAGTTTCAATCAATGGACGCGACACATCACACAACATTATTTGTCACCAACGCTATGAGCTGTGTAGAAAAATTAAATTTAGAGACGTGACATTTTTAACAAGCTTGGATTTAGCTTTTGTACGTGCTTACACACGAATATCTTTCAAAGATAAAGCGTTCACGTCGCAACCGAAACAAAAGCCGAATTAAAATAATTTTGTCAGATTCATAACATAAGCTCACGCCTGTATCTCCGAAGGGGTAGGCCGAGTCGCACTAGCGAACTAGAATACCCACATTACTCCAAGCTTAGTTCCGTTCCTGATGTGTTAGGGGGCGAGCCTATCGCCATATCGGGCACAAATTCCATACTCCGGGCTGATATCGCTTTACCCGACCCGGGGATCGAACCCGAGACCTCAGGACGGGAGTCGTATCGAAATACAGATTCGTATGAATTTAATTACTCCATACTATTGATTTCTTAAGTTTACGCGAATGCTATTCATTGAAATAAAATTACTTTTACGGATTTTATCACGATTTGGTTTTAATTTTTATTCCCGACGTTTCGAAGGCTTTGCAGTCTTCGTGGTCACGGGTTGGACTGAGATGTCATTTGTCCAAAAATGTTAGTATTACAAAATCTACCTTCACTACACTACCTACACTACCTACTCCATACTACCTTTCGACGTGTCGTAACTCGTAATATCGAGTTGTCGGGTGAGTGCATGGAGTGCGCACGAACGCCACACGGAGTGCAATTTGAACGGCGCGCCGCGAGTGGCGAAATCCGAGAGCGAACGGAACGTGATACCCCACTTATCACACAAAGTGAAAGTTCTACACCGTATTATAAATCCTGATATTCATAAGTGTGTAATGTGACCGAGATGAGATGCTGCCAAACTGAACATTCAACGTTCTCAGTACACGTAGCGGTGGCATTGTTAACACCTAAACAATTCAGATAATGTTGAACATTTGGGTGAATAACGCGAGCTTTGCCAGATGTTTGCAAGATTTAACATTTACAACACGCGATCGGGGCGTGAATATATGCATTAAATAATGCAACCAACGGCTGGCACAATTAAAATTGAGAACGACAATTTATGCAGCAATTACTTGAAGCAGGCTGCCGTTCAATCCAGGTCAGATTAAGTGATTTTTAAAACTAATGCAAACGATAGTACGCGACGAGTGCGCTCACAACGCTCTCGATGCAGCACAAAGTTAATGAACGATCGCTTGCAAAACACCGTGGTGCCAATGCTTTGTATATTTAAGACTCGAATCTGCGACACCACGAAATGAATGCATTTTCGGTCGACTTCCAAAAAAAGACTGAGAAGGTCCTCAATTCGTCATTTTTTATGTATGTTTTACTGCCTCGGTGGCGTGGTTGTATTTCCGTACGACTACCGTCCTGAGGTCTCGGGTTCGATCCCCGGGTCGGGCAAAGTGATATTGGATTTTTCCATATCAGCCGGGAGTCTGGAATTTGTGCCCGATGTGGCGATAGGCTCGCCCCCTATCACATCTGGGACGAAACTAAGCTCGGCGAAATGTGGATGTTCTGGTTCGCTAGTGCGCCTCTGCCTTCTGCGTCCTTTGGGGATACAGGCGTGATATTATGTTATGTTTTTTTTTCTGTTTATGTATCTCAGCCAAATATGGACGGATTTACAAGATTCTTTTTGTGTTCTATAGAGCTTATTCCAAGGGTGGTTCCATATAAATTTGTTCACGATCGGATACATTTTGATGTCAGTCCGTTAAGTTTTTTCATAAGATAAATTCACGATTAATACACGGAGGTAATCGGACTGATAAATAGTGTTACATGGTTAATTTGTCACCATTGTGGTCGAAGAGTGGTGGACAACGGTGAGATTAACCGCTAGATGTATGTAGCAAATCTGTGGCTATATTGAATCACGTAACGGTGGCTGGCTATTGGAATGGAGCGCGCCCGTCTCGGCCGCGTCTACTCGTCTATCTGTATATGCATTGAAGCTTACAGACCGTCTCGGTAAGGCGACTGTTGACCTTGTTTGATGTTTCGTAATAATATCCGATATTATTGAGTTTATTGGATAAATCCCATATTTCTTATCGAATAAAGGCATCAATATATTATACCCTAGAAGCACAGTTCTTTGCAAATATCCTCCTAAAAAGTGGTCTCAGGAATAAAACAAAGAAAACGATCACAAATTCTAAATAAATCAACACAAATATAACGTGTTATAAATCAACACAAATATACTAAGCACGTGTTATAAAGTAGGTTTTTAAACGAAAAGAGCAAACGTTCTTTAATTTGAATTTTGAAATTTAGAATTCTATCGACGTCCGACTGTAGGCAAAACGAGTGCTTAAGCACTTCTTTGCTGTTCCATTTTCCGAGCGTCAACTGTACATCTAGGTAAATAATATATCGATGAATAAAGGCCATAAAAATGGTTGCTAATTAAACCACAATATAATGACACTGCTACCGGCGTATTCGGTTCACAAGGAGACATTATTTTTAAAATATTTCTATATTTTGTAAATGTTTTTGGTTTATCTCTATCTACTTCCCTTACAATTAAGTAACATTAAGGAAGAAAATAAGCACTCGATCAAATGCCTAAGTAGATAAATATTTTAACGCAAATAATAACAATACATAGGTAAGCGACATTATAACAATGCAATATGTAAATATGGCTTTAGAGTTAGTAAGGTTATTAATAATTCTCTACATTCAAACCTTTTAGAAAGCAGTGTTGATAATTACTATAATAACTAACTATAATAAAACTAGAGGTACTATAAAATATAATTATTAATGAATTGTCATCCTTAAAAAAAAAACATTAAATCCATCATCCATTAGGCATCTAGTGCACGGTGCACCCGCGGTACAAAGATTATATTTGTGTACCATAACATTAATTTTATTAGGTTTACGCCCGAATGGTCAAACGCTGCTCAACTTTAACGGCTTCTTAAATTGATTTTCGCCATACAATTTTGACAGATAAGGCGGCCTTAAACGACATAAGGCCACCTTAAGCGTATCAACATTCGGCGGTTAGTTACGTAAAATTTTTAATGGAACTTCATCTTTAAAAGTTGTGAATTTTCATAATAATATTACTTTACAGACAAGACAAGCAAAAGATTATTATACGACAAAGTTATGTCGTATAAAATATTCCGGTTCACAGTTGGTCAAAGTCACGACTCAAACACATTTGCAGCGGCATTGCATTCACAAAGTGACCATCGTAATAGTGTATCTATTGTATAATGCATTTCATACAAAAACTATTTTTATCAAAAAATAAATTGTGAAATTACAAAGAAAATTGTAATGTATAACATCAAACATACACACCGACAGGTAAAGGCGTCACGTTCTGGGAATTGCGCAAAATAAATACTCGGCCAAAGAAACAACTAGCGCTATGAGTCGTCATTAAGGACAGCGCATTTTAATTTTGAACACTAAATTGCGGTCTTGAATTGCGGTTTAAAAACAATTATACTGAACCAAAGCAATGGTCTTTGCTCTAGATTTATAAACGTCTCTTTGCGATCCGACAAAGTTAAAGAGTTCAAACGATTGAAGTTTGTTAAGCGGTATTTATTCTTTCTTGTAAGCAAATATAGCAATGGACTCTTGCGATTATAAAATTAAAATTGTACTGAAAAGGAGGAACATGATTAGCAGTGTTTTTGAAACTACATTTCTAAGGCTTGTTAACGGGAGAACTTTACAATATTAAACGTTCGAGAACTGATCGCTGGAAACGATTTATATTTTCCAAGAAGCAAGAGACGGTGCTCCACTTCGCTCGCTAATTTTAGCATACAGATATATATTCAACAGTTTACCTATGTTTGCATTTCACGGCGTCATCAACATTCAGATTGCTCGTATAAATCGTGTAACCAAATAAATATGTCATAAGGTTGCGATTGGCCCGGGCTCCGTCCTCCAGCTCCAATGTACGTAAATCTTTAGGTTTTTTAATATTTACGCACGCGCTCTGATGTTGAATTACACCTATTTTAAATTTATAAGCGAGCCGTCGACGGCGGCCGATGGTGCATCGATATATCACTGCCCACGTTAGACGTTGCAGATTCAGCCGAGTACATATGTACATACAGTGGCGCCCACACGAGACTTTCACAGCGAAGTGCGGCCCTTTACAATGTTGCACACCGAGCTTATTATGAAGTGTTCTAAATATGAATGAATAATATGCATAAATACTATTATAATACAGGCCGATAGGTGCTTTTGAATACTCAACACGTGTCGGTCTCTAATTAATTTGTATTTTAATTTAGGCCAAATCCAGTGTGACACACGCAAACTTTGCTATCACGCAACCGTTATCAAAGTTATAAAGTATATATATAATAGCCATAGCACAATTTGTTATCCATTGAATTGAATTTTTTTACTCATAACTAATGCATTTAATAAAAATCTACTGGTAAACAATACAATTGATGTGAATTCGACGTATTGCGTAGCCGATTCAAAAAGCACGTCTAAATAAAACGTATGACATAATGCTGGTGTTCTACTGAGCAAATTGGCACAAACGCGTTGTTTTTAAGATACATCATAATGATAATTCAGATACGAGTAGCTGTATAGAGCGTGTTCGCATCGCATATGTTCAAAACTGTTTCATGGTCATTTTAATGTCATCAAATTATTATGTAGTCTTGGTTGAGCCGTCGAGACGTTTTGAAATCCGGTTCTGCGATGCAAAAGATCGTTCGCAGGTTGATGTCACGCGAGCCGGTGAGGTTAAGTGTATTAAGGCAATAAGCTCGGTTTAATCATCACAACACGTAGCCTAATCAAATATAACCCCCCTTCTACATATCGCGTAATTGAAGGCTTAATCACGGTAGACGTTCCGCGAAAATCGTCGCGGTGCGGGGATGGAGCGGGTTTGTTTGATCAGACCTCGATTACCGTGCCGGTGACAATTTCGCCAACGCCATAAAGGAAACCGCCGCCCGCAAAAATTGTGACGAGATGACATTTACTCTTCCGCGGGGTCACGTAACTCGTATTAACTTCTAAATTTATATTTGTGAATGTCATATGAAACGTTTTTATGACAACCTTTTGCAGATGGGATTGTTTAAAAGATGATGTGGTTACATAAAATCTGCTCTAGGTACATCATTTCATATAGATATCTACATTTCGTTTAATAAATCCAAAACATTTCCCCTAAACCACTTTTGCTTCAAACAGACAATCGAATGAAACGACAAGAAAGTCTCCCTCGATTTATTTCATCCACTATATAGCTTTCAAAGGATTGGCAAAAACGTCCTGACAAAGCTGCTATTTATTTTTTTACTTCCAGTTAAATATCTGGAGAGTCCATCGCCGGTCAATAGTATAAGCGTCGCGTCCCGGAGCACGTCCCCGCCTCGATGCTTTTTATCGCAAGGATTACAGTCGGAGCTACGTACATTTCACAATTTTCTATTCTCCAGTGGGTTATTTAAAATTTTCTTAAACCAGAGATTCCAGTGTGTGGTTTTATCTTTGTAGATGGAGTGAAGTATCAAAGATTACAACACTCAAAGAATAGCTGTGCTTAATGGAAGCTTTAGAGCTTAGATGTTATCTAACACAGTTTTTGTCGATGGCTACTGGTTGATTTAATTTCGTCGTTTAATCAGTCTAGTGTCAGATTGTTTAAGGGTCCAGTGTTGTTTCTGGCTAGGTTTTATCATCTTAAGTACTTGAAAAAAATGAGTGTTTTTACCACTACGATACTCGATGTGGCTTTTATTTCGTTCATTAAAACGTAAAAAAAAAGAAAGCTTTATTTGTCATACCAAAAAGATAGACCTAAACTTCATAAATTGTACATTAGTTAAAAGTGACTATGTATTTTGATATACGTATTTGTACGTTGCATGCTTTCTCGATGACAATAGGTGGCAAACTCAGCATAATGCTTGCCATGTTACGGCGCATACAACACAGCACTGATAAATAGGTGTCGGGCATCTAAAAGCTTTACAAATAATAATCATTTTCGGGCAATAAACCTCGTTCGGTGGTAACAAGAGGAGATAAGACGTGAGGCCGTCAAGTGTTTGTGGCTGGTGGTGTCTGCCGGCTTGCAACGTGCCGACACTACCGACGCGATGCGCGATGGTGCGATACCAGAGTACATAAAGCCCGCACAATGTACATCCATTGTTTCTCGTATCGGACTAAAACATAAAGCCTAGCGTCAGCCGAATTATCGTTCTACTAGACTCTAAGGTACTTCGAATAGATAGACGTATCACATCCTACCATACTGATTGGTGATTTGGATGGCTTGGTGTAGTTACTGACTACTGAGAAACGCGGTGATGTGGAAACCTGCCAAATCTGATTTGAAGAAAGCAATAGTGATTTATTGCTAATGATCTGAATACACAGATATCAGTAGATATCTAAGTCATACAGTAAGCACGTGGTAGGATAATTAAGAAGAAAGGGGATTTCTTAACAAATCTGTGAATATGTTAACGAAATTACAAATCAGTTTTTTTAAAACTCATTACAAAAAGATAAACTGCGAATGGGATCTATGAAAAATCGATTATTACAGCTCCTCAATCTAAGATTCTTGGGATTGTGGTCTGGGTTGTTTATTCCTAGGAATTTCATGACACTTCCCATGACTGTTTCATGACTTTCTGCGAAGTATTTACGAAAGAGTTCAGACAGTTGTCGTCGGAGAGACGAAGCCTATCTAATGCCGCCCATGACGAGTGGCCTGGTGTGGCAGCGTGCCTTGAATCCGCGACCGACTCGAAACACTTTCGAGTATGTCGTATTTCAGCTAGTACAGTACCGAGTTAGCTCCCTATATCGTTTATATTAAACTTCAAACAAATCACGACTCACGAGTGTGCCGACAACTCGATTCGAATACGTGGTCGTAAGTTATTTATTCTACGGGCTTTGGTCGCGACTCGCGAGACACGACATAAGTGGAAATTCTTACCAACGGGGCCCGGTCCCGATCCCGCTGCGTTTTATCTCTTGATCGTATTATTCAGCCGAGCATCAAAGGAAAATAACAAAGTACTTTTTATTCATCTCAATTTCTTTGTTTACGTAACGATTTGTTCTAATGTTTTTCGTTCGAGATTTTTAGTCGATTGAATCCAAGGCCGTGGAACGAGTTATTATAAAAAAAATAAAAAACACGTCAGAATTTAACTATTTTAACGAGTCAGTTGTGATTTGAACTGAGTTCTGCAGAACCCCGACCTCTATAATGCAGTGGAGGTGCTTGTTTATATCGTTAATAATTTTTATCGCGCGTCCACTCGGCCGAAATACCAATGTGTTATCACATTATTCAGTCAGGCTGATAAGAGCGCGTCACGCAATAAGCGAAAAACTTTACACAACATATCCATGGAATAATTTAAAAGATGTAGTCTTCAAATAAAGGTAATTTGCTAAAAAAAATCATGTAGTAAAATTATTAAGTACCATCATTCATAGATCAATGCCGTAAAGCTGGTGACGTCGCGTCAATAAAAGGAACTCAATAGGGATGAGCACAGATTGAACTGGGCAACCTATCTGTAATCTGTATCACAATTCACATCCAATAAATTCATGTACATATAAGCTTGTCATCCTGTCTATGTTTTAGTTCGATGCCAATTTCTATGCAATAGTGGACGAATACTGGCGGCGGCGAGGATGACGTCACCCCAAGCTAGCCTTGGGATTGAGGTCGGCGAGCGGAATGGCGGCGGTGAAATGTCGCCTTGAGGGGTTGTTTCTCGCTCAACCGGAAAATCGCAGCTGCATACGTTTTTAAGAAGTCTCACAAGAGATGATTGTTTTACTTGTTCACATATCTAGGTTTGGTTCCTACGCATGTTATTTGTAGTGTAGGTATAAAAAAAACTATTAACTAACCTTGATGCTGTCGTAGCAGGCGGTGACTCTTCCATTCTGCACCTCCACGGTGGCCGGGGGATGCGCGAACTTGCATTCAGTATCGGGTCGCGAGCACTTATTCCGTTGGAATTCACGGCACACTTCGAGCTGCAGCCAGCGTGAGTCCTTGCCGTTTAGCAGGCTATTCATATTCACCATGGTGGCCATCGTTGGCACTGTCGTCGAAAGAGATAAAGGCGCACGCAGTTACGCGTAGCGAGTGCGTCGCATAGGCGGCAACGGGGAGCGAGCGCGCCCGCGCGCTCTTGTCATGCACTTCTCTCACTAGCAGACGAGCAGACGTGGTGTCGCTGCACTGGCTTGCGACGCGCACTCACTGGCACTCACTGCTCACACGCGCGACCACTACCACGACAAAGACCACTCGACCCGACTGCGCGGCGATGCGGCGATTGCGACGATGCACGCGCGGATATCACGGCCAAACTTACTTATTGATTAATCTTACAATTAAGTTAGAATTAAAGACACCGACGTTGCAAGCTTATTTAGGCGAGTATTAAGTATTAATATTATCACACGCGTTCTTATCGATGTTGACGGTTGAGTTTAGTAGAGGGCGAGCGGTGCTTGGTGCGCGAGCATTGCGGCGGCCGGTGCGGGTCTGGGCGGGCGACGGTGGGGCGCGAAAAAAGCTATATTAGCGGCTCGGCGGACAGCGAGCAAGCCGGTGCGGTGCGGGGCTCAACTCTGCGAACAACAAAACACACTGGTTACTCTCCGGGCGTTCCGCCCCGGAGCCAAGCACAAGCGGCTACCGGGTTAGCAAGCGCGCGCGGCGACCGCTCTCTGGGCCGTGCTAGGTGCCGCGCTCGGTGCGGCCGGCGCGGCACGACACCTCCCCTACCCTCGCTACTCGCTACACTTAGTACTTACACATACTTAGCCACATCATATCATCAGGTTTCGTTCTGCTTTATATGTTATTTTGGCTAGCAATCAATGCAGTATCAACTATTCAATGTGCGTATGAGGTCATTAATTAGCTGTTAATTGACATATGTTTAAAACTAAAGCTTAATTTCTAATCTTAAAGTTAGATGAACTTGTATACAGGATGTCCCGTTAACGTGAAGTGGGCACCAGGTGAGAGGGTATCGTATACCAGCTCTGGGAAAAATAGAAAAACAAATCCATATCCATCCATTGACGTTGAGTAACGGGACACCCTGTATATATATGTAGGATGATAACGGTATTTGACTTTAGATTTACAAATATACATATGATCTTGCATTTTTAAATGACATGATAATGTAAAGAGGCTGTAAATGTTCCATTGCTGTATATAAACCATCCCTTAAACAAAGCGAGGATGTTTTGTAGTTGGTACACTAAGAAGCTAGGCGAAATTGTGTATCCCTGGAACTACTTACATTTCCTTATTACGACTAAACACCAGTCTAACACACAGACCTTAAGTTACTCTATTATTTAACATCGAAAATCGCAATGACATAATATGAACTTATTACGTAGCTTTTTGGAACAATGTTTAATTATGAAATATTCAATTCAGTATAACAGTTCCCGTCTAATATGTATATTCTGTATTAGTTAATTAGTAAATGGATCGGAGACAGACGCCTGTTTGTTTTGTTAGGGGGATACGAAACAATTGAATCTGTAGTACCGAGATAGGATTCAGGGAAACATCGGGATATATACCTCTATACTAATGAGCCGTTTTTCTTAGGATTCACTACTATTATTATAAATACGATAGCTTGTTTGTTCGTTTGTCTCTTAAAGCATTAAGAAGTTTTGGATAGTTTATGGGTTAATGTGGCTACTTATCTCGAATTATTTGCGACATAAAGACCCAATACAGAATTATTCATTACAAATAAATAAGAAATAAACCCTTTTATACAAACATCTTTGGGATCATCCGCTACATAATTACATCCGACCGTACACCAAACACTAATATTTTCGATGTGAAACGAACTAAAACCCAAGCGGTTATAACACCTGACGTCAATCACAATCACACATCTCTATAATGCCTGTGAGCATAAACGATGTTGAGGATGGATATCACCACGGCAACGTCAATAAGTGTCAAGAGTAATCATCTCGAGAGAAAAATCTGTGTGGGTGCCGGTAGAGACGCATCGGTCGTGAACAGGGAAAAATCTCGTGAAACCAAATCCTATCGTAATGCGCTATTTAAAGCATAACCCGGTTGAAAATAGCTCGTGTGCGACTACGAAGCGACGCGTTCCTCCACCGTGCATATAAATCTTCAAATTTTATTTTCGACATAGATGCAGCGGTGTTTTTAACGTCGTGTTGGATGCGCCGAGACGCGACGTCAGCGCGCCCACTTATAAATACGGCAATTCTAGATTTCTTTTTCAATTGAGTTGTTTGGCAAAGATCTTATGAATTTCACTTAACCCGTTGGAGGTGGCACATATATATGTTACATAAGCGTATGGGCCACCGGAGGCCAAGCCGTACGTGACTATACCATTAGTAAGAACTATGGTCATGTTGCTTGTAACACGATGCATCGGATTTCACCTAAAGTGAATATAGGTACAAGTGTACGAAATACTATGTTGGTTTCATAGACATGTAGATGAAATCTGATGCATCATAATTCATAACGTGACACTGCAATATGAATCCACTGTAATCGACATAAGGTTGCGCAGGATGAGTAAGGTGACAAATAAAGCAATTATAAAAGTGACATCATTTTATAATGACGCACAAGAGGAAAAAAGAAGGTTAAGTTTCCATTATATTGTTTACAATCATACGAAATACTTTGAAGGGGTAATGTTTGTTATCTCTCCATTAATCTGGGTTTAACTGCAATACTAGTTATGTACTTCGACAATCCTCTTGTCTAACGAATAAGTTCGATATGCAATAAATGCCGGTCATATCCGGTCCAACACTCAAGAAGCACATCAGTCTAATGATGCAACAGGTCTGTATTAGTTGGAAAATCAACACACATATTTATTTCAAAAACAGAAGAAGGCGCATAATTTAAATTGTAGTGCTGTACCTCTTCTACCTGACGTTGTCCTACTTCAAGGTGGGGTCTAAACAGATATTATTCAAGCGTTTTGCAGAAAATGATTCCGCTTTAGTTTTAACGACCACTTGTTTGACCTCAACCCTCTTTAGGGGATCCAGTTCCCGACAAGCCATGTTTCAAAACCGCTTTAGCCAATCCAGGAATTGAACTCAGGGACCCCAGTACACCACCATCTAACTAAGGAATCGAGAATTGTAGTAGGTACGGTACATACTTCATCAAAATTAATGTTGTCCTGCATAATCAATACCAAAATAGTATACGATAAATTCTAAACTCGACTTAATAGACAGATTAATTGTTTTTATAACATTGGATGACTGGAGACAGTTAGCTGCTGTGCAAATTAGCCGGCGTGAAATTAGATTGAACATTGTAACAAGTAACAAGGAAACAGGTAACAACGCTTACGAAGTGCTGCGGTTGACCAAATGCACTTACAGCGGGGACGACACAATCCCGAATGCCATTACGGTTTTTAAAATAACTTCCACGTACTTATTAACATCAGTATCTTTAATGTAAAGCATTACAACGCAGAACATTATACCTAGGACCATTTATAGGTATAGGTGTTATAATTAAGTCATTAAACAGTTGATAAGTACATAAATATGGATTACTGAATGGAGTATTGAACAGGTAATTTATACTAACGATAAAAAAATTACACATACAACATATTTTAAACGTTTAAACATAACCTCGGATAAATACCTATATTTGACTTTATTATAAATGCAGAATTGCGTATTTTAAGAAACCATTGTAATTAATTGTGAATTAAAATAATTATTGTTTGGTGAAGTGAAAACAACCAAAGATGTCTACAACGTAATAATACACTCATTAAATATCTATGTAATTTTTTTCCTAACCACTAAGGCCGACCTTGCAGCAATAGATAAAGTTCGATTTTCCCTAATCACGATTTAAATACAGAAATGAACTGTAGAATAAATCGAGTTTAGGTGTAACTCAAGATTAGTAATATAGCTGCAAGTCGCGCTAAAAATGTAAGAATGATTTATCACAATATATCTAATCAAACTATTCATCAACTATCGCGTGTAACGTGGAGAAGTAGAGCCAGTATCTATGAAGTTTCTCCGATGCTCGACACGCACGGGGAAGACATTCAATAACCCAGTGAAAAGATTACGAAGAGCAATCAGACGGAAGCGAATCTAAATAAGAATCTCTTGGGAGCGGTCGGGGACAGGGTGGAGGAGGATGGGTGAAAAAACAGTCGAGCGCGCCAGCCCTTTGTCAGTGCGGCGATTCGATCAAGTCACTATTGAGAAATTTATCGTGTACATTTAATAAATAACCGAAAAGCGCGTTAAAGTATTAAAATTGTTGAGCACTATTGATTTATTTAAGCGACCAGACCGTTCGCCCGCATCCACGGTCTTGACCGGGATTCGAACCAGGATCTCCCACCGCTGCCCGGAGGGCGCTCTTACCACTAAGCTATCAAGACAATGAGAATGCGACGAGCCCGCCTGGTGAACTTGAACACTAAGACGCCAAATGAGACTATTACTTCAACGCACTTTTCTGCAAGCGCGAAACCAAAAAAAGGTAAAAAAAACAAGCCGCATATTTTAAACATACGATAATTAAATCGTGCTGAAATAAGTACCAAGTGAACGTATATCTTGAAACATTCGAAGGTTTTGTATTGTAACATGCGATCAAATTCAGCGTAACAGAAATCAGAGTAAGGTCGCGAACGTGGTGCGGTCGATCGAAAGGAGTAGTTGTCTGCTTTGTTACCTTCACCGATAAACGTCTGTCAGTTTATAATGTGCCATTTGATTTTTTCGCTCCACACCTCAATGACACGTACACGCGGCCATTAATCACGTCTACCCGCTCCGGTCAATATTTAGACGTTGCATTCGGAATAATAAATAGGTTCATTAACATGTCATGAACTCGTCAACGGGCTGATGTTTGGTTATCATGGCCTGGCTGTATCTGTGTCGGGGATGCGAGCAAACAGAGCGTCAGACTGACGTTGAGTGATAAAAAATGCCGAATCGACAAGGTCAGTGTGTAACTTAGATAGGCGGAAACGGAGCAGGCACGATTGCAGTGACCTTGGTCTGCGGTGTCGCGCTCCGTCGCCGCCGCAGACTTCGATATAAAAACTACCACACCATTTACCTTTGATATGCTCCAATGGAGCCACAGGCTCACAATTAATGCATTCTTTACCCTGCATGGAAATATCACACGAATTTTACACGCAATTTATTTTGGAACATTTCGGTTCCGTAATAGCTTTACCGATAAAGATATCTCTCGCTGATTTGTTGTCCTGGCAGCCATAAATAGCCAAACGAAATACAAATGTGTACATTTGTGTTCGTTAACATGTTTTACATTTTTTACTGATTAGTTTTATTGTCACATGTCATTTTTATTGTAACCATTTCAATATTGACGCTGTTGCGCAAATATAAATTTTTCAACAGTCAATTTAGAATATGCAACTTAGCTGTTTCGCAAGTCGCAACAACTAAAAGGTGTTGCATTATTGTTACGTGTGTGATAAATTTTTTCAAATCATAATTCTGTTAAATTCGACATGCGCTTGTTATTTGCAATGATTTCAAGGACGTTTACCAAACAACATCGACTGTAGCGAATTTCATTCATAATATGTTGAGACGATGGTTGAATATTGGCAAGTTATCGCCTGTATCGTTTCGCATGTATTTAACAGTCTCGTAGTGATGTCACTATTTGTTATTCCTCGCACACAGCTCTGCATTCATTGGTCAACTCGCGCAATTGTTGACTCGCCTTGTTAGAGAAAAAGTGTTATCAATTATAAGAATATTTGCTGAAGCTAATTTCATGATAGACTTGTTCGAATATAAAATAGTTCCGAATACAAATACGAGTAAATTACTAAAACAAATTGTTCATAAAGCTTGGAATGAATTTGAAGAATAAAACCGGCATCCTACTGCAATATGAACAATATGCAACTCGGGCTAAATGATTAGTTGAGCACGTAGGTAAACCATTGCAGCCAAAACAAAGACTATTGTTCAACGTGTGCGGAGCAAAGCAGATCGCAACTATAGAGCTACTTTCGCATTCGGGACGTGCGCAGGGCACATTTAACAGTCCTCCGGGACAATGGCGGACTGGTAATTAGCAAGAGAAGCGAAAAATTTGCGACGGCTTAAATTTACGAGGCGCAAATTATACGATTCCAACGCTATCGCTGAAGTGCGCCAGTTAATGTGCAGGCCTTATCGAACACGCTGCCTGCGAGCTGGGGGCCTTCTCATGTCCCAATGTTCTCGCTCTCTTGCCATTTACCCTAACACACGAACCTTCCTGCTATCAAAAATATATAAACGGGGAAAAGCTGAATTTTATCTGACAGTGTAGGAGAGTAAAGGAAGGCGGACCCTGGCAGAAGGCCGGGATAACGCCAGGCAGAAAGAAAGAAAGTGTAGGAGAGTAATATCAACATGAATAGTTTGCAGTCATCGAAAAAATAAGTAGATATATAAATGGAAAAGTTAAAGCAAATCTAGCAACTGACCAATCTAAATAATTAGTAATGTGATTTTACATGGCCAAACAAATATACAACGTACATTAGACATTATTTTAGCAGAAATTAAAGTACTAGCTTTATAATACTATAAACCTGTGTGGCAAGAAAATCATTTGTCACCAAGCCTATGACTTTGTATGACGTTTATCAAGAACGCCTTTTATCAATGATTAATTTGGTGGTGTAACCATCATTTACTTGGACTGTACTGGGCCGTTTAATTCTGTGCCGATAAGATAATCCTGATAAAGTGGTGGCTTATCATCGTCCGTTTTGGTCTAGCTCGATAACTTAACTCGAGTTGCTTTCGAGTATGTTCACTCTATCTCTTTCGATGTAAATCTCTTGCAGTGATTTAATTCACAATTCTAAACTCTACATTACTTTTTTCACAAGCTTTTAACTAATAGAGTGATGTAGTAGAGCTCTTTAGAACAAAAACAAATATGCGATTTCGAGGAAAATTTATGAGATTATGGTTTGTAGGCGCTAAAGGAAAACAAATATGATCATGACGTCAGTTTAGCCGTTTGAAGCAAGTATGATGTAGGTTCTTTTTTATCCAGCCGCGTCAAAGCGACTGCACTGGCTTTGATAGTAAGCACTGAGTTCAAATACAATTTTGACCATTGAGACTTTGTATATCACGATGGTCGACAGAATTATAGAAACTGTAATGCTTTTAAAAAAAAAATGGCTTGAAATTATTGAATACACACTGGCTGAGATCGGTAGTTACTATTCATAAATAAATATTAGTGTGAAATAGTACATAATATTCATGTACACCGTAACCAGCGCTGTAGCGTATCCGCTATAGGTTTATTCTGAGTTGACTTCATTTTGGTTTTTCATTTCTTCTTTTTTTTGACTATGTAGTTTACTGTAATATCTCGTAAGAAAAACCAAATACTTTTTCTTTCGTAACATATTTTGTTGGACTTTAATTTCAATTTAAAAACTATAGGCACAAAGTATCTATTCTATTCAAAACTAGTTATTCATACATTTGAAAATTACCACGAAACAACAAGAATAATAATACTACGAACTCCCTATTGACAGACATTTTATTGTTGCGAGCAGGTAGCGACCCAGCTAATACCCTCCTAGAAACATTGCAAACAAACCATTTTTTAAACTTTACATTTTATTCTGTTCATGCCAGCTATTTAAAGTGACACACTTACGTGTTTGTTGTTTAGTTATTTTCTCATCACAAATACCTTTGGACATAGGCTGTTAGCTTCTTCGGAGGAAACTTGTATACTATAATTCGTTTTATTCGGTCAGCACACATTAAAATTACAAATGACGTCATTCCGACATGTCTACATTTTGAATAATCTTCAGCGGGTGCCAGGTGGGACTTGGAAGGTTTGTGTGCAAATATTTGTAATAGCTTCAGTCATTCGGCATTCCACGTAGAGACCAAATCTTCCTTTGCCTCTACAAATGCGTTTATCAAGGAATTTACGTCGAATCACGTGGAATATTTTTGTGAATCTCGCTGTAATATCTTATAATCAATGTTGTGTTCGTACGTATTATAATTTTTACGATAAGATTAAGGGGCCACGCAAACATTTTATTTAGGTAGATAACGGTTACAGGCTGGCTTTTTCTTATCTTCACAATGCAATGTACATGATTTAATTTTGTAATCCTATAGATTTGTTGCATTTAACGAAGGGAATCTCCCGTTAAGAGATTTAACATTTAAATGTACACGAAGAGAACAGATAAAGTGCAGCACTTACAGAAATCTTAACCGCCCATATAAATGTATTTTAGCACAATTATTGCCCTCAACGCACGTCATGTGTAACAAAGAAACTATTGACAAATCCAAACAAAGTATCTTCTAATGCAATTTCCGAACAAGTCAAGTAATAAGGAAAAAGTTTTGACGTTGGATTAGGTAAGAGTTCTACTTAGCGTAACTTTTACATTATAGGCAATAATGGCAATATCGATGAAAGCTCAAGTCAGAGCGTGTGGTGCTAGCGCGGCCCGCTCTGCACCGTGCGGCGAAGTCCCACCGAGGCGAAAGCTCTCATGCGGCCTAGCGACATCCACGGACCGAGCGGAACGAACGGAGCGACCGCTACGAGGACCTCTCACAACGTATCGTCCGCTCCTAAAGTTGGAAACTTTTCCGTCGAATTTCGGAAATCGCTGATAACTCCACGTTCACAAACAAAGAACACTAACTAAAAGGTTTTTATGCACGATCGGAAAAAATCACAATGTTCATTCACAAACTTCCACGACGAACACTTTTGACGCGAGTTCCGAATTTCGACGAGGTGATGCCGCATTTAATAGAATGAGCGTAACACTTACATGATGAGGGGTAAACAAGCCGGGTAAAGGGAGTGTAAAATGTCCGTATGTTAAAACATAGCAAGTTGCACGTAAATTAGGAGAAGTATTTCGCCGGTAGCGTAGAGGTCGCGTTCGCGGCCACAGCGGGGCGGCACGCGTCGTGTTCGGGGCACGAGTGCGGAGCACGGAGCGGCGCGAATCACACAAGCACAAGCAGAGTCGGCGGGCGACTGACGGGAGGCAAGTCGCGCGGCGCGGGGCGCGGGTACCGCCGCTGCGCGCGCACCCCTCGCGCCGCCGCCACCACCCGACCTGCCCCTCCCCGCACCGCCTACCCCCGCCCCGCGACTGACGCCAGCCGGTCGCCTTATCACATCGCACGGCGCGCCGCGCCGCTTCCTTTCTCCTCATGCAGTTGCGAGCTTTTCGCCACTGCCACACTTCCTCCCACCCCGTCGATTGTCTAGTGTTTTAACCGGTCAATGTATTGTACCGATTAATTTACTTCTTTACCACGAATATAATGCCACGAAAACAATCTGAATACGTTGTATAATGTACCTATTATTATTATTATTAGTTCTTTACGGTGAAGTTCAAAAACGTCATGAATTATCCGTCGGATTTTTGAGAGCAGATACTGTCAGAACTTAAAGCGAAGTAGAGTCGATAGAGGCGACCGATTAAATAAAGCGAGACTTATTTAAGAGCTTTCGCGAGTGCTACTTGCGAGAGAACAAAGGACGCTTTCGATTTTGGTAGTTTAGTGTTGCAAGTTGCAAGTTTGCAACATGGCCATTAACCTGTCTTTGGGTCGGGTTGATCGGAGGGAGAGAGGCGAGCGGTGAGGCGCTGCGGCCGAGCGCAAGCGAGCAAGCAACATGATCACGGGCGCAGGCGAGCAGCGGCGAAAGTACGCTGCAAAACGAGTTTGCGTGCGGCGCGTGACCCGCCCGAGGACATGCTTACTTAAGCCAGTTCCCAAATGAATATACACTCTAATGCAAGCACTTTAATTATAATATGCACACATAAATATACAACACTTGACATGTGCGTCGCGAGCTCTAAGTCCATTGTATAAAGCTCAAAATTTAAAAAAAATGTGATACTAGTTTAATTTCCGTTTAACCTTGTGGGAGAAGGAATTACAAAAAATTAACACGTTCAAAAACCTTAACACTAACATCTTATAACCCACCTATCGGAAGTAACGAATGTACCTCTATACATAGACAATAAACATTCAGAAAAATAAAAAACGTTATGTACAAGAAATTATTACATTGATCGTGGAACGTGATATCGATAAAAAACGACACAAGAAAGCGTACAGTCGGTAAATACTTATTACTTGCATAAATAACTCTATGTTGAGATGGAACGTGTACGCTCTATTATTAGAAGTCTAAAAATATAACAATTTCTACGTTGATAAAACCGCTATGTTTGACCGACGGTGTGCAAAAACAGAATAATGAGCTCTATGCATTAGTAATTGGATTACGATTTAATAAATCAGGGTGTTCACTTTGTTTGAACAAGAAAATGTAGACTCTACTTTGATCAAATTTAACAATTCATCGTTATAAAAGAAAATTAAAATTAAATAGAACTTATAATATGAAAAACGATTTATTGTCCACGGAAGGGTTGTGCACACTTCTGCCACACATTTGGGCATACACGAAACAAAACACATTCGTAAAAAAAGAGTTGAATTTGCATAATGCCGTCTTTTGTATTGTTCGCATAATTCAACGATCATTTTTTTTTTGTTACTGCAAATAACTAGAATTTTCTTATTTAAAGTAACACGATGTGGTCAATTCAATGAATAGAGTTGCCATTGAAATGGTCTACATTAAAAAACTTAACGGACCGACTACAAAACTTATTGGATCGTGACCAAATTCATATGGGATCACCCTTGGAATAAGCTCTAACACAAAGATCGGTCCATATTTGGCGGAGATATCTCGATATATATCGCGTAACATACATAAAAATACAAACTAATTGAGAACCTTCTCCTTTTTTGAAGTCGGTGGAAAAGTCATACTTTTCGCCCGACTTCCAAAATTCATTCATTCCAGCCCGCCTAGCATGCGCGCTACGAGATCATTTTGTCTACGCTTTTTGTCGTGTTATAACCGGTTTTCTCTATTTGTCTACGGACACTAATATGCGTCCTCGTTTATTTTCATACAATATTGTAGACAACGCGTAGACAACATCTCGACAGTCGATCATCGGGAAATCTAGTGGCGCGCATGGTAGGCGGGCAGGTCCTCAATTCGCCTGTATTTTTATTTTTTTATGTATGTTACACGATATCTCCGCCAAATGTGGACCGATTTTCAAAATTCTTTTCGTGTTCGGTAGAGTTTATTTCAAGGGTTGTCCCATACAAATTTGGTCACGATTTGATCAAGTTCGAAGTCGGTTAGTTAAGTTTTTAAACTTGTGATTATTAGTGTTCGATTTGTTGTTTGGTAAGTCTAATTTTGTAAAGATTTTGGAAATCTACAATCTGATATTTTATCACAAAGACAATGAACGAAGGTATGAATGCAACTATGTATGTATTCATTCCCAGTGTCGATTAACATAATTTAGTGGAAGGACGCGGTAACTCACTTGGATAGACCTTAAACAGTGAAAAACCCGTCATAGTGAGTCATGCTCATGAATCACGCTTCGGGACCAACTAGTGTATAAGCCGGGAAATTGTGACATCCCAGTCAGTGCCAATTTATTGTCCTCACTTCAGTACTGCGCTTAAGAGACGATGTAGAGATGATTTTGACGAACCAAAAAATAAACTCATACTCACGCTCGTTATCCCCGAAGGGGTAGGCACAGGCGCTACTAGTGCACCCATTTTTCGCAAACCTTATTTCTATCCAATTATGTGATTCCCTCTACCCGACTCGGGGATCGAACCCGAGACATCAGAACGGCAGTCGTATCGCAATACACCTACGCCACTGAGGCATTAAAAAAAAATAATATTAGCCCTGTAATATTACTGTCCCACTACTGGGCACGGGCCTCCTCATCAGTATGAGAGGGGTTAGGCCCTAGTCCACCACGCTGGCCTAATGCAGGTTGTTAGACTTCACATACCTTCGAAATTCTTGTGGATAAATTCTCGGGTGTGCAGGTTTGCTCATGACGATTTCCTTCACCTTTATACCAAGCGATAATTCACAAATAAAACACACTTAACATAGAAAACTCGGAGATGTATGCTCCATTTTGGGGTTCGAACTTCCGAAACTCGTCTCGGCAGTCCCTACCATTCCCAACTGTGTTATCGCTGCTTACTTAGTCGAAAAATGTATTTGAAAAATTACCAGTATTATTAGTTTCCTAATTTTGTGTACAGTAGACACCCTGACTTTAAAAAATGCAGCGGCTGGTTGCGCGTGCAGCAGAGCGGTCGCACGCCGCCGTACACTGCACCGTCGGTAGTCACGAATGGTACGCGCTCCTTTTTGCACCGCGCACGCCACCGAGCGTAACGTCTAAAAGCTCGTTTATACGCTTCTTATAGTCGTTTGACTCAGATACCTAACAGTTTTTTACCAACTATCATCTTAATGCAAAGCTGCAAACAATCTGCTGGGATGGTCAACGCCCAAGACAAGGCCAGCCAGTGTATTGTTCGTTGCCTCTTATACTTTTTGTAAAACTGGATTACGAATTTGTTCGCATAAAGTGGGTTACGTTTGTTTAGAATTAAAAGCTAGCTCGTAAATAATAAAAAAAATTACAAACAAAAAATGCGTTCTCGCGGGGGTGATTACCCAAACTCTCTTAAAAATGAGACCTTAATTTACTTCGAATAAAGTTTGTGACGCTGACGAGCAATGAACTGTTTGTAGTTTCCATAAAAAATTGTAAATTATTTATACTTATATGCAAATGTCATGCAAATTGTGAGTTTACTAAAAGATATTATGCGCGCGTGGTAAAAATTCTTACACTTTGATTCATTCGTTTACATTTTAATGAGTAATTAGCAGATAGCAATAGATATCCCGCCGGTATAGGTATATTGTGTTCGGAGAATAACATTGCTCGTGCTGAATTTATATTACACATTTTCTTAGCCGGTGGCGGCAGTGGCGGCCGGTTTCACCGTACTTCATAATATTATAGTGCGCTGGAGTTATCGCGCTTCATAAAGTTATAAAGAAGCGGCCGTCACACATTGTTCTCATATGAGACGTAGGAATCAAGCACGGGAACGTTATTAATTAATTGTTTATGGACTTTTTTACGTTAGTAATGAGTGGCCAATGATACCAACAGCTGTCCGACTTGCTACTCGCTTGCTCACAGTGAAAGAAAGAAAGAAAGAAATGTTTATTGCTACTATTATAACATGCAACATTAACTAACATAAGATTATACATTAATTTAAACTAAAACTAAATACAAAGAGAAGTGTTGCATGTCCATACCGGAACAACTGGGGGGCCATCTCAGCATTAAGCTATGTTGTGATATGAGTCACAGCACAGCACTGGTTTCCAGTGGCCCCCTAATATAACGAACGGACGTCAAGACAACCAGTCTTGCATATGGGTACATAAAAACAATATGCCATTTGCTAGTTGCCAGTCGCCACGGAAATTACAGATGTGGTGGAAAAATTAAGTGCGTGGTGGTGAGCTGGCGCGCGTTCACGGCGACACGCGATACACTGGGGGGTTACCATCACCTCTTATAGCAGTATTGTTATAATCTTACTTGTACCAATTCCCGTACAAAAAACTAAGTAAGATTACAATAACACTGCTATAAGAGGTGGTGGTAACCCCTTGTTGCCATATCAGTTGCCTCGACATCGATTTATTTTTTATTGCAGCATGTTCACGTTGAACATCCCGTGTTCCCCCATTTTAGGAAGAATGCATTCGCGAGTGTATACGTTGATCGTAATCTAATGAAATACATACCCAGCTTAAAATGGCAAGAAGATGAGCTCCGTTGGCGAAATTCGTCGCTCGAGGCAAGCGAAAGGGTTCAATGACCTAGCGTTCATCTCGTGCCCGCAAAAAATGCACTGCCCGTCCCCGCCGAACGCAGTTCTCACACACACCTACGTATCTATATAGTTAGTACATTTGCAGTGCACACTAAGTAAGGACATGGCGACCAATCACTACATTTACAATTGCAGACCGCGAATGCTTTTTGGTTCGGATACTTAAAAAATATTTCATGTCCCACATTGTCCCAGCATTCCACACACCATATTATTATTATACCCTTTAAATTCTTCTAGGTTACTAACAATTTAGACAAGTGTAAACTCTTTTGCAAATTGTTACATATTATGCCGTACAAAAATTCTAAGTTCTAAAACATACGTACCTACTTCAAATATCAGTATTTTAAACTTAAATCGCTGGGCATTTGTTTGTTATCTACTGAGAATTACCACCTCCCCCTCGTACTTTATCATCAGATGATGAACCATATAGGATTCATCATCATCACCATTATCAGCCATAGGACGTCCACTGCTGAACATAGGCGTCCCCCAAAGATTTCCAGATCTACTTGTTGGAAGCGGCCTGCATCTAGCGACTTCCTGCTACTTTTATCAGAACGTTTATATAGGATTAGACTCTTATTATTAGGTGAAACTCTACCGGCTACGTAACAATATCAGTTTTTATAATTGCGGTGATCCCTAAGTGTCACCAAGGAACAATTTCCGTTGAAATGTACAATATACGAAACTGCGAGCCTAAGCTAAAACCGCGAGCGTCTAGTCAGTCTACTAGATACTTTATGGTACTTATATTATCAATGTCAAAGTTTTGACATCTAGAAGTCTGTGTTTGGGAATATGAATGTTCGATAAGAGGTGCCGGGCGGTGCCGCATGCAAAAGTTAGTAATACTTATAAATGTCCATTGTAAAGTCAACAAAACTTGGTGAAACTTGATGACTATCTGACAAGAAGTTGTCCTAATTTTTATGTCACTGACCCTTATTCTTTTCAGCATGCTATTCGCTATCTTATGTTACGACTTGCGAGTTATGACCGTGCTCGGGAAGCCAATTGTCGGTCGAATGGAGTGGCGGGGGTGCGCCCACGCGCTCATCTCCACATCACTTTAGTGCGCACGCGCCGTATTTCCTGCTACATTCATAATATCATCACAATTTAAGCACCCACAAACACCATCCTTCCTTTTATGCCTTAAAGACACTGATTGTCATAATTTAAAGGAACAGTTGACATCATTTTAAAATTGTTAAATATACCCATCATATCTTTGAGGGAGGCCTATGTCCAACAAGGGACGTCCTGTGGCTGACGATGATGATACCCATAATTGGTAAATATTGACTCTATTATTAGGAGATGGTAAAAACGCCGACGAATGTTAGTTCAGTATCGAAAGTGTTCATTTATCAAAGCGAAATTTATAACATGCATTAATTAATAAGACGTTAAAAGATGTTTACTATATAAAGATGATTTGACTGAGGGTCGGATCCCCTAAACGTAAAGACAAAGCCGAACATGTTGCTTGAAAAGTGTGCGCTGACCTCACATAGGATTGGGATCAGGGCAAGTGGATAAGAGGTAGAGATGACTTGACATCAGCTTTCCCGGTTCTTTTGCTATTATATACCAACAAGTAAGTCGCACACTTGGCAAGCGATGCTGTTCATGCATGAACACTTACTAATGCCATAACGTAAGTGCGGGCGTCTTTTAGAGAAATGAGCGCAATTTTTATATTTCCAGGAATATCACTCACGAATAAACGCACAATGTAATTTCCATGGGTTTTATGTTAAACAGATATACCAGTCGTGATAATATTGATTGAGAATATTGGTTGACTGGTAGAAAATGCCTCAGGCATTAAGTCCACCTGTACATATCATATGTATAAAGTTGAAATTAAACTATTTTTACGGATTATATCCGGATTTGGTTTTAATTTTTTCGTAAAAATAAATCCTTAAAAATAGTTTAATTTCAATGAATAACATTCACGTAAACCTAAGAAATCAATATGTATAAAGTGTTTAAAAAAAAAATATCAAACTATCTACAACGTGTCTCTACCAGAGAAAGCTCTATTACATATTATAATTCTTGCTAAAACACACATTTTCGCACCTGTATACATTCGTACATTAAAGTACATCCTCAGGTGAACAGATTTAAAAGGTAGAGTAAATAACAATATAAGAAAATCCCGAACAGTATTTTCATTACTTCCAGTATTAGAGGATTAACACGAGGCAACGGTCGCAGTGTTTTAACGGGTCGTGAATTTGACTGCGAAGTCCGTTCCAAACAACACAATTTGCTATAAGTAACTGTCTCCGACTTTATAGTTTCAATAACAATTGTACGATGAATAAAACACCGAATTACGTAGAATAGTCCTGTTATAAATAAAATAGTCGCGTCCTTGGTCTAGTGGCAGCATATATGGGCTGTGGATCGGGAGGTCCTGGGTTCGATAACCATGTCGGCTAAGCGAATTTTCTAATTTAATTTGCCCGGGACTGGATCCCTCAGACGGGGTTAACGTCAAGCAGGCAGCCGGTCGTAAAAACTAAGCGAAATCATTTCTGCGACATGCTTCAATAAGTGTGTTGCGCCGACCCCACATTAAGGTGAGATAAGAGCAGGTATAAAGAATCGTGTTAGAAAATAAGAAGCATAATGTAATCGAATAATAGCAAAAAGGGTGGTGTTATAATTCGCGAGGATACAGTTACAAGCTCAGTATAGCACAACAAAGACGCTCCAATTCTCGGTCGAATGCCTCTACACTCAGCCGCCGTATATCCACACACCAATTAAGCTAAATTAAATATACGAAGAATTTAGAAACTGGTTAACTTCCTTGAAGCGCAACGCAGTAATTGGCTAACCCCCGCTAAGAGCACGGACGCATCACTTGTGATTTATTGACTGCTTTTTCTCACAGATAGCTAGGCCGATATTTACAATTCGATTGAACTAATGGTTTGCCGACTTTTTCGCATCTTTAGCAAATGCATTTTTATTGTTTCTACGATTGCTTATTACTTTACCCAAAGACTGAAGTAAAGCGTACCTCGGTGGCGTAGTTGTATTTCGGTATGACTACCGTCCTGAGGTTTCGTGTTCGATCCCCGGGTCGGGCAAAGTGATATTGGATTTTTCCATATCCGATATTGCGATAGGCTCACCCCCTATCACATCTGGGATGGAACTAAGATCGGCGAAATGTGGATGTTCTAGTTCGCTAATGCACCTCTGCTTACCCCTTCGGGTAACAGGCGTGAGCTTATAAAGCCAAGTTCCGGCTTTTTATATTGATAATACACTTTATCGTATTCATCGAGTTGTTTATACACATAATTCTGATATAATGGACATCTAGGACCATAATTTAATAAGATCAAGAGTCGAGGCTACGGTACTATTATAAAAAATACTCGGGATATCACTAGAGATATTGCGGCACAATGTGTGTCTAATGACTCGTAAAGAAAATACTTTCTCTATTTCGGTACAAAATGCGTATAGACCTTTTTTCGTGACGGCGAGTTTTACTTAAATTAAATTCTTCACATAGCACGTAACATGGTTGAATTATGTGAGATGAGATGACTCATTAAAATGTATTAATATATTTTAGCTTAAATGTTTCGCTCTATATATGTACATTCGTCGGTATATTCGTCTTTGATTAGGTGGTTTGGGGAGAGATTTGAACTGGTAAGTGGATTGTTGGTGACTTCTTAGCATCGCGGGACCAAGGTTTAATTAAAAGCGGCGGAGCGGAGTCGCGCTCGTGGGCCTCTTCCGAAACCAGCGAGCTCACGCTTGCTTGATGACTCCGCATAAACGTTAATTAACTCGCTCTATCCAACTTAAAGTCGCTCAATGATCTATGGAAAGAGCCTATGCTCGTAGTTTCTCGGCGCTACATATGTACATATGTAAACCTATGGTTCACTTATTTCTGCGGGTAGTCAGATGCAACCATGTATCTTTATAATATGCGAACAAATCATAAAAATGCAATTCTGATGATAAATGTTTTTTAAACTCAAAATATTATTCTGTGTAGGGATCAAACCGATCACCCTCAAAGTTTAAACGCTGTCAGAGTATTCCAACGAAGCACGAGTCTGCAAGCCGATATTCGGAATCGACTCGACTGGCACCCGAAGTGGATAAACCTTTGAACTTTTGTTCACATCTGTTGCTGGATAGACAGCAGATGGAAAAGTCATTCTAGAGTCGAGATCACGAATGGCTACGTGCAAATCTAATTTGTGAAAAGCGGCTGCCGAATAATAGCTTCCAAATGTACATGGTGTTTAATGAGAATTACGTACTTTTATAACCATACCTACTAGTTGTTGCCTGCCACTTCGTTCGCGTTGAAATTTATTAAAAAATCTATCTCAAAGGACCCATTTTACGGTATAAAAAGTAACCTAATATGCTATTCCAGACTATAATCTATCTCTGTGCAAAATTTCATCCATATTCGTTCTGCCGTTCTCGTGCGATTGAGGAACTAAAATCCATCCATCCAAACTTTTGAATTCATAATATTGTAGTAGGATTTTGTAACGTTTCTACAACTACACACGCTGGAGTTTTAATAACAGTAAAATGATTGCACAGAAAAATATCTTTTGTTTTGCAATCTTCCGTTAGTAAAATAGAAAACGGATAGCTCTTTCGCCAACATTTTGTCAGCGATTTCCGAATTTTGTGATTTCAGCTCGGCATTCGCTTGCACATCTTTGGCTGATCCACGTCCCGAAATGGGTTCCGGATCTATGACGTAGGCGCGGAAATGAAAAACTTCTATTGGCATTTATTGATATCATGTTGCTCTTTTATTGCAGCGAAAAATGCGCCAGGTAGTGATATTTCCCAGCACCAGTTCACATTTCGTTATACAAATAGAAAAACAGTTCATGTCTATAATTTTTATTGACAAAATTGTATGCCTTTTTCACTTGACTTCAAAAAGGGAGAAGGTCCTCAATTCGTCTATTTTTTATATTTACTATGCGTTATCTCCTATCGCCTCCTTGGTCTAGTGGCAGCATATACGGGCTGTGGCCCGGGAGGTCATGGGTTCGATTCCCAGGTCGGGCAAAACAAATTTTCTAATGTAATTTGCCCGGGAGTAGATCTTCCAGAGGGGGTTGACGTCAGGCAGGCGGCCGGTCGTAAAAACTTATCCAAATCCTTTCTGCAACATGCTTGAAAAGGTATGTTGCGCCGACCCCACATTAAGGTGAGATAAGGGCAGGTAGAAAGAAAGTTATGCGATATCTTCAACAAATATAGACCGATCTTCAAAATTATTTTTGTGTTCGATAGAACTTATATATTCCAAGGGTGGTCCCATATTTTGGTCCCGATCGGATTTGAAGTCGGTCCGTTAATTTTCTGTTACCATTCCATTTTTTTTACCGACGACCTGATAAAGGTCTCAGGAAGTCGCTGGATGCAGGCTTCCAACAGGTCGATCCGGAAATCTTTGGGGGAGGCCTATGTTCAGTGGACGTCCTATGGCTGATGATGATGATGATGATGATTCCATTTTCAAATTAAAACATATTTCCTTTAGAACAACCAAGGTAAAATCGCTACTTTTATGCCAGAAATATCCACACAATTTTCGAATCACCGCTATTGTATTTGTGTAATTGACAGGAGGACAAAGGAAATATTTTAAAAGTGAATTGATATTCATTTAGATTTCTGGTTCAAGGGTATTAGGTTGTAATATGTTACTGATATAATATAATATTACGAAACAGTTACAAACACAACCCATTTGATTCTTTTTAAGATAAAGTCTTGCGCCATTTGAACGGAAATGAGCTAAATGGAGTTTCATTACCGAAACTACAATTATTAGAACTTTAACACGAACATTGTATGTGAACTTAGATTTGTTATTAGCTGAATTATAACGCTAAGTAATAAGAAACGCATAGAGCGGCGGCGCGGCGCGTCGAAGCGCAGTGTGCTAAGTGGCTTTTAAGGTCGCTTACCTCATCTCATGCCTCTAAACGTATTCCTAAATGTTCATACAAGAAATTACACTACTGTCTAAGTATTTACCATGGCAGTAAGTTACTATTGAGTGCACAAACCAAGTCCCTTTCCCAAACGAGACAAGTTGGCAGCTTATAAAATAATTGAGAAATACAAAACTGAACTATTCTCTTATATAAGACATTTGTAATGTTTAGCTGGAAGGAGAAAAAACAGTGACTCATAACATTATAAACGTGAGCACAAAAGATTCTTTGTGTCGAAATAAAACGCCAATCATCGCGTCTCGGAGTTTACCGTCTTAGGAATAAAATCGAACTCGAAGTGGAGTCACGCATGTTCTGCTGATGCAGCTTCTGTCATTGTAATAAGTGTTACAATCGGTTGTAAAAATGTAAAACTAACAAAAACGATAAATTTAAGCACAGTAATCATCATCAGCGCTTGACGAGTATCGATCGCCAGCGGTCCCGAGCGCGATGAAATGACAATACCTCGTTTATAAGCGGGACATATCGAGATGATCAGTTATCCAAAAACGTATCAGCTCGCCTTATACGAGATTTACAAGGCGCTAATGAGATCAATGCAAAAAGACGGCCATTCGATTCGGCTGTTGACTCCCTCACTCTTCACACTTAATTCGAATTTGACTTCATTTAGTGACTTAAAATTTCACTGAAATAGAGTCAAAAAGTGCACTAATGTTATGGTAAAAATTACCAAACGACAAGTTCTCGAATCCAATGTAACATTATCGCACTTTTTAACTCGATTTCTGTGGAACTTTAAGTCAATAAAAGAAATCGAATCGAATTCAAATTCGAAACGAGTGTCAAAAGTCAGAGGTCAGATCACTCCGAATAAAAATATAACAATACTTTCTACCTGCCCTTATCCCACCTTAATGTGAGGTCGGCGCAACACACTTTTTCAAGCTTGTTGCAGAAATGATTTGGTTTAATTTTTATGACCGGCTGCCTGCCTGACGTCAACCCCCTCTGAAGGTTCCAGTCCCAAGCAAATTAAACTAGAAAATTCGCTTTGCCCGACCTGGGAATAGAACCCAAGACCTCCCGGTCCACAGCCCATATATCCTGCCACTAGACCAAGGAGGCGAAAAATATAACAATACATAATTTTTTAATGGATGCGATGACTGGATAAGTCTAACGTGTTCGCGTCTCGAAGGATTTATCTGAGCATTCCAGGTGAGGTACTAAAAGCATAACGTTGTGCGCGACGCGGTTTGACTGTACTGCCAGTTGCCAGCGCTCGTAAATAAGGGCGTCTCATTGCGGGCCATTATTAATGAATCTGCCACCCCGCTTCCCGCTCTCCATTCCGGCACCGCACCCGTTCGAAAGCCAAATAACAGGTGCGTCTAACCCCGTTCGCACAATCTATTTTCGATGTCTTATAGCCGTGCAGAGAAACGCTCGATGCGTTCTCCTGCTCTAAATATTCATACCATATGCCAGATATTGAGATTTGTTTTGGCGTCATCTGCTCGACATCGCCGTCTCTAAATAAGCGCGGTCTCGTGTTGGCTTTGTGAAGTTTCATTAGCCGTGCCCGTCTACGAACACTTATTTAGGATATCATGTTGCCTGGCTTTTCATACGCTACGAAAGCAGTTTGCGCAAATGAAGCTGATAACGAGTTTTATACAGAACAGGGAAGTAGGTAAATATTTAGGATTATAGTATTTATAAAAACACCATGAAGGAAGGAAAACCAGGATTACGTCCCTAAATGGTATATACAATGTTATGTACAATCTGTTAGTTTTATGGTATCCAAAAAACATCAGTGGCGTACATTACATATAGACAAGAAGACACTGTCTACCCTGGTAATTTGTTATTTTCATAAATCATTATCAAAAAATTGTGACAAAAACAGATCTCAAAAGTGCAGTGCTACGATTAAAGTTTAAATCGACATGATATAAGAGTTGTTTGATGATGATGGCGATATAAGAGTTGGGGAAACTGATTTTACAAGTTTTGTCTACACTGTTCGGAATGGCTGTCACTGAAAAACATCAATAATTTGTGCAGCTTGTCGCACTCATATTGTTAATAATAATTCATACGTCGATGGATTAACCTGCACAGGTTAGTACATATATGGAAACTATGATAGCATTTGCAGTTTATAAAAGTTCACCAATAAACTGACATTTGTTTATGATTCATTGAATTCAGAAACAACTTCACGGTGTGTAATCTACTGTAACTTTATTTGTAAGTACTAATTTCTAACATAATTAAATAACTAAAAAAATATGATAACCGTTATAAATACTTCGTAAACGTTGTTTTTAAAAGGATACTACCTATTCAAGTTACATTAAGCAGTACTGCACGAGCGGGTCTCTTTCTGCAAACCCTGTGTCTGACTCTATTATTTACTCCTCTAAAAACGCTTTTCACATCATGAGCAGCAGACCACGAAACAGTTGCACAACGAGCCGCCCCACACCCTTTCAGCCCTCCTTCGCTCGCAAATGCACTTCATAAATGACGTCATCGTAATGTGTTCCTCCGCAAACACCTTTGTTGAAGCGGTACGGAAATGAACAAATTCATATTGTATATTAAAGACACGGCTAAAGATCGATACGAGGAAAGGGTTTTGCAACGCGATTGAATAAATTCGGAACAAACAAATATAATGAACGCCATAATATACGTCAAGTCGAGTGCCTAGTTCATTTATATGTCAATTTTAGTCAGGCAAGGACGCGGCCGCGCCGGCCTGTCGGACGAGGTCACAGTTGAGCACTACCAAAGTTTAAATCTTGTGAACCAAATTGCGTGAATCACACAATGACGTAATGAAGGAAGTCACCACTTGCCTGGAGACGGCCTACGCTCTCCTCGCGCCATATCGACCGTACCGTAATAATGTTGGAAAAATATTGCTTTGATCCGGTACAATTATTACTTAAACTGGTTACATCTTCGCAACGGAGGCCGAAGATTAACATAATAATTTCAGACGTTAATTTTCACAATCGTCTCTGATGATTATGGTGGGAGATGTTCAAGTTTAACACTTACTTACTTGATATTGTTTTAATTTTATTTATCAAACGGCCTTATGACGTAAACGACATAATATTTTGGTAATTTATTTTTAAACGTCTGCAAACAGATAAAACTTGAAATAAAACTATTTTTACGGATTCTATCACGATTTGGTTTTAATTTGTATTCCCGACGTTTCGAAGGCTTTGTAGTCTTCATGGTCACGGGTTGGACTGAGATGTCATTTGTCCAAGAATGTTAGTGTTACAATATCTATCTTCCTGGGGAAGAGGATGACCACCACGAACACTGCAAAGCCTTCGAAACATCGGGATTAAAAATTGAAACCAAATCGTGATAGAATCCGTAAACATAGTTTTATTTCAATGTATAACATTCGCGTGAACTTAAGAAATCAGTGGATAAGACTTGGCTTAAGAAAAATGGACAACAGTAACATGACGTCCTCGATCAATGTTTAGATCGCCTTTAGTGTTAATTAGCATATTGGTGTCGGAGTGGATGACGTCACACATCTAATTCGATTACTTCGGAGCAAGGTCGAGACGCACAGAAACATTCACGGAACATATCACAACATATTTATCTCAAAATTATATTCTACGACATGCTAACGTGACAATCCTACTAAACGACCGACTTCCAAAAAGGAGAAGGTCCTCATTTCGGCTGTATTTTTTTAAATGTATGTTACGCAATATCTCCGCCAGATAAGGAGCGATTTACAAAATTCTTTGTGTGTTCGATAGAGCTTATTTCAAGGGTGATCCCATATAAATTTGGCGGTGATATCGCGTTACATACATAAAAATATCGACGAATTGTGAACCTTCTCCTTTTCTGAAATGAGTCAATAACGTTAAATATTCAACTAAGTGTCAAAACAAACACAGTGATTGCAAAATGCTAAAAAGCAAAAGGTTTGTAAGAATTGCCTTAAATGAAAAGATGGTTAGTTTTAGTTCGAAAAGCTATTCGAAAATACTTGAAACTACTTGCATAATAATAAAAATATTCAAGTCAAATAGCCGGTAAAAATCTACGTTACAAATTCTCACATTTTCTCAAATTCACCCCCCTGTGTGTGGATCATTTGAATTATAAAGTGAGAAGTGAGTGCATGCGCCGTGCATAAGATACCCTGGCTATGTAAATGAAGTGTGGAAGCTAGAGTGTAAGGGCGGGTCTACATCTACAATTTGCGCCAAGTGGCATTTCAAGAGTGCTTCAGTCGCGCCCCGAACATATAAAGGTGCTAATTGATTGATTGACTGTTCCATCATTGTCGGGTGCGGGGTCTTGACTATGACGTACTTTCTCGTAGCTATGTGATTTTACGAGAAGAAAATTTGATTATTCCAAGATAATTCTTGTAATAATCAAATTTTCTTCTCGTTAATAGTCTACTTAATAGTAGTCCACATAGCTTAGCCTAACGACCAAGTACCTTAATCTTTTCATTTTTTTAATGGCTTAATGATTTAATCGAGATTGTATAAATAACCCCTCGCGGATTGAATTTTTATGTTTATCTTTATATGGCATAAATGTATTTTAGTTTTGTAGTATTTAAGTGCTTTATATTGGCCCATTGGCGTAGTGGTATTATATCGCGGTACGACTATCGTTCTGAGGTCTAGGGTTCCCTCCCCGAGTCGAGCAAAGTGATATTAGGAGTTTTCTGTATCAGCCCGAACTTGTGCTCGTTATGGCGATAGACTCGCCCCTATCACATCTGGGACGGAACTAAGCTCGGCGAAATGTGTGCTCTAGTTCGCTAGTGCGGTTCTGCCTACCCCTTTGGGGATGCAGGCTTGAGCCTATGTGATATGTTATGTTTTAGTACTCACAAATTTACAATAGGCACACATTTTTAAATAAAATACTCTGCAATTGGGGTAATCTGTGCAAATGTAGCAAGCAACACACTCGCTAAGCCCTCATTCGCACGAGAGCTTTTTCAACGCGCGGCGGCGCTTTTAAAACGCGGCGTTTAAAGCTCGGGCGGTATGTAGAATATACCATATCAGAAACAAGACAAGAATGATTTTCAAGCAATCATACAAACAGACATGTTAAGACGCTTTTTTAACGAACGTTGAAAAAGCGTTGTAATTGAACAAATGAGTTTTAGTATAGTTTTTCACACGCCGGCGCTTTTAAAACGCGGCGTTTATTTTTGGCCGTTATGGAGAATATACCTTATTAGAAACAAGACAAGAATGATTTTCAAGCACTCATATACAGACATGTTGAGACGTTTTTTTAACGAACGTGGAAAAAGCTCACGTGTGAATGAGGCCTTAGTGTTGAAGTGGCGTTATCGATACCACAACCACTTTGTTTAGCTTATAATTTAATACTGTTGTAACGGTGCCTCTATTAGATAACCAAAAAGCATTCAACAATGGTTTAGTTAAACAAAACAACAAGACGGATTCCGGCAAAGCACTTAAACAGATAGAGGGAATAAGTTTAACTCTTACAACGATCCTGTGACCGTTACTCAAAACTTTGAACCGGCTTTGTTCCCAAACACGAAACTAATTTATTCGTATCTCGGCGCACCATTCCACCATACTAAATAATCGAAAAGCAAATTATAAATGCGTATTAACGGTCAAGTCATAGTTCAAAGATTAGGGCAGAGGGTAACCCTTTAACGAGAAATGCCCGTGAGGTGAAGAAGTTTTAAATTAAATCGGATCACCCCACAGCGGACACGGTGCACGCTCGATTTTGATATTTTAATAAAAGCGTTTCTCCCCTTAGCCTTATGTTTGACGTCACAGTGTACACTACACTGTACACACGCATTTTACGCGCCGTTTGTGTTACGTATATGTTTGTGTTACGTATTATAAATCTTCCGCGATTACTTCCATTATTAATGAATCGTAATTAATGTAACGTATACGTTTAACCGTATCACAAAAAATAAAACTTCGCAAATACACGTTTACATTTAAACATTGTGTGGTTCCAGCAGTTGATATTGTTATTGATTGGAGAATAATAAAAGTACAAACGTATTTAAAAAGGGTTCCCGACACATAGCATGTGTTCGCGTAATTGATTCACTTCCGTTCGTACAACCAACCCCTCGGTCAATCAGGGAAGTGCAAACCCTTATCGCAAACCGTTCGGAGAGTACGTATCGATAATCAGCACATGCGGCCACCGAGGACCGGACGGCGACGTCGGCGAGGCGGCGGCGCGACGCGACCGCTCGCCGTGGCACCGCGCCGCGCCGTGCCGCCGAGCGTCGCGTGCGGCGCCGTTAATGGATATTGATGGCTATGGCGCGACTAATTAGCCCCCTTCTACCACCTTTCTGCCATCCCTGACTGGCCGCGTTTTTACCCCCTATAGATACAACACGCTTGGGCGGGCGTTCATCAATCTAGCTGACCGTATCTCGACGGAGCACTCGAAACGAATCGTCCGATCAGTGTCTTGCGATGACATCACCCGCGTGTGTGCGGAGTGCGGACAGATTAGATGCCGCACGTCACCGTGACGCGACGTGGACGCGCTTCCAAATAATATCACAATCGAATTAGACGCTGGCTCGATCTGGGCGGTATCAATCACCGTGGGCGGGCCGCGCGACATTGGACTTCAATTAGTCGGGCGGCGCATGTGATTGCTCTCACTCCTTTACAAGTCAAAGGGTTGCCTGACCCACTTAATAATCTCTTCGTGCGTTAATGCTATTATTTCCGTTTGGTTATCATTATAAGATGTATATCATAATCTATCCCAGAAATTATATTGTCGGTCTGTGATAGAAATTATATTTTATTAAATTTGTTATTGTATTATTTCTTAATGTTTGTATTTATACTTATTATATGTATGTATGTATGTATATATATTATATATTTCTATAAGTATGTATTAATTATAATTGTATTTGCTTTATACATGTAAGGTAATTGTTCTGTTTAAATATCTGTGTTTTGCATCTATCATACTTATGTCTCCATCACCGTAAGGTTGGCTGGTAGAGAATGCTTTTAGCATTAAGTCCGCCTTTATACACAAAGTATAAAAGTGTAAATAAATAAATAAATAGTATTTTCGTTAATATAAATACAATAATGAAAATCGATTTACCGCTTAGAATATAAGCAACTCGTATGAAACAACATTACCTACTGGATATCATTTAATTATGAAAATATTAATTGAAACCAACAACCGTGACGTAAAAGGCGATTAAAATAATCTTCGTTAATTAAACTTAATTACTTTAAGAAAACTTAGATCGGGCAAGAAGAAAGCGCCGTGAAGTAGTGCGGTATGCGTTTTAATACAAATCGGTAATACCTACATATAAAATGTGATACACAGTGCATACTTCAAGTGTACCTATGCGAACAGGTTTGGTACACCGTACAACACGACTAGCGAAGCGGTTAAGACGGTCTAAGAGAGCGATTGACCGCAAATAGGTCGCGGATTGAATAACGTACCGACCTGTGCAGGTTTCTAAATATGTACATAGGAATATTATTATAACCGCAGAGGGTATTTCGCAACGAATGTATCAGTTGTGTGTAAACGTGAGCGATATAGAAGAGACGCGACGCCGAAGCAACGTCGCCGCGTGTCCTCGTGTATAACATTTCTTATTGCAACACACTTGCATAATGAATGTGCAACCTATTGGTGATTAATTTCGAATCTTTACGAAGTATAATAATAAAATAAATGACTTTGAACACTTCGTACGAAGGTCCTTCTTGCATAAAATTATTATTTTCAATATGACCTAGGTTGTTGACCTGTAAATGATAAAACGCAGTACGTAGAGGGCATTCGTTAATTTCAATTCTACTGAGTCACTAGACTATTTTAGGTATCACAGAAACTATTATAATATTATACAAGAAAGCTTTTAAACAGTAAGTATCTACATACATAAGCTCACGCCTGTATCCCAGAAGGCGTAGGCAGAGGCGCACTAGCGAACTGGAACACCCACATTTCGCCGAGCTTAGCTCCGTCCCAGATGTGATACGGGGCGAGCCTATCGCCATATCGGGCACGAATTCCAGACTCTGTTATGTTGCTGTTATGGAAAAATCCAATATCACTTTGCCCGAATAGGGGATCGAACCCGAGACCTCAGGACGGTAGTCATACCGAAATACAACTCCGCCACCGAGGCAGTAAGTATCTCGCCAATATATTTCAAAGAATCTTGGTTAAATAAAAGAAACAGGGAAGGATAACTACAGTACAATAAACTATAATCATTTCTGCGTTTAAAGATCTATAGGTATTAGGTATTCGGCTACGTACCAATATCCAACAATAGGCAAACTTCATATAGGCATAGACCACGGGCGTAAAGAAAAAGAAGAACACCATCTCGCCTATAGTTAAACGCGCCAGTACAAAAGTGCTCTACTTACACACACGCCATTACGTGTCGATAGATCCTAGATGTTCCTAGCGCTCCGTCCACCTCTGGAAGAGTCTGGAATTTGTGCCCGATATGGCGATAGGCTCGCCCCCTATCACATCTGGGACGGAACTAAGCTCGGCGAAACGTGGGTGCACTAGTTCGCTAGTGCGCCTCTGCCTACCCCTTCGGGGATACAGGCGTGAGCTTATGTTTATGTTCTCCGTCCACCTTTGTTTTAACGTCCGTGGCATAGACATCACCCTGTTAAGATTTTATAATAGAAGCCGTAAGTGTGATTCAGCATAAGGTCAACTAGAACTTAAAACGGGAAAGGCAATAATTTAGCGATTTCGTCAATGTACTGTGTCGTAATATTCAGACGGCGTTGCATGTTGTGAATGCACTAAATATCATGCATTACGTATGTCGACACATTTTGTATACGCTTGTGTTATTACTGCGTCGGTGGCGTGGTTGATTTCGGTACAACCACCGTCCTGAGGTCTCAGGTTCGATACAAAGTGGTCGGGCAAAGTGATATTGGATTTTTCCATATCAGCCCTGAGTCTGGAATTTGTGCCCGATATGGCGATAGGCCCGCCCTTTATCACATCTGGGACAGAACTAAGCTCGGCAAAATGTGGGTGTTCTAGTTAGCTAGGGCGCCTCTGCCGACCTCTTCGGGGATACAGGCGTGAGCTTATGTTATGTGTAATTACTTTAAAATATTGTGCGAACTGTGTATATTTTATTTGGCGTACACAAGTCGAACAACAACACGAGAGCGCGTATGATTTATTGACATTTTGATATGAAGCCCTAAGAGTCATTCACCATCAATCAATCAAGATGTCGGTATGTCTATGCAAACGACTCTGCAATATCCACATTGTGTTATATACGCATCATTTTGTTATTGGTTGCACTCGGTTACCGGTAGCAATGTAGGCTATAACCAAAAAGATTTAATATTACTTACTATAGACCGGCTATCAAGCGAGTTTTCATACAAAAGAATTGGTCACAAATTTCAGTACCGCCATCAACTACTTATAACAATGCGAGGGCGATTACAATTTACACCTTAGAATATTTTGTGAATGGTTGAGAATCACGTAAGATAAGTTTATTCTATTTTATTTCGAGTAGCCGGCTGTGAAGCGAGAGGCCGCGGGTTCGATCCCCGCACCGAGTCAAATGTTTGTATGGCCTACAGATATTTGTTTCGGGTCTGGGTGTTGTGAGACCGAAAGTCTCTCGTAGTACCTGATACCCACGACACGAGACTCGATCTTAGTGTGGGGTCAGGACTATGTATGTGACTGTTGGGCGTTATTTATTTATTTTGTTTATTCTCTCAATATTATTTCGGTGGCCGACCTGGCGCGCGTATATTTCAAATAAACTAGCGACTTATGACCACTAGGTCATATACTTTTGGATCACAAGTTTTGTGCTGTTATCCTGTCACACTGTTGAATGTCTTTGACTATAACATAATCATAAATTCGTTGGTCTTGGATACACTTTTTGGTTATATGTTTTGTATTTTTGAATCTGTATATTTTTTCCCTTAATAGGTGACCGAATCATCAATTCTGCATCTTTTGTAGCCCCAACTTTATCACTGCTTTTTATTTTTAATCATGCGGTCCTTTATATACACTAGTTGTACTATTGTTTGTGTTTTGTGACAGACATAGCTTTAAAGAAGAATACCAGCGGGTTTAGACATGTGGCTTATGCGCTAGTCGAATAGAATGAATGTATGGGAATGACATAAGAGTACGTCGCATATATCGTACTCTTATGTCATACGCATTCCCATACATTTATTATATTCGACTAGCGCATAAGTCACTTGGCTAAACCCGCTGGAGTGTTATTTTACAATTTGACATTAGGTACTACGCTCCTTTATCAAGCTTATTCAGCGCTATACAGTTAAGAGGGTGTAACGCGCAACATCCGACATACATAAAGTTATGGCTGATGATGATGATGAACATAAAGTTTGTAAAGCTTGTGTGTAAGTGTAAGTGTATCTATCACATATACATACTTTTATTCAGCTATTGTATCAATGCACTGTTTTTTTAAGTTATTTAAGAGAGCAGCTTTACAAACTTTATGTTCATCATCATCATCAGCCATAGGACGTCCACTACTGAAATAAGTCTCCTCCAAAGATATATTAATAATATTTTTCGAATTAAAACAGTATCGAGTATGTAATGCTGACATTAGAAGTGGTAGAGTCCGCTCTATGATTAATATGGCAACATCAATATATTAAACTCAATAGTAAAACGGTGTTAAGCAAAGTTTACATGATTATTTACAATTTCTCATAGGTCACTTTTAATTTTAGTGCTAAATTTCGCAGTTTTGTAATTCCCAAGAACCAAGGCTTCGTACGACAACCTTTACGATTATATGGTTCGTAACAATGTACCTTTAGGATTGTAGCCCAAGTGTGCTATTCCAGTGACTTTAGATTATTCTCCTAGTGACGTTCCACACTTTGACATTAATTGACATTCAGCTGAAAGCCAACGAAGTTTGCCTGTTAATTGATAGATCTTGATGGCGAAACCCGACTCCCAAATTATTGTTGAAGCGTCAATATTGAATGTACGAGTATATGAATACTTTGACATTAATCTAGTGTTACAACGAGATATTTGTATGTAAAAACTAGCTTTAAATCTACAATTATAGCTGAGTTTTATAACGCGGACCTAAATATAACGAAGGGTAATTAAGTTTTTAAACAGAAATAACAATGATCACTTTAGCATCGTGTCGGAAAATTCGGAACGCGTTAAACGTGCGATTAGATAAACGAATTTGATTAAAATTTTAACGTGTTCTAAGATTAGAGCGGACTTTTTAATCAGTTGAGAACACAGCTTCATTTTTACGAGCGCCGTCTTAACAGTTCTTTTTTAATTGCCCCTCGACGGCTCCGGGCTGTGTAATGCGCAATTTAATGATCCTTCAAAATGTAAAATGCATTACTGCATCATCTTTATTTTCACTGTTGGTTATCATAAAATCATATTGGAAATTAGTGTTGCTCTGCGTAATGCATATAAATAGCCAGACGTGTGAATTTGTATGTAAATAGGTGGCAAAACTGCCACACGACAGTAGTGATGTTTAAAATTATAATATATCACATCATACAAAATAGTTATACATAAAACCGTACTTTATTTTGTTGCATGTTGAACGTATTTTATGCTATTTTTAGAATATTTCAACGTTAATATACCCATATTAATGTTAAAATATTATAGAAATATGTTTAATGCGAGCTCCGGCGTCTGAATGGATCGACTCCGTAAATAATATTATGTAAAAACACAAAGTGCAGTTCCATACATAATTTTATTGTTTTATTCATTTCGGCTGTATGGCAAACAGATTATGTCGCGTAATTGTTATTTTTTTAAAGAGTGTGATATGATCATACGACTCTACAGATTGATTAAGATGGCGATAGGCTCGCCCCCTATCTGGGACGGAACTAAGCTCGGCGATATGTGGGTGTTCTAGTTCGCTAATGCGCCTATGCCAACACCTTCCGGGATACAGGCGTGAACTTATGTTATGTTATTGAAATACTGTAAAGCAGGTTACAGTGTTATTTACCATTTCTTACTTCCTGGCAAAATGCAGTTTCAAATGTATTATGCTATGCTCTTGCCATGACACAACATATTGCATCGATATGTTAATTAAATAATATTTTCTCTAATAATTGGTTACTTGAAATTTTTTTTTATTGATTTTATACGAAATTTACGTCATCTAAAACGTAACACAGAATATTGAAATACTCCCAAAAATAAAAAAAGTTATAAGCCTTTGTAGTTGGCGTAACCTTCAAACAGAGGGAAAGAGAAGTATCAGTAAAATCACGTCACGGCCATAACGGCGCGTGCGTTGGAAAGGGATAGCAAGATATCCCCACTACGCCCCCACTCTTGCTCATTGCAGAAATTAAAATATGAATTACTGCCTCATTTTTCAACCAATTTCGATGCGGTTTTTAGAGAAGGGTCTCTTTTTTTGTTTTATTTGCTATTACATATAAAAAATTGTATGAAATGAAACATAGTCAATTACGCAATTAACACGGTTCTACGCATAAATATAATTATTCAAAATGATATCTATAAAACTGTTAATACATAAATAATCCACAAAATCCGTTAAACTTGCAATAAAGATCTATAAATATAAACACAACAGAAACACGAGGTAAATATAAAGTGATTGAATTTTTGTTGAATACAATTAGAAGTAAAACCATTCAAAAAGTTTTGTTCCGGGCCAAAGAAGACATTGAACGGATTTGTTCCGCCGCCGCTGGCGAGACTTTTATAGGAAATCATGACTAAATCGCATTTATTGATGACGAAAATTGGATAAAAATAGAATATTTTGTTTGGAAGTACTTTAGCGCGTGATAAAAAGTAAGTTAAAACACACAATGCCAATCTATATTCGAATACAACAGACATTGTTGGGGCCGCAAAAAATGGCCGTTTAATGGTCCGTTTTTATCTTGTCACCTACGTTGTTTCCGGCTGCCTAATAAAAATTATGTCATAACATTTCGTGCTAAGAAAACCTTACATTCGAATTACGCATGCACCCTCACGGGCGACTGTCGCTGGGACCTAATTAGAATATAAATATCTAGCACCGGCGTTTAACAACTGACCCTGCCTTTGTAAACTTAATAACCCGACGGTTTGCAATAAAAACGATGCGGTGTGAATTCGCCGAAATACTGTTGTTTTTCGCGCATCCCGGTAGAGACACGTGTGAAATGAAATGTTACAAAATATAATGTTGTGTGCTCGCGGCTTTAGAGCACAAACGTGACATACAAAGGATTAAATGAGTTTCTATGTTACATTGATTCATCCGTCGCTTTGGTTCCACATAATGTTGACACTGTAAAGGATAGACATTAAGGCTGAGATCTATAGAGTGAACTTCGAATAAGTCTGTTTCAAAGAAACGAACTCAGTGAAGATTTGGAATTTTTAAATCGAACTTCGACTGGTCTGAGACATTTTTTTACGAGAAAAACTTATAGACAAAGCAAAGATTTTCTTGTAAAAAATGACTTAGACTAATTCAAAATTCGATTTAAAAATTCCAAATCCCCACTGAGTTCGTGTCTTTGACTCAGACTTAGTCGAAGTTCGCTCTATAGATCTCAGCCTAGGAATGGTCCGTGGTGGGACAGGTTGTGGCAATCGTAGTCAAAGCGAACAGTGGTGCTACGATCGCCAGCCATGTGGGCATATGCAACAATGAGTTCACATAACCGGTCGCAGGGCAGGACCGTTGTCCGTTACAGATGAGTCGCCGATGGCTGTACCATGAATATGCATGAGCTCAGAGCTGAGACTTGACCTCACGTTATTAGACGACCCTCGAGGAGCGTGGGACCCGCTCCGCAACATTCGACATTTGACATTTGCGCGTGACGATTAGGTCCCTTTCCAAAGTTCAAATCAAATGTCTTTTATGAACAAAATGTGAACATGTCATCTTATTAACTTGTATTTTTTGTAAACACCATCACTTAGTATATGCATAAGAGGAATCATAATTAAATTATTTTGTAGATTCCATAATAGGATAAAGCAAACATTAATGTATATTATAGATATTTTAAATAAATTAAGCAATTATGGCATTTGCACAAGAAAGTGTGCGCCGCGTCTAAAAATATTTTATCATGAGGTCTGATGAAGGCATTTGAAAAATAACTCAATACGCACAAGTTTGTTGCTTACGTAGCAGTTTTTATAAAGAAAACGTATCTGAAGAAGTGCTGACACAAGAAGGAGAGACAGAACGTGACCGAGGCAGAGCCATCAATCAGAGCAGAGGCCGCGGGTCAGGTCCCCCCCCCCTGCACCCCGCTCTCGTGCTCCCCGACCACCTGTCGCGCCCGTACACCAATTGCTAATCAGTCACTAAGTTGCGCTAAATCTCAGCTTGACAGGGGGACCTCGCACCGTAAGGGTAATGGAATTTTGACGAACAAGAGTATTAACTCGCGCGACCCTACTATTGCTTACAAAAATAAGGATTACAGATTGAATTCTGTAGAAACGTAGCAAATAAACATTTGATTCGTAATAAGACTCTTTGATATACCAGTACTGAGTACGAGGACGCTCGAGTGGATGAACGTAAAATAATAAATATTTTTTCTGCGATCTCAACAACTTACAATTTTTACATAACGCCTCGCAATAAAATTCCATGGAACTTCCAAACTATGGACAAAAGAATTACTGCTCATCGACCGCGTGGGAATTCTTGTGTAAAATAGCAGACATTTTTGAAATAGCGGTAGCATGTCATTTGAAGCGTCGGTATCGGAGTCCGGCGGGCGACGAGCCGCAGCGATCGCTGTAAATTTCATCGCAATAGTGAATGTACACGCGAGACTAAAAATAAACATGGCGGCCACAACGGGAGTAGTGAGCCGATACTGAGATAACTGCTTCGGCGTGTATCGCCTACAACAGATCCGGCGCCACGCCACGCCACACAGCCCCGACTCCGAGTCACAATACTGACAACAATCCAATGTGCGTCACCTAGTGTATACATTGTTTAATTAATCGAGCTAAATATAACACGGTTTTGTCTTTTGTGTGGGTTGAAACGTTATTCAGATTAATATATACCTTCAGAATCTCGCCGTTAATACCGCTAATTTGTATCTTTATTGAAGTCAGATGAATGAATTATATTTCATTTCGTATGTCATAGATAATTATCTAACTATGATATACAAAAATAGGTATTTTATTTATTATATTAAGGCACTTAACATAAATTAAAGTATCAATTTAGAAAAAACACAAATGCAGCAACTAAGTTACAATAGGTTTAAAAGTTTTGAGTAAAATAATTTATGAGAGAGCAGAACTGCTTGGAATCAGACACGTAGAAAAAACAAATCTAAGCCCTTACAAAGTTTTCAATCTCTTTCATACGGGGAAATGTGAATTCACAGTGATTTTTAGGAGAAACAGGGGATGTTTCACAAGAAGCAAGAACAGTTATTACGGTGTATATAAATAGCTATTTTGAAGATAATAATATAGGACTGCAGAATACAAAGGGATGGTTTTTAAGAAAATAATTATTTTGATCGTAACGAACTTTCTGTTATTATTAAGAGTGTAACCGACAATTACAAAGTATCAGCTACTTGATTTATTTATTTATACTCTTACATTAAAATATATAGGTAAACGGCTTAATTTCAGACAAAGATATTGGATATCCCAACAAAACGTGTACTAAATGAAAAGTAACATTCATCGTATCGTATGAATAGTTAAAGAGGCGCGCCAGTGTGGGTTGACAGGCTACGCAGCACCAGACTCGATCCGAGAGCGCAGAGGAACGGAGCAATAACGTCGGTGAGCTTCATCTCGGCCAGATCACGTTCGTGGAACAAAAGGAGGCGAAGCGAGCCGACACTCGCAAAACGATCTAAAAAAACTTACGTTCAAATGGAGCTTTTCATACTTAACAAACTCTGTGCACTTATAGAGCGCTCGCAAACGACACTGGCGCGCCGGTGTCATGTTAATAACCATTACGTTTCAAACATTTGTACATGTTTAACGCGCCAGCGCATTCACATATTGAACTTTAGATTCCAATACAGAACTGAAAACATTTGCAGGAGATTTTAGTCACACGCCTCGAGTAAATAAGGCAAAACGAAATGCGCGAACGTCACTTGCGAATGTGCAATGTGACAAGTCTATGCGGCATTAAGAAGACATTAGGTGTCGGGGTTAGTGTCATGGCAAAGTCCACATTATTTAGCAATTTATCACTTATTCGCAAGTGTGAATAAAATATATATATTTTTAAAATATGTAACTATGTGTAGACTAAGACATACTCGCGAACAGAGATGAATACAAAACAAACTGTGCAATGAAATATTTGTCGTTCGTCAGGTCACATGATGCGAAGCCAATGCATGAACCTTTCATCAGGCGTCGCTGCGAGCTTTCAAAAAGCTTTCAGTAGTCGATCGCGCGCGCTATGATTATGAGTGCACTGATACACACACTGCGATCGGAATTATGGTAAATGTAAACGTTGAAATCATCGGTCAGTTTGTTTTACGCGCTCGTCTACGTGAACCTTCAAATTCGTTTGGGTGATTGTGGCTGGCCGCTAAGTGCGGTTGCCAAGCGGCCGCAGTGGAAAATTTGGCGGAAACCGATCAACACCGCGGCCGAAAACTATGCATTTTAAGTCAAATCAATCGATAAGCGGTCGCAACGGCACGTGTGCTCTGTTGTTTATGTGCCACAAAAACCGCAAAGTTTTGCATGACTGCCAAATGTGGAAGTACATACTTTGCATGAAGCACTCGTAGCTTTTAGGGTCTCCCATGAGAGGAGTTAGCGTTACGTTAGTGGACGAATGGGGCACAACTCACGCGGTGTCATTATCGTTACAGTTCAGTGGTCGGCGCCAATTTGAGCGGGTATGTAACGAGCAGCGCGACCGTCGCGCTCCCAGGACTTCATTAATTGAGCTCTCTGGATAGTCGATTTCTTTATATGAAACTTACTGCCACCATTCAGACAATATTCCGACCGATTAACCACGAGTGCATTAAACTATCTTATACATTCACTGGCTGCAGCATGAAAGGAACTGTTACATACATACCTTTTTAAATAGATTTTGCAACATTTCGTTCAATTTGATTCTATGATGCTCATAGCTATTGCATCTTAATTATCGTAATAAAATTGTGTAGTGGTCATTGCGGATAACGTTTACATAACTTTTTTTTAATTATTGTTATTTGACTGCCTCGGTGGCGTGGTTGTATTTCGGTACGACTACTGTCCTGAGGTCTCGGGTTCGATCCCCGGGTCGGGCAAAATAATATTGGATTTTTCCATATCATCCCGGAGTCTGGAATTTGTGCCCGATATGGCGATAGGCTCGCCCCCTATCACATCTGGGACGGAACTAAGCTCGGCGAAACGTGGATGCACTAGTTGGCTAGTGCGCCTCTGCCTACCCCTTCGGGGATACAGGCGTGAGCTTACGTGTTTTTTTTTTTTTTTCTTTTTTATTGATCACGTAGGCATGTAAAAAAGCACTTATGACAAGTCAACACAAGTAAATTTTTAAATTAGGATTAATATAATTTACATTATATATTTGAATTTGACAACAGGCAGGCAAGTATGGACATAATAACGATGGGATGGCTGAGATAGGGTGATAAGGGGAAATAGGAATAGAGTGTAAGGGAATGGATTGTATGGGAATGGCATATGGCAGGAATGGTGGCAGGGGATTGACTGGAAATACTAGAAGCAGTTGGGATTGGTGCGTGAGGCCCTATCCTAGCTAACCTACCAGCCTTTCTCTAGCTACCTACGGATGACGACCCGAAGAAGAAAGGCAGAAAGAAACTCCGGGCTTATTTTTTTCATCATCAATTGTCATCATTTCTTTTTTTTCTTTTGTCTATTTTCCTTTTTTAATAATTTGATTTACAAATTGTCAATACAATTGATAATCATATTTATATGGATTCACGCATCCTCAATACCACTGGAGGTGTAATTCGGAGGTCCATTGCTGGACGTAAGCCTCCCCAAACCAGCGCCAATCATCCCAGTCGATTAATAACATAATAATACATATTTAAAAAATAAACAATTATTTATCATAATCGATAATATATAATTGATCACCTCTTTAAAAATAATTGATTAATCGATTATGAAAAATAATCGATTATTCACATGACTATCTGACGTCAACCCCTCTGACATACCCAGTCCCGGACAAATGAAATTAGAAAATTCGGTTTGTCCGACCCAACCGACACTAACGTCATCCACATCACTAACGTCAGGCAGGCAGCCGGTCGTAAAAACTTTGCCAAATCCTTTCTGGAACATTCTTGAAAAAGTGTGTTGTACCGACCTCACGTTAAGGTGGGATAAGGGCAGGTAGAAAGAAAGAATTATTTTTAGTGTAACGTTTGTACAGTGCAGTGGTTGTATTGAAAAGCAAGTGAGCATTGAGCGCGCAATGAGCGGCGAAGCGGTGGTATTGTTGGGCCCCGTCAGCCTCGTGTAGTGTAATCGTGCGGAGGCGAACATGATGTGTACGAGTAGGTACAGGGTACACGGTGTCGAGAAGGGGAAGTGGTAAGGTCGCGTTACGCCGTTTGAAAGTGAGATGCGAGGCGCCAGGAGAGCAACAAATTAAGTCCCCGCGGGGAGCGCGCCCCCACCCACGTCCGCACAGAAAGCCGCCCGCGATAGCGCCGCGCCGCGCCGAAGGGAAAACTTGAATATTTCCAACGAATTACGTAACCAAATTCGCTGAATAAAAGTTCGCGTACGTGCCCCGACAACTGGCAAAGTATTATTGAAGTTTCCTTTACATTCTAATTAGGAGTTTAGAAGCGTTTAATCGTTGAATATGTCGCCTTCGAGAATTCATTTCATGTACAAACTTTATATTGAATATCCACCATTAATTTGTGTAACAGTCGCAAAGTTTAAAGAGCGCAGTTAAAGTTTTCGGTTGATAGAGACAATTTATTATCGCAATTAAAATAGTTTCCGTGTTGTCATAAATTTATTTATTCCTGTCAGTATATCATATTCCTGAACCAGAAAGGGACACATTCCGACGTTTATGTTACACAACAAACGAGTAATTTATATGAAGGAAAAAATACAGTTTTATTGGTCAATATACTTCGCATTTCATATTACGTTATTCGAAAAATGATATAGGCGTTTCAGGAGAGAAATAAAACTCTTACCGCAACATAAAGTTTATCACACAAAGTCATAAATATTTTGTACCAATATCACTTCCCTCAGCTGAGGTGCACCCGTGCCGACTGCCGACTGCCGTGCCCGTGTGCGTTGGATTGTGAACTTTAAACTTTATTGCCGCCAAATGGTTTTATTTTCCTTTTATAGAATCATAACACGTTACACGACCTTTTTCTAAATAACCGTCTATAACGCAAGAAGTTAAGATAGAAGTAGGTACTAAGAAGTATTTCACAATCTGCAATATAAGATACTTCGAACACTCCTTATACAATCGCAGAAATAAAGCTAAAAGTCAAATTTTCCAAATGATAAAAGAAGTAAGTACTATCAGTGCCAGTATTTCTAACAAAATTAACGAGCAGATTAAACAAGCGAAAAATAATAGGCGTTAATGACGGGCACATAAAAAAAGAAGGAAGAAATCTGCCAATAACAAAGCTTAAGCTAGCTGGGGTATAAAATTAAATGGGTAGAAGGCGTTTTTACAAGTTTATCGAGCGTTGTACAGGGCAGACGTCTAATGGTTTCGTAGGCGCCGCGCACGCTGCCTGTCTGTCTCGCAGTCGCAGGCAGTGGCCGGTGACGTGCGCCCCGCTCGGCCTCGGCTCGGTCGCCGCACCGGGCCCGCCCGCCTGCCATACCGATCACCGAACCAACACTTACACCTAACCAATATCCGATCGATACTTAATGAAAACGTTACAATATTATGACTTGTCGCAACTAGCAATACGTCGTTAATGGGCCCGGCGATAAAAAAGAGTTAATGTGTTAGGTGTTGGCCTAAAAGAGAACAAAAAGGACGTTATAGCGGCTACTTGCACAGAGTAGCACGGTCGGCTGCCCCCTGGCCCCGCTTTTAATGCGGATTTATCGACTCAAATTAATCGTGTAAGTAGAGTCGGCCGAGGAAACTTGCGTGAAACGCGATAAAGTACCTCGATTCGTTCGAAAAGCCGTTCACTCCGATTAAACTAAATTGACTTTCGTTTACTGTAAACCTCTAAATGGAACGAAAACATACATATCTAATTAGAGTCTGCGGTTTAGAAATACGCTTTAAAGATATGCACGACTATTCTTTTTGTGCCCCAACAAAGAATTTATGGTTGTGGTTTATTGGAAAACTGTTTCAACTCCAACAAGAACATCACTAGCCCGTGTCAAATGCAGTAATTTCTATCTACGACTTTAAAATTGTAATATGGCCAACTTTTATACTACATCATTATTTCCAATTATGTACATAGTACCGACCTATACAGAGTGGCGCCAACATAACGACATTAAATTTGATAATGGTTAACATAGATATTTTAAATTTCGCCGAATGAAACTGTAACTTCAATATTGAAAAATATTTTTTACAATAAAATAAATGGCAAAAGTTCGGTTACTAAATGTCACACCATTTATGCTGCGTAAAACCGGTATAATGCGCGAAAATCTACAAGTACATAGGTAAACTTCAGTAGGTACGCGGCGCGTGAACCTTGCATTCAAGGCATGCCGAACAAGTCCATTTATGTATGTTATCGACAAAAGTCTTTGACGCTTTAATACCATACTGTTTTAGGTCGTCCCGAACGTACATTATGTGCAAAAATTTACAAAACTAAAAATAAATTCTATGGCTAAACTATTTCACCTATTCGACTGGTTTTTGGTACAAAGCCTTGCAACGTTGTAAGGTTTATCTGGTATGATTTATTGTCGTTATGTCGACCCCACATGGTATAAAAGATCTTCAACTCAGTATTATATCTATACTCCAAATGAGAAAATTATTTACAGCTTAAAAGTTAAATGAATTCTACTGCATAATTAGTATGACGGCAGCTGAAACACTAAGCATGGACACTGGATATAAATAAGCTACGTTTTATACCGGAAAATATTTTCACGTAGGCGATGACGCAAGCAATTGTGGTGATTGCTCCACTCTGTTATTGTGTGCAATTCGTGCAAAAAATAAACACTGATCCAATTTCAATGGGATTTTTTAATTTATTATCGAATAGCCTTTGTTATTTAGGAACCGCATAAGTGACTACAAAAGAACGTTTACAGGAACAAGACGCCCTCAATTTGGGATTTATTTAATGCAATTTCTCCTGTGGGCAGATAGAGCCAAGGACCAAATATTATAAGTTGTAGAGCTACGTCGTAGATAATTTCCCTACATCATGAACTGACTGGCTCCACCGGGTATTACCACAATCTCATTGAAAATCGCCGTAAAGTTAGTAGAATGCTGTTGCACTCCGTACAGTGAGCGAGAAGCTTCACTTTTCTCCATTGATATATTTTCACAATAGGTATAGTGGCTTAGCTGTGTCTTTGGCATTGCCCAGGTCCATGGGCAATATTGACGAAGTACCATGATGCCCATCTATTCGTAAACAATATTTCTTTCTACCGTTATCGCGGCCTAATACCAGGGTCCGCCTTCTACTTAAACGCTTTCACTTCGCCCAGTCTTGAACATCCTCCATGTCTTCGTAAACAAAAAAATAGATATTAGAAATACTGCTTGACTACCTGCCTTGGTTTCGTGGTGGTAATGTCCTGAGGTCTCGGGTTCGATCCCCGAGTCGGGCAAAGTGAAATTGGACTTTTCAGTATCAGCCCGGTGTCTGGAATTTGTGCCCAATATGGCGACAAGCAGGATGCAGGCCACTTCCAACAGGTCGACCTGGGAATCTTTGGGGGAGGCCTATATTCAGCAGTGGACGTCGTATGGCATCAGCCATAGGACGTCCACTGCTGAATATAGGCGAAGGAGGGCGAGCTTATCGCCATCATCATCCGATGATGGTGATAAGCTCGCCCCCTTTCACATCTGGGACGGAACTAAGCTCGGCGAACTGTGGGTGTTCTAGTTCGCCAGTGCGCCTCTGCCTACCCCTTCGGGGATACAAGCGTAAGCTTATATGTATGTGTGTGTTATATCAAGAATAAAACTTTATGTAAAGAAATTAACTAGTTCTGTAAGCAATATAGGTGAACATCGGTGTTTGTAAGCCAGTTGCGGTGCCGCGTGCGATGCCGAATGCGAGTGGGTCTCCGGAACGACACGTCAGGCCACAATCTCATTTGTGCTTCCCACTACAACGAGCGACACGTAGGAAATGAGATGCGATTAGCTCACCCAGCCGGCGCAGTGTACATTCACTGCTTGCATGCGATATTCATACAAATCAACTACAAAACTATTATGTTTTACACGTAATCGAGTACACCATACATACGTATGTGCTTAATAAATGTAGATAAAAACTGTACTTTTATCGTACGCTTAATATACAACCGTATTGTTTATGCGCACATTCAGAGCCAAACTTCGCACGGTATCAAAGTTGCAAACAGTGCAATAAGTTATTGTCATTAGAAATGTAGGAAGTAATTCTGAAAAGTATTTCGAAGCGGGATCGTCACAAACTTTTTGAATATATAAAATTTTCAAGGAATGGTAGTGAGGAGCGATCCGGAGCCGCTTACAGTGGCGCCGTGCCGCGCCGGGACTGCATAATACATTTCGGCGAATGCACCGCAGTTTGATCCCTTTCTAGACATGGTAAGCATGAATCTACCCCGAGTGGAAAGTTCTCTTGATGTTACCTCCACTTTTCTACCAAGTAAAGACATCAACTGTAAGGGGCTTTACGGTCTCAACGTAAATTGACAAAGTTTCAAGTGTGACATCTCTTTGTTTTCTTACAATAGAATATCGAGCATGTTCAATTATTTATGACTAATTGTTCGTACAAGTTTGCGAGTGCAAAGTTTGGAAGGTGGTGCCTATTAAACGGTTAGGTACGCGCCTATGTGTCAAAATAATATGGCACCCGCTGTATAGCAATTGTGTGATAACTTATTCATGTGGCTCGTAATGAAAATGACGTACTATCTGAGAAGGACGTATCTATACTATACGATTGTGAACTACAATCATAATATAATAGTTAATAACGCGTATACCTACCTGTGCTAGATCGTATCAGGGGTTTGTACCCATGAACGTTATAGAATACAGAGGAAATTTTAAATCCATCGGATCTTACTATAGAGGAAGCTAAAAAGATGGAAGCGTTTAAATAAAACGGCAGACTATAGGACTAGTCCTACATATTATGATTAGTTAGACCTAAGTGTAACTCACGACAAAGAATCAAAATTAAATATCTTAATGATAAACACTCTTTGAAAGGTCATTTTATACGTTAATTAGGCGCATGGAACCTTAACAACATGTCTCTCCGTATACCTTTTGAAAGTTTTTGAGGAAATTTTGCGGAGGCCACAGCGTTTTGCACTGACAGATCGCTTACCGTTGTAACATAAAAAAAAATATGTAATCGATTAGTTAAGACTACGTTGGCAGAACGACTCGTGTTCCTTGGGTAATTAAAAAAAAAAGAGTTCATTTGACATTGTGCTTTGTCAGATTGACAGATGAGTTATTGAGTTATTTGAATTGTCAGATGTCGATCGGTATGATTAATCATGTTATGAATTGTGATTCGTGATTTGGACTTTTGTTTTGCGTCATGGAGTTTTGTCTATTGCCTGGCGCAAAGGTATAAAAAGCTCGGCCTCCCAATCGGGCGTCCCTTTTCTTGAGAGCTTCGATCTGCGAGCATCGATTTCGTTGGTGCCTCAAGGCGAGCCGCAGCAGTGACCTTTCGACACCGACAGCGCTCTCATGCAGCGCTTCGGTACCAACTGTTAACCAGAAGGTCCTAAGGCTGAGGTCGGCAGCTTAGGACATCGATCTTGAAGCATCCTTCGCGTTCCCTCAAGGTATGGACACGTGTATTTTTTATAGTCACCAGTCACATGGTGATTTTGTGTTTCTAAGGTTATAACCTGGAATTTATTGGTTCCAGGGGCCTTCTTGGTTTTAACTATCCTTCCTGGATGGTCTCCATGGTCTGGACTGCATTGCCTGGGTGAGGTGCGGTCCAGGGCCGGCTGCGTGGGTGACGCTGAGCGCGTGGCCGAGTCGCCGCGACGTGTTGGTGTCCACGTGTTTGGTGGATCACTCCATTTTATATGAGGTTGTGCTCGGAGTTGGCTGCGAGTTCCACTCCGCAAACCCATTAGAAGGTACCTCCGTATTCCATTTCCAGTCTGTCCCGGAGGCTGGTGGCGCCCCTTTTAGATTTTCTTTAAATTTGTATTTGTGGTAACAGTTTACTTTCATAACATCAAAATTAAATGTACTCGAGCATTGAACGATAGCGAAACCAGTAAGCTCACGACCCGCTCTGTATTTATTTTATAAAAATAAAAGTAACATAATTATAATTATTGTGATATTTTAATAATATATAGATTGTATGAGAACATCTCGGTCTTTGGTTTTTAATTTGTTTTAACCTGTACACTTGTTACAGTACACTTACATTACATTATCACACGTTACACCGTGTCCTATGTGTTATATTTCTATGGTCGTAGGTCACAAAACTGAAAGTGGTTGTAACTAACTTTATTTGTTAAATTGAAAATCACATTGCCAATGTAATGTAATTGAAACACTGACACCGTTGGTAAAAAATAGAATATGACTGGATAAAGACTGATAAAGTTAACCAGTAAAGATTGATCTTATAGGAACAATGTGGACGATTAAAACGCATTCCAACAAAAAATAGAACGAGGATGTAACATCATCATAATTTCGCACTACAGAAATTCTTGCCGACCACGCAGTGTACGAAACTCGTAAACATTATGTGGATAATAAATACGTTGTTTTTAACCAACGAGATGTAGTGAGACGTAGTAATTATAGCCATTCTCTATTAAAAGAACCGTTTATGTTTGAAGCCACTGTGAGTTGCATACTTCCATATCATAAGTAGGTATATGATTCTCTCAAATATTTGTGTCGTATCAATTAATTTCTTTGATGTATAATAAAGTCAAATTTCTGCACGACCATAAATTAACTTTAGATAAAGTGCCAATATTCAAGTTGTTATTATTAGAATATATGTAGAATAATTTTTCTACAATTCCACATCAATGAACGGACCGGTTCTATAGTTTGATAGACGAAGTGCTACCGTCTTCCAACCGAAGCAAAAGAGCAGCTTACTGCATATCGCGAATGACTGGAAGCCAAATTTCCCGCTCCTCTTTCCAATGCCAACTCTTTCCTGGAGGTCGATTCTCGCTCATTTCGAATTCGTTTTAAATTACATTTGAAAAAAGTTCGATTTCGAAAAATGTGTGAGGAGACTCTATGATGGCAACGTATTCATTATTCCATTGGTAGTTATCATGGACGGTCATGGGTCGTGGGAAGACTTGGTACTTATCATCAGGTGACTAGTCGGTCTTTATTAGAAAAAAAAAACAACACGTGCACCGCTATATTTCAGAACTTAATTAGATTTCATTTAATTTTAGCTGATTTGTTTCGTTCAAAACGTTTAAATTAACACGATATGAAATATTGCAATCTTAGTGTCGAATTAGTTTCGGTAGCTATAAAGACCTTGTAACGAACTGCAATATAAAATCATATTGAATATTAGATCAAACGATTTGTTCTCCGGCACCTCTTCTTTCATTGTAACATTATTTATTTACGTAATTCGATATCAGTCAATTTCACGTATTTAGTCATTTACTATCTAACAGCTTTTGTTAACTATTCATGCCTTTTAACCTCATCAGGTGAAAGTTGGTTCTTTTTAAAAATACCTACAATGCATTTTGAATTATATTAGCGTTTTCCTCTTTATTCTGATTACATTTCTATTTCGTAATCATCATCATTATCAGCCACAGGATGTCCATTGCGGACATAGGCCGATTTCGTAATACTGAATGATTATACATATTTACACAATAATCTTCTTAGTATACATATATGTAGTGGATAATTTAGAATTACGCTATTCGTTAAATCCCCTTTCCATTACCTCAGTAAAGGATACTCTAAATATATTATGCAGACTCAGGTAGTATAGGCATTAATAATGCAGTATTTTAAGCAACTGGGCTGTGATAGCAATCGTGTTTTGGCCCAGTCGTGCAAGGCCAACGTCTTTGTCCGCATTTGACAAAAATATCACGTTGAAACGGTCTTAAAATTAATGTCAAATTATAAGTGATTTATCCTGTTGTGCGCATTAGTGACACATTAAAATATGAATAATTATTATCATTTTCTTTGACATTATGGTTGTTGAAAAGACTTCTTGTCCAAAATGTCAATTGTTCGCAGCCAAGCTACGTGGGATTCTGTTAGACACACCTACGCTAAAATTGAATGGATTGGATTTAATTAATTCATACATGTAGGTATTGTACTTGAACATAAGTGATTTTGAACTAGTTTAGATCGCAGATTTCGTAACAAATATTAAGCCAATAAATCTTACCCAATTGGCTATGTGGTTAATATGATATTATTTAAATTTATTTATAACGTGGTATGACGAGACAAAAAGTGGAGCAGTAATAATACAAAGCTGATAAAAAATTGCAATGAAATGTACCTACGTATGTGTCGCTAAGGATTTATCGGCCATGTCATGCAATAAAGAAACAAAATTACTTTCCAATTACTGTCGATAAATTGATTTAATTGTATTGTGTGCGAATAAATTCGGGTCATTGCTACAATTTTAACACGTAGACAAGTTTGTGCACGTTACGTTATATCCAAGATATAAGTTTGGAGTATAAAATTGCGTCTGCACCTTGTATCTTACATTTTAAAAGTTTTATCTTGCCTGAATACTGCAACGCATCTCAAATATTTTAGGTCGTTTTGGCGCTCCAGGTTGGCGCAGTTCAATCTAAGTAGGCGTTAAAGTTGAGTAGCGTTACAGAATACTGAAGTCCTTTAAAGTTAGTCCCGTTGTATTCTAGGGTTAGGACTTTAACATTTCTTAGAACCAATGATCTTAAGTTGTCAATGATAATGCTCTAAACATTAAAATTAGACAATATTGAGTTATATTATATTGTCTAAAAATAAGGTAACCAAGACGGAGCAAATTTCGTAATTTTCGTTTAAAGAACTGCAATGGTTTCACTATTATATTATTAGTAGGTATCACTACTAGATTGTCCAGTAAGTAGGTGCACTGCCTCTATATGTTGCCTAAAATAATCATCTTTATCGGTAAAAATGTGAAACGAATACAATCGTAATAAAAAAAACAAAAGTGAAAATAAAGGAAATATTCCAGGAATATATCCAGAACTTCAACCATTTTGCTGAGCAAAAGTTACGAAAGATAAGCGACTAAGATCTTGGTATTTTGCCAAGAGAGTAATCATGAAAAATATGACAGGGAGACACAGCACGATATTAAAATACGAAGTAAATTTTCAGCTAGACGAAATATAACGGTTTTATGCGAATAGAATATGTATACTATGTCATTGCGATTTCCGAATAACTACGCTAATTAAATGCAACTTAATTACAAATTATCAAAGTACTTACTTAAAATGCAGCTCTCATACTATAAAATATGACTCCGGGCCAAAATCTGGAACAAAAAAAAAATAGAATTTAATACGTAACTCACATATACAAAATATCTTGTTTTATTGATGGTAAATTAGTAGGCATTTTCGACACACCCCTAAATTAATAAAACACTATAATAAGTTACTAACAATGAATGACTACAAGTTGGAATCCTGCTGTTTCCAATTTCTCTTGAACGTTCATTAAGTGGTTTGAAATTCCTTTGCCGAAGCATCGTATATCGGTTTTTGCGAATGCATTTTTAATTTTAGCCGTGAGTCTTCACTTATGGGCCCTCAATTTTCAATCTGCATCTTTTGCGGCATAAATGTAGTGCAATGATGTGCAAAATGCACTATTTTCATACAATGCATGGTGACCTGAGAAGTATAGGTACGTGAAAGGTACTCGCAAGTTAAAGGCGTTACATAGAATTAAGTTAAACCACATCAAAGAGCTGAGCTAAGCTCCTATTCCAGACTAAGGCCGAGATCTATCTGTCTATCTGTCAATCTATCTGTCTGAGTCAAAGAAACGAACTCAGTGAGGGTTTGGATTTTTTAAATCGAATTTTGACTTAGTCCGAGTCATTTTTACAAAAAAATAGACTGACAAATAATGGCTCGGACTTAGTCGAAGTTTGCTCTATGGATCTCGGCCCAAGTCGGAGTTCGCTCTGTAGATTACACCCTATCCTACCACTAGCCGGTCAGCCCGATGCGATATTAAATTAATTTTTGATACTCTGGATGTAGTAAATGCTTCCTTTATTGTTGACGTTCCTTTCGACCAACTATTTCTTTCTACAACAACAAACTTTTTCAAGCATGTTGCAGAAAGGATTTGGCTTAGTTTTTGCGACCGGCTGCCTACTTGACGTCAACCCCCTCTGAGGGATCCAGTCCCAGGCAAATTAAATCAGAAAATTCGCTTTGCCCCACCTGGGAATTGAACCCAGGACCTGCCAGTCCACAGCCCATATATGCTGCCACTAGACATAGGAGGCGACCTTTCTACCTACTATTATCCCACATTGATAGCTAACACTAACTTTCAACAGGTCGATCTGGAAATATTTGAGGCACGCTTAAGTTCAGCAGTAGAAATCCTGGCTGATGATGATGAGGATGATAAACGTGAAATCGGCGCGACATACTTTGCTAAGCATGTTGTAGAAATAAATCCAGCTTAGTTTTTACGACCGGCTGCCTGTCTAACGGCAATCAACTTTAGGTTAGGGTGGAACTGACTCAACAGCATAGTAGAGAAGGTAAGGCCCTCATAAACCAGGGTAATTTCCATTTGGATCATATTATCCACATTAATTGAATTCTAACACCCAAAACTGTCTGATGCATTTGACATCGGTCCAATGGTTCAACGAAATTTAAGGAGGTAAGTACCTACAGAACAAGAGACAAATGGATGAATTCACCTAATTCGACATTTATCTTGTTTTAGTAAATCAAATTACTTTACGAATTCTCAGTTTTATTATCATACAAAACGCAGACTGTAACTAAAGACTACGTAAAATATTTCTAAGTAATGCTTTTCGATCCTGCCAACCATGAAATTACCTTTATAACGAGCAGTTTTTATATTGCAAATAAATAGACGTTCGATTTAATACTGAACTTTCCGTGATCAATTCCGTAGGATTTTTTTGGCATAAAACATATCAATGATTCAATTCACTTCGATAATACAAATAAAATAATCATATGCATGAATTCACCACCAGAAGATTATTTCAAGAACATTCAAAACAGTTTAAACTATCATGTACAAAGTTTTACTTTAAAGTTTGTTTGCGCGGTCTATCAATATTTGGAATCGTCTCGGTTGAAACTTCACTTTAATGTTTCACAAGTGAATATTCTTCCTCAAACACGTCCTCCTACTAAGAATATTAATTAGGATGTATAAGATTAAATGAATATTACGCGAGATAGTTGGTACGTGCCTGTGCGCAAACGCTTAAGCCGAGAGTTCAACAATAAATCTGGTACGGGCTCGTGTAGTGCTTGCCTTGACATCACGCCACAATTCTAGTTACATAATTCTCTTTAGTCGCGCGCGGAACGAAAAAGCTGCGTTTTAAAAACTCCATTACTGGGCGGCATTCGTTTCGCCGCGACACAATACGCGTTAACCGACAAAATGAAAGCGTCGCAGCTAGTTACGGAAATAAGAGCCGTTATTATGACTCGCGAGGTTGATGATGGTGCCGGTGCCGCGGCTGGCCGGTGGCGCGATGCAGCGCAGAGCTCGTGGCCGTCGGGCGTCGCGTCCCGGCTCAGGTAAACATTGTTATTTGCATTATATTCCCAGCCTTGGCTAGGATTTGTGACATCCGCCGGTAAGCTCGGCCAGCGTTCTCTCACAACAACTCTAATTATTGTTGAATTCATTACGGACTGTGCGACATCTACTAGATTGGATTTTGGACAAACATCTTTACAAGGTACATTAACCTTGCGACACCGGCTGATTCCTACCCTACCGTACATTAATGTTAGGTTACACCCACCACGTGTTATTTTACGACGCTGTCTTAATTAATCGGAACACATCAATGTGAGCTCCAAAAGCATTTTTACTTTGATTGCTTATATATTTCTATCGGAAGCACAATAGATTTGCTATAAAAGTACATGATATAAAAGTGGCATTTAAATTAAAGGAAAAACATATTATTATAATTGAACCATATCTGTGTTAAGATATATCATTTTTTTTATAGCGGAAACTAGCAAACGAGCAGATATGTCACTTGATGGTAAGTGATCTCCATTGCCCATAGACAACCAAGACAAGAAAATCATGGGTAGGTACGTTGCCGACCGAACGGAAAGCAGTGAAATAGTGAAAGGGAGGGAGGAATCGGCCACCAGAAATCTCACTCACCAAACGAAACGGGACCGCGATCTGCCACTATATCGGTTTTCTGTGAGACAGTGGTATCAAACCGGTTGAGCTGGCCTATTCATGCTGTAGACGCAACTGTCTACAGCGTCGCCATAGCACTCAAAATCATGTCCCAAAGTATGCATAAATGTGTGACAGAAGAAGGGGAACAAAAGGCAAGCTGTTAACTTGGGAGACACGCAATTGTGCAAGTTTTATGCATGAGTCGAGTAACGAGGGCGCATTACACGTCTTTTTGAATACACGTGTAAAATAGTACGTCCTCAAACGCTTGGGCTAGTTTTACGAAAAGACAAAAAATTTAAAGGCACTATATTAGGACAGTAAAATGTGCGTCAATGTAATAAATACATACAAATAGTACCATCAAACAATATTATTACCATTTTACTAATAGTTGCATATCAAAATAAAAACTATTTGCTAACAATTTTTTCTCAACCATCGTTAAGCAAAAAACTAAGATTGTTGGATAAAAAATACGAACATTTTATTGCGTGTTATAATGATACACAACAATAATATAATTATGTATTTTAAACCTACACTGTTATTATTAAGAGTTCAATGTTCAAGTCATTGTCTTTGCAACACGAGAAGGTCAGCACATTTTTTATACCAACCGATTAGTTTAACTTTCAAAATTATCATCGAAAGAACCACCGATTCTTAATTTCACAACAAAACAATTTTATTAGAAATAAATAAAACACGATATCCAAATAGTTTTTATCTCATACGAAACTGATGTCGATTATAGCACTTGTCTAAAACGTGATTGTAATCGGTGAGGACACACTGGTTTAAAATGCCCATCAATATTCCAGGAAGGCAATATAAAAAAAAATCTTTTATCGTACAATGTTACCGCATAATCTTAAATGAGGTTGGCAAAGATGACACATAAGCGAAGGTACTCTTGTTACAGTTTTCTCATAAAACCTCCGTAATAGTTTTTACAAGATTACCCGATATTCGAATAAGTAGGTGTATTTGCATAAATGGGGAATACCAAACTTCGGTATTTCAGAAAAAAAACTTTAAAACAAGAATTTTATTAGTAAAGTTATATAACGCGCTTTCAAAACTCAATTGAAGTGCGCGGCACGTCGTACGTAAAACTCGACGAAAGTATGACTATGACAAAAGCACGTGCGCGCCCGAACCTTCCAAACTTCCCGAAGGACACCGCGACGTTATTTAGGGGCGTTTCTGAAAGGCAAGGTGTGTCGTCTCGGGCCCGAGGGAATTCACTACGCTTTAAAGCTGGTAATTTGATGTGAGTCTTTCGAGATTTTTCCATCTTCCCGGATCGTTCGGGGAGCGGGCAGATTAGGCCACGCACGGCATGGGAGAGGGCGGCGACGCGCCAGATTAATGTCGCGAGCTTTGCGCCAAATTTAAAATGTCACGTACCATTTTTCCAGCCAACAGAGCCCGTCAGCGACCTGGACGTTTAATACTTTCGATTGTTGCGCATTCTTTAAATAAGAACAAATGAGGAGGGTCGGGAATCGGGTTTTAAGCCTGTTGGATCCGTTTCAACACTACCTTATAAATATTTTAGCAATGTTTACCTTTATATTTGGTATGTATTAAGTTTGTTTATAAATGTATGAGATTGCTTTATATTTGTGCATTTTGATCGTTAATAACGTTATCAATTTGTCTCTGCACTTATTATATTTGAATCCCACATGAGCAATGTAATTGGCATTCATGGGATAAGGAGCTACAGCAACGTGTGCATTGCTAATTTAGTTTCAAGATACTAGTTATGTATAGCTATGTCAATGAATAATCAATAGCCCAGGGAATGGAACAGTGTAGTTCTGCTCATATTAATCTCAGTGATACATTTCTCCCATACGATACTATTGTAATTTTCTTTTATTTCTCAAAATGAAGGCGAATTAACATATACATGGAACAATAACAGTTTGAGTTATATGTATGTATGCATTACTTAACAAATATGTAATCTCGTAGACAATGTTATAATTCTGGAGACTGAAACGTAGTCCTTGAGACAATGTGAAAAAGAAAAAACTATGAGGTCAATGTTCCGTTCGTGTCTATAGCACACATATGAAAACGTATTATCTAAAGTGTTGTCAACATGGAAACGGGGCGTAGGAAAAAAGGCAAAGTCGTAAAACTGGCGCCCACCAATCGCCAAATAAGGCCGGCACGGCACCGGCGAGCCGCGTGGAGTCGTCCTTGACTCCCGTCCAAATGACATAAGTTGGCCCATAGGCGCGGGCTCTTGACTAATCGATAAACAAGACGGAATGGATGAACACCGAGTGACTGAATCGCCGCGCCCACGCTAAGCTATTAAGTTGTCGACCGCTATGGTCATGACCCATAAAAATCTTGAATAAGACGCAAACTCGCCAACAATGACGCCGACGTCCTCAAATACACACATAAGCTCACGCCTGTATCCCCGTAGGGGTAGGCACAGGCGCACTAGTCAACTAGTACACCCACATTTCGCCGAGCTTAGTTCCGTCCCAGATTTGATAGGGGGCGAGCCTATCGCCATATCGGGCACAAATTCCAGACTCCGGGCTGATATGGAAAAATCCAATATCACTTTACCCGACCCGAGGATAGATCCCGAGACCTTACGACTACTACGTACCGAAATACAACCACGCCACTGAGGCAGTCACGTCCTCAAATATTATCACAAAACTGAATGCAGACTAAACTAGTCCATGTTATCTGTACCGTCTAGTCTTTGCGTTACTTTTTGTTTTAAGAGCGAGACGAATTGTAGAGGCAGGTTATAGTGAACATAAAATCTGTGTTATTTAAAATGACTACAAATACATCGTTCATAATAATGTCCGACATTATGTCGACGGGAGCACATAAGTCTAAAACTTTTCCAATTTTCCTATTCCCCAGAAGTCAACGTTCATAAAGAGCCTTAATTTTAATAATTTCACATTTATAGTATATGGAGTGCGTGTCCGTAACAGCCATAAAATGTGCGTGCGGGTGGAAATTGATGCGTAGGGATATGGTGTAAATTTTCAGCTTATTATCGCAGCCTTGAATTTCGGTAGCCGTAATGGGCTTTAACGTGGCACACTTTTCAAATGTTTACCGGTTAGTTTGTTTAAATAACACGCTGTTAGAAAACAAATATTTAAATATAAATTTTGGTTGCGTTGTAACAAGACACGAACGTTTTGAAAATCGAGTTCTATGCGAGTGTAGGTTATTATAATCACAAGACTTTATTCTAATGAAGACGGTCTATGAAGGGGCTATCAAGCAAGCTTTCCATACAAAAAATGACCTCAAATATAATTAACGCCATCTACCACTTATTACAATGCGAGGGCGCTTAATACAATTTACACCTGAATGTTCTGTGAATGTTCAAAAACCACGAAAGACAATTTTATTGTCTAACATTACTACGCTGGCATGACTATGCACGCGTATGTTTAATACGGCTGAGTAACTTATGACCACGAGGTCACAACTTTTAGATCACAATCGTGCTGCTGTCTCGTCTAAAGACGGTAAACGTTTTGTTGTTTTACGTCATCGCTGAAATTAAAATAAAGCGCATCGTCGTCTGAAGACATTGTAATTACAAATTAATTAAGAAGTGCGGTAAGTAAGACTTAACAATGTCAAATGCTTCACCGATGATACACAATCACAAGGTAAAAACGAAACCGCTTTAGAATTTGATCATAAGTCCGCTGCTTAAGTTTCCAGCGTAGCGGTAATTAAAAGCTTAAAACATACTTATTTCAGATAACTGGTAGGTCTCTTATATGTAAGAGTTCGTCTCGGTAGGTACCAATATGCAAGCAGCCATTGACATTGTGGCCAGTGTAATTACTAAGCATGATTATGTCGAAGATGATCTTTAATGAATTTCAAACATCATGATGTTTCATCATCATCATCATCACCAACAGGACCTCCACTGCTGGACATAGGCCTCCCCCAAAGACTTCCAGATCGATCTGTTGGAAGCGGTTGTTTTTTGTTGAGGTTTATCATACGATTAAGAGCGAACTCAGTGCTTTGTTATTAAAAGTGCAGATGTTTTTTTTCTTGTTTTTTTTTCGAATGAACTTGTGCTGTTAGCAAAATTGCTTTTACAGCTTCACCTGAATTTAAAGCTGGCGCTTATGGCGGTCTAGCCAGATATATATTAATTTGACTGCGATTGAACACAGAGGTGCCTTTTCGAAGGCTCAGACCTCATATTGAACTATCGCTGGGGAGTTGCTACTGTTTATGTATAGTCGTCTCACTTACCTTAAGGTAAACAGTTTACTCGTTATGTCTTGGATTGCAATATAAAAGTAGATGTAGCTTTCTTGATTTATAAACAACGTTCACAGTGACTACCAAAAAGGCACGAAAAAAGGCAGCCCAAATCTTCAATCCGTACTAAATGTATAATCGATAATATACCCGCAAAGGTTCGCATTACTAGAGTCTTCTGCGCAACAGATACCATTTTTTATTACGTTCCCACATATTACCGTACATTGTACAGGTAACAACAATTCATATAAATGCTTAACCTCAATTTGGGTTCATATTTGCCATAATGAATTTTCACTACCCAATTTTGCCATCGACAGCTTAATGTCATTCATAATTTCCTGTATTGTGTATAATTATAATATGTTAATGTTCAATGGGTGTTGTTATTAATTCATGTACTATTAAGTTGCCAGAGATTATCCTTATTAAAATAACAATTGCAAATTAACTTAGTTCGGAATTTGTCTTAAGCCATAATAAGTACAACTATTTAGTTCAACGTTAATCTATAGTAATATAAGCTGAAATATTTATTTATACGCATTTATATCTTATACAACTAACATATCATAACATAAGCTCACGCCTGTATCCCCGAAGGGTTAGGCAGAGGCGCACTAGCGAACTAGAACACCCACATTACGCCGAGTTTAGTTCCGTCCCATATATGATACGGGGCGAGCCTATCGCCATATCGGGCACAAATTCCAGACTCCGGGCTGATATGGAAAAATCCAATATCACTTTTCTCGACCCGGGGCCGAACGCGAAACCTCAGGACGGTAGTCGTACCGAAATACAACCACGCCACAGAGGCATACAACTAAATAGGTTTAAATACTTTCACTGTGTATTTAGAAAGCTTCATTATCTCGGCACATTGTGCAAACGCACAAGGGTAGGGTAGGCAAATGCCGGGTGAAAAGCTTATATAACTATATAGGCTTTTCACCCGGGAAAAGACTTATCACAAAATCGGAGACACGAGCGAGCCAGCATAACAGTTGACTTATAATGGAATGGCTTTTTAATATTATTTTAGGTACAATTGGAGACTAGACAGCCTACACGCGGACCGGTCCAAAAAGTGTAGTAGGCGTATACAGTTTCATTGTTTAAACACAGGGTGGCGACTGGCGATCTTCAATTATTCACTAGAGGCGATGTAAATAACAGGATTAGCATGCGGAGCTGGTGCCGTTGGTGTCAAGTTCATTGGCAAGATCCCACGTGCTCGCCCCCGTGGCTGCACCGAGGTGACTGACTTCGCCATATAGCACCGACGACCGACGCGTATGGCTATGTAATTAGCCGTCTATGTAATGCCGCCGGCCAATCGGTTAATCTAATATCGATTACAATAGACACCGGTAAGTGACATTAGTGTCGGCTAATTTGAAATTATACTACCGAGTCATCGATATATTATTTACCTACATGCACAGTTGACGCTCGGAAAATGGGACAGTAAAGGAGTGCTTAAGCACTCGTTTTGCATACAGTCCGACGCCGATGGAATTCTAAATTTCAAAATTCAAATTTAAGAACGCTTGCTCATTTCGTTTAAAAAGCTACTTTATTACACGTGCATAGGGTTATATTTGTGTTGATTTAATTAGAACTTGTGATTTCTTTGTTTTATTCCTGAGACCACTTTTTAGGAGGATATTTGCAAAGAACTGTGCACCTAGGGTATATTATATTGATGTACCGAGTAATGTAATAGATATAAGACATTATGAGTATACATAATTATTAACGGGTTCAACGTTCTTTGTTAGCGAAATAAATCCATATATTAGTTCTCGCATATTTCGTAATATGATAGGCAAATAAAACTGTATGTTAAGTCAACATTTATTATATTGATGTTTTGCTTGATATCTACTATCTAGAATAACAACATAACATAAGCTCAAGCCTGTATCCCCGAAGGGGTAGGCAAAGGTGCACTAGCCAAGTAGTACACCCACATTTCGCCGAGCTTAGTTCCGTCCCAGATGTGATAGGGGGCGAGCCTATCGCCATATCGGGTACAAATTCCAGACTCCAGGCTGATATGGAAAAATCCAATATCATTTTGCCCGACCCGGGGATCGAACCCAAGACCTCAGGACGGTAGTCGTACCGAAATACAACCACGCCACCGAGGCAGTCAATTTAGCATAAGTTCGAGTTTATTGAATTTTGTTTATTACATGTCTGGACATGGTAAAGATACTCTTTTCTAACCATCCCATAAGTTGAAATGTGTGTGTGGCGTGTGCCCTTCACTGCCTAATCAATGATTCATCAATCGATAATCGGACAAAGCGCATTAGTGAAGCGATCGCTAAACATACACTTCGCCGGCGCCGGCGGGTAAACACCGAATACGAAGGCGTAATCCGTAGGGCGGCACTTAGTGCGCGCCACAAGCCCCGAACTCTAATTGCGCGCCAACTAATCTGTTTGGGTTGCGAATGCATCGTTGCATTACAGGTTCTGCTGCCGAATTTTATTTAAATAAAAAAACAGGCCACGGAAAATGTTGAGCTCGACTGAACGTCAAGGGTTCGTTTAATATGATCGTTAACCTAAACGTGGTGTAATATAGGCACTCGTCAATTATCGAATTTTAGAAAGCATAATATGAAATAAGAAAAATCGCATGTTACCGTAAGGCGATGTTACCATTTTGCAAACCTTGCATACAGGTTAGACGTGATTTTGAACACAACTAGTTGCAGTTCGCACTATATAGAACACGTTTATCTGAAATTGTAACTTGCTTGCAAGTTTACCATTCCTCTGCTTAAGTTTTATTTAAGCAGCACTAGGATTGGGAATGGTACGGACTGCCGAGACAAGTGTCGGAGGTTCGAGACCAACCCCGAAATGGAGCATACACCTCTAACTTTTTTATGTTAAGTGTATTTTATTTATTTTATGTTTATTTTAAATACTTTATACATAGACATGTACAGGCGGACTTAATGTCAGAGGCATTCTCTACCAGTCAACCTTTGGGTGGTGTAGAGGTGGTGTAAAGAAGAATGTATTTTCATTGTGAAATATTGCTTGCTATAACGGTGAAGGAAAACATCGTGAGGAAACCTGCACACCAGATAATTTCTTCACAGGAATTTCGAAGGTATGTAAAGTCTACCAACCCGCATTAGGCCAGCGTGGTAGACTAAGGCCTAACACGGCCTCACGCACGGGCCTCCTCTAATGAGAGGGTCATTAGTGGGGAGGCCCGTGCCCAACAGTGGGACAGGAATATCACAGGGCTACTATTATTATTATATTATGCGTTCAGTGCAACTGTATACGTGACAACATAGCTGATGATGGAATGTTAAGAAAAATCCAGAGCAAAGCTAAGAATTTAGTATTAAGCATATAAATATAGAACAACTGCAAATAGCATGATTGAATTTAAATCTTGTACCATTGTTCAGAATAATGTAACATTAAGCTCGCTACAAAAAGCAATTTGTGTATTCATACGTTTAAGAAAATTCAATTACTGAGTTAGAAATTTGATTCGCTTGGCAATGCCATTGAATTGTTGAGTGATGCGCTTGCGCATCTGTTCCGTCCATGGCGCGGTCATTGCTCTTATGGCATCATCGTAACCTACCTTGAAATAAGATCCTTTAGATTTTTAACTGATATACACAATTACGCTGAAGTAAACCTAAACCCAGATATAAGCAAGTCAATGTTTGACAAACGCTTAGAAGCCGGTCACCTTCAAATTAAAATATTACTAATTCTTTATTTTTTAAACGAAACAAATGACGTAATTTTGCCCGTTTTAGTGTTAATTTATTAAGATGGATGATTTAATATTTTGGTTAGTTCACGTCTTATAATTTGCAACCATACCTGTGAAACACGTGCCCTTCTCTCGTGTAGGGGACACAACTTACATATATAATACAGAACTCCTAAAACTTGAGGAGTTGCCATTAGTGGGTCACATTGTTGCTACGAAGATACGAGTCCATTTCATTTTGAAATGGCAATAATTACGACGTAAATCGATATAAAAACCAATCCTAACATAGGGCTGCATAATTTATTGAATGTCTTTTTGTCTGTATAGACTGCACACTATTGATCGACACTACATGATATTCCATAGAAATCTGGAGACGATTATGTTACTAAGTGTACGCTGGTGCAACACGAAACGCGAGTCGCTGAACGAATAGCAAGTTTTGCTAAAAGTGTGCAGTGATCGTTTTCAAACGGAATGTGATATTGGTATTCATTAATAAATAATAATAAATAACACCCAACAGTCACACACATAGTCCTGACCCCACACTAAGATACTAGTCTTGTGTCGAGGGTATCAGGAACTACGAGAGACTTTCGGTCTCACAACACCCAGACCCGAAACAAATATCTGTGGGCCACACAAACATTTGTCCCGGTGCGGGGATCGAACCCTCGGCCTCTCGCTTCGCAGCCGGCTACTCGCCCACTGCGCCACGGAGGCTGTCAATTCATTGATACAGCCAATTGTTCGTTTACTAATCCAATTGTTACAACTGTTAATTGCTATAATCGCTTCAGTGGGATTAGTAATTGACTGGTTTTCTATATCTGTTGACAATTGCAATTAATCTCGTCTGGACCATAATAGGCTCAAATATTTTTGAAAACAATCTAGAACACATGCCAAAAAGCGAGACAATAAAGTGAATTTATTCATATTCAAATGGCTGTCCCGCTTTTCGCCTTCGCAAAATATTTATTCAGCATTCACTTCAAACTACAATACTAATAGTTCGTTTAAATATTGTCAATATTAACGTAAAAGTGTCTCAGAACCTTATACATAACGTAAATAGCAATTAGCTTCATTGGCAGAACAAGCGACTTGTTTTTGTACCGGCTCTGTATTCGTTCGTCTTACTATCCTACAGAGTTTTATGTCTGGGGATAGTCAGCACAAATAAAGTGCTCTTTGTGCTGATTCTAGTTTCAAGATAATATTAATCCATTGTTTCTTATTTTCGATTGCATTAATTATTTCGTGAGATCATTGGTTATTATTATTGTATGGTGAGTAATGAAATATACGCATCCGGTTCACAGTACATAATAAGAAGATAAAGAGCTAAAGACCTCCTCTTTATTTAAAAAAACTGTCACCTAGTAAAACATCTATATCTAAAAATATATCGACACTATAATTCGCACACGATGATGAAATATGGACAGATCGGAGTAAAAACAGCGTGACTATTTGGCCATTTCGACAGTAATGTAAGTATTGTGTAAAATAAATAAATTAATGGTAATGTACAGATTTGTAGGCAGAATATGGCATAGACTCTTTCTTTCTTTCTGCCTGGCGTGATCCCGGCCTTCTGCCAGGGTCCACCTTCCTACTTCAGCGCTTCCACTTCGCCCGGTCTTGAGCATCCTCCACAGTGAAACCATTGACTCTTATATCATCCTCCAAAACGTCCAGCCAGCGCTTTTTGGGTCGTCCGCGGGGACGCACCCCTGGTACGATCTGGTCCAGACACCTGCGACCAACGTACTCCTGTGGTTTTCTCAAAACGTGACCGTACCATCGCAAGCGGCATAGAACATTGCATAGACTGCGATAAATTAATTGAGAACACTGAATTTCATTCTTGTATTTGTATAAACAGTGACTCAAAGCCACGCGCCAACACATCTTCTGACTAAGACCGAATAACGGGAAAAAATAAACATTAGAATCATAAAATAAGAAGTTGTATGAAAAGTGAAGGGTATTAGGTATAAATACTAGCATGAGTCTTTTTAACATTCAAACTGTTTGAGAACAGCAATATGTTTATTTGGAAGAGATCTTGACATCAGATATGCGAAGGACTAATACGAGACCATAAAACCGTTGGACAAAATTATTTCAAAATTGAATAAAATCACATAACATTAAATCTGAGTAATATCGTGCAACAGACTTTAATTATGATGATGAAGCAACATTGTAAAATAAAATGGAAAATAATGAGTGTGCACCCAAATTAAAACAGGCTAGTCATATGCAAAACGGTGACTACAGAAGCGCTCAATTACGTCAATATATCCTGTGTTTAAAGCAGTTTAAAGTTTTAACGTTGCATTGTGTGCAATGTGGCGTATCGTCTGACAGTCTTTCTGTAAATATTTGTTGATAGATTTATTCCCGATGATGCCGAGCCCCATCTACGCAACGACAAAATTACACGCTGAGTAATCGGGTGAGTCTGCTCGTCGCGCTCGATGATTTCGTTTTATGGGCTATATTTTTTATTCTTCATCCAAGTGACTGATTCTCTAATTTAAGTTCGGTTGGTGTAATGTATATAGGCACAGTTATATTTAAGTGCAATGACTTGTTCGTCGGTAAGCTGGGGCAATTATAAATTGTTGCGATAAAACAGAAACGTTTTTGTCTTCCTATAAGTCATTTTATTGTCTTATTTAATGGAGTGGCGACTTTAAAGTCACGAAAAAACTCTTAAATTTTAAATATCAACAAGTTAAAATGTATTGATCAGTGTGAGTGTCCAACGTCCTTTTAGAGACGCCTACGTGTGAACGGACAAATCTGTATCCGATAGGGCAGAGTGATTGCAATGGAAACTATTGGAGTCTGTCGATATTGCATTACGCCTCGGTTGGCCTTCGATACTGTAATAGCCAAAAGTATGACTCAGTAAGATTGTTGCAATCTTTACTTCGCTGTGCCCCGACGCCACGCTTTTCTTAGCATCAAACATGTTATATAGCAGTTGCTTTTTTGTATTTAATGTACATTTACGCTAATTTTGTAAATTCGAAACTTGTCTTTAACGTTGTTTGATTGTACCTCTATATTTATCAATACTGACTATAAGTTTAATATATGTTCCGTATATAAATCTCGATTTAGAGTAACTTTTAGCTCCGCGATAAATATCTATTTAGCCCAAATCTTGATTTAAAGATAGGAGTGAGCTGTAGGATAAATAGAAATAAGGTGTAACTCTAGAATAGTAATGGCGCTGCAAGGCCTTTAAATATAGGAATAAGCTGTAGGATAAATCGAGTTTAGGTCTAACTCTACATTAGTAATAGAGCTGCATGTTGCCCTTAAATAATATATCTAAATTAATAGTCACGGGCGGCTCGGCCTCCGGTGGCCCATACGCTTATGTAACATATAGAGGTATATGTGCCGCCTCAGATGGGTTAACGCGAGAGGAACGCCACGTGAGATCATTACCAGTATTGTATATTACCATATAGGTAGAAATATGATTATGTACGCGAAATAAGACAGCATTAACGCACGTTATGAGTGTAATACATAGTTATGTTACATTTCTCCTGACATTTTAGATAAGCGAGTGTTTTAAGCGTGGAATGACTTTTACATTAGATAAATAGGAGGCTGGTAACAATGGAGCTCGCTAACTAGAAAGTGAATCGAGTTGGTGCCGGGAATGGTCTTTCCGATTGTATCGATCTCGGGTTCGTTACCCCGTTCATTATACTCTCAATCACAATAAGGTAATTTTACTTTGAGTAGGCACCCAAAGATGTATCTCGCGGCTTAAGTTCCGCTTTCGCCTAATAAATAAAACTTGAAAATGTTGGAAATTGTAATTAGTATTACAGATAATTGCAAAGAGTTTTATGCATACTACTAGACAGGCTGTTCGGTACATAGAATTTGCGCACAAAGTTTACGTCAATTGACTGCAACTCACTATAGAAATCTGCTCTTTCCTTAGCCGTCAAACGTCAAACACTCGCCGTTATGTGACACAATTTTACTTCTACACAGCTTGTCTAGTAGGTAGTATACATAGAAGTCTTTGGAGAATTCTTAATACTTATGAAAGCTACCCATATTTGCAGCAAATACATAGTTTATAGTTATGAAGATATTATTAAAATGTGTCAAAAAATGTTAAGTGTCGCCTGTAAAATGTCTCCTGCACTACCTTTTTTGAAACAAAACATTAAAAACACATACGCAAAACAAAGAGTTTAGCTGTCACCTACTCGTAGAACAATGGACCATAGATAAAAAATGCATGTTTTGTGTATTGTTTTAGTGCAGGAAACCCGGCTTTAGAAGTATTCAACCGTTATATGTTTACAAATAGCATATACTATGTACCTACTATTAATAATAACGTGATGTACTGCAACCAAGTACCTAATACCTATAGAGTTCTCTCGCCATAAATACACGTAAATAAATTTCAAAAGTTCCAATTGAAATGTCTAACTTCGCTTGATCGCTGTAAAAATAAAGTTCAAATTTTTTTCGATCAAAACTTCTTGAAGCACAAAGAGGTCAACGCACACATTTCGGGATTTGTGTTTTAATTCAAAGATTTCTTTTATGGCTTATGCCGCAACATGCAATAAATTAGCCCTTTACGGAAAAATGGACATCTGCTCCTTTGGAAAAATCCCTCCTTGGAAGTAAAAGGACAAAATTTACGATCCGTGTAAACGTGGACCTCGCCCACGAATCGCATGCAAATGGCTCCATTGGTGCGGAGCATAGTGGTTGGTGGGCACGGGGAAGATTAAAATCGAAACACCTCACGACCCGGAGCCCGGTCGCGACTCACGAGTCATTGGCGCGGGGGGCCGAGTCCATTCCTCCTCGAATGCTTTCACACCAATTCTATCATTTCTGTACCCCTAGTACGAGTTAAGTTAGTGCTTGTCAAAAACTATGATGAGTTATCATAAAACCTCCATACATTTGATTTGTAGCGTCGCGTGCGGAAACTACAATGAACTAAATAAATGTATAGAGATTTAACGATAACTATCATAGTTTTCGAGAAGCATTCATTCGTACTAGGTGTACTATATTTCCGAGTTTAACAACAGTAACTAAATTTTTCTAAAATCCTGCTTTTTTCGGCAAAAAATTTGTAAACATCATATCTTTAACCCATCAGAGGCGGCACATATTTATGTATTTTATGTAACATACATAAAAATACGCTTATGTAAGCGTATGGGCCACCGGAGGCCGAGCCGCCCGTGATTATTTAAAATGGTATTAGACAACAAAAGTTAAATACAGTAACATACATTTGCGACGCACAATTTCGCCTCTCCTGTAAAATTTGTGTTTTGGCGCTTGATGTTGTATGCCTCTGAGGTATAGATTTATTAAACACTATAATTACTGATTCTTCGTAACACCACAACTAATAAAAATACCTTTTCAATTGAATAATATCTGACAGTACAATAGCTTTGAGCTATAATGGAGACCAAAATACAAAAAAGTTACGTCATGTGATAAAAATACTCAAGAATAATATTACACAAAAGAAAAATACAAACACAAAAGCTGTTGCTAGTTGAGATTGAATTAATGCATATAAAACCCACTAGTCGATTTAATTAGGTATTCTCTAATACAAAATTACATATAAAATGTATCAAAATATATTATAAATCTTATTGTTAAATCTTTATTTCTCTTCTTACATCTAAATATTAGACACAAAACATCTTTATTATGTGATGAAAGTGTTCGGTTGGTGTTTCTAACATGAATTCAAGTTTTTACATCTAAATGGACGTCCTTGACATATTAAATTTGAATTTTAATATGTTTAGTCAGACTGATACCGTGTCTAGATTTAAATCGTTGATTTTGCATACACAAGTTTTTAATGTTAATAAAATTCACGAATTTCTTTGTCTGGACAATTAATTTATATTGCATCTTAACGAACTAAAATGATGCATTGTTTGTTGATGACGAAATATTTTGCGAATTAAATAGTTATTCTATTGGGCTATATCTAAACGAATTATGTTCATGCACTTTGCGACCTCATGCATGGAATCTTTAGATCACCTTACAGTGCTTCTTCACACACCCCACGCTTACAGGAGCTAAAGTATCCATACACATGACATTCATCGACATGATGTACATATTGTCACAGGATATAAGGTGTCATTAAATACCCGGCAACTGCAACGTGTAAAAAGCGGTTTACATCTCTTCGAAATACATACGCGTGGGCAATAAGTATATTTAGATCGTTAAACCGCAGCAAAAATTATGAATTATCGGATACTGATCTAGATGGTAAAGCAGTCCATATCGGTGTATTCAACAGACCGTTACCAAGGAAATCAACATTATCTTGTAACACATAATACGCAATGTACCTATCATGTTACAAAAAAAACACGTTTTCTTAGAGTAATAGAGTATTAATACTTTAATTTTAGTGGTGTTCGTAGACTGCTTGATTATTATTATTTATAATTAGTTCAGATAGTTTCCGTTCAGAATTGGAATTTAGTTTTCGGCAGCATTGTTAATTTTCTTCTTTTAAAATATTTTATCTAAAGGGTAGTAGTAATGATTTATTTATTTTTATACGTCACGCGCTTTAGCACACCAATACTTGATTGGGTGCACCTCGTTGCTAATTGGAAATGGTTAGTTAAAGTTACGAAATAAATTAAGCAATTGACTTTTCGCTTCACCGTCAGAACACAATGTGTATTCCACAAATCAGGTTATAAAGCAATTACATCAGCCTTATATAACAACTGTAACTGCATTCACGCCTTTTTGAGCGTTTTACAGAAATTTATCGTCCCCAATCCGGGTTCTTCAAGGTTCAATGAGCAACTTGTAAACGTTGTAACTTATGTTGACTTTCATTTCAGTAATGCGTTCTCATCTAAAACCGGCATTAAAGTTATTAACTATACTGCATCGTGTGTTTGTCTGAAGTGGAAAGTAGAGCAACAGTTGCACTTTCTCTTGCCAGAAAGCCGGCGGCTGTGCACAGGCCGTGCAAATCACATTCATTGTACAGGAACAACAATGTGTGACCATCTGACTGCTCTTTACCCTTTTGAGACGGCCAGTTATCTCATCAACGAGACATGAACAAAAATTGAAATTAGTCACGCGAAACGCTCCAAATGGAGCTAAAATCGTGGTCTTAGTCACATACGACAGCTGAACAGACGGCAAACACGTCGTCGACGTGGTACGTAATACGAAAATGAATGCAAATTTTAGCGGAACGACTGTTGTATCATGTACATTTTGAGTTCGTTGACAGACAAAAGAAGTACTAGTTCAAATGGCCGGCGAACATACGCGTGTCAAAATACATATTGCAAATGCAGTATAGGTACATATTGCAGGTCACAGTAAAATATTGGACTGTTAATCACCCAGCCAAAGACATTCAATATTAAGTAGACGGGACAACAGCACAAAACTTGTGATCCAAAATTTCTTAACTAGTGGTCATAAGTCGCTCAGTTTATTTCAAATACATATACGCACGCCAGGTTGGCCAGTGTAATAATATTGAGAGAATAAACTTATCTTACGTGATTCCTAATCATTTACAAAACATTCTAGGGTGTAAATTGTAATAATCGCTCTCGCATTGTAATAAATGGATGATGGGGGTACTGAAGTTTGAGATCAATATTTTTGTATGAAAACTTGCTTGATAGCTAGCAGACGTTTTTATTATATAATTAGCAAAACCACTCCCAACGATGGTAAGGAGATTGTCATGATACCATCTGCTTATGTAAAGCCTTTCTTTTTTAAACCTGTGCAGCTGCACTTCTTAATGACCAGTTAGATATTATTTATGCGCAGACGGTGGATTTAATATAAGCGAAAAGCAAGTTTCTCAAGGATGTATATAAAATGCGATATTGTAGATTTGGAAACGTTAGGATTTTTTCTGATTGGTCTAGTGTATACAAAGCTGTGGAGGATTGTGAGTTCAATTTTTTTTTATAGCATAGACTGGCAAACTAGCAGATGGGTCACCTGATGGTAAGTAATCACCACCGCCCATAGACACCCAAGACACAAAAAGAATCAAGGGTGCGTTGCCAACCTAAAAGGAGGGAATGGAAGGGGAGGGAAAAGGGATTGAAAACAGGAAGGGGGGAATTGGGCCACCGGAAATCTCACTCACCGAACGAAACGGGACAGCGAGCTGCTACTTCACGTCGGTTTTCTGTGGGACAGTGGTATCAAACCGGTCGAGCAGGCCCATTCGTGCTGTAGACGTAACTGTCAGCGTGGCTCTACCATTCAAATTCATCAATTTGCAAGCCGAAGGTAAAGACATACTAACGCCCGAATGGTCAAACGCTACTCAACTTTAACGGCTGCTTACATTGATTTTCGCCATACAATTTTGACAGATAAAGCGGCCTTAATCGACATAAGGCGACCTTAAGTGTATGAACATTCGGCGGCTAGACTTACATAATTTTAAATTATTTTATATGATCTGCCTAAATTTTGCCAACAATTTTCCTCTATTAAATTAGAACCCAACGTAAACATAACGCCTCTTATACTAACAGTTGAGTGTCGGAACAATAGTTAAACAGTCAAATCTAATTATTAACCATCCAGTAATATAAAAGGCAAACAAATTCGCTTTCGTAATTCCCATGCAAATGGCCATGCTTTATGCGTGGGATGCACACTCATCAGCTCGAGATCTTATATTAAAGGTCTTATGGCGATATTAAACTAAGCTTTAAAACACGCACATCCTGACTGTTGCTGGAGAATCAACTTAGTAACGTAGGTCTCAAAAACCTGTTTGCAAAGCGGCAAGAGGCTTTCTGTCGTGGGTCGCCAGTATCTGGCCAAGGGCTGGTGCATTAGTCGGTTCATCTACTTATGTTTGGTTAAAGTTGGTTTAACATTACGGGACCATAAACAACGCCTACGTCTGATACACCTATACGTGTTAACTGTGGAACTATGTTTTCAACAGAGTCGGTGGCCTTTAGTACTGAACGACGTGGTAGATAAATATCATAATAATATTATATATCTATGATTGTAAAAGCGAGTAACTCGTAATGTATAATATTTTTAATGTTTTAGCGTAATATAGAACTTTTTTTATATCAGAGACTGGCAAACGAGCACATGGGTCACCTGATGGTAAGTGATCTCCCCTGTCCACAGACACCCAAGACACAAAAAGAATCTTGAAACACAAAAAGAAAACTTATGGTAAAAATCAGATTATTCTGACTTCTATATTGAAATAAACTTGCAATATCTAAATTGCGCGTTAAGGTCATACTGCAAAATAATCGAAATATAACCTATAAATATTTAAATAACCAATTTACGTGAATATATGACTTAGTAAAGGCGTTTTTTACTTAAAATGCAAACCACTATGTTAATTTAAGAAATACAGAAACATGGCTTATTTCTTTCAACGATAAAAACATATTTGATTCAAAGATATTATTATACTTAATGTAAGTCTTAAGCCGAGACTCCTGAACAAAAACATTACACAAAACACCTACACAAATCATGGTATTTGTAAAATTTTTTGTGGATGGTGGTGGGAGACAATGAAAAACTTTTTTTTGTGTAGGTGTTTTGTTTCGAAAAAACATCGAGACGAGGCTTTAAGATAGCAAATACAGTGCCCGAAAGGCGCAAGCTGCAAGCATTGTTTTACAGCGGAACCAGTTTTGCGCAGGCGATGTGCCACAAAGCAGTCTTATTGCTCTATTTGTTACGATGGCGGTATTTTATGTTGCAGGAAATGAGCTCATACAGACAGCGGGTTGTTTTTCTACTTTAATCTGATTTCGTTGGAGAAATATTGTTTCATTCATCACGTAAAATATGATAATTTCCCGAAATAAAAGATGGTTAAGTAGTTCAAAAGCTCCACAAAGCCCTTCATTAACTTCCATTATTCACGGGTAAGTTCTTCTCGAGAATCACGAATAAAATGAATGGCGAAAAGAAGAAATCATTTTTCACCAAAAAAATATGAAACAAAGGGTTAAGCCTGTAATTTACATAGCCATTTATTTATTTATCAGATAATTCTTGTTGATAGGGGCTACAGATTTGCCAACGGTCTCATTATCGCTACGAAAGATTCCACTCAAATATTGTGATATTAAAATGTGTTGGCTATTATATTTTTCGATGCAGAATAACCGAAAGCGTGCAAGGCTGTATCTGTGTGCACCGAACACGCCTGAATAGCGGCTAGATTTCGTACTTTCGAAGTATTCATTGGCGGATACAGCGTTATAATATCACTGAATCACCTTGCGTGGGCCAAGGTGGCTGGCGAAGTGAATGTAAAATGGCGATTGTTATCTCTGTTTATCGAATATAACGTCACTGTTGCGAGGGGCAGCGCGAGGGGGACCCGTCACCCGACCGGTAAACACACACACACACACGCACACCATCACATAGAGCTTTATTTTATTTATACAGCGAATTAAAATATTATCACTAATGCCGCACATGTGTGATTTTTATTTTGGTAATAATTTGAATATTTACGTAAGCGAATAATTTTTAAAATCCATGAATAGCAAAATGCGTTTTAAGATGTTTTTGACATTTCTATTTACTACGGCGTATTAACAAAGCGTTTTTACATGACAATTTTGTACTGGAAATGTGAAAAGTCATTTAATAATTGTAGCCACGTTCCTTTCAAAAGTAGAAGTATTTTTCTTTTTAAAGCTCCCTTTCACGAGGTATTATTAAGTGTTGCCACTTAAAGAGCAACAATCTGTTATGCTTGTTGAAACAATGTTGTGTAATGAAATGATACAAGGGCCGTACAATATTAACAATGAATTTATCTCAGACTGCCATGTCGTTCGGTTAAACTCAGTACAAAGGCTATTATAATCAGCTTTTCTAATCAATGCACGTCTATAACAGATGCAATAAATTAACTGCTAAATAGAGAATCTCATTACTGTTGTAGACATGTAGTTTCTTGACTACAGATAATATAGAACAAGTTCCGATACATGAGCTAACGTAGCCTAGTGGTAAGATAAAGCTTTGTATTTCCAGCGCTATAAACTTAAGCAAAAAGCGAGCCACATTCGAAATTGGAGCATTGATGCATAAACGATGCGATTTGCCAATGTATAAACTTCGTTTGAAACATGCAATGAGTCACGTCAAAGTTTATTTTTATTTCAGAGGCCATCATGAGGATACAAAAGGGTACGATTTACGAATGATTACCATTTATTCTTATTATTCTTTTAAAAATAATGGCTTCCACGCATATGCGATGATTTAGCCAATGTCAAGGTAAATAGAGCAATTATATTCAAATCAAATCAAATCAAATCAATGTGGATGATCTCAAGATCCTGCTGGGATTATGGCGGTAATTCCTTCCAGTGCGATGCCCCTCAGATGACCTTCACTCGGCAAATCGACCGAACAAAGCCAGCCAACGCACCAAGCAAAACTCATCAAAGATCACCGGTTAAAAAGTTTCCATATCATACTGTCCATCTTCACTGAAGTTTGATGCATTAAACCACACTACTTAAATACAACAAACACAGCTCTAGAAAATAATATGAAATAATTTGAACAAGTGACGGCCACAGACTTCCCGTCAAAATCCTACCATCTATTCAAAGAAGATTATTGGACAATTCTTCGTAACTGATAAAAATCATTTATTTTTAAGGTTGTAATTTGACTTGCAGAAATCACAGACAGGTTTATCGCAATGCTTTTAAAATATGGGAAATTAATGATTTTACGTAGCGATATCGCGTTAAAATTAACCCTTCGACGGATATGACTCATTACGTGACTACCAGGAAAAGTCATTAAATTTTCACGATGGCGTTTTATGTTACTCGCGCCGATGGTTTCGCCACTTCATGCATATTTATCAAAATAACGTTGCCGATTGAAAGCTGCATATAAACACGCACTGAATTGCAGAACGGCGTCGGGTCCGCCGAATTGGAGTTTAGTGGTACGGTTTAGAGGGTATAATATCGCACAGTGTCGGGTGCATATCGAAGGACGGTCGTTGTCCGGCAGTCATTAGCGAAAGCAACCCCTGTTGGAGGGTTAAGTGAGTTCCGCGAATACGACAGTGAGTCAGACGGTTGTGTCGCCGTCGAGCTGTGGTAGGGAAAAATAACGATTGTGCGCTTGATAACCAGTTTTGATATGGCATGATCGCACACACTGCACGATGTGGATCACCATAATCAACTTATGCTGATTTTGTCGACAGATAAAAGTAAAAGTGGACAGTGCGGTTTCGTGTTTGGAACACAGAACTTTTTTAGATAATTAATGTTTTTTATAGCCGCCGGGTGGGTCATTAGGGTGAATGAGCTAAACCTATATTTTGTTAATGCATATTTCGTCATGCAAACCCAGCTATTTACATGTGAGCAATGTGACCAAAATAAGTTAGCGATAGAAGAATTTTGTAACGTAATATTTTTTAAGATTTTTTAGAATATTTTAACGTAATACATTAATCATTATACATAGACAGCCTCAGTGGCGTATCGGGCGAGTAGCCGGCTGTGAAGCGAGAGGCCGCGGGTTCGATTGACACAAATGTTTGTGTGGCCCACAGATATTTGTTTCAAGTCTGGGTGTTGTGAGACCGAGAGTCTCTCATAGTCTCTGACACCCATGATACCTAGTGTGGGGTCAGGACTAGGTGTGTGACTGTTGGGTGTACCTATTTATTTATTTATAGTTTTCCACTATAGCGTGCTCACTATTCATAAGCACATAATGTTATTTCGGTGATTGTGAAGTGTGAAGCGACCCTCGTCTTTATAAATGTCCCAATCCCGCCTCAACTGAGAGCTGTCATTTTAACTACGAGCTTAAAGCGGTTAAGAATATTTTGCAAAATTGAAGAGAAGGACCGACTTTAATAAACGAAATGTAGTTTTCGCAGGGGTAACTAATTTATCCCATTTCAAGTAAGAGTGAAAATAGTTTTCTTTTCTTTTTGGAAAAAGCGCCATAATAGCGCGGTTTAAAAATAGGTGGTGGAATGTGTCCGCGGCAGGTGGTGCGCGATGCTCCAAAAAAAAAACAACAACAAAATATCCGCATACCATACAACAATTTTTGTTCATTGTGTCACAGCTCCCAGGGGTCTGAATAAAACAGACTCGGAGCGATGCGAGTTTGCGCTAATTTCCACCGACAACGAATCGCCCAGCGAGAGATGACAGGGTTGTGCCATTATAGGGTTGCCAATTTTAACTTTTACATCGTAATAGTATTATCTAAATCTAAACACAAGTCCGACTGCGTCATAAGTAGCAGTAAGTTTTCTTACTGGCATAACTTTCTATTTGAAATCACGAATCTATCGGAAAAATATGGGCCTTACTTATAAAAATAGTTTAGCTTAGTAAATAGTAAATAATAGTCTGTCCCTTTTATTTTCAAACAATGTGATACAAGGAAAAAAGTAACAGACTTTTCTTTTCTATTTGCTCAGCTAAACTGTTTTTATAAGTAAGGCCCTATAAGTTTAATCTTTTCATGTTATTGTATTTCTAATGACAAGAATAGCCAGACTAACAATCAGCATTGCCGTAATCCACACGGAAAAAACATTTGCTTTTAGTATTGGTTGTATTGTCGTAAAATATGAAATCACGCATTTATCCACACCATGAGCTCATCTTCCACGTCCACTAAAAGTTTTTTGAAAGGCTTTTAAAAATTTACTGATATCAAAAAGCAATATTTATCAGCTGCAGCATACTGCAAAGTAGGATGAACAACCCTACATTTTCAACATTTATGCAACTATTTGTAATATTTCGTGTACATTTACATCCAGTTGTATTATCATACGTGTGCACTATGCAGTGTTTGTACATACCGATGGGTTTATCCCAGCTCAACTGAACGCACGATAGGCTCAGCATACATGGCCCAGACAGATGTCGAAGTCACGATGAATCTAAGACCATTGAGCCGTCTCAAGCATTGCAGTGCGGTCCTTAGTGATTTATGAGATAACGTCATTTAATACAGCATTGTAAATTAATTTAATTTAAATTGCAAAACATATCCACATTTTTTTATTTGCCTTCTCTATTCAATTGTTTAATATGATAAACTCTCACTAATTGAATATAAAATCTGCGTAGACACTAGACAAGTAATCAACATATATTTTGTTGTATTTATTTCTGCACCAAAACATCTTTCGTCTTTCCATTCTCGACAAAAAATATCCAGTTAATTTGGGCCGTAACATGCATGAATCACATTAAAAGTAGCAAAATAAACCGAGATTAAATCAAAATGCATGTTTGAAAAAGCATGTGTATTATCACGTTGATAAACCATTGTTTTGTTCAATGAGTACGACAGTCGTTTGGCTTCATTGGTAGTCGTTATATTTCCACTCACTTAGTTGTGGCTTTCGGATTCGATTAATTTAGTTCGCGGTTATGTTTCATATGAGGGAAGTTCTTTTCATTTCACTTATTTAGCAACTGGGTACAAATTGACACTTTTTGAATGTTGCAAATGAACTTTTAAGAGGCATTTCACATTTTATGCGCGAAATTCAATATTCTGAACGTCTAATTTACCATCACAAGAAGGGATTGAATACATTAAAAAAATAGATAAATTCTTTTTGTTGACATATTGTAGAACATATTTACCAATACTACTTTGATTTTTTGTAGCGATTAATCTCCCGTAGCTTGTTTCTTGAATTTAATGAAACAGGTCATCTTAGGACTCCTAATGCTCCTATTTAAAGTAATCAAATAGACACGAAAAAAATACTCGACACCAGGCATATAAATCTGTTGACACATTGTAAGATAGAATCGATAATTAGTCTAACTAATTGTAAAAAAAAATAAACAGTGTGGCCGATTTTTACGACTTATGTCTTAATTTTACAACGAGGTTTTGCACAGAAAAAAAGAATAATCATAAGAAACAATTATGTCGAGATAAACGTTGGTTCATAAACAACATAATCTTGTAGTTCAATTGGAAATATTTTGGTCAGGTTTAAATAAATTAATAAATTATACGCAAATGCTACAAAATAAGATGTACGTGCGGGCGAGAATTAGTATTTTGCGTTTATTTATCTTATTTCTTTATATTTATCTTATTAGTACAACCAGAAAGCATACACATATACATGCAATCATTATTTCACGATTCAATAACTACTTGCTACGGTACTGTCTTATTTACAGGAACCGCGATCACAATTTTGTGAAATGGCTCTGGTTCTATAATACTCTTCCTACTGTTCATCATCATCATCAGTCATAGGAAATCCACTGCTGGACATGGACCTCCCCCAAAGATTTCCAGACCGACCTATTGGAAGCGACCTGCATCCAGCGACTTCTTACCGTTAAAAGAAGTTAATTATTAAGGGCGAGTTGCTGCACTATTCTAGAGTTAATCCTAAACTCGTTTTAACTTACATGTTATTCGTATATTTAAATTGAGATTCACGGTAAATAGATTTGTCTAAGTGTAAGTCGCCATAAGTAACATTTCAAGTAATCCTAAATCCAAGTGGAATCCGTAGATTTTTTTTCATTTATTCACATCTTTTCCTAAACAAGACCCAAAACATTTGTGTACGGCGATGTTTAAATCTCTATATTTTTATAATTCCCATTCCATTCAAATATTCACGGCGTCAGGGTACTAAAAGGCCAAATAAAAACAAACTTTTCTAATCCAATTTGTCGCACTTCATACTTTTATTGTATTACCTCGAATACACTCCTCGAGCGTATTATTCTGCAGTGTAGACCGAAAAGTAAGAAAATTGTTTGATCCGCGGCATTGTAAAAGTCGCCCGCTCTCATAAAATTCCCACATATTTCACGACAAATAAACTTCTCATCCTATGAAATTTCTCCTCAGGAAGCGGTACAGTGCAGGTAATATTTCAAAACATGTGTCATTCATAACTTTCGCCTTCGCAATGTCTGTCGATGGAGCCCGGGCGAAAAGGTCTCAATAATAAATTTTTCGTGATCCCGCTCCGTTATCCTCGCTACTGAGCCCAGGTACGTTTTACGGCCGCGCAAGGGAAAATAAACGAAAAATAAAATAAAAGTCAAAATGGTCGACATAAAACTATTTGCCCGAATATACGGAGCACAAAAACTTTTCAAAACGTAAATAGACTGATATTGCTCATGTTGTCGGGAAATATGAAATTGTCACATTGCGAAAGGTACGGTATTCGTTTTCACGATCAAATTATACGTTGATGTGAACAAACTTGTTAATAAAAGATATAAATGCAAAACTAGTCGCCGCCTGACGTCTTTGGTCAAACTTTACTCAAGGATTTAAAGTTTTACTATAAAATAAAGAGCGGGGAATAATGTACCATGTAATACGGTTTCATAGACTTGGAGGAGCGACTCGGTGATTTAGAGTATCGTCAAAGCATTAGAGAGTTTTATGATACATGCGAACGTTACGGCGACAACAATGAGGAGTGCTACCTCATAAAATAGTAAACAACTTTTGTAACAACCCCGTCGGTGGCCGTATGAAATCTCAATCACGTCACAATACGACTACTATGTTATTACTTACTGCTGCCTGTACAATGTTATCGCGATTGTAACCATTGTTGGGTCGCTAGTAATCTACTAAGTTACTCATGTTCTAATTTACGTTACAGAAAAAGGCCAGGTGGCCAGGAGGATTAGGGCATTATTTTTCTATGCCCATATTACATCGCTTATTGTATAAAATTGATTTCGACTGCCTCGGTGGCGTGGTGGTATTTCGGTACGACTACGGTTATGAGGTCTCGGGTTCGATCCCCGGGTCGGGCAAAGTTATTGGATTTTTCCATATCAGCCTGGAGTCTGGAATTTGTGCCCGATATGGCGATAGGCTCGCCCCCTATCACATCTGGGACGGAACTAAGCTCGGCGAAATGTGGGTGTTCTAGTTCGCTAGTGCGCCTCTGTCTATCCCTTCGGGAATACAGGCGTGAGCTTACGTTATTTTATGTTATGATTTCAATAAGATGAAAATTGTACAAGTTCTGATGGTAAGACAAAACGTGTTTAGTATATTGTGATACTTGTCCTTGTTGAGGGAAACGATTTTCTACAATCTCGATAATTAATTCATGTTAAGGTAGGAAACCACGTATAACTAGGTCATCAACCAAAAATATCTTGACCGTAAAACATCCACTTCTTACCAAAAATGGCCTTTGTTCAGCCAATCACGTCACGGCTCAATCGGATAAAGATTAATCATAATAAAGCTAAATACAAAGCTCTATCACTTATTAAATACCAGTACACTTTCTAAGTAGCCTTTATGTTTAATTTTCTTCGTAATTATCTTTCTTTCTTTATCCCATCTTAATGTGGGGACGGCGCGACACACATTTTCAAACATGTTGCGAAAAGGATTTGGCTTAGTTTTTACGACCTGCCGCCTGCCTGGCGTCAACCCCTTCTGAGGGGTTCTCGGATCTCGGGCAAATTAAATTAGAAAATTTGCTTTGCCCGACCTGGGAATCGAACCCAGGACCTCCCGGTCCACAGCCCATACATACTGCCACTAGACCAAAGAGGCGACAATTTTCTTCGTAAATGTATAAAATAATATTAGCCTTTAGACGTAACTTTTAAAATGTATATCTAATTCAAACAAAACACCTTAGCAGCGTATCAGACGATGTTTAGTTAAATAAATCATGTAAGACGGACTGCTTTAAAACTTTTTTATATTAGTAGGTAGGCTATGCATTGTAATTTTCAAGGGGGTGTGGTGGTGGCGTAGCAGAGGCTGTAAACTAACTTATAGTTACAAATAAATTTGTGAAACGCGGCGTAGTGTCGCGTGATGGAGCACATTACAGCGCCGAGCACGTCACCGCGCGGCTCCGTCCGCCGACCCGCTTCGCACGTGATAAACTGCCTCATAATACTAGGCCGTTTTCCAGATATAGGCACTGTGTCAACACAGATTAACATAAATAAAAAATATAAATCGCACTCTACTTTATGTTAATGTGTACACTCCATTGTCTCTAACAAGGTATGACGCAAAAAACGACATCGTGTCTTGGTTGCGACTTACGAGTTGCGTATTACCAAAGAAATTCAACAGTATAAAACGCGACAACAGCACAAAACTTGTGATCCAAAAGTTATGACCTAGTGGTCATAAGTCGCTCTGTTTATTTGAAATATACGCGCTCCAGGTCGGCCAGCGATATAATATTTATTTAATAAACTTGATTCTTAACCATTCACAAAATATTCTAGGGTGTAAATTGTAATAATCGCCCTCGCATTGTGTAATCAGTAGTTGATGGCAGTACTACTGAAGTTTGAAATCAATATTCTTGTATGGAAACTTGCTTGATAGCGCCTCTATAGTTAGGAATATTAAATCTCTTTTTGTATTACTGACTCCACACGGTCCGGGAATAATATAATACTATATAAATATTGTACTACGTGTATCAAACGTTGTTCCTCCAATTTACGTGTAACACAACAAACATCTTTCTATTTTAGTATTTAATTAAAAATGTGGAATGCTTTAAAATGTAATAGGGGCATACTTGTATAAATCTAAGCGAGCCATAACGTGGAATAGCTTTACAGACCGTAACGACTAACAACTTAGAAGCGGTATTTTAGTGTGTAAATATACAGTTTGATTGGGTAGGTATTTTATCTTTGCGACGATACTATTTTTTGTTTGCACCGCATCATGCTCTTATTGCATCATATAGAAATGTTATATTAAAATCATGGACGTAAAAAAAAGATGGACGGAGCGCTAGGAACATTGACACTTTCAAGACACAGTAGGGATTTTCGGCCTATTCGATCGACACGCTATGGCGGCGAATAATCAAATGAGCCGAAAACCCTGCTTCACTTTCAATGATCCTAGCGCTCCGTCCATTTTTTTTTACGTCCGTGATTGGAATATTGCTAGTGGTATAAATTCCACTATAAACGTACCATTTGGATTCACATATTTAGGACTTAGTAACACGCAGGGTCGAGGTCGAATTAGCAAAAGCTTTTAACCTCAATGAAAAGCTTTATATTTAACTCAATTATCCGAATGGAAATTATCGCTTACAGTCCTAACAGTCACACACATAGTCCTTCCCTCATTCTAGGTTTTACCTGTATAGTCGGTATCAGGAAATCCGAAGGACTTACGGTTCCACAACACCCAGACTCGAAACAAAGGTATGTTGATCCAGAAACATTTGATTTGGTGCGGAAATCGACACCTAGGCTACTCGGTTCCTAATTTTTAGCTTGGGAAAGCGCTGATTGTGTTTTGCTATGTAGCGCTGTGCTGTAAGAACTTTTGTTTAACTCGACAGCTGAAGCCGCGATAAGATATCAAGTTACATAGTCCAGTAAGCTGTGTTATCTGACTTACGAAATTCGATGACGAGTTAAGCTTTTTAAATAATAGTACTGCTGGTCTTAGTTGGTAGCAAACTGCGAGTCTTAGTTTAGTGTACCAACTCCTTGGCTGTCCATGGTCTTCGGCAGTGCCAACGAGGCCATGTTAGCAAATCGCGAAATACTTTTGATAAGCCTCGTTTGAACTTGGAAGAAAGACATGTAGCGTTGAGGTACTGTCAAGGGAAGGGAACACAATAAGTGAAAAATAATTCTGGAAATGCACTGTACTATAAAGATGTGAATTTATCCGTACTTAGAATTAATTAATTTTATTTATTTATTTACTTCATTTACAATGTATATAGGTGGACTTAATGCCGAAGGCATTCTCTTAAGTCAACCGTAATTTTCTTTATCACGATTAGTCCATACAGGAAGGCGATTGTGATTTCTTCAGAGGGGAAGAACAAATCCAGGAAAAATGCCTTAGCTTTGCATGTATTAAAAAAAAAAAAGACTGTGACCTACCTATGTTTAATAGACAATGATCATTTTAGAAATCTAACTTGATACGTACTCGGCATTGCAAGAATAACGTTTTATAAACTTGTTATATTGCATAGCATTTGAGCATTGCATTTTTCAACTTTATATGAACTTTGATAATTAGGCAGGTAACGTTTTGTAAAGGTCGTGGCACGTTATATCTGGAGTAGCAAGGTAACTGTCGCCTGTTTTGTTTTACCCATAAAAAGTGTCAATGATCGTACGAATATTTAAAAAGGTGAAACTGTGTTTGGGGTGAACTTTCGTATACAGAAAAAGTATAATTGGCCTACGAAATTTATCCCAATAGTACCTTACCGCGGGATATCGACTTTCACGCGGGCAGAGTTGCGACCAAAAGCAAGTGTAAAAGGACTTACTGCCGCACTCAGAGACGTTTAATCGTTCATTAAATCGTTCCTTAGTATAGATTTCAAAATGTTACCACTCAGAGACAGCTAATGATTCATTAGCGTCCCTAGATGACAATGTACAGAAACACCTTTACATAACTCCTTAATGATTGATTAGCAATTTTACGTCAAACATTTGACATTTTATTTTTAATACAGAAAATCAAAGAGATTTAACACTACAATCATAGAGAGGTTCTATACAAAAAGTTTGATCTCAAACTTCATTAACGCTGTCTCTCGTAGAATAGCACAAATTCCGTAAGCAAATTCCAGACTACGGGCTGATCTCAAAAATCCAATATCAATTTGCCCGACCCGGGGATCAAACCCGAGACCTCAGGACGGTAGTTGTACCGAAATACAACCGCGCCACAGTCACAGTCAGTCATTAATCTAAGTTTATGTCAAATCCCTATTTATGTACCTATACAATGTACTATTTTTATCCAAAGCAAACTTTTATTTACATTTACAGTAGATAGGGATACCAATAATGCCATAGAAAAAAATTGCAGATTTTATTTTTATTTATTTAAATGAAATGATGCGTTTCGTTATGCCCTTTTTAAAAAATAAGCACACAAACATTTCTCTCGGTGCGGGAATCGAACCCGCCGCACCGTCCCTCACTTCACAGCCGGCTACTACTACTCGCACACTGCGCCACGAAGGCTGTCGGATCAAATGTCAAAGATCCTACGCATTGACGTCTGTCCTACGGATACATAAAGTTGACATTAACTAACGAACCATTAAATTTGGACTCTGGGATGCAACGTTAATTAACGAATTTAATGTAAATTAGTTAATGACTAATTAGGCCTAATTTAATTAACCTTGGTGTGTGCAGCAGTTATTACTATTGTAATCTTATTCACATTTTCTTTCTACCTGCCCTTATCCCATGTTAATGTGTTGTTGACTCGACACATCACAAGCATGTTGCAGAAAAAAATTGGCTTAGTTTTTTACGACCGGCTGCCTTCCTGACGGCAGCTTTTAGACGGAATCTAACAATGTGTGACATTTTATGGATTCAATAAACGATTTGATTTGATTTGATTTAGCAAAACACCACACCCGACCTCGGTATCGAACCCAGGACCTCCCAGTTCACAGTCGATATTTTATGCACCATAAATAATTTAAAATTAATATCATAAGAGCCATCGCAAAAATAACTTAAGCAATTTTTTTTTTGTTTTATTTGTTAATGCGGGGTAACCTAATAATTACGGGGACGACATTACGGTTATATCGGAGCCGCCGGTCTTATAACATTCGGGCCATAGAAAACATCCTGGCGACACTATGTGGAGTCCTACTATAACACTATATACACGTTACACCGGCAATACCGACTTAAAACCCCGCGGTGGCCCTCTCCAGTGCTTTAGGGACAGCTCCGGGTTTCCTTAGGCGAAAAGCGCCCAGGATTCGTCTGGAACCACCCCTGCGTGGTGCTGTCTTGTGGCCTGTCTGCCGGCCGGCCTTTCATATTGGGCAGCTGTCGTCCGAAAGCTTCTGCTGCCCGAGACAATTTCGTCCCTAAACTCTTAAATTGGCAAAGAAATCCCTGTTCAAAATTGAACCATCATCGTATCGATCTGTATGCGTCTAATAACATGACCGGTAGCCGCTGCCGCCAGAATTGCGATGTCTTGAACGGCACACGTTGTTTGCTAACAATGATGATGCTGGTGCGTGCGATTTAAAATATTGTAATCATCATCATCATCAGCCGCAGGACATCCACTGTAGGACATAGGCCATATTGTAATAGGTAATGGGAATTTAACTCACCGGTATTTTCTGTAATAAAAATATTATTTGGGTAGAACACCCAGTTCGCTAGTGCGCCTTTGCCTAACCCTTCGGGGATACAGGCGTGAGCCTATATCATATTTTGTAAAAATGTAACCTCAAACACAAAACGTAAATGTCCAAATCAATCATTAAATAGATAAGTAAGGGTCGTGCCGTATTTAAGTTTAATTGTCATTATGGGCTATTAATGAATCATTATCTGACTCTGAGAGGTAACTTTTTTAAATCTACACTAAGGAACTATTTAATTGGCCATTACATGACTCGGAGTGCGACAGCCCATGTATTCGGTATTTAAAAAATTAATGTCAATTAGCTAAATACTAATTAGGACTAATGTAAGGAACGTCTCTGAGTGCGGCCGTTAATCATCCAGTCAGTTCTGAAAATATTTTATAAAAAACCCACCAGTTATAAATTATCCTTCGCTCTATACACTTGCATGATCACATGCATGATCATGTCAAAGGGTAATGGGCGGCCATTATTCTATTTGCGAGAATTTATCTCCGTTGTTGATTTTTTCATATAAAAATCATGATAAACTTTTAAGACTTTTATTTTTATATTCAAAAAGGTTTATGTGATTTAAATCCACATAATAATAGATGGTATTTATCGATACAACTGTCTGCATTTTAAGTCCCTTAATCTAAGTTCTTTGTTAAGCAAATGGAAATGTTTAGATGCGGGTTTGATCCGCTAACTCTAATTAATAATGAATTTAGGTATTCCTGTAGATGGGTCACTTGATGGGAAGTGATCACATACATATACATACATGCAAGAACAGAGATAAAAATCCACTTCAATATTCCATGAAATTCTGTTACTGGTCTAAGAGACCGTGGTACATCGAACTTCACTCATCTGATATCCAGATGAGATATAATTATGTTTAATCAAATAAAAATTATTTACAAACACGCCTATAATTGCTTGCCTATCGAAAAGTGTTTATGGCTTTTTTATATATTTTTTCTTCATAACGTTTTTTGATTTTGTAATTCAATTATCTTTCTTATGGTATAAATTTTATTGGTTATCAGTTCGGTGTTGTTATTATTATTATATTAGACACCTGTTCAAACCTGCTTGCCAAATAGCCATGAAAAATAAGTAGGCAAGCCGACCAAGGTAAAAAAAACTACCATTTAAAATATATTTCTCGGTTATCTAAAGGGAAAAGGTTATGAAAAAATAATTAAAATTAATTTAATAAATAAAGCTTCCAACAGGTCGATCTGGAAATCTTTGGGGGGACGCCTATGTCAAGCAGTGGAAGTCCTATGGCTTATGATAAAAATTGTTTATAGTTATTTTTTCATCATCATCACATTTCGATAGGCAAGCTATTATAGGCGTTTAGAAGATAAATGATATTTGATAAAAAAGGATGTCTCATCTGGATATCACATGAGTGAAAGTCGATGTACAACCGTCTCCCCTACCATACCGCCCAATCATGCTATATTTAGGCAAATAAGTCCACTCCTCATGGTGGCTCTACCAATATAACTTACAAGCGAAGTCAATATAAATAAACGATTGATATACATATTATTCTACGAAATATATAAGAATTGAATAATGTAAAATCAAGATTAGATGGCTTAATGTCTGCCTACTCGATATGTAGTTCGAGTACAACATGGTGTCAGAGTGTAGGTCGGAAGTGAGCGTGGTGCTGTACAGAACGCAGGCAGGCGTCAACGTGCCCTGAGTGACACGTCCTTCCGTCGCCGAGCTTTCTGTACGTAGCCACTACCATGATTCAGTCGCGCAACCTGACAAAACTCTTACGATGCCTTTCAAAAGTGTTTCTGCTGAAGAATGTTACGTACACCTTAATTTTTTCGACAACACACGCTCTACTCGTATAAAATGAAAGTCGTGTTGAGCCGTACGCTCTAATAAATATGGAGCTCGAATGCGACCCTAATCGAGAAGGCAAAATGGTAACAATGCAAACAGGCGTGGTATCAAATTGTCGAGCGTGCAAACACATTAAAGGGCGCCGAGTAAACGACGCCTAATGATTATCTATACATTGGTTGCGCACGGGGAAAAAAGAAACGCGGTAAATGTAAATAAATGAGATATATTTCATTGTTCTTTGTTTTAGGAGGGCCGAGTGGCAGCTGGACGCCGGAAAATGTTGCTTATCTGTGGCCGCACCTTTTGTTGGTAGGCGTTGACCCAATTCTAGTGGCGCTCGGCCGTGGCGGCGGTGTCAACATCGTCTTAATTCATATAATTTGATTGGAATGGTAAGCCAGACCATTTTTAATTGTTACAATAAAATAACATTGCTACAACGGAGTAATTTCGAGAGAATTTCTAGAGTAGCCTTGTTGACAGTGAACCAAAGATCCTTTGTGGGTAATTAGCTATATTATAATATAGATGTTTGCCAATAGTGTTGCGCATTGATGCGGTTAAACCGGCAAGTTGTTGTCGAGGCCGATCGCCGGCGCGATAGGTCGCGGGGTCAAAAACAGCGAGGCCCGTACCTGGCGCCACCCCGTGCCGTTCAATGTCAACTTTCAATCAAGGCGGGCGGAAGGAAACGGCCGAGCTCGTGCGCCGATGCGGTGCCGACAGACCCTACCGAGCGCCGAGCACACTGCCGCCATTATTGCTTTGCCCTTTTTACGACACCACGCCTCGCGTTTACCTTTTATCATGTTAAGCCTCTCGGCGACAAGAGGCGGTCGATGATGCGCTTTACACTACGCTCTGATATACTCGACTTACACAATTGTAGCTTGTGGTAATTATTAAAATTCTAAGCTACCGCTACAATGGAGTCTAGACATTAAATTAATTAGCGAGATGAACAGACCGGTGAAATGAACGGTACTGTTGAAAGTTTTAATTTGTTGCCGCAATAAATTGAAAGCACAAGCCTCTCAAGACTGCTATTATTGACATTGTAATTTCCCTCTTAAAGCGTAAACTGCAACATAAATAAAACTTTTATTACTTTTTGCGTCAACCTTCCGCCCTGTTCGTTTACATAGCATCGAGCAAAGCCTCTCCATGCGAAAGGTCGCTTTGTCAACCGTCGAGTGACATTAGCTCGACTCACTGTCAGATAATTTTGGAAATAAATAAGACTGCCTCGGTGGCGTGGTTGTATTTCCGTACGACTACCGCCCTGAGGTCTCGCGTTCGATCCCCGGGTCGGGCAAAGTGATATTGGATTTATCCATATCAGCCCGGAGTCTGGAATTTGTGCCCGATATGGCGATAGGCTCGTCCCCTATCACATCTGGGACGAAACTAAGCTCGGCGAAATGTGGGTTTTCTAGTTCGCTAGTGCGCCTCTGCCTACCCTTTCGGGGATACAGGCGTGAGCTTATGTTATGTAATAAGTATATTCTGCACTCTATTTCCGCGCGGATATAAATTTCATCCTCCATAATCTGGCTGCTTGTATTTGTTACACTGGAAAATCGTTTAAAAATTTTAGCAAAGAAAAAAAAACACTTTACACGGTATGTGCTAATAATCTATTCAAAAGAATTTGCTTCAGTAAGCCTTTTTCAACGGTACATCAATCCAGCTACACCAAAAAAAGGAATCAATAGGAGTATCTTGTAGCGCCGTTTGCAGGCTCATTAAGCAAATAACGAGTCCGCAGGATAAAGTTGGAGGCAGTAAAGTTTATTAATGGCTCGATTACAAGCTCGACCCGAGGTGGAAAGAAGTGCTATCAATCAGTCAGGTGCGCGACGTTAAACGCACCTACCCCTTCAGTAACTCTAATAACAAAATTCCTACGCCACTGTTTCTTTAGATAGGGGCGGAGATGAATATCTCGGTGTGTCGCTGCCGGTTAAGCGTTTCCAGCGCTCAGTACGGCAAACGGTCCGTTTTTAATTGTGAACAAATTCCACCTGAAAAGCGATCTTGAATTTTATTTTCGAGATCAAAGATATAACAGTAAATAGACGGGATAACAGCGCGAAACTTGTGATCCAAAAGTTGTGACCTTGTGGTCATAAGTCACTCAGTCGTATTTGAAACATCCACGCGCAAGGTCGTGCCAGCGTAATAATGTTTAGACTATAAAATTGTCCTATGTGATTCTTGAACATTCACAGTACATTCTAGGGTGTCAATTGTAATAAGCGCCCTCGTGTGTAATAAGTGGTAGATGGCGTTACTGACGTTTTAAATATTTTTTTTATGGATACTTGCTTGATAGCCCCTCTATAGTTAGGAAGTAATATGAAATATAAGCAGCGATAGCTCAGTTGGGAATGGTATGGACTGCCGAGACAAGTGTCGGAGGTTCGAAACCAGCCCCAAAATGGAGCATACACCTCTGACTTTTCTATGTTAAGTGTATTTTCATTGTGAAATATCGCTTGCTATAACGGTGAAGGAAAACATCGTGAGGAAACCTGCATACCCGAGAATTTCTTCACAGGAATTTCGAAGGTATGTGAAGTCTGCCAATCCGCATTAGGCCAGCGTGGTAGACTAAGGCCTAACCCCTCTCATTAGTAGAGGAGGCCCGTGCCCAGCAGTGGGACAGTAATATTACAGGGCTAATATTATTATTATATTATTATAATATGAAATATCTTTGTTCGAGATGCATAAAGGTGTACGAAGCGTTGTCAGAGTGAGGGTATTGCGGAGGCAGTAGAGCGAGCCTCGGTCTGTCCGAATGGCTCAATTACAGTTAATTCGCAGAGCACACACATTTGAAGCTAGGCGCATGCATGTGCATCGTCCGCATTAATGTATGTAAATGCATGCGACCGGCCGCGGCTGCCCGCCGATGCTCACGATATTGCGACATTAAACCGAATATGGCCGGCGAGGTGGACATTTTTGACAGAAGTCAACGTTTGCAAATTATTAAACCCGCAATGTTTACTTTTTTATTGCGCTTAACGGCTTACAGTCACAAAGTCTAGACTCTAGAGTATAGCTATGCACTGGGAGGTCCCGGGTTCGAATCTTAGGTCGGGCATAGCGGTGTTTCTAAAGCCATTTTTCCTGAACTGGTTCCCCTAAAAGAATTTGACATCAGTCAGCCAAGCAGCTTGTCGTATAAACTAAGCAGTCGAATCCTTTCTGTAACTTGCTTAAAAAAGGATGTTGCGTCAACCTAATATTGTAGTAGGATAAGAGGATGTTTAATTTTTCAATGTTGTTACTAGACGCATTTGAGGTTTACAAATATATTGATAAATCCGATTACGAGGAGAGATTAGGGGGCGAGCCTGTCGCCACATCAGAGTGATACTGAAAAATTCAATATGACTGCCCGACCCGGGGATCAACACGAGACCTCAACATGATAGTCGTACCGCGCACGCAATACCACTACGCCACCGAGACAGTCTGGTGTTTCAACTTTTATTATCAACAAGTTTTAGCTTCTAATCGCCTTCTTGCTCGACGTTTATCCCCAGGAGTTTACATATTATTTTACTATTATGAGGCCCTTATAATATGAACCAAACATCATCAATTAACGTGAAAGTGGTCTCGTTTGTTCTTAGTAGTACCACCGCTGTTCTTTTGGTGTACTGCCAAGATGTACTCAGCACTACAAACGGGGAAATTCATTTGCCAATCTCTCCATGCCGGAGCTCAGAGGTATGTCGGACTCACTGGTGTAAACCGTCCTACCGACTAAAACCCCGCGATATTCTCTCTGCGTTATGCCCGGGGGCTACGTGGTACGCCGATGCATGCAGCCGTAGCCCCCGTAGGAGTTAGCTCTTCTAGCCACTAGTGACGTTTCACATCCTGACGAGTATATCCAGGTTACATCCAAAAGACCCAAAAACAGAGGTGTTAAATACAACACGAATTTCTGCCCTGTTGTACTAAGGGAAGAAAGGACAAGAAAGGACTAGAAAGTTTGCTGTGGAAATATACCTATTTGTTTTTTCCACAGTAGCAAATTTTTTTATAGCAGAGACTGGCAAACGAGCAGATGGGTCACCTGATGGTATTCTCCACCGCCTATAGACACTAAAAGAATCATGGGTGCTTTATCAACCTAAGAGGGGAAAAAAAATTGGTAAAGGTGGGGGAGGGAATTGGGCCACCAGAAATCTCAGTCACTTTCACGCGAAACCAGGGTTCCACTTTTTGTCTGTTTTCTGTGAGACAGTGGTATCAAACCGGTCGAGCAGGCCCATTCGTGCTGTAAACGTAACTGTCTACAGCTTGGCTCTACCACTCAAGTTTATCATCAAAAAACTCTCGGCTGCAAATCCCCGAGCAAAATTAAATGAAAAAACGAACATAAACAGTTTAAAAGCCTAGTGATTAGTGAATACAGTTCAAAGGGTTTTTAATATACTCCTTAAGTCCACAGCATAAGAGTGTTGATGCAGAGTTGAAATTTGTCCCTTTGTGATGTCAAAGGACCTGTTTTTATTTGACTTATCCTTGAAAGACAAAGGCTATTGCTGAACTGAAATGTATGCAAAATAGTCCATTTTACATAGATAAAAAATAATTATGTGCCAATATAAAAATAACCTACCTATATTTATAGCTTCTTTAACATCCATATTAGGTAGATCAAAAGTTACTATTTTGATTGACAAAAATAAAATATAATGCCAATATGGCGTTTTAAAAATTGCGCGAGTTTCAAATTCGCAAATAATGATGCTGCACGCCGGGCAAAAGTGGAAATGTATTTTTTTTTATATTTAATTTCAAGTTCAAGTTTCGTCAAGGTTGACGTCAGACGGCCGGCTGTAAAAATAAGCCAAATCCTCTCTACAACATGATTGAAAAAGTGTGTTGCGCCGACCCCACATTAAGATAGGATAAGGGCAGGTAGAAAAAAGTAAAATTTACTTTCAAGTTCATATTTTTGTAAAATTATCTTTCTGGAAGTACATACACAATTGGAAAATATTTTTCAAAGTTAAAAAACATTTATTTCTAGGGTAGGTAGGCACTTACTTTCCGCTCAATAGATGTAGCTTACTACTTACTCAGCCACAGAATTTACTTGTCCTGGATTCAAACCCTAGAACGGACAATACCTAAAATTCGTTTCAATTTTAGGAATAAAAAAAATCTAGGCGATAGTCCCCATTACAATTTATAAAGGTAAGTTAATAGATAGGCGAACCATGGGCGTACTGAGTACTAACACCACTGTGTACCCTTCGATGATATAGAAGGAAGCATAAATTCATAAAAAAATAAGTAAGTCAGCATAAAAATAAAATAAACTATGCTCAAAATGTTTCAGTACATTACGTTTACGGACTACTAACGCCCCCTACAGGGCCAAGTTATTGTTTGACTCTACGCAAGCATTGTCATGGTGATTCATTTCGTGATAACATTATTAACTCACCGATAAGCAGACAAGCAACTAATAATATGTAAAAGCATTGTATGTTTTAAGAACATTTACATGTATTTTTAACTATGGCTATGGATAACAAACATGTTTTTCATAAAATGACGCGTTTTCATCTCGTAGCGTCCGTGGAAGCGTATATCCATATTAATTACCATTAAACAGACTTCTACAAGAACATATTCTGTGATATAAGATCATATTTTGTATCACATTTTATGTTTATAGCGAAACATGACGGAAATTGAGCATCGTAAGTGATTCTAGAGAGGTTATGTTCGCGACAAACAAAAATAAAGGCGTTTACCTGAATCAGCTTGCAATCCCGAGGCAATTATCACTATTGTAATACACAGCTTCATTCACACAAAAGTAAGAATATAAATACTAGATAAAAAATTGGTTTGCATCACATAAATAACAAAATAAAACGGAAAACATTGAAAGCGGACAAGAAGCGCGACACGAAACGGCAAGCTAAGCAGCAGCTGACTAGGGGCGGCCGAGTGACGTGACTTTGTAGCGACGATTCATGTGAGTAAAGCCTGCACTATTTTATTGAATTTTTGAAGTTTTCAAAGAATTTGGGTTTTCCATTAGCCTAAAATCGTAATTTTATGGTTTTTATATCTAAATACTGGTAGATCTTTTATAAAAACAATGGTTTTATACAAATATATTTACCAAATCATTAAAAAGATTTCACAAGAATTGCATCCGAAAATACCTTTTTAAGCTGTTTTTTCATACAAAAATTTAAAGTACTAATTGTAAATAATATTTTTTTCAGTGAGCTTGGTACGTCATTCCAAGGTTCAATGCGTGGATGCGCAACGTGGAGGAGTGGTGTGGGCGCGCACCGGCGTCGACGGCGTTGCCCTCTAGTGAGTATATTGTGAATTATCGATTCTCCGCGTGCCGCCAACTGCCATTGGCTCCGCTCAGTAATTGGTTTATGTAGCCCGTTCGTAACATGAATTCAAATTTAGCGCGCTGTGCTCTCGAATGAACAGACGCGAGTGTTTGTACAGGGGAAATTACCTGTTTCAGATAATAAAATCTAGTAAAATACTATTCAAAGTTTGTTTTACTCTCGAGCTGGTACTTTAAATAAAAATATTATTACAGCCATCATAGCCATAGCGTTTGTGAATTGTTTAAATTATAATATTTATGGAATAAACTAATTTATAAAAGATTCCCATAGATAACGCGAAATATTTATTGATATATGAATTTTATTTTTAAAAGTTACTTTAGAATAGATTTAAGATATTAATCACTGATACTACTTGCTTTGTTACAATGCTACTAGTTTATTGCCTCTATTTATTATTATATCAATTTGCTGTGCATTTTTGTATGCATAATTTAAAGGACTTCAGAAAAGTGTTTGTCTAATCATAAACGGAATACTATAACTACAAATCAATTAAATAAATTCAACTCTACGTCTCTATCAAATAAAGTTCTATCAATTTATCGTAGTAGGTAGATAACATGTCTTTCTTTTCGTATTGTTATAATAAGTTATATTATGATTTGTTATATTATGATTTATTATTTTTATGTTATTATATACATAGATACATACTTATATGTAGTAGTATTTATTATCTACACTGTATTAAACACAAATAGTAAAAAACATGGTGTTTATTGGAATAAATATTAATTATTACTGACATTAAGGCGAAATATGGGTGTTCTAATTTTTTTTTAATAATTCGGGGAGTCTTATGATCAGCTGTGGACGCCCTGTGGCTGATGATGATGATGATAGGTGTTCTAGTTCGCTAATGCACCTCTGCCTAACCCTACGGGGATACAGGCGTGAGCTTATGTTTTAATTTAATATCAATTGTAAAAGATAGGTATATGTCTAACAAATCGCATTGTTTCAGGTATGCCTGCCCATATCCATTTGCTCTATGGTTTGTGTCAATATCAGCCTATTCGAGTTTCCGAGAAAGCTCTGCGCTCGATTTTCCACGTTACATATTTGGAAACTACATACAGTCTATCTGGTTCTATCTGGATTTACACATAACAAAAGTTTATTATTTAACTCACCCCGCCATAATAATATGAAGAGATAAGTAGTACATATATAGATGGATGCATATTTGGAAAACTACTACTAGATAGATTGAAAGGAAACCGTTTGTAATATGGGCATGTTATGAGAAGCGAAGAGACATACGTGAGTAAGAAATTGATGAATATCAATGTTGATGGATGGAGAGGTAGAGGAAAGCCAAAGAAGTGGTGGATGGAGTGTGTAAGGAAGGACATGAAAGAAAAAGGGGTGAATGACGAGATGACGGCTGATAGGCATGTATGGAAGTCGAAAACATGTTGCGCCGACGCCCAAATAAAATTGGGATAAGGGCAGGAGGATGATGATGATTTGTAAAACTACTACTGCATCAACAAACTGGGGGGTTACCACCACGTCTTATAGTAGTATAGAATTATATAATCTTACTTTGTTTTTTTTTAGGTAAAAGTAAGACTATAATAATACTGCTATAAGACGTGGTGGTAGACCCCCCAGAACACTTTAAGCTCAGTTTTTGTGAGATAACAGACGACTGAATAAGCGCGCTTGACCAAGCTATTTGCTCAAGCCTGTCCATTTAAGTTGCCGCCAAAATTGTCTATCTTTTATTACTTGAAAAGCTGAAGCTATGAGAAGTTATCACAAGTTTGCTACATCACTCTAAATAATTCTTTCTTACCACCTGCCCCCAATCCTCATCCCGCTTCAATATGGACAGATAACATAAGCTCACGCTTGCATCCTCGACGGGGTAGGCAGAGGCGCACTAGCAAACTAGAACACCCACATTTCGCCGAACTTAGTTCCGTCCCAGATGTGATAGCCTACTCCAGAATCCGGGCTCATATGGAAAAATCCAATATCACTTTGCCCGACCCGGGGATCGAATTCGAGACAGGACAGTAGTCGTGCCGAAATACAACCACGCCACCGAGGCAAGTGACTTCAATGTAGAGTCGGCGCAATATATTTTTATATAATGTTTCGGCTTAGTCTATGACCGGCTTCCTCCCCGAATTGTCTAGGTACAACCGTTGCATCACTTATTCCCATTCCTACAAACTTAATCGAACGAGTGAAGGAAAAATTTTAAAATAATGAAATGCAAATGTATGGGTTTAGTAGAGGCATTCTTATCTGGAGCGTTTGCCCCCGTCGATAAATTGGGAGGCGGCAGGGGACTGATATTTATGCACGTTAATAAGAAGCCAAGCCAGACAAAGCCTATACTTTGCCACATCTGTATTACAGAGGTACTAACAATATAAATTATTATGAGCACGTATTGAGTCTTTGCAATATGTGTTTTGGATTTACTATGGGTAAAATGCTTAGTCGAAATAAATGCTTTAAAACGTAAATAGTATTGTATTACTTTCATAAATCGGATACTTTTTGGTATATTTAGGGTTCGAACCCCGGGTCGGGCAAAGTGATATTGGATTTTTCCATATCAGCCCGGAGTCTGGAATTTGTGCCCGATATGGCGATAGGCTCGCCACCTATCACATCTGGGACGGAACTAAGCTCGGCGAAATGTGGGTGTTCTAGTTCACTAGTTCACCTCTGCCTACTCCTTCGGGGATACAGGCGTGAGCTTATGTTATGTTGTTATTTAGACAGAAAAATGTGGGCTGTTTTTTAAAATAGAAAACATGTAGATATCAGAGGGTTTGACGTCAGGCAGGCGGTCGGTCGTAAAAACCAAGCCAAATCCTCTCTGCAACATGCTTGAAAAAGTGTGTTGCGTCGACCCCACATTAAAGTGGGATGAGGGCAGGTAGAAAGAAAGAAAACATGTAGATATACACAGTACCATTATAGTCATGTATAATCGGTGTACTGTGGCTCAATTCATAGTTCTCGGGTATTTTTAGTGGTTAATAAATATATGGCCTGACCCTATATATCCTTTGACCGAATGTTTACATACATAGAACCTATATGCCAGAAGTCGTAGGTAGAGGAGAACTAGAACGAATACTCTCGTTTCGCCGAGCTCATTTCTGTCTCTGATGTGACAGGGGCCTCTCGACATATCGTGTAGAAATTCCAACCGAATGCGAAGTTCTTAAACATTTTACAAATAAAATAGATGAAATGAAGGTAAAATTCATAAATAAGACGCTAACCCACTAAATTCCTTTACGTATATCGCTTTTTGTTTCACAAATCTTCCAAGATAATAACTCAGAAAGAAACAGGCGGATCAGGTGCTACGCGCATAGACAGAAGTCTGGAGATTGCTTGCAAAGTTTTAGAATAAATAACGCCACGGTAGTATGGACAAAAGGTACGAAAGTACGAACTTCAAAAGGCATTGTTATCCTAAAGTCTAATGAATTAATTGATTATTGTCACCTGGACACGACGAAGCATTTGTACGTACGTACATACTCTTCATATCTCTCTCCTAGAATTAACCGTGTTAAAATGCTAAAGATACACAACCCGGCTTTTCGAAATGCGTGCGTTTATTTAAGGAAACACTATTTGAATTAAGATTTTCAAAGTGAAAAAGTTAGTGGAGGTTGGTTCGCGCTCGTATGCATCGCATGCCTTGAGCCCCCGACCCCGACACATCAGTGCGCGTATAAAACTTTTGCACTTTGCAAAATTTATAAGAAGTTCGAAACAGTTGGTATGAAACTGGTGAGTTCACAGGATCCTGCAGATTTTCCTTGTAGATAAATAACGTGTATAAACAAACCGGTTGCTCATCACTAATTCTGTAAACGATGTCGTGTGATCATTACGCCGACAACAAAGTTTCCAGTCGCAGTTTTCGCGAATTAGAGTAAATAAGATAGAAGTAGCGAATTTATTTCGCCGGAGGGTACATAGTTGTGAATTTTGCACGTGACGTTGCATTATGCGATGTACGTAGGATACTGTCTGCACGCTGGAACGGCGAGGCGCGGCGTCGGAGAGGGTCGAAGCTAGAATTCAGTCGGCAACACTGGCGACCCGACTCCTCTGCTCTTCCAACACTGAACCTTATTTATTATTTAAAAGTTGAGTGTTCTGAAAACCGTGCGCCATGGAACTGCTTTCGCTCTTTATGTTGATCCCGGTGAATAATAAACTTATTGTCAACGGTAATGCATGATTTAAAATATATTGCGTGCGGTCTCAATTTACATATACGTCAAGCGAGATCGATATTCGCTACCCCGTAACTTTGCAGACACTAGTTTTGAAATCTATATATGTTCGAACGACGGGGTTTAAAAATGCTTCTGGTGAAATTGTTTAATCCGGAAAAGCAATCTCCAAAGAGGCAATAGGAGGAGGATTCCGTGCATATTTATTACCGGTCTGTAAACCGTTTCTCGGGTAATTCGGTACAAGCAAAGCGACATTATTTTTGTAGTAATTTCGGCGAATGTCCTTTAAAATATTCAGAGCGCTGTAGCTGAGCCCATTAACGTGCCCGGGCGCAATTCAGAGCGAGGTCTCGTCCGCAAATGGCGGCGATATCATTAACTTGACCCCCGCAACTATCCAACACCCCGCAAGTTTTTCCCAATATTACACAGGAGAGGTATTCGCCGCGACACGAATGTACAAGTACACATACTACCCTCGGAAATTTGTTTAGCGTTGGTACCTCGGTACCACATACACATACGTCTCAAACAACCTAAGGGTAACGTAATTTAGTGAGCCGCAGCGTCGGATAAAAGTTTCTACAATTTTCTTCGATTGTAAAAGTTACATTTTTAATTACTTTGTTACTCTTTATTACCTCGGCGATTAAGTAAATTGTTTTAGTTGAACATTAAAGGCTTGCCAGGTAAAACCAACCGGTTCCGTTTGTATTTTCATTAAAGAAAGTCATCTACCCGAGTAATTAAATCCTTTAGCTTCTATCATTTTGATTCTAATAAATGGGCATGTAATTGTGGGGAATTTTACAAAGTTCGTCTTATAATATTTTTTACATGTGAGATATTGAAAAGCAAAGAAGACATCTCTACTAATGATCTAATCTAGTGACTGTATTTCTATATTTAAGATAATATTAACTATAAGATTCATGTAAATGTTACGTAAGTTGTGAACCTTTGAGCTTAGTTTTTTTTATTATACTCGTAGAAGCATTGTGAACAGCGCCTTACAGCGGCCCGAGCAGGAAAATTTCTAACAATCGTAAATGTATTCGTGCTCGATGCCTGTTTATGAAATTTGTATGAAATATTAATCAAATATCGTCAGTGCGTAGCGAGCTTGAATACATTTACGATTATCAGAAATTTTCCTGCTCAGGCCGCTGTAAGGCCCCGATCTCGAACTCAGCGGGCTGGGAGCAGCAGCATCGGCGGCGCGGTGAGCGGCGTGTTCCAATGCATAGATTTAAATGGGACTGCCCTCGAAGGCAGCGGCGTGGCGAGCGGCGCCGTGTCCGCAGCCTTATGTAGAATAATTTACACATTTTTTGTAAACTACATCTATTATTGCAATGTTTTTGTTTGTAACAACCATGCGCACGCTATTTATTTCACACATTTCTATACTGTTACAGTGTAGATGCTTATCCTATTTCGACTAATATGTTATTTTAGGCGTTTTTAATCATAAAATAAGATTATTTACATATTTTGACACGTTGTTGTATTTGTTACTTAAAAAAGCCCTAACGGCGGTAAATTTTAAATATAATTACGCTATAAAATATGAAGAGTTGTTACTGCTAATTAGTTCTTGCAAACAATGCACCGTCTTGGTCAGACGCCGAGTTAAAATGCTCCGTACTGGCCATCCTCGCCTGCTTTCTTGGAAGCAATTGCTTGCCTGCGGGGGTAGTGGCCTTAATATGAAAATATGACTAGAAAGAATCTTAATTTATTTCACCTTCAAGCATATAAATGAAATGCTATGTTTTCCATTTTTCAATTCATTCCCACAATTTAAAACGTGTTCACGTTGCTCACGAATTTCGCTTGTGCCATTTTTTACATATTTTAAATTCGCCCGATCTATTTTACAGTCGTTATAAGTTTTATTACAGTTTACGTCGAAGTATAAGATTTGTCAGAAAATATGGCCGGCACTTGAGAGTTGTGGGGGTGCAGGTGGATCGAGGGGCCGTGAGCTTACAAGTCTAAGGCACGTTATATATTAGCCTCAACAATTTAAAGTTACTTGTGGGCTCGCAAATTACCGTCGCTTCCGTCCGCAAGTTGCTCTGGCCAAGCCGAATTACAGACTGTCAACTCAACTCAAGTAACCTGTTGACACTGTGTTAAGTCACGCTCTGAGATGCTTGTTTGCTGTGACGTCACTTTAAAACTTCAACGTATTATAAAAATCACTAAGGCTGAGATCTATAGAGCGAACTTCGACTGAATCCGAGCCCTTTTTTACAAGAAAACAGACTAACAGACAGACTAAGAAACTATTTTCTTGTAAAAAATGACTCGGACTAAGTCAATTTGATTTAACAAATCCAAATCCTCACTGTGTTCGTTACTTTGACAGCCCCACGATAAATCTCTATTTATCCCAAATCTTGATTTAAAGATAAGAGTGAGCTGTAGGTTAAATCGAGAAAAGGTGTAACTCTAGATTAGTAATAGCGCTGCAAGTCGCCCTTAATCGATGTTCGCTCTATAGACCTTAGCCTAAATATATTTTTTTATTGAAGTTGAAGAATCAAATCATACAATTAGCATTGATTGTAAATGATATCCATGGTTTTATGTAACCCTAATTGCCTCCGTGTTTAAGAGACTTTACATACAGTTTACTTACCATGCGCTTTATTTGTTTATGTTTATTACTACACTTTTTTCTACTATTAACGTTAGAAAACTATGAGTCGCCTCCTTGGTTTAGTGGCAGCATATATGGGCTCTGGATCGGGGGGTCCTAAGTTCGATTTTCGGCCACACAAAGTGATAATTTCCCTAATTTTCTTTGCCTGGGTCTGGATACTGAGAGGGGGCTTGATGTCAGGCAAGCAGCCGGTTGTAAAAATTAAGCCAAATAATTTCTGCAACAAGCTCGAAAAAGTTACGCCGACCCACATCAAGGGATAAGGGTAGGTAGAAAGAAAGAACGTAAGAAATCTATAAAATAATCACAAGTTTAAAAACTTAACTGACCGACTTCCAACTGGATCTGATCGTGACCAAATTATTTGGGACCACCCTTGAAATAAGCTTTATAGAACACAAAAATTATTTTGACAATCCGTCCATATTTGGCGGAGATATCGCGTAACATACTAAAATAATACAGACGAATGGAGGACTATCTCCTTTTTAGAAGTCGGTAAAAAAAACTGTAATTTAGCTATAGCTACACTTGTAAGGGAGTTGGGTAACAGAATCTAAAGTCGGTTATAGTAAGATACATGTGATACATCCGTATAGTTTAATAATCACAAGTTTAAACTTAACAGACCTACTTTAAATCCAATCGTGACCAAATTTATATGGGACTACCCTTGAAATAAGCTTTATCGAACGTAAAAAGAATTATGAAAATCGGTCCATATTTGGCGAAGATATCGCGTAACATACTAAAATAATACAGAGGAATTGAGGACTTTCTCCTTTTTGGAAGTCGGTAAAAAAACTGTAATTTAGCTATAGCTACACTTGTAAGGGACTTGGGTAACAGAATTCAAAGTCGGTTATAGTAAGATACATGTGATACATCCGTATAGTTTAAAAACAGTCTGCATCCTGAAGTCGTTTCGTCGGCACGGCGATGCTAGTTCCGATGCCGTGCCAGTTCACTTCGAAATTTCATTCTTTTCGAACACATATCTCGAGTTCGTCCGGGAATCTACTTTACATTTCTCATCCTAATGGCCATTGAGAGAAAATTGGAAAAGAAGTTTCGTTTTCGCATTTCTATTCTTGGAATCAGAAACGCGACGTTTAACAACGTATCGATATAACATAAAGGATGTTTACTCTGCTATTGGTAAAGTCCCGAATGTTAAGAATATTGTTATTGTACCCATGTCATATACGTCGTACTTAGAGCCAATTTAGAAGGAAATTATACTCCTTTATACCTATAACATTTATTTCATTTGATATGATAACGCTATAAAATGTATGATTCATGCTGAGTCCGTGGCGCAGTGGGCAAGTGAGGGATTTGTGACCCATAGATATTTGTTTCGAGTCTGGATGTTGTGAGAGAGACCGAAAAGGCTCTCGTTGTTTCTTATACTCGCGATACAGGTTTATGGGGCAGTGGCGAAAGGTGGATTCCTACCGGCTTACCTTTGTCCAATTATCGGCTTGACGATTACGCATTAATTAAAAGAAAACGACACATCAGCTTCCCTTTAAAAAAAATCGTCCCTCGCCACTGGTATGGGGTTAGAACTATGTGTGTTGGGTTTATTTATTGATTTTATATACTATTGCATTTAAAAGATATTCGTTTTTTTGTTACTTGTAGCAGACTTAAAAAACCATTTCAGTGTTTTACTACAATGGTGTTAATATTTCACTTCGAATTTTCCCCGTTACTGGCATTTAAATAAATAAATAAATACACCCAACATTCACACACACCTAGTCCTGACCCCATACTAGGTATAACCTGTATCGTGGTGTCAGAAATAATGAGAGACTTTTGGTCTCACAACACCCAGACTTGAAACAAATATCTGTGGGCCACACAAACATTTGTCTCAATGCGGGAATCGAACCCGCGGCCTCTCGCTTTACAGCCGACTACTCGCCCACTGCGCCACGGAGGCTATCTAATTTTTTCCATAAACCTGACAGACTAAACCCTTTATTTACAAGTACGTATTTTATAAGCGTTTACAGAGAAATTGCAACGAAAATATTAGATAATTGTATACGTCCAGCCCCAGGTAACAGAATAAAAGACGGTGCAATGTTTTCCTGGAATTCCGATTACGCCGCATGGACGAGGGGGTCATAATGTGTGGAAAACACCCTCCTGAGGGTTTAACCTCATAGATGATGCCTATGGTGCCGATGACCCCTATCGATTCGTACATTTCCACGAACCAACGTAATTGCAAATCGTGGAATATACATGTAGCTATAATATACATGTAAGCTTGTAATACAGTAGAATTTATTATCATATTCCTCCGAATCAATTAGGTTTTCCCGATTTTTTATCAAGTTCAAAAACGTGGTATCCGAATGTCTGTATATTGTTAATACCATGTGGCGCAATGTCTTTCCCAAATGTTTATTCAAAAAGCTCTACTACCAGAGTGGTTCTAGGCAAGAGATGCCATGATTGACTACGAAAGAAAGTACCAAAAACCGTGCGATCATAAAAATGAAGCCCTTCACATTGGAATATGATATGGGCAGCTGGAAGAAGAGGATACCAGCAAGCGCACTGTGAGTTTTGATTTGAAGATTTTGTAATTGATGTACACGTATTTCATTATAAATGTATTGTTATACCGTATTGTCCCACAATACTCTAGAAGTCGTATACTTCAAATTCTGAGGGGTAAGCAGGAATATTTTCGACCGATTTCAAAAAAGGAGAAGGTCCTCAATTCGTCTGTATCATTTATTTTTTCAATCGAGTTCCAAAATGGAGAAAGTCCTCAATTCGTCGGATTTCGAATTTCGGAGATATAGCGTAGCATACATAAAAAATATAGACGAATTGAGGACCTTCTACTTTTTGGAAGTCGGTCGATAAATGTTACATGATTTCTCTGCCAAATGTGGACCGATTTTCAATTTTTTTTCTGTGTTCGATAGAGTCTATTTCAAGGGTGGTCTCATATAAATTTGGTCACGATGGAATTTAAAGTCGGTCCGTTAAGTTTTTAAACTTGTGATTTTCGATCTTCGAATTCGAATTAAACTCGATGCACGTCTATGACATTTGTATGAAATATTAACTAAATGTCATCATTGCGCAGAGCTCGATGTAATTGGATTATGAAAATTATACTTGCTTGGGTCACTGGTGTTTGGTATTATTTGATAATTATTTTTTCCATAATAATCTAAAGTAATCAGAGGTTTATTCTGAGATCCGGCAGGAAGGTCTCGCAGCCTCTCCGCGAGTTCCCGTCGGCGGTTTCCAATTCACAGGCCGCAGCACACCCGCCTTAATTTACTACGGTGCTAACCACGCGGCCCGCACTTTGTATTCATTACCCACCTAGATACCACCTCCCAGAAAGAGATTTAATGCCTCATACAATCAGTGCTTTTATTCGCCACAGTTCAATTATGTTGTGTATTATGTATTATGGAATTTATTGCACACAATGAAGTCATCGTATTTTCACGCCTAAAATAAACAAGATTGATTTTTGAGTGGTAGAGCCACGCTGTTGACAGTAACGTCTACAGCACGAATGGGCCCAAATGGGCTCGACCGATTTGATACCACTGTCTCACAGAAAACCGACGCAAAGTGGCAGCTTGCTGTCGCGTTTCGATTCGGTGAGATTTCTGGTGGCCTATTTCCCCCCTCCCTTTCCCAATCTCTTTTTCCTCTCCCCTTCCATTCCCTCCTTTTAGGTTGGCAACGTACCCATGATTCTTTTTGTGTCTTGAGTGTCTATGGGCGATGGAGATCGTCAGGTGACCCATCTGCTCGTTTGCCAGTCTCTGCTATAAAAAAATATTTAGTGACGCCTTGTAAACTTAAGTTGAATATTAAATCATGTCATAGTTCGATCCCGGCACCAACTGTTTATGTGACCTACACATATTTGATTTGGGTCTGGGTGTTATGAGACCGAAAGTCACTGGTTATTTCTGGTACCCACGACACAAGGCTCGTGTCTTTCGGGGGCTCAGGAATATGTGTGTGACTGCCGGGTGTTTTTGTCCCGTTTTATTTATGCCGAAGTCCTTGATAGTAATAAAATTGCCTTCAAATGGTGTAACGAATAGTTTAGTTTAAAATAAATTTATAACAGCTTCATTATTGCTTTAACACTCCGTAGAAATGCACATAGCGTCTCATATCAACTTTCATGAACTCGCCGACAAATTAAACTTGTTTTAGCATAAACAGTAACGTAGGACTATATGCTAAGGATACTATAAATTATACTGACAAGTTGACTGGTGTACGTAGTCGGCAAGCAAATTAGGTGGGCCAGAGTAAACGAGTTATGGCGAAGTTGCGGGAGCGCGGGCTCGCTTTGGGACCAGTCCAGTAACTGAGTCCAAATGTTCGCGGATGCTCTATGCCTCATACAGTCAAAACTTACTGGGCTAACGCACTAAAACCTTTTTGGTTGGTCGCCAAAAATTACAACAATATTTTGGGATTCCAATTAGTTCTGTCTTGGAGTAATCATCACATAGTCTCATTTATTACCTTAGACAATAGAAGATAGAGGACAGGGCATAACTACAAAAACATGAAGTATTCCTAATGTATGGAACGAAACAAAAATGGTGACTTTGCGAAAGAAAGATACCATTAATATAACAGTTAGGCATCTTTTTCATATTTCGAAATTCGTATTATTGTAAATAAAACACCGTATTTATAATAAAATCAATAAGAATTTATACGTTATTTAATTCCGATGACACGGTGACAACTTACATGTAAATAGATCGCGAAACTAAAATGGCGGAATCGACTTCATAGTAAATAGGTATTTTTCGTAGTTATGCCGGGTCCTCTTATTTTTCCATTAGTCATTGTTTATTACCTACTTTAATAAATGAACGTATAATTATGACACATCTGTAGTAATTCTGTGGAAAAGTATGTAATCTGCCCACCTTTTCAGTAGTAGAGCCACTCTATAGACAGTAACGTCTACAACACGAATGGGCCGACTCGACCGGTTTGATTCCACTGTCTCACAGAAAATCGACGTAAAGTGGCAGCTTGCTGTCGCGTTTCGTTCGGTGAGTGAGATTTCCGATGGCCCATTTCCCCTATCCCTTTGCCAATCCCTTTTCCCTCCCCTTGCATTCCCTCCTTTTACGCTGGCATCGCATCCATGATTCATTTTGTGTCTTGGGCGGTAGAGATCACTTACCATCAGGTGACCCATCTGCTCGTTTGCCAGTCTCTGCTAGTCAGTAGAGTCTATGCATGTTATACATATGTAATTTAATAAACGTATAAAATCCTAAACATTGCATTTAATTTGGTTAAGAGGGCAACAATGATAGGTTTGAACAATTGGGATCTGGTTGTAGTTTATGTGTTGAGATAAAATTAAGCTACCTCTAATATTGAGCGTTTGTGTTGTTAATTGGTTAAGTAAATATAAAGCAATGATGGCAAATGATTGTCCCCAGCCAACTAACAAGGAAGTGGAGCCGAGAAAAACCAGTTTTAAATATCATTTGTATCAGTTTACTTAATTTTTTTTCTCGGAAGCAAGATGAAACATTTCAAGACCCGCCCGTGGCGTGCCGCTAGCACTTCTTATAAATACTGTTAAGCCCCTGGCTTTTGTGGCTAATCTTTCGCGTGAAGATCGCCATTATACCGCTATTCATTATTTTAGTCCGTGTTTTTTGCTAAGTCGAAACATATTTGATATTCTTAAGATTTTTTCCTTCGGCGGCGTGGCTAAGCGTTGCTGAAAGTATTAAATATGCCCCTTTCAGTGGCGTGCTCTCCGCAATGAAGCATTTCATACCGTTTTGAATTTCAAATTATGCTAATTTAAATGCAAAATGTTCGCCTATTTTTACATCAAATTTTATGAACGTTGAAAAATAATCATTTCGTTATGGTTAATAGCTTTTATTCACGTAAGAGAAGACACCAAACATGCAGATTGCAAATTAATAAACTGTTGCTGTTGGTGTTTAATGTATCCATATAGTTTGATTAGCTTGCACTTAGAACTTACTTAGAACAAAATGTGTGGTTAACCAAGACATTCAAAAGAACACAGACGGGACAACTGCACGAAATTTGTGATCCAAAAGTTGTGACCTCGTGATCATAAGTCACTCATTTGTATTTGAAACATACGCGCACAATATCGTGCCAGCGTAATAATGTTTAGACGATAAAATTGTCCTACGTAATTCATAAACATTCACAGAACATTCTAGACTGTAAACTGCAATAAGCGCCCTCGCATTGTAATAAATTGTAGGTGGCTTTTAATTGACGTTTGATCAATTTTTTTGAATGGAAACTTACTTGATAGCCCCTCTATAGTGAGTAATATTTAATCTCTTTGGTGTTTAATGAAGCGATATGCACGGTGCAGTGTGGTGCTGCGGCCGGCTTCTAGCTGTAACGGGCTAAGTTATGACAAAGTGTGGCAGTGGAGGCGCTGGGCCGAGGCATGCTTGCTTCGGCACCGAACTCTTAAATTAGCGCTAACTTACACCACTTAGCTTCTTGAAGTTTTGTTTGCAGACGCTATAAATATTCTGTATAGCGAAAGATACAATACCGGCAGCCGACTACGACACCGTATTGTATTCGAATCAAAGTGACTTTTGTATTGTTGCTTGACAGTTGACTTGAATATCCTCGTTTCATTGTTCGCGTTTTGAAATTTTGGGATATGTATTATTTAAGTATAGCATAAGGCAAAATTATAGGCTTAGCGATTTTTACTCGTTAGAAGAGTGTATAGTTGTTTGTTTTATGTTGCTAAGACGAATCTCAATTAATTAAGAACGAATAATTACACTGATAAGTCATCAAACACAAATTGATTTTAATATTTATATTCATCATCATCATAGGACGTCTACTGCTGAACATAGGTCTCCCTCAAAGATCCAAGTTAAAGAGCACATTTTGTTATTATGAATTCCTTAATTAGATTAAGTACCATTTGCATGAAGAGAGTTTATCATAAGACAGAACAGGCCAACATCTATCAACTACGAGACCACGTTACAGTTCTTCTATCCCATTGTAAGATATGGCTTAATAAATGTCAGTTGTCTATTAAATCCTCACCTCTATCGTGCGATCAGCTATCTCCATCTAAATGATACTTCAAGTATAATTCAAGAAATTACTCTAATTAAAACAATAAGAGAAATCCCGGCTTAGATTTCTCAATTTCCTTTATTTAGCAATCAGAATTGATTTAGTGCCCCGAAACTGTATTTGGCTAACCGATCGGAATGGCAATTCAAGTGCGTGCTAGTATTGAATGGTCGCGGGCGGCCAATAATTCGATTTCGCGGTTATTTAGTTGGTGCAGCCTGCGTGGGGCGCAGGTGCCCTCGCCCCATCCTGAACAATTCCATGCGTGGAACTGTAGATGGATATTTCTAACGTGCATTACTAAACACTGGTATGAGTTTCAATGGAATATTGAGACGACATTTTTGTTTAATATAACTTGTATTTATTATTATTTGTTCATTGTTTTTAACATTGGGGTAATTTTTCTCAATTTTGGGGAACAAAGCAATAGATATAACCTTATCTGAGGATTTTAAAATCATCGCTAATAGGAATAAAATAACGTGAAGGCTGACGCCACTCTGATAAAAAAGTTGATTTTTATATTATGATGTAAATAATAATTTTACCCTTGAGGTGCTGGACACAACCTTAAAGACCTTCACGGGGATAAAAACAAGCCGAGTAGATAGATATACTTCGTGGCATTTACGGAGAATATTAACAACCTAGCACAGAAATCATGAATAGGTAACCGAATGAGCAATCATGTATTCTTAGCGACATTGCACATTCTATACATAAAATCCAAGGATTCTGAGCTAAAACGCATTGATGTCACATAATATTCTTGGAAATTATTGTATTGAAACCACACTTCAAATAAAACGTGGGCGTCAATGAGTAAACTAAACGAGAATTTAATACAAATGTGCTTGAAAAAGTATGTTGCGCCGACCCCACATTAAGGTGACTACTTTTAAGTAACTAAATACGAACAGTCTTGGGATGGATAACATATTATTATTGCCTCCTATTTTCCACACGTTGTCATTTCTTTTTTCAAAACCGCTAAGCGGTATTCACAAGTCTAAAGGTTTTATTAGTATACCAGCGAAATCCCTGATCCTGGATTTAAAGTACCTACCTTATCTTATTCATAAGACATCAATCTAGCGAAGACACCATTAATATCCCTTCTGAGGCTATTACGTGATGTGTGTACAAATTCGCGTATGAAAAATATAGAAATTGTGCTTTACATTCTCCTGATTTTATTTCTTATTATGGTCTGATAGAGGTTTCTTCCTTATTACATTTTGTATGTAATTTTGATGTGGCTGAGACACATATTTATATTCTATTTTTTATTCGTTATGGTATGTAAGATTATACCTCTAGATATATAGTTTATTTCACTAATCCGTAAATATACTCAGGTGTTGTTAGTGAGTCATAATTCCGTAAATCCGGTGTACACAGCATCAAATGCGCGTAATGGGCGCTCTTATTATAACCTGGTAAGTTTGTATTCCAATTAGCACTAATTAATGAATGTAGAGCATCGTGGCGTTGAGAAGTTTTGACAAGATCCAGGATTTATAAACATTGCAGCGGATAGCATATTTCAGTTAGACGGTGCAGGTGCGCCATTCGCTGCAACTTCGATTAATTCCCATAACGAGGCAAGTCCATCACGCGCACGCTCGTTTGTCTCCGGCCCAGCTATAAATACATCAGCGTACTTGCAATTTAATCCGTTCTGTTCCGCTCCCGTGAAATGCTCTTTTCTCTCTCACACTCACCCGTGCTCCAACCTCCGCGTTTCGGTCAACGAAAGTTACTCCAATTAATCTTCCACCTGAGCATGTTCATACACTGTTGTGTAAATTTGAAACACATATTTTAAAATATATATTCTAAGCTATCTTTTTTATAGCAGAGACTAGCAAACGAGCAGATGGGTCACCTGATGGCAAGTGATCTCCATCGTCAATAGAAACCCAAAACACAATAGAGGCATGTGCGTTGCCAATCTAAAAGGAGGGAAATAAGGATTAAGCAAAGGAGGAATTGAATTGGGACACCGAAAAATCTCACTCACCGAACGAAAAGCGACAGCAAGCTGCCACTTTACGTCGGTTATCTGTGAGACAGTGATATCAAACCGGTCGAGCCGACCCATTTGTTCTGAACTGTCTACAGCGTGGCTACCACTAAAAATGTCTAATATCTTACATATTATGTTTATTTTTGGGCGACAAATTTTACATGCAGGGCTTGTGTAAAGAAGATCAAATTTATATACATATAAACAACATTTACAAACACGGTTCTAGATGGCGCAAAAACATTGTCTCAAAATAGTTGCACTTGGTAGAAAATTTACAAATTTGTGTACAAAGAGGAGAGCACAGTCGGGATCATCTTTGTATGCAAATATTATTACAGGAGTCTACTGAAGGACCGCACTGGAATCATACATTGAACTAGGTACATACGACAGTTTACACCGCCATCTCGCATACCGACGGACGTCTATCTACAAGATGATCGAAAGGAATTTTAAGAATTTCTAATTTTTAAATCGGTGTTAAGGGCGGACCCAGCTGGGTAAGCAATAAAAAGAAGGCTTATTGGGTACTTGACTATGTTTGATTTTATACGCGTATTTATATGTAATAGCAAATAAAACAATAAAGAAACCCTTCTGTATAAACTGCATCGAAATTGGTTAAAAAATGAGGCAGTAATTCATATTTTAAATTCTGGAGTGGATATTGAAGATATCTTGCTATCCCTTTCCAACGCACGTACCGTTATGGTGTGACGTGATTATACTGATACTTCTCTTTCCCGCAGTTTGAAGGTTATACCAAACTTCAAAGGCTTATAACTTTTTTATTTTTGAGAATATTTCAATATTAAATGTAAATTTTATATAAAATTAATTTTAAAAAATTAGTCAAGTACCCAGTAAGTAGTAGTTTAAGTGGACCAATAACGAAATACATAAACAGCGTTGGTCCATCAGGCAATAACTCAATTGAATTGTAGAGTTGAACAATTCATAGGCAAATCTGCTCTAAGCGTGTTAACATGGCTCTGTGGTTATTGCGGTGTACCGACCCGTGTGTCTAGGTGCAGTACATCATATTGTACTATTGACACTTGTACTATGTACGTGTTTAACTACATGCGAGAATGAGTACTGGGTAATAAGTATCTGTACAGTACTACGAGTAAAGTTGAAGTTCTGTAATTACGAACATAACGCGCGTTTAGGATAATGATATTTACTTGTTTTGCATGATTGTGTGAATCTTATATTTCTCTTGTATCATGGGGAATTCGTATATTGTCTGTATATTCGTACTGATTTAAAAAAAGTAAGCCAGAAGTCTTCTTATAAGTACGTGTGTATCGTTTTGTTATTGTTTTACATATATAACTTTAATACATTAAAGCGAAGTATTAAAATGAGCACATCTTCTTCTTCTTCAAGTGCCTCTCCATCACTGAAGGTTGGCAGTCAGTTCCTTGAACCTTTCCTTATCCATGGCTAGACGGAACAGCTCTTCAACCGTTTTTATTCCGGTCCACTCCCTTATGTTGCGTAGCCATGACTTCCTTCTCCTTCCAACACCTCTTTTTCCTGCTATTTTACCCATCATAATGTTTTTCAGCAGATGGTACCTATCATGTCTTAAAATATGACCTAGGTACGAAACTTTTCTCTGCTTGATGGTCTTGCCTAATTCTTTATCCTTCTGCATACGGGCTAGGACTTCAGCGTTAGACTCTTTGTCTGTCCATCTTATCCGAAGCATTTTTTTTTTTGAGCAAATGATCACAACAAAGGTAAAAAAACGTTTTGATAATAAGGCTAGGCACAACTTTAATTGTTTGGCTTGCCTTGTCTTATTAGTATTAAAAAGAAGGTATTGCAGCGTTTGAAACCTAGCAAGTTACAAACTTTTAAGACTTAAAAATATAAGAAATACATAGGGGCATATAAGAAAAACAGACCATGGTACATACATAAATATTGTTATATATATTATACGAACGGTTGGAAGAGGCCTACATCCAGCGACTGGAAATCTTTGGGGGAGGCTTATGTCCAGCAGTGGACGTCCTGTGGCTGATGATGATGATATTATACGAAATTAATAGTATATTTAGCTATACATTTTGTAGAATGTTAAGCAGACTAGCATACAATAGTATAATATTATATACTACGTAATATGCATTTATGTAAAGGCGTATTGTCTCGATATACATTATGTGGGTTGGTCCAGCATACGTTTTGCATAGCGTAGCCGGTAACATAATGAACGTAGCAGGATTCAACTACTTGAAAGGGTCAATTAACCTATTAGCAGAACATTACTATTCACTGACGAGCCTATTGTTGCAATAAACATCTATGTTCTGATATAAATCAGTCTGATTTGATGGCAAGACGAATGGCTTACCAATGTCGCTTAATATCTTTTTTCTAATGGAATCTTGTGTCGAGATGCATTAGTAATTTATGCAGCAATTAGAAGTGACGATGTTTGGCGAGCGAATCAGGGATTCAGGGCACAGGTCGGAGGAGGCACGCGAACGCTGGACGGTGCAACTGACGGCTCTCAATCACTCGCGACGCGTCACGTGCGTCACACTCACACGCCTCTCGATGATTCACTAAAATGAACCCTGCCCGCTTGGAATAGATTACATTATTAATATTCACGGCGAGAATTGGAACGCTCTGCGTCACGCTTGCAGTCTTTTCTTTGTATTCGAGTCATTCCATTCATAGAGATAACAGCGGGCTCGAGGCGACAACGGGAAACAATTACGCTATTATAAAAGGCCTTAAGGATTCTAATTACGAGTGGATCCTTTCATCCGTAAACCCAGATCGGATACGAAGCCTTCCCATTATCGCGTCCCATAAACATTTCTGGATTTCATATCCGCGGCACGGCCGGGACCGCCTCGCTTATTACCTCCACGCGGAAAAGAATAACATCATTTTGGCACTTTTGACGCGAATTCCGGATGCCTACGTTCATATTGTGCGCCGTTAATATTCTGTGCGACGCGTCCGACCTTTTTTATTTGTATCTAAAATTGAACATTTTGTCGCGACAACGAGCGCGCGCGATTCTCCCCTTCGCCGAAGGAGTGATAAAAATGCGGAGACGGCACGCTCGGGCGACAATCGAGCGGACTAACGATCGACGATGCAACCTTAATTCATGTATAATTGTGCGAAATTAGCGATGGATACGCACCCTGACCTAGATAGCCCGTGTCGTAGAATCGCAGGGCGTAGGGCGCCGGTCCTCTTAGTGAAACATCAAACCAGCCTCGCTACTGAGACTGATTGAGTTCACATCACCATATTCATTTTTAATAGTTTGCTAATAAACATTCTTATGCTATATTAATGTTCTAATGAGCCCTGTATTAATCAATTTACGCTGGAACTTGGAACCTATTAGCTGATCTTTAGTACAGTAAACCTAAGAAGCTTATCTTTTTTTTTTTCAAAAAAGACATTATGGTACCTCATAAAAGAGGTATATAGAGAGGTCACAAAGATTTTCGTGATGACACGACACGACGGTTGCTTCTAATCATACTTTATGCAGACCACGAATTCTTTGTATGTACGCATATTAACATTTTCAATTTGTACAAAGAATTTCAGGTATCGTATGAAAGAGCCATATTTTTTAAAACTTACTTTTCAGTTTCATGAGAGCATTCAGTGAAGAAGGATTATGAAAAATTCTACGTTGAGTGAAATGGCCCTATCAAAACAAGAACCGTCGTCGGCCGAGCGATGAAAAAGTGAAGCAAAACAACAAACAACGTAGCCGGCTGTCTGCGGCGGCGCGTTTCGCGGCCACCTCTGCAATTTTCACTGTCATTATTCAAAGTTTTGAAAAAAAGTCAACTGTGGAAATTAGAAAGAAGGGATTTTCTCCTCAATATGATCTTGCGAATCTGCTGAAGTCGGCCGCCTTTATGCTGAAGTGGCAAACTCCCTAAGATAAGGGGAGGAGCGGACAAATTGTAATAATTGCGAGACGAGATAAGAAGTGACACCAGAAAACAAATGAAGGCGGGCGGCGACGACCTAGTCGGCGAAAACCGGGGGTAGGGGATATATGTGACGTCACCACGCAGCTCGCTGCTCGCCTCATTGTCTCACTCAATATATTCAAAGGCACATTAACACACGTATATTATACATATATGGTACATACATACGTATACTCATACAAATGTTCATGTTCTTACATGTGAGTTTAGTTGTGCACTTTTATACTGTATTCTACGCTATTTTATACCGTACTTACGACTGCCTCGGTGGCGTAGTTGTATTTCGGTACGACTACCGTCCTGAGGTCTCGGGTTCGATCCCCGAGTCGGGCAAAGTGATATTGGATTTTTCCATACCAGCCCGGAGTCTGGAATTTGTGCCCGATATGGCGATAGGCTCGCCCCCTATCACATCTGGGACGGAACTAAGCTCAGCGGAATGTGGGTGTTCTAGTTCGCTAGTGCGCCTCTGCCTACCCCTTCGGGGATACAGGCGTGAGCTTATGTTATGTTATGTTATGTCTACGCTATTTATTGGATATTCTTTCAAGTCACGTTATCCCGGTCGGAACCAGGGTCAGTTTTCGTGCACAATTGTTTACTTAAACGATTTTGCGCGTTCACTGTTGTGTGTAATATGTAATGTACTTTACATTTTATAAAGACACAAAGAGTTAATTTGAATACAAAAGAATCGACCTTTACTAAAAGTACTAAAACAATGAAATTGTATGAATTTTAATAATGATTAAAAAAATTACGTTAATTTTGTTTGATACAGCCACAAAATGATTATTTAGTACAGCGGGTTTAAATTTAAAGCGAGGGTCCTGGCAAATCCCTGGGGCACACCTCGCCCGTCGTCACCGTTCGCCAAATTAAAATGATAAATCAAAATCCGTCAGCCGGCCGGCCGCGTTGAGAAAACGTTATAAAACGAATGTTCCTAAACTTATACAAGTTTTATTCTCAGAAACATTTTGAATTTCCCTTGTTTACGTTAGTTGACTTTTCTGCAATTGTATACCACAAAAAGCTTTTACTTTTCGTGCAAATATGTGTTTAACCGCGTTTTATAATATAATAACAAAAGGTTTATATTGGATTTATAACTTTGTTATAATTTATTAATGTTATTTCTAAATTGTGCTTATTTGTTATGTTTTGTCTTGTGTTTTGTATTAGACACTTTACGATTACGTAATATATCCGGTTAAAAATGCAATTTTTAAAACCCAGTGTTTTGATAATTAAGGGGAACAGAGAAAAAATTGGTGCGATTTAACAATTTAATTCGCAAACCTGCCGAGAAAGATAATGCCGAAATTATACCGTAGCAATTGTAAGGCATAAAAATGAATATCTCATTTTGCGCACGCAGTCCCTTGTTTGAAAATTAAAGTCTACGAAAATATGTACCATTAAAATTGTAACGAACCAGAGCCCCTTTGATAGCGCAGAAAATACAAAATATCAAAACTTACAACATGTGGGAGTATCCTTTCATATTTTTGTGCAAAGCAAAGATAACATCCAGAGACGAGAAATATGAATAAAGGCAAAACATGCAAAAACATAGAGAAAGTAACTGCAAAGAACTTTATTATACGCCTACTTTAAGCCGATAATATATTGATTGAATAGGATTAAAGTCACACCACAAAAAGTCGTAAGATCTAAATCAACATTGGAAAACTCTAAAGTCGCGCAATGTAGCAACAACACAAATGGAGAATCGAGATACAAATGAATGGATGGAGTGACGTCTGGTCATCCGCGTAATTTACCCGTGTATCCAGCAAGGCATGTAACCGGCAACTATCGATATGTTTGCAATGAACCACTCATTAAAACATGTACTGAATTTAAATATTTGTGTGATACAAATGCGGCAGTGGAACATGCTAGAACTAATTGTGCGGTAAATCTGGATGAACGGCAATTTGTCAACTTTCAACGCGACAAATAAACGGTTTCTATTCATTGTGAAATAAACGAGCCCAATGGTGTCATTTGTCCTGTTATTGTATATGTTATGATGCTTGTGAGTTTGTGAATTTAGATGTTAATTACCCAATCATACTTAATCAGCTGAAACGGTTATAAGTTCACGCCTGTATACGGGGTAGCCAGAGGCGCACTAGCGAACAACAACTGCCACATTACGCTGGGCTTAGTTCCGTCCCAGAATTCATAGGGGGCGAGTCTATTGACATATCGGGCACAAATTCCAGACTCCGGGCTAATATTGAAAATTCTAGTATCACTCCGACACGGGGATCGAATTCGAGACCTCAGAACGGAGGTAGTGCCGAAATACAACAACGCGACCAAGGCTGAAACTATTTGGATACATTTTGGCTTAGAGGTCGAACATGACCATTGTTACTTAAGGTACTTTACTAAGAATGTTTTATTCAGTACGTTCCATACGACTTTCACGTAAGCGAATCTGCGAGTAAAAGCTAATTTAATAATTCTTACTGTCTTCCGCAAGCCTTACTGTTTTATCATATTAAAAAATGTTTTAACTTAATCATAGGTGGCTTTAGCTCGTAGCAAGTACAGCTTCAGTGAGACGGCGCGGCAGTGCGAGCATTTGCCATGTTCCGATACTTCACTCAGCATAAAATGCGAGTCGACCATGTTCAGGGAACGGATTGCCTACCTTTCTGCTAATGGATTAGATTCTCGTACAGGTTCAATTACAAAGGTGTCTGTTAGCTCACATAGATACATGTTGAACAGAGTCGCTCGGAAGATGTTGCACGCGGAACATTTTTGAATTTATAACATCCAAACAGTCGGCCAAAGCGATACTGTAACTTTTGGGATATTTATTTCGATCTTAAATAGCATATTTCAGTAATGCAAGTTTTAAAATAAAACAGACTCCTGCAAGGAATATTTACCTTCACCAGCACGTTCATTTTACATAATACAGATGCAAAGTTCCCTTAGATAAAGGTGGTGCGTGTAGTGCACGTTTATCGAAAATCGTTTGTGAAATACCCATAATGTTTTATTAAATGTCATCCGCAATATAATGAGGTGCGAGGGATCTAACATCTGCGAGAGAGGCGCTACAGAAATATGTGCAAAGTGTTATGGAGTGCCGTTGTAAGTCAATGAAGCGGCAAATGGGGTGCTCTCGCCGCTCCGGCGAGGGCACACTCTAATAAATAAAATTATGCCTCAGAAATTACAAGAATACGCGTGCCGGCACCGATCCCGCGAGATTGGATGTTGGAGATTTTCATCGATATCCTCCAATAATGAATCTAATATGTAGTAAGCTTTGAACACGCTGCGACTGTTGCCGCAAAAATAACACCCCCCACGTTGGGTGCTTATAATCTTTCTACCTGCACTTATCCCACCTTAATGTGTGGTCGGCGCAACACACTTTTTCAAGCATGTTGCAGAAAGGATTTGGCTTAGATTTACGTCCTGCTGCCTGCCTGACGTCAACCCCCATCTGAGGGATTCAGTCCCGAGAAAATATTGTTAGAAAAACACCACGCCCAATCGAACTATGGGAATCGAACTCAGGACCTTCCGGTTCACAGTCCATTTACACTGCCACCAGACCAAGGAGCCAACCACGTTGGATGCTTATAATATACCCATATAATACTCGTATATCAATACCCTTCTTGTAGTACAAACTTACTAATTTGACGGGAGAATTTGTTTATGTAAGAGAATGTTACAATAAATTAACGCAAAAATATACTAATCTAAGTCCTTGGGCTTCGGTCCAACTATGATTCTTGGGAGTGTTATCAGATCTTTTGAAGATATTCCACTATTACATACGATTACTCATGTTGCTGGATTTATTTAATTTTTTGCCAATTAAGTAGTTTCTGATTTGCAAAATATTTTGTTAGCATAAAAAAATCTCCTATTAGATTACATAAAGTCTCGTAAAACGAAAACAGTAAGAGATCAACAACGTTGCTAGGTTTTTTATTTCTTATATATTTGTTATGTTTTAGGCGAAGATAAATGAAAAAAAATGTTATTTTCAAAAGTCCAAAATTGATTTTCATAATATTTCATATTGTATACTAGAGGTATAGTATTGTATAGTATGCAATATTTTTTTGTTTATTTATGAGTCGTTTGATACAGAAAGAAGTAAAACAATTGCGTTGGCTCACATGTTATATTTAGGTATCTTATTAATCTTTGGGGGAGGCCTATGTTCAGCAGTGGACGTCCTGTGGCTGATGATGATGATGATGATGATGATTGACATGAAATCGCTGTAAATAATTACTATGTATATGGAACTAATTATAACGATGGCTTTACAAAACATTTTAATGCGTTAATTTCGAATCATGGCAAACATATTGTTTGGGTAAAGCGTAACCGTTCAGAACATAGACATTTATTACACAATGAATGTGGGACAATTTGTCAGTCGTATTGTGGCGTAGTGACGCGAGGCCATTGCCGTCGGTAAGCTAATGATCCGTCTTATATCTTGCTTGTAAATCAAACTGCCTACATATTGTCTCCAAATAACATGCGAATTAACTACAAAATGTCTGCAATTGAAACTGATACACGACTATTTAATCATAAAATAGTGTTTATGTGCAATAAAACTAATTTAATCAAAGCCAGAAATAAACGAAAAACTTGTGCCAACGCTCCAGTGAGATATCAAACATTTGTCAAAAACATTAAATCTGTAACACATTGGACTGAGTTATAAGATTTATAGAAATGGTCGCTATATTATAGTGGATGGTCTACGGGTTATAAAGTTTTCCAGCAGTTTTATTTATATCAGTCGACTGCCTCGGTGGCGTGGTGGTATTTCAGTACGACTACGGTTCTGAGGTCTCGGGTTCGATCCCCGGGTCGGGCAAAGTGATATTGGATTTTTCCATATCAGCCTGGAGTTTGGAATTTGTGCACGATATATACGATATGGCGATAGGCTCGCCCCCTATCACATTTGGGACGGAACTAAGCTCGGTGAAATGTGGGTGTTCTAGTTCGCTAGTGCGCCTCTGCCTACCCCTTCGGGGATACAGGCGTGAGCTTATGTTATGTTATGTTATTTATATCAATTACAAGTCTGTCGGATTCGGTGTTGCGAAATTGTCTCCGCGACATAATAAATAATATTATAGGGGTGGAATTATAATACGAGCAGCCCTACAGTGTTGTGTACGCGTCCCTATCCCCCGACACCGTATTAAAGTGATATTGCTTATATGCTTACCATTAAGGCGATACGTTCGAGTAAATTAAGACCAATTTGCACAGGTTTTGCCACGGTATATGGGAATTTAATTTATGAGCGGTATGACGGATGTAATTTGAGTGAACGCGTAATCAACGACTTTAATTTAATTTCATATGAATTCGATTACATGTGAACGTTTCCTCGTTAAGGCGTATTTGAAATTACATTGTCAATTATCATGTAATTCGAGTAAGAAATAAGCTAATTTCTCTATCAGTTGTACAAGTGTTGAGATAGTGTATCCTTATAACAGGGGCCCAAGCAGGAATAATTTTTAAAATAGAATTCGTATCGATATGATAAGATCGCGCATCGAGCCCGGTTCGAATTCGATTGTCAAAACTATTCTTGTAGCTCATCGATATATTATTTACCTAGATGCACAGTTGACGGTCGGAAAATGGGACAGCAAAGAAGTGCTTAAGCACTTCTTTTGCCTGCAGTCGGACGCCGATAGAATTATAAATTTCAAAATTCAAATTTAAGAACGCTTGATCATTTCGTTTAAAAAGCTACTTTATATCACATGCATAGGGTCATATTTGTGTTGATTTAATTAGAACTTACGATCTTTTTCTTTGTTTTATTCTTGAGACCACTTTTTAGGAGGATATTTGCAAAGAACTGTGCATTTAGGGTATATTATATTGATGTTGTAGCTAGTCAATGAGTTTTCCGTCATTTCACGCTAGCGACTACGTAAAATAATTGATAATAAAAACATCAATTCCCCACATAACAGCTAGAGTTGTTTTTCATATAAATATTTTACGGAGTCGCTATCGAGAAATTTCATAAAAACTACTTGGCCTACTGCTCGCGCCTCAGTACATCAAATAAAATCAATAAAATACAGTGCATTGTACAGAATGATCTGATTTAATAGATAATGAACGATAAAATAGCTAAGAGAGTAAATTATCAGAATATTTTAATTAGCCGTGAGCTGATGGTGTAAAAGCACGTGGAAGTGTTCGCGTCGCGTCGTCATCGGTCGGCTGGCGTGGCGTCGCGTCGTCGGTCGGGTTGCTCACTTAAGCACCGATTGCTCACCAATCGTTACGCGATGATCTCGGGCCCGCACCTAACCCCGCATCATTCACGATAATGGCGGGGCCTATGTCTCGACCGTAAATGTAAATCGGTCTAATTTATACGCGCGATAACGTCGCCGCACTGCTGTTAACTGTAATTATATTACCAAGCGAGGACGTGTTGATCAAACCTCTGATTAAACGCTCATGGCGCGAGGCGGGAAAAATTTTGCACTCCCAACGCAGTCGAGTGAAAATTTCCGCGGGAATCTTTTATTTCAATATAACGTCCGTATTCATTCCGCGCAAGATATCGAGAAACGTGACAATACAACGAATGTGAACTCCTTATTTGTGATGAAAATTATTTTTAGTAAGATGTGTACTTAGCTATAAATAGGTTTACAGAAGGCCTTAAGGAATTCGTAGAACACAATTTTCTACTAGGCAGAAAAAGGCTATAAACGATGTAATAACAGTAATAAGAGTTTTAATTATTGGTATGCCAGTCAGAAACATTCCTAATATTACGTTAGCACACAGAGACAATGCCCCAATGGGCAATCTATTTGAGTAATTATCCGCTAAGGGCCATTGTCGGCCATCTTGTGCGCGTGGAATGAACCTTGTTCGCTCAATACGCGCCTGTTATGTACATGCTTTTGGTGATCCCTGCGACAGTGCCCCGGAGTGTGCTCGATGACTACACAAACACTTTATTGTCCTCAACTCCGGTAATTCATGATCTGTGTGTGTTTGCGTTTAGTCTTTGCAGTCTATTATTACGTCGGGCACATCAGCCGCTTGCTGCATTCACTGATGATTTTCAGCTGTAAAGCGAGGGGAAGCCTATTGAAAAGTTTCTAGTACAATTTTATCGATGTTTGGTTCTGTAAGCACTTAATTTTATTTCAGATTTTCTTGAAATGCGAATTATTTAATGATATGTTACAAAGATTATTTTGTGCCCGATTTATTTTGTAACCTAGCGGGATGGTAAACGGACTGCCAAAACAATATTGCGTATTTCATATATGGACAGCGTCGACTTTTCGAAGTTATGTATGTACCTACATATTATAATATCGCCTCCGTGCTGGACCCAATTATTTTTCGACCGACTTCCAAAAAGGAGAAGGTTCTCAATTCGTCTGTATTTTTTATGTATTTTACTCGATATCTTCGCCAAATGTGGACCGATTTTCAGAATTATTTTTGTGTTCGACAGACCTTAATTCAAGGGTGGTCACTATCGAATTCGAAGTCGGTCTGTTAAGTTATTAAATCTGATGCAAACTACACTATTGTTTACACTGTGGACATAATCCCCGTAGTTTAGCTATAACGTAATTTCATCACTCTATGACGTGTTATGTGTTGTGGGTACCGCGTTACATGAACTTTAGCAATTCGGACTTCCGTGAAGAGGGTTCGAGCTTGGTTGAAGATTGTTGAGATACTGTGCCAATACCGACTAGTACACAGTGGAGAACTTTAAGCTCTAAGAATAGGAGACTGACTTTCAAATGCCACACACTGCATACATATATTTTTCGGGCTTTTTTATTTTAGTAGCTATGTGAAATTTAGAAACAGGGACTTGCCCCTATTTCGCCTGACGAGGTCCTCGATTGTCTCCATCGCATGAAGAATCGGAAAGCGGTGGGGCCTGATAAAATCCCTATCGAGGCGTGGAAAGTGATGGGCTTCTATGGTGTGGAAATCCTCTTATGGAAATCCTATAGCTCACTCCTATCTTAAAATCAAGATTAGGGATAAATAGAGATTTATCGCGGAGCTGCAAGTGGCCCTAAGTAACGTTCCAAGACGCAACGAAATTAAATAAAACACGAAGCTGTGTTTAATTATAACACCAGATAAGTTAACAATCTCGAAACCAAAGTCTGACTGCGGCTTATTTGACGCCAAATGTTTCAAAGGAACTTTTAACGAGTTTAAAGTTGTGCCAAGTGTAGTGCACCCGCACCGCTTCCTTAGCTTCAGATTAATTAAACAATTGCACGATGGCTTCTTGAAAACACTCCGACATGTCTCGGCCTGTCGTCGCCAACCTTGCCAAATTAAAGTCATAAATCAAAATCTGACTACCGGAAACAGAAATGTTATAATGAAGAAGTAACTCTGGAGCGTTGAGCAGAGTACAGAGCAAAGGGCGCTCCGTGTACACTGACAACGTATAATACTTAATAATGTAATAATAGCCCTGTAATCTTAGACCTGTAATATTATTCTTCCACTGCTGGGCACGGGCCTCCTCTACTAATGAGAGGGGTTAGGCCTTAATCTACCACGCTGGCCTAATGCGGGTTGATAGACTTTACATACTTTTAAAATTCTTGTGGAGAAATTCTCGGGTATGCAGTTTTCCCCACGATGTTTTCCTTCATCGTTGTAACAAGCGATAATTCCCAAAGGCAATACACTTAACATAGAATAGTCAGAGGTGTATGCTCCATTTTGGGGTTGGTCTCGAACCTCCGACACTTGTCTCGGCAGTCTGTACCATTCACAACCGAGTCTTCGCTGCTTACAACGTATAATTAATATATTTCTTTGGGTAAGCAGCACAGGAGCCATTCATTAAACAATTTGTCAGAATATACGCCGTGTCACGAACGCTGAATACTCCCGATGGCAAATTGTGTATTTATTGAGCAATAAAATACAACCAAACTGAATCCAAATACTCTTGTTGTACTGTACAACAGATGCAAATTGCATGTGTCAGCAGAATTCGGCTGGACGAAATAATTTTCAGTCTGCTATAAAAGTAATAATCCGGAGTTGTCAATTGGATGACACTTGTAATGCGATTTCATTTATTGTACCCGAAAACTATTGTCGTTTTCGAGAAGCGAGAAAAAATAATTTATATTATGAAAAACCGCAATTCCCAACGCAACCGATAGAAGTGTTCGGGTGTTTGTCATACAAATATTTTACGTGGTCGCTTGCGAGAAATGTCAAAATAAACTATGGTTGCGCTACAAGTACGACTTTTTTATAGTTCTCGATTCTAGAAAGGGACGACAGCTTTCATATTCTCCATTCATCTATTTAGTTCGTGTCCTAGTAATCTTAAGTGTGTTTTCATTGTGAAATATCGCTTGCTTACAACGGTGAAGGGAAACATCGTGAGGAAACCTGCATACCCGAGAATTTGTCCACAATAATTTCGAGAGTATGTGAAGTCTACCAACCAGCATTAGGCCAGCGTGGTAGACTAAGGCCTAACACCTCTCATTAGTAGAGGAGGCCCGTGCCCAGCAGTGGGACAGTAATATTACAAGGCTAATATTATATAGAGGTAGTTTCCTCAAGTGGCGCTGATAGTCAAATTAAAAAATCCAACTAGGGGTTCTGAACTCACCTTGAAGTTGAAATACACAGACGTTAGGTGAGCTGTAAAATCAGCTCGGTTCCGAGAGACTCGTAATTTACCCTCAATTTATGTGCGTGGGTTGGTGACGCGTTAAAAGATTAGTCGATGTTCTCCCTATTACTTTTGCGTTGCATTGCTGTAATAAACATTAGATAACCCTTTTCTGTGCACGAAAATACACGTAGTCTAGACGAAACTTTATACATATTGATACTCTATAGAACTTCAACTTCGAATTGACTTTGTAAAAACAGTTTTAATAGCGTACAATGGTAACATTTGTATGTTGTTAACCACATTTACATGATGTATAAAATACGGAGAAGAAATATAATAGTGATATTGCGGTTTTAAGTACAGCTTTAAATCAAATGTTAAGTAGGTATTTTACAATTACATATTTTATAACCTTCGTAATATCGATCTCTATTGCCACTATCAATATCTACATAGTAATAATAATAAATAATAATAATAAAAAATAATAATAAAAATACATCCAACACACACACCTAGTCCTGACCACACACTAGGTATGTATAACCTATCTCGTGGGTATCAGAAACTATAAGAGACTTTCGGTCTCACAACACCCAGACTTGAAACAAATATCTGTGGGCTCAACATTTGCCTCAATGCCGGAATCAAACCCGCGGTCTCTCGCTTCACAGCCGGCTACTACCCACTATGCCACGGAGGCTGTCGGATAGTAGTTTCGATAATGGTACGTATAGATTATAATTATTGATCCCCTCCTTAATATATGGCAGCGTATGAAGTCTGTTTGGTCGCAGGAAGTCGGTGGATGCAGGCCGCTTCCAACAGGTCGATCTGGAAATCTTTGGGGGAGGCCTATGTACAGCAGTGGACGTCCTATGGCTGATGATGATGATGATGATGATGATGATGAAGTCTGTGTCTGTAGAGAACATTCTGCTTAGTTTTAACAACAAGCCGCATGCCTAACATCAACTTTAGTTCAGAGCTCCAGTTACGTGCAAATTGTGTTAGAATAATCTTCTTTCTTTTCTATCCTATTGTGTCCCACTGCAGGGCAAAGAACTCCCCCATCTTTTTCCTCTGTTCTCTGTCATGGGCTAGTTCAGTCCACGTAGGATCGTAGGCATTCAGATCGCCACGCTATCTCTTCCTGGGTCTATCACGGCGTCGCCAGCCGTTAGAATAATCACAAATTTAAAAAAATACGGACTGACTTCTAAACTTATCGGATCGTGATCAAATTTTTATGGGACTACTCTTGGAAAATAATTTCCAAGTGGTAGAGCCACGCTGTAGGCAGTAACGTCTATAGCACGAATGGGCCGGCTCGACCGGTTAGATACCACTGTCTCACATAAAACCGACGTAAAGTGGCAGCTTGCTGTCGCGTTTCGTTCGGTGAGTGAGATTTCCGGTGGCCCATTTCCCTACTCCCTTTCCCAATCCCCTTCCCTCCCCTTCCATTTCCTCCTTTTAGGTTGGCAACGCATCCATGATTCTTTTTGTGTCTTGGGTGTCTATGGGCGGTGGAGATCACTTACCATCAGGTGACCCATCTGCTCGTTTGCCAATCTCTGCTATAAAAAAAAAAAAAAAGAATAAGCTCTATCGAACACAAAAATAATCTTGAAAACCGGTCCACATTTGGCGGAGATATCGGGTAACATACATATATACATAAAAACTATACAGACGAATTGAGGACCTTCTCCTTTTTTTGAAGTCAGTCAAAAAGCGCTATGCTAGGCTGGGATTCGAACCTAGAACCTCCTGGTAGATATGCTGCCACGAGATCACGTTGATGACCAATCTCTAATGAAAAGTCATAATCTCTAATGAATACTATTGAAACTATAATGTACATAGGTCGTTGGTATTGCCATTAGACACAAAACAATAAGTAATACTCGTAGAGTAACACTAGAGACAAGCATAATCTTTATGGAGATAAAATAGGAAAATAAGTGCTTAGTTAAAGTGGAACGTTAAGTCAAAAAGCAGCAAGTGCATTTGACTCGAAAACAAAACAGTGCAACTTTACAGTACCTAAATCACTTGTTTAAAAATGAACGCCCGGAACAACGGACGTGGCAAGTCGGACCGAAGTTTACGACTATGAACCGATCCGACCAGTGAACTAGCTGCTCTGAATTTGTTTCCAATTGATTCTGCTCCGACTATTGCAGTTCACTAGTAGTTGAATACAAAATCCACTCGGGCTACGTTCAAATCATAACAAATAAGTTATGCAGCGCTTTAGATATTGACATTGACAGGGAAATAAAGTATTAGTAAAAGTTCAATAGCTGTAATATTTTTGAACTGTTCCCTAGGTCTGGAAATTGTATAAAGTAAAGGTAATTTCTAGACTGGCTGCCTCGGTGTCCTAGTGGTATTGCGTGCGCGGTACAATTATCGTCCTGAGGTTTCGGGTTCGATCCCCGGGTCGGGCAAAGTGATATTGTTTTTTTCCGTATCAGCCCGGAGTCTTGAATTTGTGTCCGATATGGAGATAGGCTCGCCCCCTATCACATCTGGGACGGAATTAAGCTCTGCGAAATGTGGGTGTTCTAGTTCGCTACTGCGTCTCTGCCTACCCCTTCAGGGATACAGGCGTGGTTATGTGTATTATTTTTTAGACACATACAAGAAAAATATAACAACAAGAAATCCAAGTACACTATTCTAAACTGTTATTTAAAATTGGAGACGTTTCAAATTAGCGAACTGATACTAATTGTGGTTATAATTAACTCAAGCACTGTGGACGTTCCCTAACATGCATACTGTATTGTCTTTGAGGTAATTTATGACGTAGTTATAGTTCGATATCGCGCAATCAAACAAGCCAGATGTACAATACATGAAATATTCTCGATGCGACACAATTTTGCTCTTATACGGTATCCAATTTTAAAAGAGCTGTCATGGCATTTTATATCGGTGTATTCGCTTATACGGGTGAAGAAAAACCGATTTATAAAGGCTCATGATACACTGGTAAAGTGATCCACGCGGCCGCAAGCGGGTGTTCAAACTCTGCATCTATTGTGCACGATTGTGACAAAACGAGGCTTGATGTAATATTAACAAAACAAAATATTTTGCTTTCCTCTACCAAATGGAAAAGGGAAAATAGAAAATACCGGTAAAATATGGCGCCGCCAAAACAATACATACTATTCATTTATTTTTGTACACAAGTTATGAAAATTGGTTATGGAAACGAATGAATAAGTTCCGTACACATTTTTGTCGCATATTATTTTTATATTTTTTTTATTGCAGAGACTGGCAAACGAGCAGATGGGTCACCTGATCGTAAGTGATCTCCACGGCCCATAGACACTGGAGAGTCAAAAAGAATCATGGGTGCGTTGCCAACCTAAAAGGATGGAATGAAAGGGGAGGGAAGAGGGAATGGAAAAGGAAGGGGGAATTGGGCTACCAGAAATCTCACTCACCTAAAGAAACGCGACAGCGAGCTGCGACTTTACGTCGGTTTTCTGTGAGACAGTGGTATCAAACCGGTCGAGCCGACCCATTCGTGCTGTAGACGTAATTGTCTACAGCACGTTTGCTATTATGAATTATGCAGAACAAGCTTTTTTTTATTTATTTGGGAAAATTAAGTTTACTAGTCTTTAGGTACCTAAGGCCCAAGCACACATAATTTTGACAATCGAATTTGTATCCAGCTTGCTGCACACTGATGACATTTGGTAAAAATCATCGCATCGTGACCGATTTGATTTCGATAGTCTTTATTCATACTTGGGACGCTGAACAGGTTTAGGATATATTTGTAAACGACAAGGTTAAGCGAGGCTTTATAATCAATAAAATATTTCATATATAATTTTTTATTTACCTCTACAGGCCTCTATACACATAAGCTCACACATGTATCTCCGAAAGGGTAGTCGAGGCGGACTAGTGAACTAAAACACCCACATTTCGCCGAGCTTTGTTCCTTCCTAGATATGATTAGGGGGCGAGCCTATTATGCATATTTGGCACAAATTCCAGACTCTGGGCTGATACTGAAAAATCCAAAAACACTTAGCTCGACCCGGGGATCGAACCCGAGTCCTCAGGATGATAGTCGTACCGCGCACGCTATACCCCTACGCCACCGAGGCACAGGGGCGATTCTTTATTTACTATCAAGGAATAGTGGATTCTTAATATCCCAATAAGGATTCTTCTAGATAAGTGTAACAAGCAAAAAAGTTACAGTGAATAATATTACTTATTACAACTAACTATAATAAAATTATTGTTGTCTTTTGTATAAAAATAATCCATACTAAAGGTAAAAGTGCTCAATAACAATACAAAACAAATAAATAAAAACTTTTCCCAAAAAAACGGTTGTTACAATAAATCGTTACCTACATTTTAAATTATAAAATATAACCGTCAATTTAATTTGAAACAAAATACGCATAGAAGAGTAAATTTGTTATCTACGGACAGAAAAAATTGGCCTGCTTTTTAACCCACGGAAGTCTGCGCAAGAGGCGGAGGGTCAAATCCAGCTACTGAGGTGTATTATTATTATTATTTTTTTTATTGTTCTAATTTTTTGAAGAGTGATATGAATTTTCTAGAGAATATTACATTTCGTCGCAGACGATCCAGGTCATATTCCAATGAAAATATGACTTGCAACACCCTAGATGGCACCACTAATTCAATTATGTCTGATGAAGATGAGGGCGATACTGGTCAACTACTAATCTTATCGGAAAAAAATAAAGTTCTTTCCCTACAACTAAACAATGCTCATGAAGAAATAGAATTACTAAAGTCCGAGAACAAAAAACTAAGAGAAAATAATGAAGAATTAAGTAAGAACAACGACTTATTAATGAAAAATATACCATTACCTTGTGCTAAACAACAACAGCCCATTCAATTAAAAAAGATTAGTGAAACCAACAACAAGAAACAAAAATATAATACATCTAATAAGACTGATTTAGAAAATTCGCCCAAAAACGAACATATTGAAATTTCTAACGTTGATGAAGCCCGTCAAGATCCTACAATAAACCAAAAACATAAATTATGCATTATCAGCAGTAACAATAGGAACAAAATAACTGAAATCACAGAAGACATTTTCCAAGATACATTTAATTTTTGCCATTACATTACACCTAAAGCTGGAATTTGTGACTTACTTCGAAAAATTGATTGCAAACTCAAAAATTACACAGAACGGGACTACTGTGTTTTATTGATTGGCGAAGAAGACTTCATTACCACAAAGGACTACAATAACATAGTGTTATATATGCGCGAAACATTATCGAAATTAAAGCATACAAATGTAATTATCTGTGTCCCAACTTTTAAATGTAAAAAATATTGTAATTTATATAACAAAAGAATTGAAACCTTTAATAACCTATTATATTTAGATAACTTACAGTATGAATATGCATATATTCTAGACTCTAATTTAAATCTTGCTTATAACTATACGATGTTTTCAGAACTACATGGCAAAATAAATAACCGAGGGATGATAACAATTTTTAAATATATCCATTTATTAGTATTGGACATTGACTATTATATAAACCCCACTCAAAACCAGGAACCTGAACCTGCCATATTTAATGAAAGTACAGAATCAGTCAACAATAATCAACAAGAGCAGTTATTTCGTATATAATACTATTAAAATACTTCATCAAAATATATCAGGTTTAATCACTAAGTCAGATGTATTGAGTATGCATCTTCAAGAATTGTCGACAAACCACAAAGAAATTGATATAATATGTATAACAGAGCATAACATTAAACAGGGCCATGAAAGTATTTTACATATTAATAACTACCACATAGCTTCTTGCTTTGCAAGAAACAAAAATAGGGGTGGTTCATGTATTATGATAAAAAATAATAGTCACCAATACAAAGAGTTACATGATGTTATAAAAGTATCGGTTAACGGGATAATAGAGTGCTGTGCGATAGAACTAATCATACATAAATTAGTAATTCTTTGTGTTTATCGAATTCCTCAGAATAACTCAATCTTGTTTGATATATTTTATGAGAAATTACATTATATATTAACTAGTATATTAAATTTATCAAATAAAAATATAATAATATGTGGTGATTTTAACATAAACACTTTGAGACGCAATAAAAAAACTTTAGACTTTGAAAATTTTCTATTAAACTTTAATCTAAAACTACAACTTAATTGTCCAACAAGATTAACAAGTCAGACTTGCCTAGACAATTTTGCTCACAGTAAAACCAGAAATAGTGAATGTCATATTCTAGATCTCGGTTTATCGGATCACACTGCACAACTTTTAATATACCCCGTCAAACAATCTTTTAAATTTACCTCCTGGCGTATAAAAAAACGCGATTATAGTATGGAAAATATGATTAAATTTAAGTCATATATCACTAGTCTCTCCTTTTTTGATATGTATAAAACTAATTGCCCTAACAATGCATATAATGAATTCATAGACCTTTTCCTACTTTTTTACAATCTTTGTTTCCCTTATGTAATAAAAACAATTAGGTTCCTTAGAAATCCAAGATGGCTATCATCAGGCATAAAAAAATGCGCTAAACGAAAAAGAGAACTCTTATGGACATATAGGCGTAATAAAACTGAGAACAATAAGCATCTTTTGATTAACTATACACATAGACTCAAAAAAATAATCAAACTCACTCAATTTGCACAAAATAATCATTTAATCCTATCCTCAAAAAATAAATCTAAAACAACATGGGATATTATAAACAGAAATAAATATAATGTACCTAAACAATCTATATCAAATATTATTACTGAAAAGGAAACTATTACAAACCCTATCAAAATTGCTACAGCTTTTAATGATTTTTTCATAGATCAAACAAACTCACAGTCCACAATGAAACCGATCCTTAATTGCAAAATTATTAGAAATCACTCTTCTATATTTATATCCCCCGTAGGTCCCTACGATATTATAAATATTATCAATAATTTAAAAAACAAGAGCAGTACTGGTCCAGATAGCGTAAGAACAAAAATAATTAAATTTGTTTCTCTAATTATAGCTCCACATATAAGTTACATAATTAACCTTTGTATATCTAACGGTGTATTCCCAGACAAATTAAAACATACTATAATTAAACCTTTACACAAAAAAGATGACAAACAAATGCTAAAACACTACAGGCCTATTGCTCTTATATCAATTTTCTCCAAAATCTTCGAGAAAGTTATTTACAACTCATTTTATAGATTTTTTGAAAAATTTAATATCCTAAGCGAAGAACAAAAAGGGTTTAGAAAAGATAAAAACATTAATATGGCCATTTTTGATTTCTTAAAAATTATAGTAGACAATGTTGACAAGAGAATACCTGTTTGCTCCATTTTTATGGATATGACAAAAGCCTTTGACTTTGTTAATCATCAGATACTTCTCCATAAATTGGAAACATATGGCATACGAGGTAATGCATTACAGCTAATAACATCATATTTGAGCAATAGAACTCAACATACTGAAATAACAAAATTGTGTACTAAAACTAAACTAGAAAAGTCATATGCCTCTAACTCACGAAAAATAACATGTGGTGTACCACAAGGAAGCGTCCTTGGACCATTATTGTTTTTAGTGTATATTAACGATTTGCCATTAAATGTTACTTATCCCATTAGCCTTTTTGCAGATGACAGTACAATAACAGTAAAATGTAATAACGTCATAACATATGAAACAGAAGTGAATAATGCACTTGATCAAATTATCACTTGGCTCGAAAATAATCAACTTAAAGTCAATTTAGAAAAAACTAAAGTCTTGCATTTTTCTCAAAGAGTCATCCAAAGCCATATCAATATAAAATATAATGAAAATATAATACATGACACCAACAATACTAAATTTCTCGGAGTGTATATAGATAACAAACTAACATGGAAAAGCCACACTGAAATGTTATGTAAGAAATTACACAAATATTCATATGCACTACATGAACTATCAAAAATTGTAGACCAAAAAGCTGTTTTGATTGCCTATCATGGATATGTTGTCTCCAACCTACGATTCGGTATAATATTCTGGGGTAACTCAAGCGATTCCCAATCAGTTTTTATAGCTCAAAAAAGATGCGTCCGTGCTATTTGCGGCATCAAACCTAAAGATAGCTGTGTTCCATACTTTAAGTCACTGAAATTGTTAACTTTAGCATCTATTTATATATACGAAGTTGCTATATTTGTAAAAAAGAACCCCAAACTATTCACTATTAACTCCCAAAAACATAGCCGCATATTAAGGAACGATAGTCTATTAAGTATTGAAACATCAAGGACTACATTGAAACATAAAAGTGTATACTGCATGGCTATAAAAATATTTAATAAACTGCCTGAAAATATAAAAAACTGTAGCGTTCACTCATTTAAGAAAAGACTGCAAACATTACTAATAGAAAAATGTTATTATACTATAAACGACTATTTGCAAGATATAATAATATAAATATTAAGTTATCATTGAGTTTATTTTTTTCATATTACTTGTTATAATTATATGTATCATAATTAAACTTATGATCGCTTAGTTTTAAGCTAGTTTTTTAGATAGATTTTTTAAAGTATTTATATGCTCTAGTAGCAGATTTCGGCTGTACTTATATTTTTTAAGACCAATTATACCCGATCTCATAAATAAATGATTTGAATTTGAATTTCAATTTGAGTGTATATTCCTTTTCAAAATTTGCGACTAGCGATTATAACATGTAAACAGCACAAAAAGTGCCATTAATGCTAACATATATTTAACGGTAATCTATGTCCTATACCATTCTATTTCCATAGTGATTAAAGGCCATAATTGCGTCCTAAATTTTTATAGGTCATACCAACAGAGCGGCCTGTAGTCGAATTCATTACCCTATGGGGTTGGTATTGGCGCGAGCGAAGGGGGTGGGGACGGGACTTCATGGCGTCAGGCTAGAGGGGGGGCGGGAATGTAATATCAGTAGAGTGGTGATATTGCGGTTTCTAACTCGTGCTAACATGCCATGGAGACGCTTATTGATAATCAACTAATGAACTTATTGTCTGTATTGGTCGGCGAAGATTCTATTGTTTATTGTTTATTCATTTAGTACTATTTAAAATTTATAAGATGCCTCGGTGGCGTAGTGGTATTGCCGGCGCGGACTATCGTCGTGAGGTCTCGGGTTCGATCCCCGGGTCGGGCAGTAATATTGTATTTTTCAGCATCAGCCCGGACTCTGGAATTTGTGCTGGATATGGTGATAGGCTCGCCCTCTATCACATCTGAGACGGAAATGAGTTCGGCGAAATGTGGGTGTTCTAGTTCGCTAGTTCGCCTCTGCCTACCTCTCGGGAAAACGTGAGTTTATATATTAAAATTAGTTCTAATCAGGCATCAGCAGGGGTTTTTGTTTATAACACAACAGCGATAACCTACCAGTAAGTGAAAATTTGACAGAGGTCCCGTTGTTAACACTTGTACTCGTGTTATAATTTACAAATATCACAAGCTTGACGGGAGTGGGACATAATATTCTGCTACAAATATATCGAAACTCAAATATGAGCGTACATTGGTGTTAACTTTCTCAAAACCTTATTTTTGTTGTAAAAAAAAATATATACATAATATCTCCTCTATTCACGTCTTTGTTCCCATGAGTTACTAACGCTAAGTGGGTCGGGTTGCAGTGCGCGCGGGCACACGCTCCGAAGGACCACTGCGGAGTCTCCATCACTAGAATTATTATTATTTATCTCAAAACATATTCATGGATGGGTTGATTTTTAATATTATTCGTCTTTGACAATTTATTCATACATTATTTAAAACGACGATATGATTTCCCAGCGAAAAATACGCCCTAAAGTAGATGTTAATTCTATCACACATTATTGCCATATTATGAATGAAAACACGAAAATTCGGTATAGATGTTTTTACAAAACAGGGTTAGTAGAGTTAGACAACAAAATAAAAAAAATAAGAATAAAATATCATTGTCCAACGACGCAAAGGTCACGTTATGGTAAGAGATTACAAACGCCCACAGGTGTGAAAAATAATGCGATGTATGTCCGGCTCCACTCTTCTTTCATAGTGCGATGTATGTCCTTAAAAGAAAAGTGGGGATTGAAAAGGCAAGGGTTGAATTGGTCCACCAAAAATCTCACCGAACGAAACGCAACAGCGAGATGTCAATTTACGGTGATTTTCAGACAGTGGTATCAAATCGATCGAGCCGTCCCACTCGTGCCGTAGACATGTCTGTGAACTCTACTACGAAGCTCTACCACTCTTTAAAATATAAATGTATGAATAAACTGACCTAAATACAAAGTTTCCAAGATTAAAAATACTTTTGAAACGTAAGGATGAATGCAGACGAGTTAAGTACAATTTGTTCTAGTAGTCTTCAACAGTCTCATTAGGTTGTTCCTCCACAACCTCTACACAGCAAACAAAAGAAACTTTAGACTCCAAATTTGTAGTTTTTGGTCTTGAGATTTGTTTAATTTTTTTATAAAACAAGAATGAGGACTCGTCTCGCTTTTGGCATTATTTTTAGACTAGATTTTCTCTAAAAATTTAAAGTAAAAACGGAATCACTGTATTATAGTTTCTTGAAGTGTTTATATTGCTATTTGCTACTAGAAAGATAAAGATGCGTATAGATTGCAAAATGTAGTTTAAACACGCGATTTGTGAACTGATAAATGCAACGTTTACAGCAACTGTCACTATATAACTCACAATATGTATTTATTTATCGTTACATAATTTGTAACATTACAGTATTATTAATCTCAACGCACCTTTATATTACACAATTATTTATTACACCTATAAATCATATTTCAAGAGCTCAGATGTTCGCTAGTTTCGAAATTAATAATTCGCATTTGCGAACTTTCTATTAGCTAAGAAAGTTAACAAAGGAAGCTTTGACTTCCTTAATGTACCGATAGTTGGTATTGCATTTCATTTCGATAAGTTATTGAGCAGAACAGAAGGCTAGGGGACTAAATATAATAACTTCTAGAGGTAGTATGATTAGGTCGGTTCTTATTTGCATTTCGCTTTATATGTACCCATTAGTTACTGTTTAGTTATTGTTTGACGGTGGCAAAATCACTGGAGGCACTTTTAAAAAAAAAAGACAGAAATAACTACAGTCATAATATAAGCCTTACTTAAAAAACCATTTTCTTACTGATTTCTTATGTTAATGCGAATGTTATTTATTTAAACAATTTTAGAACGATTTGTAAATCAATTACTCTAAAATGAAAACGTTATACATTGAAATAAAACTATTTTATACGGATTCTATCACGATTTGTTTTCCGACCGGTCCTACCCGTGACCACGAAAGCTGCAAACCCTTCGAAACGTCGGGCCTAAAAATAAAAACAAATCGTGATAGAATCCGTATAAAATAGTTTTAGTTCAAGCTATTTTCGCTTCTCTGATGTGTATGAATAGTTTGTCACTTTTTCCTTGGTCACATTGTTTGAAAATGAAAGGGAAAAGCTATTCTTAAAGATAAGAAGCGCTTACATTTTTTATAAGTAAGGGGGTATAATCTATAAGTTCTCCTATGTAACTACGTCGCAATATTCTCGATTTAATTCTAGTCTCTCGGAAAAGCTGTAATTTCATATAGTAAACTCGTATCAAACATTTATTGATCATGATTTGACGTTTATTACTGATAATAGTCCTGACTTCATTGAATTTAATCCAGTGGTTTCGACGACTTGAAATAACAACAAAGATTACATTTTAATATTCATAAACGTCAGTTACGAAATGAATGGATCGCGTAACTGGATATTCCCCAGTTTAAGCGATAAAAGCTGCGTACAATTGCCTCGATTTTGTTCTCTTTTATTCTAAGTTTTATTATTTTAAAGTATTTTAATTAAAACTGACATTGTTTTGAGGAAGAAGATTATGACAAGCCGCCAGCTTGACGCAGACAAAAAGATTTTGCGGAATCCGTTTCGTTTTAGCGCAGGGTTGGGGAAAAGGGTCAGATATTATTCAACTTTCATTTGAGCGTTTTGAAATTTTTAACAACGTTAAATTGTCGTAGCTTCAAAGGAATTAAAGCTTTCGTTGTACATAAATTAATTCTATTTAGAGATCGAAACTGTTGTATAATAGACATGTTCTAATGAGCTATTACTTTTGTCGACCGACTTAAAAAAAAAGAAGGTCCTCAATTTGTCTGTATTTTTATGTATGTTACGCGATATCTCCGCCAAACGTGGACCGATTTTCAAAATTATTGTTCGATAGAGCTTACATCAAGGGTGGTTCCATATAAATTTGGTCACAACTGGGTTTGAAGTCGGTCCATTAAGTTTTTTATAGCTAAACTTGTTAAAATTTCTACGTTCTATTTCAAAATATTAATTACTCCATTTTTAGATCAAATAATCACCAGTTTTAGTTGGAAATCTTTGGGGGTGGCCTATGTCCAACAGTGGACGTCCCGTGGCTGAAGAATCACCAGTTTTTACTTAATTTTTTACTTAAGGAGATGACATCAAAATTTATTCGATTGAGCTTTATACGGGACCACCCTTGAAATAAGCTCTATCGAACACAAAGGGAATACTGAAAATCGGCCCAGATATGGCGGAAATATCGCGTAACATACATAAAAAAATACAGACGAATTGAGGACCTTCTCCTTTTTGGAAATCGGTCGAAAAACATTAAATGTTATAATGCATAAATCCAATGGGATTTATATGTGAAATAATAGATATCAACCCTGCAACATCCAACACTTCCACAGCTCCACGGCTGACAAGCGCTCGGTAGTCGGTATTGTTCTCCCGAGCCGAGTAACGGATCTATCCGTTTCAATGCTGGGTTAAGTTTCTTTCCAAATTATTGTTTACAACACCCACATGAGATTTAAACACATTTAAATACATCAGTGGTTTTCAAATGAAGACGTCTGTGTTAGTAATTGTCGCTGGGAATGGCTTAATTTCGCTTTCGGCCCGTGAAGTTATTAGTCCGGTGAAAGTAATAACAGGGGTGAAGAGTGAGTAGTGTCCGTGGCCACCCCCGCCCCGCCCCGCCGCTGCCGCCCCCAAGGACCATGGCACACAGGCTCGTTTCGCAAGATCATTGTTATTTATCTCGGTGCCTCCCCGCTTTTATTCGGTCCCCGTCCGAGTTAGTTTATTTGTCTTCGGTATCTGAGGGTACATTAACGTATTTTTCTTCTCTATTAGGGAGACGGTCGTCGGCTCACCTTCAAACTTTGTACCGGGATCCGCGGAATCCGACCCGCCGTTTGTTTACTTGTTTTTTATTCCCGAGATAAGTCAAATAAAAGTTGACGATTGATTGTATTGTAGGAGAGGTCGTAATCACAAGCAACGGGGGAAGTTTCGGTGCGTTAAGCTGAGTTAGTATACATTACGGGCGGGCTATGAATGCGACTGGAGCGGACAAAACTGGCCAAGTTCGATACGGTAGTTATGGCGGGGCGATTAATATTTTTATGAGTGCACGTTGAACTGTGAATGTTCGGTTGTTAACTTTTATTTATACATATATACGGCGGGCCGGCGCGGCGGTACCACCGCAGAACGATTTCTTTACAACACACGCTGAATCACGCCGTAATAAATAGTTACACTATTTTAAGACGTCCTTCGCACGATTTCAGAGCGCCCGTTAACATTACTGGAAATTACCCGAGCCGATATTAACCCAGAATTCGCTCCATTTATATAATACATTTTTTGAGAGCGACTTTTATTTAATGAGTGCCGCCGTTCTCTCTATCCGTGTATTTGCCTATCTCACTAAACCGTAACAAAAGACGCCGACTTAATGATAAAGTCTAGAGTAGGTGAATTAAGCACAAAAGCTCCATTAGCGGTGTGGCTGTTTCAAAATTAAATTATCTCAAGCAATACCAGGCTCGGGAATTACGAGCAAATTGCTAGAAAGAATAAATCCATTCTCGCGGATCGGTTGCATGAAAATTGCAACAGCGGGCAATACCGGCGCGCCAGCGAAGCGAACAATTATAACGAGACGGTATAAATCAGAATGAGTTGTGGCATGTTATTAGGGCTATTCCACCACGAAATAGGAAGACGAAAGCGATGAGACTCGTAAACTCCACAGCCAAAACGAGATGTTTCTGATTATTGTTTAAGATATTTTTTCTTCCAAGTAGTTTCGACGTAAGTTATACTTATTTATATTATTTTAGTAGTAATTTTTACATCAGCCACTGGTATACATGGAAGTCTGAGTATAAGAATTTTTGGTCAAGTTACCTAATTGATTATTCCTACACATGTTATTGAAATGTAACATTTTGTATAACTTAATCTCCGATTTTATTATAATACAAGTGCAGTTGAAGGAATTTAGATAATTTTATGTGAATACCAAAAACTGAGCAGACTTGAAAATTTTGTAAAAGTAAAATATCACTGGGCCAGAATTACCACGTTGTGGAATCCTGACACGGCTCGCAGGTGACGCGGGAGACCTAAAAAGTGATGGCGGGACGAACAGGATAAATTCAATAGGCGTTGATTAAACATAGCACATGATCGCGATTGATGGAAGGTTCTTGGGGAGGCCTTTGCCCAATACTGGGACACCGCAGGCTAATACGATACGATACGAAAATATCACTACAGTAAAGTTTTATTGTTCCCATAAATATTATAATCACATTTAGAAAGAAATCTAAGGTTGTAACATAGTTAGGCCTAAATAGAACCGTTCGTTATTTTGTTTACAGAAAACATATTGTATATTGTGATTTTCATCTGATTCGATGTTAAAAATGGTCGAAAAGAATCAGGACGCCACGGTTGGAGGAAACAAGTCCGTGAATACAAATAGATGCTTACGAAGTCTTACCTTTTCGCAAATTATCTCCTGGCAAGGCAGAAACGCAACCTGCAAACAAAATTTTATAGATGGCTTATTTGGTTTTTGTACGAGGAAAATCTTATCTTTACGTATTGGATACGATTATTACTCTCGATATATCGAATTAAGTTCGAGTACTTTTCATAAAAGATCAAAGTATTTGTACAGGAAATGGGAAACAAGTAAATTGCCGTTTATGATATATTACTATCGGGACCTATATTATGAAAATGATATGATGGTTTTATACATGAATATGCTTGTTTATCTTTATCCAAATAAACATAACATTTATTGGAATTTCGTCTGTGTACCCACCAGCTACTATACTGCCGTGGTCGAGAAGGCAGTAAGTCACGAAATTAGTAACATAACATAAGCTCACGCCTGTATCCCCGAAGAGGTAGGCAGAGGCGCACTAGCGAACTAGGACACCCACATTTCGCCGAGCTTAGTTCCGTCCCAGATGTGATAGGGGGCGAGCCTATCGCCATATCGGGCACAAATTCCAGACTCCGGGCTGGTATGGAAAAATCCAATATCACTTTGCCCGACCCGGGGATCGAACCCGAGACCTCAGAACCGTAGTCTTACCGAAATACCACCACGCCACCGAGGCAGTTGAAATTACTATTATCTTTATATTACTTTAATTTCAATTCATTAAACAATTTTTCCTTTCTATTGGTAATATGCCACATGAAGATCCGTCCTATAGTTTTTCTACTAACACGAATTATTGAAATCGCGAAATTGAATTTTAATCGCCTTTTCTCGAAGTCATGTTTTCGGACTTACTGCTAACTCGATTACCATGGCAGTATAGACAGAGACAACATATTCATTCAAATCAAATCAAATCCAGGATGAATCGTTAAAAGGTCCCTGCACTGCATACCTCTAGACCCCCCCGAAAACCTGACGAACATTGAGGCTTCAGTCTGCAGGCTAGCAATGACAGGACATCCGCCGATCACTATCATCTCGGCTTACCTCTCACCCAAAAAGGAGCTTCACTCCAATGAAATTTCGACCCTACTGAGCATGGGGGAGTCTGTCCTTCTGGCGGGCGACCTCAACGCCAAGAACACGCTCTGGAACTGCAACTCTACCAACAGCAGAGGTGCAGCACTAGAGCGGTGTCTAGACACTATTGATATGGAAATTCTAGTTCCATCAGAACCCACCCATTATAGTACAATTAACGACAATCACCGACCTGACATACTCGACATAGCGCTTGCAAGGAACGTATGCCTACGCGTGCGTTCCATGCAGGTGCTACAAGAGTTGGACTCTGACCACAGACCTGTGATCCTAGATCTAGTCCCTATAAACGGTCCCACAGACACAGGTCCTAACGTACCGATGAAGGTGAAAACGAACTGGCGTCTCCTAGGCACCAAGCTCGAGGACACCTCATCCCCTGATCTCTCCGCGATCCCGACCAACATAGTTACTCCTGAAGAGACGTCCGGCGCGATTCGCTCCTTCACCGCACATATCCAAAACGTCGTGAGCGACAGCTCCGAGAGGGTGCCGGAGGCTATGCTTAGCCATTGGCACCTTCCCGAAGACGTGAAATGTGTGGTGAGGAGGCGAAACGCCGCGCTGAGAGCCTGTAAGACGAATCCCTCCCCGGATCAACGGCATCTAACGCGTTTCCTCCAACGCGAGGCCAAACGTCGCATCCAAGAGGCCGTCGATTCGAGATGGGAAACTCACCTATCAGAGCTAGATCCAACTCACCAGGCTTTCTGGCAGTTGTGCCGTTCCTTCAGGAGAAATGATACAGTCACCATGCCCCCGCTCAATCGTCCGAATCAACGCCCGGCGTTCGACGACGACGAGAAAGCGGAATTACTGGCCGACAGCCTGGAGGCTCAATGTTCACTCACCTCAGTTCCCATTGACCCAGAGCATCTCGTTGCGGTTGACACTTTTGTCGAAAGTAGGAACGCAATCCCGCCGCCACCGATACCGGTTCCGCGTCCGCGCCCGACAAACGTCGACCCGGATGTCGACCAACCGCCCGACCCACTCGCGCCGGTGACAATCGAAGAAGTCAGTTCTCTGATCAAGGCGCTCAAAAGACGAAAAGCCCCCGGGGGTGACGGTATATCCAATAGAGTCATGAAAATGCTCCCGGAGCATCTAGTTAAAATTCTCGTTGACATTTTCAATGCAGCGTTCCAAAACAGCCTCTTTCCAGACGTCTGGAAAGAGGCGGTTGTGATAGGTATTCACAAGCCGGGGAAACCCGCTTTCGAACCCTCCTCTTACCGTCCCATCAGTTTACTCAGCGCTCTGGGTAAACTCTACGAGCGAATCGTCCTCGATCGCATCAAGATAGTCGCCCACCTTCACCATCTGCTCCCTCCAGAGCAGTTTGGTTTTCGTAGTAGGCACAGTTGCGTGAATCAGATTCTCCGCATCACGGAGCATATCCACGCCAACTTTAGGCGCGGAATCCCTACCGGTGCTCTTTTCTTCGATATTGAAAAAGCATTCGACAAAGTGTGGCACAACGGCTTGCTCTACAAGTTGTATACCTTCAATGTGCCCACACAGCTCGTGCACATCATACGAGAATTTTTGTCGAATCGCGGTTTCAAATATCGCGTGGAGGGAACTCTTTCCTCCCGACACACCATCACTGCCGGAGTCCCGCAAGGCTCCGCTTTGTCCCCTTTTCTTTTCTCGCTATACACAAGCGATATTCCTAAACCGAAAGACGCCCATCTGGCACTCTTCGCTGACGACACGGCAATCTACGCTTCACGTAGAGACCCGGACAAGGTGATTCGCATTTTGCAAACCGCAGCCGATGAACTCGGTAAGTGGTTCCGCAAATGGCGAATCACTGTCAACCCCGCCAAAAGTCAGGCAATTCTCTTTACCAAGAGAATTTTCACCCAAACGCCTAACGCTTCAGTCACCATGGCCAATAAGGCTATCCCTTGGACCAACAACGCCAAATATCTAGGAGTCAACCTTGATCGGAGACTGAACTTCATCACTCATGTAAATGCGGTACGCGCGCGAGCCGCAATCGCGTTAGCACGATTACATTTTCTCTTAAACCGTAAGAGCAAGTTGTCAGCCCGCAACAAGATTAGGATCTACACAACGTGTATTAGGCCGATAATGACTTACGCGTCGCCCGTGTTCGCTCACATACCGCCCGCTCGACTTAAGCGTATGCAAGTCCTGCAAAACGTCTTCTTAAGACGAGCGCTTAACGCTCCGTGGTACATCCGTAACCACGACCTCCACGTGGATACCAACTTGCCGACCATCAGGCATTTTATGCAGATGGCTAGCAGACGCTACTTCGATCGGGCGGCACACCACCCAAACACGCTTGTCCGTCAAGCGTCAATATACACTCCATTTGACCGTGCGAAATGGAGACGTCCTAGATCCGTTTTGTCAGACCCTGATGACGCCATCACTCTGGCCATTCAACGTAAGATCGAGCATCTTAAATCGCTCCCACACTCCACACGACCGATGTTCCGTCCCCGCCGACGAGGACCACGCCGCGCTCCCAGTAGCAGCCCCCCCCACCCTGTTAACAATTCCGGCCCGCGTGCCGATGACAGAAATGGATAGTTAGGAAAACACGTCCACACTCCCCTAATCGTTGATGTCTTCAACATCACCCTCTCAGTGACCGCCCTGAGCCGAGGTTCGTAACCCGTTAGTGGGTTGCCCTCAGCGTGGTCACCTAACTTTATGGGTTGAGCGCACCTGCGTTCCTCCCAACAGACCGGTGTGGCTGTATTTGCCGACTCGGTCGGGCAAGCAGCTGTAGGGCCATAAAAATAAAAAATAAAATAAAAAGATGAATCGTTTGGAGTATAAGATTATACAATTATTATTATATTTATACTGCCTCGGTGGCGTGGTGGTATTTCGGTACGACTACGGTTCTGAGGTCTCGGATTCGATCCCCGGGTCGGGCAAAGTGATATTGGATTTTTCCATATCAGCCCGGAGTCTGGAATTTGTGCCCGATATGGCGATAGGCTCGCCCCCTATCACATCTGGGACGGAACTAAGCTCGGCGAAATGTGGGTGTTCTAGTTCGCTAGTGCGCCTCTGCCTACCCCTTCGGGGATACAGGCGTGAGCTTATGTTATGTATGTTATGTTATTATATTTATATTATTCAACACACGCTTGTAACTTCGAAGAAGTGTGGTGGTTCGTAAAATTTATTTAATGGGGATTGAAAAGAGTGGGTATTTGGGCTACAAAATAATACTCACTGTATAAAACACAATGGCAGGTTAAATAATAACATGACCGATCTGGTTCATGCATGCTGAAGGCAAAATGGTCTACAACGTGTTTCTACCACTTACAGTCCCTTATTCACGTTAACTTATTTAAAATATTTGTACAAAATATATTAAAATAGTATAGCGATTAGTTTGACATCAACACATGACAGTGAGTCACATGAATGGACGAAAAGGATTTCGTCGAGAGCGAGTGCTCCAATTATCTAGTCTACTCCTGCCTATCCTTTCGAAAATACAGGCGTGTGCTTATTCATGTAATCACAAGTTTAAAAATGATTAAAAAACGCCCACTTCAAAACCACTTCACGTATACCCGAATTTCTATGGAATCACCCTAGGAATAACCTCTATCGAACATAAAACATATTGAAAATTGGTCCATATTTGATATTGAGTGACATTCATAAAAATCCGACGATTTAAGAGTCCTTTATTTTTAAAGACCAACAGCCAGGTGGGCAGACGACATAAAAGTTGCCGGTGAACGATGGATGAGCGTAGCAAGCAACAGAAACTCTTGGAAATCTCTAGAGGAGGCCTTTACTCTCGATTAAAGAGGGGTTCTTACTATGAATGTAATTTAATTAAGCGTTTTAGTATAATTGTATTAGTTAGTTAATTCTTATAAACAACCTTTTGTACCTAATTTAGCAAGAAATATAAGGCTTTTTTATTTTATTTTATTATTTTTAAAATCAGTTTAATATTATAAATCTACGTTATCAAAGTGTAGATTCTTTCAAGTACATAAGATTTGAACTCGGTCGGCAATCCGTGCGTCTGTCAAGCAAGTTCGTTCCATAATCCATTCGCATTCGCTCGACGAAGAATTTCACTTAATGGCTCATTTACATATTTCTATTTCAAATAGTTCCTACTCGGAGCGGTATCCAGGGGTATACAATAAGTTGTGCAAGTTCTTTCTTTTCGACCGATTTCCAAAAAGGAGGAGGTCCTCAATTCGTCTGTATTTTTTTTTATGTATATTACGCGATATCTCCGCCAAATGTGGACTGATTTTCAAAATGTTTTGTGTTCGATAGAGCTTATTTCAAGGGTGGCCATATAAATTTGGTCACGATCGGATTTGAAGTTTAAATTTTTGATTATCTTTGATGTGATTGTAGTGGGTAATAAATAATATCGTTTGGGTAACATGTATGATTGCGAATCGCCTAACCCGCCAACAGCGGCCCGAGAAAATTTCAGACAATCGTAAATGTATTCGACCTCGTTGCGCGTCTATGAAATTTGTATGAAATATTAACCAAATGCGCAGCGAGCTCGAAATCATTTACGAGTCTGAAATTTTCGTGTTCGGGCCGCTGAAATAACAAACGAACATACGCTCAAGTTTATCCACAAAGATGTAGGCAGGACCCCACAAGTGTTGCCAGTCCATATGATAACATGAGCCGTGAGCCTGTCGGCGTGCCAGCTACACATTTAAGGTAATTCGACAGGTTTGATACCACTTTCTCACAGAAAACCTGACGTATAGAAGCTCTCTAATAATTTAGTTCGACAATGAAGTGAGATTTCTTGTGCCTAAATGCTCCTTCAGCCCTCAATTTCTATACCTTCCTTTTAAGTTTGGCCACACGTCCATGGCCCTTTTCTTACCGTAGATATATATGGCTCAACTCATCAACCAGTCTTTGCTATAAAAAAAACAAAACTCCAAAAATATTCTACTTTAACGCTATGAAATTATTGCGATACGATTCAGACACATATAAATTGTAGACCAACTGGCAAACAACAAATTTTATTATAGCTGAAAGAATAAAGGGATAATATTTTTAAGGAACAGAAAGTTTTTCTTTTATATCGTTGCCTAGACTGTGTAAATGTTGATTTAATTCCCCGAATTTTCTATACTTATTTATCAACTACTTCTTTGTGTATTATTTATCTAATAATGATTGTTATAGAGAATAACAATATTTCTTGCTTGTGATTAAACTGTAGCCCGAGCACGAAAAACTAATGTAAATGTAAATGTATTCTAGTTCGCTGCGCACTGATGACGTTTGGTTAATATTTCAATACAAATTTCATGGACGCGCATCGAGTTCGAATACATTTACGGTTGTCAGAAATTGTCCTGCTCAGGCCGCTGAGAATGAATGGATGAACATTATTTTGAACGCAATTGTATTTAATACCTCTATAGCAGACAGAATTAGTATACTAATAACAAATTATATTTATATTATTGCGCACTAAGCAATAAAACAATACCCTTCTTATTGCAACATTTGTACGCTAGTTTACGAAACCATAAAATATGATAAGCATCGGGCAATGAGATTCAGACGGTATCCTATTTATTTGTATTTACGAGCAAATCGAGCCTTGACCCGAAGTCGGCCCGAGACTACCTACCGAGTACCGACTATGCCAGGAAAACAACTTTTGTCAGATAAACACGACTAACTCCTTTTGGCGTGTCACTACCATAATTTATTGCTAAATGAAGTTGAAGACTTATATTCTGAGCCAATTAGGGTCAAAATTTGGCATAACCAGAAACTACAGATGTCGAAAAATGTCTGTGAGGTACTACTAATAATAAATACACCCGACAGTCACACACATAGTCAAACCCGCTCGTCCGCCAAGCGTCAATAAAAATGCGAAATGGAGACGTCCTAGATCTGTTTTGTCAGACCCTGATGACGACATCACTCTGGCCATCAAGCGCAAGTTCGAGGTACTTAAACAGCTCTCACACTCCACACGACCGACGTTCCGTCCTCGCCGACGAGGACCTCGTCGCGCTCCCAGTAATCGCCCCCCCCAACCCTGTTAACACGTGCCGCGTGCCGATGACAGCAATGGATAGTTAGGGAAAACACACGTCCAAATTCCCCCTAATCGATGATGTCTCTAATACATCTTCAGTGACCGTCCTGAGCCGAGGTTCGTAACCCGTTAGTGGGTTATCCTCAGCATGGCCACCTAACCTTTTCTTGGGTTCGTAACGCAGCTGCGTTCACCCAAAAGACCGGTGTAGCTGAGTAAGCCGATTCGGTCGGGCTACCAGCTGTAGGACAACACAAAAAAAACACACACATAGTCCTAACCCCACCCTAAGATCAAGTCTTGTGTCTCACAACACCCAGACCCGAAACAATGGTGTTAGTATGATGTGGCGCCGGTTGCATAGAGTATAGACAGAGGCTTCGATGCGGGTTTATTGATGGTTGCCGGCCGGCGCGTGCCGTGGCGCGGCGTCGCGGTAAACAACGTTCATTCGAGCGGCAGCTGCTCGGCTCGCCTGCACCCGACGCGCAATATCCCTCTTACAAAATAAAGGAATTCCCCGCGACAATCGTTCGCTTTCCTTACCCTCAGCCGAGAAATACAAACGCACGCCTCCGAATGACTTTACAAAAATTTGCATGGCACCAGTTTTTTTCTCTATATTTTCACGTTCAGAAAAGCAATTTTTGTACGTCGGTCGCGATACGGAACGCGGGAAATTGCACTCGTTCCTCGGTGAGCGGAGAGAACAGTGGGAATGGAGTGGCACAGAGTATTGTCTGGTTCAGAGGCGACCGATTGCTTTTGGTTTGGACAGCTTCAGCTAGGCTCCATTGGCTTACGCCGCGCTGTTTGGGTATTTAAGACGTTTGTTTTTATGACTTTTGCAAAACGACATCTATTTGCGTAAATATCATGATGGTATTGTCTCAACTTCTTACCATCATAATATGTGCATGTTATGTTCACTATTTAAGAATGTCCTTAATTATCACCCTCTACTATAGAGGTATAGACCAAGGTCAGAACTTTTCGTGTGAACCTAATAAAAAAAATAAAAAAATATTTCATGCTACTGTGGCATTGCGTATATTCGTTGATTTCTCGGGTAAACCCTATTGTGTTTTTGTGCCCAGTGTCAGCCCAAAGTTTCGAATTTGTATCCGATATGGCAAAAGGTTCATGAAGAAATGGAAATAAGAATAGCGAAAAGAAGCCGTGAGTGAACATGTAAGAGAGAATATGTGTAAAAAACGGTCCTAATAATTTATAAATATTAAAAATTAAAGAATAATGTTGATTAAATTCATATTGTAAAATATCAGATGATGCAGGCGAAAAATAAAATGTTTTAAAAGTTGTCGGGAGCAAAGCCGCTGGGAAAGCTATTTAAAAATGCTGCAGTTTTTCATAAAATGAACTCGAATGTCGCTAAAAGAGACATTCATTGCACACAGTTCATTATTTCACATGTTTCAAAATGTAAACACCGAGATGATAGACAACTGGTATTTTAAATTAGATATAATTAATTAACTTAAATATTAGGTAGACGTATTTATTTAGATACATTATAATAAGACTGCCTCGGTGGCGTGGTGGTATTTCGGTACGACTACGGTTCTAAGGTCTCGGGTTCGATCCCTGGGTCGGGCAAAGTGATATTGGATTTGTCCATATCAGCCCGGAGTCTGGAATTTGTGCCCGATATGGCGATAGGCTCGCCCCCTATCACATCTGGGACGAAACTAAGCTCGGCGAAATGTGGGTGTTCTAGTTCGCTAGTACGCCTCTGCCTAACCCTTCGGGGATACAGGCGTGAGCTTATGTTATGTTATGTTATAATAATAAGATAATATTGGCCCTGTAATATTCAGTCCCACTGCTGGGCAACGGCCTCCTCTACTAATGAGAGGGAAGGGGGTTAGGCTTTAGTCTACCGCTGGCTTGATGCGGGTTGGCAGACTTCACATGCCTTTGAAATTCTTGTGGAGAAATTATGTTTTCCTTCAACGTTACAGTACCGTTACACTTAACATAGAAAAGTCAGAGGTATAGAAGTATTCATTTTGGGGTTGGTTCGAACCTCCTATACATTCGTCTCGTCTGTACCATTCCGAACTGACCTATCGCTTCTTTTTATTTAGACTCACATTCTATAGTAATTAGTATGAATGTGACTAAAAGTTCTGAGGTAAATGAATCCATTTGTGAAGTAAATGAAAACTGAATAGTGTTATTGAATTCTGCGAAAAAGTTCCACTGCAGTTGGTGTACTCCCCAACGCTGTTGGATTAAATTGGAGACATCCCGACCACTGCGTCCCTGTATAGCAAATTATTTTGATTACGCGCCGTTGGACACCAAACTAACTGCTAATTACTTTATAAAACCATCTAAACTCTCTTTTTCATTGTAATCAGAAAGTGCAACGTTTGCAAAACAAGTCTCGGTGAACCGTTTTAGGTTATTGTCTCAGTTTTATGGACTAAATTAATTGGGATAAACAAATGTTTTTATTGAAATAAAACTATTTTTACGGATTCTATCTCATAAGCTACCCCTACTTTAATTTAGCAAATTAAAATATCATTTTTCAATGAATAATGGATCTGTATCAAGGAATAAAGTAATGCCGAATGGCTGTCATGTCGTTTAGTAACGCATTCATAACGTTTTGTATAAATGTATGCTTAGATGTTAAAGAGCTCGGTAAACATAATTTGATGCCTATTGTTTGATGCCAGGTACCGTTCTTTATTGTACCATGTTTTATAAATACTGTTAACAAAATTAATACTCCTAGCCAAGATGTTTGTTATGAGTATATACCTCTAGTGTAAATTATGTTCTAATTATAGTAGCCGACTACACAATTTATAAAATAAAAGTTGCTTAGTACTCGGCTAGGTATCATAGTTTTAATGAAACTTTATAAGATTCTCTCAGCAGGACAATTTGTCCTGTGTTTTAATTTCATTGCGGCTGAACACCTTTAACGATCTAAATTAATTACTTAGTCCATAATTTCGGTTTGTTTGCTAGATAAACTTTAAAAAATACTTCTTGTAGATAAAGCGTTGTGGATGAATCTATTTCAGAGTGCCAAATATTCAAAACATAACATTTTTCCATGCTGTAAATCTGGTAAATAAAATATCAAATGTTTTCTAAAGCGAGAATGTATTCTGAGTTTATTTAATAAACAAAATGATGTAAACTGATTGAATTCTTTTGCCTCCATCCCAATGCCACAATATCTTTGAACGAATGTTATAAATCTATTTCTTAGAAAATGTCTTATGTAATTTTCTATGTTGGAGATACCTCGCCGGCCTCGTTAATTTAGAATGACAGTGTTAAATGGTTCGTTATATTTTGTTTACTTTAGCAAGTAATTATAACAAATAGGTTGCCGTAGAGATCTTCCGCGGAATATGATTACAAGGCCGTGTCTCAGTCGATGTAAACGTATGAATATCAAATAATATGTACGTATATAAAGCTGTAAGCGAATATAATATGTATTAAAATGATAAACATAAATGAAACGGTAGTGAGTAATGATTCGTCAAGTAAAACAATTTAAGTACAAGATTAACATAACATAAGCTCACGCCTGTACCCCCGAAGGGGTAGGCAGAGGCGCACTAGCGAACTAGAACACCCACATTTCGCCGAGCTTAGTTCCGTCCCAGATGTGATAGGGGGCGAGCCTATCGCTATATCGGGCACAAATTCCAGACTCCGGGCTGATATGGAAAAATCCAATATCACTTTGCCCGACCCGGGGATCCAACCCGAGACCTCACGACAGTAGTCATACCGAAACACAACTACGCCGAGGCAGTCAAAGATTGAAAGATTATCAGATGAATAAAACAAGTAAATGTATATTACATATAAGACACATTACATTGAGATCCATGCTGTAGACAGTTATGTTTACATAATGAATGGGACGGCTCGATTGGTTTGATATTACTGTCTCAAAAATAACCGAATAAAACGGCAGCTTGTGTTTCGTTCAGAGAACGATATTGGCGGTGACCCAAATCCCCCTACTTTTCCCATCTCAATTCCCTTTCTTCAAGGTGAACATGCACACATAATTTTTGTGGTATGGAGCGGATGTCCATATACCAATGCACCACGGTTCCACCATAGGTTTGAAGTTTTAAACCTATTTCAAAATAAGTTCCTCTGGTTCTTCCAAGGTCGATTGAAAGTCACGTCATTTTAGTATACAAAGCGTCGGACGATTATTTTTCATCAACACCATTAACAGTTCGTCAAGAACTCAGGAGCGTTCGTTTTTGAGCTTGGTTAATCATGGTAGGTGATGATTTACGACCGGCGAGCTCTGAGCCACCGCTTCAAACACCTGTTAATGCCGGCTACGAGTGAAGTGCACTTATTTTTGTCCATTCTTGAACGAAACTCTTTTGATGTACTATTGCGTTTACGTTGATGCCTTTTCACCGCACTAACAAGTATGTCTTTATTATAGTATTTTTTTTTGTGTTCTAACTTATTATTAATTCGTTTCGCTGTAATTTTATAAAATACTAGCTGACCCGCGCAACTTCGTCTGCGTAGGAGAGAGAGGGTTGAAAGAATGAGTAGTAGGCACCTATAATCCAATAATTCTAAAGGAGGTAATGGGATGATCTACTTCGGTCCGGTTTCGTGAGTCACCCAGTCAGTACCCCCGTTTGTCACCTAGTCAGTACCCCCGGCAGTCACCCCGTCCATCACCCTGTCGGTTACCCCGTCAGTCACCCCGTCCATCACCCCGTTTGTCACCCAGTCGGTCACCCCATCTGTCACCCGTCTGTCACCCCGTCTGTCATCGGTCTGTCACCCGTCTGTCAGCCGTCTGTGACCCCGTCTGTCACCCGTCTGTCACCAATCTGTCACCCCGTCTGTCACCCGTCTGTCACCCCGTCTGTCATCCGTCTGTCACTCCGTCCATCACCCCATCAGTCACCCCGTCAGTCACCTCGTCAGTCACCTCGTCAGTCACCCCGTCCGCCACCCCATCAGTTAGCCTGTCAGTCACCCCGTCATTCCTCACGTCAGTCGCCCCATCAGTCACCCCATCAGGAACCCCATCAATCACCCAGTCAGTCACCCCTTAAGTCATAGCGTGATGTTATATAACCTATAGCCGTCCTCGATAAATGGGCTATCCAACATAAAAAGAATTTTTCAATTGACAAATACTGACATTAATATTTATACGATACTAACGACACTCAATTGTTTTGCCTTCCCGGAACCTCTCCACTAATACTTGAACTTTATGGTATGGTATTAAAGTTCAAATTGACTTTTAAGTATTATTAAGAATCGATTGTATGGGAGTACAGAAAAGTGTTGTTTTTAGACTTTTTCAGACAATTTTTCATTTTTTTCTCTCCGTAAGAACCATCCTCGTACTTCGAGGAATATTCTAAAAAAAGAATTAGCGAAATCGGTCCAGCCGTTCACGCGTGATGGCGTGACAACGGAAAACGGGTTTCATTTTTATATATCGACCTATCCAAAGAATAAAGTTACATATGATAATGAATCGAAATTGCTTTCTTATTTTTCTGAGCTTATTTATTGACCTGTATATTTAACTAGTGAATATTTTTTTAAGCTATGTCATAATTTAACTTGTTATTATGTCATAAATATAAAAAAATACTAGTATTAGTTAAATATATAGGTTAATTTAAGCTCAGAAAAATAAGAAAGCAATTTCGATTCATTATCATATGTAACTTTATTCTTTGGATAGGTCGATATATAGATAAACCTGCTGTATTGACGCAAGCTTTTGCAAGATTTTTTCCATATTCGTAGTGTGAAGAAGTATAAATAGGCTAATATGATTCTGGTGAAAACCGATAAACCTTGTTGTTTGTCGGTGGTCGCTGTTTTTTTTGGACTACACTACGCTTACCATCAAATATAGTGTAGTCACTTTGCAATATAATTTCCATACCACTTTGCCATACTAGGATAAAAAATTCGATAAATAATAATAATATTAGGTAACCCTGTATCATTACTGACTCACTGTTGGGCTAGAGCCTTTTGACTACTCTGTAATTGAGAGGGGTTAGAGCTTAGGCCTTAGTCCTCCACGCAGTCCAAATATCCTTAAATTATGAATATCTCAAACCTAAGTTCACGCTTATATCCCTGAAGCTATAGGCTCAGTTGGGAATGGTACGGACTGCCGAGACAAGTGTCGGAGGTTCGAGACCAACCCCAAAATGGACCATACCTCTACACCTCTGACTTTTCTATGTTAAGTGTATTTTCATTGTGAAATATCGCTTGCTATAGCGGTGAAGGAAAACATCGTGAGGAAACCTGCATACCCGAGAATTTCTTCACAGGAATTTCGAAGGTATTTGAAGTCTACCAACCCGCATTAGGCAAGCGTGTTAGACTAAGGCCTAACCCCTCTCATTAGTAGAGGAGGCCCGTGCGCAGCAGTGGGACAGTAATATTACAGGGCTAATATTATTATATAGGCAAAGGTAAACTAGAGTACGCACGTCTGCCGCATAATATACCTAATGTCGTTAATATTATGCATTAATTTTTAATATTTCTTAGACTCCGATTAAAATACCATCGAATGAAAGTAAGGCAAAAGTAAACAACTTGTCTTGTTAAATATTATTTTATAGCGATTTATTAACATCAATTTTCCAAATTGAATGTTTACAGAGGCATCCCATAGAGTTCCATTAATTTTAATGATGGATGTCAAATGTGTCTCAAGTTTATGTTGTAAATCAATCAAGACGGAGTCACGCTCGTCATACTTCATTTACTTTTATTAGCATTTTTCATGGATTAATTTTGGAAAGGGAAACAAATTAGCTTAGTTATTTATTGTCTAAAAGGTTGGAAAAGGTTATAATCGACTCATTACGTTTACATTTCAGTTTTTAATAATTAAATGCTATTTTCCAGCCACCTTCATCCATTTTCCGTTGTTGTGGCGTGTTGCAGCATTCTGCAACACCGAACCCGTTGGTTCAGCTAGCTTTTATAGCCGGCTCTCAGGTGACTAAGGAAATTTAGTTGCGGGAAAACCGTGTTTAAATCAGCTTTTTCGACTTCGAATCAAAGACCGGTCTCCCGGTCCAAACCCCATTTACTAGACCGTTTTTCCTTTCTATCTGCCCTTCATCATTACCATCATCATCATCAGCCCTTATTCCACCTTAATATGAGGTCGGCGCAACACACTTTTTCAAGCATGTTGTAGAAAGGATTTGGCTTGGTTTTTACAACCGGCTGCCTGATGTTAAATTCCTCTGAGGGATTCAGTCCCGGGCAAATTAAATTAGAAAATTCGCTTTGCCCGACCTGGAAATTGAACCCAGGACGACCCCGTCCACAGCCCATATATGCTACCACTAGACCAAGGAGGCGAAATTGTAATTATAATATATATTAAAATTTCTGGATTTAAAATTGTATTAATTAAAAGTTATGTTAACACATTCACATCATTTTTCACGATAAGAGCTCCGTAATTTGGGTTCTTAAGCAATAAAGCACAGTAATTCATAAAATATCCGATACGTCCAACATAAATATACTCCGTTCTAAGAAGTTCTTAAGAAAATACTTTTAGTATATTTCCTCGGGCATGAAACATAAACTTGTAGATATTCAGTAGCAAGTAGCTACATAAAAATATTTTTACCGTAATCAAGAGCATGCAAGAAAATACTGTCATAGACATAGCAACCTTTTTAAGGCGGCTGTAAAAGCACAAATTGGGCTTTTCATATTATTCGTTGTAAGAACATACGACTCAAGTATGGTTAAGGCCTCGTAATAAGACGACAAGGGAGACTACAAATCATAATAAATTCGGCGAACTTATTAAGTCAGCCGCCGACAAACAATGGAGCGAGTTATTGGCGATCTCTCCGTATTATCCAGCCTCCCCCGCACTGTCGCCTCTCAAATACCTCCCTTTTGGGCCAACAAGTGGAACAATCTCAATTTTATCGGAAAAAGCTCACGGTATCAACAACACACCAATTAACAAGAAGAAGTTAACAACAATATTGACATTGGAGCTTCAACGAGCTAAATTGTCCGGACTCTACTTTTACTTGTACGTAATGTTTTTCATTAACAAACAAGTAGTATTTAAAGTATTGATTTCCTTTGGGATTTTGAAACAATGAATATTTGCAGGAATACAGTATAAAAGAAAGAGAAAGAGGTGTGTAAGGATCGTAGCAAATGGAAATCCGTTGTCTCTGCCTACCCCTATGGGAAAAAGGCGTGAGTCTATGTATGTATGTATGTACAGTATAAAAACGGAAAATATTTATGAGAGGAATTACCTAAACACAAATACTGGTATAAAAATTGAGGAAGGTGGTGTCGAACTGTGATTAAACAGCCTCCGTTTTGCAGCGGGCGAGTAGCCGGCGGTCGCGGGTTCGATTCCCGCACTGAGACAAATGTGTGGCCTACAGATATTTGTTTCAGATCTGGGTGTTGTGAGACCGAAAGTCTCTTGTAGTTCCTGATACCCACGACACAACTCGATCTTAGTGTGGGGTCAGGACTTTGTGTGTGACTGTTGGGTGTATTTATTATTATTTAGTAAGATAACCATGTAAATATATTCAGAAGTAATCAATTCGAGTTCATCGAATAAATATTATATGAGTACCGATTAAAGCCTCGAGCCACGAGCTTTTGTTAGTATACAAACAATATTTTACCTTCAAAGAGGATTCAGTTAAAATACAATTTTTAATTTATTTAAACTTTTGCAAAAGGAATGATATTGAATATCTACTCTTATGTTGATGTTAATAAAATCAGATTATTTTAACTTATTAAATTGCGACGGTAAAGAATTCAAATTGAGTGGAGTTAATTGGTCATAGGATATTCTAAATTCCATGATTTATTAACTTGCGATGTCTGTAATTCAATTTCAAAGAAACCATTATCGTGTACAATTCCGAACAATAAGGACCTAGACATCACAATCGTGATGGGTATCTTAAACTACGTAATGCCACCTACGCTATGACGCAAGTGGCGATTCCGTGTTTCAATAATAAATAGAATAATAACAAGCCTTATATGGAATGTGCCCTTCAATATCCTTGTAGTCTAGAATAAATAGCTGTGTAAAACATAAGTAGAAAGTAGAAAGTAGTAAATGGTAGAGTTGGAAGGGGAAGACTTCATCGAACATTTTCTGACTAAGTCAGAGATTTATTCGAGAAAGGTCAAGTTAAAAATACCCTAAACCGACGTGCATGCATGAAGAATGTAATGAGACTGAATGAGGCGAAAGAGGTTTGTAAGGATCGTAGCAAGTGGAAATCCGTTGTCTCTGCCTACCCCTAGGGGAAAAAAGGCGTGAGTCTATGTACATGTATGTAAAACATGAGTATACACATGACTCTCACTTGCGAGACCAAGGCTGAGATCTAAAGAGCGAACTTCGACTAAATCTATGTCAAAGAAACGAACTCAGTGATTTGGATTTTTTAAATCGAAATTTGACTTAGTCGAAGTCAAGAAAAACAGACTGACAGACAGACTAAGCAAAGATTTTCTTGTAAAAATGACTCGGATTAAGTCAAAGTTCAATTAAAAAAATCCAAATCCTCACCGAGTTCGTTTCTTTTACTTCAACTTAGTCAAAATTTGCTCTATAGACCTCAGCCTATCATAACCGCCAAGCAGAATTGTGCAATCAATCATGAATTCAAATTTGAAGGACATTGTAATCAGTATAATTGTTGGCCATACGACGCTAAACGTTACGTCTCATAGGTACTTAACGTCTATCGTCGTAGGTGACGACCGTTGGACTGCAGTAGGAACCACTTTCAAACATTGCAGCATATTTGAACGTGATCTAGCAATATTAAAGCAATTTAAAAAACATCTATTTCATTTTTCACTTGTGAATGAAGGTCTAAAAATTTAATCAACAATTGAATAAAAGGATAAGACACAACAGTTCGAAGAGATAAAACTTTTTCTTTGTTCGACTCTTTATTCAGATATCGCCAATTGACCTGTCTATTGTAATTGAAATGTCTTCCAGATAGAAGTTGATAACAATGGACTAAAGAAATAAGTTGGGACTGGAGAAATAAGTGTACATGCAGATGAAGGCTGCGTCGATGAACAAGAATGTAAATTGCTTTCCGCGTAATCAAAACATCGTGTAGTCTATTACCGTTATGATCTAACGCATGACATACACTCACATGCTGCTAGTACGTACTAAACTGTTAACAAAGTGGACCTCTGCCAATTCATAAACATACTGCTTGCTAAACGGCCCATACCATAATTTATTAATAAATGGCATACAACTAATATTATGATACAAATATTTGCGGCGTAATATTAGACAATGTTAATAACATCAAATGCTGATTTTAGTGCAATAATAATTAGTTATATTACCAAATCATATGCAAATGATGTTCAACTGACGTGTCATTAAATATTTGGTAACAAATCTCAAATAGCCATTAATATTAATTAGAGCGAAGCTAAGTGAAGCTTGTAATAATAATTAATCTCGGTGCAACAAGAATTTGAGTGCAAGGCGCTCATATCACGCTCCAGTTAATTAATGTGTCAAACGAATTATAAGATATTCTTTAGCAACCGAAGCTAGATAGAGAGCAATGAAAACTAAAAGCTAATACACTATATCGGAGATAAAATCTAACGTCTTTATAGAGATTGGTTAGAAACCAAACAAAAGGAAAATGTCAAAACAAATAACGTCGAAGACGCCGAAGGGGCGTAAGTGTAATATCTGGGAAACAAGAACAAACCATTAAAACTAAGCGAACGAAAACGGATTCAATCTAACAAAATAGCGGCAATTACAATCCCAAACTATATGCCGTGTGGGGTAACGGTCGCACTCGGATAACATATAAATAGAAGGTTCCGTACAATACAACTCAACCAATAATAGTCGAAATATCGCTCAATAATGGGACACGAGTGCTCGAGCGGCCGAACTGTAGGGCAAACAATAATGGGCGAAGACAGAGCGGGCACGTACAGTGAGTCGCAGAATTAATCAGTTAGTCACACTTGCGTCGAACTAAGGAAGAGTCGATTAGGAGGGTACCTTGAGGATTATTGAGACATTGGCGGCGGCATCCCAGCTGCGGCCGGCCAACTTGCCGATATTGCTGCCGCGGCCGCCCTGCCCCCAACTTGTTTTCAACTGCCCAAGGATTTCCACTTCCAACATGAAACTCTGTCGTTCGATCATACTTATTGAAAAAGGGTGCTCGTTTTCTCTTAATGTTATATGTTTTGATATTAGGATATTTTGGAATGATGCCATAAAATCGTTTTTATTGCTCATGAAAAGAATTATTCGCCGATGAAAAAACATATTCATTTTGTTTTTACGAAGTCGCTTAGATCTTGATTCTGTAATGTTTATTTTATGCCCGTAGTTTGTCGTTATAAAGTATACAATTTATATTAACGTGTATGACTAAGATGCATCGATATGTGCGAGTGTAAAGACCCATTTAGATGAACAGATTTTATGGCACATTCTTAAAGAAAGTTTATTAAGAACTGCGGCCCGAGCAGGAATAATTTTGACAATCGAATTCGAATCGTGCTCGATTCGCGCTTTCGACACTTGTATGAAATTTTTACCTAACGCCATCAATGTACAGCGAGCTCGGTATGATTTCGATTGTCAAAATTATATCTGTATTGCTCAATCACAAGTTTTTGGCATATCAAGCTAACGATTACGTAAAATAATTTGTATGAAAAACGTAATAGTAACCAGAGCCGTTTGGGGTTATACAAATATTTTACGTAGTCGTAAGCGTGAAATGCCAAAAAAACTCAAGTTCGAGCTACGAGCTATTTACGTCACTCAATTTGAAAATAAGAATCGTAGGACCCGGCCTCGTAAAATATAGTTTTCTGTTTTATCTCTTGTTTTGCACATGCGATAAACTCTTTTTGTATAAATTGTTTTTGTTGAGTGAAAAACTGTTTACATGCACCACACAAACACGGGTTTAATTGATAGTTCGTTATCTTCTGCGTAGCGATATTATTTAGTTATAAGCCGAACCGCGTACTGCATACAAGCCGGGACGCGATGTGGTTCGCGTTCCGAATCAAGTTTATTATAATGCTTTAGACGTATTACATTCACGTACATCGTACTTTCATTTTAAATAAATTAATTATGAAGCATAACATAATATGAGCAATAGTTTGCACGGAGTTGTACGAGAGATGAAAGTCATACATTAGTGTGCAGTCCATATAGACAAGAATATATAGAATACTGTGAACCCTGACAATTCACCAATAATTAAAGAAAAAATCAAAAACAGATTTTTATAAAGCACTCGGTTTATTTTAAATCGACATGGGGATGTTGATGAAGCAAGAACATAAGAAAATAATTATGCAAGTGTTGTGTATACCCTGATCAGCAGCCCAAGCCAGAATATATTTGACAATCGAATTCGAATCGAGCTCGGTGCGCGTCTATGAAATTTGTATGAAATATTAACCAAATGTCATCAGTGTGCTGCGAGCGCAATACTAAAATACTTTTAATGTTTCCTGAGAATTTTCTCCACAAATTTTGATGGTTTGTAGAATTACAAAGGGACGGGGATCTTTGGGCCAAAATGTAATGAGTTGAGATATAGCTAAAAAAATTAGCATGTTTTTCCATTTCAAAATATAAATAATCAGCCTAATTCACAATCTAGAAAATAAGATATCTAAAAAATAAGTAACGGACGCTATTAGAATAGAATCGTTTAATTAATCGATTAAGATGAATGAGTTAAAAAATATATAAATATATAATGCTAGATCTGGATGATTAATTCAAGTAAAAATAATTATAAACATTAGAACTAACATAATAAACAGTTCTAAAAAGTAAAATAGTAATTGAGATTCAGACCTTAGCTGGTTCCTTGTGGAACAAAAATTATGAATTGACTGACATTTACCTACCCCTTCGGGGATATAGGCGTGAGCATATGTATTAAAGCATATCAATAGTTAAGATTTGTACTTATAAACATCAGTTGTTTGCGTATAGTTTGCTCCATAATTCTGTTCTCAGATTATAAAAAAATCGCCAAATTTTTAGTAATAATATAATATACTATCTATTAATTGACATCACTTTCATCCTTTTACAATCTAGGCCCAAGAACAATCTTGGGCCTAGATGCGCGGCCTAGAGGCCTTTCATACAAATGGAAGCGTTTCCGTGTCCTTTACATTGCATTATTTTAATAATTTATTTTCTCAAATATAGGTACAACTCCAGTCTTGGACAATGCGCCTCAAATGGCCACGGCTCGGTGAGGATTGAGGGGTAATGCACAAAGGTCTGTCTGCTATGTTGATTGTACAAAACAGATTGCGTTCGCTCCTTGTCCCGGGCTCCTGGCCGCGTCTGGCATAACAATTGCACACGTGAATATGATCGATTTGCTTTATTTGTCGTTAATTATGCTGTTTGTTATGTAAATCAGACTATTGTGTTGTATTTTGATATTCTTGAAGCAGTGTTGAGGAACTGATTGTCTCGTTCGTGGAGGTGTTTGTCCCATTATTTTAACTTCAAATAATTAACAGGATACTGCTAATGGTACAGATATTCCTTCATCTGATAGTTTTATAATAGACAGCTGCAAACATAGATACCTAAACTAATGCCTATATCTACGATGGGGTAGGCAGATTCGAACTTGATAACTAGAACACCCATATTCCGCAGAGTTTATATCCGTACCAAAAGACGTAGGAGATTAATTAGAAAAAACTGGTTGAATCAATCGAAAGGCATCATCTAATCTACAAAGCACAGCGAATAAATACAGTAAGTTTTTACATGACCGGTATGGCTATAATATTTTATGACTATATCAGAGTGACATGTGAATATCGAATACGTGTCCTGCATAGGCCAGACGGCTTTGACTGTCAATCACAGAGCGCTGATTGGATTTCGATATTGGCACCAATGGTGACGTCACTTTACGACTTACGTGGTCGTGGTAACAAGGGTGAGGGAAATTAAATGAGAATTATATTTAAGTACATACATACATACATAAGCTCACGTCTGTATCCCGGAAGGGGGAGGCAGAGGCGCCCTAGCGAACTAGAATTCCCTCATTTCGCCGAGCTTAGTTCCGTCCCACATGTGATAAGGGGCGAGCCTATTGCCATATCGGGCATAAATTCCAGACTTCGGACTGATATGGAAAAATCCAATATCACCTTGCCCGACCCGGGGATCGAACCCGAGACCTCAGAACGGTAGTCGTACCGAAATACAACCAAGCCACCGAGGTAGTCGAGTCGAGGCACCGATTTTAAATTGATAGGCTTTTAAAATGACAGCCTCCGTGGCGCAGCGGGCGAGTAGCCGGTTGTGAAACGTGAGGTCGCGGGTTCGATTCCTGCACCAAGACAAATGTCTGTGTGGCCCACAGATATTTGTTTCGAGTCTGGCTGTTGTGAGACCGAAAGTCTCTTCTAGTTCTTGAAACCAACGACACAAGACTCGATCTTAGTGTTTTGTGACTATGTGTGTGACTGTGTGTATTCATTTATTTAAAATAAAGAATACCGAACATAGAATTTAATATAAATATGCTCTTTTCAGGTTATAATCTACCCAATTTGGATCGTGCGAATTATGCACGAAGCGTCGACTTAGTCTTCCTATAAAATAAGCTAATCCCGTAGGAAATCTACAAATGCCCGGTGTGAAGGCTTTGTGTAAATTTTATCCCGCTACGTAACAATACATTTGAGAGTAAAATATCCATATATTCTGATAAATTTAAATCAGGCGGAAATAAAATGAAGTGAATTTAACTTCTCTTTTTATATTTTATTTTTAATGAAGGGTTCTGATCCCCAGGTTGGTTCAGGCAGGCAGCCGGACGTAAAAACTAAGCCAAATCATTTCTGCAACTTGTTTGAAAAAGTGTGTTGCGCTAACCCCACATTAAGGTGGTATAAGGAAAGGTTAAAGAAATAATGTTCTTAATGGATTATATACTATTACCTCTTATTATTCCATTGCTGGCCTTCCTCTACTAATGAGAGAGTAAAGGCCTTCTTAGTCAACCACGTTTCCCTAATTCTTTCTTTCTACCTTCCCTTATCCCACCTTAATGTGAGGTCATCGCAACACACTTTTTCAAGCATATTGTTTAGTTTTTAGGACCGGCTGTCTGATGTCAACCTCCATCTGTGGGATCCAGTCCCGGGAAAGTAGTGTTAGAAAAACATCACACCCGACCTGGGAATCGAACCATCCCATCCCTCCTGGGTTCACAACCCATATACACTGCCGCTAGACCAGAGAGGCGACTCTATTCTATTCTATCATTTATTTATTTATTCATTTACACAAGTAACTTACAGACAAATCCAATTCGTTACAAGGCAAAGCTAAGATAGGCCAACAGAAGTACTCTAAATGTGCCGACCTTATTATAAAATATGTCCAGTTCTGGGTGTTGAGCTAGCATATCGTTAAAAAGTGCTATTACTCTCGCGGTGTGTGAACAGAGTGAATACCCACAGGTGCAGCCAGGAGACAGCATCATCTATCCTAAATGCAAGAATATAGCTTGTCTGCAGTGAAATAAAGCACCAACCGCTATCAATAACGAAGACCCGATACTGAGTGCTCCAGACGTTACAAGCTCAACGTGTTAATACAACGAACAGATACTTTGGAGATAATGCTGGTGCGCCAATATTTTCATTATCAACTTCGTGTCTGAAGCTTCACAGCACTTGCACTAAGTAGAAGTTATTTTTAGTTTAATAACGCTAATCATGCAAATGCACCGAGTGGTTACTTCTTGTGAAGTGTCTTGACGATGTGACAGTAGTTTTAAGTGGCTTTTGTTAGTGATGGATTTAGATCTTGATTGAAGCACCTTTTAGACTGAAATAATTTATGGTACATTCGAGAGAATACAACAGAAATAATCACAAGTTTAAAAATTTTATGGACCGACTTCAAATCCGATCGTAACCAAATTTGTACGGGATTTTTTCAGAGAGATGGATTATTTCAGAGCTTATGTTCTATCGAACTCAAAAAGAATTTTAAAAATCGGTCCACATTTAGCGGAGATATCGCGGAACATACATAAAAACAGTTACGTCTACAGCACGAATGGGCCGGCTCAACCCGTCTAAAACCGACATAAAGTGACAGCTTGCTGTCGCGTTTCGTTCGATGAGTGAGATTTCCGGTGGCCCATTTCCCGCCTTCCCTTTCTCAATCCTTTTTCCTTCCCGTTCTAATCCATCCTCTTAGGTTGGCAACGCACCGATGATTCTTTTAGTGTCCTGGGTAACTATGGGCGGTGGAGATCAGATACCATCAGGTGACCTATCTGCTCGTTAGCCAGTCTGCTATAAAAAAAATACAGACGAATTGAGGAACTTCTCCTTTTTGGAAGCCGGTTAAAAATTATCTTACAATGGCGCGTCATACGATTCTTATTTCAAGTGGCACGACGAAGCTTCGTAAATGTTAGTTATTTCTATTGAGTTCTCTACTCAGAAATACAGTAGACTTACTTCATCTAAATGAAGGCTGGAGATAGACATAACATATTATTTTAACGATTTCCTATTATGGTATGTTCTAAGACAAGAATTACTCTATCTTATAGTCTTCACAAGTGTGGCCCTATCATTGCTAGCCCTAGTACTCTATCACTCTAACGCCCGAAAACTGGAACTCTGCTTAACTTTAACTTCTTTCATTGATTTTCGCAATACTGTTTTGTCCAATGACTAAAGAAAATATGATAGGATCCGGCAAAATTACGAAAAATACGTGTTTACTAGGAAGCCGATTCCACCATTTTAGTTTCGTGATCTATTTACATGTAAGTTGTCATAAGAATAAAATAATGTATAAAAACTTATTGATTTTATTGTAAATACGGTGTTTTATTTACAAAAATACTAATTTTGGAATATGAAGAAGATGCTTAACTGTTACATTAATGGGATCTTTCTTTCGCAGTCGCCATTTTGGTTTCTTTCCATCAATTAAGAATGCTTCATTTTTTCGAAGTTATGCCCTGTCCGCTACCTTCTTTTGTCTAAGGTAAGACAGGCAGACATGACAGACCTTAAGTGAATATTCTGGGGTTAGCCTCCTAGCCTGGTAGTTTAGTCTTAAACGGATAACAAACATTTGCGCCGTTCCTGTCTAGTGTCTAGACAAACTCACTAGTTACAATATTAATACCGATTTTCTCATTGCACTTGATATGCATAATTTACATTACGGCTGTCTTCTCGAATTGTATAAACTATTATTTGTCTTTAGTTTCAGACATAATGTATTGCAAGTATCGTTTCACGTTTGCAATGAAAATTAATTTAATAAGTGTCTCTCGAGAATGTTATATGAGAGTTCTTGCACAAGTAATAACGTAACAGTGATGTTACTACGAAAGTTGCACCGAGCAGGTAATTGACTCATATTTGTAATGAAGTGTAAATAATCGAGGTTATATTATTATGATTACTTCATTTAGTGCCCCGAGGAGGACGTAAAACTTGGCGATTCTTTTCTGCAACATTTTTGAAAGTGTGTTGCACCGAACCTAACATGGCATGAGCAGATGAAAAGAAATGATTTTAAAAATATACGATTACTAGATTTTGCCCGTAGTTTAAGTTCCACTGCGACATTTAAACTAAATAACACATAACATAATACGCATGTATCTCCGAAGAGCAGAGGTGCACTAGCGAACAAGAACATTTACATTTTCCCGAGCTTAGTTCCGTTCCAGATGTGATGTGGGCGAGCCTATCGCCATATTAGGCGCAAATATAGAGAACTTTGACTAAGTCTACGTCAAAGTAACGAACTAAGTAACTAGTAGTAAGAATTTGGGATTTTTAAATCGACCTCTGACTTATTCTGAGTCATTTTTAACAAGAAAAACAAACTGATAGACAGACTAAGCAATGATTTTCTTGTAAAAAATGACTTTGACTAAGTCAAAATCCTCACTGAGTTCGTTTCTTTGACTTAGTCAAAGTTATCTCTATTGATCTCAACCTTAGAGACGTATATCAAAGAAATGATGCCGGATATACAAAAGTCAAACTAAATAAATTACTGTGACACTGGCAAAATCACCGCCAGCGCAGTGGCGCCATTTTACTTTTAAATGAAGACGAAGAAAGAAATAATTATCATTGTTATAATATTATCTTCCTTGTACACTTGTAGGAACGTTTGTGTAACTATTTAAAATTCAAAGACGTTTATTAATTTGAGTCAATTAAGAAAGCATGCGGAAGGAGTCGAGTATGTAAACGGTTAATTAATTAAAGACGATCAAATCGGAGCATACACACAGTACCATAGCAGAAAACATCCAAGTGCGAGATGAGACGGTTACAATTACAGATGTATTATTTATCAGACGGCAAAGAGGGGGCCTCGTCCGGGCAAAGGAATTGATTTCTGCATAATTTAACAACGAAAACACCTCACAGAGACCTCTCTCTAGTACTAAAAACAAAACATTCGTTTGTATTTTACTACTTTCCTCTGAATAAATGCATTTTTGATGTTCATACGTGCCTCTCGCGAAATGAAGGAGCGCGCCGAGTACAATCTTCATTCGGTTTAATTTATTAAACCTCATCCGTTTATTAATTAAATATTTTATTTTGCGTTTATGAATAATGAAGCATTAATTCCCTTTGACAGTCCATATCTAATATTTTATTCAAAAGAACGGTTCGTTAACATAATAATTAAATGTGCCTTATGAATATAAAGTCTTAATCAAAGTCCCGCAAATAGCATAACTTTTCCTAGTATCCAACTCGATACACATTACGCATATTAATTAGTCGCCTTTGAAAGGGATGCCAGTCGACCAAGAAAATCGACGTGTTCATTTTAATTCAAATCTTTGTAACAGTTTACGAATTGAGACGACGTTGGTGGGTGACTTTTAATAAGTGACAAATTCGGTTGTTGGTCGCCGGCTTTGTTGTCGGCTCGGGACTGTCGGATTCTTGTATGTAATTAACCGTAGCAATAAATTAAAGTAGTAGTCGGTACGGAGCGCGGTACGGTCGTCGGTGGACGGCGCTCATTGCGGATGCTACGCACGGCGCCCCCAAAGGATGCGGCGTCCAAACATTGTCACTGCACCACAGCCCACCACACTCCAGCTGTGTTCGCTAGTTAGTGCCCGCATGAAACACTATGTGTTGAAATATTGCTGCTGTTAAGTCGACTAAGGAGTTCGGGTGACCGTCGATATATTACACATCCCTACAATTGCAGGTAATTTAATTATTTGTTAGCGTGTCCGAAAGTGGAATACGTTGCCTCCTTGGTCTAGTCACTAGGTCAACTATATGGCGTATATGCGCTGTGGACGAAGAGGTCTTAGGTTCAATTCCAGGTCGGGTAAAGTTTTTAAACACGATTTTCCTTGGACTGGATGTCTCAGAGGGGTTAACGTCAGGCAGAGAGCCGATCGTAAAAATTATATGCCGAATTATTTTTACAACATACTTTGAAAATTGTGTTGCGCCAACCCCGTATTCAAGTGGGATAAGAGTAGGTGGAAGGTTAGGGTGTTTGAAAGATATTGCTCTAATCTTCAGCAGTCTTATAGATGCAATACATTTTTTTAATAACACCTACTGCTAATTTTGTTTCCGTGGACTGTAGCCCGAGCACGAAAAACTAATGTAAATGTATTCGAGTTCGCTGCGCACTGATGACGTTTGGTTAATATTTCATACAAATTTCATAGACGCGCATCGAGTTCGAATACATTTACGGTTGTTAGAAATTTTCCTGCTCAGGCCGCTGTATGTGGGGAATGTAAAATATAAGTTAGTATTTTATCACATGCCTGGCATTATTTGTGTTCATAAATCTCATATAGTCGATAGGTTAATTCTATAGATTAAAGTTGAAATACCTCGTAAAACGAAACGAATACAGTCAAAGTGCAAAATTATTTTTAAGACTTTTGATGTCATGTTCTACAATTAAACAAAGTTTTATGTTTTATCTAGAAACTATTTGTAATAACATGGTAACAAATACATTTACGATTTTCGTAAATCTACAAACTTCACAGCATAAGAAAGCTAAGTTTAAAAGCTAATAACTGTTTTATTATTATAGCCGATCTTTAAACATAAAAGAGTTAAAATATATCAAGTAAATAATTGTAGTAATTTAATGTTCGATTCAAATTTAGTTTGGGTTATTCTAACCTCCACACCCAGAAGCGGGATGCGGGGCTCTGGTGGCTGGTGAGGTATGTATTTCTTCTTCTTCTTTTAAAAATAATGGCTTCTACGCAAGTGCGGTGATTTAGCCAATGTCAAGGTAAATAGAGCAATTATGTTTTCACAATGACCATGAGACCCAGATGTGGCTGATCTCAAGGCCATGCTGGGATTATGGCGGTAATTTCTTCCAGTCCAGTGCTCCTCAGATGACCTCGAATCGACCGAACAAAGCCAGCCAACGCACCAAGCAAAACTCATCGAAGATCACCGGTTAAAATTTTTCCACATAATACTGTCCATCTTCACTGAAGTTTGATGCATTAAACGACACCAACAATCACAGCTCTAGAGAATAATATGAAATAATTTTAACAAGCGACGCCCACCCTGTCAGACTTCCCGTCAAAATCCCGAGGTATGTGTTTACGTATTAAAATGTTTGTATTTATAATCACAAGACCGACTTCAAAACTTAACTAATCATGATCAAATTTATATAAGACCACCCTTGGAATAAACTCTATCGAACACAAAAATAATCTTGAAAATTGGTCCACATTTTGGTGGAGATATCGGAGATATTGAGGACCTTCTCCTTTTTTAAGTCAGTCGAGTATGCAGTGATGCACACTTTTTTATGAACTTTTATCCCATTCTAATATAGAGTCGGTACAATTTTTTTTCCAATATGTTGCAAACAACGACATTCAACAGTACATAGACGGGACAATACCACGAAATTTGTGATCCAAAAGTTGTGACCTCGTGGTCACAAGTCACTCAGTCATATTTGAAACAAACGCGGGCAAGGTCGTGCCAGCGTAATAATGTTTAGACAATAATATTGTCTTTAGTAATTCTTGAACATTCACACTGTGGTGTAAATTGTAATAGGCGCCCTCACATTGTTATAAGTGTCGTTACTGACGTTTGAGATAAAAAAAATTGTATGGAATCTTGCCCTTCTATAGTTAGTAATATTAAATCTCTTTGGTTGCAAAATAAAATCAGCTTAGGTTGTACGACCGGCTATCTGCCTTCAATCCAGTCGTAGGAAAATCGAGTTAGAAAAACCGCGTGGCTCGAACTGGTATACGAGCCCAGAATTTCTCAATCCCACTTCAAATACGCTGCCACTAGGTAAAGGAGACCACAGTGTGGCACACTTAATAACAATATTATTATGCAACTCTATCACTGGCGTAAGCTGAGTTCAAAGTGGTGATACAAAACATATTGCAAATGCACATCGCCGTATGTAGTGGTGGCTCGAGGTAATCGCTCCTCGCTCACGTATCTGATGGAGTTTCCGAGCTTCTAAACTAGTTGGACTGTTGTCGGAAACTTTCGACGACGCTCGGTGCAAGGTGCATGCTCCTACCTGTCCCGATAAGGAACATCATTCGACTTAAATCCTAACACGTATCTCGTTCTCTAGCCTAGAGAACGTCCTTTACTGTGATAAATGTTCGCTCCGCGGTAATCCCTAAACGCAATAGTTGTAAAGCTATCACCATTTACGAGGAACTGTAACGAGCGCGGAACATTTTACTGGCACGCTGTAAGTGAAACGATGACGGATGCCAATGACACAGTACCATTATTTAATTGAAGGCGAGCGTTTCAGCCGACAATGTACGAGTACTTGGGTGGCAGTCTGGTAGTACGAGGCGCGACTTATTCTAATTCCTGTCACGGCACGGTGTGAACTTGTCGCGGGGGACGGGGAAGGTGTCGCGTGATGGGAGCGCCAACGTCCCGAGCGTTGTCGAGGCCATGAGACTTATGAGGATTACGGGAAAATGTGTATTCGATGACATTTTTCGGGGCCGTAGAAAAAGATGAAATATAAGGAATTCTAAACGTGACCAGAATATCGAACAGCGTCACCTATTACCGGTCTATGCGTTCTTTTCGCGGTCGGGCGGACGAGTGCCGATCAAACCGACCGTGACGTTCCATTCCAGATATAAAAATGTAAGTATGAAAAAGCTTTGTTAAACGCGTCTCGGCTTCGGCGAAGTGGCAAAGTTTGAAGTGGAAAACTTTTCATGGAAAAATCTTTGCAGAAAACGATTAAATTTTAAGGCTATTTGTACCGCTTGAACCACAACGTACATAGAGGGGTCTGTGTTTAAAACTAAGCTGTAAATGCACGTACAGCACTAACCGTACAATATAATAGGATGTGCATTTTCAATAGACCGACCTTAATGATTCCAAAACTTGTTTAGCACTCGTGATACTACTGGCCAATGTAGTGCCGACTGCGGACAATGCAGTATTTAGAGAAGATTATTTTAATGAAATAATTGAATTCGTGGGAGAACGGTGGACAGCGGACGCAAACAGAATCTGGAATGGGGAGCAGGGGCTGCGTTGTGATTTTATTTCCAGCTTGCGAAGCATTCTTAATAGTTTAACATGATATGGTTAATCAACTCTTTTTGAAATGTGCTTGTGTGAAACATCTAATGCGTTTTAAACAACGTATAATTTTATTCACAGCTTTTTGAAGAATATATTCAAAAATTAGACACGTAGGTGCTTGTTGGATTTTATTAACACAATTAGGAACTTTGTTTTTTTACATTTTTATTTAATTATGGTAGATATAAGAAACCAAGATAGTAGTAGATAGGATAAAGAAGTAGTATAAGTATAATTTATTTCCTTTGACTTACCGCCGGATGTTCATACACTTAAGGTCGCCTTATGTCAATTAAGACCGCCTTATATGTTAAAATTGTATGGCGAAAATCAATGTAAGAAGCCGTTAAAGTTGAGGAGCGTTTGACCATTCTGGCGTTAGGTGACCAATACAATTGTTCATAATCGGTACTTTTGAAGTTGGTATTCTTTTTTAGTTGAAAATGTACATTTACAATTGAAATTGCTCAAAAGACTTATTTTACAAAGCGCTCTCTCATCAAAACAAAAATTGGATTACCTAAACGAAAATCAATATGTGAGCTTATCGAAACGAAGACGCAAGTCTAGGTTGATACGCGTCGGGCGAGATTCTTATATAGAGATAAGGAAAACAAGGATTGTTAGTCGACCGCAACGCTCCCGGGGAACATTTAGTGCGGACTCGGACCCTCGTTACAATCAGCGCTGAATTATTTACCAGCTCCCAGCTTACTGGCCCGAATTGATTTTTGCATAATTTACAGAAGAGGAAACGTTACGCAAATCATAAAAAGACAATATAAAGCGAACATGCCCTTTACTTTCGTTGCAATTGTCATACTTACGTTTTTTTTCTTTAAGGATAGGCAGAAACCACAGATTTCTACTTCCTACGATTCTTGTACTCGTCTTTTGTCTTATTCAGTCTGATTTAGTGCCATGGGCTATGAAGCGACAGCGATTCCCGCATTAAGAGAAGAAAATTCCCGAATTAAGAAATGTTTATGTCGCACACAGATATTTGTTTCAAGTCTGGATGTTGTGAGACCGAAAGTGTCTCATAGTTTCTGACACCCACGATACGGGTTATATCTAGTGTGGGGTCAGGACTAGGTGTGTGACTGTTGGGTGTATTTATTTTTTTATTTAACTACTGTATACATAACATAAGCTCACGCCTGTATCCCCGAAGGGGTAGGCAGAGGCGCACTAGCGAACTAGAACACCCACGTTTCGCAGAGCTTAGTTCCGACCCAGATGTGATAGGAGGCGAGCCTATCGCCATATAGGGCACAAATTCCAGACTCCGGGCTGATATGAAAAAATCCAATATCACTTTGCCCGACCCGGGGATCGAACCCGAGACCTCAAAGCCGTAGTCGTACCGAAATACCACTACGCCACCGAGGCAGTAACTACTATATAATCTGCGGTTATACTCAAAATGTATAATAAGAAAACAGAATAGTCGCTGTTCGTCGCGCCACGTCTCTCAATCGCGTACCAAAAAAAGGCGCAAAACCAATCATTCGATATGTACGCTTGACTATAACGCAACGAATCAAGAATTAGGGAGAAAAAAATCAGTACAGGTATTAGGATTCGGTGCACGTCGCGTATCGGAGGTTTCCGAGCTGGGGTCTGCGGCGGCGACCGCAGTGCGCTAGCTCCACAGACAGATTCCTTCTAAGACAATTACCGCTACGTAAACGGAAAACCGTTGGAGAGCTCTCTCAAACGTGTCTTCTAATCTTCGGAGCGGGGTTAAGGAAAAACGCCAGTTTACATTTTCAAAGCTAAAACAGAATGCGTATCGCCTTTTTTGTTATTGCAACGGTTACAATATTTATTCTACCAGAGTTTGGCTTATAATATTGTCTTAACAGTAACCTGCTTCCACTATTTGGAGATACTGGAGTCTGATATAGGTTTAAAAAAACCTGTGTTACAACACCTTCAAATTTTATACACATACTAGATGTTTCCCGCGGATACGTTTGCGTGGTAATTTATTTTCCGAGATAAAAAGAAGCCTATGTATTAATCTAGGGTGTCAGTTGCCTATATACCAATGTCGTTCATTTAATCATTTTGTACAATGGCACATTAAATAATTCACCACTAATAGAATAAAGTTCCATTAATTTGTATGTATGATTCGAGAAAACCATCATAATGAGTAATTAATTTGCGGGCTTAAAATCCAGAATAATATGTCATATTATTTAATTAAATAGTATCTAGTTACTATTAACCACAATATTTGGTATGAATTGATGATAATTAATTATGTAAATAACAATATTTCATTTTTAAAGCTGCCTACATATTGATTTGACGAATTGCCAACGATGTATTTTAAAGTATAATTCAAAATGCTATCGATTTTATCGCACAGTACACATCTTGTTGTATTCTACTTAATACATAATCAAGGATATTTCATTAACCTTGGAATTATCGATAAAAATCGGATGTATTTTTGTTTATATCAGAGACTGGCAAACGAGCAGATGGGTCAACTGATGTTACGTGATGTCCACCGCCCATAGACACCCAAGACACAAAAATAATCATGGGTGCGTTGCCAACCTAAAAGGAGGAAATGGAAAGGGAGGGAAAAAGGGATTGGGAAAGGAAGGGGGGCACCGGAAATCTCACTCACCGAACGAAACGCGACAGCAAGCTGTCACTTTACGTCGGTTTTCTGTGAGACAGTGGTATCAAACCGGTCGAGCCGGCCCTTGATTGATTGATTGATGTATGACTGTGTAATTGAAAGTGAACAATAATTTCTGTGGTGTATTCGTTGCAACTATAGGGACAGTAAAGTAAATTGAATACAATTACTGCATCATTTTATTTTAGGTTGTTAAAAAATCGTGTCAATCGATATCAAAACGAAAGGAACATGTGTAAGCACATCATTATATCGCAAATGGCACTCGTACATCCGGCCGCAGGATAACATGTATGTAAATAAATGGTAATACCATAAATTTTATATTATGCTTCAGTGGCGGAGTTATTGCGTACGCTAAATAACTGCCATCTTGAGGTCTCAGGTTCAATACAGGTTGGATATTGGATGTTTTGCTGAGTGTCTACTCAGAGTTTAGAATTTGTGAACTATAATACAGTTTCTATATTTTTCTTTTTTTATAGTTATTTAACATTTTGTGTATAAATAAATATAGCAAAGTCATTAATTACTCTAGCATTTATCTTTTCTCTTTTCTTTTTCTAAATATCACTTGTAGCTCCGCGATAAATCTCTATTTATTCCAAATCTTGATAGGAGTGGGCTGTAGGATAAATATAGTTTAGGTTTAACTCTACATTAGTAATAGCGCTGCTAGTCGCCTTTAGGGCCACTTGTAGCTCTGCGATAAATCTCTATTTATCCCAAATCTTGATTAAAGATAGGAGTGAGTTGTAGGATAAATCGAGTTTAGGTGTAACACTCGATTAGATTTAGAGGTGAACGTGATTTTTTTTTATATCAGAGACTGGCAAACGAGCAGATGGGTCATCTGATGGTAAGTGATCTCCACCGCGCATAGACACCCAAGACACCAAAAGAATCATGAGTGCGTTGCCAACCTAAAAGGAAGGAAAGGAAGGGGAGGGAAAAGGGATTGAGAAGGGGGGCTCATTTCCTCCAGGAAATTTCACTCACAGAATGAAACGCGACAGCAAGCTGCAACTTTACGTCGGTTTTCTGTGAGACAGTGGTATCAAACCGGTCGAGCCAGCCAATTCGTGCTGTAGACCTGTCTACAGCGTGGCTCTACCACCCAAAATGACAGCGTGGCTCTACCAAGGTTGTCGTGAATTTCACTCTGATTGCTTATAATCTATATAACAATTTAATTTACGTATGTTATGCCGCGTACCGTGAGTAAAGTGCATTCATTGTCGTTTCCAGAAATGTGAACTAATTATTTAACAATATATCAATTATGGCTTGGGTTTGATCTAATTACATGATTTGGTTGAAATATGGCTTTACTTATTCCACGACAATATCTTTATACAGCATACTATGCATATGTTGCAGTTGCTTTAATTCTATGAAATCAGAATTAACATGTCTTAAAAATAATATTTTAAAGAGGGTAGATATTCGTTTGAGAATTGTGAATACTCTTTAATTTCGGACAATAAAAACAATATATATAGGAACCATCATAAAAGGAAAAATAAATTAGCAGGCAGTAAAAGCTCTGGAAATGCAGATATCCATCACGACAAACACGGCGCGCAAGCCTTTCAAGTAGTCAATCACGTTACAGATTCCACGAACGGTCCGAAAAATGACGAATTTAACCCATCCAACGAAGATGGATCTATGGATGGGCTTCCTAGTTTAGTATGAATGGGTTTTGTGACGTATTCGAAGCCCTATTCATAAATGCACGCCATTCTACTCGTTTTGTTTGCCTTTTGTCCAAAAGTTATACGGGGGAATACTCGAACAATTTGTAAACTTGGTCGGTATAATATAACTTTGCAACACTCAACATTCGGAGAAAACAAACTTCCTAAGACGATGTAGGTTAATTGGCTGAGCGCGATAATCTGGATGTCCCAAGATTGGAATAAACATATTCAACGAATGAATTAACTCGACGTCATCAATGTTTATGCGAGCGAGAATAATCCTATTTGTATTAGCAATACCGAATAGTGTTGTTTGTGTAAGAGATTCATCGCATTTAGCTTCTGACTGAGGGCCATTAACAATAAATCCTGTTGTTTGTTGCCACTCCCGACCGTTTTCTCCCCTACGTTAATCAGTTTCCTAGATACTAGATTATATAAGTCTGGATTATCGACAAAATAAGAATATGGACTTGCCATGAATACGAAGAAATGAAGTATGCTAATGTATGGATAGAAACCAAAATGGCGACTTTGCGAAAGAAAGATATATGTAATATAGCAGTTAGGCATCCGAAATTCACATTCCGAATTTTTTTTTTTTTTAATAAAACATCGTGTTTATAATCAAATCAATATGGATTTCTACGTTAAGTCTTATGACATGGTAACAACTCTATGCCCCTTACTTATAAAAATATTTAAGCGCTGCATATCTTTTTACCATAGGTTGTCCCTTTCATTTTTAAACAATGTAACGCAACGAAAAATGTGACAGGTTATTCTTAACCATTTGCTCAGCTATAAATGCTGTTTTAAGTAAGGCCCAATAGATGTAAATAGATTACGAAACTAAAATGGCGGAACCGACTTCAAAGTAAAACATTATTTTTCGTAGTTATGCCAAGTCCTTATTCTTCTTTTGTCCATGGTTTGGGTGGACAGACTATGGACAAACCTTTTATTTCTGCCCCGGCGAAGTCAACGTGAGCACAATCCTACTTGAAATGTCCGCGATTGTTATTAGATTTGCTACGAAACTATTTTTAAAACTTCATGACTGGTTTGCTTCTGTTGAAATATGAATTGTTTTGTTCGCGTTTTATTTATAAGTGACACCAATAATAGAGCGAATAAGAGTTATAAAAGAGTTGATGTTTTCTGTTTTATTTTTGTGATGTAATTGTTAGTATAGTGGGAGAGGTTTGTCGAAATTATAACTACACGATACAAAGTATTTTCAGTATAATTTCGAAAGGGAATTACCACCGTCACAATCATCATTATAATCGTCAGCCACAGGGTGTAAAATAGACCTCCCCAAAAGATAAACATGGAACTAAGTGTTAATTAAATTAAATATACATAAAACAGGGATGTGCTACGAGCCAACACCACGAAGTTCTTATTTTATTCCAGAATATTCTAGAACATTAAACTCACCAATAAAACACAAGTTCCTCAGTTTCATGAACAAATAAGTATGAACGAGACGTTCGTTTTACTATTACTTAACCGGGTGTTATGTTCCAACTCGTTCTAAAATTCACAAGCAAATAGAACATAAACTTTAAAGTCGAAAAACATGGACGGCCACAAGCTAAATTCTACTTCGAAAAAAGTAGCTAAACTGAGAGCAAAACGTTAACTCACTTCCGCCGGTGGAAATCTCCGGGGAGCTGTTTTTAAGCTGCACAAAACATAAATTTTACAGCTCGTTTAAGTTTAGCTCATTATTTCATTACTCGCATTATCTGCCTCGGCAACGCTCTCCTTGAGATTGTCTGAAATGGCGCAAACATTTCATTTGTATGGATTAACAGATCAATTTGTTTATGGCTGGTGTTTTGTTATGCCCGAAAGAGGTGACCTGTATAATTTCCGCGCTGACTTCAGGGAATTTTCTCTGCTATCAATAAAAAGGAAATAGAAGAAAAGCTTTTGGTCTGTAGTAGAATAGTGTTGTACTATGTTTATCTAGTCATATGAGATGATTTTGTGTTTAATTTTAGTTATTTAGAAAATGAAGTTATAGTATTATGTATTTTTATTCTGAATACTATGATATACCTCTACTTATTCGATCATCCTAGGAATATATTATTATAATAGTGACGCCTTCTTGGTCTAGTGGCGGTGTATACGGGCTGTGAACCGGGAGGTTCTGGGTTCGATTCCCAAGTGTTTTTCTAACACTATTTTCCCGAGACTGGATCCCCCAGATGTGGGTTGACGTCAGGCAGGGAGACGGTCGTAAAAGCCAAATCCTTTCTGCAACATGCTTGAAAAAGTGTATTACGCCGACCCCACATTAAGTTGGGATAAGGGTAGATAGAAAGAAAAAAGATCGTAGGGATATACAGTAAACGAATAACATACCCATAAAATGCATATTCCACCGTTACGATGAAAACTTCGAGCAAAACTCGTATGATATGACAACTACTCCGGCAACTAACCCCTTCAACAAGCCAAGACTTGGCTGGAACAGAAAAATACGACGACACGCGTGATTTACACGAGGAACTTAAAACCACTTGCATCAGATATGCAAAACAAGAAAAGCGGACGACCAACATTTTATACTGAAGATTTAGTTAAATGTAGTTGGTCAACTAAACATAAAACGGATACAGCAGGAACTAAGCGAGGAATTGCATGGATCAGAACAAAAGTAACAGGTTCGTCAGTAAGTAACAGGTTTCTCAGTCAAGAACATGCCTTTTAGGAATTTTTTATGTGTTTGCTTTAGCGATGAAGAAAATAAGCATTTCAAAGGTATCTAAAGTCTGCCAACCGACATTGTTAATGTCGGTGTGTTGGATTCAGTGCTATAACTTAGAGCCAAACTGCATATAATTATAAATCCTACAGCAGTGGACGTTCTATGGTTGATGATGATGATTAAGTAACAGCCATATACATACATAGTCCTGATCCCACAATAAGGAATCAGTCTCGTATATATCAGGAACTACGCGAGACTATCGATCTTACAACACCCAGACCCAAAACAAATATCTATGGGCCACACGAACGTTCCAACATTATGCCAACAACCTGAATGGTGAACCTGATGATTACCATTGACTCGCAGAAAATTATCATCTGAAGAGACAGCCTGCTATTGCGTTCCGTGCCCTAATAGTTCCTTTGCTTGCCAACCCGTACTCCATTTCTTTCCACTGTATACACCGGGTTTCCTGCGATTCTGGCATAGTCCATATTCGGGTGACGGTAAACATTTACTTTTAGTGATTTCTTAAGTTTACGCGAATATTATACATTGAAATAAAACTATTCTTAAAAACGTCGGGAATGGTAATTAAAACCTAATCGTGATAGGATCCGTAAGAATAGTTTTATTTCAATTTACTTTTAGGTTGGTCTTCTGCTCTTTCCCTTTGAAACCCAATAAAAAAGTATTTGATATTTTATACAATGATTCTGTAAATTAAAATAAGGGCACACAACAGTGGGAGTCCTATTTTTTCCTATTCTACCTGCCTTTATCCCACCTTTTTGAAGCATGTTGCAGAGAAGATTTGGCTTAGTGTTTACGACCGGCTGCCTGCCTGACGTCAACCCCCTCTGTCCTATCATATCTCTATATCTGCGAATTCCATTTCATTCCATTCCAGGGGTACAAGTGTTTATGTGAGAAGTAACGAAGTTTGCAACAAATCTTTGTAACAGCATCTCGTTTGTCTCATATAATAACGTTATTTCCATAAAGCAGCATGGTTACCACGCGTGTTACAAACCCCGTATCATTGTATGGAAAATGGCTTGACATTCCAGTCACGTTTAATATTTCTTATTTCCTTCGTCTCATTTGTCCTCGACTCAGAATGACATCAAGACTGTATCTGAGTGTTTTTGTACCGATCTCTTATATTGTGATTTTTTACTTATGCTACAGTTTTTACGCGAATTGGCCCCAATCTTGTCTGAAATATTCGTTCTGTCGTTCATTTGTAATATTGTGTTGCTACTTATAAATTGCTTTATCATGAATAAAGTTGGATTATTATTTGAATAAAAAAACCGCTGCATTTATTCTGTGGATTGAAATTTTGATATAATTTGTATTGCGATGAGATAAAGTCAGATTATTTACACAATAATATGTTAGCAGTAATAAAGTAGAGTTTATATTTTTATTATGGAGGTACACGTTAACATTGTAACTTTTATGAAAAAAATATTTTTTGTTAACTGCTTAGAAAAACATTTAACTTACAAGCTCTTGAAGTGGCATTACTTAAAATTAAAATTCTAGAGAATACCATTTGTTTTAATGGCGACGAGTGACATTTTAATTACAACTGAAATACTTTTAAAACAAATTGTATTCTTGATCTTCAAATAATACTGTTATCCAATCTCAAAGAATAGCTAGTATTAGATATAAAAACTTATGAAGAAATTGTCTGTGAGACATATTTAAATGTGATGGAAAATATCTTCTATCATGACTCGATCTGCTATAAGCCCAATGTTATTGTTATAATTTTATCTTAGTCATAAACGGTAAGTCCCGATTGAGAGATCTGGCGCGTTTCTCGAAATCAGTCGTAGGCATTCATGTAATATGAGTAAACGCTTTGTACATTCACCGGTATTGCCTTCCATTTGATATTGGATAGCAATTTATTTATCATACATATTGCGGCTGGGAGCGGGCACCGAATCTCGTTGCAAACGCTTTCTTTCTAGAGGAAATCAAGAATCGAATACGTGTTGTGAATTTTATCGGTGCTCGGTGTAGTTTAATTTTGTACGATGTAAATGGGCGGTCTTTTAAAATGAAGTTTTTAATTAATATTTTTTACAAGAATAAAACACTGATAAGGTTACTCATTAGTTCGGCTTTATGAAAAGAAAATTCCTAGAATGCAGTTCTCGATTATATCGGAATTTCCGCGCCGTCCTCTCTTCATTAGTCCTTCAAAAGTAATTTATCTACGCTTTTGCCAACAATAATTAACAGAATCTCTATGGTCTAAAGTTAATTCTACAAATATAAGTATCCATTCTAAAATTAAATTTAAGTATTAATTTCCGCATTTTTTATTATTTAGATCTTATTTAGATATTTTTTATACAACCTATATCAAATTCTAAAATGTAAAGTATTTTATGGAGGTATTACATACATACATACATAAGCTCACGCCTGTATGGAGGTATTATTTGCAATTAAATTGAATTTAAAACATTAAATAACGCTATTAATTATTTCACTTATGCTAAATAGGGAAAATACTAGTATATATACATATTTAAGCTATAATAAGTTAGTATTCCACTTACGAAGGAAATAATGTTCGAAATATTTTATCATGATAATTATTTAAAATTAATTAACGCAAATCATGATGAATGTTCTTGTAAACCGCAATGGAAACTGTACTGCCCAATACAATATGTATGAATTTTAATGTTCTACTTATATTGAATTAATATTTCGATAAATTAAGTTATGATGATAAGATACCAATAGAATCACGGGGGCGTTTTAAGCATTAAACTTTAACATTAAACAGGGATTGGGAAGAGAAGGGAAACGCAAAAAATCGCTTAGCAAACGAAATGCAATTGCGGGCTGCCATTTCACGTCCATTTTCTTTGAGCCAGAGTGATCAGAGTTCAGACTTCATCAGAGTGATCCTATCGTCATGAACCTCTTTCCTAAGCAAAGGTCCGTGCTTATTTTGGAGTGTCCTTTATTACATCTCCTATGACTAATTTAGTCACCAAGCCACAAAACATAGTTAACCACATTACGATCGTTTAAAATAAGTATAAACGTTTCTATAACCGTTTCGCAACCGCCATAACTTGTTCAATAACTGCATCGTAACATCGATAATATGGTTTCATTTAGATAGATGCAAATGTTTTGAAACGGCAATACTGGGTGGTCCCGATATTGCGTCTTCTTTGCCGAACCACCACCCCTGCCCACCCACAGACGTCCTCACCTCGACTATCTGACTTTTAATCGCTCCCTCGAGAATTTATTAAAAATCGTGCTCGATTTTTTCTGTCTATATATTATGTACAGGCAATTTACATGCAGTACCATTTCTTCGAACATTTTTGCTTCGATGGCTGTAGTGTATGAATTTTGAAGCTTGATTTTGTTAAACAGCTAAAGCGTGTTGAAGTGAATTGAGACGAATATGCTCACTTCGGTTTTAGATTTCCCAAAATAGAAGTGACATCATCAAAATAAAAACGCCTAGCTTCGCTTCGTTGACTGTTTGTCAAGGCCTACGTTAGATCATTGCTGGTATTTGACCAATAAACTCTTTATGAAGGCACGCACCACGTTTCTGAATTGATAAAATAAATAAATCTATTTAGTATTCAAAAGAATCAATTTTTGTTATCGATTAAGCACCATTCTCATAATTTATAAAGATGTCAAACAGTATTGCATAATATGTGGTAGATCAGAATTCTTGGAACAGGATGAATTATTCTCCTATTTTTCGCATCTATTGATAATTTACGACGGAGGAAAGTTTGCGTCATACGTAAATCTTCGTTAAGTACACACCGGTATGTGGAGGGAGGAGGTACCAAAACGCAATAATTTAAAGAGTTAGCGGGTGAAAACGTTAGTGAAGTTGTAAAAACTTCATTCTGCGAATTCCACACATTTCTAGACCAAAGTTGTGGGTTTAACTCGAAATTTATGCCTTGTGAGTGTTCACGGTGGTAAGCAAGAAGGAGAACACGTTAGCATCGCATACATCACGTGAGACGTGGCGTATCGCGGCGACAGTGCATATGCAAGGTGCAGGCACGCTTGTAACACCCCTCCTCAACCCCCCTTGACAAATATATGTGTGCACGTGCCCCGGGTGTTATGGTGCGTCGTCATGTGACGATAGCTTGCGGTCATTTCGATAGCGCGTGGCCGAGGCTCGTGTAAATTTACTGCTTATTATCATAAACAGCCGTGGGCTCTCCAACATTCTGCAGTGGAAGCTCCCGTATTCTGCAGCCTGAGCAGGAACATTTCTGACAACCGTAAATGTATTCGAACTCGATGTGCGTCTATGAAATTTGTATAAAAAATTAACCAAACGTCATCAGTGCGCAGCGAACTCGAATACATTTACATTTACATTAGTTTTTCGTGCTCGGGCTATAGTACTAAAGATTTGTACCAGCAGGTCTAAGTGAGAATGGAAACAACAACATAAGCTCACGCCTGTATCTGTATATATTATAGGCAGAGGCGCACTAGCGAACAATAACACCCACATTCCGCCGAGCTTATCCGTCCCAGATGTGATAGGGGGCGAGCCTATCGCCATATCGGGCATAAATTGCAATCTCCGGGGTGATATGGAAAAATCCAATATCACTGCCTGACCCGGGATCGAGCCCGAGACTTCAGGACGGTAGTCGTACCGAAATACAACTAGGCCACCGAGGCAGGCAGTGAGAATGGAGATACGGAATAAACCTATCATTGCTAAGACGCAACACGATTTAGTAGGCTAATAATTTCAAAGATGATAAGTACAGGACCTGTAGTTATCCTATTGATCCCAATTGTCCTTCAATCTTCTTTCACCTGTCCTAAACCAATTCTACCGTGAGGTCAGGACAATACATTTTCTAAGTATGTTGCAGAATGGAATTAACTTTGGTTTTTACGACCGCCCATCTGCCTTAGTTCTCCTTCAGGTTATATTTCGTAATAAAAGATAGAATGGTATCGGTACTGATGGGCTTCCACAAAACTTCAGTATTAATGAAAGTGCTCTAACCTTTCTTTGCAGAGGCAGACAAACGAGCAAATGGGTCACCTCATCGTAAGTGATTGCCAATGCCTATGGAGAATAGTAGAAAAATCGTGGGTTCATTGTTGTTGTTAAAGCAATTTACAGCTACATCATAATATAATTGAAGATTCCTATAGATTTAGAAAATCTCACTACCAACGATTCTAACGATTTTTATCCCCAGGTTCAAAGGCAAAGGCACAGGCGTCGCCGGTTTCGCACTATAACATTTTTCTACACATAAATAATGAATAATTTTGTTGGGAAATTGATCTCTTGTTCCAGTTAGTTCATCTACCAGTGCCCTAAATAAAATTGAAAGCATGCAAAGTTGACTGCCTCGGTGGCGTGGTGGTATTTCGGTACGACTACAGTTCTGAGGTCTCGGGTTCGAATCCCGGGTGGGGCAAAGTGATATTTGATTTTTCCATATCAGCCCGAAGTCTGGAATTTGTGCCCGATATGGCGATAGGCTCGCCCCCTATCACATCTGGAACGGAACTAAGCTCGGCGAAATGTGGGTGTTCTGGTTCGCTAGTGCGCCTCTGCCTACCCCTTCGGGGATACAGGCGTGAGCTTATGTTATGTATGCAAAGTTACCTGTCTGTCGTTTTTTACTCATAGAAACGAGTTATTAATACCATTTCGAATCGACATCGATAAAGGCGGGTGCTCGTTAGGTGTCAAGCCAACATCTAGAGCGGTATTAACTGGCTGCTTACAAGTCGCCGTCTCGCACCTCACGCCTCCAGTACCCATAATGAAACCCATTTGCATTCTGAGATGTGAAAAGTCACGCTTTTCTCGAGTGTCGATTCTTCTGCCTAGGGATTTCCAACTTCGTATGCATTCTCGATTCTATTCCCACTTCCGCTAAACAGTCTCAGCGTTAGATATATGTAAAGTATCAAGAAAAGAGATCGTTAGCTTTTATTACTTTGGTGCGAGACTTTAAAAGTCGATTGGTTTGAGCGAGGGTACTTTTACATACATGTGTAATCAATGCGTGAAGTATTCATTTTTGACCGACTTCCAAAAATGAGAAGGTCCTCAATTTTTTTATGTATGTTACGCGATATCTCCGCCAAATGTGGACCGATTTTCAAAATTATTTTTGTGTTCGATAGAGCTTATTTCTAGGGTGGTCCCATATAAATTTGGTCACGATCGGATTTGAAGTCGGTCTGTTAAGTTTTTAAACTTGTGATTATTGGATATTAAAGTGTTTTTATATATTGTTAGTAATAACAGCCTCCGTGGTGAATTGGCCAGCTGTGAAGCGAGAGGCCACGGGTTCGATTCCCGCACTAAGACAAATGTTTGTGTAGCCCACAGATATTTGTTTCGGGGCTGGGTGTTGTGATGCCAAAAGTCTCTCGTAGTGGCTGATACCCACGGCACAAGACTCGTGTTTTCCTGTGAGATCAGCAGCCCGAGTAGGAAAATTTCTGACAACCGTAAATGTATTCGTGCTCGATGCGCGTCTATGAAAATTGTATGAAGTATTAATCAAATGTCATCAGTGCGCAGCGAGTTTACATTTACATTAGTTTTTCGTGCTCGGGCTACAGGACTATGTATGCGACTGTTGTGTTTTTTTTTTTTAAAGCCGATAAAATAAAACAACGAGCTGCCAAATTATTATTTATTGTCACTTTTCTTTGAGACCCTAGTATCAAGCCAGTTAAGACAGCCCATTCGTGCTGTAGACGTAACTTTAAGCCTGGATCAACTACTCATAATTAAACAAGAAAAATATAAGCCCCAACTACATGTTTAATATTACTTAAAGCCTTACATAAAAGTTGCGTAACTGGCTCGCATATTATTAATACACATCAATGAATTTTTAAATCTAATTTAAAATGTTTTCCAATTTTCGGCTTGCGTAATTTAATGGCATTTACAATAACGACTTCAATGCTATTTACATTAATAATTTCTTAGCAAGCTTCTTACGTAATTAGTTTGTGTTAGTAAAATTACTTTTAAAGAGATGAAGTCGCATTTTTACCAAGAATATTACGACTTTTTTCAGTAACAGCACTGTGTATTAAATCGAAATTACGTGATTACAGGGGCAAATGGTCAAGGTACTTACAGGTCTGTGGCCCGAGCACGAATATTTTTTTACAATCGAATTCATATCGAGCTCGATGCGCGTCTTTGCCATTTGTATGAAATATTAACCAAACGTCATCGCTAGCTCGACCATGAGTTTTTTGACATTTCACGCTAGCGACTATGTAAAATAATTTCTATGAAAAACATCATAACAGCTCAAGCAAGCTCACGCCTGTATCCCCGAAGGGGTAGGCAGAGGCGCACTAGCGAACTAGTACACCCACGTTTCGCCGAGCTTAGTTCCGTCCCAGATGTGATAGGGGGCGTGCCTATCGCCATATCGGGCACAAATTCCCGTCAAAACATCAGTTCCCCGCGTAACCGCTAGAGGCGTTCGGGTGTTTGTCATACAAATATTTTACGGAGTCGCTAGCGAGTATTGTAAAAAAAAAACTCATGGTTGGTCTGTGCGCAGCGAGTTCGATACGAATTCGATTGTCAAAAATATTCCTGCTCGGGCCGCTGCATGATATAGACCTACCGGATGTTTCATAAAGTTGGTACCAATAATAATTCCACACATGGGGAGAACTATTTAAAGCGTAATGCTAAAGTAAAAAAACATAAAAATTGGATTTAATTTTTAAATTAAATATTAAATTAATTAACTAATTATTAATTATTATTAAATTTATTTTTTTCAATCAGTTATTATGCATGGGGCTTTTAAAATCGGAATGCGACCTGTAAATTGTCGCAATTACCATAGAAAAGGAATGGTTTATGCTGGAAATAATGAATTAACGCATAGGTGGTTTGCAAAGTAGTACACTGCAAGCTGACCTCATGAGTCAGAAATAATTTTTTCGTCAGTAATTAAAACTATGAGCCTTGCGTAATTTTAAACTTTACCGCTAGATTGCTAGCCATCCCCTCTTTACATGTAGTTATTATTGATACCTGTATAAAATGATACTCATTCTTTCCGGAGGTCGCTGGTTTATATATTTATAATATGCCCGGGACTGGATCAGCCAGTTGTAAAACATACTGGAAAGTGTGTGCGCCGACTCCAAATTGGGGTAGGAATAGGGCAAGCAGAAAGAAAAAGTACGCCTACTATAATGATCTAGTGTAGTCACTTTGCCATGTCCGAAAAAAGCTTGCGTAAATACCTCTGTGTTTACATTGCACTGCGAGGCGAAATCAACTTTCCTTTATAAGACCATAATAAAATTAAATTTCGTCTCGCCTTGATCAATAAAAAATACCTATATCATGGTGTAAAGACAGAAAATAACCTAGATAACGCAGTCTATGTGGCGCCATGACGAGACGAACGTGAGGTCTAGATATCTGTGCCGACTATGCAGTGTTTGGTATTGAATTTCTTTCTTTATCCACGACTAACGTTCTTTATGTAAATCCTTTTCCATTAATCTATTCCTTTTTGTATGACATTTTTATATGTGGAAATGGATGAAGACTAAGGACTACTTGCAGGCATTTTACAAATCTAGAGTTACACCTTATCTCGATTTATCCTACAGCTCACTCCCATCTTTAAATCAAGATTTGGGATAAATAGAGATTTATCGCGGAGCTGCAATTTAATTGAACAAGAGGAGTTCTTATAGCAGTATTATTATAATCTTACTTTTACTATTTCGCGTACAAAAAACAAAGTAAGATTATAATAATGCTGCCAAAAGACGTGGTGGTAACTCTCAAGTACTGCATACAAGTAGTTTTGTTTTTAAACCACCAGCCACGTGCTCCTAACTACATAGCGAGATCGCGGGATCCAGGCATGAACGACATTCTTTACTTTTTGCCCACTAGTTACGCTAACAGCATAATATATCGAAGACGTGAACCAGCACGCTTCGAATACCGCGCGACACAATTCCGCGTCGCGAAGAATTTTTATACGGCATTTTAAAAATATAAAATTTTACGAGATTTGCTACAAAGACAACGCAAGTAAGACTAGGCCGCGATAATAGTAGGTTTTGGCGCGCTGTTAGTAATAAAAACTTTTGTAATTACACTCATTTAGGGCAAGGAACCCGCCGTTGACGCGGTGTCGTGCCAAAAGAGGCAATTATTTTTATAACGTTCGCTAACTCTGATTCTTTCGTGACCGCTAACCCATACTTTTTGTATCGTTTCAAATCCGTTCTAGAAACGCGATATTAGGTCATGAGCTGGCTAGAAGTGGCGCCACCTCTATCACAACTGCATTTTATGATTAAAGTTAATTATCGCGGTTGTACGTTTTTATCTTGGTTATAACCTGTACTTTTATAATAAGGCACTTTTATAAAATCCTGAATCCAAGCTACAAAGTGAATACAATTTGTAAATTGGCCTCAATGAGGCCCAATTTCAGACTCGTTTCGAGTTTTCCTCCTTTGAGACGAACAATGCATGTAATGGCCGAATGAATGTTGTTTACAACAGGAGTTATAAGTCACAAATTATGATGAATCTGTTGGTTGGATTGCCTTTGCGTAGTTGTGTAGCGTGCGCGGTACGACCATTATCTTGAGGTCTCAGGATCGATCCCCGGATCGGGAAAAGTAACATTGGGTGTTTAGATGTGTTTTTTTAGCTTTTACAACCGGATGCCTATCTGATAGCAATTTCCATTGTATATTCAGTCCCAAAAAATCGTGTCAGAAAAAAGCGTTGCCCAACCTTATAATCAGGAACCTTTTCACAGCTTTTATACGCTGTGCTGTGCACTAGGTGTAAGAGGCGACTACAGTAAAATTAGAAAGAAATTATAACGTTAAAATATTCATGTAAAAATAGTCGCCATCCGTGTCGAGTCCCGATTCCCGAGCTAGTCGCGGCCCGCGGGCCGGTGTCAGCCTGTGTCAGCGACGACTTGGCGGCACACCGCTCGTAAAAACTTTCCTAATTATGTACATTTGGTAGCCAAGAAGTGCGGCCATGCTTACCGCATTTATTTTCTAGTCAATTTCGTTTATCCGTCGTGTTAAAAGAAATCTATGGAAAATGAACTTGACTGCCTTGGTGGCATAGAGGTATTGCGTGAACGGTAAGGCTGTCGTCCTGAAGTCCCGGGTTCGATCCCCGGGTCGGCAAAGGGATATTGAATTTTTCATTATCTGTCTGGAGTCTGGAATTTGTGCCCGATATGGCGATAAGCTCGCCCCCTATCACATCTGGGACGGAACTAAGCTCGGCGAAATGAGGGTGGTTAGTTCACTATGCACCTCTGCCTACCCCTTCGATGATATGGGCGTGAATTTATGCTTATGTTATGTATGTGAGAATATTTAATACCACGTAAAATAAGTTGCAAGTGTGAGGCAGGTTATTTGTTGTGACTGTACATGTTATCAGTTATCGATGTGGAAATAACGCAGACTGATCTCCGGTTATACTTGCAAGCAACAAACTTAAATGGAAACCCTGATCTGTGGCGAGATAAATGCGACTCACCTTCGTATCGAGCGATGTTTAGATTAGGTGCCATATTGAACCATATACAGCAGTGGCGAAGAGAGAACATTTTTAAAAGACAAGCCAGCGTTACTCTCTCTTCTAGATAATACTTATATAATACCTATATATCAGCTAATAATCTGGAAAAGGGAAGCCGGTAGGAATCGGTTTGTATGGAACCTTCGCTACTGATATTCAGGTAAGTACATGTTTACTTTGTGAATGAATGTAGATATATACTTGTTGTTATTGTAAGATGATTATGACATGATGTTTTATTATCGCCTCCTTGGTCTAGTGGCAGCATATATGGGCTGTGGACCGAGAGGTCAGGGGTTCGATTCCCAGGTCGGACAAACCGAATTTTCTAATTTAATTTGCCGTGGATCCCTCAGAGGGGGTGGCGTCAGGCAGACAGCCGGTCGTAAAACTAAGCCAAATTCATTCTGCAATATGCTTGAAAAAGTGTGTTGTGCTGACATACATTAAGGAATAAGGGCAGGTAGATAGAAAAAGCTATATTTAACCAAATACAGATACATGTTTACTTTGTTATTGAATGTAGAATATTTGTTATTTTAAGATGTTATAAATAAAAAGCTTTTCATAAAATACTTTTCATGCTCACGCGAATGGATTGAATTAAATTATTTTTAAGGATTTTATCGCGATTTCTTTTATTTTTAATCCCGAAAAAAAGCACTGGGCGAACTGAGCGTCGATTTATTTCAAAATTTTCTTTAATTTACCTATATTGCCCAATGCTAACAACTGAATGTAATGTATTCTTAGTGTTAGCTGGTATTTAACACTAAGAATTACTATCCATCACTACCTACTACGCCGTAGACAGTAGTTCAGCTAGGTGTCAATTAGTTAAAACGCTAAGGACTATTAATAATTACGTTTGTATTTTTCATACTTAATGTATTTTAATAAGTCTTTTTCGCTGTAAACTAAAGTAGATGAAAAACGTAATATTAGTCTGCACAAGAATAAAAGTAGCAGTGATACTTGAAAGCTGTTTTTAGGTATTTTCAAAACAAAGCGGCTCGTCACAATTAATCCATATTACAATTACAAGAAGTTAATAAATAATCCATTTTTAACGCATTTTAAGACCAATAAAATCTCGACTCGTTTCGTTTCGAGTTTCAAAGTTAATTCAATCCAGATACAGGCTACATTTAAAATGAATGATATTGAAAACACACGTGTAGCAGAATGCATGGCAATAACATTTCTAATATCTAATTCACGGCCTTACCCCCTAAACATAAAGTACACAACAGCGGCTGTGCGAGCGTAGTGCGGGGGAGCGTTTATTGAGGGTCTGGATCCGCACTGTGCGATGGTCTAAGAGACCGTGTTACATCGACCTTCACTCATCTTATAACCAAATGAGACATGATTTTTTATCAAATTTTATTATTTACAAACAACGATGAACACATTTCAATAGGCAATCTATTATAGGAGTGTTTGTAAATAAATGATAAAAATTGTCTCACCTGGTTATCAAATGAGTGAAGGTCGAGGTACCACGGTCTCTCCTACCACGAGCGTCGCGCCCGCACCGCGTACAAGGACCCGCAACGCAGCCTAATGCGTCCGCACTCCGCAGTAAACGCGCACCGTTCTGTAATCTGTTACATTTTACGTCACACGTTGTTTTGTTTCCACGCGATTCCTGGGAATATTTTTACAGCGCGGACCGGACGACCCATCCGACCCAACGACGCTGCGTCTGCATAAAACTCGACGAAATTTTACGTGTTTTCGACACAAGGATTATGAAAGAATCGTAAACTTGAACTAGGATTTTTCTCCGAGAATCTCAAGGTATTTTCCCGGCGATGTAATGTTTTTTCACAGGGAAAATATAAAACGAAACCATTAAGAGTTGTTTACGCGGCGTGCATAAATACAAATGAACGACTGTGGTTAAGACTATAGTGAGAAAGTTTCGCAATTATTGTAATTACGCGTCGACCGAGGAGCATCCAGTCTCGGCTCAACGTCATATTTCCTACTTAATCGCGCTGAGTTTGTAACATTGTTATAAATAAGTCAATTTATTATGTTCGCTATGAATCATGTTGCGCGTAATGTGGTTGAAATTTAATAACCATTGAAAATTAAATCCAGTGTTGTAACATAATAAACCGTACTGATCAGTGGCGTGCAGTCCATATAGACACAGAACTGTCTACCCCGACAATTTGTTATTTACATAAATAAAGTATAAAAATCATAACAAAAAGCAAATTTTAATATAGCAGCGCTCGGCTTAAACCGACACGCGGATGATGATGATAATGATGCAAAAGTTGAAGAAGATAATTTTGAAAATGTTGTCTACCCTGATTGGAATGTCTATGCACGTCACTGTTACTGAGGGATAGTGTTGTACTTGTGGGGGTCACAGTTTTAGACGCGGGTTTCATATTAGGTAAATACGAGCAACCGAGATAAAGATATTGCGCTCGTAAGATAAAATTTTATGAATATGGCCTAATCTCTTTGAGTAAAGTATAATGTACGGTCAAGAGCATTAGTCATGGAGAGTGCACAATAAAACCCGCAAAGGCGAATTAAATTCACACATGAATGTACTTAGCGTATTAAAATGGCGATGAGTTATGGGAGTCGTCGGTCGTGTGCTGTAAAATATTCATCTTAAAAAAGCGACATTTAAATCTCCCCCGTAACATGAGTAACAGCTTATTTGGGCATTGGGCGGGAGCTCGTTCGTCAAACGAGGCCAATGAACGAGCCAATCAGTTAGAGTATGTTTTCTGCTTAACAACCTGTAACTGCGTTTGCGAATTTTCGACGCGTACGCGTATTACATAACTGATTATTTCATAAATAAAATAAGATTTTAAACGACTCATGTAAACATTTTAGGCCTTACTTCTAATAACAGTTTAGCTGAGCAAATTGCTAAGCATAGCCTGTTACTTTTTTCTTGTGTCACATTGTTTGAAAATAAAAGGAACAGATTATTTTTTACCATTTGCTCAGTTAAACTGTTTTTATAAGTAAGGCCCTTTGTTTTTAATAAACAAAATATCTTAGTATTGATAATATTTATGATTAAAAACAGACGAATTAGGTAATGAGATTTATTGTATAAAAGTACTTAACTAGATGTTTCTTTTGTTCACAGATTTTATGATTATAGTGCCTTTTAGTGATTTATAATACCTATATGCATTATATAAACACAGAAAACAATAATTCTGCTCAAAATACATTTTAAGGGCGACTTGCAGCGATTTTTACTAATCTAGAGTTACACTTTATCTCGATTTATCCTACAGCTCACCCGTCACCCTATCGTTAAGTAAAGATTAAGGATAAATAGAGATTTATCGCGGATCTGCAAGTGACCCTAAATATCTAAACATAATAAACGATAAACAAAGCCAATAAACCCTTGCAATTTAACGTAAAGCATCCCACTTAACCAGCCCACACCAACAAATCCATTAAACCAAACAATACAATACGCGTGCAATTATGAAAAAGCAGTGTTAAACAAAAAGCTATATCTGTTCAAGAAATAAACATCTCGTGCAGGATTACTCGGTCTGACGTTAATACAAATTGAAGAGGTCAGTCGTACCACGGGTGGTATCATGTTGTTTTTTACACTTTTTAATCTTGTATAAGGGTGGGTGCAGGCTGGCGAGCGTTGTGCTCTTCATCGGCTTTTTCACCACTAATTAATCACCAAGCGATGATTAATCAGTGCAGCCGCGCGAGCATTTAAAGCGGACTTTAATGATTCGTTTGTCGGACGATAGTATTTCTTCCGTTGAGTAGTCGGCGCGTGCCGCGGACGGCTTTATGCCGCTTGTTTTACGATTATTTACGGCTTCAATGAATTTTTCAGGCGGTCTTAAGTGATATAAATCGGTTTGATCATAATTTGCGGGTTTGTTCGTGCTATGTGGAGGAAATTAATTCAATTAGAACACTGAATTCTATGAGGAAAAGTTAAAACTTTGTAATAAAACGTAATGAGAGGACGTTAATTAGGCTTAACATGATAACATCAAAATAACGTTTTCCGTTGAAATTATAATAGTTAAACGAAGTAATATTGTTGAAATAAAACATTTAGAAGTATATAAGTAGATACCTTTTGTCTTGAATTGGTATATCCGTGAAATTACCTGTAACAAAGAAAAATAATTATAATCACAAGTTTTAAAACTCAATGGGTCGACTTTTATATTTATCCGATCGTACCCAAATTTACATGGGTAGTCCCTTTAAATAAGCTCTACCGAACGCAAAAATAATCTTGAAATTCGGTCCACATTTGGCGGAGATACCGCGAACATACATAAGAAAAATACAGACGAATTGACGACCTCCTCCTTTTTTGAAGTTGGTCGAAAATGACAAAACGGCATGGAGCACTGTTAATCACTGTAGTTGAATAACACCATTCAAAGTTGGGAACGATGAAAGAAAAACATGGGGGAGGGGACTGCGCTTTTATTGAAACCAATCTCACCACTTGCCTCGTCTGACTGCGCTGCGAACTGAATGCGAGTAATTGCTTCGTCATTCAGATGATCGCAGCTTTACCCGCTTGTCTTGTTGACTGTACTTGTAGGCACTCGCTTTGTGCACGCGGCCTTACGTCGGCTGACATGTGCCCATTGTCTCCGAGTTTCCCAGTCCCCTTTTATGACGGCAACAAGTTTCACTGAGCATTGTGGACAGAATCTTTTTAATGGTAATTTCACAAAAAAATGCGGGACTGCCTTAGTGGCGTAGTGGCGTGCGCGGTACGACTCCCGTCCTGAGGTCTCGGGTTCGATCCTCGGGTCGGGTGATAATGGGTTTTTCTACTCGGTATAAGCCCAGAATCTGGAATTTGTGCGATATGGCGACAGGCTCGCCCCCATTACATCTAGGACGAAATGAGCTTTTTTTATAGCAGAGACTGGCAAATGAACAGATGGGTCATCTGATGGTAAGTGATCTCCACCATCCATAGACACCCAAGACACAAGAATCATGGGCGCGTTACCAACCTAAAAGAAGGGAATGGAAGGGTAGGGAAAAGGGGTTGGGAAAGAGAGGGGGATATGGGCCACCGGAAATCTAAGTCACCGAACGAAATGCGACAGCGAGCTGCCAATTAACGTTGGTTTTTTGTGAGACAATGGCATCAAATCGGTCGAGCCAGCCCATTCGTGCTGTAGACGTATCTGTCTACAGCGTGGCTCTACCACTCAAGAGGTTGACGAAATGTGTTCTTTGGGAATACAAGCGTGAGCATATGTATGCATGTATAGTGATTGTTTGCAAATATTACTATTTGTTTAACTGCTACCTACGGTTGTTACAAGTCTTTAGAAGTATATTTTGTAAATGGAATCAATTTTGTAGCCATAACAGTTTGTTTACGTCTACAATTTTATTTATCCGATCAATCTAGTGTTTGTTATCTACTTTGATTTCTTAACAATCGGCCAAATGTCAAGTTTTCTTTTGTTTTACCGTTAAATAAGATAAATGTTTTTGTTTTTGCGTCGGCTGACTACAAAAATTGCGAGCATTATTTATACAAGGGGACATTCGAGTGAATTATATTGTTTAAAACTTTTATCACGTTCTTTTGAAAGAAGTCGACAATTTTAAATGATGAAACCATTTTAATTAATTAATTAACTAACGCCGTCGCGTACGTTTTTATTCGACGACTTCAGCGTTTATTTTCCAAAGTAATGTTTTATTACACGTCGAAATTAACATTTTTGTAACGTGATGTTAATGAGTGTTTATTAGTTCGAAACCATGCTTAATTAAGATTACTCGGTTAGTAATAATCATTCGTAGAATACCGGAGTCATTGAACCCAAATTCACTCAATTAAACTCTATGGAAGCCAAAATTGCGTACAAAGTAATTTATAAGACGTGCACGGCGTGCGCTCTCCATATTTTCATTTTCATTTCGGAAATCGCAAGGAAGCGCAGGAAAAAAAGACAAAATAAAGGAGAGTCTGTTTTAATGGGTTAATTAGCCGGCGATCCTCCGGTCGGAGCTTTAATTAAAATGAAAAATTTTCGTGACTAGACTGTGAGAATTAATTGCTCCGTTCGTGGAACTATTCAGGTGAGAAGAGGGTAAATAAAGAGGCCACAGGGCTCAAAGAAATGTCTTAGTAATTACAACTAACAATCTTAATTCCTATATCAAAGAAGATTTAAGGTTTCTTTTCACTGTTATAACCTCAGGATTTGATAACAGAGATAATATAAAAAATAAAAGAACATTTATATTACAGGTGAACAGTTTTGAAGGTAAGTTGAACTTGATATTTCGACTGTTATGTATTCTGACTGCATCGACGGTGTAGTTGATTTAGGTATGACTACCGTTCTGAGGTCTCGGGTTCGATCCCCGGGTCGGGGAGTGATATTCTTTTTTTCAATTCAGTATCAGTCCAGAGTCCAGATTCCAGAACGGTGAAGGAAAACATCGTGAGGAAACCTGCATACCCGAGATTTTCTTCACAGGTATTTCACGAAGGTATGTGAAGTCTACCAACCCGCATTAGGCCAACGTGGTAGACTATGGCCTAACCCCCCCTCATTAGTAGAGGAGGCCCGTGCCCAGCAGTGGGACAGTAATATTACAGGGCTATTATTATTATTATCAGTCCAGAAACTGGAATTTGTGTCCGATATGGCGATAGGCTCGCGCCCTAACACATCTGGGACGGAACTAAGTTCGGCGAAATATCCTACCCATTCGGAGATACAGACCTGTGAGCTTATGTATGTCTTACAACCATTGTGATAAACAAAAAATCTTGGACATCCAAATAAACAATGTACTTACACCGCTAGAAAGAAGACACGACAGAAGCAGTGCAAAAGATTAAGGCGAAATAAATCCCGGCGCGCAGTAGCGTATTAACAAATTGCGTTCTTAAATAGCAATAAACTATGTAAATTCGTAATTTAAATTACAAACAGCGATGCGACACGCGTCAGGAATGGTTGGCGGCCACTGCGACCGTAGGTGGCGGTTAAAAGTAGCATTTTCAGTGTTGGGTAGTGGATGCGAGCGGCGGGCGATAGCGAATGTCACCGAGAGTGAATTATGAGCCGCAGCCTGCGTTAATTGTCGCTGACGAGGCGACAAACTGGAGCCTAATGTCACCTACTGTACTTGCACTGCAGTGTTTCAACATGCTGCACCGCTTGGCAATCTGCTCTAACTCTTGTTATGCAGTCTAACGACCGGTTTCAATAAATGATCTCAGTTTAGAGTGCAGATAGATCGCTTATGAACCAATCAAATCAAGTAATTTGACGAAGTCATGTTCAAACTGTGTTCTTATTGGCTAATTTTTGTAATCTATCTGCACATTCGAACTGAGATTATTTATTGGAACCGGGCGTATATCTATAGTCGCCTCTTTGGTCTAGTGACAGCATATATTATAGGCTGTGGACTGGGAGGTTCTGGGTTCGATTCCCAGGTCGGACAAAGTGATTTTTTTTTACATTGAATGATTGTTGATTGATTGTTCGATCTTAAAAACTAGCCAAATCCTTTCTGCAACATGCTTGAAAAAGTGAGTTGCTCCCGCATTAAGGTGGGATAAGGGCAGGTAGAAAGAAAAAAGCAGTCTATGCCTTTAATTTTTTTTTTATTTTGTTCACAGAACTGGTTACAAATGAGATATTGACATACTCGAAATACAGTGATCTTAATAATGTGTTATTACAAAATATTTGCAACCTACTTGATATGTGAACACGGCATGCATAAAATTAATTGCATTTAATGAAGTAATTTAGTATCGTTACTATCATCTTTCTTTCCAATTATTTTGCGCGACACAATTTTTAAGCATGTTTCAGAAAAGATTCGGCTTAGATTTTACGACTAGTTGAGGGATACCTTTAGTCTTTATATTCACCCTTACTATCATCATCATCAGCCAAAGAATGTTCACTGCTGCAACTAGGCCATATCGTTAAAAAATTATTTTTTTTTATTCTTATTGGGTAAGATTTCGTTGATAATTATTTCGGGAACCGAAGGTTTTAAAAATATATTAAACAAACAAAATATTGAGCGCGAAATGTTTAAAAATAGAAGACAATATGAAAGTTTTCATGAGAACATTTACACGGTGTTGTTTTTACAGACACTTGAGTATCTCAGTGTTCCATTTACAGACGGTTGGAAAGAGTCTGGAATTATTTTAATTTGAGCATCCATGCGAGAACAGTCTCAGTATAGGCTTCTTACTATTTTCGGCTAAAAGCCAGCGCTTCGATCGATAAGTGGGATTAAAGTAGATTTTACATTAGGGCTGATATAAAATTGCTGCACATTAAGGATCTTATTCATAATAAAACCCTTATCGCAGGTATAAACCTATATTAGTTAAAATGCATTTTAGGCCTATAAAAAAGAACTTCAAACTGCTGATCGAAATCGGCCATGTTTTCACTACCGAACGTTTATAAGCGTAAGTATTTAGGGTCGCACCATACTGCGTCGTGTAATCCGATGACGAATTCCATTATAATTTGAAAATGAAACATCGATATCGCCGAATACTCTATAATATGACCCGACCTTTAAATCTAAGCCAAATAACTCAATGTTTAGATAAAATCAGACATTTTGCTTAGACAAAGAAGTATAGAACGGTATAATTAGCAATTTGCTTGTCTAGATGTCCAATGTACAGACAGAAAGTCATGTCCAAACTTCGCGCCGCAAATAGGTATCCCCATGTTCACAGCGTTGTTTTGGAAACATTAACTAACTTGAGTGTACGCCAAAAACGGAAACATTTTAACGTTTACCGACGCCGTATTGTCAGTTGTTCTCGTGCGGGCCAAAAATCATCCCTTGTATTAAACTCACAGTACTCTTATAGTCGACGAAAACAAACGAACGGGACGTCCTAACAAATATTTGCGATGAACCTGAATGATTGTAAAATTTTCAGCTCCATCGGCCAGCTCTTCACGTGCGAATAATCCTATAGTTATTTTCCTTCCAATTGCCCTAATCCCAGTCGAACGTTGGTATAACACACTTTTTTATAGCAGAGACTGACAAACGAGCAGATGGGTCACCTGATGGTAAGTAATCTTCATTGCCCATAGACACACAAGACAAGAAAATCGTGGGTGTGTTGTGCCAACCTGAAAGGGAAATAGGGATTGGGAAAGGGGGGGAAGAATGACAGCGAGCTGCCACTTGATGTTGGTTTTCTGTGAGACAGTGGTATCAAACCCATTCGGGCTGTGGACGTAACTATCTACAGCGTGGCTCTACCACTATCAAAAACACTTTTTTAAGTAAGAATCTGAAAGGAGTCGGCTTAGTTTTTAGGACTGGCTGCCTGCTGACGTTAATAGCCCCCCTGTTGGATCCTGGGGAAACCATGTTAAAAAAATCGCTGTGCCCAACCTGGGATTAGCCAAGCAAATTATTTTGTTATTATGCAGTGCTCGGAAGTGTCCGTGGACTTTATTTTATTCTAGTGTTATATGGTTGTTCCTGTCCACCCAAAAAATATTTTTGAAAACTTTAGATTCTTGTTGCACGATGTCCTTTGAGAGCTAAAGTGCCATAAGTATATGTCACAAAGTGTGACGACACATGTAGGTATAGAATGCGAAATTCCGAAAGAAACTTATTTGAACGCGATTATTTTTAATGTATAATATTTGTTAAATCGTTGCCTCCTTAGTCTAGTAGCAGCATATATCCTGGGTTCGATTCTCAGGTCGGACAAAGCGAATTTTCTAATTTAATTTGCCCGGGACCCCTCAGAGGTTTTGAATACCTCAGACGGGGTTGTCAGGCAGGCAGCCGGTCGTTAAAACTAAGCCAAAACCTTTTTGCAACATGCTTGCAAAGTGTGTTGCATCGACCCCAAATTAAGGTAGGATGAGGGCAGATAGAAAGATATTTGTTGATGGTTTCCAATTTCAACTCGGTTTGGATCTAAATCGGCGCGGTTTAGCAGCATTATCTAAGTATGTGCAACGGCTCAGGCTCGCAACATTGGTCCGATGGCTATCTTGTTTGCTTTTATCCTTATAGAAAATTTCGTGCATCCCAGTGAATGCATCGACGAGCCTTCCAATATCAGAAGGATTATCCACTGTAAAACGTTGTGAAATTTAACATTGGCTTTCTGAATAGAGACTTAAATGTGTGGCAATAAGGTTTATATTGACACGGCGGTGAAAAGAATTTGTATTTTGCCTAAATATCGGTAACGGATTGGCGTGGCTATACGTGGTGAGATAAGAGTACGAGGTGCATAGTGATACATTGAATGGATTACTGAAGTCTGCTTTGTGTGCCTCACTGGACATAAATATAATGTTATTTGGATATATTATTTTTAAAGGCAGTTTCAAATAGAAATGTTTAACAAAGCGCCTGTAACCCCGAAAAGGTAGGCAGAGGTGAACTAGAATTAGAACACTCAGATTTCGCCGAGCTTAGTTCCGTCTCAGATGTGATAGTGGGGCGAGCCTAACGCGATATCGGACACAAATTGCGTAAATGTTTCTGTAAATTCATACGGTTTCGACCGACTTCCAAAAAGGAGGAGGTCCACAATTCGTCTTTTTTATGTATGTTTATCTCCGCCAAATGTGGACCGATTTTCAAAATTATTTTTGTGTTCGATAGAGCTTATTTCAAAGGTGGTCCCATATATTATAATTTGGTCACGATCGGATTTGAAGTCTCGTCTGTTATATTAATGCCATGATCACTGATTTCATTTTATATTCATAACCTCAAACAGAGTACAAGAAAAATTAAATTTTATCTTAGTAGCATAATTTTTGTACGCTTCTTTGATCGCGCTTTTAAACCCGATAATATACAAGTTAAATTATAGGCTTTTCTAGGTTTTATTAACTTAGTTTCAAAGTAGGAATAATAGGCAACTACACACGATTTAACAGTACAATATACCTATTATTATTAATAATCTATATAATTATATTTTTGTCTTAAGCGATCTTTTTGGTTAGTAGTGAAATTAATATTAATTTCCATTATGTTTAAACCTGTACCTATTTCATTACATCGGTATGTTAAACAATTGTTATAGACATTGGATATAGAGAATCAGGCCCCTGATTTAGTATTGACTTTACACAATAGGTAACTAGTCTAAATTCGCATGTTTGTCGGCCATATTCGTGCTCCATAATACTCCATATGCATAAGATGTAGAGTGACAACACTATCTTCATAGTAAATTCGGACTTATCGTTTTAGTTAGGCAATTTTTTATAGCAAACTGGGTAACGAGGAGATGGGTTGTTGGTAGGTAACTGGTAGTGGAGATCACTGTCCATAAACATTTACAACCAAAAGAATCATATTAATATAAATAAATAATATTGTATGCCTCGGTGGCGTAGTTGTATTACGGTACGACTACCATACTGAGGTTTCGGGTCCGATCCCGGAGACGGGCAAAGTGATATTGTATTTTTCCATATTAGCCCGGAGTCTGGAATTTGTGCCTGATAGGGTGATAGGCTCGCCCCCTATCACTTCTGGGACGGAACTAAGCTCAGCGAAATGTGGGTGTTTTAGTTGTCTAGCGCGCCTCTGCCTACCCCTTCGGGGATACAGGCGTGAGCTTATGTTATGTAATAATATCGTTACAATATAAATGTGTCTTAGGGCGACTTACACCACTATTACTAACCTACAGTTAGTCCTAATCTCAAGTTAAATTGAAAATGAAATATATGAAGGGCATGTAATTCATTACATGTAATGTACTACATGCAATTACAGATAATAAATGATGACATTTAATTAATTACATGTAATGAATTACATGTCCTTCATATATTTCTATTTCAATTTAACTTGAGGTTAAGGCTAGCTGTAGGTTAGTAATAGTGGTGCAAGTCGCCCTTATGCGATGAATACAAAATACACAAGTTTTGAAACTTGTACTTAAGTATGGGTATAAGAAATAATCCTAATATGAAAAAGTCAAAAATACCTTGAATATAATATTGTGTCTGAAATAAAACTCATCTTAAAAACAAATTTAACATCACTTGAGTAGTCTGTAAAATCTGCAAAAAAGGTACTTTATCATTAAATAAACTTTAAATTTCACTAACTTGAATTTTTTTATAGGTCGAAAAATTGGATAGCAAATAAAAGATACTCCATATCAAATTTTGAAGTAATCCGTCAAACGACGGGACTATCTAGCCGAAATCGGGATAGCTAGTCACCATAAGCACGGGTTGGCGGGCTGGCGGGCTGGCGGGCGTGTTAGCCACGCCGCTCTGACAGCCTCGTAATGGATTGTTTACCTCCGCACGGACGTCCGCCGCCTCCGTCGATCACTGACACCGACCTAATTACATGTAAATAAATACGGACTTGATGTGATCTCGGAACAATCGCTACATTGCCTTCGAATCTTGACATACCGTTTTTAATATTGTCCCGCGTGGACGTGACGCGTGGTGGCCCTATTACCATTTTAGACTTTTGAATAATGGATTTTATACCTTTTTTATCTGGGTAAATGACTGACTAACCTGTAGGTGCCGAAGTGCACTTTAGTCCATTAAAAAAAGAAACTCAAAAGATAATGCCGCAATAATTACAATATAGGCGACTGTCCGATTGGCTTACAATGTATTTAGCAGTACGAGTGAAAACATTCAAACCACAGGAGTACGTCGGCCGCAGGCGTCTGGCCGAGATCGTACCAGAGGTGCATTCCCGTGGACGACCCAAAAAGCGCTGGCTGGACATTCTGGAGGAAGATATGAAAGTTAATCTGGAGGATGCTCAAGACTGAGCGAAGTGGAAGCGTTTAAGTAAGAATGCGGACCCTGGCAGAAGGCCGGAATACGCCAGGCAGAAAGAAAGAGAGTAATCATTCAACTTCTCCCAACTCTTTGGTCTAGAAGCAGCGTAAATGGTTTGTCAATTGCGAGGTTTCGGTTTAGTTTCCTGCTACTGGATCCCCCAGAAAGGAGTTGATGTCAGGCAGATATCCTGTAGTAAAAAAAACCTTTCTGCAACAGGCTGGAGTATTGTGTCTACCTTGCATTGTGGTAGGATAAGCAAAAGTGCGATCGTTTCAGAATATCTTTCTTTCTGCCTAGCATTATCCCGACCTAGTGCCAGGGTCCGGCTTCCTACTTTAACGCTTCGACTTCGCGTGGTCTTGAGCATCCTCCACAGTAAGACTATTGGCTCTACATCTTCCTTCAAAACGTCCTGCGAGCGCTTTTTAGGCCGTCCTCGGCGACGCACCCAGGTACGATCTGGTCCATGGTGATCGTTTCACAATATAATAAATCAAATTAAATATAGTTTAACATAGAATGTACACTGCTTATATAACTATATGTAAAAGCGTGTACTATAGAATATTTTGAATAATAATAATTTGCAGTAGCGGGTCGGGTTGAGCGGTGAGACTACGCTCTACACTGTACACCCGATGATATAGGAGTGCAGCTCCCGCGGGTGCAATAAAGACTGGCTCGGTTGCGATATCGGATCACGCGCTGCACTACATACACCTGAACGTATAATACGCGCAAAATAACAACATCGGACTGAAGTTAGGCATTTTACTCGTTATCACAGAATATGCTACTACATAGCACATCAGTACAGAATGTACTAATACAGGGTTACCACAACCTCTTGTAACAGTATTGTTATAATCGTTCTTCGTTTGTTTTGTATGGGAATCGGTACAAGTAAGATTATAATAATACTACTATAAGAGGTGGTGGTAACCCCCCTGTGCTATACTATTTCTACCTGCCGTTATCCCACTTAATATGGGGTCGGTGCAAAACAATTTTACAAGCATGTTGCAGAAAGGATTTGGCTTAGTTTTCACGACCGGCTGACTGACTGACGTCAACCCCCCATTGGGGAAACTAGTCCAAAGCAAATTGAATTTGATAAAATCGTTTTGCTCGACCTGAGTATCGAACCTAAGAGCTCTAGGTCTACAGCCCGTATACGTTAGATCATGGACGCGACACTTCTACTGAACTGAACTTTACATACTACATTTAATCTATGAATACAAAAGCTGTATCGTCGCTCGTTACTAACTTCATATCGCTCGCTTATAATCAAACCTATGACCTCAAGTTACGTAGTCTAAGCTACGGATGCTCTCTAGGGTAATACACCGCAATGTCACATTATAGTATTTTTACGAATGGCCGATCATTTTTATAGATCGACGGTCGGCATTTGCAACACGCAGCACTATTCATATTTCTACCGGGTCATGGTTAGAATTCCACATATTTCTAAAGTGCAGCCTTATAATATAAGGCGAGGACAGACACATGCCATGACATTAAAAGACAGAGTTTAAATGGCCAAAAATCCGTGAAATTAGTTTTGCATAATGTAACCGAATCACGAATACCAGACGGCAGTAGACAATTTGGCATTTAAAACTAATGACAAATTGTGTAAGTTACTTATTGCTGAACCCGTACAAGTTGGTCACACTCTACTCAGACTGAGTGCTTCGCAATAAAATTCTAACTAAGGCCATTTAGAAATTGAATTATGTTAAAGTGATTCATACTTTTCTAAAAGCGTATGAAAGTGTGATTTATTTTTAATGGAGGTATTACGATTATTACCTAGAAAATCTTCCCAAAGAAAGTTTTACGAGACGTAAAAAGTTTTCTAATCGTCTTAGACGATAGGGTGCGCGAATTCCACTTATTCTTATTAAATTTTTCATAGACAAGAAAATGTAAAGCCGGTTCTCACAGAGGACACGGAACATGGCTCAGCCGCGCGGTACATTGGCCCGACACAAAATATTGTGCAGCTCGGGTAAACGCGCCGCTCTAACTTCCAATACCGTATAAATTGCACTTTGAAAATTCCCTGTACTTGAAACTGTATGCATACGATACAGAACTTTAACGCCCGACACGAAAGCATATTTCGGCGGGGTGGGGGCCGTGGCGCGGAGTAGTGGCATAATACCGGTAATGTGGTGTCGCCTTTCTGTGGCGAGATAAGGGTACGCGACATTGACTATTCAAAGGGTTGCGGTCTTCAAAATTTGCGTTCAATAAGTCCGGAATACCCGCGCCCCACCTCTGAGTTAACGCGCAATTTGCGTTCAGCTTTACTGATATTTAAACTAAATGCCAAATAGCTCATTTATCGATGATGTTTTAATCATGACTCGTGCGATTTCCACGAATATGCCGCTGCAAGCTGTACTCATTAGAGCATTATTGTAAGCTCAGTTAATGCGCTCCATTTTGTTTGTTTGTGTATTGTCGACCTAAAATACTCGCTCATAATATATGTAACTGTGCAAATATATCTTTTGGTGAGGATTCACGAGAGCGGCTTTTTGTGGTGTTTGTTTTCCTCTTGCCGTTTAAAAATTAAGACAAACCTTTTTACTCTTGCATGTAATAATGTGGATCTCTGGCATTACAGGATGGAGCAAGAAATAATTACGTAATAAGAAATCCAAACTTATTTATTCCGAGCGTGTCTGAAGGTGCCTTATTTATTTGCAATTTGTTGGATATCGTTTGGTAGGTAGGTGCCTTAATGAGGCAATAACAATAAATAAAGACCCAAAAGTTTTCTCAGCACTTCACCCTCCGCATCGCCCCGGACCCTCACAAGGAACCACCTTAAACTCACACGTAACTGGAAAACGTTATAATTATTTAGAAGGTTCGCTGTGTTCACATTATGTGCGTATAATTTGTTTTCGTGGCGCGATTGTGTAATTGTTATTTATAAGGAAATTAGTTGTGTTCGTGCCGCGTTAGATAAACTAATTAAAGTGTCTAAACAATGCGCATCTGAATTCTCTGATGCCAACTTTTTGATTCTGGCATTAAGCCTAAAAATGGATGATTGTAAAACGAAGTTTTGGTCTTCATTGTGCCATAGAAGTCATAATAGGAAAAAAGAGTACTGATATCTCGCCTGTAATATTAGTTGATTCTTACACACATTATACAGGCCATAAAAGTTAGTTCGATGTGAAAAAGTCACGAGAGACAATAAACTCGCTTAGAAGAAGCAAAAGACCAAAAGAAAAGAAAATGATTCAGGTCGAGAAACAGAATTGCCTACAGCATGGCTCACTCATCACTTAGAAACAAGCTCAAATAATTTGTCTTCACACCAAAAAATATGGGTTTTACATACATATAAAACTTAAGCAGTGTTTTACTTAATGCAAGCATTGAAAACCCCAAAAATTATAATAAATCACATGGTAATAGGCTATTATAGCAAATAAATACGAAAATAATAACAATAAGTGTGTCATTTTATAGTACAGTTCTATGTCGTGCAGCAACGAAGAAATAAACAAACACTAATATTGATAGGTAGGTAGATAATTCAAAGTTATTGCGATTCGTGGTCGACCGGCCAGAATAAACGCAACTTCTTGTCACTTGGTTTATTTTGTATTTTTTATTTATATGGTTTAATTGATTTATTACTTCCTAAGTTGTTTGAGTGGTAGAGCCACGCTGTACACAGTAACATCTACAGCACGATTGGGCGGGCTCGACCGGTTAGATACCACTGTCTCTCAGAAAACCGACGTAAAGTGGCAGCTTGCTGTCGCGTTTCGTTCGGTGAGTGAGATTTCCGGTGGCCCATTTTCCCCCTCCCTTTCCCAATTTCTTTTCCCTCCCCTTTCATTCCCTCATTTTAGGTTGGCAACGCACCCATGATTCTTTTTGTGTCATGTGTGTCTATGGGCGGTGGAGATCACTTACCATCAGGTGACCCATCAGTTCGTTTGTCAATCTCTGCTATAAAAAAAAAGTAGTTGTTACAAGTAGTCAATTAGTAAATTGTATTTATGCTTATGAATTCAATTTCCAATATAAGAGGAATAACATTCATTTTAAATCTTTACAAAATACCTACTCTATTTTTCGATGACATTTATGTTTTCATTTTCCGGTGTTAATCATAAGCTGCCATATAGATGTCAGAACGAGTCCGGAATCGAAAACCTACTCGATTTTTATGTCGGCTACGGGTTCCGACAGCTGTTACCGGTTGTCCACATCGGGTTGAGGGCTTAATGTGATCTCCGTATGTAGGGCAAATAATATATGAAAATAATTTACTCTATACTTCATATATTTTTAGTCTGATTTGTTCATTAGATGGTAGTCAAAATATATGGCAAAAAGTAGATTTTCCAATGTATTACACTTACGCCCGAATGGTCAAACGCTACTCAACTTTAACGGCTTCTCACATTGATCTTCGCCATACAATTTTGACAGATAAGGCGGCCTTAAACAACATAAGGCGACCTTAAGTGTATGAACATTCGGCGGTTAGGTACTTTAAAATAAAACTATACTAGTAACTGTAACTAGGTGGCAATATTGAGATGTCATATGAAATAAATTGTCGAAACACTCGCAGATATATCGTTTATAAAGGTAGACCAACATTTATTACCAAATATGCTATAGCCTTAATTTGTTGTAACTGCAAGAATACGAGCTCTACAATACTCGTAATGTATAACAAGATATTTACGCTTGAGTAGCAGAAATACGTAAAAGCTAAAAGGTTATAAGAGAAGTTAATTGTGAGCATTAAATGCCCGATGTTTTAATGGGTATAATTAGCCGTTTGTTTCTTAAACGTAGATACGTCACAATGGTTCAAAATTCAAAAATACTCGTACATTCATCAGTGTTCATTCAGAGCGCAACCCTCGTGTTCACAAGCGCACTCGACATCACCTCTACTCAATGCTTACCCTGAGAAGTATTGCTCAACTTTGCTCTCAATATTATGTCTATATATCTATAGTATGATTATAATTATTTTTATACTAGCTTTCGGCGGCACTTTGGTTGCGTGGTCGGGATTAACCCGATTGGATGTTTAATACCCGATTCTATGTTTGATACCAGGTTGGATGTTTGGTAGCCGATAGGAGGTTTAATACTCGATTGGATGTTTAAAATACCAGATTGGATGATTGATTACATTAATGGAATTAGCTTAGGAATACCTCTTTTTTTTTCAAAATAAAATATAGGCTATATGTATGTATGTCTCAACTGAGAGTCTAGTTTTCTGTTGATGATCTTTAAAATTGGTCCAATTGTTTTAAACTATATCCATCATAAACAAAAAATATCTCTGCTTTTTTGTTTAGTTTGTTATCAGGAAAATACAAAGACCAAAACGTCAGTGAAACTAAATATTCTTTAAGTTATATCATCACTCATAAAACCGAGCCACTACTGTTTTACGAGTAGATTTTTAGCAAAAAGGCATATCCTCTAGGCACGACGTGACATAAAGTCGTCTGGTCATGTAAAATCAATGTGTTCAGGTGTTCCCGCGTTCCCAGAGGCACTGTAAACTCTCCCGACTCGGCTTGCGGTGCGCTACGGTAACACGACCGTGTGGGTACCTTGTAGTTTATTATATGTACTATGCTCAGAGTTTCAAAGGGACTTGAGAATAGCCTTATGTTGCATGTACGTGTGGAATAAATTAATGGTAAATCGGGTTTGATATAGGAGTTGAATTTAACAATTTATGAGCTTTATGTAATGTGCGATAGACAGCAGGTATTTAATCTATATTATCTACATTTGCTACGTTTGGGAGCAATATATGATAACCAATGGTCTCACTGTAGTGGAAGCGTTTAAGTAAGAAGGCATAACCTGGCTCGAATATCGCTAGACAGAAAGGAAAAAGGAATATTATAAAGTTGAAAACATTGTTTATTTATTGATTTGTTTAACGCACAAATTTACAATATGTTCAGTACATTTTGAAAATAGTTTTACTACTAGAAAGCTGTATTTTTTTTTATCGCAAATTATCCATTCTTTCTCGATCCCTATTCCCCTCCTTTATGGTTTCATCAATTATTCTCTATTTCTTGGGTGCCTATGGGCGGTGGAGGTCACATACCATCAGGTGATTCACCTGCTCATTGCATTTGAAAGTCTCTGCTATAAAAAAACCTTTAAGTAACATCTTATTGTGTCATGACTAGTACGAAGTGCTTCACTTAGAATTTAAAATTATCTAGATGCTAGTTTGTAGCCGGTACAAATAATGCAAGCGTTTTAACAGCATTTCTAGTGTTTCCTACATTTTTCTACGTAGCTTAGTAGCTTTCATTATTCATACACATTATGTAAGAGAAAAATTAAGTTACCGCGAAGGAGCTTTATTCCAGCGGGAGTAAACCTGAATCTTATGTAACCTGCAAAGGACTACCGAACGTAATGAAAATCTCAACAGCGTGTATCGTTCAGGTGAATGCATTCTGTGGTTAGCCAGTGTACAGGATTCTTTATGACTGGAAAATGAGCAGGTGGGTCACCTGTCGGTAATTAGTGGAACTAACCTATGTATTCCCACGATACCAAAATAGTCAAGGGTGCGTTAACAATCTTAAATGACGGCTATAGTGATAAGCTGAAGAGGCGATTTAGGCCACCAGAAATCACTCTCATCGAATGAAACGCAACGCTACTGCAGGTCGAATTTCCATGAGATATTGAAATCAAGCCAGTCGAGACGGCCCATTTAGGAACTAGTGTGGGCTGTGGCCCTAGCAGGAATATTTTTGACAATCCAATTCGTATCGAGCTCAATGCGTGTCTACGGCATTTGTATGCAATATTAACCAAACAACATCAGTGCGCAGCGAGCTCGATAACAACACTACCGTGCATTTTGATAGCCGAAAGTTTTGTGCTCGGGCTTTAACGTAGGCAATTTTTCGTCCTATAATAAAATAAGTTCGGAGAATAAGCACTCGACATAAAATATCAGTTGTAGAATTTCTCCTTTATATAAAGTAATATTCCAGATCACCTAAATTTATTGCTTTTGATGTTACTCTCGTATATCATTTAATGTCTTCGCGTAGAATTAATGGAGGGCACAAAAGTATTTTAAGTCAGATATTATTAGATAGATAGTTGTACTTAATGACGATAGTAAAAATAGTTTTACAACTATTGTATAAATAGTTGTACTAAATGATGAAGGATACTAAGAATCGTTTTATAAATAAAATCCCCGGTTTTCCTTCGTAGGAGTAGGATTTCTGAAGTACATTTTAAAAGGTATCAATTAATATTGACCAAAACGTTTATGTCTCATATATAATATTTTCCTTTAGGTATGACATATCTAAAATAGTTTCTTAGTGTTTATTTCGTATGGAATACAGGCTATCTATATATCAATTTCATTTTCTAAAATTTCTAAGTCTTGCGGTTTGATGTGAGCGTTGATGAATCAGTCAGTCAGATAGCTCGTCAGTCAGTCAGTCAGAGCAGGTAATTATGATAATTATATAGATGATATGAAGATTTAAGTGTACCTACCATACCATCATCCTGAGGTTGCAAGTTCGATCTTCAGGTCGAGTAAAGTGATATTGGGATTTTCTACTTGGTATCAGACTGGATTCTGGAATTTGCCCCCTATCATATCTTGGATGAAATATGGATGATCTAGTTCGCTAAGTTCGCCTCTGCCTATTTATTCGGGGATACAAGCATGAGCCTATGTGAAATATGGCCAAAGTTGGATGTATTATTTGATATACTGTGTATTATGCATGTAAGTGTACTTACTTCAAGACATTCAGTGTATTTCCTTATACGAGTGCAAGTTAAGGATGTTGATAATACACATGCAGAGAGTTAATACGCCGCTTGTGTTTCTCCATTTTATGATAATATGACAGGGTGCAATGTAGGTTACCGCTTACGGTACATTATGTAAATATTGTGGACATTATTTCACAATTTGTTTACCCGACGTCGCTCGCCGAGCCCGCCGAGCCCGCCGAGCCCGCCGACCGCAGCGCATGTAGCTTTTCATTACGACCATTGACAACCAACACACACGGCACAACCGATCAAGATAATACAATAATGCACAAAACCCCACATTATTTAACAAATTACAAAAGTTTAATGCACGCACTGTTTTTAATTAAATTATTGCTGTAAAGCATGGAGTACGTAACTGATTATTGGCCTCCATCGCGGTTGCAAGTAAGGATAATTTCAACTAAATTACTTCACTTGCATTCTGCATGTTATAGGTACTCGAGATTTTAATCTCAATATCGAAGTTACCTTTTTATAATAGGTCAGTAAAGTTTGATGGATGGTAGTTTTAGCTCATGTAGTTAGAAACTTATCAACTAGAACAACGAAGATAATGATCACGGATAAGTAATTTCCGCACAAGACGTTTATTATAACATGCACGGCATTTAAGACTCCTATATTATGTAGCTACTGCTTAAAGGTCGCTGCAAACAGACAGTGAAGCGAAGTCGAGGCGAGATCTTTAATTTATTAATCGTTATATAAATCGCTTGAAATGTCTTACACATAATTAATCGCGCATAGCTATCTATCATCGTATATCATTCTCATCGTACAAAAAGTCATGTAAGTATTCGCTTCGCTATCACTCTCCGTGAACTATAATTCAAACGACTCTATGGCTATTCAAAATGATAACACCACGGTACACGCTATGCTACGCTACTTCACTTCGTTGTCTGTTTAACACGAGCATAACGGAATTGCCAGTACACCAGATCCATACAAAAAAATCACATAAAAATCAGGTTTTACACAAATGAAGCAGATAAAGTTCGATTGTAACATCCGAGCGTAAGTTACACATTAATAGTGTTTTCAGAAAGTTTTATGCTTCGCCGAGTACAAAGAACTTAGAGTATACATAGAGATAGAAACGGCAATGATATAGTGTCGGGCTGGCGGCCGTTCCCTCAGGGACGATAAACCCTTCCCGGCGCTTCCCTTCTACTCTTCTTTATGGGAAGGCCGGAATGGCCAGCCCAGGTGAACAGGTAGCTAGATTGCGAAAGTATTTTTAGAACATCTTGTCGGTCGTTGGGTGTTTTTCCTTTGTTATCAAATGGGAGACATTGGAAGTGAATTTTCGGTTATAGGTGCGCCTAATGTATCCGTGAGGCTTACGAGCCGAAGGTTGTTCTCCTTTATGGCGTGTGGATAAAGAAATATTCTACAAAGGGTTTTCGATGCGAATATCAAAAGCAAGAAAATTAGTTTTGTGGATAACCGTTTAAGCCACAAACGATGGGAAATGAGTTTTATTGTGTTAAACAGCAATCGTCTAGAAATTCATACGAATAACAAACCAGACAGTAATAGCATAATTATTTTGTGTTATAAATAAAGCAGACAAAACGTTCAACAAAACATCTTACTTAATACTTCTTTAGTATTTTAATTGGGAAATAAAATAGCGCACGAAGAAACAAAAAATAAAATAAAGATCCATTTGATGTAGCTATTTTTATCTACATTTTAAGAGTAGGCGGATTAAACAATAATCGGCTTCATTGCTCTATGATATTAATGAATTATTAAAGTTGATCTAAGCCATATTGGCTATGCGGCAACAGAAAAAATCCGACATCCATTTGTTATTTCCATTTGAAACGGCGCAGGTTTTTATCGCATGTTGTAGCAGACATTCGTTGTTTGATATCTTCCTAGCTTTATTTGCAAATCGCGTGCCGTAGGTACAGGTTTATACTCGTAATACTTACTTGTTGAATTACCATTGTTCAAGTAGAATTTCGTTTCGAATGAATGCTTTATTTTTTAGTGGTATTCGAACCGTGCTTTGTCGTGTTGATATCCTTTAGTGTACCTCGACGGCAAGGTTTTAGCCAGTTTAATAAGTAGACAATAATTCAATTTTTTGCAGTGACACCTTCGGTTTTTGCAGTCAGAGAATATTTATTGCAGTAGAATCATTGGGCTTTAAAAATAATCTTTCATAAATGCTAGTATTACTGCTTCTATTTCATTTACTAAAGGTTATCGCGATAACTATAATCTGATTTTTTTTGACGGAGTAAAACGACATTTCAAATTTTGCAACTTTTTCATTACATTTAAATAGTGCTGCGGTAAAAAGATCAAGATTATTTCATGATTTCCATCTTCAAGTCAACCATCTTATTCTTTCATATTCTTGAGTCCAATCATCATCATCATCATCATCATCATCATCATCATCATCAGCCATAGGACGTCCACTGCTGAACATGGGCCTCCTCCAAAGATTTCCAGATCGACCTGTTGGAAGCGGCCTGCATCCAGCGACTTCCTGCGACCTTTATCAGGTCGTCGGTCCACCTTGTAGGAAAATTGTCCAATACAAAATCGTAATTCTTGCCTAAAGTGTAATTAGTACTACATGTCTACTGAATTATAGTCGTAGTAAATGACTGCATGCTTATTTATTACATGTCTACTGGAATTTTGGTTTATTATAAAAAAACATAAAAAATGTGAATGAGTATAATGTAATTTTTCTTCAATTCATGATTTTGGTCCTTTAATCCTAAAAGTTATATTTGTAAATTTTCAATGTGATTCATCATCATCAGCCAAAGGACGCCCACTGCTGGTCATGGTCTTTCCAAAGGTTGTGATTATTTAGGTACGCAAAATTTTTACACATATATTTACTTGAAGGATTCCAAAAGCTATTGCTGAGTTATTGTGTCTTTAAATGATAAAAATTGAACTAGATCCATCACAATGTTTTGGAAGTTGGCAACATTATTCTGTAAAGTGACATTTCGATCTGTCAGTTTACTCCGTCTAATGGAAAATATTAGTATAGAATTATACGTCTATGTATAGAATAAATAAGTTATTTTAATTTTTTTCCTGCAAGTCTTTTGGCCACCGTACTTAAATTTTTCTAACCATTTAACGAAACTTATCACGTGCATAAAAAGCGATGGCACGTAATAGGGACCCTAGGCAGTTGATTGGCGGAATGCGCAGTGCTCGTGTGTCCGCATGAGGTATGAATTGATAATGAGGGTGTAGACGAGGTGCATTTTACGGGGGAGGTGCTGTATACATTTACCTACGTTTATATTGCACTGTCATATAAAAACAAATATCTTACTGCTACGACACAATATGGTAATGCGTGCACGAAGTAGAAAATGCAGTTTCATTTGAAATTTTGCAAATTTTAGAGAATATTTCAATTATTCACTAGTTTGTGTGTTACCATTGAAGAGATGGGAACAATTATTTTTTCATGGAAGAAAGTAAGCTTATTTGCTATTAAGCAGTGAGAATTGCTTAGCATAGGTAAGCAGTTAGTAAGTTATCACAACCGGCAATAGACAATACAAACTTTTAAGCTTTTTCAAACAGTAATAAAATATAGGACGCATACATAATAAGATAACTATGTTTGTATATTAACCATTACTGGTAGATTAACTAAACCATAGTATAAAATCGCCCATAAAACGGTGAATGTGTTTGCTCTCAGAAAATAACGGGCTATAGGGTTGAAGCTAATTTGTGTTAAAACAGAGAGCAAACTCCTAATTACGATGCAAATTGATCGTTCGGATCACCGTATTCATAAAACAGCTCTTGTCAATATATATATTTTCATTATGAAAATGTTTGCAACAAAAATCGTGTTAAGCTCGGCGATGGATAAGTTAGCACCCAATAAATTATATCAACCATTACTGCGGTCCAAGCAGGAAAATTTCGGACAATCGTAAATGTACTCGAGCTCGCTGTACACTGCTGATATTTGGTTAATATTTAAAAAAAAATTATAGACTCGTTTCGACCTCGAATACATTTACGATTGTCAGAAATTTTCCTGCTCGGGCCGCTGTTCATTCATAAGATCAATAAATCGAGTATGCGTTAATGCTAAATTTGGAATAATATTAATTAAATAAGCAAAGTTCTGAAAATAAGTGGCTAAACTATGTGGACATAGCGTGTTTATACACTAGTCATTAATATGCTTATAATAGCTTAGGTGTTAGTGACAAACTCAGTACTGATTTTAATATCCAAAATGGCATGATTAAAATTAAAACCAAACTCAATGAAGTTATTACACAACTAGTTAAGTTTTATAATCTGTGTAAGCACTCCATTGAAGCTTGTATGAAGAATACGTCCAGGACGCAGACTTTGATCCAAGTGAAGCTGGATGTCAACATTTGCCTATGCGATTTTGCCCCCGAGGCCGGCGGGGAAATGACATGCCCCTTTATTCCACTCTTTACAGCGAGATGCAATTGCACGAGAGATTTTCAAAGAAACAGCCGCAAGGTGGGCCCGAGATGATACTTTATTCAAAGCGTTCGTGGCCACGCTTGTATTTTTAATTTTAGAATTAGGCTGCGACCTGAAGGTTGAATGTCGGCTATTTGCGCGCTTTGTTGCCTAAATCGTATGGATCAATAGTTCATCAGCTATTTTCAATTTATCAACTTAGTTATTTTACAATAATAAAGAAACTAAGTATCAATAGATAATAGTTCTTTTATTGCACTCATATTTTTTACTTAATTCGATATTACAATACCGATTCGTAATATGCGTTTGACCAAAGCCAAAATGTGTACTAGAGGACCTATAAGTTGAAGTTTTTGCATTAGACAAATCATATAAAGAAACAAAAATAACATTGGATTTATTCATATTATTTATGTAATATACTTAATATACCCCGAAAACCAAAATATTCTAGAAGGTTCTCTTTCGCAACCTAAAAATTTACATATTTATTGCCAAAGGCCATCAGTGTTATCGAATGATTCGTTTAGTTATCCATTCACAAAGGAGCATAGTGCGAGTAAAAAATGACATGCATTTTCACAGCATCGTGGGGAAATGGGAAAGTGCGCGTCACCGCCGGCCGAGGGAACAGAAATCACGACAGCAAACATTGACTTTAGCCTTTTACTCTTTTACTCACTTAGCCTAACTCCCGACTGCACTGCAAATCACTCCACTCGAAACGTGGAGCAACTTTTAAATTCAAAAATTTCTTTAAATGATTTTAAAGCATTGACTATGAAACTTCATGGAGTTATTGAAATCTCGTTCGCTTAACATTAACTAGCGATACATCTTGAAAGTTGTTAATTGTTAAGTTCAATAGGACTTCGAGTTTTATTTATCTTCGGTCGTTTTAAAGAATTCAAATTCGAAAGGATCGTCGGATTGCTTTACTAAGCGTTGTGTAAAGGAGCCGCAGAATCACAATCGGTTATGCAAAGATCAGTCAGCATTATTAGAAGATCGGTGCAGCTCTCCCTACTTCCGTTTGAGTAACGACGTGCATTTAATCTTTCAGACGCTTTCAAATATCCGCTCATTAACTTGTGTACCCACTTCAAAGATCGTCGATTTGTTACAAATGCGCAGATAGAATAAAATACCGTTCGAAATGGCTTAGATATCAGAGAGAGCTATTCACACCGCTTCGTATTCACTAACCCTAGTTTTAAATGAAAAAGGACTCGAGATACCTTCTCATAAAACGTTCACTGAATTTGACGTAACATGGCGGCTTATAATTAATCAACTTTGTTTACTTGTACAAATTGTGTAGATATTTACTGCTAAGCGCTCGCTTTGGTTCGTTTTAATAGCCAATCATTTCGAACTTTGTTTTGTTAATCTTGAGGTGGGTTATTATTTTCCATTATTTTTAAGTGAGAGCTTATCTTATTTGTAATATTAAAGTGGGATCTCTTGGGATAATATAAATGCTTAATTTTTAATTGTGAAGATTTTATGCGCTATCTTGATATTATATTACTCGTATTTACAAGATTAGTAGCGTATTTATGATTCTTCTAGCATTGAAATTTGTATGAAATATTAACCAAACGTCATCAGTGCGCAGCGAACTCGAATACATTTACATTTATGTACATTAGTTTTTCGTGCTCGGGCTACAGGAATCCGAACTCTGGACCTACCAGTCCACAGCCTGTATGTATTTTTGTATATACAAAAATAAAGAAAAATATTATTGTTCGTTTATTTCCATAGTTATTCTCAACATTTCCGCCATTTACTTTCGTGTAGTAAGTTCATGTGACTTATTCGATATTATTTATGTTCGCGAATTCTTTTCGTGTTGCTCAATAAATATATTTATTGTATTCGACCAGTAAATCATACTTTCACACATATTGTTTTACCCGCCAACTTTGTCTTTCTGAAGCCCTGTCTGTGTATAAAATTGTAGCAATATTTCTCTACACGTAATACGCTTTGCTATCATTTCAAACTATTTTATCTGATAGTATATTATGAAAACACTAATCAACACCGAAATATTTCTAATTATTATTTAAAGGCCTTATCACATAGACAGCGAATTGAGAGCGTGGCGAAACGAAGTAATTCAAACAAATGGATCAACAATAAATATTCGTCGCTTGCGCACTCTGATTAAAATCAATCTACACCATGGACCCCTCGCCACGCTTCGCTTCGCTGTTTATTTGACAAGGCTTAGTTAGTAACTTGCATTATTTATAACCATTTTAATTAAGCATGCATTACATTTGCTTATTCTAGCTCTTGGGGTAATATTCGCGCATTTCGAAAGAGAAAATTTCATGTTAGACTTAAACGCTTGAAAAAGTTAGAATTTTAAATGCCTGGCTTTTTGACCTCTACATATTGACGAAAATTGTAAAAACGCGAAATGAATCACCTCACTGGCCTAAAGGCAGCACATGTCGTTTGTGAACCGTGAAATACAGGGTTTGTTTCCCAGATCGATGAACCTTTGTGAGTGTCAGATTTGAAAAACAAAAAATAAACTTACGTTGTAAAAAATTGGAATTGCAGGTTTGTGTACTAAAGATCTTTTTTGAAAAACGAGTACATAAGTCTAGTTATAATATAGGATACTGGAATATAATATTATTAGCTGAATTTACGCATTTTAGAAAATCAGATTCGTTGGAAGTTTTAATGATTTTTCTTTCTACCTGCCCTTATCCCACCTCAATGTGGGGTCGGCGCAACAACTTTTTCAATCACGTTGAAGAAAGGATTTGGCTTAATTTTTATGACCGGCCGCCTGTCTGACGTAATCCCCTCTAAGGGATCCAATCCCAGACAAATTAAATTAGAAACTTCGCTTTGCCCGACCTGGGAATAGAACCCAGGACCTCCTGGTCCGCAGCCTATATATGCTGTTACTAGACCAAAGAGGGGAAGGAAATTTTAACGACTAGGGACTGGTATAATCATTATGCCAGTAATGTTAACAAGCGCATCTGTGATACTCTAGTCTCCTGTAGAATAACGCGGCATATCACGTTTAGTTTACGTATAAGGAGACATCGTAGCATGAAACGTGCTTGTCTGCCTTTGGGAAACATAATTGGCGTTAATGTAATAGAGTGTAACTGTGTTATGTTAAGCGCATCGCTACTAACATCAGTACAAAGGTATAAAATAATAATCACAAGTTTAAAAACTTAACTGACAGACTTCCAATTTACCGATCGTGACCAAATTTATATGGGACCACACTTGAAATAAGCTCTATCGAACACAAAAAGAATTTTGAAAATTGGTCCACATTTGGCGGAGATATCGAGTAACATACATAAAAAAAAATATACCGACGAAATGAGGACCTCCTCCTTTTTGGGAAGACGACCGAAAATAATATAACATTAGTCCTGTAATATTACTATCCCACTGCTGAGCACGGGCCTCCTCTACTAATGAGAAGGGTAAGGCTTAGTCTACCACGCTGGCCTAATGCGGTTGATAGACTTCACATAACTTCGAAATTCTTGTGCAGAAATTCTCGGGTATGCAAGTTTCCTCACGATGTTTTCCTTCACCTGCTACACACTACTGGTATAATCCAGCTAAATTCAAAAATGACCAAGCTATTTTACATTTGCGTGACAACACAATAAATATTTGAATATTTCACGCCGAATTCTGATAAAGGGATGTAAATGACTAGCTCGTCCAATTTGCATTGAACAGATTAACGTCATAATCGGCGCGATTCAATCAGCGATCCCGAGAACCCTGGACAGGGGGTGTGGAGGGGCGAGGTGGAAGGGAGGGAAATACCATTTAACGGGGATACTAATAACTTCAGATAAAATGCTAATTTTGTGTTCATTCGATTTAGTTGAAGAAGATAGGCCGCCATCGACGTGCTGAATTGTCTGGTGTAAATTAGTTTCTAGTGTACTCGTATTTGCTGTATAGAGACAGAACCAAATGCAAACTAGTCTAGAAGATTTTAGTATCTTTGTTATATCAAAAACCCTTTTACAATAGGACATTTTTACTGGAGTTTTTATAACACCATCTTACCGGTCTAGTGAAAACGTGACTGCACTAGGTGCAACTGCACCTCTGCCTATCTCTTCAGAGATATAGGCGTGAGATATGTTAAACATAATACTACCCTCATTCCCCACGACTTGATCAATGATAGATGATTTAATTGCTTCTTATATTATTAAATGATTGAAAACACTTTCCAAAGAAACAGCAATTATTAAATATAAGACAAAAATAATTCATGCATCACATTCATCAAGAAAATTAAAGTACTGTTTCTCGGAATAACACTAATTGCTAAGTGGTAGTTTCCTAAGTTATGATAAAGTTATTGTAATCTTAATAATTTCTTTGGTTTACGTGAATGTTATGTACTGAAATGAAACTGGTTTTTTATTGCAATTTGGTTTTATTTTTACGCCTGTCGTTTCGATTTCGAAACCAAATTGCGATAAAATCCGTAAAATCCAGTTTCATTTTAATATAATCTTGATAAATTAAATATTAACACAACATTTATTTTCGATTTGCTAGATTTTCTCTTTCACTCTTCGGAGTTTGAAGAACCATTTATGCAGGCTGATATGATTCTGGTGACCTTGTGACATTGTCGTACTGCGTTTACCATTATGTAGTTAATTTACCGTGCTTGGCTAAAAAATCTGCACAAAAATCAAATCTCAGATACTAACCAACAACAAAACTTGCAACGTAGTTTCGGGTTACGTTTGCCCCAATCGGGAGGGCTTAAGCAATCCGCTGTAAGTGAACTCTTCTCATATTGATTCAGTTGTGAGTGAGTGTATCCGGGAGGTTAGATAAGAACGAAACGTGACTGTTGGACTCCGCACCGGACCAGTGTGTGGATCTTTAGACTTTTGTAACACCTTGTTGGCATTCGTTGGTGTTGGGTTTCTGCCTCTTTCAATAACGTATTACGTTTGAGAGGGGTTATCTTGGCGACATTTTTTGTTTTTTGTCCTAAAACGAGGTTGACGTCAGGCAAGCAGTCAGTCTAATGGATCATTTCTGCAACATGCTTGAAAAAGTATCTTGTAACGAAGCCACAGTAGAGTGGGATTAGAGCAGATAGAAGATTAGTTTAGGAAAGCAAAGGAAGTTTAGAAAGAAGATGGGCTAGCCAGTGGCGTGCAGTCAATATAGACAAAGAGATACTGTCTACCCTGACAATTTGCTATTTCGTACTATTTACATAAATAAATAATAAAAATCATAAACAAAAACAGATTTCAAAATAGCAAAGCTTGGCTTAAATCGACACGAGGATGATGATGGTGATGGTGACGCAAGTGTCAAAGAAAATGTTTAACTAATTTTGTCTACCTTAATCGAAATTCCGGTGCACGTCTCTGGGGTAAGTGGTTACCATCGCTCATTGATGTCGAGTGTGCCGAGAGCATAACAAAGATATTTTGTATAATATATAACCTTGTTATCTCATAAGTCAGAATGCTCATCGTATTTGTATAAAACTTTAATCAAATTTGTTAAGTAAGGAGCGTGTTCGTTTCGAATATGTATTAGAAACTGCATGTTACTATTTTACTAATCCACCAGGATCTCATGTCACGTGTTTCTAAGAGAGATACTTCGTTAACGTCAACTATTTGTCTTTATTTCGATCCTAATCTAAAGTTGTAAACCGTACCGCACAATAAATAAACGAAGCTAACAAAGTGACAGTTAAGAGGTACACTTTTTGGAAGTTTCCGAAGTAAAAAGCGAGCTCTCAGAATTATAACTAGATTAATGTTCGGTGACTCAAACTACTCGAGAAACTTCGGAACTAAGTGGGAACATAGTTTTGTATTATTTTTAACGAACCGAAGCGCCTTCAGAATTCATTAACTCAAAGTAAGAAAGTCTAATTTCAATATGTGCTCTCTGAGCACGGCAAAGCAGTCTTCTTAACTTTGTCGGTAAATATTTTTAACATAAACTTTTAGTTTCTGAATAAAATATAGTGGTGAGTAAAATGTATTTTATACAATCTTTTTATTTTCATAATGGAAACATTAATTGAATTATATCATACGATAGAACACGAATTAAGTTAGCGTGCACAGGTGACGTCTGTCGCCGAGACTGTTTTGTCACTCTTGTCCGGTCTAGGGAAATGTATGTATAAGCGCGTACTTTAAGCAAGTGGGTGACAGTTTCATAGATCAGAGTGTCACAAGTCACCTCTAACGGCTGGTTTCTATAAACGTTCTCAATCGGAATGCGTAGATAGTAAAGATACTATCTCTATACATTGAGAAAAGAACCGATTAAATAAAGCCATTTGACGGTGTCACGTTCAAACTTTGTTTTTCTTGGCTCATTTTTGTGATCATACATCCCAATGTGCTAGATTCAATCGCAATTTAAATCGTTTAAGGTAAATATAAAGTAAACATTTAACAAGAGTAAACATAATTAATATTAATATTAATATTAGCAGTGGGACAGTAACGGCTGATAATAAAAAAACATAATTTAATCAATAAACAAAAAATGCAGCACATCATTAAAATCATCAACCAATATTTTAAACAAGCTTCACCATGTTTGTCGCCAATACCAAAAATATTTTCAAAAATAAAGTAGTTATCATGCATAAATATTTATCCTAAAACAATAAAGCGCTGTATAATCCTGCCTACCATAATTGCTACACTAATTCTACATCGTTGTATTGAAAGATAATCCCCGCCGATACCTATTCAGTTGTAAATGTTTGTTCATCAATTAGCGGAGATGTTGTCGGCGGCTCTATAAACCTTCCCAATTGTCATACAGTTATGATCTTCAAGCGATTATTAAACGTATTTGTCATTAACTCGGGGAGCTAATATAGAAGTCAAACACGACTTAGCATAATGTTCTTGTGCGGAGTTAAGCGGCGAGTGAAATCGGTCCTCATTAGGCAAATCGGATGGCGTTAGCTTATCCTATTAGCACAGTAAATGTTTGGCGATCCAATCAACCAGGATCGGCCCGTCACTCAGCTCGCTTCACGATAACCCATCTTTCAATTATCTTTTACACGTTGATTGATTTTAATTTAAATTAAGACAATAGAGGTAATACAGACAGAATACTACTTTGTAAAACAACATCAAAGCTGTCGATTCTGTGACTGGTTTTTCGTGAATCGCCTCACAAAATGAAGTGTTTATAACGCTTGTTTTGACAAACATTTCTAAAATATTTTTTTCATTAGTTGCGTTCTCATAAAGTGCGGTCGAAAACTAAGTTCAACAATTTATACCCGAAGTTAAGTTACCCGCGGACACGAACGGAAAAAAGTTTTAAAAAATCACCAAAAGCGCACATTTTACCGCAACTTTATGAAAATGTTTCAGTAGATTTATGAATAAAACCTTTCAGGGCGGATGCGAAGCCGCAATGTAATTTGGTCCGTATAAGGATTTGAACCGACGTCCTTCGAAATTAGACCGTTATCATTCCGCGTGTGTCGCCACGGAGATCACTGCCCATACGAGCCAATATACAGAACCGAATAAATTTGCTTTATATCACATTGTTGACCTTCATAACCGATATTGTTACTTTTATACAAGGAAACATTTTCAAAGTGGTCGCGTCCGCCCTCTAACAATTTAGATCTCGATTTTTTCTCTTTAACTTATTGGCGCTGCTTAGTGGGGTCTGTGGGAAAATTGGAAATCTTTTAAAGCCAATGGAATTGGAAGTTTGGTAATGCGTAGGGATTTAATGTCAATAATGTTGAGTATTGTTTGGTCATCCATTTTCGTAAATTAACATTTATTCAAACTTGTGATGTATTTTTTTTTGCAGAGACCGGTAAACAAGCGTGTGGTTTCCCTGACGGTAAGTGATACCAACTCATTGAACGAAACGCAACAGCAAGCTGACACTTTTTCGGTTTTCTATGTTATAAAAACTAGTCTAGCCAGCCCATTAGTGCTGTAGACGTTACTGTCTACAGCGTGGCTCCACCTCTCAATATCGTAGATATTGTCAACCGACGTAGATAGTCACGGGCGGCTCGGCCTCCGGTGGCCCATACGCTTATGGAACATATATATGTGCCGCCTCTGACGGGTTAAAAAAAAAGAGATAATTTTGTGTATTACGTGATATCTGCTCAAAATGTGGACCTAGTTTAAAAAATAATGTTTGTATTGGCTATAGATTATAAAGGTCGCAGGAATGCAGGCCGCTTCCAACAGGTCGATCTGGAAATCTTTGGGGGAGGCCTATGTCCAACTGTGGACATCCAGTGGCTGATGATGACCTTTGGGGGATCCGATATTTTGGTCCCGATTGGAATTTGAAGTCGGCTAAGTTTTAAATTTGAGATTGCGAGTATTTTTTTACTCACGTACGTAGCACGTGTGATACTTATAAGATAAATGTTGAAAAAAATCTGCAAATAGCGTTTTTCCACATTACGTTAGTGAATAGACTTATGCGTATAAGCTGGCAATGATACCGCCCGTCACGGCCCGACATGATGGCCACAGCTACGCCGTAGGGGGCCCCTTTGTCTCGACGTACGCTATTGTGAGATATTTCAATTAATATGTTATACTTGGAAAAAGCCTATCGATTTCCATGGTGGTTAACAAACGAGGTTATGGTATGGTTTGGACTGCCGAGACAAGTGTCGGAGGTTCGAAACCAACCCCAAAATGGAGCATACACCTCTGACTTTTCTATGTTAAGTGTATTTTCTTTGTGAAATATCGCTTGCTAAGGAAATCATCGTGAGGAAACCTGCATACCCGAGAATTTCTTCACAGGAATTTCGAAGGTATGTGAAGTCTGCCAACCCGCATTAGGCCAGCGTGGTAGACTAAGGCCTAACCCCTCTCATTAGTAGAGGAGGCCCGTGCCCAGCAGTGGGACAGTAATATTACAGGGCTAATATTTTTTATTTATTATTAACAAACGAGGTTAATATTTTAATAAAACTACAACAATCGTTATATGTAGCGTAGTTTTGTTAAAGTTCACTTTACACCGTGCTTTTATCGCTAGCGGTTCATGTGTAATTCATGTACGAACGAGCGACGCATTCCAAATGTAATTTAAACCGCCACTGACAACTAAGTACTGTTTTCAATGGAGCCTAAGTAGGTTCATTAAATAACCTAGAACGACGGTACAAATGTCAGCTTTCAGCATCCCATTGCAATATTTAAGAAGCTTAGTAAGAAAGGATGTTAAATATGAAATCAATTGGAACGGACTTTTCCATTAATAAAGGCGCTCGCAAAGAAAGGACGCCGTGTCCTTTCTAATTAGAAGTGCGAGTCGAATTTTCAATGCGCCTCCCCTCAGCTTTTCTGATGGCGAACTGAAATAAAAGTTTATATTTACAATGCGTGGCTTCTATTCTCTGAATGAATATTTATACCCCTCTCTTCGCTTTATTCACCTCAAAGCTAACATTGGCTGAAGTTTTACGAGTATATACTTTTTACAGCGAATTTTCTTTGCGTTTCGTTTTAAAATTTGAATGTGTCGGATACTTTTCTATTGTAATATTTAAAAAGAAACGTTATTCGGCGCGGGGAGTAGTGTTGATATTCCGCGCACGTACACATGAGACACGAAGACAGCACACGACTCGCCGACCGAAAATCATTTGTTAGGATAGCAATAAAGCGAAGGATTAGCACCCGTCACAGAGCCGAGGGTCGCAGAGGGCCACGCAGGCGACAAACTTGCCAATAAGCCGCCGTCTTCCGGTACACCGCGAGTCGCTTTACAAGAGTAATGATGGTTAATTTTAATGACGCGTCGCGGACCCGAGCGCCATCCGCGGAGCCCCACCGTGGCGGCGCGCGGCGGTGGTGTGGCGGTGGCGTGGCGTCGGCGTAGCGGCCTCCGCCCACCGCCTCGCGCGTGACCTGACTCCTCAACAACCACTGATATTGGAAGACTCAACGACGTCGACCGAAAGTCTGACGATAAATTTAGTTATTACTTGTGAAAATAGACGGAAGGAGATCGCTAACTTGTCCTCGTGAGAAGATAATGGATCATTGTGGGGGATGTTTTTAGTTACTTTACGAAAAAGGTCTCGTTAAAAGCCCCCGTTATGTGGAGAGTTTTCGAATTGTGTTTCGGAGTGCCGCCCTTAAAACGGAATTGGTGATACAAATTATGTCGAAGTCCGGAAAGTTTTGATTATATTCAGATAGTGCAAACATTTATATTGAATGGCCGTGCCGTGGTGAAATTGACATTTTTATTAGACGTGGCCTCGTTTCGTTCCCGACTAGTTTCACTGCGGAATCCGCTAAATTAAATGGTCCCGTTTAGCCAAATAACTAAATTTATTAATACACTAATATATGTTATTCGGAATAGAATTCTATCTTATTAACTAGATTTACGATTATTGGCCCAGACAGTTTGGCGTGATCAGATAAACAGTTTTGTTAGCTTCTATTGCGATGTAATTAATGTGTAATATTTCTTGTACAATATTATAAACTTACGTACCTATTATAATACCCTTAACTAATAAACTATAATAGACTAAATTACAGTGTATTATTTTATTCAATATTTTTTTTAGAGATTACTTGGTACGACAGGCAATAAGTTAGCTGCGTAGCAAATCAGGTCCTGCCTTTATATAATGGATTTCTTCAATCAGTTTTTTTTTTCAGATCTTCTGTGGCGTAACAGGCAATAAGTTGGCTGTAAAGCGATAGGCCACAGGTTCGATCCTCGCGTCGAAACAAACGTTTCTGTGACCCACGAATATTTGTGTCAGATCTTGACAGCCTGCGGGCTGTGAAACGTGAGGTCGCGGGTTCGATTCCCGCACCAAGAAAAATGTCTGTGTGGCCCATAGATATCTGTTTCGGGTCTGAGTGTTGTGAGACCCACGATACAGGTTAGACCTAGTGTGGGGCCAGGACTATGTATGTGACTGTTGGGTGTATTTATTTATATGGGTGTTGTGAGATCAAAAGTCTCTTGTATCTCGTAGCCTTTGACTCTCACGACATAAGACTCGTATCTAACTGTGGGGTCAGAACTATGTGTGTGACTGTTGGGTGTATTTATTTATTAAACTTACTTTGTCTTTCAGTAAAGATCAGCTTTTGTAGTACCTGTAACAAAGCAATACCAATTAAGTTTATAGATAAAGGAATTTAACTAATTAATGATCTATTCTAATATAAAGTTGCTTCCTTGGTTTAGTGGCAGCATATATGGGCTATGGACTGGTAGGTCGTGGGTTTAATTCCCAGATCGGGCAAAGCGAATTTTCTAATTTAATTTGTCCGGGACTGGATCCCTCAGAGAGGGTTGACGTTAGCCAGGCCGTTCGTAAAATCATAGTCAATTCCTTTCTGCAACATTCTTGAAAAAGTGTGCTGCGCCGACCCCACATTGAAGTGGGACAAGGTCAGGTAGAAAGGATGATCTATTCTAATCAAAAGTTAATCACAAGCAGTTTTAAACCCGACTTAAAATGTGAATATATATTGCAAACTTTTTCTTTTCTTTGGTAACTCAGAACGGAAGTTTATGGAAAGAATAAAAGCTTATATAAGATAACATAACATAACATAAGCTCACGCTTGTATCCCCGAAGGGGTAGGCAGAGGCGCACTAGCGAACTAGAACACCCACATTTCGCCGAGCTTAGTTCCGTCCCAGATGTGATAGGGGGCGAGCCTATCGCCATATCGGGCACAAATTCCAGACTCCGGGCTGATATGGAAAAATCCAATATCACTTTGCCCGACCCGGGGATCGAACCCGATACCTCAGAACCGTAGTCGTACCGAAATACCACCACGCCACCGAGGCAGGCATATATAAAATGACACACTACAATTCATAATGCACCTATTTGCATATTGAAATTATTATACAAAACAAGGCCAATCAAAAAAGGCACATTGTAAAGAAAGTCGTTTAAGGCCGGCATTTTGAGGCCATATTTGGCGTCGTAAAGCCGTTTTACCCACATCCCGGCCGACGGTTTATATCATAAATGAAGCATTATGCCACAAGCCATGTATGAAAGGATCACACTTTGCAAATATTCTGTTATGGTGTAATATAAATTGTTTACCATCTTTTCATGGTGTATTGCATATTTCTTTTAGAGCTTTTTCAGAATCGACCATTGTTAAAATACTAGTAAAAATCTTTATAAATAATAACTTATTTATATATCAACCAAATGTCATCAGTGCGCAGCGAGCTCGATACGAATTCGCTTGTCAAAAATATTCCTGCTCGGGCCGTAGATCAGATAGAGCGATTAAAAAAAAGGGACTTTTATAGAGATCATATTATGTTGTCTGGCAGATAGTGATCTAATTGAATGTATGGTAGGCAATTCAATCCATATTCCTCCGAAGTTTGTAGCAACATTTATTTATTTAGGTTTGTCGGAACATACTCTAGTAAACACTAACAGCAGTAATAAATCACATCAAAAATTAAATTAAACACAAACCGAACAGAACAGAGATCGTTCGATATAAATGTAATGTCGCCAAATAGGTAGAAATTCAGTGAATCGGAATGTTGGAAATGAACATTGCGCGTGTAAACAACACTTTATATAAAATTAAAGACCGCCTCGGGCGACGTGAATGGAGGCGTCGAGTGTAGTGTGTCTGTCCGTCTGTCCATCCATCCGCGCTCGATGAATATTGTTTACAAATTCGCCGCATCCATCACGAAAATGTTTGTTGATACGCCTCGACAGATATAAACGTGATTTTGTCAACAGTTCAATATTTCAGTGTGTAACATTCTTTATAAATTAATTTGTGCGTATTGAGACTATTTTTATATCGAGTATGCAGATTAAAATTCTATAGAAAGTAGAAATCTATTGAATTCATAAAAATCTATTTTCAATTATCTTTATACGCGATAAGCTCTACTTAAGAATATTTATAAATTAACTATTAAAGTAAAAATCTTCATTTTCTAATTATTTAATTAAAAATATTTTTAATAGAGTTTGTATGATCGCAATGATAATAATTTTATTGCCGCCCAATATAACCAGCACGTATATTAAGATCCAAATAAAACGTTCGATTTATCACCACGTAACTAATACGTCCATTTATGTTCCGGACACAATCTAAGAACTCGTAACAAATTACAGGCCATCAAATCGTTCCAATAACTTTATTATAACAAATATACCCTCGTTACAAACGAGCAGTATCTTCTTAGTTCCTGACCTTACAAGTCTTAGCTTACTCGTGTAAACCCAGTGTAGATCGGCAAGCGGCGGCTCGGCGGCGGGTAACAATATTCCTCACGGCAACAAATTGAATAAACACATCACCTTATGCCTTAAATGACGAAAAGACAAGTCCAATAACGCTGGGACCCGTGAACGATAAATATTCGCCAGCTAGCGCCTTCTACGTCTTTATGCTTTCATAGGCGCCTTTTGCTAGCTCGCTCGAGAATTTATATCTCGTAATGTGAGAATAGTTCTTTCTTTTATTATATAATACTCTTATCTCGGATTAAACGTGAGATATTTGGACTTGGGAGCCGTGTGACATGTCTAGAATATGTAAATTGGACGATCAAATTTATTAAAAGATTAACGGTATCAAATAAACACAAATGAAGTAGCGCAATAAGACGCACAAGAACGAAGTCGTTACAATTCTTATAAAACAATAAATGGAAATAGTGATCATCTGAAGAATTACAAAAAAATACTAATAAAATAATTAATTAATTCTATGTTAAGTGTATTTTTTCATTGTAAAATATCGCTTGCTATAACGGTGAAGGAAAACATCGTGAAGAATATATATAATAAACAATCGGCATACCCGAGAATTTCGAAGGTATGTGAAGTCTAGCAATCCGCAGGCCAGTGTGGTAGACTAAGGCCTAACGCCTCTCATTAGTAGAGGAGGCCCGTGCCCAGCAGTGGGACAATAATATTACAGTGCTATTATTATTATTACTAATAAAATTATAATTATGTTAATATAGTAAAAAATATTCCTAACACGACTGTTCATTTTAATATACAATATTAACAAAAGGCCATGCAAAATACATAACAAATTTGTTGAACTCTGATAGCGTTCCTAATTTCCATATTGAAAAAGACCAAAATGGCGGCGGTTGTACACATGTTGTTGTGCGATTTCCTCTAGGGTCACGTATTGGCATCGTCTAATACAATTTGTTGGGAGACGCGCCGCATGCGGAATGCAAACAAGGCGACACTTCATAACACATGACGATTATACGCAATTTGTTGCTAGCACACCGACCAAATAGAAAATATTTTATAGCTACAAAATATTTTTGGCTATAAAACAAGCATATACTGTAAAACAATAGCAATTGGAAATTCCCGCATCCAGAAAATAATGTCACGCATATTTTTTCAAGTATAGAGGTAAATGTCGTGCAACTATAAAAGTGTAAAAATATTTGTAATAAATACCGACTTAAAATGAGTATGAAAATTTAATTTCTTGTTTGGAAGATTATAGAGATCTTTGTGGTATCGATATCGCTTATCCTGATGTCGTCGATGAAAACAAATAAAAGCTGCATACCTGAGAATTAGTTCAAGGCATTTCTACTAACACATATTAGGCCCACGTGATAGACTAAGATTTTAACTCTAACACTTTCACTTGTAGGGGAGACTCGTGGCCGTGAGACAGTATACAAAGCTATAGTGAAACCAAATTGACGAAAAGCGGTAGCTATTATGTTACATTACATTTCAGACAAAGTTTAAAGTGAAAATGTTTAAATTTTAAACCCCGTTTTCTAGTTAGAGCACATAATGCATCTGATTAGTTAGAAACTGCAGAACGGTGAAATAGTATAACTAAAAATATGTGCAAGCTTAAAACAGTGTTCCGAAAATATGAACATGTAAGACGCAATTTTATAGTTAGCGTAAGTTTAATTTGAAAATGTTGTAAACATGCTCATAAGGTTGGTATCCGCGGTGGCATGGTATAACAACATGAGTTTTTGTTTACCCTCCACCCTCAAATTAAATTTTGAGTGCAAACTTCAGAAGAAGAAATAGTGAAAATAGATACGACAGCTTATGAAAGTTATCCTGTCTCTCCTATGAATTCACGAGCACCTTTCAGCGCTCGCGTTATTTTGTACTAATTGTACGGTATCAGTACAGGGGTCTACCCCAGTATTACTATTATATTAGGATATCTATATCCAAATATGTTAAAAACTATAGTATTGGATTATGTTATTGATTCTGAATACACTACTTTCGGTTTTTCGGTATACTAAAACTCACGTAGTAGTTATACTACCTTTGTTATGTCTAGAACACATCGACATTGCTTTCGAATTATTAAGTCTTGGCGGCGCTCGCCTGCAAAGCTAACACATGAATAATAGCCATGAATATAGTAAAGCACCAGCACAGGGCAGGGATTATCGGAATTTATGTGGCACGTGTGTGACGCACCTCCCTTGTTCGTTCGGCGCGAAGAAAAATATTGTGGCCTCAGAGCTTAAATATTGATGGATTTATGAACGCTCTTAAAATTATGACAGGCTTGAGCCACCGGCAACTTTATTGAGTCTTATCTCGCGGCTGGATTTATAGGCGTCTGTGTCATGTTTAGGGGAATCATTTTGTTGTTTTCACTTATAAGAGATTTTCTAAAAGCGACTCCCGTAACTCTGACGCGGTTATTTATAGCTTACCTTGTTCTATTTTTGGTAAATGTTTGAGATTTCGAACGGCGTTTTGTGCCAATTATTATGATGTTCTTTGTTTTAAATAAACATTTATGAAAACAAGTCCTTTGACACCCGCGCTTTATAAACTTGCATCAATAGATAGAAATAAAACTTCTTACAAAGTTATTGCAAGTATAGAAAACGTGTCGGTTGGAGCGAGCCACTGTATTTTCATACATCTGAAGAATGCAACAAAAGCAAAATATTTTCTGAGAGACTACCTCCAAACTAAATCATTTGAAGTAAGAATATAAGTTGCAAGCAGACAGATGGAGCGAGTTGAGGTGCGAATAAAGTTTGAGTGGAAAAACTTATTCCTCGAATCCTGGGTCTGTGGAGCGCCAGTCTGTGCCCCCGGGACACCTTTAACAATTTGTAAGTTATTTATTGCTGCCAAGAAATATCATTAACCCTTTCAAATTTAACAGGCTTCGGGAAACTCGTTTGTTAGCGGTAGACAATCTGTTATTCTAAATCTCAGTTTATTAAACAAGTAAAATAATGAAATTATTGTATATGCAAAAGATAATGTGCCAAATATATGTATTATCTGACTGAACATATTAAACTGTATTTAAAGTGATATCTACATCTGGTAAAGCTTTTACAAGAACCGTCTCTCGCTCTAAAACCTAATAAAAGTCCGACAACTGTAGTACACATTTTTACCTTTGAAATCGGGCACTGCTTGCATATCTTATTCCAAATATTGAATGCTTTTTACCTTTACAAAGAAATGCAGCGCGAAATACACGCTCTTTCGCTAGATTAAATCCTTAAAACTTCAAAGAACATACAACAAACATAAACAACAGTTTCGGATTTAGCTACCCGAAACATTGTCCCACAAATTTTTCGGCATGAAGTTACAAACCTTCTGGAAACAGCTAAACAAACGCATTAACATCTGTTACGGAAACTAATATAACTTTTGTCACTATTCGTAACAAATTCTAAATATTTCGCAGTAATCGTCAAGTTGGCCCGTTTCGAACAAAGTTCTGTGGGTTATATCAACTGAACTATTACTTATGAAAACCGAGTTAACATGCAAATCTTCTACCATCGGGAGGAAAGCCAGCGTACTTATGTAGTGTAATACTTGACGCATACTTATTCTGATTTTCAAAGTTCTCTCAATTGCATTCCTTTTTGTCGCAACATCTATTTTCCCAATGTTTTTGTCTCATGGCACGTATACCTACTTAATTAAAACTATAAACGGGATTTTTATAGTGAGATGTTTATAGTGAAAATTTATTAATGACACCTTACTAACTGAAGTGATTTAGTTGAAAATTTCAGTTGGTATGTTTGGTACATCACTAGCTTAACTAGAATTAATACCTTTAACCCGTTAATTTGATCTCGTGGGGTAAAGGAAGTTTATAATCACATGTTTAAAAACTTAACAGACCGACTTCAAATCCGATCGTGACCAAATTTATATGGGACCTTGAAATAAGCTCTATCGAACACAAAAAGAATTTTGAAAATCGGTTTACATTTGGAGGACGCGTAACATACATTAAAAAAATACAGACGAATTGAGGACCTCCTCCTTTTTCGAAGTCGGTTGAAAATAATATAGTGTTTTGGAATGGAGTAATGTAAATAGTGGAAGCACGCTAAGGGCTTTTTTACAGCATGACCGATAGGGCTCCACAAGGCGTGCAACAGTCTTTTAACAAATAGACAGGAAGTAGTGACATTGATGTTAGGATCATAATACGGTTAGTTACATTGTTGGGAGTCCACGAAATGTTTTCTTTTTAAAATTTTGTAGCCGTATTAAGTTTTTTTTTATAGCAGACACTGGCAAACGAGCAGATGGGTCACCTGATGGTAAGTGATCTCCCTACCTCCCATAGACCCAAGACACAAAAAATATCATGGGTGCGTTGCCAACCTAAAATCAGGGGATGGAAGGGGAGGGAAATGGGATTGGGAAAGGGAGGAGGGAAATGGGCCACCGGAAATCTTACTCACCGAACGAAACACGAAGTAATAAGACTTGCGACATATAAATTAACTAAAATAAACCTCGCCAGCATAATATACGTTGTAGTATGGCGCGAGCTTAAATATTAATACTCAAATTTTAAAAACATATTTTACCCATTACTCAAATTATTCTTATAAACAGATAATGTATTTAGGGGCCAAATACTCAGAAGGCGCAAAAGTCCTCATGTTGACAGAAGAGGGAACAAGGCGATTTCACGAGATGCTTTTGCCAAAATTTCATTATCTCTGAAGGTATGCAAATATAAAAAGTTACCGTTTCTTAAGTAAAGTAGTACTTAAAGGTAACTTGGTTAGCGGAGGTGAAGTCTTTTCGCAAAATAGGTTTAGTCGCGACCACGGCCAATTTGATTAAGTTGAATTCCGGTAACTTTTGAACGGCGTTCATTAAGAAGTACAAATGTAAATCTTAAAAGATTAATTAAAGCTTTTCAGTTAATTGAATGATGTCCTCAGAAATGTTATAAGTTAGTTATTACCGTTGAAATTATGCTAATCAGAATATATTTTATAAAATGTGCAAATCTTTTCCACTGAGAGAAAATACGGCGCAGCATTATTAAAATAATTGTTTTAGAAGGAAAATCATAACGAATTTTCTAAGCTAGACCTACAGACATTATAGCCAAATAATATAAGAAGTCCTATTAATATGATTGTAAAACATAAGTAGAAATATATATATTTATGTGTCTGAAAAGAAACAGATATACGGAATCATGGCTCCAACGATCATGATTGATGAGACAGAGCCGAAGACGTGTTGGCTTATTACGTACAGTTTATATTTTCCTAAAAAGAATTCAGCCTCGTATGACGTTCCATTATTTTATTAGATTAATGTTGTTGTAATACAAACACGGTTCTCAGAACGGAAAACCTACAATTTCGTACATCATTTGTACAGAAAATCATATTAAAACTGCTTGTATGTAATTACTTGGGGATTTGTGAAATAAATGCCTCTTACGTTGCGAAAAGTAATTTTCTTGTGAACTGACCTCATAGAAATACGAATTTAATATTGTGATGCCCTTTGGATGCAATATTCATTACAGTGATTGCTTCAAGCTCTTAGGACATTTTAATAGTCGTAATACTCGTAACAGTTTGCAAAATGTATTTTATGCGAATAAAAGGTTTGGAGAATGTATCTACAGCTTCCAAAGTAACAATTACAGCTTTAGATAGTTGTTACCAAAATACCGTATATCACCTGAGCAGGTGGAAGTGCTCTCACTATTTTTTTAAGAGGACGACAAGCAAAATCACTTTCTGGTGTTACCGCCAGTATGATAACTAAGCTGGTGTTTAGCCATCAAGGCAAGGAATGGGCTTATAAGAACGCATATAAGATCAATAGTAGTAAAAAATTGGATGAAGCTGTAAAACCGTCTGAAGCTGACAAAAAATTATTGTGGTCACTACATAGGACGAGAAACCATTGGGATAAGTAACCTTTGTTACCTGAATGGATTTTTAAGTTATAGTTCCCAATCCCATGAATACTTTTCGATAGGCAAACTATTATAGGGGTGTTTGTAAATAATTTATATTTGATAAAAATATGTCTCATCAGAAGAGTGAAGGTCAATGTACCACGGTGTCTTAGATCAAAACGGCAGGCCTTAGACTTTAGTAAAGTAATACTTTAACAATTTCTACGTTAAACAGAGAATCTGATATTCAACAGCAAATGTATTATTTAAAGATAAAATCAGGAATTCAATGTTGTACATATTTCTGAGGAAAAAGGCAAAAAATATTTTCATATTCGTTCCAACCAGGCGATAAATAAAAGTTTATTTACTAACTCCGTTGAAAATTCCGCAAAGAGGCCCTCATAAAAGACAACAAACACAACGACCCCAATAATTTTGGGCGGACAAAAAAATGATTTGCGTAGTATAAGTTTAGTTTAGAAGTTTTAGGCCGGTGCTCGTGCCCCACTCGCAACGAGTAGCGATAATGGCGCGTCACTCATCCGCTACTGGATGCTACAGATTTACATCCACGTGATTTATGACTTCTTCATAGAGAGGGGAAAAAAATGTACAGGAAAATATAGGGAGGGCGGCACGCGCCGCCTCCGGAGTCGCGCCGGCTCGTTCATGCGACAGAATTGAAAATTTCTTGTAAGAATTTAGTGATTGTTTGAATTTATCTTCTTATATGATTCTGTTGCTGTTTTAACTTTTTATCTTACGAGGATTTACAACTATTGAATATGTTATAAGCTATATAATTTTAATTCGCCATGAGTCTCGATTCTGGGTTTAGTACTTATGAACTTTAGAAACGGATCTTTTGGATAAATCTTCATTGTGGCGATGTCTATAGTTTCAGGATTTAACATTATATTTTGAAGCGAAAGAAACATTTAGCTATTTAGCTTTCTCAAACATAGTTTGGAGCTCGTCATTCTGTGGAAGACAAGGCCAGACCAAGAGCCAGTCATGGCAGTTACTGGTGAGAGTCCATAATGCGCAAGACTTAAAAAATAAGGTATAATCGTACTAATTCGGGCACAAACCTTTCGGTATGGTTTCGGTTACTAGTACTTTGGAGCGAATAATATAATATCTACTTACCACAATAATTAGTGTCGGGCCTAGTGAGTAGTGCAATGATTTCCTTGCAATAAAGCTGCCTTTAAGCCGAATATGTAAGTAAACAACCCAATATTGTTTTTTTAATACCAACTTCGTAGTATGATTGATTTAAGCATCAGATATGATTAGAATACGAGAAGGGATGTTATAAGAAGCGCACATGTGTACATGTCCCGTGTTATTGGGGATAGAATGCGTTGCAACAGACAGCGCTACTCCTTACATATTCAGCGCACGTTGTCCAATTTCAAAGGTGGCGTTTGTTATTTCTTAACAATGAAAATCACGCGAGGCATTCGCACAAAAACAAGAAATCTTCAGTAACTAATTTTCGTTTGTAGTCTCCAGTGAATACCCGCGGACGTGTGGAAAATATCAGAGATGTCTTGACGTGTTTCGGCTCGTTGGGAGATAATAACCTGTCTTGTTTGCCGTCGCGCTCGTCACGGCACCGCAGCGCGCCGTCACCGCACCGCTGGCTCCGGCCCGCGCCTGAGTGGGACGACTCACAGCCGTTTTGTCACTAACGGATCATTTGTACTGTTTGCGAGACCGTTATTGGGCTTGTTTTTGGCAAACTCACAGGCGTATTGCGACACCCTACGCCTTGCCGAAATGAAAAAGCGTTTCGGTTCAGCCCAGAGTTAGTTACCTTCATTAAGGGGCTCTGTTTGCGCGCCTGGCAAAACACAGTTATTCCAAATAATTAACGTAGTATTGTGTCCTGATAGAGCGAAAACAACTAAAATATACGTAGATCTTCCTCTGTATACCCTTTATTGGGAACAATCCCTTCATTGAATATTGTATTCGTCATTTGTATTGAAATTGGTTACACGATGTTTATTTGCAATCCCCTAAACGAGGTGCCGTCATTAAAGTGTTTAATATGGTAAATGAAAGTTAATTTTGCGCATTGTGCTTGCGCGGATAAATGAAATAAACAAGTTCATCTAATTTTATTTTGTAGCTCAATTTGTGATGAAAATGCGAGGCCGTTCTGGGCCGGCCCCCGTGCTCGCCCCTTACCAGCCAAATGTATATTAATGTGCCTCCCGAACCACAACAGTAATATTGTTTTCTTTTTATTTGGTACGACCTCGAAAGCTTTTACTAGTGTCAACTATTACGTGTGTTTTACGGTGTGAAGTAATGTCATTGTACAGACTAAAGAACAAAGGAGACTGACATTGCCAAGGAAATATCCGTAAAAATGCTACTTTACTTAGAAGTTCCTGAAGAAAATACAGCTGGGGAACAGCTCAGTATTGTAGAGAGAGTAATGATATCATGCGCTGCTTTTGTGGACTTTGTACTGTAATAATGTTTGTTACCATTATGAAGTAGCAATCAGCATAAAATATATTAATGTTGCTTTATTCAGGGAACTAGTTTAGAAGGCGATTGTGTAATGCGCTGGATAGCACGGAAACAGCTTTTATGCTTCTTCATTATGGCGCATGGAGTTTAATTCAACGTAATTTCGAGCAAATGCTGGAGGAGTTTTAAAAACAAAGCAAATGAGGCGGTAATACGTTGATCCCGCAGCGTCCGGTGGTGACGTAGGAATTTTATTACCTACTACACCCCCCCTGCCCCACTCTCCGTTTGAAGAGGATTAACTTGTAATCCCATAGGAGGACCAATATCATTCATTAGAATGCTATTCCCAGCTTTATTGCGTCTGGCACCAATGTTTTTGTTTCAAAATGATTTTAAATTACTTTTAAAGGATGATACATTAATGTTGTCAACGGTCAGCAGCATTTTTGTTCTCTTCCCACGTGTATGGTCTTTTATTGATTGGGTTTTGTCTATAGGCATTGTGCAATGTGCAAGTACGTGGAACATGAAACCAGTTGAAATTTAACAATGATAGTAATGATCTTCATTAAGTATTCGTAGGAGTATCCTATTCTAAAACAAAACACAAAAACACCTACACAAAACAATGTCTTCTGTTCATGAGACAATGGACCATGGACAAAAATGTATAGCAAAACCATATTTTAAGTGCTTTGTGTAATGTTTTAGTGCAGGAGACGCGCCTTTACAATGATCATTTGTTTAAGGTTTAAAGTCCAATCTAGGCATGTAGCAAGGACAATGCAGACAGGGCGAGCTGCGATGAGCCGTGGTATTAAATCTAGATTACCGTTTGGCGTTTCCGCTCCGGCGGATAATCAACGGGACTATATTAAAGCTATCGCTCACGTGGCGCATGATGTGCACGCGTGACGTTATCCACACAACACTAGTGTGGATGTGTGCGTCTGTGTGCTCAAGGAGAAAAGTGACGTCTCTATCACGGACGTAAAGAAAATGAAGGACACCAATTCACCCATAGTTAAACGGACGCCACAGAGAAGCCACGCTCACAAAATCACCTGTACAATGGTATATTACGCACACGCACGCCATATTTACGTGTTGATAGATGGAATAGGCCGATAAACCTGCTTCAGTTTCAATATTCCTAGCGCTACGTCCATCTTTTTTTACGTCCGTGGTCTCTATGTGATGTGTATGTGTGTGTATGCCCCAAGGAGAAAAGTTATTGTAAGTTGAGATTAGGCAACGTAATTTGTTGAGATTCTAGAAGTTTATGTGCAAATATAAAATTATGTTTGCGCAAATATGTTAGAGCTTTACTTTTGTGGTAATATTTTTTGTTTAAGCAACTATCATAACTATTTATTTGTGTACTTAATAACGTCTAGTTAATGTTTCAGCTCAAGTTTGTAAAAGTTTGTACAAATATGAATCTTAATATATCTTCATATTAAAATATGACACTAAATTATTACATTTACCGGTAAATTTAGGAATAATGAAACAGTAAAAGCCACGTAAACAAAATTTAGAAAATGTAACCTACGGTTAAGTGAGTGTAAGAAAAAAATCAAAATGGCACGTGGGCATAATTCTTTTAACTTTTCAATTTTTTTTTATTTAAAACGCGTATAATTCGATTTATTTTTTTGATCATATTAAGTAAATTCTTTATATTTTGTGACATATAGTATTTTTTAAATTGATAATTCAATTTACCATTTCAATTTCGTATAAAATAATAAATGAAAAGATTTTAAATCAAACATTTTTTTACTGAAATGCTCAATGCTCATTGATTACTTATTAAAATATCTAATTAACAAGGCTTTGTTTATATACTCAACTAACCAGATGGTGACGTCACCTCATAAAATTACGGCCCATAAAAGGAAAGTGCGTCGCATTTTTCCGTACGCCATTTAATCCAAATCGAGTGTTTGAGTTAAGCGTACACCATAAAATATGATTAGTGGCGGTGTGGGGGCGTCAGCGGCCGGCGTCGGCGTCAGCGTCGGCGACGGCGACGCCTAACGCAAATATAACGAGCCTACTCAAACAAGCCTGCCCGAAGGGTGTGACACGCCAATCATTAACAAATATTATTTGGGTAAATTCTTTTGCTACGTTCATGATTATGTTCTTCATACGTTCATACGTGTGACGTTACATAGTTGATATAAATGATCGTGAGTATCTCCATACTGTAGTATGCGCAACGTGGCGGCGTGAAATTTCCGCTTTTGTTGAAATAAACATCTTGACATCAATGACAATAGTACGCTGATTCTTGCTTGCTTTAGTTTGCTGCTATGCTCCTAAACATAGCATTGCCCACAATGATAAATTAGCATCAAACTATAAGCAAGGTTAAAGATCTGACAGTTCGTCGCCATTCATAAAGCTGTTTTAGCGGCTTGTAAGTCAAGGCTAGGCAACCATTTTTTTTCTAAAAATTGTAAACACGCCACCGAGGCAGGCAATTTCATTTACGTGATATGTTAAAGCCAAACTCACAAAACTACAATCCGAACATTTCTACAACATATATATACGAGCATTGGGGAAAATAGAACAACTCAAACATACACAACCTAATTCCTTAGTGACAATCTGTGTAGAATTCACAATGCGATCCAGTTCCAAAACATTGTTCCGAAATCCGTGCACAATCTAACGGCACGCGCTGAAGCGGGAGTATTCATATATCGCGTACAATAACAAGTTGCGTGTAATTCATCTGTACGTGGGGAGAACGATATCTTTCGAACGCAACACTATCAGGCTTTATGTCATAATTATGGCGGGACAGTGCCCGAGGCGACCAGCCGCCAGGACAATGTGTTTTCATTCGGTCGAAAATATGGCATTTTTACAAGCGTAGTGAGACTGCGCCGCGGCTGCTTTAATTGGATGCACTGACCGCGGTGCCCAATGAAAATATTTACCCCACCCGCAAAATATATTCGGATATTTCCAGGGGAATGAATCTATTATGCACCTGGCTTGTGAATAAGGAATACGATGTGAAAACCAATCGTTCTGCAGAATGATAAACAACTGCGAGGATATCTTCCTAAAAAGTTATAGCCAGAACAGCATCTAATGTAACATAACATAACATAAGCTCACGCCTGTATCCCCGAAGGGGTAGACAGAGGCGCACTAGCGAACTAGAACACCCAAATTTCGCCGAGCTTAGTTCCATCCCAGATGTGATAGGGGGCGAGCCTATCGCCATATCGGGCACAAATTCCATGTCCATTCCATGTATCATTATTATTTTTCTCTTTTTTTTCCAGGCACGGCAAAGTAACTAACAAACACTGCACCTGATGGTAAGCGTAGTGCAGTCCAAAACAACTAGCGACCACTGACAAACAATGGATTAATTAGTGTTCACCAGAATCATGCCGACCTATTTATGCTTCTTCACACTCCGAATCCGAAGAGGGAAGAAACAAATCGAGAGGCTAGCGACAAGACAGGTGGGTGACCGATGCAGACACAGGGATAACCCCATACCCGTCCCAACCAACCATCAATTTATGCCGCAAGCCCTCGATTCTTTAAAAGAACCACCATGAAAATCACCCCATCGATTAAATTTTCAAAATACCAACAATAATGAACAAAATGTCTTACAATAACGATCCTAATTCATGAACTATGGCAGATAGAAAGGCGCGAAATTAAGGAGGCTCTGCTTTAGCTCAGCCCAGCCTCCGGTTTGCAATAATAATTAATCTCCGTGTTAATTAGTGTAGCAGCAGTTCGCGTAAATCAGCCGGCCACGTAGCTGCGCGGCGTCATCCACCATTGTCTCGTCGTTCCACTTTGTCTAACGCTACCGATAGGAAAAACTCATCAGCGTAATAGTGATGAAAACACCATTCAACGGGGTTTTAAAATGTTTACGTACGACGTGTATTGTAGTATGCTTTGTTTCTTTAACCAATATCCAGATCAGGGGGACGATTCCCGCGCATTTTGAATTCGAACTTTTTTTCTACTGTTTAAGACGGATTCGATTTTCCTACCGACTTCGAAAAAGGAGATAATGAATTCGTCTATATGTTTTTTTTGTATGTATGTTATGCCATTGTCTCTCTATCTCCATTTTCGATTAACCTTATCCCAAAGGTGATCCCATATACTATTATATTTGGTCACGATCGGATGTATTTTGAAGTCGGTCTATTAAGTTTAATCTTGTGATTATTTTTAATTCCAAATTCGCGGGAATTCGCGCCCAATCCGAATTGGCTAAGAATTATGAAGGGTGTAAATGACACGATTTCGGTGTATACGGGTTTATTCTTCTTTGGGTTCAAATCCCAGGTCAGGCTAAGCGATTTTTCTGACACTATAACATTGAAAAACAGTGTTGTGCTGACCCCACAGTGACGTGGCAGAAGGGCAGGTAGAAGATTCTAACTACAGAATTTGGAATAGACCTGCATATATGTAAGTAGCCATTAGGCTACCTAGAATTGGTTACAAATTGGATTCCGGTGAATGGACGTCAACCCTCAGAGAGGCATCCGTCTTCTCTTCAACTTCCTCTTTTAACCGGCGTCAACACGTCAGGCACGCAGCCGACGTAAAAACTTAGCCGGATCCTTTCTGCAACATGCTTGAAAAGATGTGTCTCGCCGACCTCACATTAAGATGGGATAAGGGCAGGTAGAAAGAAAGAAAGGTCACTACCTCTGTTTAACATTAAACTGTTTTATCTCAGTCACCTTATTGCTATATTTCTCAGATAACCAACTCGTTTTCTGGGCTTAACTATGCAAGAAAACTTGAAAAGAATTTGTTTCATTTAAGAATAGAATCTAGAGCATAACCCGCTAATAAAGCGATAACCATCGAAATAACACCTTTACTTAATAATAAAACAAAAGTACACGGTGACGCGCTCAAAAATAAAGATTAAAACAAAGTGCTTCCATAAAGTAAATAATCCCTAATTAGGCTGAAGATACTTCGTTTTATATGTAGCAAGATGATCTGTTTTATTAATCGTCCCAAGGACGGTTGTTTTATCTCTGAACATTATAATAAAGTCACAAAAACAAATAGCTTCGCAAGAGTCATCCTATTAAGCAAGCAATCCCCAGTTTGCAGGTAAAATGTTGTGAATAACTGTGAACGGTGTATGGAATCTACGGACGAGATATCTATGAGATTCCACTACCACGAGAACCAGAACATAATCCTTGAGACACACAGTCTTGGCAAACTTTCAACTTTATTAGCAAGTTTTTAATAGAATGAGTAAGTCGGAAGACTTTAAACTAGCCGCGTTTTTTGTCATATTTCTATAATTTTAAAGTAATTTATGTATATAAACGAAATATAAACTCGCGCCTTTATTCCATTTAGGGTAGGCAGAGGCGCACTAGAGAACTAGAACACCCACATTCCGCCGAGCTTAATTAATTTCAAGTCATCTAATTAATGTTGCCTCCTTAGGCATCGTACAGTAACTATATACATACATGTATACAGTACATGGGTCGTGGATCCCCCGCGGGATCCTGAGTACGAATCCCAGGTTGGGCAAGGCGTGTATTTCTCACACTGGCAATTGCTGTTTCCTCAACGCTTTAGTTGACGTCAGTTATATAGCTGGTCGTAAAAATTAGACCAATTTTTTTTATAATAATTATAGCAATACAAAGGTTTTTCACTTTATGGTTCCCACCACCGGTGACTTGAGTCCGGAGCTACGCCATCGGCTTCCCCAACATTATATTTTTAAACATTTTTAAAGAAAAAGAAATAAAGAGAATTGAAGACAATATAACAAAATGATTCGATTCCAATCCTAGAACTAACCGTTCCATTAATCTTGTTTGTTAAATAGGGCTATAAGTAACCGTAACTATTGAAGTTGTAAGCTAAACAAGCAGGCGGTGTGTGTTACGTGTTACCTGTACAGAAACTATGTTTATTACGGCGGAGTAACCGCGAACTTGTGTACGGCAATGAGAATTTAGTCCAAATACTAACTACAAACGGCGCTGAGAATGTAATTTCAAATGTGTTTACTGATAAAAGCAATTAATTTGATGTGGTTTATGCAATAGTTTAATAATTAAAAAGTCTTTTATATTCATGGATGATAAATAAATAACACCCAACAGTCGCACGTATATTCTTGAGCCTACACTAAGATCGAGTCTTGTGTCGTGGATATCAGGAACTACGAGAGACTTTTGGTCTCACAACACCTAGACCAGAAATATGTTTGTGGGTCACACAAACATTTGGAGTAGCTTTTTAAGTTTTATTAAACTTTATTATATTTTCGGCTCTTCGAAAAATGAAACCAACTCTGAACATTAACAATAGGTACTATTTCAAACAAAAGAGATTCATCGAAATAGCTGTTTCCCTGACAATATCCTTGTTTGTTCAAGAGTCAAAGAGTCAACAAACTATTGATTTTCATATTATTGTTAAACTTATAACATTCAACAAGTATTACTTCGTATATAGTATAGAGTGATAGATTTCATAAGTAGCATATTCTGTTAGGTTCACATATTGTATTTAATATGTCGACAAAGACCAACAAAGACCGAGTAAACTCCGGGAAAAGAAAACAAAGATTTACAAGTTTTGCACAACACTTTCATTTTGTTAGAGAAATATCACAATTTAAGGTGAATCTAGTTAAGGACTTGGTAACTGTATTGAATATCAACTATCCTACCACCTGGTTTTATCTTCCAATGAGCAGAGAATGAAAGAAAGAAAGAAACTTTATTTAGCCAACACTTCAGACCAGCCGTAAACAACGAAAATGGATACCGGTGTATTACATGAAGAGTCGCGGTAGTTACAACACACTGTAAGCAAATTGTAATACGTGTACTGCCTCGGTGGCGTGGTTGTATTTCGGTACGACTACCGTCCTGAGGTCTCGGGTTCGTTCCCCGGGTCGGACAAAGTGATATTGGATTTTTCCCTATCAGCCCGGAGTCTGGAATTTGTGCCCGATATGGCGATAGGCCCCCTACCACATCTGTAACGGAACTAAGCTCGGCGAAATGTGGGTGTTTTAGTTTGCTAGTGCGCATCTGCCTACCCCTTCCGGGATACAGGCGTGAGCTTATGTTATGTTATGTGTGTAATAAACATTTAGATTAGTTTTTGTCAGAAATACACTTCACCGAACCCCAGATTTGAACCCACGACTTCCCGGTTTTCACCCATATACTGCCACTAGACCAAGAATGCGACAAATGAAACTAGGATTATGAACCAAAAATACAATAATACGCGACGTGAATTTATGGCCATGAAATTATAACCTTGACTGGTAGCAGTTGATAACAAAATATAATTTTCTATCCCTTGTATAAATTATTCCGGGTTGTTGAATTATAAAATAAGTAACACGATATTCAATTCTTATGTGTTTTGGTGCTAATGCTGAACATTGCTAATTAGAGGTAGACCGTAACCGCTTACCATCAGGTGGCCCTTCTGCTCGATTGCTACGCCATTCCATAAAAAAATATATATTCTAAAGCTGAGGGCGAACTTCGACTAAGTCTGAGTCAAAGAAATGAACTTACTGAGGATTTGGAATTTCTAAATCGGACTTCGATTTAGCCCGAGACATCTTTTCTAAAAAAAAGCTAAGCAAAGTTATTTAAAGAAATAGCTTTAAAATTTTGGGGATGTTTTGTTTGGTATGGGAAAATTTTATACGGTAAGCAATGTTACTAGCCATCCATGTTAAGAAAAAGCAATCGTCATCAGACATCCACGCGGTGACATTACATCACTTTTGGCTTTTGAGACCTAGTTCTTTAAATTACACGCATTTCTTCTTTATTTCATTTCAGTTCTCTATTCCTCGTAAAAAGTTAGAGATACATGCTCTAAAACTATCACATTTATATTATTATTATTAGTAGGATACTAGGAATAACAAAGTACACTTCTTTCAACCTTACAGCTTGTAGCCTTTGAGCCGAACAACCAAATAGATAACGTCAATAGAAGGTTATTAGATTATAGTTGATATTCTAGGGTTTTCTTTGTGTTGAATAGCACTCTTCGACAGTAATGTACTCGTATTTGATTTTGAAATAACAATCGGTTGCTTTAAATCGGACACCGGTAATTCTCGAGTTCTTGAGTTAAGGCTGAGGTGTAATTAATCTCAATAAGATTATTAGCACCTCGTCCTGATCTAGTGGCAGTATCACATAAGCTGCTGATTAGATTTCGATATTGGCACCAATGGTGACGTCACTTTACGACTTACGTGGTCGTGGTAACAAGGGTGAGGAAAATTAAATGAAAATTATATTTAACTACATACATACATAAGCTCACGCCTGTATCCCCGAAGGGGTAGGCAGAAGTATACTAGCGAACTAGAACACCCACATTTCGCCGAGCTTTGTTCCGTCCCAGATGTGATAGGGGGCGAGCCTATCGCCATATCGGGCAAAAATTCCAGACTCCGGGCTGATATGGAAAAATCCAACATCACTTTGCCCGACCCGGGGATCGAACCCGAGGTCTCAGGTCACTAGTCGTACCGAAATACAACCACGCCACCGAGGCAGTCATAAATAAACATACAAAATAATACTACATTTTAAATGTACGAACTTAACCGGCCGCGTTTTTGTAATTCCTTGCAAATTGCCATAACGTTAACTTGCCCGCTCTGGAAGAATAAATAAAATTCCCCCGAAACATGTCTTCCTAAATGTCCAAATTAGATTATCTAATTGACATCGCGAGACGACATCTGATGAATAAAGTCATCAAGGGCGAGTTATAACGAGCCTCACTTAAAAGTAAAGCAAATTAAAAGACAGCCCTATAACATTTCTGTTCTTTGTAAACAAAGTAGGTATGTAATACTGTTAAAGTTTTATTAAACATAACATAAGCTCACGCCTGTATTCCCGAAGGGGTAGGCAGAGGTGGACTATCGAACTAAAACACCCACATTTCGCCGAGCTTAGTTCGGTCCCAGATGTGATAGGGGGCGAGCCTATCGCCATATCGGGCACAAATTGCAGACTCCGGGCTGATATGGAAAAATCCTATATCACTTTGCCCGACCCGGGGATCCAAACCGAGACCTCTGGAAGGTAGTTGTACCGAAATACAACTACGCCATCGAGAGTGTTATTGAAAGACGTAAAATGCTTGTTTAATTGTGAAATATGCTTTATATGCGAATGTTTTCCATAAAGCCGTATTTACATTGAGCGAGTATTTCATACGACATCGGTGCAATCATCATAGAAAACTGCGGAAAAATTCTGAAAATCATAAGTGTATTCGAGATCGCTGCGCATTTGTTTAATATTTCATACAAATTTCATAGACGCGCAGCGAGCTCGAATACATTCACGATTGTCAGAGATCCTGCTCGGGCTGCTGTAATTTATAATGTTTTTTTTTATACCAAAGGCTGACGAACGTCAGATGATGGTAAGTGATCTCCATCGGCAAGAGACACCTACACTACCACCATACTAAAAGAAGTTAGGGTGTACTGCTAAGATGGAAGGAAGTATAGGTATAGGGATTGAAAAGGAGAGTGGGCGATTTGGGCACAGGAAATCTCACTCATCGAATAAGACTAATAGCGAGCTGCAACGTCACGTCAGTTTTATGTGAAACAATGGTATCAATCCTGGCGAGCCGGCCACCACCACCGACGTGGTGTTTTTACCACTCATAATATTAATGTTTTTGATTTTTAAGAGACTTTCCGGTAATTTATATTTTTCTACTATTCTCATCTATTATCTATTAGTTATCGCCCATAAATTCGCTTCATCTTAATGGGGATTAGTAGTATATAGTACTTTCATGCCACGCATTTAAACAGTTTACCTATACTATATTGTTGAAACTTAAAGGACATCATGGTATTATACTGGTTATTTTTAAGGTGGTAGAGCCACGCTGTAGACAGTAACGTCTATAGCACGGATGGCCGGCTCGACCGGTTAGATACCACTGTCTCACAGAAAACCGACGTAAAGTGGCAGCTTGCTGTCGCGTTTCGTTCGGTGAGTGAGATTTCCGGTGGCCCATTTCCCCACTCCCTTTCTCAATCCCCTTCCCTCCCCTTCCATTCCCTCCTTTTAGGTTGGCAACACACCCATGATTTTTTTTTGTCTTGGGTGTCTATGGGCGGTGGAAATCACTTAACATCAGGTGACCCATCTGCTCGTTTGCCAATCTCTGCTATAAAAAAAAAAAAAAAAAAAATTTTAAGTATTATCTTTATAGCCATAAAAATATTACAAAACACTAACCTTAAGAGAAGTCGTAAAAAATAATATTCTCATTCACTTACTTTAGAATACTTTCGAAATATCTTAACCTTTATTTATCTTATTTCACGATAATGCATTTTAACGTACATTATAATATTTTACTTTACATTTATTTTCAGTTACTTTTGATATCTTGTTTTTATTAATACATGCAAGACTTTACCATTGAATGAATTTAACACTGCTTTTTGACGTCTGTTTTATATGTTAACGAAATCATTCATCTACAAAAGGAATATTTCTGTCCATTCTATATAAGGTAAGTACATTTTTTATGTTCATATTTTATTATAAATATTTTATGATTTGAAAAGCAATGTCGATAGACAAATATGTTTTTTAAACGTTGACAAGCCTGATACGTATCGTGTGTATGCACAGAGCAAATCGCTTACCAATAAGTGACCTGCCTGCTCTATTGGCAGCCACTTAATCTCTCTTATACCAATGTTGTCGCCAATAAAGATTATAAAAATATCGAAAGAAATATACAGATTTTTATCAACTGAACTTGATAATTCCCGCGGGTAAATCTTGCCCACGTCACTCACCCGCGATGTGACACACTGAACATTTATTACTTAGCTTAATGTTCCATAATTATTTTAATAATACATTAATACACCTTTATTCATTGACGTTAAATATTTGTCACATATTTTGTATCAGATGCGGTCAGATTCCGCATTTTCATTTGCAAATGGGTGTTACATGTTAATGATACATTATAAATGATTTATTTTGCTTTAATTTAACTGCTTCGGTGGCGGAGTTTTATTTCGGTACAAGATTCTGAGGTCTCTGGTTCGATGTCCAGGTTAGACAAACTGATATTGGATTTTTGCAATATCAGCCTGGAGTCTGGAATTTGTGCCCGATATGGCGATAGGCTCGATCACATCTGGGACGGAACTAAGCTCGGCGAAATTTGGGTGTTCTAGTTCGCTAAAGCGCCTTTGCTAACCCCTTTGGGGATACATAGGTGAGCTTATGTTGTTATGTTAAATGATTTATAGCGGTGTGATGTCCGTATGAAAAAGAGGTAAATGGGAACACTGTGACTATGAATTTTAAACTTGATTATTTAGCTAAGAGCGGTTGACGTTCCAAGTAGCTTTAACTACACCCTTGTGGGAATTTTGACGCGAGCTTTTTTAATTACCCGACTGCGACGAAACTAAAAGCTTGTTATATTTTTGTAACCTGTTGTCTATAGATGGAACTTATTAAAATTAATAATGTCCGTATATGTTATTTTATATCATTTATATTACGAAAAAAGAAGGAGTTTAAGGACTGTTTTTGGCTTTACCAGATTAATTATTTATTTTATTTTATACGAGATTCCAGAACAACTTGTTGGAAGCGACCTGCATCCATCGACTTCCTGCGACCTTTATCAGGTGGTCTGTCCACATAGCAGGTGGACGTCCAACGCTACGCTTGCCTTTGGGGGAGACCTATGACCAGCAGTGGACGTCCTGTGGCTGATGATTATGATACGAGATTATTAGTTTAAGTGACAAACAGTCAAGGAAATTGAGTCTTTATTAGACTTTCTTTCTTTCTATCTGCCCTTATCCAACCTTAATGTGAAGTCGCCACATTTCACTTTTTCAAACATGTTGCAGAAAAGATTTGGTTCAGTTTCTAGTTGCCTGCCTGACGTCAACCCCCGGGCAAATAAAATTATAAAAATCGCTTTACCCGACCTAGAAATAGAACCCACGACCTCTCGGTCCACAACCCGTTTACACAGACTTTACGCTGCCAGTGAACCAAGGAGACGACGTCGAGTTTTTATTATAGTAATGAATGCTAATGCTATTCATTCCTATTTACTTTTACGGAAAAACTTTAACATACATATTTCAACAGGAACAATAAATATTCTTGATTAGTTTAAAACAGCATGATTTAAACTTATATAATCGAATGGCCATTCTTCCATTTTTATTCGGAATTCATTTTATTGAGAACCGGAACAGAATTTCTAACGTAGACGAATCTCATTTGAAAATTGTTTTCACCGAAACGAAAAGAATAAATGGAATAACATTTTATTAGTACACTTTGTTGCGAATGAATAAAACTTTTTTAAAAATGGCCGGCATATTCGGTACCACACTTTTTTAAATAGAAAAGGAACCATTAGTATAGTGCGGCAATTAGAAATACGCGGTGGCAACTTTTGGAACTAAGATTTATAGAATAATCTGGCCAAATTCAAAATTACTTAAGCAGCATTTGATAGTGCTACCTTACTTACTGACTTAAAACTGTTGCATTGTACTTAAAAGAGGGCAACCGAAGCCGATTACTGAGCAGACCTTCGGCAGAGAAAAAAAGAAAATCAATCTAGATTCCTATAAGAAGTTTGTCTCACGGCCTGTAGCGCTATTTTGTAAGAACTTTTGTGTAATAAGACAGCTGAATCCGCGGTGAGATATCAAGTTCCTTGGTCGAGTGAGCGATGTTATCTAAATAAAAATAAATTAATAAATACACCCAACAGTCACACACTAGATATAACTTGTATCGTGGGTACTGGGTATCTCACTCATGAAGCTCGACGACGAGTTTCGCTTTTTACAGAATAGTACTACTGCTCTAATAATGAGTTTTTTTTTGGCTGAGCCTACTACTGGAAATTCTAAGATAGGAGTTCGATTACGTCACCGAAAATTTTTTTTTTTTGGGTCTACGTGTTCTTAGACCAAAATAAGAAACACCGTAGTTGCTCATACCAAAGACGAAAGTCCTATTATATATTAGTGTGGGGTCAAGACTATTTGACAGATACTCAATTTATTAAAATTGAATAATAACCAGCCCGCAGACTTTTGACACTCGTGTCGATTCTGACTTGATAATTTTTAACGTGACACTAGTGGACTTTTTACCTCGATTTCGATGGAATTTAAGTCACTAAATGAAACCGAATCGTAGTCGAAATCGAATCTAGTGTCAAAAGTTACCCTACTGTCTTCAATTCACAGAATGCAGATTTTATTCCTTATCTATAAAACATAAGACGGTAAAAAATCGAAACCAATTAAGACATAATATACTTCAAATATAAGTCTCAGTAGCTACAGTACTTGTTGCTCAATTAACTTGGACGCCGATAGGATTATAAACGGATAAAGTTCTTAATTAATTGGCGGTATCGGCTTTACCGTAATTAGTAATGTAACACCTATTAAAGTAACTTGACTTTCATAATCCCAAACACGATTGCGATACTTAATGGTATAAATCTACGTAAAGTGCTTTGTGCTAATCATTATAAAACCTGGTGATTAAAATTGGTTGGTGAAATCTCCGAGGTGTACGTTACGGTTTTGGCGATTTTTCTTTTTATTTTTTTAATTCGTTTGCGTTTATTTATTATCATGATTATGTGGGTATTTAATGGGCTTAATAGATAATTTGGTGTCCCCTATGATAAAAATGTAATGAATGGGGTACGGACGACAGTTGAAACATAATTTCAATGCGTAAAAAAGCTCACCGTGAGTAGTCTAAAGATTGTTTATACAGATTTTCCAATTTTTTTCAGGCCTATGAATAAATGTTAAATAATACATAAATAATTTTCTTACAAATATGAATGTTATCTCGACTGAATAAAACTCAACAAATACAACTGATCAGATCATACTTTTACATTTTATACTTTACTATCTTTATTAATCTTGTAATGTTTCATTGATTTGAATTCGTCTGAAATAAATACATAAATTAAAATAATGGGCATTGTCCATTTTTTTTAATTACGTGTAAATGAAAAACCATTTGGAGAATTTCTTTAGCTTGTTGCAGAAAATTGATTTTTAATGAAAAAGGATCGTGATTTACCAAGATTTTTAACAAAATATATTTGCCCTTTGTTTGACCTCTAATGACGTCATTAATGGCATTCGTTTGTTTCATTGCCTGATTTCTTTTTAGAATCTGACGACTGTTTATATGTCAGTTGTCATTTGTCAAGTACACATTATAGACGTGCGCTTAATAGTTCGCGACAAGGAGCGGTCACTTTAGTTCGTGGCTCCTCAACGAACTAGTTCATTATTTTAGTTCTCGTCTCGAACCAAAGAAAGGCTCAAAAAAGATTATTCGCACGCATTTTTTTCTTTAATAATATGCTGTTATTTTTTTACTTGTACATACTTAGGGAGTAGTGACGTCGTCTAAGGGACACTCCTTATACGACGACGACGACGACGACGGTGGCCTACTTACACGGTAGGCCATCAACACCTTTAGGTTTAAGCCAATCTCATCTGCAAGTGGTACACTCTTCTGAGTAACGGACTAAGCGCTGGCGAAACCTGGGTTCCTGCCTTGCAGGTTGTGGAGGACAGACAGCACCATGTACCCAGTGTACGTCATTAGATCGTTGCGCGAGGCATGCAGGGCGGAAAAAAGCCTCTGCATATCGCTTTTCTGGATCTGCAGACTCTTTTAACTGTTATGTTCGTTTTCGCCGCCGAATAGTATCCAGACGAACTTTACGTGAAAACAGACAAGTTTAAGTACCTAGCAACATCAACTTCGACGTCAGGGTTTGAAGTGGCGCAGCATGGGCTACTTGCTTTAATTTTTATACCCCCTCTCGCAGTAAACCCGTAGTATATGCCAAGACCCCCATCCCACTCTAGTTTTCCGTAGTAATTTATAAATATGTTTTATTTTTTTTATCCAAGAGATTAGAAAAAATATGTGTTGCTAAAGAGATTAGAAAAAAAAATGTGTGAGTCAAAAAGTGCTGCAGGCTATATTTGAATATAGCTCTAAAAAGCACAAGATTTCCTTAGAAGACTACGTGACGAAAACATAAGACTTTAGACTAGACTTTAGACTACCTAAGACTTTAAGGTCTCATAGACCATCATTTAGTCAGTCCTTCTGTATGGGTGCGATAAGTAGTCTGTTATATTAAGGAAATCCAGATGGCCCCAAAAGCGCTGGCTGAACGTGTTGGAAAATGATATGAGAACCAATGGTCTTACTGTGGAGGATGCTTAAGACGAGGCTAAGTGGAAGCGTTTAAATAGGAAGGTGGATTAGGCATTATGGCGGGATAACGCCAGGCAGAAAGAAAGACATCGGATAGCGCCGCGCTCTCGCTCACGTTCACTATTACATATAATCGTACAATTTAGAATCTAACATATCAATCGAACTAAAGAGCGAGAAATCTGGAAACTAGTTCGTTCATTTTGGCAGTGGGAGCGGTCTACCGAACTAGTTCGTTCGAGAACTACACAAGACTAGTACCTACACAACATAACCTCTTCCTTTACGAGTAAATAATAAATACTTTTCTAGTAAATCATCGTATTATAGAACCACGCAAGAATAAAAGATACATATAACAAATTATATTATAAGAAGTGTTTCAATCGAACATGAAAAAATAACTTTCAGCTTGAAGACACGACATGGCATACAAATATAACTTCAGTGGAATAAAGCGTGTAAAAAAGTAATCTGCGGTATATTTTACAACCAAATCCTATTGGACTAGCGGACAGAGGTTTTAAGGAAACTGATAATCTACTTATTCACATAATTTTGGACTTTCAAGGCCACCAAGTGTGCATTCAAGAATCAAGCAAATTTTCAAAGCCTCACAGAAGCACTTAAAAGTGATAGATAGTTTAAGAGTTATTTTGTTTTGAACATGTAATTAAACGTGTACTTGGGAATTTTGTGTTATTGAAACCTTGTGCTGTGATTATAAATATGTGCTACATTTAGATAAAATTGCCATCATAGTTTGTGGGATGATTACTGGTTTCTCTGTTCTGTGGATGATTATTATATGAGCTGAAATAATAAAAAGGCCCCCAAAAAGCTTCGGAAGGTTTGTAGGAGGCATACTGCAGGATCACCAGTAAAATCAATGCTCCGGCCCTACCCTGGGGGTACTAACCAACTGGCTTGGCAGGGCGTGTTTGGGCAGCCGTGGGTGGATCTGAAAGATGTAAACCTGAAGAACCTCTAAGTGCTCAAAGGCTAATCTGAGAGCTACAGAAAATCTCAAATGGTGAAGCACCTCTTGGGAGCTGCTGTGTACCTTGGTCATCTTCGAAGCCAAAGTGGAATACCAACCAGACTGGGATTAAGGGTGACAACATTCTAATAGGTGAGCTGATCACCTGTCTGTGTGAATGCAGATGTCCGCATCATAAATAATAAAGCTTAAAATTTTCACATTTTTTTTTATTTAAATACATATATTAAAACACAAACAATGAATATGAGAAAATATAACAATACATGATTTATTTGGTAGCACCAGTCATTTTAAATACAATAATAAAAAGCAACATTGGATCCATAAAATCTCTTAAATAGTGACTTATGTAATATATATAATGCTACCTCCAACGGATTAATGTATACCTGTATTTTTTCTCATAGTTATTGCTTGTTTGTTTGTTACAATGCTATGTAGTTGTACTACTATATAGCCTATTAGGTAAGTATTAGTAAATATATAAACTTTTTGTCACTATAACGCCTTGAGTTTGTTGCATCAATACACCATCATTATTGTGAAGCATGAAACAGCCCAGTCATCACAATCTGAGCTGATGACATTATTCTGTTCATCAATTTGACATTAGATACATGTATGCAACTTAGGTTTGCAACAACTGTTCTATTCTGGCATTTCTGGGAACAATATGTGATCTGAAACAAGCACAAATAAATAAATGTGGAATACACACACTACTTACTTTAAATAAACCATCTAAATGGGTAAATTATGAAATTAACCTACATAAATCTTATTTTGGAGGCTATTAATAACGATGTATTCCAATAACATTATGGTGACTGCATTGGGAAAGATCCTTGAGTCAGTTTTATAATTAATGTAGTCATATTGATGCAACTTAGGTTTTCAACGACTGTTCTATTCTGGCAACAATATGTGACCTGAAACAAGCATAAATAAATAAATGTTGAATACACACACTACTTACATGAAATAAACCATGTAAATAGGTAAATTATGAAGTTGACTTACATAAATCTTATTGTGGAGGCTATTAATAGCGATGTATTCCAATATCATTACGGTAAGTGCTTTGGGAAAGATCCTTGAATCAGTTTTATAATGAATGTAGTCTTATTGATAGATATTATGATATCTATTATATTTGTATCGTAAACACGACTGTAATTAAATAACAATATCTTATTGGTCTGAAAAACTGTCGAACACTAGATTTTTCAATATTATATTATAGAATTTAATATTGTTGTTTACAATCGATCGACACATGTACACAATGGCCGATAGAGGTGGACGATCCTGGACTGAAATATAATTTCGAATCAAATCATTCGATTTTAAAACTGCAGTGAGATATATCGATTATAACCTTTATTTAATTAATAACTTTTTTAGTCACATACATACTTAAGCTGACATCTTTATCCGTACGTAGGATAATGCACATTGCCTTATCATGTATCGTATAAGCCACGTTCTGCATACATATTTTACGATTTGATCAACAGAAATTAAGACCATCATAATGATGTAAGATTAATAGTACAAATAAGTAAAATTAAAAATACTAGCCCATTTTGAAAGTAAATTATTTACTAATTTCATAATCGATTAAGATATTTAGATACATTTCGAATAGTACATCATTTATGATCGCGCATCTCTACTTAACAGCAGTGTGAAGTGTCATTTTATCCGTCAGCTGACATCACAGATAGCAGAAAATATAGGCAATGAAATAACACTTTTCGCGCCATTAATGACGTCATCACGTAGAATCATCAAGATATTTTCAAAAAAATATTACAAAATAATTACAGCCCTAAAAACAAAAATATTCAAATTAGTATCTTAATTTGGTCTATATTTTTAGAAAAAAATATAAAAACCAGGGGTTAAAAAATATGGACAATGCCCATTGTAAAGAACAAGTCTCAAAACTCCGACTTAGAAATGTTTGCATGCGGCCACTGCTCTTTAAGTTTCAGCGGTAATTCTTAATGTATGGCACGATTCTCATAGGACGTGACTTTTCATCCTGCATCAACAATTTCCCTGCAGTCGACAATTTGCCGGCGCATTCGCGACGTCATTCGGACAACAAATTGTATTGGACCGGAATAATTGACTATAACCTGGCAAACTTAGCTGTGCGTGTAGGGGCGTCACTAGCAAATTCAGTGATGTCGAATAGAAAATAGAAATATAACATTTTGCTGTAAAATTATTTTATGATGCAAAACAAAATACAATTAAAATATATTATAACAAATCAAGATCCTTTGGTATGTTATAAAGAAATTATATTTTTCCCTCCCTGCAAGCATTAAAAGTACGCTGTTTCCGAATTCCGCCGCGCATAGATAAGTTTGCGAAGCTATACATTCAAATCCACGCTATCAATATCCGAACAAAAGAACACATAAAAATCAATGACGAAGCAATTCCAAAATACTTAGCCACTAATGTGTTTTGTGAACATTGTTTGTTATCGATTGGGGGGTTGATTACATGGCTTATGAACGCGCGCGATCCGAGCGTAGTCTGTAATCAAGCCGGGATAAACAAACAGACGGCTGAAACTGTAGCCTCGAGTCTATATTGAATTATGTCGTTGAGAAAGGAAACAATAATTTGTGAAAAAAGAACTACTGCAGTTTCGTTGATTATACGAAACGAGCTGCATAAATATTGACTATAAGTATAAAAGCCTTTATCTAACAAATCCGAAGAAGATTTTCAGATAATTGAAAAAAAATTCCAACTTTTTTTTTCATATCCTATAATCTTCACTAAAATAGGGAAACAAAAACCTTGTAATTGATAAAAATGAGAAAAGCGTAATATCAATGCACTTATAATTAAAAATAAACTTTATTCTATCTTCCAATTAATATAAAATCGCATCTGATCAAGCGAAATACTTAAATATTTCACCTTTACAAACTTTCAACCGCTATGAAACATTCCGATTTTTGATTGGAACTATTCACAAAAATCAGCTAGGCATAACAATTGTACATACACAAACTAACACCTATATCCCCAAAAGGACAGGCAGAGGTAAATGAATAAATAACACCCAACAGGCACACACATAGTCCTGATCCCACATTAAAGTAAGAATCGTGTGTACCACGAACTACGAGAGACTTTCGGTTTACATCACCCAGACTCGAAACAAATATCTGTGGGCTACATAAACATTAGTCTCGGTGCGGGAATCGAACCTGCGGCCTCACGCTTCACATCCGGCTGCTTGCCCACTTCGCCTTGGAGGCTGTGCAACTCATGAATTAATTTTTTTGTCTATTTACGTCCTTTCTACTAGCCCCTAGTAACATAATGCTTGATATTTCAAAACCTTAAAATATATAATGCCCGGGTCGGGCAAAGTGATATTGGATTTTTCAGTATCAGCCCGGAGTCTGGAATTTGTGCCCGATATGGCGATAGGCTCGCCTCCTATCACATCAGCTCGGCGAAATGTGGGTGTTCTAGTCCGCTAGTGCGCCTCTGCCTACCCCTTCGGGGATACAGGCGTGAGCTTATGTTATGTTATTAAAATAATATGATTTCCCGTCCTGAGATTCGAACCTAGCACTTCAGTTTACAGTTTTGCATTCCACTTGCCCTTATCTTACACCATAATGGGGTCCGCGAAGCATTCTTTCAAGCATGTTGCAGAAACCATTCGGCTTCAGTTTTAACAACCGATTGTCTGCCTGACGTCAACCCTCTCAAATCATTTTACTCGACCCGGGGTTTGAATCCGGGACTTTGGACAACAACGTCCACTGAGTAATTAACCTAATTAATAAATAGTATAACGGTTAAAATTCATTCGTACATTAAAATTTCATTTTCTAGCACTAAATTCATCACAACAATAAAATTAAAGTTCCTTAACAGTTTTAATAGAAGGTCAAGGTTATTTAAAATTATTCAACAGTATAGTGAAAACAACAATAAAACAGAGTATAAAAATCTAATTGCTCAGTTGGGTCTGGAAAGCCCTTTTGATGTGAAGGCCGTGTAAACGATGCCCAATTTACACAAAGGTGTTTTGAAGTATGATAAATAATACAAAACACTCTTTTTGTAGCCCTGAGGTGATTTTAGCGGCAAAGTGTGGTTTAATATGGCAATTTGTAAAAAGATTTACGAAAATTATCTTAACAATTATACATACATAAGCTCACGCCTATATTCCCGTAGGGGGAGGCACAGGCACCCTAGCGAAATAGAACACCCACACTTCTCCGAGCTTAGTTCCGTCCCAGATGTGATAGTGATATTAACTTTATATATTTCATAATATTGGATTCACTTAGGTGTAGTTAATCTAAATTCTAATCACAAAGAGATATACTTTGTGACTTGTTTGTATATTTGCATGATGTATACCAGCACTACACGATCGTCCAATCCGCATTCGTATAGAGAGGTAAATTGTGAATATTTGATGATATTGGAGAGTCGGTCGCTCGAGAGTTATGACATATTGGAGTCATGGACTTCTGAACTATCGTGTCATGACAGCATATATTGCACCTGATGGTAAGCGTAGTGCAGTCCAAAAAAAACTAGCGACCACTGACAAACAATGGGTTTATCAATGGTCACCAGAATCATGCCGGCCTATTTATGCTTTTTGATACTCCGAATCCGAAGAGGCAAGAAAAAAGACAAGCGGACGAATGATGCAGACACAGGGTTACCTCCATACCCGTGCCAATTAACTACCAAGTCATGCCGCAAGCCCTTTGAGAGAACCGGAGTCTTGGTCTTACCAAGGATACGCACAAGTACGCGTAAATTGGAAGTATTCGAACCCCGGATACTACACCTATACACACCCGATAAGAAGAATTAACAAAACTTAAAAACTCACTTCAAAAAGTAAAAAAATATTAATTTATTTTATTGGAGTCAGTACGAGGATTAATGTAGATGAAATGGGAAGGCAACCAACTCCAAAGAAAAATATATATATTAGCCCTGTAATATTACTATCCCACTGCCGGGCACAGGCCTCCTCTACTAATGAGAGGGGTTAGGCCCTAGTCCACCACGCTGGCCTAATGCGGGTTGGCAAACTTCAGATACCTTCGAAATTCTTGTGGTGAAATTCTCGAGTATGTAGGTTTCCTAACGATATTTTCCTTCACCGTTATAATAATAATATTATTAGCCCTGTAATATTACTGTCCCACTGCTGGGCCCGGGCCTCCTCCACTAATGAGAGGGGTAAGGCCTTAGTCTAACAAGCTGGCCTAATGCAGGTTGGGAGACTTTACATACCTTCAAAATTCCTGTGAAGAAATTCTCGGGAATGCAGGTTTCCTCACGATGTTTTCCTTCACCGTTATAGCAAGCGATATTTCACAATGAAAATACACTTAACATAGAAAAGTCAGAGGCGTATGCTCCATTTTTGGGGTTGGTCTCGAACCTCCGACACTTGTCTCGGCAGTCCGTACCATTCCCAACTTAGCGATCGCTGCTTTCTCCAAAGTACCAACTCTCCAAAGTGCCAACTACAAAGTAAGTAAGATTTTTTAAAGATTTGTTTTTACTTTATTTATAATATTTTGTACCAAATAAAAGATTAAATCACGATTTCTGTGCCGTTTCTTTAAGAAGCTTACTTCTAACTCCTTCAGAACTTGTCCATAACAGACCAAAGCGGTACAATACCTTTTCAAACATTATTTATTTGGTTAATTTAATAGCAATGGAAAACTAATCTCTTAAATGTGTTCGTACGCTCCCTCTACGAATTCTACGAGTTGCGCTTTCACAGGGTAATATTATGTTTATTGGTCTTTACCAACTTTCTCATAACTTTACTCATTAATTTAATTAATTATATTATTCTCTAGATATGCGCAAATCATTTAATTATGAAGGGTTAAAATGTGTTAAATTATGGAATTTTCTTTACTGATACAAGAGTGTCACTTTTTGATCAAAATAATCATAGTTTATAAACTTATAATCACTCTTGGAAAAAGCTCTATCGAACACAAAAATAATCTTGAAAACCAGTCCACATTTGGCGGAGATATCGCGTAACATACGTAAAAAAAATACAGATGAATTAAGGACCTTCTCCTCCTTTGAATTCGGTCGAAAATTGATTTTATAAAATACAACTGAGGTTACAAACATGTTATTAATCTTAAGTTAGTAAAGTTAAACTAGATATAAATATTATGATATTTTCTAATCAACATTGAAGGCGGTCGCGGCGCCTTCACAAATTTTGTAAGTAGGTAACAGCTTTATGAAAAATGTTCGCGTAATACCTCGGTTTCCTGGATACTTAGTTGCGGAACTCCGCCGTCCCGGCTCCGCGGCCTCTATGTAAACAAAATATATCGGTCCTTTGATATGGTACCTTGTTAACTTAACTATTAGTTTCTAGCGGAGTTATTAAATTGGATACGATGTACGCCAACTTAATACAGTCTGCCGTGTGTTCGTGTTTCAATCAAAGTTTTGCTTGATGTTATGGATGTTGCTATAATTTTTACAAGCTTTATATTAATAGTATTTTTTCGTACTCTTTATTTGAAAAGGATTTTTTTACATTTTTAAATATATAATGAATATAAAAAAATACATTTAAAAATATGAAATGATTCCCGTCCGAAGGCGAGGCTCCGGAGGCAGACCCAGTCAGGCGGTCAGGACCTCAGAGTGAGGAACCTTCTCACAATTCGTGCCGTGTCCAGTAACACTGCCTTCTATGTTTGGCCTTTGACCCAAATTGAGAGCCAGTTATGGTGTTGGGCGAGGCTCATTGGTATCAAACCATGGGCAGAGATAACTATCGGAACAAAGAGATTTAACAGTATATACAAATATACTGTTTAATGTCTGTGTATCGGAACGATGCTTTTTGAACAAAGAGATTTAATACTACATACAATTATACTATTAATGTCTTTGTTGTTGAATCGACCTGTATGTATTTGTAAAGAAAACTTTCAATGTGATTTACACCTTCAATACGTCTGATGAACTTTAAAATTGACACAAATAAAGACCGTTGACAATACAATAATTATTTTTTTGACCGACTTCCAAAAAGGAGAAGGTCCTCAAATCGTCTGTTTTTTTTTTGTATTTTACGCAATATCTCCGCCAAATGTGGATCAATTTTCAATTTTTTTTGTGTTCGATAAAGCTTCTTTCAAGGGTGGTCCCATATATATCTAAATTTGGTCACGATCGGATTTTAAGTTTGTCTGTTAAGCTTTTAAACTTGTGATTATTAATTTATTTTGTTAGCAATGAATTTTATAGCAGATACTGTTAACAGGACAGGTGGATCGTCTGATGCTAAGTAGGCTCCACCGCCTATAGACAACCATGGAACCGGAAGGATTAAGATTTGAGGGTGCGTTGTTATTTATTACCCGTAGATTTGTGCTGCAGACTTTTACTGTTTTGTAAATAGTAATATTCAATATTTATCTAAAGAACAATGTTATTTATCTACGGCTATTAATAGCTACAGCCTGAGCAGAAAAATTTGCCAATCGTAAATGTATTCGAGCTCGATGCGTGTCTATGAAATTTGTATGAAATATTAACCAAATGTCATCAGTGCGCAGCGAGCTTGAATACATTCACGATTGTCAGAAATTTTCCTGCTCGTGCAGCTGATCAGGAGTTTATTGTATGAAAGTTGAAACAAGGCAGAAAATTACTGCGTGCGTTAATACAAAATGGGAAACCGCAACGTAACCCTATCGCGCCACCATCACTGTTTGTTTTACAAACTCCAACAAATTGAGCGGAAACCAAATAAGTGTCCATTTCTAGGGACGTTATATGAAGCAATAAACTGTTATTTTGATTATCAGGAACTATTAGACTCTATGATATATACCAGGATCCCGAACAGGAATAATTTTGACAATCGATTTCATATCGAGCTCTCTGCTTCATCACACATAACATAAGCTCACGCCTGTATCCCCGAAGGAGTAGGCAGAGGCGCACTAACGAACTAGAACAAGCACATTTCGCCGAGCTTCGTTCCGCCCCAGATATGATAGGGGGTGCGCCTATCGCCATATCGGGCACAATTCCAGACTCCAAGCTGATATGGAAAATTCCAATATCCCTTTGCCTGACCCGTGGATCAAACCCGAACCCTCAGTAGGGTAGTCGTATCGAAATACAACCACGCCACCAAGGCAATGACATAGATGACATTTTGTCAATATTTCATAAAAACAGATGCGCATAGACCTCGAATTCGATTGTCAAATAGCCGTGGCCCAAGGCCCATTTATGTTAGAACAAAGGTTTCTGTAGCAGAGCGCTATCCTGGACAATCTCCAATTAATATTTGTGGGGGTCACTTGGCACAGATTAGCCCAACAGAGAGAGGAGTGGCGTAAAATTATGGTGTAACTGTAGGGCACAGTGGGCGCCAAAAAGCAGGGAATGATGATGATGATATGTTAAAGCTCTATAACCTATATTATACCTGACTAATCCCAAGATAAAGGGAGCTCTTTGGATAGGTAATAATATACACCCAAAGCTTATCGCAAACTAGGTCAAGCTGTATCGCGGGTATCATAATAAGTGGGACTTAAGGTCTTGCAACACCCAGCCCAAAAACAAATATCTGAGGATCAGACAAACATTTGTCTCAGTGTGAAAATCGAACCCGCAGCCATTCGTTTCACAGCCGATAGACTCGCCCGCTACGGCACAAAAGCTGATTTTTTAATGGTAATGGTAGTTAAAAAGTTATATTTTCTAACTTGCGCTAATATGAAGGCTCAAATTTGAAATTCTACTACCAATAAAGCACTATACGGAGTGCAGGCCATGCGATTCAAATCCGCTTTCCATTCTGTGACAAAGAGAAAGTTCAATGAAACTAGAAGCAAGAAGCTTTAAAGCTTGCACTGTTGACTAATGGTATAATACCGGCTCAAATATGATATAGTAGCTATCATTTTTTAATACAAATGTTTTACCGCCGAATGTTCATACACTTAAGGTACACTTATGTCGTTTAAAGCCGCCTTATCTGCCAAATTGTATGGCGAAAATCAATTTAAGAAGCCGTCAAAGTTGAGTAGCGTTTGACCATTCGAGCGATAGTCAGCTATGAGACCCTGTTATATACTACATTTTTATTATATGTATATACATATGTACGTCTGTATCCTCAAAGGAGTAACCAGAGGCGAATCAGAGATAGTTCACCAACTAAAGGTGTTTTATAGTAAACACCCACATTTTGCCGAGCTCATTTTCGTCCCAGATGTAATAGGGGCGAGTCTATCGGCATGGAGTCACAAATTCGAGACTTCGGGCTGATACTGAATGGATAAACCCAATATCACTTTGCTCGACCCGGGATTGATCCCGGGGTTTGAACCCCAAGACGGTAGTCACCACGCACGCAATACAACTAAGCCACCAAGGTAACAACTTATCTCGAAGGTATTATAACATTTTTATGACTAATTTTAAACACATTAAAAAAAATTGGGGTAAGTCAACCATGAGGTTTTTTGATATTTCACGCTAGCAGTTACGTAAAATAATTTGTACGTAGTCGCTAGCGTGAAATGCCAAAAAAACGGATGGTCGAGCTTGTTCAGTCTGTCGATCTCGCTTATGAATTTCATATAGATTTTTCATGCAAATATCATGAGCGCGCCGATTCAAAAGCGTAGAGAATCGTTATTAATCCCAAAGCCTTCGAGACAGTAGTCAGTAGAAGTATACTCAACTCTTGTATAGTAATTGACACTATGTCTTGCTCGGATGAAAATAATCTTAAGGTATATAACTTACTCCTTTCGTCCCGACCAAGCTTAACTACACGGAACGTTTACTAATCATGAATAACAATTCGCGAAAGAATCCGTAAAAACTAGTTTATTTCAATTATAATTACGTTTTCTAAAAAGTATTCTGACCGACTTCAAAACTTATCCATCGTGACCAAATTTATAACGGACCACATTTGAAATAAGGTCTATCGAACCCAAAAATAATCTTCAACATCGGTCCACATTTGGAAGAGATATCGCGTAACATCATCAATATAATATACCCTAGATGCACAGTTCTTTGCAAATATCCTCCTAAAAAGTGGTCTCAGGAATAAAACAAAGAAAAAGATCACAAGTTCTAATTAAACCAACACAAATATAACCCTATGCACGTGTACTAAAGTAGCTTTTTAAACGAAATGAGCAAGCGTTCTTAAATTTGAATTTTGAAATTTAGAATTCCATCGGCGTCGGACTGTATGCAAAACGAGTGCTTAAGCACTCCTTTGCTGTCCCATTTTCCGAGCGGCAACTGTGAATACTAGGTAAATAATTTATCGATGCGTAACATACCTACATAAAAAAAATACTGTCGAATTGAGGACCTTCTCCTTTGAAGTCGATCGAAAACGATCTCCATATTATATCATCTCGATACTCGTACCATGGAAACATTAGCCCAAGGGTAGCAATATCTTGAAATCAAGTTTGTGAACTAGCGGTATTTTGCGGTAAGGGCGATATCCAATATCGGAAATTCGTAAGCTAAACTCGCAGCGTCGTTTTGACGCGGGTATATACGGGACTCAATCCGCGCTCGACGTGTACAAACGACACAGTCAGGTGGTATCAGATGCATCTGCGACGTGCCGCCTCCACGATTCACTTAGGGATTGATGCCAATGCAACCTTACACTGGCCAACAAATCACCAAGCTGAGGTAATGTTGAATATACGGATTATGGAGTATACGGAACGGTCCATAACTACCGTTTGCACTGGTATACACGAATGGTGGTAAATATGGTGAATTCAAGAAACCCTTGAGTTTGTTTCGGCATTTCTCCGTGGCGCAGCGGGCAAGTAGCGGCTGTTAAGCTAGAGGCCGCGGGTTCGATCCCCGCACCGAGACAAATGTTTGTATGGCCTACAGATATTTGTTTCGGGTTTGGGTGTTGAGAGACAGAAAGTCTCTCGTAGTTGGAATCTCTATCACAACAAGTATCTTGATAATCACAAGTTTAAAAACTAAACAGACCGACTTCAAATCTGATCGTGACCAAATTTATATAGGACTACCCTTGAAATAAGCTCTATCGAATACAAAAATAATTTTAAAATCGGTTCACATTTGGCGAAGCTATCGCGTAACATACATAAAAAAAAATACAGACGAATTGAGGACCTCCTCCTTTTGTGGAAGTCGGTCGAAAATACAGACGAACTGGGGAACTTCTCCTTTTTTGAAGTAGGTCGATAAACCCAAGTTATTAATAAATTGTTTTAAAAATAACCGATTGATAATACTTAATATACATAATTAGTATAAATAAATGTAATGATTATTTTGTTACAGGGCTTTATCAAAATATATACGTTTTAAATATTATGTCACAATATCGATAAATTCTATATTATTGATTTGGGCTGTTTGTGAGACCCTAAATATATTGGTAATAGGTCTTTAAGAACTATCATGAAAAATAAAACTTGATTATTTACTTGTAGGTTGTAGCTACTATATCAATTTAAAAAAAAACCGGAACGCCATAACCTCAATTCAAGGCTTTAGTATCTGTTCTATCCCCAAAACTATTAAATTTATCGACTGGAAAGGCATAGTTACAAATATTGCTAGCCTAAATTGGAACCGTGCCCGAAATATTATTTACAATTTTATTTTTACTAAGCATAGAAAAAGCAACTAGATCAAGTGTGTATTATTTTACGTTATTTACATACATACATACATAAGCTCACGCCTGTATCCCCGAAGGGGTAGGCAGAGGCGCACTAGCGAACTAGAACACCCACATTTCGCCGAGCTTAGTTCCGTCCCAGATGTGATAGGGGGCGAGCCTATCGCCATATCGGGCACAAATTCCAGACTCCGGGCTGATATGGAAAAATCCAATATCACTTGCCCGACCCGGGGATCGAACCCGAGACCTCAGAACCGTAGTCTTACCGAAATACCACCACGCCACCGAGGCAGTCGTTTACGTTATTTCCTTTTTTCAAAACGAGATTTGAAGTTTTTACAGAACAAAAACTGGAAGATTTCTTTACTGGACTACCGAGGGGTTACCACTCACCACCACGTCTTATAGCAGTATAATTGTAATCTTATTTTGTTTTTTTTTTGTACGGGAAACGGTCCATGTAAGCTAATAATAATACTGCTATAAGACGTTGTAATAAACCCCCTAGTGTTTTGGTTCTTGTAACTAATATTTGTGATCAGCTAGCTTTTCGGGTATCTTTTGAGATACTTATTTTCTTTAATCTTCATTTCTGATACCCACGATCTTCCGATTCAGGGCACACTACAAGATGAGTACTATTTTGGGGTTCCTTATTTACATATCTAAATTGAGCGAACCTCAAGCCTGAAGCTAGCTCATAATTTCGCCACATCTCCGCAAGTCGAATAACAAAGAACACACATAAAATTTGGAATAAAAGCATCATCGCCGTACAGTTTTCACATAAACGCCACAAAACACGTACCATCAAACAGGTCGTTTATTGTCGGAAATAATTCCGCAATTTTAATTACCAACACTGACTTCTCATAATAAAAGCACGAACATAACTCGGCCCATTTCATCCGACTGTGTATAAGCATGTAGGTCATAAAGACAAGCCGGACGTGTGCAGTGGCCAGTGGCAGGCAGGCACTCATCAAGCCCTCGATATTTCACCGTACATTACAAACGATGCGGCGGACAACTGAAGTTAATTGGATGCGCTGGCCACAGCAGGGCACGGCTATGAAATATAAAACAGGCCCGCCGCATTTTCAGGTGAGTGCATCCCCATTATCAGGCCGGCAGACGACGTAACGTGTCGCGTCTCGTAGTCGTGTCGGCTGGGTCTGTCCTGCCTTAGGGTGGCGGGAAATTTAACGATGCTGTGTTTCTTTGGAGCTGTGTCTTCTATTCCCGAATATGGCATGGACTGTTCCACGATAAATAATAATAATATTAGCCCTACTATATTAATATATTACTGTCCCACTGCTGGGCACGGGCCTCCTCTACTAGTGAGAGGGGTTAGGCCTTAGTCTACCACGCTGGCCTAATGCGGGTTGGTAGACTTCACATACCTACGAAATTCTTGTGGAGAACTTCTCGGGTATGCAGGTTTCCTCACGATGTTTTCCTTCACCGTTGTAGCAAGCGATATTTCACAATGAAAACACACTTAACATAGAAAAGTCAGAGGTGTGTGCTCTTTTTGGGTTTGGTCTCGAACCTCCGACACTCGTCTCGGCAGTCCGTACCATTCCCAACTGAGCTATCGCTGCTTGTTCCACCATATGATGGCTAATTTGAACGTGTTAAGCAGTTTGAAGAATTAGATTACTGCCTACAATAGGGCGATATCTAATTTCCTGTCTACTTAATATAAACAGAGAATATTGTTTGTTTATAAATAAAACATACTATAAATTATACGTAGATCTAAGTTGCAACGTTTATCGGTTATTCTCCCAGTTGAGAGCGCACAAAAAAGCAAGAAAAGTTTATAGTTTCCACATACAATACAAAATATTGCTATTTTCGTAGCGAACATTCGCACACAATACGTTTGAAACGGACTGTGTAATAACAGCCCATCAAAATTTCTACGGTAGAGTTGTCGAGCCGATCGGAAAAATTCACTCGACTCGACTCGACTCGCAATCGGTGTCGTAATCCGTGCATGCCACTGTGTGTGAAATTGAAATTAAAATTCTATTAAAGCGGAACGATTGAAATAGAACATGCATACATTTTTATATCGAATATAAATTGTATCGATAATCGGAATGGAAAGGACTAGTGAGGCTTATGTACGAAACCAGTAGATATCGACTATTGTTATTATCGAGTAATATTAACTACAATTTTATTATGCGCTTCGGATTTTTTTGTTTCTTATAAATCATTTCGCATATTAGGTCTGCTCAGGAAATAAAATTAAAAATTATAATAAAATCTAACTAAACATCTGTACACATAATAATGTACGATTTACATAATAATTATTTCCGAAACTTAACTAAGTAGATGTTTACACGAGTAATTTATTTGTCACTTGTAAAAGTCCTCAAACCCGTAGCATTTGAATACCATGGCTTGAAATTGTAGGACGTAAGAACAATGTGTTCTGCGCTTTGGTTCAGATTTATTGACATCACGATAAACCGGTCTGGCGAGCACCATTTGTCGATTAACTGACGTGGACGGCCCTAATTCTAGCTCGGAACTATTATAAAAACGTTTAGGAATAGGTGCGTTCCTTAGTATTGTAATGTTACGAAAATGTTCCTAAGTAATTAGTATTGCCGTGAAAACTCTGTATTGATGTTCAGTGTTAGAATTTCTTTGGCCCTTTAAAGGTTTTCCTACTAAGCATCTGTTTGCACGTTGACTGTATTATTATTTTGTGTTTTTTTTTTTTTTTTTTATCCGGGCACGGCAAAGTGACTACACTGCACCTGATGGTAAGCGTAGTGCAGTCCAAAAAAATCATGCCGGCCTATTTATGCTTCTTCACACTCCGAATCCGAAGAACGAAGAAGCAAATCGAGAGGCTTGCGACAAGACAGACGGACGACCGACGCAGATACAGGGATACCCCCCATACCCGTCTCAACCAACCATCAAGTCATGCCGCAAGCCCCTCGAGAGAACCGGAAGTACACTGGCTGATCCTGGAACGCGAACCACACGCGGAGTGTGGGTCACTATGGCAGGTTTTAGCACCATGTGTACGGTGGTCGCCATCCGGTCGGATACGAATATCCTACCACCAGCAAACCACTGTTTACACTCGTATTTTTCTCATATTACGCACTAAGTGGACCAGGATGTCAGAACTTCAAATTTTAGACCGGGAAATGCAATTTTACTAACTAGATTTGAACCAGGACTGGTTTGGTTGACGTCAGGCAGAAGCCCGGCCGTAAAGGTAAAGCCGAATCCTTTTTGCAGCATACTTGAAAATGTGTGTTGTGACCCCACATTAAAGTGGGATTAGGGCAGGTGGAAAGAAAGAAGGCCGGTCTATAAGAGAATTTATTCATATTTACTGCACCTACGTTCTATGATATGTGTTTTAAAACATAATTGGACCGTGTTGTGCAGAAATGAGCCAACCCACAAAAAACATTTTTTACATCAATACGGTCTATTCATGGTTTAGATCATCTTGGCATAAATAAAAAAACTTGTTTTTGTGGGTTGGCTCATTTCTGCAGATCACGGTCCAATTAAAAAAAGAAACATTAGAATGTTATATGCGAAGACTAACGTCTAATAATTCTTTTACTTATGTTAGCATTTTAAAAATACATTCAAAGTTACCCCGACAAACTATACAAGTAAAAATAATCGCTCACTATTCGTCTTACTTTAACGTTCTAAGAATTAAATCGCGTTCCTTTCTGTGAATATCTCGGTTCAAACTACGAACACCCTTGAAATAATATTTTACGTTAAGCGCCGGCTAAGAAAACAAAATAAGCCTTATCGCGATACGCCATAAACCAGTAAAATATAAGGGTTCCTTATATTCCTGGCCGACTTAACGTTTTGTTTGTTTAGGATAGATTGTACCACGAGTAATTGATAGATCAAAGTTATCCAATTACTTTTATGGAATTGATTTTTCTTAATTCTTTCTATTTGTTCTTTTTAATAATAGTTACCGGAAATTAATGTTTTTCTTTAAATGTTTGACTATTTTTGTTATTTGAATAAACTATATTTTTCGTTTTAAAATAGTTATAAAAAAAGAGGTTCCGTATACATAATTATAATTATATATATATTTTTTTTAGAATATATTTCTTCATATCAATTAGAATTCCACACCTTTAGTGACCTTTCACTTTGATACGAAATATTCATATTATAGTAATAAAAATTCCTAAATGCTTTGTTTATTATCAAATATATTTATATAATACATTTTTTGACACAATAATTAACTATTATTGTAACTTATCTACAAAAATATTTTATGCAAAACCTTGAAAGTATGAAAATCACACAAATGAAAACTACCCAAATACAGATCTATTTAATTCGATTTAAACGGAAGCAGCCAAATTGATTACATAACATAACATAACATAAGCTCACGCCTGTATCCCCGAAGGGGTAGGCAGAGGCGCACTAGCGAACTAGAACACCCACATTTCACCGAGCTTAGTTCCGTCCCAGATGTGATAGGGGGCGAGCCTATCGCCATATCGGGCACAAATTCCAGACTCCGGGCTGATCAATAATCCAATATCACTTTGCCCGACCCGGGGATCGAACCCGAGACCTCAGAACCGTAGTTGTACCGAAATACCACCACGCCACCGAGGCAGCTAAATTAATACTCATAGAAAACAAGCATCAAAGATTTACCAAAGGAAATATACATATTTTAGTTGAAACATAGCATTTCTGCATTAGTATAAGCTTATAGCACTTTAAACCGCTGAGAGCATATTCCCATAAAATAGAAATAGTTTATATATGAATATCGGAAGTACTTTACTTACTGAAGTAATACAACTCTGAGAACCACTTTACAGTAATAAAAGGGAACATTTTATACCGACTTATGAAAGGAGGAGGTTCCCAATTCATATGCTCTATAGAGTACGTTTTTTTGTGTGTAACAATATCATTGCTAAGGGCGGATTTATTTTCATTGTTTTTAGGGTTCCGTTCCTCAAAAGGAAAAAAACGGAACCCTTATAGGATTACTTTGTTGTCCGACTATCCGTCTGTCATTTATTCAAAATAAGTTATCTTAGTGTGTTTTGTCATTTTCACTATCAAAGAAAGAAAGGGACAATCTTAAAATTAAGTACCTTAATTTGTATAAAATATACACGCTTACACGTCCTTTAAATCGATATTAACATGCAGATTGCAGCACTATATCATACAAAAATATTACATAAACATAACATAAGCTCACGCCTGTATCCCCGAGGGGGTAGGCAGTGGCGCACTAGCGAACTAGAACACCCACATTTCGCCGAGCTTAGTTCCGTCCCAGATGTGATAGGGGGCGAGCCTATCGCCATATCGGGCACAAATTCCAGACTTCGGGCTGATATGGAAAAATCCAATATCACTTTGCCCGACCCGGGAACCGAACCCGAGACCTCAGAACCGTAGTCGTACCGAAATACGACCACGCCACCGAGGCAGTCAAAACACAAACAAAAATATTTTACAACCAAAATATGTCCAAAATACAAAACAGGGGTACCCCGAATAAATTATATAATTTCTGGATGAGATAACATACAATCAACGTAATATGTAAGAATATCAGCTATACTTTAACCCGTCAGAGGCGGCACATATATATGTTCCATAAGCGTATGGGCCACCGGAGGCCGAGCCGCCCGTGACTATCTACTGGAATTAACTTATTTTCCCAGTTATGTATATAAGGCAGACAGACTGGCGCCATTCCGTCCCGTCTTCAGATAACCTCAAAGAGATGAAATATTACTATAGAGGGGCTATGAAGCCAGTTTCCATACAAAAAATGATCTCAAACGGCAACAACGCCATCTACTACTCATTACAATGCGAGGGCGCTTATAACATTTTACACCTCAGAATGTTCAAGATTCACATGGGACAATTTTATTGTCTAAACATTATTACGCTGTCTCGACTTTTGCGCGTATACTTCAAATAAGATCTAGTGATTTATCACCACGAGGTTACAACTCTTGGATCAGAAGTTTCGTTGTTGTCCCGTCTATATACTGTTGAATGTCTTTGGGTAACCTACATATTCATAACTAGTATAGTGGTAGAGCCACGCTGTAGACAGTAACGTCTACAGCACGAATGGGCCGGCTCGACCGGTTAGATACCACTGTCTCACAGGAAACCGACGTAAAGTGGCAGCTTGCTGTCGCGTTTCGTTCGGTGAGTGAGATTTCCGGTGGCCCATTCCCCCCCCCCTCTTTCCGAATCCCTATTCCCTCCCCTTCCATGTCCTCTTTTTAGGTTGGCAACGCACCCATGATTCTTATTGTGTCTTGGGTGTCTATGGGCGGTGGAGATCACTTACCATCAGGTGACCCATCTGTTCGTTTGCCAGTCTCTTCTATAAAAAAAAAAAAACTACACATTGTTTTTGTCCTTTTCAGCTTGGCTTCTTTATTCCGCCTTTAAAGATTAAATTTACAAACACAACCTCCATGACGCTGTGGTCGAGTAGAATTAAGCAAGAGATGATGATCATGAGAGATCATGTTTTAAAACCACGTATCTTTTCAAAAGTTGCTTTTTCACAATTTCAAATACTTCCCACGAGTTTTTGGAGATTTGTGGTTCACGTGACCCATGACAAACGGGACATTTCTAGGTATAAATGTACTCAAATCCATCAAAAAGCATACTGTCTCAACATCGGACGGAAATAACTTAAAATGGATTTGTAATAGGTAGTTCAATCTCTGCCTGCTTTTGAATTTGAATTTTAAATCCCTAACAAAATTTATCATTGTAAAAAATATCTATCAAGATTGATTGATTGATGTATTTATTTATTTATAGCCTTTATATTTCCGAATTGTACACAATAAATAAATTCAAACAATACATTAATTGGTGCTTGCACATGATTTTTAACTAAATATAGTATTCAAGCAATATAATTAATTGTACTAAATAATGATAACCTAATAATAAAAATATCAAGATTGATTAAAGTGATTGTGTATTTTAATTTCAAAGTTTAGTTTAATGTAAACTTACTTATATATATTTAAAGATATCTAATAATATCAAATACACAAACCTTCGTCAAAAGTAATTTCAAAACCGAGCTGTAGTTGTTAGCACAATGTGGTTTTAACAAAGACTTCACAAGCTACTTTAGAAAACCCCACATCAATTTTCTGTAGTATAAAGGCACTGGCAGTATACCAAGACCAATTCAAACTTCTAAGCTTGCTAGATAAGCAAGTTTTTCTTATTACTGAAGTGTCGTAAATATAGAAATTAGCGCGGGATGATCGTCGCTGTGTAAACATCAAAAGTTTGAAAGTAACGACTTTTCGTCGCGTCGCGTTCGTTGCGTCTTGTTGGCGAATGTGATCCGGACGCGACGCGACGCAATCTCCCAACCCTGTAACTCGACTCTTTATTAGCTTATCCTATTAACTCGTGGCATCAGATTGTTCTTATTTACCTCTTGAATATAACTGATTTTGTTTACCTTAATTTCATTTGTAAAATGATAAAATGTTTGTTGCTTTCCTAAGTGTAATTAAAAACGGTTTCAATGTAAGAAAGCTGCAATATCTTTGATTAATAGATACTTTTTACTGAGAAAAGTCTTCTGGGAAAAAAATCGCGAGCAAACTTTTATAAACTTTCATTGTGAAATATCGCTTGCTATAACGGTGAAGGAAAACATCGTGAGGAAACCTGCATACCCGAGAATTTCTTTACAGGAATTTCGAAGGTATGTGAAGTTTACCAACCCGCATTAGGCCAGCGTGGTAAACTAAGGCCTATCCCCTCTCAATAGTAGAGGAGCCCCGTGCCCAGCAGTGGGACAGTAATATTACAGGGCTAATATTATTATTATTATTATTATAAACTTTTATAATATCAGTGAGATTGCTACTTTTATCAGTGATTAAGACATAACAATTAAACAAAATTCTTAGTTATAAATATCAATAAAAATGTATAAATAATCAGGTCGATCAGCGGCTCATAGCAGGAACATTTCTGACAATCGTAAATGTATTCGTTATTAACTATTGTTTAAACGTCATCACGATAATGAATAATTACATATAAATCATACTGCTACATTTTTATAAGCAAAATGATATATGTAAACAAAACAAGTAAACAGAGATGAAATAATATGGATAAACAAAACGTAATCGCGCCAGACTGGCAGGGTACGGAGAGTGGCAATGACAGAAGAACGGTCGATTGTCGACTCGAGGCTCGGGACAGCGGCTCATATTTACGTTATTTACGCGTCCGCAGAGGACAACTTTTTAATGGGGCGGTAACAGACCACCCGAGATCGCAGCGTTGACGTTAAATCTCGTGCTCATAAATACGTTATGTAAACCCACCCTAATAATTAGTCGCGGTTACGGCGTGTAGTTAAGTTTTATGGAGCCAGCGGAGGCACTAAGTGGGAGCGAGGGCTCGTAGAGAAAAATGTTCTTTAATTTGTCTGGCTACGTTCAGAGGCGATGAAGCGGAAATTGTTATGTTTATTCGGGGAATCTTGTATTTCTAGCTACCCTTTTATTTTTCCGTCGTTTTAATGCGATTGGATTTTCGTAGCATCGCTGTTATTTTGTTGAGGAAAATACCGTGAATGTGCACCGTTAGTTTGATTTTATGGCAAGTTTTGTGTTTGTTTCTGGATTACCCGTAGTCGGCTTATCCTTAATAGATATTGAATTTCTCTTACGGTTGGTAAGCGTTTTCTTTGGTGTTATTAATGAATTGATCGTAATAATTACTTATCTGCTACTTACTTAATTTATGTATTATGTTTACGCTAACTTAAAGCTATTCTCAGGAACATCACCAGCGAATAACAAACATGATATAACGACAATACAGCTAATTTCAGCGAGTAATGGGAATCATATAAAACACACATCATGACACATCACGAAATTTCATACAGCCCCAAAATGAGGTGACAATCTGTGGGTGACACAAAGTTAAAAATGTTATGACCTGAAAGATGTTTGTGTGGATGGTTTGGAGCGTGTTAGATAAGGGTTGATAAGAGCCGCGTGGCGGACCTCGGAGGCGGTACGGGGGGAGTGGGTCGGTGGGGCGCGGGGGAGGTGCGGGACGGCACGCAGCGTGGACACAGTACCTGGCAGTGTCGCCGCGCTGCACGCCACCTGCACTGTCTCTTCACTGCTTCCCCACTTTAGAAAGTTTCTCAACTTAATCGGAACAGTTCACAAACTTGGGCGAGTATGAAGCGAGCGTTTCGAAGCGGGCGTCTGCCGTGTGGGAGAAGTTGAAGCGCGTGCTGCACGTACACAGGTTACAACGAGTACAGCGACGAAGCGAGATACGGAGTCATGCGGTCAGCCAAAAGGACACAAACCTACTGGCGAGCTGGGTGTAGTGGCAGCGGAGTCGGGGGCGGCGGGCGGGTGGGCGCGCCATTGGCCCGCCGGGGAACGCCTCCGACGACGCCGGTGACGCCGCCGCGCCGCCGCCACCGCCACCGCCACCGCCGCCATCCACTCCACTCCTCAACAATGTTAACTTACACTTCAAACTTTACTATTGCCGATTTGCACTTTTTAAACTTTCATGCAACACCAGAACACACGTAGGTTGTAATTTGCAAATGCCAGGAGCCAGAGCCAACAAAGTTGCTCGACTACATCATCACATCAAGCAAGGGTACTTACGCACAGCAACAGCACTGAACTTTGGGTCAGTTTCAGTACAACCATCACCGCATAGCCACACAATATTTCACACAATAAAAATCACTGATACACTTTTCGTGTAATTGCATTATACTGCTTGTAAAATAACTTAATATTTTAGAGAATATGGGACGTAAAATAACGTTAATATTTTAACTATGGCTATAAGTAAACTTCTAATTTTTTGTGCATCTACCCACAAACCTGTTGTTTCGGATAAGTCTTCTAAACGTTTTGTTATTGCAAACTATATACAAAAACAATTTTCTATGCATTCAATTAATCAATTAGATAACATGATATAATTTTTAAGACGCTTTGATCCTTTTATATATATTTTTTGGCAAAAGTTTCATATTAGTTGCTCAATCTGCATTTGTGACATTTCATTTCATCTCAAATGTTTAAATCTATTTCATTATAATTTTCATTTACACTAAGTAATTTATTGAAGTAGTTAGTGGTACTTCAGGCTTCAGACTGCCTCGGTGGCGTGGTGGTATTTCGGTACGACTACGGTTCTGAGGTTTCCGGTTCGATACCCGGGTCGGGCAAAGTGATATTGGATTTTTCCATATCAGCCCGGAGTCTGGAATTTGTGCTCGATATGGCGATAGGCTCGCCCCCTATCACATCTGGGACGGAACTAAGCTCGGCGAAATGTGGGTGTTCTAGTTCGCTAGTACGCCTCTGCCTACCCCTTGGGGGATACAGGCGTGAGCTTATGTTATGTTATGTTAGTGGTACTTATTATGTTTAATTAATAATCCTTAAAAAATTAAGACACTTATTTGGGCCAGGCACAGACTTTTTAAATTGTTTGTAATTAATAACAAAGATGAAGAAGAAGAGTAATAAAATGATACTGCCATCATTATTTTCAGTTTATTATTCGATTACACTTTATCGGTAATGGCCTTTATTTTGTACTCAAGTCACATTGATAACTTACCATATATTTGAAGTGTCATTAAATGTTGGCCACTTAAGCAAAAATTATCCCCTGCACCAAATTGCAACATTTTGGGATATAGCTAGTCCAGCACATAAAACCCAGCAAATGTCATGACTGGTGCATTAACAGCGGATAAGTCGACGCAGAAGGAATACAAAGATATGCTGCAGCGCTGTAGATTCAAGGATCGTTTACATCTACAGACACGCGATGTACCTGCACAGATATAGTGGTTCATCGGCTATCAATTCTCGCTAAGACATGGCGATGGCATAATAGTCCGAGGTGATTGGGTTGTATAGAAACTTAGATAGCTTAGCGCTTAGACTAATGACCAGTATAAGGATTAGTATCCCCGTGTTGTCACTAGTTCTACTGACAATTTTGCAGTGAAAATAATGTTATAACTTAGCAATCACATGCAATGATTGTACCATTTTGATAGTCGAACTTGTCACTTCCCAAATAAAAACTGAATGATTGTTACTATATTTATTCTCTTGTGAGAATGACACATTATGACTTTAGTCCAGCGGCCAAAACCTCCGTCCCCTTTTCAATTCCTACTCTTTTATGTTTTGTAAAGCTGGGTCTCCTGCACTAAAACACTACACAAAACGTGCATTTCTTATCTGTGGTCCATTGTTCTACGAGCAAGTGACAGCTATAATCGTTGTTTTGCGTATGTGTTTTTAGCGTTTTGTTTTGAAAAAGCTAATGCAGGAGACCCAGCTTAACATACACTTGATCGATATTGTTACTATCTATATCTCGACCTTGAGTTTTTAAGACATTCCAGTTTTCACGTTAGCTACTACGTAAAATAAACAATTGTAAGATAAACAACAATTTCCCGCGTAACCGTTAAATGTGTTTTTTCATATAAATATTTTACGGATCGCTAGCAAGAAACGTCAAAACTCATGGTTGGCCTACACGTGACTGGTGGCCGAGGTAGTCGCGTTTATCAGTCTTCGCTTTAAAAAATGTATTCTTGTAAATTAGGGGCGCCTCCTTGATCTTGCGGCAGCATATATGGGCTGTGGACTGGGAGGTCTTGGGTTCGATTCCCAAGTCGGGAAAAGTGAATTTTCTAATTTAATTTCCTCGGGACTGGATGCCTCAGATTGATGGTTGATGTCAGGCAGCCGGTCGTGGAAGATAAGCTGAATCCTTTCTGCAAAATGCTTGAGGAAGTGTGTTGCGCCCACCCCACATTAAGCGTGATAAGGGGAGGTAGAAAGATACTCGTAAACTAATATTTTGATATCTGTGCTGTTACGTTGTCTGTGGATACGAATGGTCCTTTAAACATGTCACGTGCGCCGATGGTAGCACCGTTCAACCATTGTGATACCTCGCACGATGTGTTAAAATGCATAAACGCCGTATAAATTAGTAATTTTATTGCCAAATGTATAATGTTTAGATAATGACGCACATCTGCCGTCCACCTGCTGTGTAGCACGATGAGCATTTTTATTATGATGCACTTGGCCGAGGTAATTCCCTAAATAAAGATTTATCAATTACTTTTTAATTTATTTTGTTTTTACCATAATAAGCCTCATTTATATTCAGTTGATTGATCTAATTCATTGAGGTTCATACATAAATGGCGACAGGTTCTGCGGAGTTTGTCCAAAAGGAATTATTTTCCTTATGGTCTTATGGTAACATCACATTCATAACACATAACATAACATAAGCTCACGCCTGTATCCCCGAATGAGTAGGCAGAGGCGCGCTAGCGTACTAGAACACCCACATGTTGCCGAGCTTAGTTTCGTCCCAGATGTGATAGGGAGCGAGCCTGTCGCCATATCGGGCACAAATTCAAAACTCCGGGTTGATACTGGAAAATCCAATATCACTTTGCCCGACCCGGAGATCGAACCCGAAACCTCAGGATGATAGTCGAACTCCGCACGCAATACCGCTACGCCACCGAGGCAGCCAAAATGAATTTATTCTCTTGATTGGTGCTTGCAAAGTAACGAATATATCTTTTTTTTAAAGCCTGAGATATTAGTATCAGATTTGGTTTCCCCAAGTAACATAAGTATTTTGTTATTATACAAAACCTGTTCTTATTCGTTTTATTTCAATATTTTCCTTAGTGTGTACAGTTTCTTAGGAATAAGTGGAACAAGAACAGCATTCGTGTACGGATACTCATATTTATCTGGTAGACAGTAGTGCGCACGTCGGCACAATCCGGCGCAGCATGCGATCCGACTGTCACGTCTTGGCGTCTATATAATAGCATCATTTGTTTTCACTTGATATTACTATCATGAAATTATAGAAAAAGCAGGTAAACTGGTACTGGATCAATATTGGCAACGACAGAGAACTGTGGAAAAAATGGAGAAGGCCTTTACGCAGTAGGGGACCATATCTAGCAACAATAGAAAAACTAATAATTTAACAATACTAACAGCTAGTATCTAAGTAGAAAAAAAACAATAACTAATATAATTTGAAATGTAACCTATAGATATGGAATAAACAGGCTTAATAAATAAATACTACTATGACAACTTATCTTACGACACCTAGTAGTGAAACTGGTTAACATTTTACCTAGTTATAGGAATGCTACAAATGACAGCCTCCGTGGCGCAGCGTGCGAGTAGCGGGCTGTGAAGCGAGAGGCCGCGGGTTCGATTCGCGCATTGAGACAAATGTTTGTGTGGCCTACAGATATTTGTTTCAAATCTGGGTGTTGTGAGATCGAAAGTCTCTCATAGTGTCTGACTCCCACGATACAGGTTATACCTAATGTGGGGTCAGGACTAGGTGTGTGACTGTTGGGTGTATTTATTTAAATTAATAGTTAAACGTTTTAAATAATTTTAGACTAATCGTGAAGCACATCATATCTAATCTTAATCATATTTGATGCTTTATTCCACTAGATTTTGATGACAATTTGATCAGATAAAAAACCCATTATTTATTATTGGATTATTAAGTAAATCGTAAAGAAAATACAACATTATTTACAGCGCATCTTACAAAATATTCTGAAATAATGGAGACACAAATTGTTATATTTGTTATTGTGGCAGATAAACTGCAGGAATGTCGCTTGAGATGGTATGGCCACGTTTTGAGGAAACCACAGGAGTACGTCGGTCGCATGTGTCAAACGTACTAGGGGTGCGTTCCCGTGGACGGCCCAAAAAGCGCAGGTAGACGTTCCGGAGGAAAAATATGATATCCAATGGACTCACTATGGAGAATGCTCAAGACAGGGCGAAGTGGAAGCGTTTAAGTAGGAAGGCGGACCCTGGCAGAAGGCCGGGATAACGCCAGGCAGAAAGAAAGAAATAATGGAAACACAAATTCTTAAAACAAAAAGTAAACGTTACAACCAAACATAACCTATATTTGGTTCTTGAAAATTTCGACATTACGTGATGTATTTACTTAAACCATTTGATACTAACTGAGCCACGAGCCATTAGATATAATAGCACTATTAAATTACACATCAGTAGCTATTTTTCTCTTCGTATCTTACAACAAAGAACAACATATAAGACTTTACTGCAATGTTCGGATTTTCTAGATTTAGGGCATGAGAGAGCATGGCACACTATAGCATCAAATAAAATCAGTTTTTGTTCATTTTCGAGGACATAGATACAGAAATTGATACTTATTATAAATACTGGATTTTGTTAGGCTTTTTTATAGCAGAGACTGGCACACGAACAGACGGGTCACCTGTAAGTGGTTTCCACCGCTCATAGACACCCAAGATACAATAAGAATCATCAGTGCGTTGCCAACCTAAAAGGAGGGAATGGAAGGGGAGGGTAAGGGGATTGGGAAAGGGAGGGGCATAAATGGGCCACCGGAAATCTCACTCACCAAACGAAACGCGACAGCAAGCTGCCACTTTATGGCGGTTTTCTGTGAGACAGTTGTATCAAACCGGTCGAACCAGCCCATTCGTGCTGTAGACGTAACTGTCTACAGCGTGGCTCTATCACTCAAGTATGTCGTAATAGTCACTTTATGTCCTAAAATGTAAATAGTAAAGTATACTTGTATCAGTGGATTTAAAATTGATCAGCAGCCCGAGCAGACAACTTCTGACAACCGTAAATGTATTCGTGCTCGATGCGCGTCTATGAAATATTAATCAAATGTCATCAGTGCGCAGCGAGTTTACATTTACATTAGTTTTTCGTGCTCGGGCTACTGGTTATGATATCCTTTTTAATTTAATGAATGTTAAAATGAAAAGCATATATAAAATAAGAATCAAACAAAAGTATTTTTGTTCGAGAAAAAGCTTGATAAAATTCTTCTCCGTCTTCTTCTGACAGTTAAAAAAAATATCATTATAAACCAATTAAAGGCAAGCAATAAAATATTTATAAGAAAAACAAAGCGCAACTATCAATATTTCATCTAAATTGAAATTCATACGAGTAGCTGGACGACCAGATATCAGTATACCAACATCCCAATTTACATACATGAGGATAACCAGGGCGGAGGACTTGAGCGCAGTGTAAAAACTAACTTGCCTTGTCAAACTGTAATTTTGTTAAAGTTAGATTAAGTAAGCTAATCCTTAATGTATTCATAGAAGGTTCATGTTTTTAAAACAAGCTATAAAGGAATATGATACCGTTTGAAAATGATAAGTTAAGTTTTCTTAGGTTTACTTGAATGTTATTCATTGAAATAAAACTAGTTTTTACGGATTTTATCGCGATTTGTTTTGTATTTATTTTATTCCATCAAGGTCAGTCCGACCCATCATCACGAAGGCTGTAAAGCTTTCGAAACGTCGGGACTACAAATAAAATAAATACAAAACGAATCACGATAAAATTCGTAAAAAATAGTTTTATTTCATAGTTGAGTTTTTTACGAAACTTTTTTCTATTTACCTATCCTTATCTCACCATTGCACCATAGTACTATTGCACTCCATTTCAAGCATGTTGCAGAAAGGATTCGGCTTTTTAGTTTCTTCTGGAAGATCCAGTAAGTATATGTCTTTAGCAGTCTATGACAAATAATATTAGTAAAACCATTCTCGTAACCGAAGAGCGTGTATGAAAAGACTTATGACTATGGAAAAAGCGATCTTCCGCGTGGACTAAAACACTAGGTGGTCCATAGGTCTCTGTCCACCCCAGTGGAAGATAGGCGTGAGTTTATATATTGTGTAAACATTTAAGGGGGACTTGCACTACTATTACTAACCTACAGTTAGTCCTACCTAACATCAAGTTAAATTGAAGAAAAAATATATGAATGACATGTAATTCATTACATGTAATTACAGAAAATATATGAATGACATTTAATTCATTATATGTAATGAATTAAATGTCGTTCATATTTTTTCCAATTTAACTTGCGGTTAAGACTAAATGTAGGTTAGTAATAGTGGTGTAAGTCGCCCTAAATAACATATTTAAACATAAACATAAGCTCACGCCTGTATCCCCGAAGGGGTAGGCAGAGGCGTACTAGCGATCTAGAACACCCACATTTCGCCGAGCTCATATAACATATTTGTCTCTGAAAAATCACGTCTCAAGCGTGGGATAGACTCTCAACATTAATGCAGATGTTAAAATCAATGTTGCTCTCCGAAGAATGATGTCGCATTTCACATCAGAATATTCTGTAAAGCCCTTCGGTAAGTTCTTTCTATAAAGTATTGCCACCATTTGTACATACGGCATAACTCTAAACTGTCTGGTGTGTATGATATATTATAGCGACTGTTAAGTGGCATGCAAAATGTATTTATACTTTGTACTTCCTTATGTCGTTATGGCATACTTCCAAGTAAAACAATCTTCCGCTGTGCGGCGATAACAGCTATAGCAAAAGCTCTAGCAATCTTTTTAACGTAACACGGCTATAAAATTAGATTCAGATGCATTTTAATTAAGGTATTTATAATTGCCTCTATGGCGTAGTTGTATTTCGGTACGATAACCGTCCTGAGGTCTCGGGTTCGATCCCCGGGTTGGGCTAAGTGGTATTGAATTTTATTATTCAGTATCAGAAATTTTCAAATTTATTATACCTGGGACTGGATCCCTTATAAGGGGTTGATGTCAGGCAGGCGGCTGGTCGTAAAAACTAAGTCAAGTCATTTCTGCAACATCTTGAAAAAGTGTGTTGCACCGACCCCACATTAAGGTGGGATAAGGGTACGTATAAAGAAAGAAAGAGCCAGACCGGAGTCTGGAATCTGTGCCCGATATGGCGATAGGTTCGCCCCTACCACATCCGGGACGGAACTAAGCTCGGCAAAATGTGAGTGTTACAGTTAGGTAGTACGCCTCTGCCTACTCCTTTGGGGGTATAGGCGTGAGTTCATGTATATATCATATATGTATATAAGACAGGTAAGAAACATCAGATTAAAAGTATTCTTTTTTACAACAGAGACTCGGGAACAAACACCTAAAGGCAAGTGATTTCCACAATCCAAACATTGCTCGAGTGATAGACAACCATTATGTTCATTATGGACTGGATCGCCCTCAACTACCATAATATTTGAGGTAAACAAACTGAATAGAACAGTTTGCAAGCAATTAGTCTTTTTCATTACCTTATAGAATTGGTTCATTTATCATTAAACGGAATAATAGTGATCGCGGATAGCGGGGTGCTCCTTGACAGCATCAAAAGAGGTCGAAGATTCATATAAAATAAATTGCTTCACAGTTGATACTGAACCGGGGTCAATAAGGCGTGACTTTGACGAGGGTGTTCGCACTCTGGTCTCCGCAGCGGCCAATATGCAAGAAATCCCGTCTTGAACCGTGTTTGACACGATTCGATTTAGGTAAACGTTCCCGTTCGTGCAAAAGGTGCTAGCGCGAAGAAATTTACACACATGATATGCGAACAGCCGAGTACTGCGTTCCTTGGTTCATCACTCTTTATCAGTATTAGAAGAAATTTATTTATTTGTTAATTTCTTTGTTTGTAGCTGTCTTTATCCCACCTTAATGTGGGGTCGGCGCAGCACACATTTTCAAGCATGCTGCAGAATCGATTTGGCTCAGTTTTTACGACCGGCTCCGTGCCTGACGTGAACCCCCTCTGAGGGAGCCATTTCCGGGCAAATTAAAGTAGGAGATTCGCTTTGCCCAATCTGGGAATCGAACCCAAGACCTTCCGGTCCACAGCCATATATGCTACCACAAGACCAAGGATGCTACATTTATTTGTTTACTGGATTGACACAAATTACGATTACTGCCCGCCTAGCATGCGCGCCACGAGATATCCCGATAATCGACTTTCGAGATGTTGTCTACGTGTTATCTACAATATTGTATGAAAATAAACGAGGACGCATGTTGGTGTCCGTAGACAAATAGAGAAAACCGGTTATAACAGGACAATAAGTTTAGACAAAATGTTCCCGTGGTGCGCATGCTAGGCGGGCAGGTTGGTCACCCGATACGATAGTATGATCTTTCGATATAACACTTATTAAAAATTAAAATTTTCGAACGAAATACTAATTAATCTTTGTTGACTGAAACATCTTTTAAATAATTTCAAATAGGAGAAAACTCTTTTAGTACTAAGTATAATAAAGAGTATAATATGTAGTTTTCAATCGACTTCAAAACAAAGGGAATCTCAAGATGTCGTTTTTTTATTATGTTTCTCGAAATATGAATCGATTTCAAGGTTCTTTTTTGTTCGATAGTATCCAAGGGGTTCCATATTTTGTTAAATATGTGACGGTATTTTAGGGTTTATTTTAAAATTTATTATTACTTTGTCTGATGTCTTTATAGTATCCTTAAAGTATTCCTGGAGTTACTCATTCTCGGCAAATAATTTTAGAAAATATAAGAAGAATATGGCGTGCTGGCTCAGTCGGCAATGGACCTAATGGACTTATCCTATCATATGAGAAGATAAAAAGGCATGTGACCAACTCAGCCAAAATAACACACTGTGCAGTGGTACGGACTCTCGACATGAATATGGAACATTCCGAACCAAAGACAAGAGCGGTTATCTAACTTTTCTAAATTTGTATCCATTGTGAATTTTTGCTTACTTTAACGGTAAATGAAAACATAGTAAGAAAACTTGCATATCTGAAAATAAAAAAGTATTTGAAGTCTCCCAAAGCGCATTTCGGCGGCGTGACGCACTAAGGCCTAAACCCTGTATGAGTACAAGAGGCTCGTGTTTCGCTGTTGGACAAATAATATAAGGACAATATTCTCATTTTTTAAGAATATATTTCTGAATTTAAATATAAATCTTCTCAGTAAATATTCGCATCATACAGGCTTCGCAGCTTTCTAAAGAACGTGTTCGCATATTTGAACAAGTGTAACATTCTCAAAATTTAATATCGTAAAGGAATTTTACTGATATCACGGATTTAACATCTCCATCACATAAATTTTACACGTAACGCAATCGCACTCGTGGAAATCTCATATCGAAATTGTTGACATTCTAAAGGTTTATTGGTATAAGTAACTCAAAAATACGACATTAAAAACCCTTCATATAAAATAAAATCGACATAAAAGCAAAAAAAAATACTAATACGAATTAGAAATAAATTCATTTTTCTGATTACATTATTATCAATTTAGAGATATCATAGCATATAGTGCGTATGTAAAAAAGAATCACCAAAATGGGCCGTGAAGATACGACAGTACAGATATGTGGAAACTTTTTAGCCGGTGATCTTTGATGAGTTTTGCTTGGTGCGTTGGCTGGCTTTGTACGGTCCATTCGCCGAGTGAAGGTCATCTGAGGGGCACCGCGCTGGAAGAAATTACCGCCATAATCCCAGCAGGACTTTGAGACCATCCACATCTGGGTCATTGTGAAAACATAATTGCTCCATTTACCTTGACATTGGCTAAATCATCGCAAATGCGTGGGAGCCATTATTTTCAAAAGAAGATTTACCATTATGTGACTCACCTGATCATTGGACGGCAAAAAATATGAATATTCATCGAATTAAAAGTAACACATAACATAACATAAGCTCACGCCTATATCCCCGAAGGAGTAGGCAGAGGCGCACTAGCGAACTAGAACACCCACATTTCGCCGAGCTTAGTTCCGTCCCAGATGTGATAGGGGGCGAGCCTATCGCCATATCGCGCACAAATTCCAGACTCCGGGCTGATATTGAAAAATCCAATATCACTTTGCCCGACCCGGGGATCGAACCCGAGACCTCAGAACCGTAGTCGTACCGAAATACCACCACGCCACCGAGGTCATTCATTATTCAACGTATAAAAATAATAAATGTAAGTTCATGTCCGTTATTAAAATAAACAGAGTGAGTTGCAGCTAAATGTTTAAATGGCTGGCCGGCTCCGTCAACCCATGTCAATGTCATTGCGCATTATCTGAAAATTCTGTACGCGCTGGCATAGTGGCGTGGCGGCTGCATCAGCTTCATGTTCTTTTGTCGTTTTTGAAACGATTCCTTTGATTTAAAGCTTTATTGAGGCGTTTATTTAATTGATTATTAGGGTTATGGTATGTTTAAAGAGCAACAATGGTGTAAATTTGTAGTATGTATTATTTTTTTTATTTTTTAATAACATGTTATCATGGTAGGGTTAATGTAAGTTGTTTGACGATTTTCATAAATATAAATATAGATTTATATATCAATAAATGATATTTTATTTAATTGACAGCTTTCGTGGCACAGTGGGCGAATAGCCGGTTGTGAAGCGAGAAGACGCGGGTTCGATTCCCGCACCAAGACAAATGATGTGTGGCCCACAGATATTTGTTTTGGGCCTGAGTGTTGGGAGACCGAAAGCTGTCTGCAAATCTGCAACCCGGGGATCCAACACGAGACCTCAATATGGTAGTCGCACGCAACACAACTACGCTACCGACGCAACCTTTAAGAACACCATAATTATAACATAACGGAACGACTTCAAAACTTATTCGATCGTGACCAAATATATGGGACCACCCTTGAAACAAGCTCTATCGAACACAAAAAGAATCTTCAAAATCCGTCCACATTTGGCGGAGATATCGCGTAACACACATAAAAAACCGACGAATTAAGGACCTTCTTGAAGTTGGTCGACAAAGCTGATGTATTTTAACATTCTCTACAATACTCGTAAGTGTCAAACATAAATGGAATCCAAGAACCACTTACCTACCTAAGACAGGAATATTTCTTGTCATCTTACCTACCGAAGCTAAGGTAAAATAAAAAGGCCAGGAACGGCTACCGATCAAAAAGTTTAGACACATTTCAGACTAGTGGAAAACTTAAATTACAAATGTGAGTTTGGCTAAAAACGCCCTTAATATTGAAAGTTGCTTCTTCGAATACTTATAAAGGCTTTCAAAGTCGATACCAGGCAGATGACTTTTTAGTAAAGGTATAAAAACCAAGCTTTAAGAATTTTCTGAGTGGTAGAGCCACGCTGTAGACAGTAACGTCTGCAGCACGAATGGGCCGGCTTGACCGGTTTTATACCACTGTCTCACAGAAAACCGACGTAAAGTGGCAGCTTGTTGCCGCGTCTCGTTCGGTAAATGAGATTTGCGGTAGCCCTTTTCTCCCCTTCCTTTCCCAATCCCTTTTGCCCTCCCCTTCCATTTCCTCACTTTAGGTTTGCAACGCACCCATGATTCTTTTTGTGTCTTGGGTGTCTATGGGTGGTGGAGATCACTTACCATCTGCTCGTTTTCCAGTCTCTGATTTAAAAAAAAACTTGGTATTTTGAAGTCAAAATAAATTTGGTACTATTGTATGCATTCTGTTATTTAACTCTGTACCTTTACTGAACAGTGATACAAGTCTGAAAGCCTTGTTACGAGAAAAACGGATTTAAAGTACTTATTGAAATTTAAAAAAGAATCATAACTTTACTTTCACAAATTTTTTGCTTAAGATTTTTCAAATATTTTGACGTGGTTGAAGTGGAAACACTAAAATAGAAAATCTTTGTGTAGTCTATCTGTCGGTCTGTTTTTCTTGTAAAAAATGACCCAGACTAAGTCAAAGTTCAATTTAAAAATTCCAAATCCTCACTGAGTTCCTTTTTTTGACTCAAACTTAGTCGAAGTTCGCTCTATAGATTTCAGCCATAGTGTAAGGTCAGGCCTGCTTGTTGGCTATTTATTTATTATTATCGTTCGGAATTAGTTTATTATGGATTTGGATCACCAGAAATCACTTTACTTCAGTTTTTTGCGAGGCAGTGGTAGCGAACCGGTCGAGCCTGCTTGTGCTGTAAATATAAGTCTACACCGTAACTATACCACTCAAAAAAACATTAGAATGCTAAACGTAGTGCAGTGGTTATAAGTGAAATGACAGTCACTTTGTTAACACAATAACAACTTGTTGCAACTTCAGACTACTTTTCATTACATGGTATACTCTGTCGTGAATCCCGAGGGAACAACCAAACGCATACTTGCACCAGACTGAATGCTTGTGCACTATTTGACTTTGCTTTCATGTGTTTCTTCATCTATAAAGGTAAATACTCGCAAAGTTTACACTTTACTGTGAAAAGTTGTCTACAAATTATGATGTACAAAATTACTTAAAGCCATAATTTTGCAATGCAATAACATTTAGAATAGACTATAAATAACAAATTAAACATCTTTCCAGCTATAGATTTAACCTTGAATAGTTATGTAAAACAGTAAATATTTTGTACCTCTTTTGTACCTACCTAATAAGGTAGGTGCCAAAGAGATATTGATAATTATCAACATAGACTTTTATTTCTTTTTTTTTATAGCATAGATTGGCAAACGAACAGATGGGTCACCTGATGGTAAGTGATCTCCACCGCCCATAGACACACATGACACAAAAAATAATCATGGGTGCGTTGCCAACCTAAAAGGAGGAATAATAAAGGAGGAATAAAGGGAATGAAAGGGGAGGGAAAAGGAATTGGGAAAGGGAGGGGGGAAATGGGCCACCGGAAATCTCACTCACCGATCGAAACGCGACAGCAAGCTGCCACTTTACGTCGGTTTTCTGCGAGACAGTGGTATCTAACCGGTCGAGCCGGCCCATTCGTGCTGTAGACGTTACTGTCTACAGCGTGGCTCTACCACTCAATGGACGAGTATGTTTACAGTATCACGAATGTCTTTATAATAATTGTGTATGAAGTGTAAAACATAAACGTAAAGTATAATGATACCTTGTCAAACACTATTTCCCATACATAATTCCGACAGCCTTCGTACCGCAGCCTGCGAGTAGCTGGCTGTGAAGCGAGAGGCCGTGGGTTCGATCCTCGCACCGAGACAAATGTCTGTGTGACCCAAACATATTAGTTTCGGGTCTGAGTGTAGTGAGACCGCAAGTCTCGTGTAGTTATTGATACCTACAACACTTGTATCATAATATGGGATCAGGACTATGTATGTGACTGTTGGAAGTTATTTATTACTTCTTTATATTTTTTATACCACTGATTGGCAAACGAGCAAGTGGGTCACCTGATGGTAAGTGATCTCCACCGCCCATAGACACCGAAGACACAAATGTATCATGGGTGTATGGCCAACCGAAAAGTATGAAGATAAGGATTGGGAAAGGGAATTGGGCTACCAGAAATCTCATTTACAGAACGAAACGCAATATCCCGCTGCCACTTTACGTCGGTTTTCCATGAGACAGTCGTATCAAACCGGTCGAGCCGGCCCATTCGTGCTGTAGATATTACTATCTACAGCGCGGCTCTATTCAACTTATTATCATGCAAACCATGGAATGAATCTACAGCCATGTCGAATTACGAAGCCTTAGGCTGAGACTTATGGAGCGAACTTCGACTAAGTCTCAGTCAAAGAAATGCACTCGGAGAGGATTTAGAATTATTAAATCGAAGTTTGACTTAGAGTCAATTGTTACAAGAAAATCTTTACTTCTTTTCCGTTATCTTCTTAGTCTGTTTTTCTCATAAAAAAGGCTCGGACTAAGGCGAAGTTCGATTTAAAAATTCCAAATACTCACTGAGTTCGTTTCTTTGACTCAGACTTAGTCGAAGTTCGCTCTATAGATCTCAGCCTTAAATCCCTCAGCTACCTCCTACGACTCCCACTGGATATCCTTTACATTTAATATTTTAGGCGGGTGTTTCACGAACCATGTTCCACAGGTATGTTCCCTTGACACAAAAATATTAACAAGTAGAGCACATATTATGAAACGGCGTGCTTACTTTGTTGTGAGGCGAAACTTTTGTCTATCCGGGACAGAGCAGAATTTTCATTAAAGCCTTCTTTACAGCGCCCTTACATAAAAGAGCAATTTTTCCCAGTTGGAAAATCTCGATGCAGCCGCATTAACGCTTTTATTTGCTCTTTTATTCGAAAAAACTTATTATTCCACTTCTTTCACCCGAGGAATTACATTATTTTCTTTTAGTTCTATTTATTGAAACCATTTCAAACTTCTAGCTCAAATGTGCAGGTAACTGGATGTAAGATCTCGTTTGCTTTTGTTGCCACTACAGAGCTATTATTGAAATAAGCATGAATAGTAATGAAGAAAGAATGCATTATTTTATACAATTCGGTTTTTATAATGATGTCTTAGGTTTACGCGAATGTTATTCATTAAAATAAAACTGGTTTTAGGGATTTTATCGCGATTTGTTTTGTATTTATTATATTTTTAGTCCCGACGTTTCGAAAGCTTTACAGCTTTCGTGGTCACGGGTCGCTCTAAAGAGTCAGTTGTCCTGTCCAGTAGCCCGAGCACGAAAACTAATGTAAATGTAAATGTATTCGAGTTCGCTGCGCACTGATGACGTTTGGTTAATATTTAATACAAATTTCATCGACGCGCATCGAGTTCGAATACATTTACGGTTGTCAGAAATTTTCCTGCTCAGGCCGCTGTTGTCAGAGATTCCCAGGTTGGGCAAACCGAATTTTCTAATTTAATTTGCCCGGGACTGGATCCCCCAGTGGGGGTTGACGTCAGGCAGATAGCTGGTCGTAAAAACTTAACCAAATCCTTTCTGTAACATGCTTGAAAAGGTGTATTGCGCCGACCCCACATTAAATGGAATAAGAGCGGAAAGAAAGAAAAATTACTGGCATTTAGGATATACGACAAAGGACCTATTTGTCGTTAGGTGTTATTTGCCAACTTAGTTTTCAATACCATATTTTTTGGAATTAGGAAATCTAATTAATACACAGATACATACATACATAAGGTCACGCCTGTATCCCCGAAGGGGTAGGCCGAGGCGCACTAGCGAATTAAAACACCCATATTTCGCCGAGTTTAGTTCCGTCCCAGGTGTGATAGGGGGCGAGCCTATCGCCATATCGGGCACAAATTCCAGACTCCGAGCTGATATGGAAATATCGAATTAAGATTTAAAACACTGATTCTTAACGACTACGTCTGCTGTTTTGCTTTGTCAGTGGATAATTATGCAATTTTACACTACAAAATGCTTCTTTGTAGAATCACAGAATGGAGATTCTTTACTTTTCTTCTTTCTTTCAACCTGCCCTTATCCCAGCTTAATGTGGGGTCGGCGCAACACACTTTTTCAAGCATGTTGCAGAAAGAATTTTGCAAAGTTTTTACGACCGGCTGCCTGCCTGACGTCAACGCCCTCTGAGTGATGCACTCCCGGGCAAATTAAATTAGAAAATTAGCTTTGCCCGGCCTTGGAATCGAACCCGCGACCTCCCGGTCCACAGCCCATATGTGTTGCCACTAGACCAAGGAGGCAATCGATCGCAACGTTGTGGCGTTTCTTAGATAATCGACCTCCGCTCTTTTGCTTAGCCCTTAAACGTCAAATCTCGCCATAATGTGACACAATTTTACTTCAGCGGCCTGAGCAGGAAAATTTCTGACAACCGTAAATGTATTCGAACTCGATGCGCGTCTATGAAATTTGTGTGAAATATTAACCAAACGTCATCAGTGCGCAGCGAACTCGAATACATTTACATTCGTTTTTCGTGCTCGGGCTAGGTTGCTCGGTGCTGAACAGCTTGTCTAGTATACATAGAACTCTTTAACAATTACTGATAAATATTTAATATAAAATTTTATCTTAGAAATAGACATTATTCCTTTGATCTCACAACCCCTTTGCAATACAGGCGATATAAACTACTGCAAAAGTTGGCAATGAAAGAAATCTCCACCCTTCAATACTGTACGTATAAAAGCGCTTTGGTTTGTAATTCATTGACAGACATTAGTGCTAGCAACGTTTAAACCAAGCAAGATGCATTAACTCATTACTTAAGTAACAACTCTATTCGATCGGAGGTTTTATTCTTCCTTTTATCTGTTATCTAAGTCTTTTTAGAGGTATTTAATTAAGTAATTATTAGGTAGAAGAAAATGTAATGGAGATTTTTAGTGTTTTTCCGTTATTACTTTATATCACGGACCTAAAAAGATGGATGAAGTGGTAGGAAAATGAAAAGTGAAGGAGGGTTTTCGGCCCATTTGATCTATCTCCACGTAATAGCGTGTGTGTGCGTAAGGCACTTTTGTACAGGTGCGTTTGTGTGCGTGGCTTCTCTGTGGCGTCCGTTTCTATAGGCGAGATGATGTCCTTCCTTTTTATACGTCCGTACTTTATATATATTTAGTCATATATGTACCTAAGACCACGTACCGGCAAGCGCAGCGTAGGACGTCCACCTACAAGGTGGACCAACGACCTGATAAAGGCCGCAGGTAGTTGCTGGATGCAGGCCGCTTCCAACAAGTTGATCTGCAAATCTTTGGGGGAGGCCTATGTTCAGCAGTGGACGTCCTATCGCTGATGATGATGATGATGTACCTAAGACTGCATTTTCGCCACCTTAGTCTAGTGTTAATGGCTGTATCGAAAGGTCCGGAGTTCGAAGATCAGAGATTAAAACACTAAAATCCTTTCATTCTTTTTTCTTTCATGCTACCTTAAAATAATGTGTTGCGCCTGCGTTATGTTGGATAAAGACAATTAAAGTTCAATCGATTGCGACCGAAATAATACCAATTTCGTAGCGTATCGTAATTGGATCTTAAAATCGAAATTTAATAATACATTAATAATCACTGAATACTTAAATCGAAATTTAATAACATTTGCACACACAAGCATTGCCCTGTACATAATAGTTGAAATAACTTGGTGAAGCAAATAATCACAAGTGTAAAAACGTAACGGACCAACTACAATATATTTTTTGTATCATCGCCATTCTATAAAGTCAAACTATTACTGACTGCCTCGGTAGCGTGGTGGTATTTCGGTACAACTACGGTTCTGAGGTCTCGGGCTCGATCCCCGGGTCAGGCAAAGTGATATTGGATTTTTCCATATCAGCCCGGAGTCTGGAATTTGTGCCCGATATGGCGATAGGCTCGCCCCCTATCACATCTGGGACAGAACTAAGCTCGGCGAAATGTGGGTGTTCTAGTTCGCTAGTGCGCCTCTGCCTACCCCTTCGGGGATACAGGCGTGAGCTTATGTTATAAAATCAAAAACGTTTGTATTTCATGTCCACGTACACGAGCTCCTAAATTCTAAAATGTCTTGCGAATTAACCGTCCGGGCCACATCAAAACCAACCACCCTTACATTGTTCCATCTTTATAACATTTCTTTGAAATACACAAGAATACTTGTTCACTGTATTATTGTATATATTGACTGCCTCTGTGGCGTGGTGGTATTTCGATACGACTACGGTTCTGAGGTCTCGGGTTCGATCCCCGGGTCGGGCAAAGTGATATTGGATTTTTCCATATCAGCACGGAGTCTGGAATTTGTGCCCGATATGGCGATAGGCTCGCCCCCTATCACATCTGGGACGGAACTAAGCTCGGCGAAATGTGGGTGTTCTAGTTCGCTAGTACCCCTTTACCTACCCCTTCAGGGATACAGGCGTGAGCTTATGTTATGTTATGTATGTTGTACTTGTTCACATTTAATTACCACCTTACCAGACTGTCTCGGTGGCGTAGTTGTATTACATGCGCCGTACGACTACCGTCCTAAAGTTTCGGGTTTGATGTCCGACTCTGTAAAGTGATTTACCTTTATTCAGTATCTGCCCGGTGTTTGCAATTCGTACCCGAAGCAATAGACTCACCCTTATCACATATGGGACGGAAATAAGCTCGGTGAGATGTGAGTGTTCCAGTTATTTATACAAGATATAAGCGTGATTTTATGTACGTATTTATAACCAACATTGTATTTTTAAAGAAAAGTAACAAAAGAAACTGGAAACCAATAATTAGACGGCCACAATAAAAATAAATCGTTCGAAGATAACTCCATACGGATGAATCAACAGCAGCAAGGGATGTCGGTTATCCAGATTTATTACTAAAATAAAAAGAAAGGCGAAATGGTCTAAATTAAAAAGCAATGCCTTGTCGAGCAGGGCGAGCGGAAACAAAGGACCGAGAATTCATCAAGCTCTTTTGAACTGAGTATTGTGGTACAGTATTCAGAGACCATTGGCGGAAAGAAAATCTTCGACTAGATCGCCACCAAAGAGATTTAATATTACTAAGTATAGATGGGCTATCAAGCAAGTTTCCATACAAAGTAATCACAAGTTTATAAGCTTAACGGACCGACTTCAAAATTTATCCGATCGTGACCAAATTTTTATGGGGCAATCCTTAAAATAAAGTCTATCCAAAACAAAAATAATTTGAAAATCGGTCCACATTTTACGGAGATATCGGGAGATATACATACAAAAAACAAAATACGAATCCTTGTTTTTTGAAGTCGGGCGAAAATTGATCTCAAACGTCAGTAACGCCATCTACCACTTATTACAATGCGAGGGCGCTTATTATAATTTACACCCAATCATGTCTATAATCACGTAAGACAATTTTATTGTCTGAACATTATTACGCTGGCACGTCCTTGCACGCCTATGTTTCAAATGCGACTGAGTGACTTATGACCACGTGGTCACAACTTTTGGATCACAAGTTTCGCGGTGTTGTCTCGTCTATGTACTGTTGAATGTCTTTGATCGCCACTCTTTGACGCCCCGATGCAAAAAAAATAATCTCTTTTCCTGGAAAACCCACTTCATTACTTTGTACGAGCGGGCTCCATATAAAAGTATTGAGGGTTTCGAAACTGGCAGCTACTTGTTGAATGTGGATGCTTTTGAATAGATTAAGAACTTAATTAAACGATATTTTCTTTATGAATAGTAATGCAGTCCGTAGACAGATTTTCATATTACTTTCCGTGTCGGAAAATAATTTCTGTAAGCAGCGACAGCTCAATAGGGAGTAGTATTATGCAGTATTGATACAAAAGTCGAAACTTTGAAATCAAGATTAAAGGCATAAAGGATTGCATGCACTTTCGATTTTACCACAAATAAGCATTACTTAATGTCCAGTAAGTTCCTCAAGAAGAACATACAATTGAATCATACATAATAGATATGGATGAAATAATTAATGATTTAGCATTTTCGAAATGGACCATAATTTTTCCTAAGAGCATAATCTAAATCATAGTCCTTTAAAACCGTATCTTCCCAATATGTTACTGTCATTTTGTAGGCGAGGACGTTAAATGATCCAACTCGTGGGCGGTCATCAGTCATGCCACTAGGCATATTGTCTCAGATACCATTCTCCAAAGTTGATTTTCCAACGCGTGATGCGCATTATTCAAAGTGAAAAATGGCGTCACATATTATATGATATGCGATTTTCATTTTTATTTTCACGGCTGGCACGTGAGTTTTGTAAATTACTCATTTACATCGAAGTGGTAGTCGACCCGACCACACTGACTTTAGTTTGGGTCTACACTTTTTTCTATTGGCTCAAGAAGTCAGATGAATAAACTGTTCACCTGTTATGTGGATATCTTCGCCCATGAACATGAACCAGATGACCAGAACGACCTATGGCCAACACGCTGCCAACATAGCAATACGATTTGAAAAGTGCAGTTAGTTAGTTTTCACATCTGTATTATTTGAAACAGTAGGAATAATCATTAGTACATTGATCAATAAAGCACTAAATGATACTGCGCTGCGCTCGTCCCCCGGAGACATTAAATGTAAAGCTTCATCATTATTATCTCAGCCTGTTGCCGTCTACTGTTGGACGTAGGCCTCCTCAAGTAAGTGCTAGCCATCCCGGTCTTACGCAGCCCGCATCCATCTACTGTCCGCCACCTTTCTCAGGTCTTCGGTCCATAAAGCGTCATATGACCAGTCATTACACCGGTTACAACGGCCTTTTAAATTCAAATAATTTAACACAACATAAGTGCAGGCCTATATAGTAGTCAGAGGCGCAGTAGCGAACTAGAACACCCATATTTCGCCGAGCTTAGTTCCGTGATCCGTCCCAGATGTAATAGGGCAAGCCTATGGCCCTATCGGGTACAAAGTCCAGACTGAAAAATCCAATAACTCTTTGTCCACGCCGGGGATCGAACCCGAGACCTCAGGACGATAATCGTACCGCGTACGTAATAGCACTACGCCACCGAAGTAGTAAAATAATTTATTTCGCAAATATCACTTTTATGCATGTAATTTCTGGCTGAAGGTGAAGTTCTTACAGCGTGGCTTTACCACTTCATCTACACTAATGCTATCAGTGAATCAAGTTATTTTGTCCATTACAATATTAGCATCGGAATTCCATCGGTACATCCGCTCACGTACACTACAATACTAAATGCGGAACGGTCCGGCAGTCCCCCGCGACGCGACGTTTGAACAAGATTGATGCATCTGTGAGATAGGTACGTTTGTCCGTTCCTACCATGTTGATTTAGACAAACTACATTTAAGATGTAACTATTCTTTATGAAATCCGCGTTGAACATTTATCAACCCTGCCGATTAGATCTCTTTTATTGTTTTTGGTTTGTTTCAGGAACTCAAGTAGATTTTTAGTCAAGCCGCTTGTGCAATGGTACGTATATGATATCATACGATAACCCATGAACAATGGGAACACAATGTAGGTTTAGTCCCGCTATGCCCAGTAATTACACTTGCTATAATGTCCTTCAAACCAGAAGCTACTACAAGATCTTATTTTTGAGTGGTAAAGTCATGCTGTAGACAATTACGTCTACAGCACGAATTGGAGGGCTCGACTGGTTTGTTAACTCTGTCTCACAGAAAACCGACGTAAAGTGGCAGTTCGCTGTCGCGTTTCGTCGGTGAGTGAGATTTCCGGCGGCCTAACTCACCCCCCCTCCCTTTCCCAATTCCTAATTCCCACCCGTTAGGTTGGCAATGCACCCATGATTCTTTTTGTGTCTTGGGTGTCTATGGACGTTGGAGATCACTTGCCATCAGGTGACCCATCTGCTCATTTGCCAATCTCTGCTTTAAAAAAAGCCATATTACTATAATCTTACTTTTCTTGTTTCCTGTACTAAGTAAAAAAGGAAAAACAGATAATTGTTTGCACAATAATGCTTGGAGGTGGAAATAAAGATTGGGATGATCATCTACTCAGATGGACCGCACTGTGACTCGCATGTGGGACTCCTACCACCAATATTTTACTTTTATTATTAGAAATAATACTATCATTAATATTCTAGGTATATTCTGATGGCCATCAGTTTCTAAATAATAAGTTTCCATGTCAGAACAAAATAGAAGTTCTATACCCATTGTAATACAAGTAATAAAATGCTATGAATACATTTAAACAATCCTGGTGGTTACTGTATAAAATAAACTGTTTTCCAATAACAACTGCAAAAGTATTAAGAAATACAATACCTATTGAAGCAATGTCTTCGATTGTTCCAAACAAATGACCTGTAAAATTGCCCTGTTTATAAGAAAGTCTGTGAAAAATGTGCTTATTTGAATGTTTAATTTGATCCGCTCGCGTTGATGGACAACATCAATTTGTGCGACAGAATTTATGGTGTATTGTTGTCGTGTGTCGTTCGTGCATCGGCCGGAAGTCGGGCTCCACATCCCTGCGTCACGTGATCACGTCACTTCCTTTGTTCCCCGCCACTCTCGGATTATGTTAATGCTGTCTCAAAGACATTTGTCTTTGCGTAATGCTCCTCAGCTTTTGTTGCGCTAGAACCCTATTACTTTCTGATGTTTTTCACCTACATGCTTATCGTTGTTTACGATTATTTGTTTTTGTTCAACTAACGAGGTGGCGACAATATATGCACATAAATCATTCATGCAATTCGGTATTATACTGACACTGGAGTTACAAGTTCAATGCGTTTTATTGTCGTCTTCATTACATTGAGACTGAATTCGTCTTTATTATGATCAATCTCTTTACATAATAATAAATAAATACACCAGTCACACAATCACATACCTAGTCCTGACTCCAGACTAGGTATAACCTGTTGTATTTCAGAAAAGGCCAAATAAGCAAGTGACCTAATAGTAAGATATCTCAGTTGTCTATGAAAACGCATAATGACAAAAGTATAGACGCATTGCTGACGTCAAGCAAGGCATAGGGATTGGAAGTCGAAATATTTGGGTTCCTGCATATCTCACTCAATATAAAAACAGTTTGAAAAATTGCCACTACGTCGGTTTTCTCTGGACAGTATTATGAATTTAGCCGGTCCAAACTGTCTATTTATGTTGTAAGCTGTCTGCAGCGTAGTTCTACTACCACTTACTCTCTTACCACTTTAACCTAGATATGCAGATGTAATCGACATCCAAAAATCATTTTTCGCAACATAATGCCCCTTACTTATAAAAATATTTAAGCGCTGCTTATCTTGAACCATAGCGAAAAAAGTTACAGGCTATTCTTAGCGAAAAAGTAAGCGAAAATATTTTTTCGCTAAGAATAGCCTGTAACTTTTTAAGTAAGCCTGCTTGGAAATGTAGAATCAAACGTGGTTTAAAATACTTAAAATTGCTTTTGATGTGACATGTTCTCTAAGAAACAGTGTTGCAATACTGAAAAACAAATTACTAACAGAATATGTTATCACCTTGCCTCATAACAAATTTTCCTAGAATTGATAAAACACATACAAATCGATGTCGTTTTCACTATGAATGCAGTTCATCGACACAATCGCACTCGTAGTTCTTAGAAGTGTGTCCGCAGTGGCTTGCGATCACAGTTGAGGGTATTTAGTGTGACAACTGGGACTAAACACGTGACTTATTGCTTGCTATATTTCCTATAGCAAGGATGTGAAGATTTGTTTCCTGGTCTGGTCTATGTTATATAGTTTGTATTTTGACTGCCTCAATGACGTAGCGTTGCATGGGTGTAAAACTAGCATCCTCAGGTCTCGGGTTCGACCCATGGGTCGGGCAAAGTAATATTGGAAAGTCTGGAATTTGTGCCCGATATGGCGATAGGTTCGCACCCTATCACATCTGAGACGGAACAAATCTTGGCGAAATAGCTCGGCTAGTACGCCTCCGCCTACCCCTTCGGGGATAGAGGCGTGAGCTTCGGGTATAGATATGTATTTTGATATTCTAGACTAAGAATGTAATTTTTCTGATGAACTTGTATAATTACTAATCTACATAAAGAGTCCGACCCGTGACCACGAAGGCTTTCGAAACGTCGGGACTAAAAATCAAATGAATACAAAACATATCGCTATAAAATCCGTAATAACTAGTTTTATTCCAATGAATTACTAATCATCAGAAAAAAATTGGGTGTCAAGTATATATTCAACAGAACCGTATTAAAAACCAACTTACAATTACAATTACATTATCGAAAATTAAAATGCTGAAGGAAAAAACCTAATAAGATCGTAGTGCTGAATAGATTTATCCCCGAATACTGAAAGTTACTTAAACACTTGAGGTCGTGTTATGTTATTTGAGGGTACCTTATCTGTCAAAATTGTGTGCAGTAAAATTTGTAAGTAGCCATTAAAGTAGATTGGCAGTTCAGTATTCAGGGGTTAGAGTACTGTTTTGAAGAGCTGTGGTCGCATGCAGTGTCCGCCGTCCTGCACTAAGTGGGCCCCAGCGTGGCGTCTACTTATACGCTTGTTATTCCACTAACATTATCCCTTAACAATAAACTTGATGTATATATATTTAATTTAATATTATATTATGACCTTTATGATCTTGGTATTTATATTAATTATTGTATGGCGAGTAATAAATATATTATAAAATTTGTCATAGTGACACTAACATTATAAATATAAATAACAACAACAACCTTGAAAATATAACGTTTGGTATTTATATACTTGGTATTTATAAATAGTTTTTATCTATTTGTTATTCTGTTAGGATAATGCATCTCCCCAAATCGTGTTAATTCCGACATTTTTGGGACTACAAGATGAATGCCATAATATATGTAAAACCAAAATAATTATTTAAAAAAACACACTATTATAACACACCCCACTAAAAAAAATTTTTTTTCAGTATAAAGAGTTTGTTCTAGAACGATATAAATAATTGCGTGAGGTCCCAAATATAACATAACATGACATGACATAACATAACATTACAAGTATAACAATGAATATTCTATTGATAACTATTCATAAAAGTAATTTTAATATCTATTGTTTTCAAAATGATTTATACTATAACTCTAGAACAAACTCTATACTGAAAAAATATTTTAATTGTTTTTAGTGCGTTGTGTTATAAAAGCGTGTGTTTTAACAATTATTTTGTTTTTTATGGCATACATTTTGTAGTCCCAAAAATGCTGGTAATAACGGTTATATAACATAACATAACGGTTTCCTAGAAATTATTGCTAGGTGAAAATAGCTGTTTGTGCAAATTGACAACAAACAATATTTGAACCGAGGCCAAGTCAAGTGGCGAGGGTAAGTGTTAAATCTACAAAACACAATCGTAGACTATGTCAAGTAAATGGAATTTACTAAATTCGCCTTAATTTCATTATCTTTAAAAACTTTAACATATTGTTCGTGAAATATTGCAAAATAATTTTCACAACATTCAAATAAGTATTTGTACAGTCATAATTTAATATTATATTTTTTTCAAACATTCGTTAAACATTTTTTTTATTATTTTGAGTTGACAACATCAGTTTCTTAATGAAAGTGGTATTAGCTCTTCTAGAGCTCTCATTATTTCTACCTAGAGACCTATGCTAGTCTTGTGTCAGAAATCATCTACCAACTTAGACCTTTCCACCTTTCGATGTTTTCAGTATCTCCGTAATAATACTATACCAGCCTTGATTTTATTACGTATTCCTCAAAATTTGAGGTAAATTGATACATTAACCAACTATGTTAAACATGACGCCCTAATCGACGTTCCTAGATTTTAACCGCCGATCGTCGATAGCACAGCCAGCATTATAATTTAAATATTGCAAAATCTATCCACAAACATTCTGAATTCAGCACAAAATATAGTATGCCACAGAGTATGCCACGCTAAAATATTCGGATACGTGCACCATATTGTCATATGGAATTGGGAAAATCCAATTGTGTCAACACGACTCGTATACGTATAAGTTTGCCGAATTGAATTGGTTGGCAGGTAAACGGTTATACGAGTAATAATAGTGCACGTTGAATATGTCCGTGGTAACACGTAGTCTGCCCTGCAATTAGGAACCGTTAGGCATCAGTAGACGCCGAGCATGCGATTTTAAAGTTTCCAGGTATAGTTTCAAATGTTAATTGATCACATGTGGTGAATAAAAGATTTTCTAAAACTCATTATATTATTGAAAATGCTTTAGAGTATGGAAATACTAGAAAGAACCCAATACATTTCATCACTGATGTAAATAATTAACTACTTTTCCAGAAGTAGTTGATGTTAGGCAGCTGGTCGTAAAAAGTAAGCTGACTCTTCGAATATGCTTGATAATGTTGTGCCGACCTCACATGGTAGTGGGATAAGGGATAGCAGAAGAAAAACATGCAGAAGCAAATTTTTCTAATACTAGCTGTTGTTCGCGACTTCGTTCATGTAGATATTCCACGGCAACCGTACACTTTTAAGGGATAAGAAATAGCCTATGTTACTGGCTGATAATGTATCTTTCCATTGGTAAAAGAATTTTTAAAATCGGTTTAGTAGATTTTGAGCCTATTCATTACAAACAAACTAATCTTTCCTCTTTATAATATTAGCATCTGCTAATATTATAAAGAGGAAAGATTAGTTTTATAATATAAAAAAAGTTCTAGCAAACTGACAGTAGTCATATCTATGACTACTGTCAGTTTGCTAGAACTTTTTTTTATATTATTGTATATTTGAACACAAATCCATGATATCGTGTTATAAACTTTATGCCCGTCATCATATTTAACAACACTTTCATGAAAATAAAAGCAACTACTATTTTTATTAATTTTTATTATTAAACTATATTAATTTTGAAGCAAAATGTTTGTCAGAGTACTCTCATTTAATCTGTAGGATGCTACGATTTATTATTCAATGCAAGTGACCAATATTTTGTTCAAAAGTTACAATGCAACATTTAGCAGTACTTTTTCCTGATACGGACGACCCATTAAAACTCTATATAAGCAAATAAAACTCCCATGCACGCCCATAAACTGGCTATCGTTAAATTCATTGCACACACTTTGTGACTATCAATAAATGTTATTTAAAAGCTCTGACAGAAAATTTGCAAAAATGTAGCGTACTTATCGATTTAGTCGCCTTCTTTATTAATTATTTATTTATTTAGTCTTTCATGTGTGTGGCCCGGGAGGTCCTGGGTTCGATTCCCAGGTCGGGAAAAGCAAATTTTGTAATTTAATTTGCCCGGGACTGGATCTCTCATAGGGAGTTGACGTCAGGCAGGTGGCCGGTCGTAAAAACTAAGCCAAATCCTATCAGCAACATGCTTGAAAAAGTGTGTTGCGCTAACGCCACATTAAGGTGGGATAAGGGCAGGTAGAATGAAAAGTAGCGTACTTATCGATTACACCAACCCAATCTAATTTGAGGACTAAAGGTTAAACAAAGAAATTATAGAGGCAGAGCAACGCTGTAGACAGTACTTAACGTCTTCAGCACGAGTGGGCTGGCTCGACCGGTTTGATACCACTGTCTTACAGAAAAACGACGTAAAGTGCGGTCTCGCTATTATGTTTCGTTTAAACTTTGATGAGATTTCCGGTGGCTCAATTTCCCCGACTCTTCCTTATCACATTCCTCTTCTTTAAGTTGGGCAACGGACCCTAAATTCTTTTGGTATCATGGGTCTCTATGGGCGGTGGAGATTACTTACCATTAGGTGACCCACCTTCTTGTTTCTTAGTCTCTATATACATACAAAGACTCACGCCTGTATCCCCGAAGGTGTAGGCAAACGCGAACTAGCGAACTAGAACACTCACATAACGCCGAGCTCACTTCTGTCGCAGATGTGCTAAAGGGCGAGTCTATCGCCATATCGGGCACAAATTCCAGACTCCGGGCTGATACTGAAAAATTTGAAATCACGTTGCCCGACTCCGGGACCGAACCCGATACCTCAGGACGATAGTCGTACCACGCACGCAATACTACCACGCCTCCAAGGTAGTCTCTTATAAAAAAATGCTCCGAACAGTCACACTTTCCCAGCTCACATGTAACTGTTAAACTTTGTTATGGGTGTCATGAAGAACAAAGGTCTTATGGTCTAAATGCGAGACAATTTGAAATTTGTCTCAATACGGGAAGCGAACCTGCAACCTCTCGTTTCAAAGCTGGCTAGCCGGTCGCGAAGCCATACATTCATTCCACATTCGGACCATACATTCCAGGCAAATGAACTGACATCCAACCGAGTTAATAAAGTTTGCAGAGTTGTTACTGTGGACACAAACAATAGTTTTTTGTGAAACGGAACGTTCAGATCCTAAAGCGCCAATGACTTTTCGAACAAAAACGTGTATTTTCCGCTTTGAAACATCTACGAATATGAATGTCCGTCATAACACTTTGAACTATATTTGAGCTTTACGATTGCTTTTTAATTTTCACTCGTACTCGTATCCAAATCCAACGTGGCAACTGCAAGCATATTATAGAAAGGATCCGGCTTAGTTTTCATGACCGGCTGTCTGTTTGGCGTCAATCCGCTTTGGTGCAATTGGCGATTGCTGAAAATTAATGGTGGAAATATGTAACACACCTCACAGATGGGAATATTTTATCAAAGGAGAATGAATTCAATGGAGACAGTAAATGATGCTTCAATACTAAGCTTAAACTCGCTGAACAAAACGTGCACAAGAGAGCCGGAATATTCCTCATTAGTATTTTAGAGCTCTTCTCATTATTAACGTCGGGTAGATGGTCTATTTTTGTTTGCCTATGTATAGTTTCAATATGGCACTACCTTAGCCATGGAGATTTCCTGGAGTATTTAAATGGTAAGTTGGTTTATTTTCTTATTTATTAGGTATACAATAAGTGGTATCCTTGGTCTAGTGGCAGCATATATGGGCTATGGACCGAGATGTCCTGGGTTCGATTCCTAGGTCAGGCAAAGTGAATTTTTGAAAGTATTTTGCTCCGGACTGGATCTCTCAGAGAAGGTTAACGTCAGAGAGGCAGCTGGTCGTAAAAACTAAGCCAAATCCTTTCTGCACCATGCTAGAAAAAGTGTGTTGCGCCGACCATACACTATGGTTGGGTAAAATTTTTAAACGTAAGGACATAATTCGTTTCCGAAAACATTGTATCAAGTATTCATCTGCCTTAAATATTGCCAATAATATTCTACCCACTGTTAAATATGACAATAAGCTGTATATCAAAGTTGTGGCCTAATAAAAGACATTGTACAATGTCTCTGTAAAGCCTAAACGACAGACTGGAACATACTCCATGAGGCAAGTGCCAACTCCACAATCTCTATTAACTCCTTACTACATTGTTACCATTAAAAAGCGCACTTAAAATTTTGGCAGTTTTCAAAAGATTCCATATAGTTTAACGATAATTTTATGCGGCAATAAAATTTTGTTTTATTGCTATACATTTGTAATAGCCACTGAAATTCGACTTTGTGACGCTCAAATAATAGAACATTTTTAACGATAAATAAAGGAAACAAATGGGCAATTTGTCAACTTAAATGAATACAACACAAACATGCACAAAGTATGATTCTCTCGGTTCATTCCGCTCAGCAGTAGTTAAAGTATTGTTGCCTCTTTGATCTCGTGGCAGCGGATATGGACTGGGGACCGGGAGGATCTGGGTTTGATTCCCATTCCGATTTTTGCGAGACTGGATCCTCAGAGAAGGATTGACGTCAGGCAGGCAGCCGGTCGTAAATTTCAATCCAAATCATTTCTGTGATATGCTTGAAAAAGTGTGTTGCTCCGACCCCATATTACACATATTGACAGGTGGGATAAGGGCAGAAAAAAAAATTAAAGTATTATAACAAACTTAAAAACCGATTTCAGAATTTATTAGATCTAGACCAAATTGGAGGGAACTATATTGAACATAAGAAGTATATTGAAAATCGGTCCACATTTGCCGGAAATATCGCATAACATCACGTAACATGCATAAAAATACCTACGAATTGCAGTGGCGAAGGGTCACTACAACATGAATTCTATCGGCTTTTCCAAATTATTAGTTTGAAAAATAGGTATTCATTAGAAGATAATGGTGTACGGCTTCCCTTTTCAAAAATTTCACCCTTCGCCCTGATTAACTGAGAAACTTATCCTCATTTTAAATTCGTTTATAAATATACCACAGATTTGTGCACATCCTTCTTTTAAAGTCGGTTGGTAACTGTCTACGAACGTGGCACACATTACTAAACAATTTCTACAGAAACTTTTATCGGAACCTTTTTATGAAACACACCATTCACCACTTCAATCAAGAGAAAAACCGTTTGTTTGTTATTCCACTTTCCCTCCCGCGGCCAACCCATTTCAACATAAACAAAATAAGCTGCTGAATTTGTAACAAAACGGAAAATCCCACTTACAACAAGACCTACAAATTTTCCACAGTTTCGTCACAAGGACGATTTAAAGCCGACCACCCTTGCTTAAGATGCATTGGCTCATTCCAAACACAGGATTTAAGGTTGGTTCGAGAGGCCGACACCACGAGTAAATGTAGCAATTCGTAAGCAACTCGTCCCGCAACAGGCATTAGCACTAAATGACATCTACGAAAAATCTTCGCGAGGCGCTCAAATAAGAGATACGGACATAAAAAAGATTTTCCTGCTCTTCACACCGTTTTACTGCAGTCATGTCGAATAAAATGTTTAGTGGATGGGATCGCGGGAATTCAATTATTTGTAATTGTGGTTTTGTGTACAATGAATGGTATGAATGAATTTAGGCCTGATATGGCGATAGGCTCGTCCCTATCACATTTGGGACGGACCTAAGTACGGCGAAATGTGGTTGTAGCTGTTCCAGTTCGCTAGTGCGCCTCTTCCTACCCCTTTGAGGACATAAGCTTATATTAAATGATACATAACATTAGTAATGAAACGCTAATCAACTATAACGACTATACAATTTTATTCTGACTGTGATTTCAAACACGATCTTAAATGTTTGATTTGCTTTTCAGTATTCGGGCACATTAAGACCTTATCTCTCTTATCAGTAGAGGAGATGTATGCCCACCAGGAACACGACATGATTAAATGGTAAATATTGTTATTTTATTTTAAGCTATTTATGTTACATAAGGGGCCTTACTTATAAAAACATTTTCTCTTATCTTTTCGCTAAGAATAACCTGTCACTCTTTTTTTGCGTTACAGTGTTTAAAAATGGAAGGGACAACCTATGGTTAAAGATAAGCACAGCTTAACTATAATTATAAGTAAGGAGCAATATGTTTCTACTTTAAAATGGCTCTCATTTCGATTACTCGGAAACAAGCTTCGAAAACAAAATCCTTGAAATTAGCTCGTGTTAGCCTTTTAGTGAACAAAAATAGCCGGTCTAAGTTCTAGAGAAGGCGAGTTGTTCTTGCCAAGGCACCTTAATCTGACCGGAGCACTTTAAGCGCTCTCTGAACCTGTCGAATTACACTGTAATGGCCGCCTAAGGCCAACAGCTACAGTTGATTTGAAAAAAGAACGCACTTCCACAGCCTTTAGTGTTTTGTTATTATTTTGTTTTCTGTTTTAGAAAGCAATATTGACGAAACAGGAAATTATAAAATTATATTATCTAAATAACGGTCGGCAACACGTGGCCCGCGGGCCGCATGCGGCCCGTGAAATCCTATTTGCAGCCCGTGAAGTCCTATTTGCAGCCCGTGATTGTTTTAAAAATTAGTCATAAATATCTAAAATGTTATAGATTATACCTCTATAGATAGAAAATATGAGGTGAGGCCCGCCTTTACTGTATTTCTGCACCATACAGCCGCTGCCTGCAAAAAGGTTGCCGACCACTAATCTAAACTAATAATATTATAAACTAGAATATTGATAAAACTTTGAGATTGTATTTCAAAATAATACACAGCCTAGTTAGTCTTTATCCCGGAAAATAAATTTTATACCATAAATAAAATATATTATTATGTGATAGCGTACACGATCTGTTATCTGCGGCCTGAGCAGGAAAATTTCTAACAACCGTAAATGTATTCGAACTCGATGCGCGTCTATGAAATTTGTATGAAATATTAACCAAACGTCAACAGTGCGCATCGAACTCGAATACATTTACATTTACATTAGTTTTCGCGCTCGGGCTACTGTTTACTGTTGATGTTATAGTATATGATGTTACAGTTTATAACCATAAAAAAATCTTATTCTTACATTACGTGTATAGTTTTTTAGTCGCCTCTTTGATCTAGTGGCAGTGTATATTGACTGTGGACTGGGAGGTCTTGGGTTCGATTCCCAGGTCGGGCGTGGTGTTTTTCTAACATTATTCTCCCGGGACTGGATGCCCCTGATGGGGGTTGACGTCAGCCGGTCGTAAAAACTAAGTTAAATCAATCCTGAAACATGCTTGAAAAAGTGTGTTGCGCCGACCCCACATTAAGGTGGGGTACGAGCAGGTAGAAAGCAAGAACTATGCATATAATTTTTACGTATTTAAATTACTCATATTATGGAAATTTATTACTAACAATACAATTGCTGCATAATATACTGTCAATGCTCGCAATAATAAATTCCATTCAGTTAATAGGCAAAGTTGGAACAGTTGTTGAAATTGCCTATATGGGGCATTACATGAGTCAATGACTGCCGGGCGCCATCCCCACACACAGACTTTCTAGGAAACCACTTTTTGCCGCCGTTCGCTGGAAATAACAGACAATTATTGTACAATGACTTTTTGAATCGTGCAATTTTTCACTCTACCTGCCCCGTAATAACGAATAGGAAAGTTTGTTCAGTCCTGTCCTCATGTATGGACGAGTTAATGCCCTTTTTTGCCTCATAAAAACCATGATTGCCTTCTGAGATCGTTATCGCCTTCATTAGTTCTTACTACACCATTACTGGGCTTAGGTTACAAGGCGTATGCAATCTACTTTTACGATACAAGTTGCTTCTACAAACTGTGAAAATTTTACTTGGCAAAGTTGTCATTGAAGGTGACTCTGGTAAAATTGTTCTAATGTAAAATTATATTTTAATTTTGCTACGAATTTTAATTAAAAATTAACGGATGATAATAGGTAATGAAAATATCAGCATTTACGTTTTGTCCATATTTAGCTACAAATCGAAGAGTGTGTTGATTTGTAAATAAATCGACCTATCCAAAGAATAAAGTTACATATGATAATGAATCGAAATTGCTTTCTTATTTTTCTGAGCTTATTTATTGACCTGTATATTTAACTAGTGAATATTTTTTTAAGCTATGTCATAATTTAACTTGTTATTATGTCATAAATTTAAAAAAATACTAGTATTAGTTAAATATATAGGTTAATTTAAGCTCAGAAAAATATAAAAGCAATTTCGATTAATTATCATATGTAATTTTATTCTTTGGATAGGTCGAAATAATGAACGCTACAATTAGCTACGAAGTGCTACGAAATTGCTACGCACGCGGTACGACTACGATAGTTTAATTTGGATTGCTCTATTGTACGAATCGATTGTGTAGTACATTAATAGATAAATGACGTATGTAGAGGTATTTGTATTTTGGGAGTTTAACCATAAATATATTATACCCTAGATGCACAGTTCTTTGCAAATATCCTCCTAAAAAGTTGTCTCAGAAATAAAACAAAGAAAACGATCACAAGTTGTAATTAAATCAACACAAATATAACCCTAAGCACGTGTTATAAAGTAGGGTTTTAAACTAAATGAGCAAGCGTTCCTTAATTTGAATTTTGAAATTTAGAATTCTATCGGCGGCCGACTATAGGCAAAACGAGTGCTTAAGCACTTCTTTGCTGTCCCATTTTCCGAGCGTCAACTGTGCATCTAGGTAAATAATATGTATATCGATGAGTTTAGCCCATAATTTTGCATATTTTAAAACAACAACCCTTAACCTTCCCGAGGACGCCGGCTAAAACACTTCATACAGTTTTTTCCATGATCCATTTCAGCCAGTTATAAACAAGCTAAGCTTTCAGTTATAATAACGTCCCGTACATTATTGCAAGCAGTGGGCACCTGAGACTGCCCACTAATACCCCTCTCCTTACTGCGAAAGCTGCACGCTATACATAACCTGGGCCCTTATGCTATAAAACGATACGAAATAACGTAACGTAAAATGTAGACTTACCTTTGAATACGGAAACGCTTCTCAACTGTAACGATACATTGTTTTGCGCCATACAACTTTGACAGATAAGGTGACCTCAAATGACATAAGACGACCTCAAGTGTTTGAGTTGCGTTTCAATAATCGGAGATTAAAGTAGTATAGAACCGTTACGATCTTTCAACCTGCCCTTATCTCACTATATGCGATCGGTGCAACACACTTTTATAAACATGTTGCAGAAAGGATCCGGTTTAGTTTTTACGACCGGCTGCCTGCCTGTCGCCAACCCCCCTGGACGGTCCAATCCTGGACAAATCAAATGAGAAAAATCGTTTCGCCCGACCTGGGACCGCTGCTGCCACTAAACCAAGGAGGCGAATCCATATTTAACCATCGCCATAATATTTAGAATATAAATTACTAAAACTAAGATAAGCGAAGAAAATGAATGTAGAAAAACGGAAAATGTTATATTATTACGCGCTATAAACTATCATTTATGGCTTTAATGGTAGTAATATTTTTCTGATATTATTGTTGTAAATATACATGTCGCCTCCTGGGTCTAGTAGCATTGTACATATATGGGCTTTGAACCAAGAGGTCCTGGGTTCGATTCTTAAGTCGGGCGTTTTCTAAAACTACCCGAGACTGGAAAAAAACTACCCGTCAGGCAGGCGGTCGGTCGTAAAAACGAAGTCAAATCCTTTCTGCGACATGCTTCGAAAAGTTTGTTGCGGCAATCCCACGTTAAGGTGGTATAAGGGCAGGTAGAAAGAAAGAAAGATTGTTGTAAATATGGGCATTCTATGCTTACTAAACTCTGTACATTTTTCCGATCTTCGTCGTTTCGTTTCGTTTTATAGCATAAGTGCTCTGGTTCCTGGTACATGCCAGATAATTGCTGCATACGCAATTAGGGTAACGCTATTAGCGAAATTAAATTCAGCTATTTTATATGCGACACGAACGAGTTATAGTCCCCGTGATTAATTAAAGCAACAAAAAGTCAATAAACATGATTCACCGGCGCGCAATTATCAATAATCGCTTTGTGAATGATCACTCTTTTGTACAGATATGAATTTCGCTTGTCGGCTTTTTATGGCATTTTTCTTTGTTTTTATGATCTCTTTTGAACTCCAACAAGAGTTAACGTACTCCAAGTGTTAAAGTTTCGTATTTTATGTCGGTAAGACTGACGAGTGTTTGAATGTAAATATTTTTTATTTCTAGCCGCCTCCGTTATGAGGCGGACGCATAACCCGTTACGAAACGAGAGGTCGCAACTTCGATACCCACAGCGTGATATTTCTTCCGTATTGTTTCTTTCCTTCTTTCTACCTGCCCTTATCCCACCATAATGTGGGATTGACGGAACACACTTTTTCAAGCACGTTACGGACAGGATTTGGCTTAGTTTTTATGACCGGCTTCCTGCCTGACGTCTCTGAGGGATCTAGTCCCGGGCAATTCTTCGTATTGTATATTCTCTCATATTTCTCGATACCGATGATAAAGTCTAGTATCTTAGTAACGGCCTGGTCCATTCTAATCTTGGTAATAGGCCACATATATAATTTATCTACTCAGACTATTTGCAGTGTTGGCGACTGGACTGAATCTTCTTTTCAATGATCACTAATTATACATGTTTCCTAGACCAAGAGGTCAAGAATTATATCTTGAAGTTATGGAATGATTTCTTAGGTTTACGCGAATGTGATACATTGAAATGAAACCTGTTTTTACGGATTTTAATCGCAATTTGGTTTTATTTTGAGGCCCAACGTTTCGAAGTTACAGCCTTCATGGTCACGGGTCGCACTGTTGATGTTATGGATCAAGAGTATATAATATTTATAAGTCGTATTGAGATCAGCCAGTATACTCATAATATAAGCAGTAAGTATACATATGTATGTAGATTGTGGACAAAAAATAGTAGTAGAATATCAAACTTCTTCATACATTCAGTTGAACATGGTAAGCGAGGTGCTATACCTACATTTCTATGGTAGTCAATCGAGTCGCTGTTTGCTCGATCGATATTCTGGAAACAATGATATTCGCAATATCAAATTTTATGGGGCTTGTCGCTTTCGTCACTATTTTGAATTTCGATGAAGCCGCTACGGCCGCGGCCCGTTTCCATTTCATCCATGACCGGTAACAATTAGGAAAGCCTCCGTCGGTGCAAGTCGCGCGGATATAAAACTTTATGTACGCATATAAATTTGGATGTCGAGACATGTTTTATTGTGGAGTCGTAAAATTTGGGGTCGGAAAAGACCGACATATTTATTAAATACGAACAAGGTCGTAAAGTTGAATGCAAACCTCTTCGTGGCATCGATAATATCGTCGAACTATTTCTGTACTTCATCAGCACGCACCGATCGATTTAGATCGTTCCGTGCCAAGCGTACGGATGAAACAAACGCTGATTAACTCGTTTCGAGTTGAAATCACTAAATTCGTATATTCAAAGGTGACCTTTGTGAGCTTGTGTCGAAAAACATTTGACTTACTCGTATAAATTCACAAAATGGCTCCAACAATAACGTGAATCCGCTTAACATTTCGTTGGGCGCGCGGTGCGGCGCCGTGGGCCTGGCGCGGGCCCGGGGAGGGCGCGGGATTCCCGGTGACGCGAGCGGCAGGGACGTGGGAATACGTCGACGTTACCTATCGCTTCACTTATTTACCGAATACAACTCTAATAAATTTAATAAAGGGGAAACGTGCGACACACGCCGCTACACCTACGGAGAAAAACTTTTTGACTGATACGTCCGAATGTACCTTTTTTGTCGTTTTATTTTATCGCTCCCAATAGCGTATGAGGTAATAAAAAATGTCACCTTCCCGGCTATCTGTTTTCCAAAGATCACAACATCTACAGGTAGTTGGCAGCTCTCCAGACCTTATCTGGAAAAGCACATGTTTTTCACATTAACCGTTGGCCGGGCTTTGATAAAAACTTTAATGAGCCTCACTTAGCCATAGTTTGCGATGTGAAACTCTGATAGTGATTGTGTAAAATATACTGAAATAAATATAAAAATATACGGATTTGGTCGGCAGAGAGGGAGAACGGTAATCCGGCTGTCGCCGGCAGGTATCGATGGACGGATTAAAACACCATTTTTATTGACGATTAAACCCTTGGCTGGTATCATTTTCATGTTTTCAATTATATTCTCGAATCTCTGATTTTGTAAATAAAGTGGCTTGTTGTTATATTGTTTAATAAGTTATCCTGATATATTATTATTTTAGTAGTATTGACGAAGGTAAAGAAGAGACCATTAATTTTAAATTACATAACATAACTGATTGACTGCCTCGGTGGCGTGGTGGTATTTCGGTATGACTACGGTTCTGAGGTCTCGGGTTCGATCCTCGGGTCGGGCAATGTGATATTGAATTTTTCCATATCAGCTCGGAGTCTGGAATTTGTGCCCGATATGGCGATAGGCTCGCCCCCTATCACATCTGGGACTGAACTAAGCTCGGCGAAATATGGATGTTCTAGTTCGCTAGTGCGCCTCTGCTTACCCCTTCGGGGATACAGGCGTGAGCTTATGTTATGTATGTTATATTATAACATAACTGATTGACTGCCTTGGTGGCGTGTTGGTATTTCGGTACGACTACGGTTCTGAGGTCTCGGGTTCGATCCCCGGGTCGGGCAAAGTGATATTGGATTTTTCCATATCAGCCCGGAGTCTGGAATTTGTGCCTGATATGGCGATAGGCTCGCCCCCTATCACATCTGGGACTGAACTAAGCTCGGCGAAATGTGGGTGTTCTAGTTCACTAGTGCGCCTCTGTTTACCCCTTTGGGGATACAGGCGTGAGCTTATGTATGTTAATTACAATATAAAAAAAATGTTGATGTGTTTACATTTTTCACTTATCTAAAATATTGAATACGTCATAATAATGGTACCAAAAACATTCTGAAAACATAGAAATGTTTGTTTTCTATAAATAATTATTAGCAACATTTATATTATAGCAAAATATCTCCTCTTTACATATAAACTTACAAACGCTACGCGTGTCATATAAGGTAAAACGCAAAAGATATCGTATGACGGGTTACAATATGGAACACGACTAGGAAATCGAAGGTAGACAGATCTATAAAACTATAAATAATAAATATTCGCGGTCGTAAAATTTTATGTTACCAGGAGGGTTGGGGCATGGCGGTGGATTCATGGTGTATGTCAATTGTTTTGCGCCGAGGCACGTCGCACTCGCAACGGCATGAAAACATCAATTCGGCGTGAACTAAGAAAAATATATTTATACTCGAACAAAATATATTTGTTGTTACTGGTGGAGAAGACATGCGAGGGGTGTTGTTAGGTTAGAGCCCTAGGTATAAAGATGAACAAGAATCACTGTTGAAAAAACTCAAATAGACTAGATGTAGGTCTAATTCAAGGTGTTTTATCAAAGCCAAAATCGGACGTGACAAAAAAAAATTGCCGTTTAATTACAGATGCATCGTTCAGCAGTGACTCATCATCTGAAATTTAGTTTACAATTTAGTTAGTTAATACACTTGCATGATGTCTAATATGGATAAAAAATAGGGTTTTTTACAAAAGTACTTAGAGGTAGAAAGAAAGACTGGTGAAGATATTGTAAAACTAGTTTTTAGGGTTCCAAAGGCGAATGACAAAAATTTCGTCATTAGAACCCTTACAATTTCGTCACGTCCGTTTGTCGGTCTGTCTGATCAGTGATTAGCTCACAGATTTCTAGTGCTAGAAAGCTGTCATTTGGCAGGGGTATGTAAATCACACCGATAAAACATTAAAATAAAAGATAAAAGAGTAAAGAACATTTTTTTTGTGCGCCTCCCATACATGGACATACATAAAGCGGATGACATTTTTTCTGGACTATACTATAGCGTAGGGTATCGTTTGATAGGTCATTCAAAACATTGCGGGTTGTCAAAACTATTTTTCGATTCGAGGCTCTATTTGCGAAATACTAAGGTCTAAAATGCTAATTCTTGACGGGGTGGGGGTCCCCCCGCTCCTCTATTTCCTAAGCGGTTGGTTTTGGATACGTGAAAAAAATCACAGTAATATCATATTATAATGAATTTAAAAGGAAACTACCACAGCTAAGCAGGCTTTACAAGTTAATGAGTAATAGAAGACCATTACTTTAGTCAAATTACTTTGGTACTTTACTACAAAGCGAAATTTCGTACAATTTCTATTGAATATCACTTAGATGAAGTAGTTAGTTATGTAAAACAGATAGTAAATGTGAGTTTATGGATCATACTTAAAATTATGTCTAAGTACTAAGTATAATATTTAAGTAACAGTAACAGTTACCCTTTCTTTGGAACCCTGTACTGTGTGTAGTCAGCAGATATGCAGCATACACTTGGCCGGTGAGGCAAAGGCATATGCATGCTTTGGTCTAAAACAAACTCTTTATATTGAAAAAATATATTTTCAAAATTTTTGTTCAATTCGTCAAAAACCGTTTTTTTTACTATTAGTTATTTCTCTGAAAACCTCGCCTTTATGAAGTCAAAAACCGTTTTGTTTCTCCAATATAAAATTCATACCCCTGGTGGGACTCGAACCCACAGTCCCCGGCTTAGGAGGCCGATGCCTTATCCATTAGGCCACAGGGGCTTGTTTTAGCTTGTCGAAATACATCATATTAAAATATATATTTAAAAAATTAAGTGAAACTGAAACTCGTTTTCATACAACGTCTATTCATAAATGACTCTTTAGAGATTTTTGTCTGTTTGTTTGTAAATTTGTCTTGTATATGCTTCGAAACAGAAATAGGTTTCTTTAAAAATGTTAAAGATTACAGGAATTTTGATGTCCTACAGACATATTACAGAAACATTTATAAAGCCAAATTACTGCCATCTAGCGGTTGTCATGGACAAATATATAAAAAAAGATTTTACTATAAATAATAATCGACGGATTAATTTAAAGTTGATCAATCATTATTTATCACATTTAATTTGATTTGGTATAAAAAAGCAACACTTATCTTCAATTTATATCAAATACCAACAAAACGTTATATGAATAATAATATGAATTTTGTTGTATTGTTAAATAATGTAAATACATAGTCTCACGCCTATATCTCGAAGGGGTAGGCAGAGGCAAACTGAAGAACTAGAACACCCACATTTCGTAAAGCTCATTTCCATTACATATATGATAGGGGATCAGCCTATCACCATATTGAACACAAATTCCAGACTCCGGGCTGATATAGAAAAAGTCAATATCACTTTGCCCGATACAGGGATTCTGACCTCAGGACCTAAAAATTTTATATTTTGAAATGTATTTTTATATATTTAAAAATGGAAAACATCTTATAAAATAAAGAGTAACTAAATTTCACTATTGAAGTTTAAATACGACAGCCTCCGTGGCGCAGTGGGCGAGTTGCCGGTTGTGAAGCGAGAGGCCGCGGGTTCGATTCCCGCACTGAGACAAATGTTTGTGTGGCCCACAGATATTTGTTTCAAGTCTGGGTGTTGTGAGACCAAAAGTCTCTCATAGTTTCTGATACCCACGACACAGGTTATACCTAGTGTGGGGTCAGGACTAGGTGTGTGACTGTTGGGTGTATTTATTTATTTATATATAAAGTCAGACAGCAAACATCACTTACTCAGCAACAAGCCAATTAATGTAATTATTAAGAATCAGATTATTTTAACACGATCAAATTTTACACTACACACAAACATTGATACGTGTAGTGAAAATTGTAGCACAAATATACATATAAGCTTCCATTTTCCACATATCACGCGAATTTTACACAAATTGAAAATTCGAAAGTACAGATAAAATTTGATAGAAAAGAGTAGTACAATATACCTCTCGTATCCAGGTACGTGTCGTGCCCTTGTACATTGACATTTAGTGCACCCTGAACGATGGTTTACGAGCAACGTGTGCCCCTCGACGGGCGCCCCTACCATCTAACGGCCTCTACTTACAAAGATTAGAATGGAAAAATAAATGTACACTGCGCAAAATATTTGTACCAGTATTTTTAATATACTTTTTTATTTCTTTTTATATTTATTGGTTTGGGTTTAAACCAATAAATATAAGGCTGAATCGCCGGAGTTGTTTATGATACAAGAATTTCTAGAACAATATTAAATGTTTTGTTTGTTTTCTATTAGAAAGGATGATCGGGATTTTTACTATCTTTTGAGTCCATTTATAGAATTCGCCTCCGTGGCGCAGCGGGCAAGTAGCCGGCTGTGAAGCGAGAGGCCGCGGATGCGATTCCCGCACCGAGACAAATGTTTGTATAGCCTACAGATATTTATTTCGGTTCTGGGTGTTGTGAGACCATGCGTCTCTAGTAATTCCTGATACCCACGACACTAAGATCCGATCTTAGTGTGGGGTCAGGACTATGTTTGTGACTGTTGGGTGTTATTTATTATTATTATTTATTTAATCTATTTAAAGTTGCGACACTCCATCTCTCTCAATATATTTAATATATCTCATAATACATATATTTAAGTTCTAGATTAGTGTAACTGGTTATAATATGTAAATCGTACTAATCAAATAAATAAATGTTTAATTTTTAAATGAATCCTTATTTTTTTACATCAAGAGCATTTAAAGTATCCTTTATTTTCGGTCCTGTTATTTTGAATCTAAATGAGTTTCTAAAGTGATGTACGCCGATGAGTTTTTTGTGAAACATCAGTCTTTTACCCCAGTAAGTTTTACCGGAATTTTAGGCATCCCGCGGGAACCTTACAACTTGTTGGGTAAAAAATATCCTATTATGTTAATCCGGGTACGGAAGCACCTTCACGAATAAAGATCCAACATATCAACTCACTTTAAAGAGGGCTTTTGAAACAGATTTCCTTACTAAAATTATAGGATAAAACGTAATAGGCTCCCGTTTTTTAAACGTACTTGTGTTCCAATCGGAAATCTTTTATGGAATTGTTCATCATATGTTATTTTATTAGCTATTATTTTATTCACTCTACATGAAGATCTTGTACCTAGTCATCAATAATTCAATATTAGCGTTAATTGAAATAAAACTAGTTTTTTTACAGATTGTATCGTGATGTGTTTTTTTTATAGCAGAGACTGGCGCACGAGCAAATGGGTCACCTGATGGTAAGTGTTTCCACCGCACATAGACACCCAAGACACAAAAAGAATCATGACTATATTGTCAACTTAACAGGAGAGAATGGAGGAAAAGATACTGGAAAAGGGAGAGAGGGAAATGGGCCACCGGAAATCTCACTCACTTTACGTCGGTTTTCTATGAGACAGTGGTATTAAACCGGTCGAGCCGGCCCATTCATGCTGTAGACGATACCGTTTACAGCGTGGATCTACCGCTCAAAACTGTTTTGATGTTTAATTATTTTTTGAATTCTATTATGCTTATTGCCTTCCCTTATCCCATGTTAATTATATGAGGTCGGCGCATCACACTTTGCATGAAGCAGAAAGGATTTGGCTTAGTTTTTACGACCAGCTGTCTGCATGACGTCAACCCCCTTTGAAGTGATTCGGTCCGTACAAATTAAATTAGAAAATTCGCTTTGTCCAAACTCCAACCTTGGGAATCGAACCCAGGATCCACCGGTCCACAGCCCATATATGCTGCCACTAGACCAAGGAGGCGACTAACTGTTATAAAAAAACATTGAGCGCCAAAATGTACTTAATGCTTAAGTGCACATATCTTCAACATGAACGTTAAGGTAGCTATATAGATAGATAATAGTATCTGTAGCCCAAATATCTTGTATCAGTTTACGTTCTCTTAGCATCTTCTCGTATGAATGTTTATCCTCGACCTATTTTTTCCTTTCACTTTATACGATTCCTCTGAATAAATAAAGAGGCAACGCTTGCACTAATTGAAGTCGAATCGTTCCCACCACAGAGTATCGGTACTGTGTATACAATCACTTAGATTAGAGCATTTGAATTGGTAATGAATTGGCAGTCTTTCCGATATATTTTATCTATGGTATCGTTTGGGTCATAATATACTTTTAAATAAGGAAAAGTTCAGTTTGAATTTTCTTTAACGGGAGTGAGCTTGTGCGGTGGTGGTTTTTTCTTGATTTTATTTATTTTATTATTTTTATAGCAGAGACTAGTAAACGAGTAGATGGGTCACCTAATGGTAAATGATCACCACCGCCCAAAGACATCCAAGACACGAAAATCATGGGTGCGTTGCTAACCTAAAAGGAGGGAAATAGGAAAGGGAGGGATATGGATGTAACCATTTTGCGCCTTCAGTCGTGCAAAATGTTAATAAAATTTATTAATATGAAATAACAGTGGACGTCCTGTAGTTGAACTAGGATTAAAATTTACACATATTATAATCACAAGTTTAAAAACTTAACTGACCGACTTCCAATTAACCGATCGTGACCAAATTTATATGTGACCACCCTTGAAATAATCTCTATCGAACACAAAAAAAATTTTGAAAATCGATCCTCACTTGGCGGAGATATCGCGTAACATACATAAAAAAGAAAATACAGACGAATTGAGGACCTCCTCCTTTTGTGCAAGTCGAAAGTCGAAGTCGAAGAAGAAGTTAAAACGAATTCAAAACAAAACGAAAAAAAATAGTTATCAAATTATCTTAGCAAGTACAGTATAATAAACGTATACTGATAAAGGTCGCAGGAAGTCGCTGGATGCAGGCCGCTTCCAACAGTAGCCCAAGCACGAAAAACGAATGTAAATGTAAATGTATTCGAGTTCGCTGCGCACTGATGACGTTTGGTTAATATTTCATACAAATTTCATAGACGCGCATCGAGTTCGAATACATTTACGGTTGCCAGAAATTTTCCTGCTCAGGCCGCAGGTCAATCTGGAAATCTTTGGGGGAGGCCTATGTACAGCAGTGGACGTCCTATGGCTGATTATGATGAAACGTATACTTATTATACTTGTTTTTATAATCGGAAAACAGTTTGCGATAGCCCAACCTGGAATTTGAATCTAATACCTCAGGGTTTTCAGTCTTCACGTTACTACTATACCTATAACACGGTTTCAATAATCTACACATAGTTAAACAACTTAATACTAACCAAATTGTCTCAAACAGTATATTTCATTGACTAACAACATCATATTGTTAAGGTTACATAACTTTGTCATAATTTAATCACGTCGATTTAACACGAGCAGTAAATTTTCAACTAAAGTGATACTAATTAGGTGAGAATGGTACTGCATACGTAAGAGCCATAAATTTGGGTAATTGAATAACAAAAGTGCAGTTTTCGTGGAATTTATCTCAATTATTTTGAACATTTTAAGTAAAGGTCAAAGAGTTATGGTAAGCGAGCTTCACCGTCCATGAACCAAAGCTGGTCAGTCTGGTAAACGAAAAAGTGGGTCACCTGATGATAAATTATCTCCACTGTCTATACACATTACACACCCGTAATAGGAATATAATATAAAGGAAATAGAGACCAGGAACTCGAGGAGGATTTGAGCCAACTAACATTTCATTCATGGCATGAAAAGTAAGAATGAGCTATCCCTTGACGGCAGTTTTCTGTAAGATAGTGGTATCAAACCGGTCGAGCCGGCCCATACGTATTGTAAACATAGCTGTTTACAGCGCGATTACCACTCAGCGTTCTTCACTAAAAGAAAGAAATGGGGTTCAAAAAGGAATTTTGACCTTCAAAAACTTCACTTACAAACAAAACGTGTCGTGGCGTCATTACAATGAATTTTAGAACTTTCTGGAAGTGCATTAACACAAAGTCCAACCAATACGCTCCGACAAAAAGCACCCAAATTCACTTAGGTAAGAATCAAATGTTCTCAATTTGCAAGTCAGTTAAAAATTAACATAATAGCAAATATAAATAGTGAAATATCCAAATGGTTGGGTGATTACAACGGCGAGCGACACGACACGGCGGCGCCCGCTTCGCTTTAAACTCCGACTAATTAAATGAATGAAAACGAAACTCGAATGTTTTCATTCCATTTACAGTTTCTATGCTACCCGCTCTCGGACCGAATGGTCGTATGCAAAGTGTATTACGTTATTGAAAAATAACACACGAAATGCGGTTTTGTTTGTAACATTTTTGTGACTCCATATTTTAGATAAGGCGCAGTTACTTAAACTCACACAAAACCGACGTAAAGTGGCTGCTTGCTGTCGCGTTTCGTTCGGTGAGTGAGATTTTCGGTGGCCCATTTCCCCTCTCCCTTTCCCAATCCCATTCCTCTCCCGCTCAATTCCCTCCTTTTAGGTTGGCAACGCACCCATGATTCTTTTTGTCTCTTGGGTATCTATGGGTGGTGGAGATCACTTACCATCAGGTAACCCATCTGCTCGTTTGCCAATCTCTGATATAAAAAAACCTTGATTATTTGATATGTACGGACTAAAAATAGTTGTTTAGAGGCCTATATTGTATGCCACTGTTGGGTAAAAGTCCCTTAGATTTTTTAACTTGTTTATGTCCTCTGTCGGTTCCCTCCATCTACCAGAAGGCTCGATGTACATGCATCTCATTATTGCATCTTGTTGATAGTTCGCGTAATCCATCATGGAGAAATGGATATGTAAAAAAAATATATATTTACAAAATTAGAAGTGTCAAAAACAGGGCCTTGACTTCAATTCGATTTCATTTAGTGACTTAAAATTCTACCGAAATCGAGTTAAAAAGTGAGATAATATCTCGTTAAAAAGTTCCAAATGACAAGTTTTCGAATCCAATTAGGTGGATTTTTTGTCACTAAATGATATCGAATAGTAGTCGAAATCGAATAGAGTGACATAAGTTACCCTACATGTACCATTGCATCTGCTTGCCGAGAAAGTTTAACAGAATGCTCACTAATCTAATGAATAACTGATACTTCTATCCACATTCCACGGAATTTTTTTTATAGCAGGGATTGGCAAACGAGCAGATGGGTCACCTGATGGTAAGTGATCTCCACCACCCATATACACCAGACACAAAAAGAATCATGGGTGCGTTGCCAACCTAAAAGAAGGGAATGGAAGGGGAGGGGAAAGGGATTGGGAAAGGTTGGAGGGAAATGGGCCACTGGAAATCCCACTCACCGAACGAAACGCGACAGCAGGCTGCCACTTTACGTCGGTTTTCTGTGAGACAGTGGTATCAACCGGTCGATCCGGCCCATTCGTGGCTCTACCACTCAAAATAATAATATAATACTGTACTTTAATTTAATGTTAGAACTTTACTAAATAATTGCGACGTTAATTATTCAAATCATAATTTATCTAATGAACGAAACTAAAACTAAACTAAAATATTCCTATCCACAAAACCGTAACATGCATATTACTTATAGATTCATTAAATCTTCACCAGAGCAAAATGAACCTTATACAAAATGCATTTTAATTTTATAATAATTAATATGATTGGTGTTTTCGGTGTGCAATAACACCATCCATCGAGTTCGAAAAGTCATTTATAATTTATCTAATGAAAGAAACTAAAACTAAACTAAAATATTCCAATCCACAAAACCGTAACACGCATATTACTCATAGACTCATTAAATCTTCACCAGAGCAAAATGAACCTTATACAAAATGCATTTTAATTTTATAATAATTAATATGATTGGTGTTTTCGGTATGCAATAACACCATCCATCGAGTTCGAAAAGTCATTTGCGCGATTATCTGTCTAGCGGAGCGCGGTGCAGAGCATCACGGTCTTCCGTTGTATGTAAATTGAATTAATGACGCTATGACGGTGCACTTGAAGCCCCCTTTACTTTATGAATCGCTGTGGGAACTGTATGTCACACTAATGGAACACTCCGAGGACATGCATTTTTATATACTAACTGTTACTCGCGACTCCGTCCGTGTGGAAATTCATTTTTCGAGATAAAAGTAGCCTTATTCAGACAATATTCCATTTCTGTCAGACTTCATCCAAATCCGTTCAGATGTTTTGACGTGTTTGAGTAACGAACATAACTCCATTGAAACTTCCATATTTATAATATTAGTATACCGTGTGGCGCCGACATAACGATATTAAATCATCTCAGATATACCTTACAACGTTGGAAGGCTTACAAAAAATCAGTCGATTAGGTGAAATAGTATAACCACAGGATTAATTTTAATTTTTCAAAATTTTTGCACATGATGTACGGTCGGGGCGACCTAATACAGCTGATCTTAGCGATCAAATACTTTTGTCGATAACAAGCAGGAACGGACTTGTCCGGCGCGACACGTAAATGCGAGTGCCACGCGCCGCGTACCTACTGAAGTTTACCTACATGTAGATTTTCGAGTATTATGCGCTTTTACACAGTATAAATGGTATGGTGTGTAAAAGTTCCGTCCCAGATGTCGGGGTTGGGGGCGAGCCTGTCGCCATACCGAACACAAATTCCAGACTCCGTTCGGATACTGAAAAATCCAAATCACTTTGCCCGACCTGGGGATCGAACTCGAGACCTAAGAACGACTGCCGTACTAAAACACAACTACGACATCGAAGCAGTCGTCAGTTATAAACAAAACCAATTATATTTTATAACCATAAAGTTATCTAATAATATTTTCAATAGTACATACAAAGCTAATATGTACCAAAGAAAGCGAATTCTCAAAAAGCGGTTAGTCTATTATCCCCTTTTATTACTAGCGATGTAAGATATGGTCAGCGAAGTGTTTGGCCTCGAGGGATCGAGGCTCACTAAATTCCTCCACTTTACGTAGCGAGGTAGCCATTAAGATTATGAAATTATGAAAGCGGCCACTCGCCGAGATTCGCGTGGTTCATATACAGTTAAGCCGTCTGATTTAATACTCGCTTGGCTAGAATCTGTTAAATTCACACCTACTGAATAAATTAAAGGAAATAAATCTACGCGGACAACTGAATGCGAATGTGCCTTTGTTTTCGCAAATATAACATAATAAATTAATTACTCCGGGTGGTAACGTGTTCTACAATTACCAACCCAAGGGAATAAATAGAATCTAGTGGCAGCATATACCTCTAGTATGGGCTGTGGACCGGGAGGTCCTGGGTTCGATTCCCAGGTCGGGAAAAGCGAATTTTCTAATTTAATTTACCCGGGACTGCATCTTATCTCCGGTCTTAAAAACTCAGCCAAATCCGTTCTGCAACATTCATGATAAAGTGTGTTGCGCCGATCCCACATTAAGGTGGCATGGATAAGGGTAGGTGTAAAAAAAACCTGCCCACCCACTTTCGAGCGTAGCTAAAGATCTTCTTGAGTGGTACTGCCTCTCTGGGTACAGTAATGTCTACAGCACAAATAGGCCGGTTTGACCAATTTGGCCTCCTTTAAGGTTGGCATAGCACCCATGATTCTTTTGGTGTCATATGTCTCTATGTTGGAGATAACTTACCATCAGGTGACCCACCTGCTCGTTTGCCAGTCTCTCCCAAAAAAAAAGAGTAAAAGTTTTCGCGCCTTGAGCACTCAGTTCAATAAGGTAGTGTTGTTAAATAAGTAATAGAATCTTCCTTCTCGATTGAACCCTAAAAAGATTCCAACCTAGACGGCTATAAATTGGCTCTTTTTAGAGCCGCAAAAAGTCTTTTATATTTTTTCGTTCTCGGGACCTCCACTGATAATAGTCTCAATATAATTTATTGTCAGATGATACTACATAATATAAGTTGATGCCTGTATCCCCGAAGGGCTAGGCAGAGGCGCACTAGCGAACTAGAACATCCACATTTCGCCGAGCTTAGTCCGTCCCAGATGTGATAGGAGACGAGCCTAACGCCATATCGGGACAAATTCCACACTCCGGGCTGATGAGGAATAATCCAATATCACTTTGCCCGACCCGGGGATCGAACCCGAAACCTCAGGACGGTAGTCGTACCGAAATACAACCACGCCACTGAGATAAGCTATTACATAACCTTACTTATTACACAAAACTCCTCTTCCAGCTACCCTTATCGCTTTTTAATGATGGGTCGGTGCACCACATATAAAGCATATTTTAGAAATGACTCGGCTTGGCTTTTAAAACTAGCTGCATACTTAATGTCAACCGTCTCTGAGAGACCTAGTCCCGAACAAAACGTTTTGTCAGAGCTGACATTCGAATTCTGGACCTTCCGGATTTTTATAAAGTCATCAAAAAGACATAGAAGACCTCAAGTACAGACGGAGTAGGAAGTATATCTGGACCTCTCGGATTCCAACCGTAATTTTCCACTGAACCAAGAAAGCAAAGAAGATACATAAAACTAACTACATTTTAATAAATTCTCATCTCTTAATGCCAAGGCTTTTGTGGCAGAAGTTCGCATGACCCAATCTGTTAGAACCAACTTAACGAATGAATAAGGCCCATATCTTACAATTTAGCATGCGAACGCTGCCAACTGGCAAGTTCTAAATAAAAACTCCAATTTAAAACGCAAATCTAGGCCACAGCTAATTCTAAGCTGGCGATCGCAAATTGTAATTTTCTCTTACCCTTATATCAGCAATTTATTTCATGATAAGAATCTTTTTTAGTCCTTGCAAAAGGGAATCTTTGTTGGAATCGAACATTCCTCCGGTTGATTACTAAGCGCCCAGGAGGCCAGATTTCATGAAGCCAATTGCCATTCACGCGTAGACGAAACTGATCGCTGGGGTGATATTATTTAAATGTAATCTTTTTTCGATACTTTTTAACAGTATATCTTAGGTACCTTAATTTAAAACCATATCCACATGTATTCGAAGGCATTTTATAGGTAAACTTTGTTGTGTACAATTATAGGCAAATTGGTTTGATAGTTTATGTATATGAAGGGAGTAAATTACACACGAAGTTGCAATTATTGAATAACAATTGAAGTATGAACTCAATCCTGGGATCAAATCCCCTAGTATCTTAATATAGTAATATACTTACAACCAGGTACATATCTCGTTTGCCTCCTGTTACATAAAAAAAGACTGCAACATTTTATTCAAAACATAAATACAAAATAACATTAAAAGATCGTTTCCACTGCATAATTATTCTCATTTCCTGCATATTAAATAATCACAAGTTTAAAAACTTAAAGGGTTACCTTCAAAATTTATCCAATCGTTACCAAATATGTGGTGACATATGTTCCCTTGGAAAGCTCTATCGAACACAAAAGGAATCTTGAAAATCTATGCACATTTGACGGAGATATCGAGTAACATACATAAGAAAATACAGACGAATTGAGAACCTTCTTCTTTTTTTGAAGTCGGTCGAATGGGTGTGTTCTTAAGACCACACAACAGAAGTGAAAACTTCATCAAGGTGAGGATAATTTTTGGCTTCCTTAGTCGACTCGAGCCGAATTTACTCTAATGAGCGTTACATACCACAGCGTGACGGCTCAGTCTCATTCAATAGTCAAATTATAGAGCTCAGTCTAAAGAAGTTATCACTTTGAAAATATACATCACATAAGCTCACGCCTGTATCCCCGAAGGGGGTAGGCAGAGGAACTAGAACTAGAACACCCACATTTCACCAGCTTCGGTCCGTCCCAGTTGTCATAGGGGGCGAGCCTATCGCCAAATCGGGCACAAATTCTAGACTCCAGGCTGATATGGAAAAATCCAATATAACTTTGCCCGACTCAAGGGATCGAACCCGAGGCCTTTGAGCGGTTTTTACATAGCAGTAGTAAATTGGTCGCGTGCGGGCTACGGGTTGGCGGCACCGCGTCAGCCCGGCGCCGGTGTCAACGTCGCCGCGTCGCTGCATGCCGCCGCGCCGCCCGCCGACCGACGCCGACGACCGCCTCGCAACTCGCACAGCGCACTGCGGCACAATACCATTCACAAACTTGCCTGTTGTTCTTCCTTAATTATTCCCACTTGCAATGAATAAATTAATGGCAGTTTTCATTGATTTCTCTTTAGTTCGTAACTTTGTCGTTATTAGAGAGCGAAGTTATTGTGTAAATGAAAAAATAGAAGGCAGTATTGTGTCAATTAGAGACAGCTTGGTTATTATTCAAACATGCTTAATTGCTTCTTTACTTTTGTAATAAAAACACATGAATAGCTTTTTCAATAAGAACACACGAGCGAACAGACTTCAATAGTTTGCTAATAAGTATTTTAACAAAAACGGTGTATTACAGACATTTTAGAGAACAGAATACAAAAATCGTTAAAAAAATTGAAAAAATGACCTGCAAAAACAAGCGACTAAAATGTAATATCTTAGTGCAACCTTTCATGTTATATAACAGCTCTACGATAAAAAACAAGAGTTCCTAGAGATATATTTTTCACTGTAAAAATCTTTAAGTTTACCTCAGAGCGCCGTAACTTATCTTTGTAATGGACATGTTACGTCTTTATTCGTTATATTCTTTGCACGTAAAAAAATAAAATCTCTTCACAATCTTGACAGGTTTGAATGGGAAAATAACGTAGCTAACTTATATGTGATTCGGAGGGCCGTGTGCGACCCGAAGAAATTATTAATGTATAAAAAAGATACAAAGAGTGGATCCTAAGCTAAGTAACTTTGTAGGGGTACGTGATTTCACTTCAAAGTATTTTTTATTTTGTTTCCCGAATGAGAATTCAAGTACAGAAAACAAATTAATCTCATAACGCGTTTAGAATCGATGTTTGCTCATGGCTGTAGCAATTATAAGGAAAAGAAATGTTTTATTTGAAAAGTTTAGACGAATAAAATGTCAGATTAGCGAGCAGGAACAAACTTGAACAACATTGCCTTATTTATATTATTATAAAATTCACAATTGAGAAAACTTTAACCGTGCAGAGAAACGAGAAAGTCTGTAAAGTGAATCACGTAGGAAACGACAGTTCCATATAACACATATTAAACTTTGTTTTCAGTGTTAAAGAACAAAATTGTGGAAAAGGAATACAAAAATCGTATTATACGTCGTCTACGCTTATTTTCGTAAAAATACACTATATTTTACAAGAAACGTAAATGTAAAACACGGACGAAAAAAAATGATGGACGGAGCGCTAGGAACATTGTAAGTGAAGCAGGGTTTTCGGCTCGTTCGATCAGATACTACCTACTTTAGATAGATAGAAATTATTTATTGCAGACACACAAAAAAATCAGGTAACAGAACAGGGGGGTTACCACCACCTCTTATAGCAATATTATTATAGTCTTACTTGTACTGATTCCCGTACAAAAAAAAACTTAGTAAGACTATAATAATATTGCTATAAGAGGTGGTGGTAACGCCCCAGGTGAGCTTCAGAATAACTGTGCCACAAGTGGCGGCCTTATCGCAAAAAGCAATCTCTTCCAGGCAACCATTATTTTTATACTAATATACATATTTCGGTGTAATTTACTGTTTAATTTACCCTGCTTCACTCTGAAGGTTTCTAGCGCTCCGTCCATCTTTTTTTTACGTCAGTGATATAAAGTAATATTTTATTCATTTTGAAGTAGATCAGAGAGAATTTGGAATCGTAAATTACGCCGAAATGTGTCTATTAGTATGAAAAAGTCGAGCACTCGATATTGGGTGGCTTGTCGAAATGATGTCGTACTTAGCAAAACCATCAGGTATCCGTTTCTCATAAAGCCTACTCTCATTTTCGTTATGATGTTAATAAAAAGAAATGGAAAAGTTGCTCGTGTACGCGTCAAATGAAAAAGTTATGGCACGTGATAATACTGCAAAGAGAGAAGCACCTGCCGAGCTACACAAAACTAATTACAAACTTCCCAACTTCCTCAAACACTAAAATATTCTTCTAAAAACGTCACCTCCATCCGCACTCGGTCGGAATAATAAATCTTACTTTTGTTTTAGCTAAGATAATCAAATTATAAATATTCATACACAACGGAGTGAGGTTGCGCTGGCCCTTATTCTTTCCCATTAAAACTTACATTGGTAATACATAAATTATAAAATTAAATTAAAAGTTACAAGATGATTCATGATACTCAACGACCAACAAGTTTTGAAATCTAACATAATTGGCCTTGTAGAAACAATTCTAAGAACGTAATTACCTACATACATACATAAACTTTCGGTACATATAGTACTTTTATTTCCAGGGAAATTAATTCTAAGTAACAATTCATATGTTCGTTCAATGTTTGATTATTTGAATAGATTTATTTTATGATCTTCTTCACAATCGATAATCTTCACAATTTCTTATTTCATTGAAAATATTTTACACGGTAGCTGATTGTTGAATAATTTATATTCGACAAGAAAAATATTATGTGCAAATTGAATTAAATACTGGGTGTTTCATAAAGTTGGTACCAAAAACAATTCCACATACATGAGACCAATTTAAAGCGTAATGGTAAAGTTAAAAAATAAAAATGTAACTTATTTTTTTTCAATTATTAAGCATGCCCCATGCTTAATAATTGATTAAATTAAAAATTAAAATCGGAGTGCGACCTGTAAATCGTCACAATTAGTATAGGAATAAATTTGTATATGCTAAAAATTAATCAATTGTCCCACAGGTAGTTTGCAAATGTACTGCAGCTGACACAATAAGCCAGAACAAATGTTTTCGTCACAAGTTCAAGTTCCCATTATTAAAAAAACGATGAGCCTTGTGATTTTTTAATTTTACCGCTAGATTGCTATATCCCCCCTTTAAGTGTAGTTATAATTGATACCAACTTTATGAAACAACCTGTATATTAAAAATATTGTTTTTTAAATGAAATCTCATACAGCAATTGAACCACACTCGTACCAATACAGAGCGTATCCGTTAGATGCATGCGAAATTTTATAGCCGCATAAAAATTCAATAACATCACTAGGTAGCACTTATACGACATAGCTCGTTTAACATGGTTTAGTATCGACTCAGTTCAAACAACGTTGTCGTTATTGCCCGGCGGAGGACCGAACATGCCGTAAAAATGAAAACCGTTTTAAAATTTATCGTGTTTATACGAATTTTTAAATATGACATTTTTATCCAGCCCTTTTGATTAATTTATGTTAATATAATAAATAAATAACAGCCAACAGTCACACACATAGTCCAGACCCACAATAAGATCGAGTCTTGTGTCGTGGGAATCAGGAACTACTCTCGTAGTTTCGGTCTCACCCAGACCTGAAACAAATACCTGTGGGCCGCACAAATATTTTCCTCGGTGCGGGGATCGAACCCGCGGCCTCTCGCTTCACAGCCGGCTGCTCGTCCGCTGCGCCACGGAGGCTGTCAATTAATGGCGGCACATTGTTACTTTTCCGAGGTCCAAGTGAACTCGCGGGCACAGCTAGTGTATAAATTACTTAAAAGTTTACATAATGATTTCTTAGGTTTACGTGAATGTTATTCATTGAAATTAAACTATTTTTACGGATTCTATCACGATTTGGTTTTAATTTTTATGCCCGACGTTTCGAAAGCTTTGCAGCCTTCGTGGTCACGGGTCGGACTAAGGTGTCAATTGTCCAAAAATGTTAATATACAATTAATTAGCTTTAAAATTAAAATGAAGGTACTCGTATGATAATTCATGAATGATTAAAATGAAGGTAGATATTATTGATCTACCTTCATTTTTAAAATTATACGAATTAAAAAAAACGAATCGTAATAGAATCAGTCAAAAAAATATAGAATCAGAAAAAAAATAGTTTTATTTCAAAGAAAAATTTCCTTTCCATATTTATGCAAACTTAAGATTCTTCACAAGAATTTTGAAGTAATGTGTAGTCTACCAACCCGCCTCAGGCGAGCGTGGTGGACTTAGACCAGTAGCCCGAGCACGAAAAACTAATGTAAATGTAAATGTATTCGAGTTCGCTGCGCACTGATGACGTTTGGTTAATATTTCATACAAATTTCATAGACGCGCATTGAGCTGAAATACATTTACGGTTGTCAGAAATTTTCCTGCTCAGGCCGCTAATCACTTTTATCAGTAGTGAGACAATAATATTAAAGGGGTAATACTTTTTATATAGAGGTATAATTATGCACTAACTGGTTACAACGAGTACGTCATTAGAGACTACTAATGATATTCATAAATTATTTTTACATAGTTTCATATTTTTCTTAAATATTACTTAATATTTTAGTAATCTAGCAGTATTTATTTTAATCATGAAATAATTTCCAGCATATCGATTTTTACCTGTTACCTAGGATATTGTAGACAATAATGTTTAGAAACAGCATTTAGAATTTTACTTCTCAACATACAATATTGGATTCCACATAAATTAATTCATAAAAAAATCCACATAAAAAATTCCACATACATTAAAAATGTAGCGAGGCGTCTCGTTTTACAACACCAAGTATCGACCAAGAAGAAAAAGGAGAGGCCGAGTGTCAACCGAAGAAAACCGAGAAATCTCTTAATAGTCATGAACCTTGAAAGTATGAGGCCGCCGGCCGCCCCAGAGGCCTATGATTCACAGCCAGGATCTCATTACGCAGGGTAATCTAATGCTGGTTTAAGCCGCTTTTATATTTAGACTTGTAAAAATATATCATTACTACTTCGTCTCAGTTTTATTGCTAGTTTGAAATATAAGAAAGACCATAAAAAAGTAACTAATCACTGAATTTTCTACCGACTTCCCAAAAAGGAGGAGGACCTCAATTCGTCGGTTTTTTATGTATGTTACGCGATATCTCCGCCAAATGTGGACCGATTTCCAAAATTCTTTTTGTGTTCGATAGAGCTTATTTCAAGGGTCCCATATAAATTAGGTCACGATAGGTAAATTGGAAGTCGGTCAGTTAAGTTTTTAAACTTGTGATTATATTTTGAGCATCCATATCTTGCTGAGCTTATTTCCCTCCTATAATAGAGGTAGGGCGAGCTTGTCGTTAAACCATAAAACCATATTCAACCCTAACTCATGCATGTTTTTTTTACATACACATAGTCCTGACCCCACATTAGGTTTAAACTGTATCAGAAACTGAATCACAAATTGGGCCTGTCAGGAAGTTGAACCCAGAACTTCACAATTCTCAGCACACTAGACCAATGAGGCGGAATACCGTATACATTTAGTACATAAAACAATATAAATCAAAAGTATTAGCCCGCAATATGAAATCTCGACGACTATTCTAGATATTGGCCACTCGTCTGGTCAACGCTACAATGCAATATCCTGGTCGGCTAGAAATTTCTCTCATAGGGCTCAAAGTATACTTTTAAAGCAATAACTTTCTGTTGACTTTCATGTAATTTGTCACATGAGTTCATGCGATTCGATTTATATAAATAGATGTAATATAATAGATGATTTTTGAGTGGTAGAGCCACGCTGTAGACAGTAACGGCTATAGCACGAATAGGCCGGCTCGACGGGTTTGATACCACTGTCTCACAGAAAACCGACGTTAAAGTGGCAGCTTGCTGACGCGTTTAGTTCGGTGAGTGAGTTTTCTGGTGGCCCACTTCCCCCCCTGCCTTTCTTAATCCCTTTCCCCCCTCATTTTATGTTGGCTACGCAGCCATGATTCGTTTTGTCTTGGGTGTCTATGGGAGGTGGAGATCACTTACCATCAAGTGACCCATTTGCTCGTTTGCCAGTCTCTGCTATATAAATAATAATAATAATAATGACTGCCTCCGTGGCGTGGTGGTATTTCGGTACGACTACGGTTCTGAGGTCTCGGGTTCGATCCCCGGGTTGGGCAAAGTGATATTGGATATTTTCATATCAACCCAGAGTCTGGAATTTGTGCCCGATATGGCGATAGGCTCGCCCCCTATCACATCTGGGACGGAACTAAGTTCGGCGAAATGTGGGTGTTCTATTTCGATAGTGCGCCTCTGCCTACCCCTTCGGGGATACAGGCGTGAGCTTATGTTATGTAATAATAATGGATATAAAATAAGTATCCAGATCTCACTCCCGTATCCCAGAAGGGGTACGCAGAAGCGCAACTAGTACTTACGTGGAAATAAAACTAGTTTTTATGGATTTTATAGCTTTTTTTGTTAGTCCCGATGTTTCGAAAGCTTCACAGCTCATGGTCACGGGTGAGACTCTGAGGTTAGTAAAGCTTTTGAAACGACGGGACCACAGAAACGGAGTTAGGACAAAAAATAAAAACACTTCGCGTAGAATACGTAAAAACTAGTTTTATTGCAATGTGTAACATTTGCGGAAACTTTTGAAATCATTAGTACCTACTCTTATTGTTAGATTATTCGTAAAATTGATTTTAGGAGAGGTTGCCTGCCTAACGTTAATCCCCTCTAAAGGATCCAATTTCGGACAAATCGAGTTAGAAAAACTGCGTCGCCCGACTAGGGATTCGAACCCCGAAGCTCCCGGTCCACAGTCCATATACGTTGTCTTTAGACCAACGAAGAAATCAAAAGATATTTTTAAACTATTCAGAGGCCAGAGCGTACTTTTGTGTTGCTTGATAATTCCAGAATTCTTAACAAACTTGCCAACTATTCTCCACTCAGACATTAGCACTTCAGCGAGGCGGAACCCTGGTTTTTTATAGTCCGTCGCCATTAAATCATTGGGTACGAAATAGTCGTTTATAAACGACGAAGGCCCATAAAGCGATGTGGCAATTTGATAAGTCACTGTCCGACCGAATGTGCACCCGAATTGCCACTTAAATGCATTATTACTTATCTACTCCCGTCGGCCATTTTCACCCGAACGATGCAATTAGTACACTTCGTTTCGCAATTACTGGCGATACTGTGTACAACAAAACAACCCTTCCTCCTAAACTGACGTGCTTGAGCAAGTTTAGTTCATTGCATTAACTATATGTTGAGATACTGCTTTATTACCGAACTATTATAAGGTATTGTATATTGACTGCCTCGGTGGCGTGGTGGTATTTCGGTACGACTACGGTTCTGAGGTCTCGGGTTCGATCCTCGGGTCGGGCAAAGTGATATTGGATTTTTCCATATCAGCCCGGAGTCTGGAATTTGTGCCCGATATGGCGATAGGCTCGCCCTCTGTCACATCTGGGACGGAACTAAGCTCGGCGAAATGTGGGTGTTCTAGTTCGTTAGTGCGCCTCTGCCTACCCCTTCGGGGATACAGGCGTGAGCTTATGTTATGTTGTATGTGTATTGCTAAGGTGCCAGTATTAAATTGTAATAACCTAATTAAAAGTTTGATTCCGACTTCAAAACGCGACTGGACGATGCGGTTGTTGTCGGTTTAGTTTTAATAAGAATCCTATGTCATCAGTATATGGGCTTCCATATATTGATGACATAGGATTCTTATTACATTATTATGTATCTTGTTACTTATTATGTATCTTATTACTTATGGCATCAGTATATGGGCTTCCATATACTGATGCCATAGGATTATAGAAATGATGAAATGAGGAAAAAAATAGGAAAAAGGTGATAGAAAATAATTTCTTACTCCACGGATGCTTATTCTTAATTATTTTCGAAGGCAAAAGAGAATAACTAAAACCTATTTACATTTCGAGGCAATATCGGATAACTTACATGAAAATAAACGGATTAAAAACTTTCTATTTGGTTAATATTACTACCTATACTACTAAGGCCTAACCCCTCTCATTAGTAGAGGAGACCCGTGCCCAGCAGTAGGACAGTAATATTACAGGGCTAATATTCTACTAATGAGAGGAGGGTATAATATATTATACTACCTACAAAAGCATATTTGAAAAATGCTAATGAAATGAACATTAATTGTGGTGTTAACCATTGAACTTTCGCCAATTAAACTGGCCAAATGAACGGCAACTATGCACGATTCCAAAGTTCTGCACATAACTGGTAATAAGCGCAACACTTACCAAAACTTCCAGCCACGTTTTTAAGAGAAGCATACGTACAATGAATATATAAATAGTCCTGCACACACACTAGCTTAACCTACCTTTTCGCATTAATGTCGCTTACTTGTGTCCGGTTTCTGACTTGTTCTAAATCAATTAATGTACTCCTTTTTTTATAGCAGAAGGTGGCAAACAAGCAGGTGGGTCACCTGCTGGTAAGTGATCTCAAAAAGAAGAAAAAGAAAACAAGAAAAGAAAAAACACAAAAAGAATCATGGACGAGTTGCCTTTGTTATTTCTACCTGCTTTATCCAAATGTGGGGTCGGTCTAAGACACTATTTCAAACATGTCGCAGAAACGATTTGGCTTAATTTTTACGACCGGCTGTCTGCCTGACGTGACGGATCCAGTCCTTGGTAAATAATGTTAGAAAAGCACCCTGCCCGTCCTGGTAATGGAACCCAGGATCTCGCAAGCCACAACCCATATACCCTGCCACCAGATAATGGAGACAGAGCTAAAATAATAATAACCAATATTTATTTCCCAATTCTGTTCAAACTATTTTTCTAAAATAAAGTATTGCCTAAGTAGTTGCACACAACCTCAAATTAATAAGCAACGTAGACACAAATACGTGGTATTCGTAAAAAGCTCTTTTATTAAAAGTAAATGAGATTTCGCCTGCGAAAAGAAAGTTTGAAATGGAGCTCTTCATTTACATTTCAATCGGCATTACCTATACTTTCGTTAGGGCAATGTTTGCCATATAAAGGACCCAACACACTGTGTCTATGCGTCGTCGCTAGTTTTTTATCAAATGTGGCAATTGAGTATAAAATCGATAATTTACTACTTTTCAATATTCACACATACTTATTGAAAATTGGAGGTATTTATTACAAATACATTTTTAAATTTTGAATACCAAAATGAATTTTCAGACAAAGAAAAAGACAAAAAACCAGTGACCTGTAAAACAAACACAAATATTTCATTATTTAACGACATGTGAAAGAGGTATAAAATATCCTATTTGCAGAATAAATGATTTTGATTTTGAACGACTTGTTATATACCGCAAATAGAACTTAATATGATAAATGTCTCAAATAATTCAATTGCATTCTCATAATTAAATGGATCCGTGTAAAATGAACTTGCGGGTTTTGAGCTGAATACGTGGAACCCATACGATGAATCAGCTAATTATAGTTTAAATGAGACATTAATGGAGTGATATTATTGTGATCACGTAAGGCGACGCCAGACAGCAGACATTGCTCAGCGAATAGTACGTAAGGGCTTGTTCACACAAATTTCAATGAAAAAAGCGGTCAAATGAGATAAACGGATAACCGTGAACTTGAACATTTAACGTTTTTACACCATACTGTATTGTGTTGAATTTTAAATGCATAACTGTGAATACGAATTCGTTTTAGAACTTTGTAACAATTTGTTGAACGCAACGTTTTTTGTGCGAACTAGGCGTAGTGTGTACGCTCCCTAGGCGAACTCGCGGAATGTCCTAAACATTTTATTACATTCCATGCACGTAAAATATAATATCCCTACCCACACTCAGATGTACGCGTTGTGAGCAAATATCTAAATGTAATTTCCATGCGTTGTCCCCGCAATGTTTTCCCAGAAAATATTAACATGGAAGGCAAGGGGCTGAATCTCTCCTAAGTAAGTTGCAAAAAATGTACGTGATTTTACTTCAAAGTCCCTTTTGTCTTTATGGAAGGAAGGCATAAAAGTACAGACGCGGGAATGGCACATACGAAAAAATCGCACCGTAATGATGATGCCGCACTTTCCTTGAAAACAAAATATTTTCTCTTTACAGTGACAGAAATGTATTCAACGAGGTTTACTGCTGCCTATACCTGCGCCGCGAACACCAGCCGAAGTAAAAACTCTGTTGCTAACTCACTTTTACGATTTATTGTCGGCGTATACTTTTATGTAAACCTTGACCGAAATTATCCTACAAGTGCGACTTTGTCAGTACCTCGCCGCGTTACTTCTACAATTTGTTTTTGAGGAGTTCGTCTCGATTCTTTTATTTCTTTAATTTGTAAAAAGTAAATAAGACACGTACTTACAGAAGTGAAACATAAGTACCTATATTTATAATCTTTGTATTTTATATCCGTATCTATTAATATTATCATAGACTGCGATGCCGTGATTGTATTTCGGTACGACTACCG